>CM061260.1:40722500-42116666 GCA_030848825.1 Tadarida brasiliensis | reverse complement strand
GCCTCCGTGCTGTGTTACGTCCCCTTCAACAAGGCTAGCTTTCATTATGGGCATAATTAAAGGTCGCTATAGGTATATATGTATTATAAACACTTGACTAGATAACACGTCATCTATTCAGATGTCGACTGACATCAGTGCTGCTGAGAATTACACAGAAGACATCGGTGACAGAAAGGCCATGGAGCTAGGCAGGCCTGTCATCGAATTCTGACTTCACGTTGCCTTGAACCTTGGTCCTCGCCAGTAAACGTGGATCAAACGCCTGCCATTGCGGGTTGGGACAGAATTAAAGAGCAGAGCAGTGTTTTGCAGGACAGATGGTAATGTTATATTTCTTATTACAGGGTCCATTCTCTCTCTCTTTTTTTTTTTTTTTAATTCTCACTCACGTATATTAATTTGAGAGAGAGAGAGAGAGCGAGAGAGAGAGAGAGAGAGAGAGAGAGAGAAACAGATTGCTTGCCTCCCATACCTGCCCCAGCCGGCAATCGAACCCGCAACCTTTAGGTGTATGGGATGACGCTGCAACCAACTGAGCCACCCAGCCGGAGCTACCAAGTCCATTCTTGTTTGACTATCATGTAATCTGCTAACACTGGGCAACTTTAATTCTTATTCTCTGAAGTCACCAAGTCCCCTTCGCAGCCAAATTCTGTTTCTAGGGGCATTTGACACACAGCCCCACCCAGATGCCCAGGAAGCTGTCCTGACCCTGCGTGCCTCTGCTGCTTCCCAGCAGGTAGCTGCCCTAGGAATGCAAACGGTGAGCAGCATTGCATGATCCCACCAAGACTTGGCTGGACTCCACATTCAGCTCAGTGACTCATGTCCTTTGAGTTGCTAAATGAATGTAAAGTGTTGCCAAGAAATTTTACAATTCACAGCAGGTAGGTGCAGAAATTACAGAATCACTTTCCTCAAATTAGTGACCATGGATACTTGTGCCCACAAGAACGAGGGCACCTTGGAAAGTACTACAGGCACCTTTTCCTCATACTTCAGAGCAGATCCCAAAACACCCATGTCATTTTATCACTTTGTAGTGTATGTGAATGCAAAAATGCATTTAAAAAAAAAAAAAAAAACCCTGTCCCAAGCAGAGGATCCAAATTCACAGGCATCAACAAATATCTCACATCTTTTTTTAATGTGAACAGCAAATTGGTATATATGAGACTGAACAGAACCGATGAATGATTGCATTATTCATCAATTATTGAGCTTAGATGTAATTTTTAAATCTTTCAAAAGACATTTCCCTCTCCTTAGCGGTACAACTGAGTGCTTTCCCTCTCGGTGCTGCATTTTGGGCAACTTTCTGATAGCTAGCTTTCAAGTTCTTTTTTCTTTGTCTTTAGTCAGCTGATTAAACCAGGCACTGGCTTCAATTCCAATGCCTCTATTTTGTAATTCTAGAAAAGTTATCTGGTCATTTTTGTTAATGTTTTAGCGTTCCTTTTAAACTTCTGTTGGTGTTTGGCTATATCCCTTCATATAATATTTTTCATAGTTGCCCTAGGGATAACAAAATCCTATCTCATTTTTACAGTCTATTTTGATCTAATATTTTGTCACTACGAGTAAAATACAGAAACCCTACAGTCATGCACGTCCCATTGCCTTCTCCCCTTTATGTCACAGCTGTCATAACGCTTCACATTCATACATTGAAAACCACACTAAAGTGATCATTTTTGCTCTAAACTGTCATAATTTAAAGAACTTAAAAAGAGAAATGCAGTATTTGATATTTACCATTCTTACTGTTCTTCTTTAATTCCTGAAGTTTCAAGTTTCCCTTCTGAGTCATTTCCCTTCGGCCTAATTAACTTCCTCTAGTGTTTAACTTAGAGCAGGCCTGCTGGTAACAAGTCCTCCGTTTTGCCTTCCTTCCTGATATTTTCATAGAATGTAAAATTCTTGACAGGATTTTTTTTCAGGACTTTAAACAGATAGTTCCACTGTCTTCTGACCACCATGAATTCAAAAACGAAATCTTCAGTAATTCAAATTGTTGTTCTCCTGTATGCGTTATCTCAAGATTTCTTTTTCTCTTTAGTTTTCGTTTTCAGCAATTTGATTATGATATGTCTACGCTCAGTTTTGAGTTAATCCTGTTTGGGTTTTACTGAGTTTCTTAAATCTGTAAATTTGTCTCTCTCACCAAATTTGGAAGTTTTACATCATTATTTCTTTAAATATTTCTTCTGCACCAATTTTTTTCCCTTTTTTACTGAAACTCAAACGACAAAAATGTTAGCCCTGTTGGTGCCATTGCCTCCCATGTCTGTTAGGCTCTATTTATTTTTTTTTTAATTTTTTTCTTTGTTGTTCAGATTGGGTGATGATTATTGATCTATCTTTTAGTTCATTAACTTTTTCTTTGGTCAATTGCATTCTGGTACTAAGCCCATCCAGGAAAATCTTATTATTATTGATAGTATATTTTCAGTTCTAAAATTTCTACTTGTTTTCTTTTTCCTGTTATCTGTATGGAACTATATTTCCATTCATTTCAAGTGTTTTTTATCTTGATATGGAACATAGTAATAATAGCCAATTTAGAGTCTTTGATCTCGAAACTCTGGGCCATTTGGGGATTATGTGTTATCGTCATTCTCGTCTTTGCGATTTGGTCACATTTTCCTGATAGTATTGTTGTTTGTGTGTTTGCTTGGGATATGTTGTGTTATTTTAAATTATATATTGGACATTTTGAGCATCTGTTGTAAGATTTGGGGTCCTACTAAAGTCTTCTGGAGAATTTTTGCTTGTTCGTCTGTCTTAGCAGCAGTCAACCCAGTCAGGTCTAGAAGACAAGTTCTGTCTCCCTTTCCTGGGCTTGAGTTTCAAAGTTTTGCTATACTGCTTTGGGTCAGTCCTGTTCTCGCAGGTTCAGCGTGAGACTGGAACTTGTTCTGGTTCACACGCAGTGAGGTGGCCTTTTCTTCAGGTCCCCTCTCTGACATTGCCCAGTGTCTGGTGCCCCTTCTTCTTGAATGCTGGTCTACCTTAGAGTTTAAGCTGCACTATAACTCTGCAACGGGGGCCCAACCTTCAGGCAAGGTGGAGAATTTAAAAGGGGGAGAAATTGGAAATTTACTAGTCTACCAGTCACTTCATTAAAATTTAACTTCCCCAATCTGTCTGTTTTTGCTAAATGTTCAAGGTTCTCAGGTACTTACTTTTTTTTAATCCTCACCAGAGGATATTTTTCTATTTATCTTCAGACAGAGTGGGAAGGAGGGAGAGAGAGAGAGAGAGAGACAACAACGTGAGAGGGACACATCGAGTGGCTGCCTCCTGCATGACCCAACCAGGGCCGGGGACAAACCACAACCGAGGCTCGTGCCCTGGACCAGAATCGAACCCGTGACTCTTTTGTCCGCGGGCCTACGCTCTAACTGCTGAGCCAAACCTGCCAGGGCAGTACGTACATTTTGTATTTTTTCCAGAGTATTAATTGTAACCACTGAGAGAGAGCGGCTATTCCATGTTAACCAGCAGCAGAATTCAACTATTTGGTTATTTTTTCAAATTTTCTCATACATTTTTCATTCCATCTTATTATTTCCTTATAGGTTTTATTTATTCTTTTTATCTCACTAATTATTTGAAACAAAATTATTTCATTGTCTCTATCACAACGTTCTGTGATCTCAAGTTATTGCTTACAGTGAATTCTTAAATTGCCTATTTTATGGTTTTGTACTGTGAGACCCTCTTCAGTCAAAATCTTTTGGAATCCTTTGCAACCTGAGCTATGAAAGTGGACTTCCAGAGTGGCTTTGCATTGACTTCTCCAGAGGTCCCTCCTAATTTATATGAAATGTCTCAGTACCATGATTTCTAGACCACACAGATGGTATAATTTAGACCCAAATGGGTACATACTTGGATGTTAATTTGTCAAGGAGGTTTTATTTTTGTTTTTTATTTTTCCAGCAAGAGCTAGGGAGGGGGAAAAAATCTTTCTCGCCATCTCCCTGAGCCAATAAGCAGTTTGTCCAGCTTCTTTCTCACCAGGGGTGCAGCCAATTAACAGAGCAGTGAAAGGGTAGAAAATGGACTTGAAAGCAAACAGTGAGTGATCAACATCTCTTCTAAGCCAAAGCAGCTGAGGCCCAAGGAGGCCCCTTTATTCTTTTAAGCAAGCCTAGGGAACTCAGCCTTTCTTACTATCTTTCTGCATTTGCCACTACCAACCTGTCACTTGGGGTTCTTCTCCTTCATACCTCCCCTAGGGTAAATTTCCTCTCCCGTCAACTGGAAAGAATAAGTATGCACTCTGCTATTTCACAGCATCATTGTAAATTATGCTGCTCAGAGGTCTCAATGGTTGCCAGCTCCCCAAACAAATCTGAAAAGACAGACTGACTTGAACTAAAGGGAATTTTTTTTTAAGTTGTCTTTGCTATCCTAGTGATGGGGACCACCCTGAAGTACAGCCCATAGGGGAAAATATGCAAATTCCAGTTATGGTGCACATTTATCTCTACTTTCCCTGACATGTACAGATGCCATTGACCTTCGATCCCTGGCCAAACCATAATAGTTGTTTTGTAATTTATTTGGACCCTCTAAAGATGGAAGATTGTTGTTAGGAGACAATTTTCCATGGATCTCTCAATATTTCTGCACACCTTGTAAACAGAGATATTGACTGCCCTTTGTTCTGAACTATCCTTTTAAGGATATTAGTATAGCAAACCACCTTGAAATATAGATATTATGTCTCCCTGTAGAGCAAAGAGCAGGTTTTCTTACAGCGTGGGAGACAGAGTGCTATCCCTGTGAAGCAACAGGCGGGCATGCTTAGTCCAGTATAGCAAAGAAAATCTCTCTCCCTCTTTCTCTTTCTCTCTCTCTCCCTCTCTCTCTTTCTCTAGCAAAGCTCAAGCATTCTGATTGCTTGGGGGTTGGTGCAAAATGCTGATCCTCTAGCTACTGCTATTGCCATGAGTAATACACTGCCCTTTGCCTCGGACTCAGGAGTCTCAATTCTTCACCAGCATCCGTGACACTGTGGCATCCTAACCTGTCAGCTTGCAAGGAGGGTACAATCTTAGCCCTTCAGAGTTCTTGGCAGTTATATAATGCCTTTCTGTGCCTGCCCAACCCTCCTATATTATTTCTTTCTCCTCCAAGGGTGGGATGGTTGCCATGTATTTGCATAGCATCTGGGCATGTGCCTATTTACCAGACCCTCTCAAGCTTCTATTCTATCCCATAACTATATTTCTTAAAACACTTAATATAGATGCCAAAAGTGGTCACTAGTTTCTTTGTTTCATCCACATAGTTATACATATTTCTCTTTGGTATGCATACCCCCTATCATATATCCCAACAGCTGCAAGCAGAAGCAAACATACCTCAGACCTTTCTATTCTCAGACCTTTCTCTCTGTGTTAGGACTATGCAGATGCATTGACAAACCCCACCTGAGAATGAAGAATGCAAAACCCCATGTAAGACCATCTACAAAGTTTTATTATTATAAGCTCCTATAATACAAGAGCTAAGGTTGGCCACCCCTGTCCTACCTATTAGAATGTTCTTATCACTGAGCAGAACTTTAGTTAAAAGTAAATCAGTGAGCACTCATCTAAAATATTTGTTAGAGGCCAGTAAACAAAAGTTTGTTAGTTCTGTCAAAGGCCAAAAGGGACCAGAGACCATGTTTAATCTGTCAATATAAAGTATCATTGTGCCTCTATGTTTGGGTTGTGTTTTACTGACGATCTGGTTACTAAGTTGTTAGATACCAGAACTGACTCCTGATTGAATCTACTTGGTCTAGCAATGCATATTAAATTAATGATCAGAAAATGAGTTACACAAATTCCCTGGCTATCTTATATTTCCTTTGTATTATTTACACGGTATCCAACTCTGCTCCAGTTACCATGGATGCATAACAAATTACCCCCAAATTCCACAGTGAATCATGCTCACGGATACTGCGGGTCAGGAATTTGGATGGGGCACCGTGGGGACAGCTGGTCTCTGCTCTGTGCTGTCTAGAGCCTCAGATGGAAGACCCAAAGGCTGGGAGCTAGAATCATCTGAAAACGTCTTTGCTCACGTCCGGTGTTTGGTGGGGACTGTGAGCCGGGGCCTTGGTTGCTCTCCACGTTGACCTCTCCGTATGAGTTCGTCTGTGCTCCTCACAGCATGGGAGCTGAGTTCTGAGGGCACGTGGCCTGAGAGAGCGAGCAGGTGTGAGCTGCGCCCGTTTTTATGACCCAGCCTTGGGAGTCACAGGGCACTTCTGCCGCAGCTATTGATCGGAGAAGTCAAGTCTGCCTGGATTCAAACAGAGGAAATACAGACCTCGGCTTTCAGAGGGAGGATGTCATCACAATTCAAATGCATTTGTGATGGGGGTGTCTCTCAGTGTGGTCACCTTTGGAATGCAATCTGCCACAGTATGTATTTGTGGTGGATGATCACAATAATCCTACAAAACAGAGGCTTTCCCGTTCTTCATCTTATAGACAGAAAGTGAAATTCAGGCAAGTTAAGCAACTTGGCCCAGACAACACAACCCCTGGTGAGTCAGGCCCACCCCTAACACACATGATGCCTAAGCACTTGATTACAGGAGCGACCACTAATGAACGTGCCCATGTGTGAGCTTTGTTTAGACGTAGGCATCCCATAACCAGAGATGATTTCAGCCTCTGCCTGGAGCCACTGCTGTCTAGTTGATCTAGCCATCACTTCTGAAGTAGCAGTGTCTAACATTTGGCATGATTTAAAGATGTGCCCTTTTGGGGGGTCCTCTTTTTCCAGCTGCTTCTGGGACTGAGTTGGCGGTAGGAGCACGAAGCTCGCCCAGCAGCGGTAACGTGAATACGCTTGGAGGCAGATGAACATGGGCTTCCATCCCGGCTCTGACACTTCCTGTTTTGATGCAGTAAACACGCCCTTAAGTTTGCTAAGCCTCAACTTCTTCACTACTGAAATGGGGACAATGATATACTTCAATAACCCAGTTCAGAAGAGCATATTAATAAAAATAAGCAAAGCATCAGTTATACCTGTTCCCACATTCTTATGTAGTCGCCTAGGAAAATCTCCCTGTAACTAGAAGTTCTCAGGTGGTGTCTCACGAGCGCTTACAGTGAGTCACCATGAGATGTGCACCTTGGGCTTCCTCTGCTCATCTAGACCCCTCCCTGGTGGATGGCCTCAAGAAGTCACCTGTTGTAATGGCTCTGTATGGTGCTGTCATAGAGGGTGGTATGGAACTCTCAGGGGGAACACTTTGTTAAGTATAGGACTGTCTCACCACTGTGCTGTAAACCTGAAACTAATACAAAATAATAGTGAATGTAAATATATATACTTTATTTTTATTTTTTTATCCTCACCCGAGGACTTTTTTTTTTTTTTTTGCATGTTTTTATCTTCAGATAGAGTGGGAGGTAGAGAGGGAGGAAGAGAGAGAGAGAAACATCAATGTGAGAGAGACACATCGACTGGCTGCCACCCACAACGACCCCAACCAGGGCCAGGGATTGAACCCGCAACCCAGGTACCCTTAGCAGGAACCGAACCCAGGACTCTCTGGTCCTCGGGCCGACGCTCTAACCACTGAGCCAAACTGGTCAGGGCTAAATATATATACTTTTGATTAAATGGAAAATAAAAGAAGTCACCTGGGGCAGTGCCTCAGTTGCAGGTGTCCCAGCAGGAACATGCTATTTTCTAATGAGACTATGGCAGCAATCCCTTAGGACACCTGAGAGGTACAGTGGGAGGAGTGCCCCCTGCACCATTGCACTTGAGTCACACAGAAAAATAGGTTTTTTTCCTGCTTTTGTTAGCAATTTCTGTCTCCAGAGGGCTTGCACAATGGTCTTTGGGGCCAGTATAGAACAGCCACCCTCTGTCCTCCACAACCGTCCCTCCTCCTCACCCAAATGTCCTTTCTCTTTCTCCAGCTAAAAGCTAAACCACATGCAAACTTATGCAAGCCCTTTCTTCCTAGGCCTGTCCCTAGTTTCACAGCCTCTCCTGATCTGCTGACAGTCACATTACTCTTCACATGCTCACTCTTCTGCATGCTCTCCTCTCTCTCTGAGTTTACACCCCAGCCAGCCTCTCTCATCTCTCTCCCTTCCCTTTGTCCTTTGCTTCTATAAGTCATGATACACACAGGTGGGAATTAGCTTCCTTTAGTTGCTTTGTGTAAGGGGAGCTGTGTGCCAGGGGTGCCCACTCTGGGTACCCAAATTTTATTTAGAGCCTCCAGTGAAGCAAACATATACAATATTACCAGAGGGGTCTTTAACTGTCAACTTTATTACAAATTTGTTTTAAAGAATGCATTGAAAAGGACTCTGTGTTGTGGAAAAAGAACTATATATAATTTATATGCCAATAACTTAAGCTGGATGTTACTTGTTTTTTTGTTTTATTTTTTTCCTTAATCCTCACCCAAGGATGTTTTTCCACTGATTTTTTTAGATAGAGTGGAAGGAAAGGAGGGAGAGAGAAAGTGAAAAAATACATAGATGTGAGAGAGACACATCAATTGGTTGCCTCCCACACGACCCTCACCAGGGCCAGGGATTGAACATGCAAACCAGGTACTGCCTTTGACTGGAATCTAACCTGTGACCCTTTGGTCCATGGTCCGACGCTCTAACCGCTGAGTAAAACCAGCCAGGGCTGGATGCTACTTGTGGTTTATATTTCATTCAATATAGGGTTGATGATAACTTACAATCCCTCATCACTAAGAAAATCTTAAAAACCCTTGGCCAGGAGCCTCTGGGACAACTTCAAGCGTGCCAACATTTGCATCTTGGGGGTGCCAGAAGGAGAAGAGAGAGAACAAAAAAATCGAAAACCTATTTGAAACAATAATGGCAGAAAACTTCCCTAACTTGGTGAAGGAAACAGACATACAAGTCCAGGAAGCACAGAGAGTCCCAAACAAGATGAATCCCAAGAGGCCCACACCAAGACACATCATCATCAAAATGCAAAAGGTTCAAGACAAAGAGAGAATCTTAAAAGCAGCAAGAGAAAAGCAGTTAGTTACCTACAAGGGAGTTCCCATCAGACTGTCAGCTGATTTCTCAAAAGAAATTTTGCAGACCAGAAGGGAGTGGCAAGAAATATTCAGAGTGATGAAAAGCAAGAACCTACAACCACGATTACTCTATCCTGCAAAGCTGTCATTTAGAATCGATGGCCATACAAAAAGCTTCCCAAACAAAGAAAAGCTAAAGGAGTTCATCACCACCAAACCATTATTATATGAAATGTTGAAGGGTCTTCTTGAAGAAAAAGATAAAAAAATATGAACAAACAAAATGGCAATAAATACATATCTATCAACAACTGAGTCTACAAACAAAATGAACAAGCAGAACAGAAACATTCTCATAGATACAGAGAACTTTTGTTGGTTACCAGATGGGAGGAGGGTTGGGGGAATGGGTGAAAAAGGTGAAGGGATTAAGAAGTACAAATTGGTTGTTAGACTGAAAAACCTCAAAGGGAAGGGGGGTTAGGGGGTGGGAAGAAATAAACCAAATAACTTATATGTATATATGCATAACCAATGGACACAGACAACAGTGTGGGGAAAGGCAGGAGGGGCGCAGGAATGAGGAGGAGAGGGTCAATGGGGGGAAAATGAAGAACATCTGTAACACATTCAACAATAAAGATAAGTTAAAAAACAAAAACAAAAACAAAAAAAAACCCTTGGCCAGCTGTGGCTGAGGGAGCCTCTCTCCCTGGCCCTCTTTACCTGCCCCTCCTCTAACTTCCCATCCAGCTCCTCCACCACCCAGTGCCAAGCCCCTCTCTGTCTGTGTCACGCTGACTGGGTTGAAGTGACCATTCTCCTGGGTCGAGACTTTGAATGCCAATTACTTAATGCCATCTATTTGCAATTACTCAAAGCTCACTTTTCATTCAAATTTTCCATCAATTCCATTTGTCAGAGGCTGCTTTCCTCCAAATAACTGCGGCAAGCTGCCATCTCTGGCTGCTGCTGCCACAAATAGACCCACCCTGTGCCCCTGCAGAGAGCAGCGTCACATAGCCCCAGGCGTGGTGGTGGGAAGAAAACGACTTCCACTTTGAATACTACAAGAAAAGCTTCCCTTGTTGCCCAGGCCTCTGATACTTCCTGTGTTTCCATGGCAAACTTCCCTCCTGGACGCAGCTGCAGCTGCTGAGGAGGGTTGAGAGAGGACTATTTAACCATTGTGTTCCCGCTATGGGTGTTTTAGACGTTCGCTCTATTTTGCCAGCAGGCTCCATACATTTCCCTTTCTGCCCTTGCTCGGTTCTGCAGCACCCACCTCCATGCACACACATTCTTTGCAGCACTCTCAGTAGGTGGGGTTATTCACGTAACCCTGGAAAACCCTCTCCTTTCGGCAGGAAAATACTGGACGCATAGCAGTGCCACTAGAAAAGCACTTTATAAAAATAATTCCTCCATTCCTAACCCATCTTGGTCCCACTGGAATCAGGAGGCCTGTGCACCCCAGGCAGGGCTGTTGGTCACTCCAGGAAGTCACCTGCAGCTGTAAAAACAAGGGCATGGAATGAGGATAGTATTTTTGGCATTTTGAAAAGCTGTATTTTCCTCTTCCCCTTAAATTATGTTCCTTCACAGCTTCAGCATCCAGCTTAGCCAAAAGGCTTATTGCCGCAAAGAACGGGAGGCCATTGATCATCTTTGAGTCATAAATCTGACCTTTCCAAATCTATCTCAAGACAACAGTCATGAAAGCCACGCTTTGGGTAGAGAGAAAAGGACACTCCAAGTGGCTCTGGTCTCATTTAACATAGTAAGAGCCAGGCTGGCAGCCAGGGAAGTCGTACCTCGTGCCCCGGGTGGGGAGAGCTCAGAACAGAACATAGGAGGAGGTGGCCACAAATGCAACCGAGCACCATGCCCTGCCCCATGCCCTGCCCTCCCCCCAAACTGGGACATAATCCTGGAATGCAGTTTGTACAGGTTGGTAGGAAAGCCAAACGGACAGGTGCTGTGGCCTCCTTTTGCACTCAGAGCTCAGAGCTGCCACAGAACAGCAGCATCAGAGGGGCGTGGGCCGTACGACGAGACTGTGCAGGAGGTGGGGCTCGTGTTAGCCCCCCAGAGGCTCCCTCAGCCCTTAGATGGTATCAGAAGTACCTAGAGATTCCCACATGCCCTGACAATGGCAGCAGCCTCTCTCTGATGGCGCTGGGTGGAGAGCTTACCAGAGGGTCACTATAAGGCGCCACAGGGGAGCCTGATGGGCTGGGGAGGAACAGCTTGTCCTCGCAATGGAAGTGGCACCAAATCAGCAAGAGGACAGCCAAGCCCAACTGAAGCAAGAGATTACAGACCACGTGTCCACCCGCTGCCAGCTTCAGCGGCTGAGCAACAGGGCAGGCGGCGCCAGGCATCAAGGGACATCCATGCAGAGGGCAGAGAGGAGCCAGGCAGTGCAGACGTGGGGTTGGGGGGCCTCTCTCCCACTACCACAGCTCTGTAGGCCTTCTGCCATGGACTGAGAAACCATCTCAGAAAAGGAAGAGAAGGAAATCTGAGATTCTGAATGATTATCCAAAAGGTACTGTTACCCATATTTGCCAAATTGGGTTAAATGTCATGGGGGTTTTTCTCCTCATGGTAGGCCGTTTCTAAGATGATTCCCAATGATCACCCACTTCCTTGTATCCATGCCCTTGTATAATCCACTCTCCACTGAGTATGGTTCTGACTTGGCGACTTTCTGCTAACAAATAGAATACAGCAAGTGTTGGGATGTGACTTCAGAGATTAGGTACTAAAGAGACTCTGCTTTCTGATGGGCTCACCGCTCTTCCTCTTTCCTTGCTTGCTCTGATGAAACAAGCTACCGTGTTGTAAGCTGCCCATGGAGAGGTCCGTGTGGCAAGAACAGAGGGAGGCTTCTGACCAACAGCCAGAGAAGAACGTAGGCCCTCGGTCCAACAATGCATGAGGACTACATCCTGCCTGAAGACACAGATGAGCTTGGAAGATTGTCCCTCAGTCTAGACTTCAAATGAAACCCAGCTAAAGTAGCCAATGCATCCGTTTTCCCAGTGCTAGCACTGAAAGCCCACATCCCAGGAAACCACTCAGTCTTAAGCAATCCTGGACAGCTGGTCACCCTAGTCCTAGACTGAGATGGTACCTTGAATGCAGCCTTCTGAGAGACCCTGAGCCAGAGGACCAAGAAAAGCCACACCCAGATTCCTGACCCAGAAATTGTAAGATAATGTTTGTTATTTTAAACTGCTAAAATTTAGAGTAATTTTTTAATGCAGCAATTGATAATTAATACATTCCTCAATCCCCAACGATTAAAAGTTTGAGAGAAAGATTCTATCAGCTACAGAAAAATAAAGAAGCTGCATTTTCTGTGTGTCTGCCTGCAGTGTGAGTTAAATTAGCAATCTTACTATAAGTATACTATACTTCTCAACAATTGATTTAAAGAGCACAGCTTTCAGAAAGAATGAAGAATTAGGTGTGCCCCTTATCTTCAAGGAGTTCAAAAGAGTATCAACAAATCCCAACATAATCACCTAACAAAGATTTTTAAAAATGCTATCTCAAACTTAATCTCCCTTCTCGAGAATCTACATATAGATTAAATCAATTTTCCAAGTCATGCAGTGAATCTGTTTTATAGGTAGGATCAGAACCAAGACTTCTCTCTATCTCAGGAAGCCAATACAGAACATGAAAGTGGGAACTCTTTAAATGTTCTCCTGTCCCAGGAAAGTTGGCTTCCTTAGCCAATCTACTCCACAGAGGTCAGCTCCATACCATGCAGACTGCCACGTAACAAAGGCCAGTTCATGGTCATGAGGCCTACAACATAGTATGTTAAGATCCTGAATAGATTCAATGATAAGTCTCCACCTACCACAGGCAGTGGCTGAATGATGCATTTCAGGCATGGAAAAAATACACTGTGAAGGCCCATATGAATACTCCAGGCTCAATTGAGCCAAACAAACAATAGCCATAACCGTAAGTATTTGCACAGTGCTTTATAGCTTGGAAAGGCTTATTCATATACATTTTAAGTCAAAGATTCTTACACTTCAACTCTGAAAGGCATGTAGAGCTGAAAGAATTCTTATCATTCTCATCTGATAAATGAAAAAAGTCTAAGTTGTAAAGATTTAAATAATTCTTCCAAAGGCACAGACCTGGGAGTCAAACCCAGACATCTTCCAATGGCAAGCGCTGCTCTGTTTCCTCCCTGTCAGTGAAGATAAATTGGAAATATTCATGAACTATCCAGTTTCCTACTCTCGCTGGGAAATGATCTAGGAAGCCCTGTGGAAGGCAGAGAGGATCTATAAGGTATATTTATGGAAACAGCAGAACTGTTATGCATCATTGTGGGGATTTTTTCCCCCCTAAGTCCTGGAGTTCCTCAAACACAGCTCTAGTAATAATGACTTGGTCCAGAGGTAGAATACGTTTTTAGTTGAAGTATCACGTGAATAGAAGATCTAGAATTATGGAGAATAAATTATGTTCAACATTTGAAAAACACAGGGCAAACCTACATGTTGGCAAGTGTCCTGAAGAACCAAGACGTTCAGTCCAACTCAACATGAACGGTTGAGTGTGCTCACAGTAAGGCATGCAGTAGTACTCCAGACGTGTGCTGCCCAGAATGGCAGACAATAGCCACCTGTGGCTATCTAAAGTTATTAAATTTAAATAAACGAAAATTCAGTTCCAAATCACACTAGCCACATTTCAAGGCACACAATAGCCACGTGAGACTGGTGGCCAATTATACAACATTTCCATGATCACAAAAGGTCTACTGAACGATGCTATTAAATTCCTGAGAAGAAATAACCAAGTGCCTCCTTAAGTGGCTCAAATTCTGATGGAGAAAACACTCTACTTCACAAGTACTCTAAAAATACAGGAGCATAACTCCGGCCAGGCTCTCCAACAGTCTCTCGTGAGAGGTAAGAAGTTATTCCACATAACTTCTGGAATCACTCCAAATAGGTGCAAGTTAATTGTACGTTTTTCTCATCCCTTAAAGAAGTTATGACATGTATTAAAATGTCATGCCTTCCACTTTCCTCATCTTACCAACATTCCATAGGGAACACACACAGCAATTAACATAAAATACTAGATAGATTCTATTGTGGAGTGTGTTCTGTGTGCATGGCCATCCTAGAGAACACACCGGTCACCACAGCAGCCACAGAATGGCGGCCCTTTAATCCCTGAGAAAGGTCTGCCAGATTCACAGAGCTCAACTGTTGACCCAGTCATTGGTCGGGCGTGCCTGAGAATAAGAGGATGGAAGGGAGAGGAGCAAGTAGAAACACGACCCGAGGAGCCAGGGATCTGAATAGCTGTGAGTCATAGCAATGAGCTCTCAAGACCCACCCTTTTTAATTTGGGGCCCTGGCCTTGAGCAGGTTTGCTTGGCTCATCTAGATGTCAGCAGAACAACCAGCATGCAGCTCAGAGTTCTCCAGCCACTCTCACTGCCCCGCCTTGATCGTCCATTAGAGGCAAGTGCCTCTGAGGCGTCTCTGGGGAACTGGACAGAAACTGTCCAAATATTCAGTAAGGACCAAAGTAAGGAGGGAAACTTGGAAACCATCTATCTCATACCCTGAATCTTATAGGTAAGTTGAAGCACAGAGGGGAGAAGTGAGAGACATAGGTCACCAGAGCAAGACTACCAGTTTCTGTATCTGTAAAAAAAAGAGATCATAGTCATTTCACACAGAGATGTCACGGTGGCTACCTCACCAGCACAGTGAGTCACCAATGTTGTGTTCCTGTGCTCTCCTGACTCTCAGCTCCCCATACCACCATACAGTGAGTGGGCCAGCATTTAAGTAGTTTTCTATGGGCAGGCTTATTCCTCCTTACTACATGCGTCTTAATCAGTGAACTCTATCCATGAACAACCAGTTCACTCTTGGTCATTCTTTGTGGGAAACATCCCAGCAGAAGCCTATAGTAAGTATAGATCCAACAAGACCAATTTAATTTGGTAAATAAGGATCAAGGCCTGTTGCCCAAGACATTATAACTAATAAAATCACTGCTATCATAAAACCTGATTCACAAAGGTCATCCTGCCATTATAATTTTATTCTTCAGGGTCTTAAAACATTTCTAAATTTCAGTCACACATGCTTCAGATGTGAATAGCCAACACCATAATGGGCTCTTAATGCCTTCATAAATATTAGGGTACAGCTACCCAGATTACGAATGAGACACCAGATAAAGCCTGTAGATCTAACTCCCTGGATGTAGAAAGAGCCCCACAAAGGGAAAGTTGGGGTCAAAGACAAAATGTAATCTACACTGAAACTGTGTCCAGGGCAAGCCTCATAGCCAATGGTGAAAAGCAGCAGCTTTCTCAATAAGTCATTGGCTCTTTAAATCAGTCTTTAAAAATCAGCCATGCACTAGGTTACAGATCTGTGGGTAGAGCACAGTGAAATATTTAATCAGGGAACAGAAAGCTTTCTGAAACAAATAAACCAAATGAATGCCTAGAAGTGGAAATGTTAACTAGCAATGCAAGTTCAGAGTACAGCTGTGTCCAAATGAGTCGGGCTTCTGGCCCAACGAGCAAAGTCTGTGAAAGATATAGAAGAATTATACTGTTTCTACTAAACTCAAACTGTGGACTTTTGCCATGTTAATTCAGAGTTTCTGGATGAGATACAAGAAATAAAGAAAGCAAAATGGAATGGTTTTAAAACAAATATTTCCGAGGTTATTGAGTTGGAGGGAGAGAGTTGTGTTTTTTTCGGTGATTTTTTTTTTTCTTTTGGCAGAGGAATGAGTAGACATCTTTCAGGAGAAATGCCTCGGATTTATTTCAATGACCTTAGTGTCTGAGTATGATGGCACCAAAAATACACTGAGTTTATTAGTTAATATCTAATGAATCACACTTTGTGTGTTCTAGGACAATTCATAAGCTCTTGTGGTTCATTCGGGCCACAAGACACGGCTGAACAAACCACAACTTGAGTGCCGGTGCTGGCTGGCGCACACGCAGGCTGGAAGAAACCAGTCACTGCAATCCTCCAGCCACACCGTCAAGATCTCAAAGTATCAATCATTACTTATGTAGGCTTTGAGCAGACGATAAATCCATCTAACAGATTCTGATTAAAACTGCTCTTTTTTCCCCCCCTAAAATAAACAATTTATTGGAAACAGAACGTTTTTGAAATTTTTTCATTAATCAGCCTTTTGAGACTTACATTTGTAAAGCACAGTGTCTCTAATATGTTTTCCCTTCTCGATTCCATAAGATAGGCACTATGAATGTCCCCACTTTGTATCTGAGGTCTGGGTCGTTGGGAAAACTTCGATGTCCGGTATGGCAGAGCCAGGACCTCCAGGGGAAGACACTGTTGGAGACATTCAGCTGCAACCAAAGTAGTTCAGCTGAATTGAGCAGGAAAAAAAGTTACCAAGTCAAATAATTAGCAAACAGGAGAAAACTGTATGTGATAAAATGCTGAAGAGTAAAAAAAAGAGATTCTAAAGCCCTAGCGAGGAAAGTGCAGGGAAGGCGTGCAGTGTGAGCTGGCCTTTCCGAGGCTTTGATGGTACCAATGCACTGCCCAAGGCAAGGGCAGCAAGAGGAAGAGCTTAGAAGGTCTGGGGGGTCCACGAAAAGGGCAGCCTGAGCAGACAGTACAGGAGAGAATTAGTTGTCCACCTTTAGGCTTAGTCTCCCAATTTTTAAGCTCACAAGGAACTCAAGGGACATACAGATCAACCCATGCAACACACAATGGCAGACCTGAGAGGGAATTGGGCTGGAATCTCTGTTACCCAATCTACAGTGCCACCCATGAACTACCATGCAGAAAGGTGGTACTCCATTGTCCTAATTCAATGACATTGATTGAGCACCTACTATGGACTGATACAGTGCTAAATAGTGGGAAGATAAGGGTGAATAGGATGTCTGGTCCCCAGGGAATTCATGTTAAAACCACATAAATGCATAACTGTTTGTGGAATGATTGAGCCTGGGGAGGAGTGTGAGCATAGGTACACTAAGTGGGAAAGGGTTAAAGGAAGGAATATTCCCTCTCTCTTCAGGCAGAAAATACTTCTGAACACGATATGGGCCTTGCGAGAGGAGTTCACTATGATAGCTGAAGAAAAAGAGGAAGGGAATTGTGGGCAGAAGAAACAGCAGAACTGCCTGCAAACGTGGAAGGAGCCCACGTCCTCTCTCAGAAGGAAACGCAGCCCAGCAGAGCTGGAACCGAGAGGAGGCAGGTGCGTGAGCCCAGGAGGCAGAGCCAGCTGGAGCAGTGTTCGATGGCTGGGGTGAGGAATCACATCAGGAATTTGAACATAATTGACGAGCCAAGGAAGAACTTAGACATCACAATGAGATTATTCGATCTCTGGTTTAAAATGAAAATTTGGCAGCAAAGTGAAGAATAAATATGTGTGGGATGAGCTAAAAGGTTTCTTAGCCATTTGATGATGTAATGATGAGAGCCTGAAGTCAGGTGATAATACTGGACAAGATGAAGGATTCATAGGGCACATCAGAGGAAGACCAGCCAGGTCTACTAACTAAAAAACAATGACAATTTCTGATTTTAGTGACTTGGTGGGTGGTGGTGTCACGAAATGGGATGGCGACATCAAGAGCAAAAGCAATCGGAAGTAAGTGCTACTTGAATTAGAAAAATACTGATAATTTTCTGAACACATGCTGGTGGAATCTCAAAAAAAACTGAGTGATGCTGTTTTCTGTAATGACTGTGTAGTCTGCCATGGCAGGTGGCTCAGGAGAGTGATAATAGGGACAGAGGACCTCCAGGTCACTGGTTCAAAGTCATAGTTCTCAAGTGTCCGAAACTTGTTCACAGATCTGACAGCTGTTCAGTGACTTATGTGAAAGGAATTAGAAGTCTCAGTTTAGATCCTAGCAAGACAGGTGTTCCTCTTTATAGCTGACGCCCTCGTTGATAGTTTTTTTTGTTTGTTTTTTTCTTTTTAAGAAATTAAATCAGTTCTAGTCCTTGGGTTGCCTGCTGAGGTGGTTTTATACTAATCGAAGTCATTTTTTTCCAAGAGAATTCAACCATGGCATAGCTGATTTGTTTGAAGTGTTTAAAATTGTATTTAAAAATCAAGGATAGGAGTTGGCAAAAAGAATGAAAAGCAATCAGTTAATATAGTTTTTTCCCCTTTCAACCATCATTTATTTTTTCACCATCACTTCCAAAAGGTCGTCTGCCATATTTACAGGTCTGTTCCTTTCATTTCTTTATCAACATTTGGATCCAAATAAAACACTGGGCCTGCGGTAATAAATCTCTCTGCCTTTGGAAGATACCGCAGTGAAACATACATATATTTTGAAATGCTTCCTTCCTTTCAAACCCAAAGTTCTCAGTGGAAGGATATGTGTCCTGGGCATTGAGTGGGACACATGGGTGGTCCCCAAAGGCCTCAACAGCAGAGGGCTCCTTGAGCTGCAGGACAGCCTAGGACCTCATGCCCCAGGTCTGTTTACCCTATCCCCATGTGTGGACTGGCCCGTGGCAAACCACCGTAAAAGAATGAAGTATCATAAGAATTGTGCTTGAGTTTGTACATTCCTTGGTGTCAGCGAAAGCCGCAGGAACTTTGGCAGTATTTTCAAGTTACACCCATTCCCCGTTGCCATGCAGGTCTGTGAAATAATGCCTGAGCTCTGCCTAAAACCACAATGATTATCAACAGTGTAAGTAATCAAGTAAAAGCACTTTTCCACAGCCCACTGAGCGGATTGTCAAGAAAGCAAAAGGTAGGAGCAAAAATTGATTGCCGTTTGCAAAGATAATTTCTATCTGAATTATGTTATTGTACAGCAACGGTGATGGATAATGGGTGCCTGGCATCTTTGCAGCAAACATTTTAGGTTTAATTTAGAAATCTGAGTCATTAGAAAAGTTCTTTCTCATTGTGATGAAAGGGCCCCCTTGGACTCAGCACTATTAGTCTGGAGAGAGAGGGAATATAAACCAGCAAGCCGCACACAACAGAAGTAGAAAGCATTACCATTGGACCAAAATAATGGGAATAAATTCAAATTACAGGTAGCTACTTACTATTCAATAGTTAATGCAAGTATGGTTGTTTTACATTAAGCAGCTTGAATATTTTCATGGTTCCAATATAATGTGATATGGTCATTGATTTGTTGTTTTAAGTCCTTCGTTTCTATGAGGGAAATAAGGCTTCAAATGGTAGGAAAGAAGGCCAATAAATCAACTAAATTAGATCTCCCTGCCCTTCCCAAACGCCCCTATGCCACGTCTCCAAGAATTGCTAGCATTGGTGTTCAGTAACTTAGGCTGGCCGTATGCTCAAATCTATGCTGCTGGAAAATCTTATTCAAATTGAATTTTTTACTATTCAACTCCTAATGTCAGCATCAGGAAGATGTCTGGTGAGAAGCATCAAGGCTTACTGGAAATTAATGTAGCGTAAACATCATAAACTTGGGCCTCAGGCCTCCTCCCAAGATTAGTAGGTGTGAATCAGTGGTTTGAAACCTAGTTACATATTAGAGGAACCTAGAAGGCTTTTAAAAATTACTGATGTTTGAGCCAACCCCTCCTGGAGCCAATTAATAAAATATCTGGTGAAAATGGGGCCCAGGCATCAGTCTGTGTTTTTTATTTTTTATTTGATTGATTTTAGAGAGAGAGGAAGGTGGTAGAGAGAGAGAGAGAAAGAAACATCAATTTGTTGTTCCACTTATTTATGCATTCATTGGTTGATTCTTGTATGTGCCCTGACCAGGGATCAAACCCACAACCTTGGTGTATCTGGTTGACGCTCTGACCAGCTATGCTCCCTGGCCAGGGTGGCATTAGTCTGCTTTTAAGCCTCTCCCCGCAGATGATTCTAATGTACGACCCTGTTTGAGATTACTGTTTCATGTTCTTGCATGCCTGCAAAGAGGATTTTGTGAGTCTTTGCCTAGAAATACTTGCAACTGTTTACACTAAGAACAGGACGTGCTCAAATGTACACGTCCTTTGGAGAGACCTGGGGAATTTTAGGAACCCTGATACCTCGGTCTCACCCCCGGGGATGCTGGTGTTCTCTGAGTGAACAGCACTCCCAGGTAATTCCATTATGTAGCTCTGTTTGAGGACCACTGCTCTGCAGCTCTGAAATTGATGAGAGCTGAGCCTGAGGGGTCCGTGATGAGTGTTTACAACATAGGACTCAGTGTAACCAATAGATGTTCCACTAAACTAACAGGAATCCCTTTGCCTGTTGTCAGAACTGTCAGAAGCTGACTGTCTAGACTGTGCAGAAATAGCACATAAATGAGTGTCTATTTTTGAGTAATAAGATAGAGTTGTTTCCATAGAAAGAACTGACTAATAATCATAATGGCTAATTAGATAAGTGATTTCCAAAACCTATTTGGATGATAACTGATGTAATAAACTTCAAATTTCTTATACAGTGACATATTTTTTCTTACATCTCTTAATAGTCTGTCGGGCTCAGTCAATAAAAGATGGGTTTTTAAACCTTAACACCTCAAGGAGAATCACTGAGTGAAGAGAAAAGGAACATATAACGATGAGCTTGGGTTTTGGAGTCAAAGAGATCAAAATCTGAATCTCTTGCTCTTCATTTATTAAGCAGCCAGCCTCTAGGACACAGCTGGACCTTCTCACCCTTGTTTTCTCATCAGTAAAATGGAAGTGATGCTGTCCACCCCACAGCATTGTAATGAGGATCTGAGATAAATAATTCCTCTATTACAATGCTTTGCACATAGCTATTATGAGAGAAATTATAGCAACGATTACTAATATCATCACTGCCTAATTTGTAGTCTCTTTGGGGTTAGCACCATACCAGAGTTCAGTCTCTCCAGACAGGATGACCACTTATAAAGGTCAAATGACTCCACCTTACTGCCATCTCATCAGAATAGTCTTGCAATAATTGGGTTTAATTGCCCTATTTTTCAGCACATCTGGCGGGGGGTGGGGTTTGCAAAGGCCAAGATATCGGTGGTTACCCCTGGCCACACTGGACTATTCTTTTTTTCTTTTTTTCTTTTTTCAGTTACAGTTGACATACAATATTATATTAGTTTCAGATGTACACCCCAGTGATTAGACATTATAAAACATATTAAGTGATCATCCCAAAAAAATCTCATACACATCTGACACCATACACAATTGTTAGAATATTATTGACTGTATTCCCTATGCTGTATTTACACCCCCATGACTACAACTACTAATTTGTATGTCTAAATCCCTTCACCTTTTTCATCCATACCCCACCCCCCTTTTCACCTAGCTATCATCAAAATGTTCTGTTTCTGTTCTGCTTATTTATTTTGATTTTTAGATTCAATTATTGATAGATATGTATTTATTGCCATTTTATTATTCATATTTTTATCATTTCTTCTTCTTCTTAAAGAAGAACTTTTAACATTTCAAGTAATATTGGTTTGGTGGTGATGAACTCCTTTAGCTTTTTCTTGTCTGGGAAGCTCTTTATCTGACCTTCAATTCTAAATGATAGCTTTGCTGGGTAGAATAATCTTGGTTGGAGGGCTTTGCTTTTCATCACTTTGAATATTTCTTGCCACTCCCTTCTGGCCTGCAAAGTTTCTGTCTTATGGGCAACCCCTTGTAGGTAACTAAATGCTTTTTTCTTGCTGCTTTTAAAATTCTCTCTTTGGCCCGACTGGTGTGGCTCAGTGGATTAAGTGTTGTCCCATGGACTGAGAGGTCCCAGTTCCATTCCTGGTCAGGGCACATGCCCTGGTTGCAGGCTTGATCCCCAGTAGGGGACATGCAGGAGGCAGCTGATCAATGTTTCTCTCTCACATTGATGTTTCTATCTCTCCCTTCTCTTTCTAAAAAAAAAAAATCAATAATAATAATTAAAAACATTTTAAAAATCTTAAAAAAAAAAAAAGATTTTCTCTGTCTTCAACCTTTGGCATTTTAATTATGATGTGTCTTGGTGTGGGCCTCTTTGGTTTCATCTTGTTTGGGACTCTGTGCACCCTGAACTTGTATGTCTATTTCTTTCACCAGGTAAGGGAAGTTTTCTGTCATTATTTTTTCAAATAGGTTTTCAATTTTTTGCTCCCTCTCTTCTCCTTCCGGCACCCCCATGATGCGAATGTTGGTATGCTTGACATTGTCCCAGAGTCTCTTTACACTATCTTCATATTTTTGGATTCTTTTTTCTTTTTGTTGTTTTGATTGGGTGTTTTTTGTTTCCTCATATTCCAAATCTTTGATTTGGTTCTCAGTATCCTCTACTCTACTGTTGATTCCCTGTGAGTTATTGTTCATTTCAGTTAGTGTATCCTTTATTTCTGACTGGTCTTTTTTTATGTTGTTGATGTTCTAAGTTCCTTGAAGTTCTCAGTAAGTTCCTTGAGCATCCTTAGAACAATTGTTTTGAACTCTGTATCTGATAAGTTTCTTGCTTCCATTTCACTTAGTTCTTTTTCTGGAGATTTCTCCTGTTCTTTCATGTGAGACATGTTTCTGTGTGTCTGCATTTTGGCTGTTTCCCTGTGTTTGTTTCTATATATTAGGTAAAGCTGCTATGTCTCCCAGACTTGGTAGAGTGGCCTTGTGTAGTAGGTTTCCTGTAGGGCTCAGTGGCTCAGCCTCCCCAGTCACCTGAGCTGGGTACTCCAGGCACACCCCTATGTGGACTGCGTACACTATCCTGTTGTAGTCAATCTTTGATTGTTGTCGGGATCACTGGGAGGGATTGACCTCCAGGCCAATCTGCTGTGAGGACCAGCTGTGACTACAGCCTAAGAGCTGCTGTGTAGGAGCCAACTCTATGGAACAGGACTTGCTTCAGTGGGGCTTTGGTGCTCATTGAGTCTGCCCCTTGAGTGTGTTGCTTGTGGAGGTGGTAGGATTGTAATCTGGTGTAGTCTGAAGATGATCACTGGGTGCATTGGTTCTGGGGCCTCTTGGGAGGTGCAAAGTTAACCACTGCCTCTGCCCTGCCTGGGGCCACCCAGCACGAGCTACAGAGCAATCTGCAGATGGCTGTTACTTGTGTTGGGCTTGGAGGTGCCCAGGAAAGACCAAACTGTGAACCAAGGTGGGCAGTCGCTAGTGCCGGGCCTGGGGCTGATTAGTGAGAGGTATGGGGCACTCTGCTACCAACTGCTGATTGTCTGAGAGATTTTAGGAAAGTGTGAAGCATGAGTCAACAGGCCATTCATATGGAAAAGCCACTGGAAATAGCTTGGATGAGCCTGCAAACTGGGTGTGGCAGGGTCTTGGGGAATCACCAGGGTGGGGC
This sequence comes from Tadarida brasiliensis, assembly GCA_030848825.1. Taxonomy (NCBI): domain Eukaryota; kingdom Metazoa; phylum Chordata; class Mammalia; order Chiroptera; family Molossidae; genus Tadarida; species Tadarida brasiliensis. Next base: position 42,093,280 of record CM061260.1, on the reverse strand, counting down.
AAAGAGTGTGAGCCAGGTTGATGGAGATTCAGATATGGTGCCTGCCTGTCAGCTCTGTGGCAGGGAGGGCTCAGCAAAGAAACAGTGGCCTCTGCCAGCACTATTTTCTGTAAGAAATCTGCCTCCCCACCCCCAGCTTTTGCCCTGATGCCAGAGAAGTTAGTTCCTCCCCGTATGTCCCTGGTTCATTTCAAGCTGCTGCCCCAATGCTGGAGTTCAGAGGGAGGGAGTCCGAGTAAATCCATGCATGGGCCCTTTAAGAGGAATTGCCTGGGACCCCAGCAGCCTCCATGTCACTCAGCCACAATCGCTGCTAATTTTTACATCCCAAAGATACCAGAACTTCTCTTCCCAGCACGGAACCCTGGGCTGAAGGGTCCGGTGTGGGGCTGGTACTCCGCACTCCTCTGGGGAGACCTCCACAGCCAAGATATCCTCCTGATTAAAAACCACCACACGTGTGTGTGATCGGTCTGTTCCACACCTCCACCCCTCCTACCAGTCTCCACGTGGCTTCTTCTTTAATTCCCTAGTTGTAGGACTTCTATTCAGCCAGACTTGAGGAGGTTCTGAATGATGATTGTTCTGTAGTTTCAATGTCACTTTGATGTGGTTGTGGGAGGAGGCAAGTACCACGTTTATCTACACTACCATCTTGACCCCCATAAAGTCTGACTGGACTGTTCTCAAAGTCCCTTCATTCCTCCCTTCTATTTCTGCCTCAGTGAGGCTACTGAACCCATGCCTCACAAACATGTTTCTGAAGCTTCATGGAAACAAAAGGCGCTACCCTCAATCTCATTTACTCCGTTGGCCAAACAAGCCAGGGGGATGTGCGCAGAGCCTCTGTCCACCTCCCTCCTCACCAGCCAGGGTGGCCTGGAGCCTGGAAAAGCACGAAATTCATGGCTCTGGCCCCGTGTTTTACACACGGAGGTATCACAGTAACGACGTCAGCATAAAGAGCCTAACTGTGTGCTTTCACGCACTCAGGGTCCCTCTGAGCTGCCCTGTGAGGGCGGCACTGTTACAGACGAGGAACAGAGGCCCAGACAAGGAGCTTCCCAGTGGGCAGAGCTGGAAAGAGCTCCTGCCCGCTGACTCCCAGCTCGGTGCTCTGTACATGAGGCTTCCCAGGGTTTTCTCAGACTGACTGTATATAGCACCACCACAGTGGAAGTGTCATCCATTTATAGCACAGAGGTGACATGATATTAATGTTTCCCCGAGAGACTTTCTACCGGATAAAAGTTTCATGGCCCTCTGGCCGAGTGTGACTGACAGCATTGAGTGTCTAGCCAGGTCCCATGCTGGAGAGCTTTTCAGATTGGTCCTAGGAGGGTCCCCAACCCCTCCCAACGCTGAAACTTCGAACTGTATTACAAAGGAATTTTGTGAGCCACTCGTGAAAGAGCCCAACCCACTGATGTCTCGGAAAGGCTGGCGTGCTGGATGCTCAGCCTGGCGTAGGCCTGAGCGTGCTGGGCCCTGGCAGGTTGGCAGCCAGCTCTGGAGGAAGGCCAGAGTGAGGGGTTTGTCCCTTTGAGCGCCATTCGCCTTGGGGCAAAAACATCAAAAAGAGGCAGTTAGCACCAGACTCTAAGAAAGGCAGAAAGGTAAGACCATTTGTTACTGACCTGTTAGCACTCTGGGTCTAGCCTAAAGCAGCAGGATGATGTATTTTTCCAAAATGTGGTACAAGTCCTTGGGTGTTGGAAGTATTTTAAAAGGAGCAGGAACCAAACTTGCGTGTGTTTTTGTTTTTGTTTTTTCTGTATTGATTTTTTTTTTAAGAGAGGAAAGGAGAGGGAGAGAGAGATGGAAACATCGATGAGAGAGAACATCAACTGGCTGCCTCCTGCATGCCCTCCACTGGGGATTGTACCTACCACCTGGGCATGTGTCCGGACCAGGAATCGAACCGGCGACCTCTTGGTGTATGGGTAGATGCTCAACCAATGATCCACACCGGCCTGGCTGTGTTTTTTTTTAAATGCATGCACTTGAAAAAAATACAATCTTCCCATTAAACCCATGATTCTGTACCTATTGTTGCTTAGGATGAGGCTACATTTGTTTAACTGGGGGGAAAAAACAAAAAAGCTAACTTACAGGAAAATATCGAACAAATGGAGTATGGTTTGATAGAAATAGTGAAGTTGATACTAAAATGACTAATGTTTGGGAAACATCAGTGTACTGGTTCCGAGCACAATGGGCTTTGGAGTTACAGGGACCTGAGTTTGAATCCTGGGTCTGCTCTCTTATAATTGGGTAGAGACTTATCTGTTTCCTTATCTGTGAAATGAGGATAATGATACCCACTGCAAAGAATAGTAGCAAAGATTCAATTAAATGAAATACTCAGGTGAAGAGCCTTGCATATCTGCTAAGTGGCTATCATCATTATTGTAACTGCCTGGGCAAATTTGATAGATGGAATGAAACTAGTCCCATCAAGCAACTTTGCTGATGCATTTAGAGAAGCATCGCAATTAGACTAGATTAGGGAGGTCAATGCTGCCTCCAGTAGACCTGTAACCCTGTTACCGCGCCAGGACCGTCATGACCTCCCTGGGCAGTACAGCCTGCTCATAGCCAGCCCAGAGTTCCTCAGCTGGTGGGAGTCAGAGCTCTTCCAGGCCGTAACTGTCACACAGACGTACTAACACCCTCGAGGTGTGAATGCTGACACTCTGCAGAGCATGGAGGCCTAACAGCACATTTGTATTCTGAGCACACAGCTGACAACTGTGCTCACTGCAAGGCCAGAACAGGGACAGCGCTTCCCGACCACGGTGAGGACCATGAGATGTCTAACAACGGTTGCCATAGGCTGCCTTGCCTTGCCTTTCGACCACTGCCCTCCTGGGAGCATTTCTTCAAGAACCCTATGTTGGCAGACAGCTTCGATAACTTGCAGCAGCCATTGCCTCCCCCAGGGGAAGTTCTGAACAGGCACTACCAAGCCCAGGACTGTCACCTGCCTCAGAGTTGAAGAGAAGAAGCACCTGGTCTCACCTGGCCGACTCGGGGCCCATGCTTATTATCACTCTTCTTATCATAAACATCACATGTACTCAGTGTAGAAAATTTAGAAGATACAAAAACAATATATTTTCCAAATGCCACAACTCAACAAAAGCCATTAGCATTTTGACATTTCCTCCCAGACATTTTTTTTATAGTTGTTTATTCATATTTCCCCAACAACCCATCCAAAGACAGGTTCAAAAGCACAAGGTCAGTTAACACTCAGAGTAAAAGAATGAACATAATCAATTTAGCACAGTGTCCATTGGAAGGGTGTGGATGAGCATTTGCTCTATCTCATACATCCCCAGCACTAGCTTGGTTGTTTTTCTCCTCTTCCAGGAAAGAAAACTGAAGAATACAAAATATACTAGTCCTCTCTCTAACACTTACACAGCGTGGATCTAAGCACACAGTGAAGAATAAGTGAAATGCACATATGGAAAGCCATATCTATTTCTTCTTACTCCTAATATATAAGTTTTTATTACTATGAAAACAGAGTATTATTTTTGTTATGAGATTTCTATAGATTATAACCAATATTTATAAATTTATGTCATTTTAAGATTATAGCAGTATTTGATGTTATTGTATTTTACCCAAAGAATCAGTAAAATAAGGGAAACCTTCCATACTTTTCTAATGAAGTATTTTATAGTTGTAATTGTGCTATTTATATGCTTATGGTATCAGAATTTTCCCATAAAGTTTTCAAGATGTTTTTCATTATAGCTAGATTCCTGCATGACAACAATATACTATCATGTACTTAAACCTCTATTATTGAATATTTATATTTTAATTTTCATTATAAATAATTCTGTATTAAACATCTTTAGGCATGCATCTTTGTCAACATTTCAAATAGTTCCTTAGGATGGTTTTTATTTCTAGTTGTGGAATTACTGGGCTAAATAGTGTAAATGTTTTGAGGTTCTTGATACAGACCGTTAGATTACTTCCTAGAGAGATGATACCAGTTTACAGCCCTACCACAGGTATAGCAGATTGCCATTTCAAATTCTTACCAGTGGTTTGTCCTTTTTCATTCTTTGCTACTTTAACAACAACCCCCCCAAAAAAAGGTCTTCTTGTGCTACTTTAACAACACCCCCCCCCAAAAAAAAGGTCTTCTTGTTTTCCTCCATTTCTCTAACGCTCTCAATTTTTTTTTTGGGGGGGGGGGGTACGTGCCCCTGGCGGGAATCGAACCCAGGACTCTCTGGTCCACAGGCCTACTCTCCAACCGCTGAGCCAAACCTGCCAGGGCATACTCTCAATTTTTTTCATACCTTTAGTCATTTGTTTTGCCTCTTTTGTGAACATTCTGATCATATCCTTTGCCCTTCTATCTTTGGATTTCTTTTTGCTAAGATCTATAATTAAAATATCCTCACTTTACTTCCACTCAAATTCATTATAACTAATTTTCTCCCACTGAAAAGAACAGTACATTACCTTTTGTGCTGAGGTGAAAAAAAAGGTTCATCTGTCATTTTATTCCTGTGTAATTGGAAGAGAAAAAAACTTTTCTCTATGGAATGCAGCCTGACACTTCAACTTGTTTAGAAAAATATAAAATGGGGTACACTTCTTTTAGATTGCCTTGTGTTTATTACTGTTTGGAATGTTTTACTCCATGAATTTTAATTTGATAGAGTACATATAGTTTTGGTTTAAAATACAAGATTATGGGGTTTTGGGAGACATTAAAATAAAAACAAAAAAATGGTCAGTTGATTAACTTTCAAAGATTATCTCTCTTCATTAATTTCAGACATAAACTGTGCTCAAGATGACCTAGAACATGATGTTAAATTTAACAAAGGTTTAAGCAAAAGAAAAAGAAAAGCCACATGTTCATAAAAGAAACATCTTCAGACAGGTGGCCCAGCTCAAATTTCTCCTCCTCCAGGAAGCCTTCTCAGAATTGCTCAGGCAGAATCTCCCTGTCCTGCCCTAGTATATCCACAATATACTGTTTGCACTCCAATAATGTTAGCCATGAAGATCTACTTGAATTTGTGGTATGTGTGTACTCATCTTTCTCCATCAAGGCAATTAATTTCTGGAGAGCAGGAACATTTTCCTCATCTATGTACCCATTTGTGACCACTGCTTTGGTTATACAATAGCCCCCCTTCCTTATCCACAGGGGGACACATTCTAAGACCCACCCCCCGCCCAGTGGATGCCTGAATCCTCAGATAGTACCGAACCCTACATATGTTGTTTCCTATACAGACATACCTCTGATAAAATATAATTTATAAATTAGGCACATCAAATTATAAACTTAATTTATAAATTAGTTAAGAGATTAACAATAACAGAATAACAATAAACTATAATAAAATTTATGTGAATGTAGCCCCTCTTTCAAAATACCTTATTGTACTGTACTCACCTGACCCTTCTTCTTGTGATGATGTGAGATGAAAAAAGGCCAAACCTATTCTTGAATCTGTACAACTATCCCTTACTTGCAGTAATGGCTCAGTGTCCCTCATTTCAAGGGCTCCCTTGCTGAAATCTGTGTACAATCGATGCTTTCTGGCGCAACACGCTGCTGTCGATTGGAACACGTTTTCTGCTCGTGTCTGCCACCCGCAATGTAATGCCGTTTCCATCTTAACTAATTACCACACACTTGTGGCTGTAACTTTGCAGTCTGAGACGTGGCAGCAAAACTAGCATACATTTCTTTCTCCTTCTTCACAGTTTCACACATAGAAGATTTGTTCTTGCCATAGATCTTAGCAAACTTAACATACGGCTGTTAAGTCAGGAACTTTCCTTAATAAGTCAAAGGAAGCCCTTTATGGCTTCTCCTTCACACATCTGAATTGCCAGCATCACAACTGCTGCACTTTGGGGTCATTATTAAGCAAAATAAGGGTTACCTGAACACAAGCACTGCGGTACCAGGACAGTGGACCTGATAAGGCAGACAGCTTCTAAGTGACTGAAGGACGGGTACATACACAGCGTAAGGATGCTGGACAAAGGGATGATTGACGTCTTGGGTGGACAGAGCGAGATTTCATCCCACTACTCAGAATGGCACCCAGCTGAAAACATAATTTGTTTATTTCTGGAATTTTTTATTTAATATGTTTGGACCATGGGTAACAAACCACAGAAAGGAAAACCTGAGATAATGGAGGACTACTGTAGGAGATGCTTAGGAAACAGACTGAATTGCCCTGAACTTTGAAATTTTGAAAAATTGGGATAGTGGAGCCCACGCAGGCTTTGAGTCAGGCTGAGCAGCTTGGAATCCGCCTCCAGCTACGTGACCCCCACGCTAGTTCGCCGCGCCTCCTGGGCTGCCTCGCCATCTAATATGGAAATAACGACGTCTACCACGGCAGGCCCTCTAGGTCGGCTAACCCAACGCCCCTCTTGAACCCATCTCACCCTTGCCTGCCTCAACTATAAAGACTAGAAGGCTAAATCCTTAATTTCCCGGCTTCCTCCCAGCCAGAAAGGTCATGGACCACAGCTCTTGCCAAGCAGACAAAAACAAACAGCTGAGAAAGGTCTAGGAAAGCTTTGCTCTCCGAAGAGCCTCCCATACCCTAGATAAAGCGAGATGGCAGCATGATGCCTACAGGTACACCGCCCACCTTGAAACCATGAGGCCAAAATGAAGATCATTGCTCACACCTAAAGAGGATGGAGGGGAAAGCTAGACGAGCCTGGAGTCCCAGGTGGCATCACTGAGCCCCAACTCAACACCTGCCTCCCCTGGACCTCTTATGTGGAGAAAATTATCCATATTTGTTTATACACTTATTGTGTGTTAGTGAGGAGGAAAATTGGGTTTGTTGGATTAACTGGTTGTTTCTCTCTCTTCTTTGGTGAGAGAAATGCCAGAATACTGAGGAATTGGTAGCTGCCCCAGGGCCAATGCCACTAACGCAGCCACTGCCACCCACTGAGCCGGGAACCTAACTCACCGTCACCACCTCACGTTCAGCTAACTCAGGTCAACACCAACCAACGTCCACAGCCACCAGGGCAGGCGTGTTGGATGGGGCAAAGCTGGACCGGATTGTCCCTGAGACACTGACAGACGCAGAAACTACCTGGATATGCAGTCGAACCGGCAAGGAGCCGGGTCACTGGAGAGGGCAGATTCAGCTTCTAGATGTCCTGCTCTTCAAGACAAGTAGAGGGATTGCAATTTTTCACTCTGGTGGCTAATCTGCACCTCAAACTATGAAGTTGGACACTTGGGGGGTCACATATTTCAGGGGTTCTCAACCTTCCTAATGCTGCGACCCTTTAATACAGTTCCTCGTGTTGTGTGTGGGCGTATCTGCATGTGGGTGACCCGCCTGGAGACGGACGGAGGAGCGGTGTCTCGGTTCCGAAGGCCATCGAAAATACGTGTTTTGGGAGACCCCTGTGAAAGGGTCGTTCGACCCCCAAAGGGGTCACGACCCACAGGTTGAGAACCGCTGATGTATTTGATCCCTAAGCAATATGATACAGTTGAGGGAATGAGGGTAGCAAAATAATAAAAACAATCATTTACTCAGCACCTATTACATTCCAGGTACTGTACTTAGCTTTACTAAATGTTTTTTCATCTGATTCCAAAGTAGCACTTAGGCATCTCTCTCCCCTTCCATAAATGGGGAAACTAAGGCTCAGAGAAGTTATATATTTCAAATTAAAACAGCAGTGAATGGAAACGGATTAAAACTCACATCCGTCTGAATCTGAAAATCCACAAGCCTCCCAGAAACTATAGCTGCTGGTATTAAAACAGTCATGGTCAACTGATGAAGGAATGTGAGCTTTTGGGAAGCGGGCAACCCACAAAATACAGATAACTAAATCCAGAGGCAAAACCTAAACTTGGTCATTTTCCAGTTGCCTTTCCACATCGGAGACTGTTGTACATCATTTCCATGCATCAGATTTGCATGAATCTGTGACCCAAACTGCCCACTTAAAAGCCTTTTTCAGCATGAAATTTTAATCAATGTTGTCTTTTCCCCCCTGGTTGTAATCCTATCCTCCTATGATAAAAACTGATTCTGCACATCTAAAGAGAACAGCAGAGACGAGCGAAGAAAGGGCACTGGCAACAGCAACCAGCACATCTAAGAAATGAGAGAACTGGTCTCATGAACATATTAACACATATAATTAGAAATGAATGAAGATTTCTACCTCAAGATAGATAAAATCTCTCTGATGTTAATTTGGTAGATAACTCACATTTAAAATAACATCTGCCCCGGTCAGTGTGGCTCATTGGATTGAGCGTCATCCCTCTTGGTAGAGGTCGCCAGTTCGATTCCTGGTCAGGGAACATGCCCAGGTTGTGGGCTCGATCCCTAACGGGAGGGGGGGCATGCAGGAGGCAGCTGATGGATGTTTGAGGCAGCTGATGGATGTTTCTCTCTCTCTCTCTCTCTCAAAACATCAATAAAAATATATTAAAAATAAAAATAAATAACATCTGCTCACAGCTCACTATTCTTGTCCGTGCATTATTCTCTCCACTTCCCTTCACTCATCTAACTCTTACACGTTTCAAAGCGTAAATAATCGGACTCCCAGATTTCCAAGCTGGGCTACTTCCACCCTCTCTGTTTCTGTCGTTCCCCGTGCATACTGGTGTCACTATCATGACCATTAAGGTATCTAACCTGTCCTCTAACCTGTGAGCTCCTGAAGGGCAGGGCCTGGGTCTCTGTTGTATGTTTATTCCTTAGCACACAGCTAACATATAACACCCACTAACAGCTGGACTACCCAAGCTGAATGTTTTCATCTTTGTAAATAAGTGCTCAGATAAATGAGATTTAAAATTGGGACACAAGATCATGATTTAAGTTCATGTTTTAACCCACATGCAGAAAACTAGGCATTTGCAGGTAACAACACCCAGCTGCAAAACCTCAGAAGGGCCCAACCCCAAACTGCAGAAATTAAGGCCATTAATGTTGAACCAACTGTTCCTCAGATTCCTGCCCAAAAGAAAGTTCTGTGGCCTTTCTGTATGTCAAACAAAAACTCTAAATTCTAGAAGTTTCTCAAATAATTTCAGTGGTTGGGGTCATTCAGCACATACTGAGCAGGAGACACACATTTAGTTTCAAATGACCCTAAACTTTTCTAACCTCACTGTTTCCCAACTGGTCTCCCCTTTTCCAGTTTCTCCTGAAATGTGTTTTTAAGATCTGGGGTTTCTCCTAGAGTTGTCTGTCAGCAATCATGAAACCCCACTGAAACTCGGTTCTCTCCATCTGACCATCTATAAACTGCCTTTCTGGTTTCGCATGCAGAGGCACAGAGCTGCAGACTGTGCCAAGGCAGAGGTTGGCAGGACTTAGGCTGGAATGATCCCGCTTTGGAGATTCCAAGGACAACCCATGCAGGTCAGAGAAGAGTTCAGTTTTGAACAACAAATTGAGTTCTTATGGGATGGGTTGAGAATATAATATCCAATATGAGCCAATTGTAAAAGAACCAACTGACTATTAAGAAAAATTAGAGTTGTAAATAAAAGATCAGACTCTTTCTATTATAAATCATCCTTGTAGTTGTTGAGCGAGCGTACAGAGTAAACATATGAAGCAGAAAGGAGACAGAGCACAAGGAAATCAAACAGAGAGGATGTCAGCTCAGAATTCCTGGCACTTAGATCTGAGGGGAAGAAAGAGTTCCTTCCCTCACACTCTCAGAGCCTTGGGAGTGCGGTAACATGCTAGGCTCTTTTCTAAAGCCTTGTTTTGCTGAATCAGTACCAGCTACTTCTGAGAACACCCCAGAAGAGTTTCTTTCCCATTAGTTCCATTTGTTTCCCCAAAGCTACAGAAGAATGTCAAAACACCAGCAATTATCCAAGACCTGAAAGTCTCGAGTAACAGATCTTGCTGCCACATCCTTTCTCTTGGAACATGAATTACATCATGCCATCCCCTGCTCACGGACTTCCAGCATCTCCCTCCTGCTCTTAGACTAATCAATCAGTTAGTGTTGCTGAACATCCCGTTTGGTGCATCGCCCTCCACTGCATACAGGAATACCTGAGTAAATTCATTTGTTATTCACTAAAAGAATTTTATGGAGCACCTACTAGCCCTGTTGGGACACTGGAGAGAACGCCTAGATGACTAAGACATGGTCCTCATCCTAGGGAAGCTCAAAGTTTCCTGGAGTTGACGAGTGGGTGAGCAGTGATTACAACACACTGATAAGTCAGCACTAAAGATATTTGCACAGGATTCTGTGACGCCCAAGAGAAGCAAACACATCAGCTGGGCTTTGCGTGGGTGTTTACCAGAAGACACACAGGGAAGGTACCCCAGGCTGAGTGAACAGGTGCTGTGTTGACCACATAGGAGACCATGAGAAAAGCAGGCTATTGCTACCCACCGTTTGGTGTTTCATTATATGCCAGCGATTCTACAGGTTTCAGAGCAGCAGAGATCAAGAAGGCAGAACCTGGGCCAGTCCATCCTCGCTCGTGTTATTCCATGGTCCTCACCAGATTGATTGGTGGAGAAAAAGAAACAACCCAGAACTAAGAGAGATCTGAGTCAGAATCACAGCTCCACTAAAAAGTGTGTCACAGCCAAAGTGAAAATGCAGAAATTTTCACCGCCTTTCCCAACCCACCCATTAAAACAGATGCTGACTTGTCTTCCTTCGCATAAGTCCAAGGAAAGTCTTCCTCTCCAAGACGAGCTATTCCGAGCTGAGGAACGCAGAGTCGGGACGGGGGGCAGGGGTGAGCGAGCCTCAGAGCTGGTGCGGGAGGGTCACAGGCAGGTTGGACCCATCTCCCCCGTGTTCTACAAACCCGAGAAAAGAAATCTATTTTTCTGAAACTATTTTTTGTTTTACATGCCTGTGTTGTTGTTTATCTTGTTCTCTCTTGATTTTTAACTAAAACATTGCCTAAAACCAAGCTACACGGGTCATAGTTTCATACAAAACATATTAGCTGTGTTAGAATCCTATGAGCTCTTAAAGAAGGACTTCAATTCAACCTCTCCACTCTCCTTAGCTGCAGTATGTAAACATACATATCTGAGAGATTGGACGAAAATGAAATGAAATAATTAATGTAAAATTCCAGCCAGGCCGGTCACAGTGCTGCTTAGGACTTCTCAAAGTGGAGCTGAAGACAGGCTCTGTTCCTTCTGAATGTAAGACTTTAAAAATGGAAGCATAGGCAGCTGGCCACCCGAATTCTAACCACCAGCTTAGAGAACTTTGAGAGAACAAAGCCAACCTACAGAGAGACGAAAACGGAAGAGAAAGAGAATCCCTGGCCTTCCTGGGGGCTGGTTAGAGGAATTCATAAGTGTAACCCTATCAGCTAAGTTCATTTGAGGTGGTTTGCTCTCAAGTGTTAATTGAAGAGTTGCGGCTAACACAGTATCTTTCAAGACCTCACTCAGTTCCCTGTCTCCCTATCTGTGGCCGTCCTGACTTCTCTCCCAGGGCCGACGATACTTTTGCCTACACAACTTAACCTCTGACAATGTGTCCACCATTGTTGTGTGACTTTTCCCCAAACACTGTGCTTCTCAATGCTAAAGGCATCATCACTAAGCATGTGGTTAGTACACAATAAAGGTGTTGAGATAAATTGACTACTCTTATAAACTTAGATCTAGAAAGAATCTTAGAGAATCAGTTAGAAATTCTCAGGAAACTCAGAAATGTATAGTAATTTTTTTCTATAATGTTCCCTGTGAGGAAGCAGGAAGCTGGCTGTATAAATGTACATTGCTATCCTTCCTGAGTAATCACAAAATGACAAATCAAAACTGCCCACATTTAAACATGGATGTGTCTGAATGCACCCAGATGTACCGTATTATAGGGGTGTGTTCATGCTCAGGATTCTAGATCCCACTGGAACTCCTTGTCTCTAGAGACACCAAAGCATATAATTTAAACTTTATGTGATGCAGCAACAGATATTAAGCTCCTAAGAAACTCAGGTACCTTTTGACCCAGCAATTCTGCTTCAGGCAATTTACCTTAAAACAAGAATTTGGAAACGTTTACAGAGCAAGGATTTTCATTACAGCATGGTTTAAAAAAAAATGCAAGAGATCAGACAATACCAAATTATCTATACATAGGGATTGGGTAGACAAACTGATGGCCTATTTTTACGATGGGGTTCCGTTTTTGTTTTGTTTTTTTTTAAATCCTATGACAGAGAAAGATGTTACACTATTGTTAAGTGGGAGGAAGTAGGTAGCAAAATGGTGTGTATATAGAATGATCCCATGTTTTGTGTGAACATTTAAATATACATAGGTTTTTGCATATATGAACATAAGGCTGAAAGAATATATATCTAAATGTTAACCATGTGTCTCCATGAATTGTACCATTATACATAAGTTTTACTTTCTCTTTTTTGCTTATTTTTATTTTGGGGTTTCTCCATCATGAATATATATATATATATATATATATATATATATATATTTAAATTTATATATATATTTATTATATATATAAATATATATATTTAATATATAAATATATATAATAAATATATATATATATATAACTTTTTGTGTAATTAGAAAATGAGAAGAGTGTTGTTGTTGTTTTTTTATCCTCACCTGAGGACATTTTTGCATTCATCTTCAGACAGAGCGGGAGGGAGAGAGGGAGGAAGAAAGAGAGAGAAACATCGATGTGAGAGAGACACATCGAGTGGTTATCACCGACACAACCCAACCAGGGCCGGGGACAAACTGCAACCGAGGTACGTGCCCTTAGTGGGAACCGAACCCAGGACTCTCTGGTCCACGGGCTGATGCTCTAACCCCTGAGCCAAAGCCACCAGGGCAAGTGATTTTTTAATCCAGGAAAATGTTCTTAGAGAACCCTCACGTTACAGAGGAGGAAACTGAGGCCCAGAGGAGTTATGCGGTCTGCCCAAGGTCCTACAGTTAGCAATGGCAAAATCAGCACCCCTCGCCGGGGGCCGAGTTCTTCCCACCAGGTCAGACCACCACCATGATGGGCATTGCGTTTAAAACTTCCAGAACTGACTTCACTCTGCGTTTAGAAACAACCGCCCTAAACACAAGCACCCTTATTTGGGAGCAGTAGGAACAGAAACACACCTTGAATTTCATGTCATGATGGGTTTCTGTGATTTAAAAAATGGTGCTGACATTACCTGCTGGCATTTTATTCCAGCCTGTGATTTATTATGAAACTGGGACCAAATTCTTCAATTAATAGAGGGAACAAGGGTTTAATATTAGTGAAGTCATATTTTTGCAGCTGTTCTAGTTCTCAATTCTTCCACAGTTTAATGTGCTACCTTTGTGATTTTAACAAATGGAAAGATGGTGTGTGTCCATTTATAATAATTGGCTATATGCTTCCACTGACTTGCAAAGATTCAATGATTTTCAGGAATCATAACAGACCATGACCAGTAAATTCAATTTCCAATGGTAAAAATCCCCTGACCAAAGTAGATGTTGATGACAATCTAACGCGCTCTGTAACAATCTGTTTTGAGCACTGAATTGACCTGTAAGTATTCCAGATACCGCCTGATGAAAATGGGTTTTATTATTTTCCATTAGCAGCTGCTCCAGCAAAATGAACAGCCCGTCCACAAGGGAAATAAAAGTGCTTCCCTCTTTACTGTAGCCTTTGCTGCAAACGTAAACAAAGCCAGCCCCTCCTGGTCCTTCCCCTCCTCACACCCTGCCACCCTGAAATCTCCACACTCCAGGGCCAGCCGTGGTCAGCAGGTCCTGCCTGAGCCCATGGCATCTAATTAAAGCTCAATGGCATTTAATCGAGTACTTACAGAGCACCTACTATGCACTCAGCATTTTGCTGAGGTGGGTACAAGGGAAAGTAGAGACAGTACACGGGAAGGAAAACAGGAGAAAGTACTCCCTGACCCGAGAACCACCACTGAGCCTGCCAACAGGTTCTTTCCCATCGAAATAACACGCGCTTGTGTTGTTAGTACTTCATATACATCGAGCTCTAGTTCTCAGAACAGCCTTACAAAATGGATGTCCTGATCCCTGTTTTCCACTTGTGGAAAAAATGAACCCTGAAGAGGTCAAGTAGTGGACACAGCTGGTATCGATAGAGCTGGGCTTCAAACTGGGTCTCCACGCACTCGAGTCTGCGCCCTTAGGGTACCTGAACTGATCTCAGGTCCATGGGTCACAGATAATACAAGGTGACATGGCACTGTGCTTAGGACCTAAGATTCCTTATCAGACGTGTGTTGCCCAACCCCAGCCCGACCACCTGTGAGCTCCGTTGACTTTAGGGAAGAGTCTCGACCTCCGTCTCTTTACCTGGAGAAAGGAGTGATATCACCTCCCTCATATGGAGGGTGTGAAGTCTAAACAAGATTAAATACAGCAGTGTACGTAAAAAAAATTCCTGACACACAGTGGTGCCAAAAAAATGTCACTTGCCTTTGAACAATCAAAAGTACTCTAAAGTCAACTGAAAATAAATAAATAAGGTGGGGAGAGGGGGCTTGAAATGGTGTAAACAAGAATGTGTGTCCCCCAACTGGCTCTGAGCACCTGGAGATGGTCCGTGGCTAATGTGCCTCCCATGGGCACATCTTGAAGGAAGTCTGCTTTGCCATCACAGTGGTCTGCTTTATCCTTGGCTGTTTCTTACATTTATAAAATTATTCAGTGCTATTTTTGTTTCTGCAAGTTAACCACAAAATCCCTCACCATCTTTCCACTTTTGGCATTTGTATCCTGCAAAATAATCCTCTTTTTGGCAAATGCATTCACACATGCATATAAGTGAGGTAAACAACTATTTAAAGAAATCACTTCTCCAAGGACTAAGTTTCCGTCCAGAGAGAGAGAGAAAAATCTATCCAAGGTATTATGCAAACAAGCAAACATAAACCCCACACCCCTCCTCCGCTGGCTCTTTTCCTTCTTGCCTGCTAAATTAAACCTTGATGCCGAGTTCTTGTCTCTGGCCTCTCCTCTCTCACCACTGTCTCCCTGGTGATCTCATCTAATTCCACTGCTTCGACACTCAGGTAATGCATGCGATTCCTACATCTCTCTCTCTGGCCACAGCCTCTCCTCCCCAGTTCATGATGTGCATTCTCAGCTGTCTGCTGGCCAGCAACACCCAGACCGGTCCCCGACATCCAGAGCCGAGAGCTGCAAATCCAAAGCCTGCACATCCTCCTGTGTTCTTGTGTTTCTGTTCAAGGTACCAGCGCCTTCCCAGTCTAGACCAAAGCTAGTAGACATCTTGACCTCTTTCTCCCTTCATGCCTTTAATTCATACCTATCAGTTCTCTCTCCACTGCTTCATTGATTTCTGCCGCCTTCCTTTCCACCATTTCTACCGCCGTCCTAGTTAAATGCTATTATAGTTCATCTGGACTCCTGACCGACTTTTCTTAGTCTCCCTCTACTCCAGTTCATTGTATACACTGCTGACCAATGAATATGTTCCTAACGTATAATTTGATCCCGTTTCCTCACTAATCAGACCCTCTCGGCAGCCTACTGACAGAAGAAAACACAAGAATACAGAAGGTTCTGCAGGCTGCGGTCGCTACTGACCTTGCTAGCCTTAGGGCCTCTGCTCCCCCGAGCATTCCCGTATTTCAACTAAACAAGACTCTTAGCAATGAACAACACAGGCCTTTTACGTATCCCCCTTTTCCCATTAATTTTTTTCCTGCTCTTCCCTCACCTTGAAGACCCTTTTTCCTTAATAATGACCTTTTAAAATCCTCCTTCCACATTTGGGGCCAGTTCAAATGCCCTTGTCCTGTGGTGCCTTCTCCCTTGTCTGCACTCTTACTGAACAGTTACCCCGAAGCATGGGCCACGACGGACTGGGAGTGAGACTGTGCCTCTTCATCTCTAACAGAAGGACCTGGCACCTGCACCCTCCATGTCTTCCCTCCCAGCCTTTATGTTATTTTGTCAGATATTTTACTTCTACGTGTTATAAACCCAACAATACACAGTTATTTCAAATACCTTTTAAAGACACGTAAATAAGAAAAACACAGGTCTTGATATTTACCCAGATGTTGCAACTTCCGGTGCATTTAATCTTTGGCCAGTTTACCCACCACTGAGGCAAAGCCCTCTGCGAGTCCTCTCCATCTGGAGGCCCATGAACGATCTCGCTCTCTAGTTGGGCTGGTACAAGAGGAACAGCTCCTGGCCCTGTGTGAGCCGGGAGGGTTGTTTTGGGTTATAGTGGTGATGGTTTTCTCACACCATGCACCCACCAGTTCTCAGCAGGATGCGCAAGGGGGATCCGCGGAACTCTGGGGCCCTCTCTCTGCCCAACTCTCTCCTTTCCAGTGACCCATCCTGAAAACTCTAACCGCCATGGCCTCCCCAAACTCCCAGTTCCATTTCTCAGCTCAAGGTGACCGTTGGGTCTGCCTGGCTTCCTCTCCCTGCTCGGGGCCTGGGAACTCCAGAAGCAAGGCGAAGCACCCAGAGGGCTCATTACCCCACTGGTTCCCGTCCCTCAGGGACCACGGCCCTTCGCCGGCTCGTTCCAACGCTGTGAAAACTGCTTTTCATATACTTGATCCTCTTTCCAGTTGTTTCAGCTGGCAGAGTAAATCCAATTTCTATTACTCCCTCCTGATCAGCCGCAGCAGTTTTATAGAGTCCCAAATTTAAAGATCCCTTTCAGCTGTTACTGGAAGGAAGTTGCTGAACCACTTGGATCCAACTGATAAATGCAGAGGAGATTCCGGTGTCAGGAATAAGTAGGCTGCCTTGTAGACAGTGCCGAAACGAGGGCTGGTCCTACCGGGGATGCCCATAGTGAAATCAGCTGCAGTTTTCTCCAAGAAAATAGTTCATGGCTTAAAATGAAGAACTTTGCACACCTCTCAGGAATAGAGTTTTGAGCACCCAAATCTGCGAGAGCAATTGCTGTGTATGATCTGAGGACTTGAGCTTCATTTCGTTAATTATGAAGAACTTTTATATACCAACTCTTTATTTCAAAACACTCTTTCAAACATGTATTGATACCTGGGAGGCTATCACATTTGCGATGCATACATTTTCCAATTAGCCGGACTCCTGGAGAAAAAGTATATATTCTGCATATTGGGCCTAAGCAATGGTGGGAACCCTTCCCTCCTTCCTTTCCTAATTCCCTCACTTCCTTCTTTTTATCTGTACACTGTAGCCTCCCATTTTCTCCAAAACTTCTAATCCCTTAACCCTTTCTCCAGGCACACCGAGAAGCATCACAGCGTGCGAATAGCACAACTGTACCCTTTGACATTCCATCCCCATCTTTTAATCAGTTTAGCAGGTTTCAAACCCAATTTAAAACTACTGAAAACCATTATCTTCTAGCTCTCACCGAATGCTTTCACTGTGTGATCGCAATAAAAAGCACCATGGCAGAAACACAAAGACTAAGGCTCCCACAGCCTTAGTGGGGAGACAGGTATAAATGCAAAGAGATGCAGCCAGCAGGAAAAGAGCCCATTTATAGCTCTTCTGGGGCTGTGAGCAGGAATGCAGGATTTTACAGGCGAGGAACCTGAGACTTGCAACAAAGCTGAGTCAACTTGCCCAAGGTTAACACGCACCCAGTGTCAAAATTAAGCTTCTCATCCAATCTGTTAGTTGCCAGAACTCACATGCCATACTGTCCCTAAACCTCTACATCTCCACTATGGTTTGAACAATTCCAGATGGTGTCGCCTCTGGACCCTCCCCATGTTCACTATGAATGACGGTGACGGCATGGTTCAGGTGCCCGACATCGATGCTCCGGGAGTTTTAGAGTTCTGGGTTTGAGGTTTGGGTTACGGCTGTGGTGGCAGTGGTGGTATTTTCTCGATGTTCTTGCTGTTCTGAGTTTAACTGTGACACTCCGTTTGTGTAGTAACCATATTTCTGGCTAAAGCATATTTGGAGGGACTCCTTTCTCTTCCCAAGTAGTTAATAATATTTCTTGAATAATGACATCAGTCCAGAACTGAAATGACATCAGCCCAAGGCAGCCAGGTACTTCCAAGTCAGGGATGAAGGTCTGGGAAGCAGGAGGGAGGAGAATGTGGTTTGTTGCCGATGAAAATGGGTCCTTGGGGTGTCCTGAGAAAAGAATTTCCAAGGGCACACACATGGCAGAAGTTGAAGCATAGTGGCCAGATTTATTAGGATGAGGAAATAGTATCCTTCAGGGACGTAGAGGGTGGGCAGGTTCGAGCAGCAACCTCTCCCAGATCCTTGATAATCCTCCATGTATTCTCTTGGTTTTCGGGAACAAGCAGGCTGTCGTTTAATCTATCCAACCTACTCCCTGGTTTTTCCTGGGCTTGTGCTGAGGCCTTGCCCTAACCAACCTCTTCCCTAGATCTCCTGGGTTCATACTTTATGTAATCTGATTCTTTCCCAGATTAGCTGCCTCCCCTCTGTGGTCACCATCCTGGCTCCCACTGAGCATCACCTAGCAAAGGAACTTCCCCTGCTCTTTTATTGCTCCCTTGGTAATCCCAGCTCCTGACCAGTAACTGATTCTTGCTGTCTGCTTTGGGGATCAGGTCCCCTCCGGAGGACGCCGCTGCCCCCTGGGGAGCCTATGAATGCTGTGGCCTCCTAGTGAATGAGACTTAATGTCCAACTCAGCTCCCTAGTTTATTAGGCCTAATGTCCGATTGCATTTACTCCCTTCCTTTGTTTGTAACTAACCAGCTACCTACACTAATGGTTTCACTGGAAAGCCAGTACAGTGACTAGTCATTCAGACTGCTTGGTTCGAGCCACATTTCATTCTTGCTATATAGGTTGCTGAGGATTCCAAGGCAAGAGCCACAGTGGGGAAAGAGAGAAGAAAGGAAAGAAAGAAAGAAAGAAAGAAAGAAAGAAAGAAAGAAAGAAAGAAAGAAAGAAAGAAAGAAAGAAAGAAAGAAAGAAAGAAAGAAAGAAAGAAAGAAAGAAAGAAAGAAAGAAAGAAAGAAAGAAAGAAAGAAAGAAAGAAAGAAAGAAAGAAAGGAGAGAGAGAGAGAGAGAGAGAGAGAGAGAGAGAGAGAGAGAGAGAGAGAGGAGAGGGAGGGAGGGAGGGAGGGAGGGAGGGAGGGAGGAAAAGAGAAAGAAAGAAGGAAAGAAAGAAAAAAGGAAGAAAGAAAGAAAGAGAGAGAGAGAGAAGAAACATCCCTCTCGCAGGTTTCAGAATAAAGGGAAAATCCCTATGATCACCACCAATTGTCACGGGAGAAATTTTTCTTCCTGATCTATTTTTGGCAGTCAGTTCAACTTCATGCATCATTGTTTTACTTATGGCATGTACAGTAGCCAGAGAAAAACCTATAATATCTTTTCTGTCTGGTGGGAATCTCATATTCCTATGCACAGTGACAAATGGCCTGATCACAACAATTTCTTTTTTCTCCAAGCATCATAGTGTTTTAAATATCTTCTGAATCTGCAGAACACATTGAAAGGAATAGGACTCTCACAGAGACCACAGAGCAAACCAGCAGACAGCGTGGCCCGGCTGGAGGAGCGCCGTTTTTACAGAAGCTGTCAGCGAAGACGGGGCCATGCGCATGAAGAACATGAAGGAACACGGGATCTCGGGGTTACAGACACGTTCGTTTTAAGGAATACTTTTTCCTCTGAAAGCAGACTAGTACTCAAGTACTTCAGCGAGGTAAGAAAATCAGACTTAACCATGGGGAAAAATAATTGCAAATAGCTTCAGATTTTCACCACTTTATCCTTTATTTTTATTTTCACCTTCTGGAAAAGGCCGTGTTACATGGTAGTAGCTTTTGAATCACCCTAATTCACTGCACCAGTTGTTTTCATCCTTTAGTGGAGATTTTCCACAAACTTGAACCCTTCGCAGGAAAATATCCTTGACATTAGAAACTGACTCACGTTTCCTAGTTTTTCACGAAACAATGACATTTTTTTCCCTTTGATGTTATCATCTAACTCCACAGGAAATTTTACGACGGAGCTGCTTTCATCCCTTTCCTGGTTTGAAGATAAATGATCCTTGGTCTCCTTCAGACCTGCATAAATCACAAAGCAATCTACTAAGAGATGCCGGTGGCAAGCAGCTTCAACTAGAATAAAAAAGACAGGCAGAAATACCCACGCTGTTTACACAAGGAGTAACCGAGGCAGGGTAGTCCAAAGACTGCGCTCCCTTTTCTTACACATACAAAGCAGGGCACTCGCGGCCTTGAGAAACGTGACTCAGCGCATGTCTGGCATACAGCACCTGGCTGCTGTTACAGGCAGCTCCAGTCCTCCGCTCCTCGGCACAACACGGCCTGCTGGACACCAAGCTCTTCCAAGGAAAAATACACTGATCAAGAAATCCACTTCCTTGAATTTTTTAAATTGTTGTGTATTGTGTCTTATTACACAGACAACAATAATGGGATACTAAGTAGAAGAGGAGAAAAAAAAGTTATCACCCATTATCATGCCATCCTGACGTGGCAGAAACTCGGTCGGCGGGAAGAGACAGACTGGGAACTTCCACTCGGAGGATTAGAAAAGGACTGTTTAATGAGCACCGGTGCTGGCCCAGCAGAGTCACCTCCAACGGCTGAGCCCGAACCCGGGTTCCAGCCGCCTTTCACACATGATAAGCTTCCAGGCATTTGGGGGCTTTCTAGTTCCGCTGTAGTTTAGGCGGCTGGGGGCTGCATTACAAAAGCCAGGGGCAGGGTCTCTGCACAGCCTAAGGGGCTTGTCTGCAGAAGTCTTGCCTTCTCAATCCAATGAACTAAAATATTTCCATTTGTCTGTGCACAAGCATCATTTAAAAAAAAAAAAGACCTATTGGGGCAGAGATGTAATTTTCCACAGCTCTCTTTCTTCACTTAACAATGGCATTTTCTTTTTTGCACGCATGATCTTACTATTTGCCCACACATGTGGAATTGCATCAGGTAGCTGCACATATATTTATTTAACTTCTATCCTGTTGCACCATGAGACTTTAAAAGACAGCATAAAGAAGTGGTTACTAGCCCTAGCTCTGCAAATACAGGGTGGGGCAAAAGTAGGTTTAGAGTTGTTTGTGTGGAAAATATTACAATAATTAATAAATAATAATGCAAGAATAAACTCTGTGTTTCGCCACCCTGTACCCTGTCTATTGAACTCGAGTTGTGCCATTACTGCTCCAGGGGCCTTGGGTTGATTACTCTTTGCCTCTAGATCTCCAATTTTATCTATATTTAAAAATGAAAACAATGCTAGCATCTCCTTCAAAGGGTGATTGTGAGAATTAAATGAGACAGCACATAAAATCCATAACATATTACCTGGCTTACAGAAACCACTCAATAGATGTAGACTGTTTTTATTATTAATAATAAAGAAATTTATTTTTTAGCTGATACAATTATGCAAAAAGATAAAAAAAAAAAAATCCCTCGATGCGCTTAAGAGGGGCAAGATCTCACCAGCACTTTTGTCCATCGTTAAGCAACTTCCTCACCTATATCCTCTCTTCTCAGACACAGGGGGCATAGCCAAAGGGCCTGCCCCAGCAGGCAATGGGGCAGGACCTGAGCTTGCATCTTGCATAAGAGAGAGGGGTCACTAATGGCCTCATCACCCAGAACTGCAGCAATGACAGGGAAACTTGGCAGCTAAGTTCAGCTGCCACACTGTGTCAGTTGAGGGCCAGAGAAGTGAAGTGATTTGTCCAACATCACCCTGAACAGGACTCAAACACAGACTCCTGACCCATTTGCCTGTGTTCATTGCTTCCCTTCTGAACCAGGTCTGGCCCTGTTGACAAAACATTGAGGATATCCACAGGGTTCATGCCAAGAACTCACCTTACCAGCCCTGAAGTCCTTCTCAGCTTCCTTGCTTCTGTGGTGAGGTGACCTTTCCTGGAAATACCTATGATTTCTTTCCAAAACCCTCCACCATGAATGTGGCAATAAAATCAGCAGAATCAAAACTAATTCTTAGACTTCAAAAATATAACAGGGGACTGAAGGGAAGCAGAATTTGCCTCCCCAAAATATGCCTTTGGGGATACTGATTTTAAGCTGAATTTTTTTTCTTTATTGTTTAGAGAGAGGGGAGAGGGAGAGAGAGAGATGGAAACATTGATGAGAGAGAACATCGATTGGCTGCCTCCTACATGCCCCCCACTGGGGATTTGGCTTACAACCTGGGCATGTACCCTGACAGGGAATTGAACCAGCAACCTCTTGGTGCAAGGGTTGATGCTCAACCACTGAGCCACACCGGCTGGGCTAAGTTGATTATTTTTAAGAAACAAAAAACTCAGGAAAAACCATGGACCTTCCCCCTACTGCCAAAAAGGATTTTAGATAAAGGGCCTGCTCTAGGAAAGGAGATATCATCACAGATAACTATAGTTTAATGTAAATAGCGTGTGATAGGAAGGAACCTCGAAAGGCCCACTTGTTCAAAGTCCTCTCTGTGTCCCATTGCTAAAGATGGCCCAACAAACATTCATTGACCAAACGTTTGCTTTTTCAGTTCCATGTGAATTGCCTTCTGGTCCTACGAAGTTCCAAACCACAATCCCTCCTTCTCCTTAGCGCCAGACGGCATATAAGCCTTACTGCTCAGTCTGTCCTTGGGTCTCATTCTTATGGCACCCCCAAATGTGCACCCATAAAATCAACTTTCAACACCTTCCCCTGTTACTCTGTCTCTGTTATATTTGACCATTAGCTCAACTAGAAGGACTTAGAAGGTGGGAAGAAAGTTATGGGGTTTTTGTGTGCTGATGGGACCACAGGGTTCTTCTCCTCTTCTTTTCCTAGTTGCTTTCTATGTCTGTGCATTTAATTATTCATTCCTTTCCCTGCCACTAGAAGAACCCAAATTTTCCTCATAGATTATTTCGAGGTAGTTACAACTTGACCTAAAACAGGAAGTGTTCACTATTTCAGAGTAAGGAAATTCTTTCTCAAGAATACAATCATAACATACCAAGAGGTTTTATTAAAGTATGAATAAGCTACTGAATTACAGTTTATCTACAAATCTATGGCTACTGTTCATCAGAAGAAGAAAAAAATACATTTCTGGTAAAGTTTGCCACCTGAAGTAAGCGTTACAAAAACTTGAAAAATCAACTGGTCTTCCCCCAATCAGGTGATTTTACCCAACTGATGTCTGTAACTTTGTTTTTACCCATCAGCGTGTTAAAAATACATATATTTAGATTCTGTCCATTTTTGACAGAGAAACCTCAGGCTTTGTGAACATAAATTTTTTTAGAATTTTGAAGAAATATAGCTCGAGACATTTCCAACATCCGGCATCCACTACCTCAAATTGGCTTCGTTGAGTGTTGCCAAGTGAAGAGAAATGAATAAAAATGAGGAGCAATTAGCCCAGCTTTAACACGAAAATAATTGTTTCAAAAGCGGCTGTAAACGCGTGGTTCTCTTGAAGAGGCTAAATGTTACCCAAGTACAATATAACTCATCTCACATTAACTCTCCACAAGTTTCAAATTAGTGTGAGTTCAGCTAATAAGATGTTTACTCGGTTTACTTTTCTTCTTTTTGTAAGTGCTGGGTTATGAGAAAATATTACTTCTCATGCTTGCTCTTGGGAAGACTTGTTTCTTCTTCCCTTTTCATAGGCCCTATATTCTCTACCATGCAGACTGACCTCTGTTACCATCCCCAGCTCACAGCCAGGAGAGAGAAGTTCTACCTTGCATTATAGTTAAATAAAATCGGTTCATATTTACCACGCCGCCACCGTGTGCCCCAAATAATGCAAAGTTGCTATGAAAAATGAAAAGACCTGTGCCTGGATCATGGTATGTACAATCTACAGCATATCTCCTGCGACCCGCGTAAGCACAGCCCAAGCAGTGAGCTAGGTGAGACCGGGCAGGCGAGCAGCTGAAGGACTGTTGTGGGCCTTAGGCCAGGCTCTCCCACCTTCCAGAGCTGCAGCAGGCCAGGGCAGGCCCTCACTAGAAGCCTCTGTCCAAATCTTTTACATGAGCACCTCCCAACAGTAGCGACCCTGCACTGAGCTCTTGCTTTGGGCCAGGCTGGGCACATGCGGACTTTGTAACAACCTTATCTAGCAGGTATTGGGATCCCATTTTATATATGCGGAAACTGTGACACAAACAGGTCAAGTGGTTCGAGGTGAAATCATTTTTTAAAAGAAGCAAAGCAGGAATTTGAACTCAGGACTAAAACATGAATGCCAAACCCCTCAATCAGATTCTGGTCACCGACGTGGCCAGTATCTTTACCTCCCACCTCCACCTGTGTTCCTGCCCCGAAGTTCCTTTCAGGCAGGAAGATCAGGCTCGTCACAAAGAAACAGGCTTGGAGCCAGAATGTAAGCCTTGGTTACAGCAATCAGCAACCTCCCTTTACCATTGTTACAGCACTAAGCTATATAACATGAAATGTTGCTGCCCAGAGTTGTACTAAAGATATATTGACTAAATATAAAACTAGCCCATTAACTTTTAAGAATTTTCTTCTCAAAATTCCGTATGGAATGTGCAAATTAATTAAGTTCTAGTGCTATAAACCAAAGATAATCGGCCTTAACCAACTGAAGAGCCACTATGTCATCCAGTAGTCAGAAAACCACCAAATAATTAAGCACATTTCTGATATAAAAAGGCACATAAACGTTTTATTATAAAATAACAGGGCACTCATTCTAATGGGCTAAATAAAGGTTGCTGCCTGATTCTCGATATTTCTCTGCTCAGAAAGAGGTCTGGAATTAATACTAGGTTTCCAGCGCCCATCAAGTCCTTCACTGCTGACTCGGCTGGTGGTCTAACGTCAGTAAATACACTTGCTAACTCCGTTGTAAAACTGATTATTTATTTCTAAGGGTAATAATCATAGCAACAATACTACTTTCATTTGTGCAGTGACTAAGAGGATGATTTTGTTTTTTAACAAACCTGGGTATATATTCAACTCTAGAATATTGCAGCAAACCATTTAACCTCTCCGAGCCTCATCTGTAAAATGGGGATAGTAAGGACTTTCTCTCTGGGTCATCAAAAAAATCACTTAAGGTCCTGTACTTGGCACAATGCCTGGTACACAGTGGAGGCAATTCAATAAAGGGCAACTGTAATTTAGAGGTGTTTACGGAAAAGAGAAAAAAAGTCACTGGGGGATTAAGGTTTGAGTTTCTTGGGAGGACAAAGATTGGCTTGGTATTTTCATCTTTAATTTCTTCCAGAGGTACTTGCATTCAGTATTCATCCTTCATAACCCCATGAGCACATTGTAGGCCGTTAATACATATGGTTCTGGCTCTGGTACCAGAATAAGGATGGATTGCGCAATAGGAATTGCTGTGTTTTTCTGTTTCAAGTGCTATTTTTCCCTGAGGCTTTCAGCATGTCACTTTATTTCAGAAACCAGTGGCTCATGTGTCTAGAAAACCATGTGCTGAGGCTCACTGTCAGAGCTTCTGCTTATTGCTTATTCATGGAAAGGTCATCAACAGAGAGAGAACCTTGTTTACTCCAGGCTGGCGTGCATAACTACAGAGAGTATGGGTGCTTAATGGTGCTGATTGCCGAGCCGTCCTGAGGTCAGCGATCCTTTCATCACTAATTCACAGGACTAACAGGCATTACTGTGATATGTTGCATAGGAAACTCCTCTTGGTTCCCTAGATATATTAAATTTATGTAGTGCCACAGGCCATGTAAATTGAAACACTGAAGAAAGTATATTTTTGTGATTCCATCAGGAAGGACTTGTGATTTTGTTTTTTGGTCTCTCGGTTGCGCTTACAGAGGTCCCCTTTTGCTTAATGGTCCAGAGTCTGCCCGAGCTAATGGTTTGATTGAATAACAACTCCCTGAGGAGTCGGGAATAAGGAGATGCTGGGTTTTCCAGCCAGGGCTTTCCACCGCCTCACCCACGGCGGGAGCTGCGTGATTACCTGGGCTCTCTGAGCCTCCAATTCCCTCTTCATAAAACAACAGCTACGGGGCCTTTCAGATACCCATCCCAGCTCTGAAGGTTTATATTCTACTCCCGGCTTTTTCAAATTTACCCCTTTGTCAAGTATTTCATTTCTCTAATGATGCATAGTATGGAACAGAATTAAATGCTACCTAGAAGATATACGTAATTAAGTTTGTACATTACTTTCTATATCTAATAAGCCCTGGATTTTAATTTGATTCATAATTACTGACTTCAGGCTTAAAATATCTGT
This sequence comes from Tadarida brasiliensis, assembly GCA_030848825.1. Lineage (NCBI taxonomy): Eukaryota > Metazoa > Chordata > Mammalia > Chiroptera > Molossidae > Tadarida > Tadarida brasiliensis. Next base: position 42,067,013 of record CM061260.1, on the reverse strand, counting down.
GTATTAAATAGAAATATTGCACCACTTTTATAGCCTCTTCTTCTCAGATTAATAAAATCACACGAAACACCGCCCACACCGATGATAAGCCTCATTCCATCACCAGGAAGCATAATTAGCCAATTAAAGAGTTGGACTTACACTTCCATTTATATTCTTGAGCTTTTGCTCTCATTTAAGTAAGGCTCTTGGTCTAAATCACAGCGATTATGATACGGCACTAAGTAAATATGTCTGCTTTTCACATTATGTTTTTATTTCCCATTTTGCATTTTCTAATATAAAAGCTAGGTTTTGTTTACACTTTGACTTACTACAGATTTTTTAAAATAATACCTTCTGACAGTATAAGCACAAACATACACATAATGCATGGATTTTTGCCCCCCATAAACATGAGCTTGTATCCAGCCTGTGCTGGTGGCCTGCCAATAGAAATATCAGTGCTTTCGATTTAGAGAATTTTATACTTCCCCTGTTATCTTCAAAACATATTCCTTGAGAGAAAGGTTACTCTCTTTAGTCTGGTTTCTCTGCCCGTCTCTGTAATAATAGGACATATAAATCAGTTTCAGAAGCAGGACTCAGAAAACACAGGAAACTCTGGAGTGGGGACAGACTCAACTTCTAGGAAAACATCCCCTCACATCTAAAGGTTAGCTGGCCAAGTCCATGACACACCAATGCATCGTGGTGGCGCAGACACGTTGGAGCATGCAGACTGAAGTTCAAGTCCGAGCGCTGCCTCTTACTAGGGGTATGACATCGGGCAATAATTTCCTCTTTGTAAGTTTTCATTTATTTATTTGTAAAATGGAGGAAATACTGCCTACTTCACAGGATTCATGCAAACATTAAATAAGATGATATACATAGCGTGCTAGTACAAAATAATCACCCATAAATCATGGTGGTGGTTGTTATTTTACTGTCATTGTTATTTTTATTTCTATTGTTATTAATAACTCAGAAAGAATGTGACCATGGGGCCAGTGCACACCCTGGGTCTAGCCACGACATTCGGGCAGCAGCAGGAGTCCCCTCAGAGGGTGCTGCTGTGCCCGGGTGAGGGAACTGGAGCTCAAAGACATGCAGAAAACTGACAGCACTGAAGATCTCTAAGGAAGCTTAAAGCATTCTTCCTAGCTCTGCCTGAGGCTGCATTACTGCCTACCAAGCCCATTCCTGCCTTCTGGCACTGACTCCATTTCTCCACGCCCATGCCCATCTTCCTAACTTACTTTGTGTCCCTCTTATAAGAGTCATCACGGCACCCCAGTTCAGTGACAGACAAGCTGGATGACTCTCATCGTGTCACTGCTCCCGCTGGGAGAAGAGGGAGACCAGGGGATTGGATTCCAGCAGGGGATGAGGGTTGAACTTGGCAAGTCACACACATACACACTCCATTACTGATTATAAAATCGATTTAGTGACGTATAACACTTTTCATGAAATAGAATAGAAAATATCACCACACACTCTGTGCAGTAAGCCAAGGATTATTTATTGAACTTTTATTTCAGTCATGCATGTGTCTGTGACTGTGTGTCCACGCGTGTAGATTGGGTTGCAACAGAAAGCACATTTCTTTTTGTTCTCATTTGAAATGGGAGGCCTTGAAGGTCCCTTTGAACTAGAAAACCTATGGTTCAATAACTATCCAGAATCTGCAGACCTGAGATCCAAAATGGCAGTAGTTACAAAAGCTTTGGTTTTATTGGGTTGGTCTATTTTTTTCCCCGTAAGAAAATGAATTGGCACGTCATCAGTAAATAAATGTGTTGAAAAATATAAGTATGGTCTATATTAATCATCCAAGAAGTTGAGAAGTCTTCTGGGAATTAGATTACCAGGTAGTGAACTCAGTGACTGGTGCGTGAAGAACGCTTTGGACTCTGACCCCTCTCCTTAGCTCAGTAGCCCACTTTCGTACACAGTATCCCATCCAGGGAAACTGGGCCAGCTTGTGAAGACCTGAAGAGGGGAAAAAACTGCGGGGAGGAAGGGATGGGGGATTTTCTCCCAGCATGCATACATGCATGAACTCACACACTCACATAAGTGTGCACCAAGAAGCCAGAAGATGTACGACGTACCTGTCAAGCTTCTATAGGCCAATGGGAGTATGTCATGGGTCAGTAACCAAGCAGGCCTGCCTGGGATTCCAAAGCTTTCTGAAACCTGTTTTTTGCTCTGCTTCTCCTTGGCACAGAATAAATTACTTCATTCTCCCTTCACTCAGGCAGTTAATTAATTTACATTGAGACCTATAATTGCCAAGGTGATCAGACATTCCAAATGTTGGTCAGCATAGATTTTCCCTGTTTAAAAATGTAAACAGGAAAGTATTTTTTATAATCAGAAAGTGCTCTGCAAGTATGAAATCAGAGCAAGGGTATCTAGTCGGAAGGTGTCGCCTATTGGTTCTCCAAACAGTCACAGTGTAATGGGGCCAAACAGCTGCAAATGCTCATGTTGCAGCCCGGGCCCCTCTCCCTCTTTTCAACTCCTTGGCTCACACACTCCTATTAACACATTAGTTCTTCAGATGATGAAATGTGGTCAGCTTGGATTAAGCCACCAAATTCCATTGTCCTCCATTGAGACCACACCCAAACCACTTTTTCTGTCCTCAGAAGTTCCAAACTGTGACTGTATATGCATAGACCAGTCAGGCCCTGGGTTATTACTGAAAATGGTTAGTCTCAGTCATTATTAGTGGACTTTCTATCTCAACACCGAGAGGGGTGCAAGAATACAAAGTTCTGAGGATACCTTACCTTTATCACCAGGTAAGAACACAAAGCCAAGAAGGAGACCCCCAAATTCAGCATCTTCTTTTTATTCTAGTGGATTTTATGCAGTGGGTTTGTACTAAGGTAACTATTTGCTTTTAGTATTATTCAGCTGCTATTCTAGCTTATTTTCCATATAAATAATGTATTAATAATTTGAACATGTGCCCTGGGAGACGTTTGCAATTGGAGAAAAAAATTAAATCAAAGAAATAAGCACCATAAACAAAGCAGAGCTTTCTAAGTAGCTTTCCAAGGCTTGTTGCAATTAATCGTGGGCTTAAGAGCACAACCCCATTATCATTTTATTGAACATGGGTGTTACATGCTTTGTGTCCGTCATTTCAGGAATAAATACACTGCACCTCTCTTTGTATGTCTTCAGTATTGACAAAGTCCTCTGCTTCAGGAATTTTGATTATTGATATGTTAACCATAATTTTTAAATCAGAACTCTAGACAGTTTCTGAGATTAAATTTGGCCTGATGTCATACTCTCTTGTCAAATGTCTCACCCAATCAAATTTTGTCCATCCTTTCATATTTACTTTGATGTTAAAATAAAATAGAAATTTAAAAGAAAGGAATTCAGATCCAATTTTAAACCGTTTTCAAATTACCTAACTACATTCAACAGCACTTGGGAAGATTCACTGTCTCCCACCTCCCATTTCAGTCCATCCCCTTTGTATTGCCCCAATTTTACAGGATCTTATAAGTATAATATTCCATAACTTTACAACTAAAACAACAGCACACACATACACATCCTTGTATTAAATCTGGGCTAGCATGCACACATACGTCCTCATTAATCCCTGAAATGCTTCTGCCTTTGACTCAATTTTTGTGATACATATGTTTTTATTGTAATACTACCCTGAGTCATTTAGTTACTATTTATCAAATACTAGGATTTCTCAGTTATTTTATTGATTTGTGGAGACAATGAGTCAGAATACTTGAAACTGAGGCTGTCTCAGAAAAACAGACATATGGGCCCGGAAGAAGCAGGCAGCCCTCCGCAGCAGAGACGGTGTGGCAGAGGGCATGCCCAGGGCACTGCCAGGTAACAGAGGGAGATTCCAGTGGCCACCACCATCACAGTTACATTTTGTGAGTACATACTATGTTCACAGATCATGCCAAATACTTTCTGTGCATGATCTCATTGAGCACCCATAAAAGCCTTTATTAACCCTGTTTTACAGATGTGGAAATAGGCTTGAAGCGGTCACTTAGAACTGATAGAACCTGGATCTGAACCCAAATCTTCCTGATCCCAGAGACAGTGCTCTGGGATCTGCATCTGCTCCTGGACCAAATGCAATGCCCATTGGACCTAAGCGTCATACCTTTGAGTATCATTCTGGCCTGGGCCCTCAGTCAGTCTCCAAAACATTCCCACCTGCCTCAGAATGAAGGGTGTCCTCTGGGTCCTGGAACCATGAAAATGTCTTCAGTGGGATAAGCAGTCAGGAGCCATCTTTTTTTAAATATTCTTTTTTTCTTTATTGATTTTAGATAGAGAGGAAGGGAAAGGGAGAGGGAGATAGAAACATCGATGAGAGAGAACATCGATTGGCCGCCTCCTGCATGACCCCCACTGGGAATCGGGCCCACAACCTGGGCATGTGCCCTGGCCGGGAATCGAACCAGTGACCTCTTGGTGCATGGGTCGATGCTCAACCAGTGAATAATTTTAATTTTAATTTCTTACTTTGAATAATTCTCATACCTAATGTAATTTACCATTCCTGACTCCTCACATGTTCCCCTCAACATGTTCTTTTTTGACTATTTATTATTATAATTAACATTAATTGGACACATCACTGTGCAAAATATGGAGGAAGACAGACCCCCCCTTCCCCCCACTTTGGGCTGTTGATCCAAATATTTAGACTTTAAACACAATGTTTTTGGCAGGTTACTTCTGTATGAGTAAAATGAGCATTTGCAGGAAATGTCAGATGCTTATTTTATGATCAGCGTAAGGACTAATTTACCCCACAGAAAGATTTGGACTTGGCAAGCAAGCCCTGTCTACCTACCCACATGTGAGGAAGGCAAGAATAATGCTTCTTCCTCGCCACAGTTTTTAGGAAATGGACTTTTGTAACTCTCAGTAAAATGCAGTGGCAGGAAGGGACAGGGTAGGTGGTTGTTGGTGGCTAGCATGGCACCTGGATCAGAGGTATTAATAGAAGTCTTTGCCTACCCCTCCTTATAGTAATGGATAAATCCAGGCCAACTCTTTTGTGCTAAAAAATTTTTAAGAGACATGAAAAGGGACATATTTAGTCCACTCATTCCTCTTTCCCAGTCTTACGAACAAGGCTCGCAGCACGTGAAGAGGATAAATCACTCCAGCATGCTGGCTTCAGAGCTCTCTGCCCATGTGGCATTTTTCCTCTAGAGAGACAGTCTGAAGCCCAGACATGCAATGTTTTCCATTTAAGAAACTGTGCCTGTTTCATGTGACATGACACTGAAGACTGTAAGATAGAAGAGGACTCTAAACACAGGATTTGACAAAATTTTTTACTTAATAGTTCTCAACCACAAAAAATATGGTCCTCCTGAAGACAGGAGAAAGTCACATCGCTTGGGTAACATTGCATAACAATTGCAAATTTCCCCTGAAAGAAGACTATGCACTTTCTCAGTTCAGGAAGCTGGAAGGTTTATTAATGATCGATGAGCAGGCGTGAGTGTTACGTCTAAACGAAGCGTGGAACAGAAAAGAATTTTCGTCCAGTGCCTTCGTTCTCCAGTTAGGCGGGAGATCATCTGTGTTACTCATGGGCATGCAGCTGGTAAGTAGCAGAGGTGGGACATGAATACAGATTCTTTGGGTCATTTAATCTAGAGCTCTTGCCAACGTGCCATGCTGCCCCTGCTTTTTAAATCCAAACACGAAACTATACAAGAATGAATATGCAACTCTAAATCCCCAGGTTCTGAATCATCTGAGCATCTTCACAAAGCACGTGGACCCAGAGATGAGGACCCTAAGCCATTAACCATGGATAGTCCCCCAACAAATCCCCAGATATCTTAACAGAAGACACTTCGAACACGGCTTCTATTCAGCCTGCAGGTAAAGCATCCCATCCAGGGTCCAATTGGTCAGAACCTGTGTCCTCCTAGTTGTTAGATATCTTGAACATCACCCCTGCTTACTGGGAGATACTGAAGGTACCAGACCATTGAATTTACACATCCCTTTAATTATATTACAGGAGGCAATATTTGCAGCTTGTTAAGACCAAATTATTTAGGTAACATGGAGAAAATGTTTAAATTACTCTGCAGAAAGCAACAGAGCCACCCCTTCTAGCTGCCTTAATTTTCTCTCCCATAGTTGTAAATTCTAGCCGTGTGAGAACAAGACATCTGATGAAGGGTAGCCTTTTAAATGTTTGCTTAATAGTCTCAAATAACCACTATTGGAAGCTATTAAAAGGTCATGCTCTTTCCATCTTGTTCATCACACAGCTTTGGCACCTTGTTTACAAAAATAACTGGAATTATAAAAAATAAAAAAAGAAGGATCCACTGGGTTGTTGTACACCTGACATAAAACTGCATTGTAAACCAGTTCAATTTTTTAAAATCATCCAATCTCTCAGCCTATTGATGATATAACAAACTCTCACTGCTCTGTAATAAATATTGTATGTGTCAATTAAATTATAAGAGAGCTTGGAATGTTGCCCCTTGGCACCTGGCATGGTGCCTCAGACTTAGGTTTCCTCATCTCATTTTGCTGTAGCAAAACTGCAGTGTTGTAATCTAAGGGCTAAAGTTTTTAATTAGCCTTTAAAAACAAACCCACAATATTGGCAATGCCTCTAATAGCAGGGACCTTTAGAGATGATGTCACGTTTTACATGGAGAAAGATTAGTTTCTGCTGTGGCATTTGGATGATTTTTTAAAAAGCTACTCCATAAATTTAGCAATATATGACTTGTACAGTATCTTAAGCTTTGAACATAACGTTCTCTTTTTCTTCGTATCCTTGGTGTTTCATTGTGTGTGTTTTTAAATGACATGTTTTATTAGTGATTATTTTCAGTTGACTAATAAGTATAATATCTTCTTGGTATGTTGTGTGAGTGAGCTAAGGATAACCTATCCCTTCTGAATCAGCCACTGTGTGGCCTTCGGGGAGGACGGATGACCCTGCTGAAGGCTGAAATACATAACTCTCCAAAACCAGCCCAGCCTTCTGTACCACAGCACGTTCTGATATAAGGTCATAAATGTTCCTCACCCATTTCAATCAGTTCTATTTGCAAACTTACTCTGTGTGTGAACTGGCCTGCTGAAAGATTTGATGGAACTTCAGGTTTTTAATCCCTCCTCTAGTCAAAATCGGTAACATCATACCTCTTTTCCCCATATAACTATCGAAGTCATCCTTGAGAGAATGGTCCAGGAAAGACCTAAAATTCACTTCAGAAAGGCCAAATGTTGGATCTCGGTGTTTCTGTCTCGTCTGGGAATGTGGGGCATCATTGCTAACTATCTGAGCGGAACATCACACAATCTGCTTTGGTTGTTTTTCCAGCTGAATATTAGCCTGACTTCACTAAACAATCCAGGTCTACAGACCCAATTCAGATTCAAAGAACAACATGAATGCATTCCCTAAGTAAGGAAAAATAAGAGAAAGAAATCAGGAAACCCTGACTAGTCTTAGATTTCTTAGACGAAATGTTAATATTCTGAGTTAAAGAAGGCTTACGATGTATTAAAGAAAATGTAAAAATTGAGTGATATCAGTGCCGGGTATCGTGTGGCCTATGGGCGTAGCAGTGCTGGCTTAAGAGTCCGGAGGTTTGGTCCCAGCCCCTCCACTAACTGACTCCGCCTAGTTGGACAGAATAGTTCCCTTCCTGAAGCTCGATTTTCTCATCTGTAAAATGATGAAGTTGGCCTTGGCTCCCGAAGGTCCCATTCCATTCCAACATGTTGAGGCTGTGAGTTTATAAAATATTTGAGAAGGCTAAAATCGGAGGAGGAGGCAGATGGTATATTGGGCTCCAGAGCTCTGACTGGGAAGAGTAATAGGCGTCAAGAAGTGGAAAAAAGAAGACACCATTGTATTCAAAACAAATAAAAATTTTTAGAAGACCTAGAAAGTAACTGAAAAAGGTAAAAACTAACAGCAAAGCCCATTTCCAAAGATGTGGAAAGTAAAATTGGCAAACAAAACAAATAAATGGGAGGCAAAGAGCATAGCAAAAATTAAAATATTGGTCATTGATATAGAAAAAAGAGAGAAAATGTCCAGTGAAAATTCAGGCCATCACATAGTCATACTGCCAGATTCTTAAAAACAAACTCTATACCTGGTAGTGAACATACATTGTTGTTTTTAAATGTAAACTCCTATCATCCTTAGTCTATTTGCTATGATTTCAGCCAGGCTGGGGAACTAGGTCTTATATGACATGTGTTATGGAATCACAATTACATAATGAAGTAACAAGAGAAAATATTGCCTATTGCTACAGGGTGAATGCTTGTGTCCCCCCAAAATTCATTTGTTAAAATCCTAACTTCCCATGTGTTGGTGTTAGCAAGTGGGGCCTCTGAGAGGTGATTAGGTGGCGAGGGTGGACCCCTCATGAGCGGAATTCATGCCCTTATGAAAGAGGCCCACCCGGGAAGGACACAGGGCAAAGTCGGCGGTTGGTGGCTGGGAAGAGTGTCCTCACCAGAACCTGACCGTGCTGGCAATCTGATCTTGAACTTCCAGCCGCCAGATCTGTGAGACATAAATGTTTGTTGTTGAAGCCACCCAGTCTGTGGTATTTTGCTATAGCAGCCTGAGTGGACTGAGACAGAGATATAGAAAAGTCACTTAAATTGCCCCATGTCACAGAGCACGTAAGAGACAGAGCCAAGACTCAAACGTGAACCACAAGACTCTGGGGCCTTTTTGCAGCTTCTTTGACACAAACAAGTCCTTAATAAGACTTAAGATAAGTGCTGCAAAGGGAAGTGAGCTGGCACAGGGGGTCAGGGGAGGCTATCCTGAGCAAGGGACTTTAGGGTGAGACCTGGAGATGAGCAGGAGCTCAGCATGCACAGCACCGCTCCAGGTGACGATCAAATAAGGACACTCTACTGTTATTCACAAGGCCCTCCTACCACGATCACATACAAATGTCTAAAATAACATTACACATTTTAAAACTTATGTTAGTCGTCCCAATGGAGTACAAAAGTATCTCTCGATGTAAATTTGGGATTAGACAACCATTTCTCTCTAGGCTGAGCCACAGAGATATTCTCTGAGCATCATTCCTGGCTGACAGTGCCAGGGTCCTGGAGACTCTGGTAATAAGCCCTCACATCGAAGTGATGCGAGCTGGGGAGCCTGGGAGAGGGAGTTTTCAGGTTGTTGGTATAGACAGGTTAAGTGGAGAGTGACAGGAAGCCATCCACCTCTGACCATCTCCCTAACCACTAGCTGGGTGCTCACTCAGGGAGCAGACAGGATTCTCAGTCCTGGGGTTCAGAAGAGATTCCACGAATCAGGATGGAGCCCATCTTGGTCACGATGGAGCAACGGGAGCAGATGAGGCGGTTGGCTTTGGCCACTGCTTCGACAACAGGCGTGAATGGCGGGACACACGTGGGGCTGTGGGGCCTGACTCTGGTGTGTCTGGATGGTTCCCGTGTGGAGAGAGGAAGGAACAGGTGCATATACTGAAAGCTGGATCTAGACCAGTTCTAAAATACATTTATGAGTCTGGGTCCAGGCTGTTTGCATGCTTTATGCTATGTCTTCCAGAAACTCTCCTCCTATTCCTCAAAGAAAGGAAAAATAATTGTAGCCTTAGGGTTCTCTGTTAAAAGAATAAACTGGCCATCTTAGCCCCAACATTCCTAGAAAACTTCCTTTCGCAAGTTATTTCTCAGTCACGATTTCCATTTACAATGTTAAGTCGAACAGGATGTGACATATCAACACTGCCATACATAAGCACTCTACACATACTTTCCACTGGTCTACACCTCCCCGCACACAAACAATTTGGGTTGAAATTCTTACCTGCGGGAAGAAGGAAAGGGAACTCACATTTGTTGACATCTGCCTTGTAACAGGCCCTTTCCCATAGACTGCTGGACCTCCATATCCACCCCACTGAGCGGACCCCCCTTCACAGAGGACACCAAGGTTCAAGGGCTTCCACCGTCACATGGCTCCCTCTTGCTAAATAATTTTAATATGTGTGCTTTAAGAAAGGCAGGCGTGATCACTAAGAAACGTGATCTCTCTGTTGTGCGTTCAGCGTAGACGGAGACACATGTAACGAGGTTAACAGGAGTGGTGCAGATGCGACCTGGACAGCCTGCGCTCTCCGGGGCGAAATGGGCTGTTGACTGTATTGTGAAATGTCTGAGTACACAAAGACAGGCCATAGTCTGACTTTCAAAGGACTAACCCTTGTGTCTCCTTAGAGGACTTCCACCCACGATTGAGCAACCGGCTTTGAAAATCTCTCGAAGGAGGAGTGAAAGGTGGAAGTGATAGGAAGTGACAGGGTGACCCAGGGAAGTTGATGAAGGGCATTGGGTGAAGGGGCATCGAGGGCACAGGGCACCGAATGAGAAAGACGGCTCCAAATGAGACTGAAGTCACCCAGGACCCTTCTGCCAATGAGGCAAATTTGGGAAATGGCAGATGGAGCCAAGTTTTCCAAAGAAATAATGCAGAGTGGATTTTGACTGTCCTACGACTTAAATAAAGAATAGCCATTTATTTGTTCCACTTCCTCAGATAAATAAATAATGCATCAAACCCATGTTGCTAAACTTGGCCTCATATCCCCTTCAATTCTAGATCCATATCACTAACTTTAATATGTTGGTTGTTAAAATGTAACCCAAAGAAAACCTAACTTATGAAAACTAAAAATATTAGCAAGCAGTGAATGTTAGTTAGGATTACTTTTTCTAAGTGTATTCAAACGCAACATTTGTATTACTCCCGTCTTTTATGTCCAGTTAAGAACACAGTATTTTTTTTTTTTATCCTCGCCTGAGGACTTTTCATTTTTTGTTCAGATAGAGTGGGAGGGAGAGAGAGGAAGAGAGAGAGAGAAACATCGACGTGAAAGGGACACATCGAGTGGCTGCCACCCGCACGACCAACCAGGGCCGGGGACAAACTGCAACCGAGGTACATGCCCTTAGCGGGAACCGAACCCGGGTCTCTCTGTACCACAGGCCAACGCTCTAACCGCTGAGCCAAACCGGCCAGGTCAAGAACACAGTCTTTTTTAAAGGAGAAATGCGAAACATCCTGAAAGGTTGTACCTGTTTCTAACCTTCTCGGATATGGGCGGTTGTGCCAACAATAGAAATCAGCATTCGGAACACGTGACTCCCCTCTTCAATGGGGTCATAAAAATATTACAAGTAAATGCTAAAATAATGACTTCCTTTCGACATCTTTTTTAATTAGAGCTGAAAGAGTTTAGAAAAATAATAACCACCTGGCAAGCCGGCTCCTCTTTGAAAGCTGAATTAAAATCAAATGAAAGAAATAATTAGGACAGCTGGAAATAATAAAAACAATAGATAGCAGACACATCTTTGACAAAACACAACAAACCAAAGAGACATTACAGAGTAAAATCTCAATTGTGTCATAGCTCACTAATTCTCTCTCCTTTTCTCCCCTCAGTTCTTGATCACAATGAGAAACACTGTATATCAATATGCGAAGCCCAAAGCAGTAACATTGTTATAGCCTGAACGGGCATGGCAATAACAGCGGTAGTGGCTGTTGTGGGAATATATCTAAATAGACACAATACTGCCATTTGAATGAATCACCGTTTCTCCTTTTTTGTCCCTAGTATGGAGTGCTAATTTTTACTTCTTGCAAGTTGTCTGTAGACTGATACCTACTTTTTGATGTATGGATCAAATCTTAAATTTGGTTTTTCTAATATGAGGCTTATTTGGTTTTTATTGTCCAAATTCAAAATGACCCCTGAACTGTGGCTGGTCTACACAGAAAACAGAAACAGAAACACCTCACCTGAGCTGAATTATGCCCCTCCTCTAAAATGCAGAAGCTTCTGTAGTTCCTGTTTATCGAAATAGCATGTATTTTCTTTCTGCTTTGCAGAGGGGCAAAGGCAAGGCCATATGCCAATGTGCTATCACTGGTTTTCTCTGGGAAATGGAATCACTGGCAATTTGTATATGTCCTATGTTCTTTCTGTATTATTAAAATTTTTATAATTTAAAACCAAATATTATTTCGTATAAGTTCTTCTATCCTATGAATGGATGGGGGGGGGGGGGATGTGGCAGACAATGACCCAGAAACACATTAACAACATATACACTGATGGACATTAAACATCAGCTAGGGGCAATGGGAAAGGAATGCAGGGAATGGAGTCCACGGACTGCAGCCCCATTAAAGTGCAAATCACTTGCACTGTAAGTTACTGCAGTGCGGGGAAGGGTCCCAGAGTACATCGGCAACTTACTGACTGCGCAGAACGGAGCAGAGAGCTCCGTGTGGATCTGGAAATCAGGTTTTCCAGATATCCAAGGAATGACATCGTACATGGGGGTGTGAAAGCCACTTAATCTCCTCAGTCTCTTTGCCATCAGAATATCTTCTTTTCCACAGGCAAAGCTTCTGCTTAAAGTTAATGGAAACTGAGAGAATTGGGACATCTCTCCCTTTACTTTTTCTCTCTGTCAAACCAAGATAAAGGTTTTATTTGAACATTTTTATTTGAAGAGGAGCACCACCTGAATGAAATGTGGTCATGATCAGAAATCTTAAGAATTTGAAATTTTCCAGACACTCACATAAGTGGTACAATGCCTTGAAGAATTAGGAGGAAAATTATTCTGAACAAAAGCATAGCTATCTAAGCAGTCTTCCCTGAAACAAAAAGATTTTCCACCAACATACATTTATAAAATTAATGCCTATGAAGAAGAAGAAAAAAAATGAAAAGGAATTTTAAATTAAAGTTTTAATTTAATCAAAAAGATTTAGGATTTTACTTTTAGTACACTGGCAAATGCAACTTCTTAAAATTTAAATAGCACTAGCTAGTTCAACGTTTTTTTCCTGAACGTTTAGTTTGGCCATGACCCCTTCTTTGAAAAATTCAATTTAAAGTCTTGCTTTTACATGTTTAATAATTGGGTTTAATCTCCCACAGTCGGACCAATTTGGAAGTCAAGAGTATATGTAAGTAGAAAGATTACTGAGTTTTTTAAACCAATTCAGCAATTAACTAACTAAAATTAGTTAATGATCTTGAATGAGTTGTTGGATATCTATGAACTACATATAGGTGTTCACCAAATATTTGTTCAATGAATAACTGAATGAATGATCAAATTATACTCACTTTTCTCATGTCACTGGATGACGCGCTCTAACCTATGACCTATGTATTCCTGCTAAACTCGAGCAACAGTTTTTAAACACAATCAGTCGGTGAGTACCAACCCATCAACCAGTGTCAGCCTGAGATGGAATTTCCAAGAGCTTGCACACAGTGAGAGAAAACAGTGCGGACGATAGAGCTGGTTCCTCAGAAGGCTGAATGTGTTCCGTTTAAAGGGCTCTCCTATACTCAGAGTTTGTCCTTTGTATTTCTTTGGAGCAGACATGTCTTTTCTTTCATGAAATGACTTTTCTTTTAAGCAGCAAACACAATGAAAAAATATTTTTCATGCATCAGGAAAAGCCCAGCTCTCAGCCCCTCTCCACACCCTTGCCTTTGCCCATGCCCATCCTCACTGTAATCTAGGTTTGATTATGTGTCCAGCCCCGGCCCGGTCCCCTGCCCAGACGGCATAACCAGGTAAGGCCCAGCTCAGAACCACAGTGCCTGGTCCCACAGAGAGCACATCAGTGACTCCACTGGGTAAAATTCCTCATGACCGCCGTTTTTCCATTGAGACACAATCCAGAGAGGTGAATGACAATTTCATGTCACATAGAAAAAAAGCAAGGCGAAGAACATTTTATTTAATCTTTTCAACTCTCCGAAAAGAGAAGATGTCAACCACATTTCCTATCAAAGGAAACGGAGCCTCACAAGGCTTGCCTATGGTTTACCAAAGATCACACAACCAATAGGAACTGAGGCCTGGCTTTGAGTGAAACGCATTCAACTCCAAAGTCTATATAGCTCTAAATTTTCAGTAGCTTTTGAACTCTTTTTCTCACAACAAGTCAATAGAAGCCAGAGAATTTTAAGGAAGAATTTGACTCCTCTCCTGGGGAGAATATTTAAGTCATACATTATCGTTTGTTTTCAGGAAAACCAGTACAATTATGCAACATAAATCCTTTTAAAGCATCTGGGACTTCAGTTCAATTTAAAATCCTGTGGGGTTTATTACCGGAATGAGTGATAATAAAATATAGGCATGCAAATGAAGAGATAAAAAAAAGTACAGAGCACATGAAATTTAGTGCACACGACTTGTAATTCCACGCCAAATTGTTGCAAAAGATAGTGGCTATGCAACGCCATGTTAAAAATGTGGTTTATAATATTTATGACTTGAGAGTATGGTTATAATATTCTGTTGTCATGAATGTATATTATAAAACAGAGTAGAGAATTAGTTCCTGGTGTTAATAGGAGGAGGAGGAGGAGGAGGAGGGTTTACCCAGTGCTGTCATTAGTTTTATTACCAAAATAAAGGTCCCTGCTTCCACTGTAATAATACACCACAACGAAAATCTTGTGAAAATGGAGATTCTCTATTTTTTCGTGTTTTTATTCTAAGAGCTCATTTGGGGCCAATGTAATTCTATCAGTATTTATTAAATATCCAAAATGGAAAAGTTAATATATTTGAGACTCTGGGGATGAGGAAGGAAGGAATAAAAATCGAACCTTATGCCCTGGCCGGTTTGGCTCAGTGGCTGGAGCGTTGGCCTGCAGACCAATGAGTCTCGGGTTCGATTTTGGTCAAGGGCATGTACCTCGGTTGCAGTTCGTCCCCAGCCCTGGTCAGGATCGTGCAGGAGGCAACCAGCTGATGTGTCCCTCTCACATCGATGTTTCTCTCTCTCTTCTTCTCTCTCCCTCCATCCCTCCCACTCTATCTGAAGATAAGTAGAAAAATGTCCTCGGGTGAGGATTTAAAAAATAAAATAAAATAAAATAAAAAATTGAACCTTATAATCCTTACCCTTGGGGGGATCACAACCTAGAGAGAGGCAGGTACATGTGTGAAGGATCTGAACCAGGACTGTGTAAATTGTTGCAGTGGCCAAATTACAGGCTCCCACCTCCAGACTCTTCTCCTCCCCATCCTCCATTCATTTCACTTTCCCGCATACAGCTCTCCATTGCTCAGAAAGTGTAGTCCAGATTCAGGACACAGACCGTCAGCATTTGTCTGAAACTACCTTCCCGTATTCTAATGACACTCTAGACTGCAGTGGTTCTCAGCCTTCCCAATGCCGTGACCCTTTCATACAGTTCCTCATGTTGTGGTGACCCCCACCATAAATTTATTTTTGTTGCTACTTCATAACTGTAATTTTGCTACTGTTCTGTCTTAGGCGACCCCTGTGAAAGGGTCATTCGACCCCCAAAGGGGTCGCGACCCACAGGTTGAGAACTGCTGCTAGAGAATAATGGGTAAGAAAAGAATTGATTCCACTCAGAAAGACTAAGGACACTAGTGTTGCGTGGCCACACACTGTTTCCACAGCACTCATCACTTCCTCATCTTTGCCTCCAACAAGAACTAACTTCTTAAAGGATAGAGTCCCACAACCAGGGAGCAGCAGGGCACGCCCCTGTGGGACGGATACAGGAGGAGACAAAAGGGTACCTTGTTTGAAAGAAATGAACTGATATGGGCGTCTCCTTTTCCAGCCCCACCCCCTGCCACCCCCAGCCCCCCAAAGAAGAGAGCCTTGTAACTTGTAAATGTCTCAGGTCTGTGTGTACTTCACCCAGGAAAAACACTGCTCTGAGATCACCCCTGAAGACAGAGGGGGTGGTGAGATTTGGAGATAAAGAAGATGGTTGGAATTCATTAGGCTGATGCACTGAGGAGACAAGACTTGAGGAATCTTAGAATGGGAAGGCTTTCTTCTTCATGGTTTTTTGTTGTTGTTGTTTTAATATTTTTTTCTTTATTGATTTTAGAGAGAGAAGAAGGGAGAAGGAGAGAGAGATGGAAACATCGATGAGAGAGAACATCAATTAGCCGCCTCCTGCATGCCCCCCACTGGGGATCGGGCCCACAACCTGGGCATGTGCCCTGACTCGGAATCGAACTGGCGACCTCTTGGTACATGGGTCGATGCTCAACCAGTGAGCCTCCTAGCTGGGCAAGGCTTTCTTCTTTGGATTGGAGTACTGCAGTGGGTGTAGAGACGGGCTCTTCTTTCACGGATCACCCCAAACACCACAGTGTGCCTCCAGAGCTGGACACTCTGAGAGCACAGCGGTAGCGGGGAGCAAATCTGACTGAGCTTCCAGGACTGCCAGGAGATCAGCCCAACACCAGCACCACGTAGAGAGGTCAGGAGCTAAGATGGCAGCACCATGGACTGGTGACGGGGATCCCCTCCACTGTGCCCACGAGCACGAAACAAACCCAATTTTTTGTGTAATCCCAAAGAAAGAGCAAAGACTGACTTTTCCACCAGCCAAGTGAGGGGGTAGCTCAGAGAAATCTATATTTGATTTAGAGATTCAAGGAATGCACCTCTATCATGTTCTAAAATCTTTATATCACCAGATATAGTTCAGGGGCCACTTCCAGATAAGAATGCTCAAACCACTGTTTTAGATACTTCTGGGCCCTTTTGCATGCTGAGCCCTTATGCATGAGTCTACAAAGAAAACCACAGTACGCTTTATGAAAAAACCCATTTCCCCATTCCTGTCTCTTCATGTCTATGGGCCACAGGCCAAATGCAGCCTGCTGCCGGTTTTTGTATGACCCTTGAGCTAAGAACGGATTTTACATTTTTTTAAGATGGTTGAAGATTTTAAAACAAAAATGATATTTCATGACACATAAAAATTATATGAAATTCAAAAACCCACTGTCCATAAGTAGGTTTATTGAATACCCGCGACCATTTGTTTACCGTGTATCACCCACGGTTGCTTTCGCTACAGAGACAGAGCTGAATAGTGATAGACTCTCTGCTCCACAGCATCGAAGCATTCATTATCTGGCCCTTTACAGCGAAAGTTTGCTGCTCCCTGCTTTGTTCACGCGGAGAAAGAGGTGACTGACAATACTCAAGAGGGAGTATGACATTCTTTATTAGTAAAACGAGTGCCCAACTGAGGGGCAGGAGCGGATTTGAGCCCTAGTCTCAAGCCTCCTCGTCCGTTCTGTCCTGAGTAGGACAGGGCCACTCTCGAGCGAATCATCCTGGCTAGAGAGCTTCCAGCCCACCCAAGGACCGGGAACTAGGGAGTGGAGAGGGAAAGAATGCAGAGACACCGGAGAGGGACCAGACAATCCCCAGGCCAGCAGCCTCTACCTGTTTCTCTGTCACGTATCTAAATAAAGAAGATGAGCCTGGAGGGGAGGAGGTCGGCCAGCCTGGACTGGGAGAGGAGTCCCAGCTGCCAGCCACTGCAGGCCCACCTTCCGTGCCACAGACTCGTGGAGGCGGAGAAGGGGAATGGTTTTAGAAGGTGAAATGACATCTTAGCTAAAACACTGGGGAGCCAGCGGGTCCTGAGTGTGTGATGTTCCTCGGTGATGAGATTCTGCTCAGAGAGCAGTTTATTCTAAATATTTGGGGAGTTGAATAAAAGTGACTCGGCAATTAAACTATACACCTCAAGGAACTGTTTTCAACCATTTTTTAAGTTTCTCCTTTCAACCGAAAATATTAGAAACTGATATGAATTCTCACTAATGTCATTTTTCCATACTCCTCTCTTAATCGTCTTTTGTTTGCAACTGAATTAGGCAAGCTGCTAATTCAGAACAATACCTAATTGTTTTTGTAGTCCTTTCATTCTACACTTATTAAGCACCTGTTAGTGGCAAGGCACTGTGCCAAGTATACGTGAAAGGAAGCGGAATGAATAAAATAAAGTCTCAGCCCCAGAGAGATTTACAGTTCAGTAGGAGACACACAATATAATTTAAAATAACAGATATTTAATACTGGGGAGACACCGTAGGGGTAGGAGTGCGTCTTCAGCGTAAGTGGCTGGGCGGTGTGGGTTGTGCAGAGTGAAACGCTGAGCCTGAAGAACACGAAAGGACCTTCCCCACGGCGGGCAGAGTGCTCTGGGAAAGGCGGTTTCCGAGCCCCCTGCCTACGTCTGGTTGGAAGAGCGCCCCCGTCAGAAAACCTAGAATGTTTGCTAAGAAGCACAGCAGCCTGCTCTCGGTCCTGCAAATTCCGTCTCCAAAGCCGGACCGGCTCTGCCCCATTAACCAGCTCCAGGGATAGATGCGGTGACACTTCCGAGCTAGGTGAGCGGTTCCTGGACCCCAAACCAGTGAAATCAGAGCATCTGTGGATGAGGCTCGGCACCAGCAGTTTGTAACACTCACCAGGTGATCCCAACGTGCCACCACGTTAGAGAACCAGTGTTCTAGCCCCAGTGCTCCCAGAACGTCACGCAAAGAACAGGCTTTATCTGTTCCAACAGAAATGTAGACGTTTTCCATTTCATTGATCTAAGCAGACATCTGCTTTTAACTATTAAGTAGCCCATTGTTTTCATTTTGTCTAATCCATCCTCCAAGGTCTTGGACTTTGCAACCCAAATTTATATGCCAGCATCACGTAAAGAAACAGAGAAGGTGAAAAACGCAGTCCAACAAATGTGATAGATAAGCAACAATATGAAAATGTTAACATTCGGGCCATCCAAGGGGCTATGGGGACACAGAAAGGCTAACCAGGCAGGAATCAGGGGTGCCGACGGTAGGCTGGCAGAGAAAGTCTCTGTAAAGGCCTCTGAGTGTGGGAGGAAGGAGTGCCCCCCCCCCCCAGCAGCAGCAGCGGCCAGCCGAGCCACCACCCACTGCAAAGGCATAGTCACGGCTGGGTTTTTTGGACTATGTGGAGTGAGATGTGGCTGTCAAGTGTCCCTGGCCTGAACGATCACTCAGCGATACCACCAGTCCCTCCAGGGCCAAGAACAAGCATTGTTCTGGCCTAGAGAGTCTTAATCCAACCGCAGATTAGAATCATGTGGAGTATTTTAAATAAAGTCCAGGCCTCACCACCCGACATTCTGATTTCATGAGACACCAGCACCTCTATTTTTTAAAAAGTCCTTGTGTGATTCCAGGAGGTTGAGAGTCACAGGCGGAGTCAGTAAACAGAAGCTGGCCTTGACCACTGGCTGCACAGAATCCCCTGGTTGGCTAGAGGTGCCTGGGGCTGGAGGTCACCACAGTCACACCCCAGCTCTCTCCACCTTCCTGCCCAGGCATGTGGTCACATTACTGCCTTCACAGGGGAGAAACCCAGGCTGCAGGGTTCCCAGGAGGCCCACTCACCTTGCACAGATGAGGTTGAGTGATCTCTGGCCTCTCCCAGATGCTCGAACTGCCACTCCCGCATTCCTGCATTCCTGCATTCTTGGGAGCATTTCTACAAGCACACGCTCATTTCAGCGAGACAGGGGCCTGTGTTCTGGCGGGAAGCCCTCGAGTACAGCAGACCCTAGATGCATCCCCAAGGAATACATGTGAGTACTCGTCAAAAACCTAAATTCGTGAATTCTGCCATAGTGCACAATAAAATTTCTCCCATTAAATTCAGTGAAATGAACTAAAACATTGCAATCAAATGCTTAATGAAAATAATGGAATAGAGAGAGAGGAGTGGAAGTGGTGAGCCAGCAAGAGCAGGGTGCTGGCAGTCAGCTACGTTTCCACACCAGCCGGGCGACTCCTGAGCCACCACAACCAGACCGCATGTGATTCAAATCTGTGCTCAAACAGAGGAACAAATTGCTACAGGTCATAAATCTTCTGGGTCATCTGCAAAGAGTCGAAACCAGGAACGTTAAATCCGTAAATGCCAAGGGTGCATTCATATATCAAAATGAACATTGGTGCCGACAGCACGAGTGAGAGTGAGAGAAATGTGCCGTTGCATTTATGTGGAAACAGGACAGATAAAAGTCTACCCACTGAATCTATGAAACGATATCGCCACAGCCCCCCATTCTTCAAAGCCACAGATGGGTACAATAAACAGATTTTTCTGAATCAAACTCAGGGCAAGTGATTTGAGCAATTTATTTTTTCTGGGTTGTACATGTATTTATAAAGTAGGGCTCCTAAGAGGACCCCAAAAAGTTACAAAAAAGGAGATGCTGACAGGAAGTGCTGACGCTGAACGAGGGGCCTGTACTGAAGGAGGCGTGAGGTTCAGTGCACAGCACTGAGGCGCAGGTGACATTACATCCGAACAGCCAGTCCTGGGACGCCCAGGGCGGTCGGAGGGTGAGTCTGGAGATGAAGGGCAAAAGGCCAAGACAAGTCACAGGGAAGAGGCAGACAGTGTCCTCCTCTGAAGACACCGAGGCAGTTACATAAACATCCAAACGATTATAGAGTTCACCCCGGGGAGGAGGAGCAGGGAGGAAGAAAAAGATCTGAGGGGAAATTTTAACTTCAAAGTGACTGAATTATAAACCTGAACTTGCTGAGAAAGTTGTGAGTTGGACTGGGTTTATTTGGAAATGACTAAATTCAAAACTTTCTGCTGAGTCAGAAATTACATTATTGTCAGAAGATCAAGAAGACAGTTTCCCACATCCGAGTAAGTAGTTGGAAAATACAGAGCAGTCTCTCGGGCTTTGTTTATTTTCTCCTCCTCGCATGAGCTCCGTCCCTCCTGTCACTGAGGCCAGGACAAGAGCCTGGCCACTCCCTGGGATCTCCTTCCAAAGCCAATGAAGCGGGAGGTGGCCAAGCCAAGGCCGCCAGCAGAGGCAGGTGTACCTTTCCATTCATTTGTTCACTCACTTATTCCACAACTACCTGCTTCGCGCTCCACAACCTGGAATTCTGGATCAGGGGGCCAAGGAGAAGTGCGAGAAGCCAAGAAAAACTACGCCAGACTTTCCTCTAGGGAGACAGCCCCCCTTAAAAACCTTTCTTAACAAAGAGTTGTGTGTGTGTGTGTGTGTGTGTGTGTGTGTTTAATGATAAAACCCAGTACGGATAGTCTTACAGTGATTTGACTTACAATATTTTGACTTTTTGATGGTGCCAAAGTGGTACACATTTCATAGAAACCATACTTCAAATTTTGAAATTTGATCTTTTCTCATGTATATGGGATACAGTACTCCCCTGTGATGTGGGCAGTGACAGCAAGATGATTTTGGCCAACTGTAGGCTAATGTAAGTGTTCTGAGCACACTTAAGGTAGGCTAGGCTAAGCTATGATGCTCAATAGGTTAGGTGTATTAAGTGCAGTTTTGACTTACGGTGTCTTCAGTTTACAGTGGGTTTATGGGGAAGCAATCCCATGGTGAGCCAAGGAGCCTCTGTACGGCCACTATGTCAGGGAAATGAGCACACACACACCCCACACTGGGAGTAGAATGTCACCTTGAGCTGCTTTACTGGAAGGCAATTAGATACTATGTATCAAAAGTCTTTAAAATGTACATACCCTCTTAACCAGCAATTCCAATTCTAGGAATAGACTTAAGGCAATAATTTTTGTCTTTTGTGTTTTTTGGGTTTTGGGGTTTTTTGTTTTTTTTTGCATTTATCTCAAGATAGAGCAGGAGGGAGAGAGGGAGGAAGAGAGAGAAACATCAGTGTGAGAGAGACACATCGAGTGGTTGCCACCCACACAACCCCAACCGGGGCTGGGGACGAACCGCAACCGAGGTACGTGCCCTTAGCGGGAACTGAACCCGGGCCTCTCTGGTCTGCGGGCCAACGCTCCAACTGCTGAGCCAAACCGGCCAGGGCAAGGCAATAATTTTTAAAGATCAGTAAAGTGTCGTGGTTAAGAACCAGTCCTTTTCTCAACAGAATCTGAGTCTAGGTCCTAATTCCACTAATTAGCTGAATGCAACCTAGGGTAAATTACTGAATGTGAACCTCAACTTCCTAGGATGTTGAATGAGCCATCACACAAAGCTGTCATGAGGATAAAGTGAGATCAAGCCTCAACGCTCAGCACCAGCACCGCTGGCAAGATGTGCGAGGTCAATAAATGTGGTTGCTGTCCTTGATCCATATTGTTTTCTATACATAAAGATGATGGTATGGGGATGGTCATCACATCATGGTTGGTAAAAGGGAAAAGCCAAAATGCAATGAAAATATCTAATAATAAGTGACTCATTAAATTTTGGCACATCCGTGCGATGAAAGTTAGGCTGTCCTAAAAAATTCTATGGAAATGTATCTACTTCTATAGAAAAATGTTCACAATGCATTGCTGGAGACAAAGAAGCAGATCCACAAACTAGCATATACAGCACAATCCACGTTTTTTTCTATATGCACATATATGCACAGAAAAATATATTGAAACATAGACTCTAAGATATTAGATGGTTGTCTCTAAGAGAGATTATGGGTTGTTTAACCTGTATTATCTTTGGCTTTTTATATTGAATCTATATTGTGTTTACAATCAGCAAAAAAATATTTTTTTTCATGGTAAGGTCAGTTTTAAAATGCAAAGTCGCCTTGGGAAGTCATAGGTAAATTTTATCAGGTGATTATAAAAAAATCAAGATGACCCCTCACATAAGAATTCCAATTAATAATGTATAAGGGGTAAGGGAAATTGAAAAGCATTGCTGTAGGTGAGACCCACCAATGCATGCTAAAATTCATGGGTGAAAGTTTGAGAAGAATATTTGTGTAGTGTCAAAGTATCTCCCTCAAGATAATTATTAATTACCCACAGGAAGGTAATTATTAATTACCTACAAGGAAGGAGTCTTGGACCTAGGTTAACAATCACCAGCAATGAGACACATCAGCATGGTGAACCCCCTGATATGACACCCTGTGTGGGAAGCACATGTCACTTCTGGGGTATTCTTGCCTCCAAAAAGCAGAGCTTCCATCTCACCATTAGAATACATCATACAAACTCAAACTGAACGACAGTCTATGAAATACCTGACCAGTTATCCTCAAGAGTGTCGAGGTCATGGGAGACAAGGAAAGGCCAGGAAACCCTCGCAGATTAGAAGAGACAAAGAAGACATGACACTGAGTGTAATGTGAGCTCCTGGACTGGCTCCTAGAACAACTAACGGACACATTGGAGGAGCTGGGGAAATGCAAATAAAGTCAGCAGTTTCACTAATAGAATTGTCTGACTATTAATTTCTTAGCTTTGCTCACTGTTAAATGGTTGTATGACATATAACATTAGAGGAAGCTGAATAAAAAGTAGATGGGAACTCTCTGTACTATTTTCGTAATTTTTCTATGTCTAGAATTATTTCAAAATAAAAGGTTTAAATATAAAGCAAGACAGGACAAGCCTAGGTACTTGGGGTTAGGCATTACTGGGGAAGTCCTCAAGAGGGACCAGACAGGAATGGTCAAAGTCCTATATCTTCTTATATTTGAATAGAAAATATTGCTTTTACAACTTGTTAGGTTAAAACAAACATAGGGGAACATAGCGCATCCATTTCCAGCACATAACCACAGAGAACATTCAGACATATTATCAAAATCCTACATCTCTCTTTTGAATTGTCACTCTTCAAAAGCCATAGTTTCCCCATTCCAATTCATTAGTATGATTTTTTAACTCTCAATAATATTTTTTCATGTCATATCTGTGAGTCAACAAAAATTAAAGATCAAAGTCCTCTGAGTTTTAAATATC
The DNA here is from genome assembly GCA_030848825.1 of Tadarida brasiliensis. NCBI lineage: Eukaryota > Metazoa > Chordata > Mammalia > Chiroptera > Molossidae > Tadarida > Tadarida brasiliensis. The sequence goes on along the minus strand of CM061260.1, from coordinate 42,043,339 downwards.
CCCAAAAGTATCCCTATGCTTGCCCTTCTGTGGTTGCTGTTCGCTCTTTTAAAATTGGATATGAAATGTTTGTTTCCTTAGTGCCTACTAAATTGGTATCTGATGCAGAAAGAAAATCACCAATCTAGTCAGGCTAATTGACCTCATGGCTCCTCAGGGAACAGATGTTTAATTTCTTATCTCAAGTCTCTTGGCAACTAAAACAAGTAGCAACTACAAACACAACTAAATTTATTGGAGTTTTACTATGTTTACTTGTATCGTTTCACTACTCCTCACAACAACCCTCTAAATGGATACTACACCATCTCCGTTTTACAGCTGACAAAAATGAGGTTTAAGGAAATAAATTAACTTTTTCAAAGTCACTTATTTTAGTGGCAGAATTGGGTCCCAGTTGCCAGAGACTCTATGACTTATTGTTTATTTATTTTTAATACTCTTGTGAATATTCATTGATGAATACCACGGATATGAAGAGATCTACCTAGAAACTTCTGTAAATCCCAAACTGCTGGTTGAGGAAAGGCTGCCTATTGCACACGGGACCTGCTGGCATAGTTCATCCTTTCTACGTTGCATAGGCTAAGAACATATAGATCTGATTAGAACAAGACAAACTAAAACTGTACCGTACAAATCAATTTAAGGACCCAATGGGAGCTCGCTGATCTAGGATTTCTCCTTAGTGATACAGAAATTCATTTTACATTTTAATATGAAAATTTCCAGTTGATTTCAGATGAACACTGTATTCCTTAATCACTATAATTCCACGCATGGAGACTTTTACTATAGGGAATAGACCACGTCCTTGTAGGTCCTCTCTTCCCTCCTCTAAACCATCCTATACACATCTGCTAGATTAATCTTCTTAAAGTTTTAATTACTTCGTTCCTCAGCTGAAAGACCTTCAATGGCTCCATAGTGCCTTTGAAATATTGTCTAAAGTCCTCAACAGTCTGGTTCCAACCCCTCTTTCCAATAAAATTCTATCATCGGGATAACTTCTATAACAACTAACAGAAACCCCAACTCAACCTGACCTAAGCGAAAAACAAACTTATTTTCTCATATCACTAAGAGGAGAGAAGTAGGAGGAGATTTGAGGTAACTTAATCTGGTGGTTCTGGTTCCATGTCAAATGAAAACATGAATCCTTGCTTTCCTACTCTGTCATGAAGCCTCTTCCACCATTTCTGCTCATTCTTCAAGGCCCACATCTTCTATGGTCCACCCCTGTTGTCCCCGCCTGGAGCCTTGCCCTCCCTCTCTCTCTGTCATTCCTTGGTACTTTCCATTGGTGTCTTTGGCCCTTGCTAAAATAGCCACTTACATCCACGCCCTACCTGCTATACTAAACAACAGTCTCTGTGGGGGCTGAGTCCAAGTCCAGCCCCTCTCTGTCCCCATTTCCTGACTAATCCTTTGTACATAGGATCTCAATAAATGAGCCAATCAATCAACAAACAACCTTATGGCAAAATCTATGTAGTTACTAACCCTAAGGCAACATTTTCTTCCTCTTATTTGGTGGTCTTCAGGGCCTAACACAAATAAGACAAGTTTTTATTTTTTTAGCTAAATGTGCTATTCTCATTAAATAATAAAGAGGGCTTCCTTTTAAAAAAAAAAAAAAATCAAATTTAAGAAAACTCCTAAACCTTGGGTTGAATATAGCCAGAGGACACTCACGTTTGTAGGAGGTGTTTTCTGCAGAAAATACAACTTGGAGCTGAAGAGCTGTTCCAAAATCTAAAGCTATTCCAGGACCCAGACTAAGCCTGCCTCACGCTGGTAATGCTTCCTCTGTGTCCCCTATAACCTGTGCATTAGCCTTATCTAGTGAGACACCAGATAAAAAACAACCATCTCTGCATCACTCACTCTCTAAACCCATTCAGAGGTGTGAAACTAACCTTCTCTAAGAGTTACCTGCCCAGGAGTGGAGTTCAAAAGAAACACTCAAGAGAGTATGGCTTAGGGGAAATTACGTGGTGAAATCAGGCTCCCCAAACCACCTCCTTACCCATTATCATTTACCATATAAGCCACATTGGAATCTGTATTATCTCAGAGCAAATTGGGCACTGGTTATTTTTGTTGTTGTTTTTGTTTGTTTGTTTTTATTTTTGCAGTTACTAACAGCAGCAAAGAAGTCAGCAAAGGGCAACGTGATGCCTGTTTGCCTGAAGAGCTACGTGGAGAGAATGAAAGTGTGCTTTGTGGTAGGATGAGGTCACTAGTCTGGCAATGGGATTCATTCAATCACTCATCCTAAAATATTTAATAAGTGTCTGTTATGTACTATGTTAATTATGAGCTTCAAACTTCTTTGGGTCCAGCTGCAAAAACCAGCTCTTTCTTCTCCCAGAGCCACCTCCCTCATCCATGACCCAAGAGCTCAAGGTCTCCTTAAGAGTGGGGCTCAAGGTGAGCAGCTTTCATGAATGTTCTGCCCGAAGTCACAGTGTAGTGGTCAAGCCTCACCAAAGGCTGCTTGCTGTGTCAAACCAGCTGGCCATGCCCCAGACTGCTAAATGGGGGGTGGTGAAAGGGAGGGCTACCCTCTCATCTCTTTGAGAGAAAGCTTGTAAGAACATCACTTTTGACTCGCAACTAAAGCCTCAATGTAGAACATAGGACAGAGCAGTTCTTTGGCTATGCTGAGCCAGGGTGATCACCCTAGCACCAAATTCCGGGGGTCCGATAGTGATGGACAGTGGCTCAGAAAGGCAACTTGCTAATGAGGAGATAGCTCTCTCTTCCATCATTTGTTCATCTATCATGTATTGATTCATTCATCCAACAAACATTTATTGAAAGAATCTTCCATTTGCCAGGTTCTCTGCCCCTAAAGATATAACAGTCAGGGAGAGAGTCACACAAACAAATAATTACCAGGTGTGAAGACCAGCACCATTATAGAAATAAGCACAGAGTGCGGAAGGAGCACAGGGAGGCAATGACAAACTGCCTGGAGAGTCTGAGACAGCGCAGACAGGAGGTGACAGGGGATCAATGAAGGATGTAAACATCAGAGCGTCACAGCCCACAAGCTGTTTCCAAGCATCCAAGGTAAATGCAAGAATGAGATGTGAGTAGTTTTACTTCAAATACAGGAAGAGTTGGAAAAGGACAGGTCAGGACTTCTCAGCTAAATATGGGGATTGAATCGTTGTGTGAAGATATCCCAAGTTGCTAATCATTGTTTTATTGACAATAACAACTTCTTTCCTGGGGCCTTTCTCTGCTCCTCAGTTCCCTATTGTTTGTGGGTAAATACCCACCTGCTATTTCACAGTACTCCTGCTTAATTGGCAACCAGCTGCCTCTAGGAAATAAGATACTATGTTCAAGTGTAACTATTTTTTCCACCCCCATCTTATCACTGAGAAAAAGACTGAGTACAGAAAATATGTTCTTAAAATAGAGAGCTCCTTTAAAAAATAAAAACAGCAATATGGTACAAAGTTAGTGCTGAGAATTCTGTTATCTAGGTGTCGGCTCAGGATAGGTGAAGACTATACAGTGTTGATGGCATTTCACCAAGCTACTGGAGCGGACCTATTCAAATGTTAGTGATTACTTCTTAATTAAATTAAAGAATTAGCTCCCTGAATTATCCCTCTTGAGAGTGTGTTTTATTTGAAAATTTTATGGCCCTTGGAAGTTTTGAGACTCTTCGGTATAAAATGCCCATAGTCTCAGAGCCAGATGTTTGGGTCAGCTGGATGCTGTAGCTGCTCAGGACAGGTTGACTGGACATGCCAGAGCACAGGAGCACTTTGGGGAAAGAGTGCCCTGCACACCTGACTGCATACACACAGGAGTAAGACCACCCTGACCGGTTAAGGGAGAAAAACAAAAACGTTAAGTACACCTGGTTAAAGCGCAGCCCAGAGAGATAAATTCCTAAACCAAAGATGAAATAGTGGGACCCCAGGTGCCTGGATTCATGGAGTAGACAAGATTTGCCCGGACGGGTGGTATTGTTGGGTATAACCTACTGAGTGAATCCTGCTTCTAGAGTCCTTATTTCTATTTATTTGTTAACATTCGTGTTAACAAATAAAACAAACAGTTAATTTTTTTATCTTAGAAAACATGAAGATTGTGATACAGTAATAAAAACACAGTGTCTTCTAGATGTAGCAGATTAAGGCCCAAAGAAGTTCAATAGCCTTTTTATAGTCCCAAAGAAATTCATACTATACGAAATTACAGAGCAAACCTTTCCAGACTGGAGGTGGCAATTTCCCTACAGGCAGTTCTCATCCAGGACATGTCTCTGAACTTGAAAGGGGCGACGAGAAATGCTTCATAGGAGCGTGTAGGTGTTCCCTCCAGGTCATCATAAAAATTATAACAAATCATAACAATTTGGAATTCAAGAAAATGTAATAAAGTTTAACTCCTTCTTTTTACAGACGAGGAAGAGGAGGCCTCAGGGGATACAGAGACCTCATTGAAGCAATGCAACTACCAAAGTATCTGAAAAAGCCAAAACTTATACTCACGCCATCTGCAGTTTCCAACTGCAAACTCATCTTCAACTGAAAAAAAAAAGACAATGAACAACAATAAGAACAATAAAATCTCTACTTTCTCAAAGCGAGCGAGCATTCTTACGAACATCTGCAATTTCATGGGAACGCCAGCCTAGGATTTACTTTTTAAACTAGTCTTCATTCCCAGGCTGTCGCTCTCCTTGGGGAGTACCCTTTGTCTGCTGCCTGCTATGGAAAGTGAGGCTCCTTTTCATGACTGTAACGGGAGCCTGTAGCTCCAGCTTTCCAGGAATACCTCCATATTCAACGCATTGTTACCCTTCTTGGTTTTATCAGTTCCCCAGATAGACTAGAAAATATCTTTCTTCTCCTAAGAAAATCTCTCTGAGCCCTGGCCAGTTTGGCTCAGCGGTTAGAGCATTGGCCCGCGGACCAGAGAGTCCCGGGTTCGGTTCCCGCTAAGGGCATGTACCTCGGTTGCGGTTTGCCCCCAGTCCTGGTTGGTCGTGCGGGTGGCAGCCACTCGATGTGTCCCTTTCACGTCGATGTTTCTCTCTCTCTCTCTCTTCCTCTCTCTCCCTCCCACTCTATCTGAACAAAAAATGAAAAAATGTCCTCAGGTGAGGATAAAAAAAACAAAAAACAAAAAACTACTACCATCTATTAGCATCATTATTTAATAAATGATTGTTTTTGCAGGTTTTTTAATAAATGTATTTTAATTCAAAAAGACTAAGAAAGGGAACCTGGCCAGTGTGGCTTAGTTGGTTGGAGCGTTGTTCTGTACACCGACAGGTTGTAGGTTTGATTCCTGGTCAAGACACATACCCGGGTTGTGTGTTCAATCCTCAGTTGGGGTGCATACGTCGGAGGCAACCAATTAATGTTTTTCTCTCTGTGTCTCTCTCTCTCTCTTTTTCTCTCTCTGTCCGTCTCCTTTCCTCTCTCTCTAAAATCAATCAGAGCATGTCCTCAGATGAGGATTAAAAAGAAAAAAGACTGAGAAAGGCATTATGTTGTTATTTCAAATTAGCTTGTCAACAGACTTCATACATTGTTCTTCATTTTCTTATGTCTCCTTAGTTGGGTGAAATTTTTTTAAATTTGTTTTTCTTTATTGATTTTAGAGAGAGAGGAAGGGAGAGGGAGAGAGAGATAGAAACATCAATGATAGAGAAAGCCGATTCGCTTCCTCCTGTATGCATCCCACTGGGGATTTGGCCCACAACCCAGGCATGTGCCCTGACTAGGAATCAAACCAGCAACTTCTTGGTGCATGGGTCGACGTTCAACCACTGAGCCACACCGGCCAGGCAGCTGGGTGAAATTTTCATCATAGGCCTGCATTTAGGAACAACTGCCCTAGGCTCCAAAGGTCAGATATCTTCAAGAGCCAGGCCAATAACAAATCACTGGATCAGCACACGGGGCAAGGACAGGGTGAGGAGAGTGAGACATTGGCTTTGGATCTGAAATTTAAGGGATGCCCCAAAAAACTCAGTAATCAAGATAAATAATATTTTAGTGTAGCAAAATTAATGCAGAAATCCATCCATTTTAAACAAATCTTCTATAAAGACAAGGTCAGTATTATATTGATTTTTCCTTCCGCCACAACCCTAATTGGTTCTGTTATTACCAACTGCATGAATGCAACTCACAGTGGGAACAGTGGAAATGAGAGAGTCCATGACCGGACAGTGTTCACATTCATCACAGAGTGCCATGTTGACTGAACAAAGGGTCCCACCTGTCCTCTCTGGCCCTTGTGTGTCTACCAATTCATGAATATCAAGTGTCCCAAAAGAAGGCTTCCTCTCAGCTCTCCTCTCAGGAAGACAGGTAGGTCAAGGCAGATTAACCAGAGTTTTCTTTATAAAAGGAGTTGATAAACTTCGAAGAATGAAGGGACGTGTTGAAACTAAAAGACTCAAGTCTGAAAATTCTCGAAACAAAGAGGAAAATAGAGCTGTCCCGTAAATGCTGCTGTGGTTGCCAAATGGAGGTGTCCATTCTGAGGGGATAAAAGGTCAAGGCCCATGAGCTGTCTGGGGACCCTATTTAGATGTCAGCAAGAGGAGTCAGTGGCTTCTGGTGGCATTCTGATGCTCTTCCTGTACCTGAGGGGAAGAAGACAGGCAAATAAAAGGGGTGAAATATATCTCCCTGAAAGGCGCTGAGACACTAAGGCCATTCTGTGGTCTAATCTTAATGGTTCATATTTATTGAGCACTCCCAAAGCTCAGCACTTTATATACATTATCTCATTTCATACTGATAACATCTCTATGAGGAATGCATTATCCTTTTCCATGATGAAGAAACTGAGGGTCATAGTAGTAGAGCTGGGATTTGAATCCAGAGAGTCTGATTCCAGAGTCTGCAGGCTTAACCACTCACTAGACTGCCTCTTAGGAGTTAAGAGAGGTAAGAAGCACATGCCCAAAATAATATTGATGGAAGGGTGTCTAGAGAGTATGCAAATCTGTCAATTCCCCAAGACATTTCACGTTTCAGCCTTGGATCAAGCAAGAACACTAGCCAGTTTTACAGCCACCAGCTGGACATTGAAGGACATTATGATCTAACACTAAAGGACAAAACGAGTCTCACAAAGATGCTGTTGAAGACACCATCCACTACCTTGACACAATATCCTTTTTCCCAAGACCCTTGGGGAAATATTTCGTATTACTCTTAGTATCAGGGAAAGCTGAATTCTCCTAAATGGTCACTTTGTTTAAAAATATAAACAGAGTAAATTCTCTTCCTCTTTGGTTTCCATCTTTGTTATGGCTGCTAGTAATTGTTAAACTGAATTTATATCCCCCATCCAGAAATTCTCCAGGACCATATACCTATAACATGACTTTTGGTATACTATACTCATTGTTTGCTATATTAGTTTCCTACCTATATTCTCCTTTGGTACTGCTTTCCACAGCTCTTTATTTTATCCTTTCTGTCATCTTGTACACTGTCTCTAATCTCTTCTGGAAAGAGGTGTTGAATGAATAAATGAATTAATAGTCAAACAATCAGATGTGGGTTTTTTTTGGGGGGGGGGTTGTTTTGTTTTTTTATGAATTGAAAGAGATGCGTGACACCTATTCAAATCTCTGAATCCCAAATCAGAAGACTTGAAAGACTTGATCAATAAGGCAGGGCCGGTGGGAACCATGTGAACAATAGAGGTGGTAGCAACACAGCAACTAGCAAAGGCATGCAATGAGTGGAAACGGTGAATGATGACCTCATGTTAGCAAAGAGGAACATTAATGCTCTTCCAAAAAGCATGTGAACCACCCTGGGAACCCTGTCAATGAGAACTTTGGAGGACTGGGTTTCCATTTATGAGGCTGATAAAGGCTTCAACCTGAAACTTCTATAACCTACACACTCTTGAGTCCATCATTCAGGCTGTATTGTCTTGTAAGACATGATTACACACGTGAAAGACTGAGCCATACTTTTGCATTGGTTTGCTTCATTAGTAGGTCCAAATCATGATTACACTTTTAGGTACAAAGTTTTATCCCAAGTCTACAAATTATTAATTTATTTCACTTTTGAGGACCCCCCAAATGCTCCCAAAGCTACCCTTATATTCAAGTGGTTCAAATCTTTAGCTATGACCCAATCCAATAATACAGCCCTAACAAAGCCAGGTTAATTAGTCTGTTCCAAATGGTCAGCAGAAGAGAGGAGTGTCCAAGAGGAAGGTGATTTGGCTGAAGAGGAATCATAGGAGAGGAGGTCTGGTTAGGACCTTACTCAGACTGTAGAAGCAAATACACTCTAAAATCTATGTTTAAGGTTCCCCCTGTTGTGTCCTGATTGACAGACTGATTAAGCATGTTGCCCCTTGTCTGGGCAGTGATCTGGAGCGTAAATGATACATGATCATTCGAACAGTTTTCCTTAATGACTTTATCTGCCATAAGAAAATATCCTGTGCTGGGAGCACCCTTCTACTTCCTAGATGGGATGTTACTTGATTCATGAATTGCTTAATGAAGACAATTAAGACTTCCAGTCAAGATGGCAGCGTAAGTAAATAAGCACTCAAATCCTTCCCATAATGACATCAAAATTACAACTAAACTACAGAACAACCATCACTTAGAACTACCTGAAATCTAGCTGAATGGAAACCCTACAAGTAGGGTTTTAAAGAAGATGACACATGGATACTGGTAGGATGGATGGAGACCAGAACCCATGTGTGGCAAATAAAAATCTGGAGGGGTATCTCAGCAGCAGAGGTCCCCCCTACACCACACACCCCAGCCCAAGGTTCCAGTGCCAAGAAGAGAAGTCCTATAACCTCTGGTTGTAAAAACCAGCGGGGATTGAGGCTGAGGGAGATGGAGACTGCAGGAGTCCCGGGCAGTTCCTGTTACAGGGCCTGCAAACAGACTTACTCAGACTCACTCCCTCTGAGCCCCAGCCCTAGGGCAGCAGCTTGAAAGGAACTAGGGACACATGAGGAGGAACTGAGTTGTCTGGCATTAGGGTGAGAGCTGGGTGGGGAGCATCTTCTTCCAGACAAAAGTGCTGGCAGAGGCCATTGTTCCTTTGATGAGTCCTGCCTCCACAGAGCCAGCAGGCAGGCATCGTATCTGAGTCTCCATCAACCTGGCTCACACTGTTCTTCCTGCTCTGGTAATTCCCTGAGACCCTGCCCCACCCAATTTTCAGGCCCACCCAACTTTCAGGCCCACCTAAGCTGTTTCCAGTGGCTTTTCCATACAAATGGCCTGTCTTGGTTCCTGCTTCAGACTTTTCTAAAATCACTCAAACAAGCAGCATCTGGCCTCAGTATGCCCCACACCTCTCACTAAGTGACCCTAGGCCTGGCACCAGCAGCAGCCAGTCTTGGTTCACAGCTTAGCCTCTCCTGGGCACCTCTAAGCCCAGCACAAGTAGCAGCAACCAGCATATCTCTTTGTAGCTCATGCTGGGTGGCCATGGGCAGAACATAGGTTGTGGATGACCTTGGCCTGCACCTCCTGGGAGGCCCCAGAGCCAGCACATCCAGTGGACAGCTTCAGACCATATTCAAGCACCACCCAACCACCTCCACAAGTGAGACACTCAAGGGGCAGACTTACTGGGTACCAGAGCCCCACCGAAGTAAGTCCTGTTCTATGAGACTGGCCCATGCACAGCTGATCCTCTACAGAGGTCTCAGTCCGTTCTCACACCCAACTGGCCTGGGGGTAAATTTCTCCCACTGACATGCCAAAAATAATCAAGTCTCAACTACAACAGGAAGGTGTGCACAGACCACATGGGGGTGAGGGGGGAGTGCCCAACTTGGGTAACTGAAGAGGCTGTGCCACTGAGCCCTACAGGTCACCTACTACATAAGGCACTCTACCAATCCTGGGAGACATAGCAGCTCACCTAATACAGAGACTCCAACACAGGGAGGCTGCCAAAATGAGAAGACAAAAAAACATGTCCCAAGTGAAAGAACAGAACAAAAGTCCAGAGAAAGAACTAAACAAAGTAGAGACAAGCAATCTATTAGATGCAGAGTTCCAAACACTGGTTATAAGGATTCTCAGTGATCTCAGTGAGAACATCAACAAAGAGATAGGAAACATGAAAACAGAACTAGAAAACCTAAACAAGAACCGGTCAGAAATGAAGAACACACTAACTGAAACAAAGAATACATTACAGGGAATCACCAGTAGAGTAGATGAGGCTGAGAATCAAATTAGCAATTTAGAATTTAAGGAAGCAAAAACCACCCAATCAGAATAGCAAAAAGGAAAAAGAATATCAATAAAATGAAGATAGTGTAAGGAGTCTCTGGGACAACTTCAAGTGTACCAACATTCACATCACAGGGGTGCTGGAAGAAGAAGAGAGAGAGCAAGAAATTGAAAACTTGTGTGGAAAAAAATAATGGCAAGAAATATTCAAAGTGATGCCCTGGCCAGTGTGGCTCAGTTGGTTGGAGCGTCATCATGTAAACCAAAAAGTGGCAGGTTTGATTCCCAATCAGGACACATACCTAGGTTCCCAGGTTTGGGGACGCATATGGGAGGCAACCAATCAATGTTTCTCTCTCTCCTCTCTCTCTCTCTCTCTCCCTTCCTCTCTCTAAAAGGCAAAAAAATATTTTTAAACAAATATTCAAAGTGATGAAAAGCAAAGACCTACAACCAAGATTACTCTACCCAGCAAAGCTATCATTCAGAATCAGAGGACATATAAAGACAAGAAAAAGCTAAACGAGTTAATCACCACCAAACCAGTGTTACATGAACTGTTAAAGCAGGGGTGGGAAACTTTTTTTCTGCCAAGGGCCATTTGGATATTTATAACATCATTTGTGGGCCATATAAAATTATTAACCTAAAAATAATCCTGCTATATTTATATTTGGCCAAACATTTAATTAACTCACCCCTAACGTGATGGCTGGAACTGCTTCTCTTTGGTGAGGCGTGTGATGTTAGCAGGTATTGATGATGTTGCTACTCACAACTGCTTTTCCAGGTTTGTGTCTGGAGCACAGTCAACTCTTTGCGACGGTAAGTTTTGAAAAGAACTGCTCGCAGCGGTAAGTTTTTTCGAACACAAGTGCATATTTCAATGCATATCTCTTCAAAGTGAGAAATTAATCATTGCTTATGTAATGTTTATAGAACTCAAGCAGTAGGAAGTTGTTGTACCTAGCTTTCAGCTCATCATCACTTTGCAGCTGAATGATTTCGTGTTGTAGGTGATCAGGCATATCAGCTGATTCCACATTGAACCGTGTAGCAAAGATGTTCAATTCCATTTGTTTACTTTTCATGTCCTTTAATCTTTCATTAAATGCCTCAGTTAGTTTCACACATTCACCAACATATTCAAGTGTTGTAGAAGGCTTTTGTCCTTCCAGAGTGGGGAAATGCACTGTATGATTCCTTTTGAGTTGCACTTTCCAAAACCTTAATTTAGCTTCAAATGATTTCACGTTTGAAAGCAGGGAACTGAGAAGCTGGTTAGGGCCCTGCATTCAGTCCGGTCAAGATGGCCACATAGGTAAACGTGGTCTCGCCTCCTCCTACAACCACATCAAAACTACAACTAAACTACAGCACAACCATCATTCAGAACCGCCTGAAATCAAGCTGAATGGAAGTCCTACAACTACAAAATTAAAGAAGCAGCCACATCGATACTGGTAGGAGGGGCCACACCCACGTGTGGCGGATAAAAATCAGGAGGACACCTTGGCTGGGAAGGTCCTCCCTGAGGACTGACGGGTCCCCGTCCCACACCAGGCCGCCAGCTCAGGGTTCCAGTGCCAGGAAGAGAAGTCCCCATCACTTCTGGCTGGAAAAACCAGCGGGAACTGAGGCTGAGGGAGGCTGAGGCTGCTGGAGCCCCAGGCAGCTCCTCTTAAAGGGCCCGTGCACGGACTTACTTGAACTTGCTCCTTCTGAGCTCCAGCACAAAGGGGAGGCAGCTTGAGGGGCACCAGAGAACAGGGAAGAACTGAGTTGTTTGGCCTCGGGACAAGGGCTGGAGGGGCAGCTTTCTCCTGGACAGACTTGCTGGCAGGGGCCCTTGTTCCTTTGGTAAGCCCTTCCCTGGGGTGGCAGATGGCAGCCATATCTGGAACTCCAGCAACCTGGCTCACACTGTTTGCCCCGCCCTGGTGATTCCCTGAGGCTCTGCCCCACCCAACTTTAAGGCCCACCCAAGCTGTTTCCAGTGGCTTTACCTTAGGATTGGCCTGTCTTGGATCCTGCTTCAGAGTTTCCTAAAATCTCTCAAACAAGCAGCTGGTCTCAGAGAGCCCCATATCTCTCGTTAAGTGGCCCCAGGCCTGGCACTAGAAGCAACCAGCCTTGGTTCACAACTTGGCTTTTCCTGGACACCTCCAAGCCCAGCACAAGAAGCAGCCATCTGCAGAAGAGAGAGAGCAAGAAATTGAAAACCTATTTGAGACAATAATGACAGAAAACTTCCCTAACTTGGTAAAGGAAACAGACATACAAGTCCAGGGAGCACAGAGAGTCCCAAACAAGTTGAACCCAAAGAGGTCCACACCAAGACACATTATCATCAAAATGCCAAAGGTTATACAAAGAGAGAATCTTAAAAGCAGCGAGAGAAAAGCAGTCCGTTACCTACAAAGGAGCTCCCATAAGACTGTCAGCTGATTTCTCAAATGAATCTTTGCAGGCCAGAAAGAAGTGGCAAGAGATATTCAAGGTGATGAAAAGTAATGACCTACAACCAAGATTACTCTATCCTGCAAAGCTATCATTTAGAATCAATGGACATATCAAGAGTTTCCCAGACAAGAAAAAGCTAAAGGAATTCATTACCACCAAACCAGTATTATATGAAATGTTGTAGGGTCTTCTTGAAGGCAAAGAAGAACAAAAATATGAACAATAAAATGGCCATTAATACATATCTATCAATAATTGAATCTACAAACAAAATGGGCAAGCAGAACAGAAACAGACTCCTAGATACAGAGAACTTTTTGTTGCTTGCCAGATGGGTGGGGGCTGGAGGGATGGGTGAAAAAGATGAAGGAATTAAGAAGTACAAATTGGTTGTTAGGCTGATGAACCTCAAAGGGAAGGGGGGAGGGAGGGCAGGATGAGATAAACCAAAGAACTTCTATGCATATATGCATAACCAATGGACACCGAAAATAGTGTGGGGAAGGCAGGAGGGGGGTGGGATTGGGGAGGAGGGGGTCAATGGGGAAAAAAGGGAGAAACATCTGTAATACATTCAACAATAAAGGTGAGTTAAAAAAAGAAAAGAAAAAAAAAAGACAGACGATTCAGTTCTTTCTTAACAAATGTAATTAACCCTTTTTACAAGCCAACCATGGCTGGAGTTCCATCTGTAGTAAGGCCACTTAACTTTTCTAATGTTAGCTCAAGTTTTTTCATTGGTAAAACAAGTCTCTCAAACAAGTCCTCACCTCTTATAGTGCCATGGATGGCTTCCAGTGACAGCAATTCCTCTTGCATGTCAAACTCTGCAGTTATCCCATGAAAGAAAATGCCCAGTTGGGCAGTATTTGTTATGTCTGTTGTTTCATCACAAGCCACAGAGAAAAATTAGAAGTCTCCTGCAGAATCCTTCAGTGTTTTGTTCAATATCTTGTACTAAATCAGTAATCCGATCTGAGACAGTTCTTTGAGACAAACTAACACTGAGACAATTTTACTTTTCTGGTGCTAACAACTCCACAGCAGCCACCATGCACTCTTTCACAAACTCTCCCTCTACATGAGGCCTCAGCTTCTTAGTGATTAGCTCGTTTACTACGTAACTCATCTGAAAGCAGCTTGTGATTCCAAACCCCACTAAAGAGCACTGATTTTCTCCAGATGCATTTGGCCTCCCAATGCATTGAGTTTGGCATGTTTTGAGCTATAATGGCACTCCAGATTGGCTTTTTTCATTACCTCTAACACATTACCACAAACTAGGCACACAGGTTTGCCTTTGACTTCAACAACAAAATAATCATTTGTCCATTTCCCTTGGAAAGATCGACACTCTGCATCAACTTTTCTTTGTAGTCGCCATTTGTAGGATGTCACACCATTTAAGTTTTAACTATCCAGTGTGTGTGTCACCAGTGATGCGATTATTTTGCTTTGATCACTGTTCTAATCTTGCATCTTGGATTTGGAACATATCCAACATTCATATCATAGACTCTTTTTGTTGTTGTTGTTAATCCTCACCTGAGGATATTTTTCCATTGATTTTTGGAGAAAGTGGAATGGAGGAAAGGAGAGAAAGAGAGAGAGAGAGACATCAATGTGAGAGAGACACATCAATTGGTTGCCTCCTGCACAACCCTGACTGGGGCCAGAGATCAAACCTGCAACCCAGGTACATGCCCTTGACTGGAATCGAACCTGAGCCCCTTCAGTCTGAGGGCTGACGCTCTAACCACTGAGCAATATTGGCCAGGGTTCCTCAACTCTTTTCTGTGTACTGTAATTTTCTTAATCGTCATCTGAGATTCAGTTTTTTTGAGGATTGTTTTGTTGATTGTGGACATATGGATAAAGTTTGGATTGGAGTTATCATCTGTGTCAACAAAGAAGTTGACAACATCATCGTCAATCATTGGAGGCAAGGTCATTAACATCATGAGGAATCATCTCATCGAATCTCGTCTCATCATCACCTGATTGCTGTAGTTTTGCCACAGTGTGTCAACACTTTCACAGGTGTACACTCCCAGCCCACCTGGCACTGACTGCCCTTTGAGTCACCACGATACAGGCACATGGGCCCCAGGCAGCCAATGAGAAGCACATATGTCTGTCCCGTCATGTACTCGTATGTGTCCTGTCTATCCTGTAATGGACATTCCTTGCTTGTCCCTCAAATTTTACATTATTATTATGATTCACTTAATATAAATTTATGTTGCTAGGAAAAAAGCTCCTAGATTTTATTGAATTTCGAGTCCCGCCTGTGGTTGCCTTGGCAGGGCCAGACCATGACTTCGAGGGCCTTATATGGCCTGTGGGCCAGCCATTCCCCATCCCTGTGTTAAAGGCTCCTCTTTAAAAAGAAGAAAAAGAAAAAGGTAAAAAGTATGAACAATAAAATGGCAATAATACATATCTATCAACAATCGAATCTAAAAAAATAAACGAACAAGCAGAACAGGAACAGACTCCTAGATACAGAGAACATTTTGACAGTTGCCAGATGGAAGGGGGGTTGGAGGATGAGTAAAAATGAGAAGGGATCAAGAAGTATAAATTGGTTGTTACAGAATAGTCATGGGAATGTCAAGTACAGCATAAGGAATAGAGTCAATAAACATTCTAATAACTATGTGTAGTGTCAGATGGGTATGAGAGTTATAAGGATGATCACTTAGTAGGTTACGTAATATCTAATGACTGGGGTGTACACCTGAAACTAATATAATACTGTATGTTAACTATAATTGAAAAATAAAAAATAATTATAAAAATATTGGAACATTTAAAAATATGAAGACAATTAGGTCTTCAAATTGAAAAAGAAAGAAAGAAAAGAAAAATGACCTATGCTAGACTGGAAATATCTGGAGAAGACCTTCAATCAATCAACCAACTAACAAGAATTTATTAATCATTCCCCATGAGCTCCTCATTGTGACAATTGGTGAATCCACAAAAGAAGCCAAGACCTGACCAATGCCTTCAAAGAACTTACCCTACAGTTGGAAAGATGACCCACTTATCAAAAACCAAAGAATCCTCATAACCAAAGCATTTGGCATTAGTGATAAAAGTTCAAAGAAGGGGAGAGAACACAGAGAGTGGGGTCTGTTAAAGCAGAGGTAGGATTCGAGTTGACCATGAAGAGGAGGCAAAATGTAATGAAGAGCAAAAAATGAGAGACTTCATTCCAAGTTGGAGAGAAAAACACTGTAGTTTTGAGCTGATATTGGAGTTCTCCTGTTACTCTGGTTGGCTTAAGAGACACTTTCAGATACTCCAGGAAAGGAAGAGAACTCCTTCCCAGACCACACAAATTAAAATTTTGCGGAAGCAGCTCCAGGTTTTACTTTGCTTGTCTACCAACTGGACTTTATTTCATTCTTTCCTCTTCCACATGAGTCTTACTTTCCCAATGATAGTTTGAGCTATAATTCTGAAAGCACATCTATTGGAGTTTATAAAGAAGGTTCATAATATAGTCACTACGTATTTTTCAACAGAAAATATTGCCCTTCCAGACAGCTGTGCTGCAAGAATACTTTTTATCACTCTCTGCTTTGGGATGAGGGCACACTTTCTAATTATAAAACTAATGGAATGCAGCTCTGTTTTCCCGGTCTGCTTCCAGCCACCTGGGAGATCTTCATTTTTGTTGCAGATGATGGAATTATCTGAGAAATGGGGGAATGTGTTTATCCTTGGGGATGGGGGCACAGAGATAATTGACTCGTAGCCAGTAGACGTGTGGTCTCAAAGCAGCCAGTGATGTTCCTGAAGCGACTGGAGCTAACTCGAGTGAGGGCTTTAGAAACACCGGGGAGAAGGAAACAGCACATTTTGTTTCTTCATAATAAATCTCCCATCTTATTGCCTGAGACATTTTGCTCTCCTGGGGACCAGGGCCTGCTTCTCAGACTTTCCAATGGGCTCTTCCTTGCCTCCTACCCATTCCTATTAAAATAGTTTACTGGGATCCAGAAGAGGAAACCGGCTACATCAAGCTTTGTTTTCTTTCCTTCCCCTCAGCCCCTCCAACCTCATTTAGACCCTTTTTCTTTTCTCCCCCTTGGCTGCCTCCACATCCTGGTCTTCCTCAGTCATCCATTATTACCCAGGGGATCTCTCTCTATAGGTCTTCAGAGAAAAACAATTCCTGGACTGGCTTGTGAATGAAGCATTATGATGAGACTCTAACTCAATCTCAATTAGTATTTGGTCCTATATTTTATGAGTGAGAAATGCAATAAAATAGCAATTTCTAAATTTAACTAGCATTATATAATGCAATTATTTATTACAGAAAGCTGTTGTTTATATATCGCCCAAGCTATTGATTAGTATGAAAAAAGCCGTGTACAGGAAGCCATATAAATCGATCATTATTTAAAGTAGTTAATCAAATATCTCATTTGTTTCCATGAGTTTTCCTCCAGTAATCATGCTCATACAATGTACCAACCGAATATACCCACAGCCACATACCAACACTGGAACAGCATCCAGCAAGAGATGCAAATAGATGACTTTCTCATTCTATTGTTTGAAATGCTGGAAAAGGCAATTAAAGCAGAGTAAACCGTATTTTTCTTCCACACACCCATCCTCACTTTGCTCCCGTCCCTAATAACCATAAGCTGAAACCACTTAAGGATTACAATTATCCATCATCATTATCACCCATATTATGACGAGGCTGCTACCCTTGCAAACGATGCATCGGAGAGATTTTTGTTTGTTTGTTTTTTGCTTTATAGGCTCCTTCAGGCAGAATGGGGGCAGGGGGAAAAAAGAGATGGAAATTCAGTCAGGAAAACAATTAACTAGCACAGCTTCGCTGCACAGTAACATCAAATCATACAGCGATTAGAGCTCTGCAAACCCCCAGTTTGGCTTCGTGTGCATTTAAGGATGAAAACTGATATGTACACTGAGCTGTTGCTGCACTGAAACAGAAAAAATCAAAGAGGTAAACATTGTAAAATTTCATTCTCTGCCTAATCACAGCTGGAGAATGGTGATTTGGGCTAAGAGTATTTTCAGTCTGTACGCAAGAAAATTCACCTTTTCTCTCTCAACCTGTGATAGATTGCCAGAGAAGTATGTACCATTCTTTTTCCCCCCACATGAAGTATAAAAAAAACTTAATGTTTGCCAAAACATATATTGCACTTGTTGACTAATAAAGGAGTTATTTAACCTATTTTCCTTACAGATTACCAAAGCCTTCATTGTTAGATCCAGGAAAGTAATAACTAAAGCTTTTCCAAAAGCCAGGGGACAGTGTTTTTTTTTTTTTCTTTTCTTTTTTTTTTTTTTATCCTCACCCGAGGACATTTTCCCATTTTTTGTTCAGATAGAGTGGGAGGGAGAGAGAGAGAAACAATGGATGTGAATGGGACACATCGAGTGGCTGCCTCCCACACGGCCCTGGGAGACAAACTGCAACCGAGGTACATGCCTCTAGCGGGAACCGAACCCGGGTCTCTCTGGACCTCAGGCTGACGCTCTAACCGCTGAACCAAACCGGCCAGGGCGTGGGGGGGGGGGCGGGGGGGGATGCGGAGACAGTGCTTTTAAAGGCAGGAGAGATCTACCAGTCCTGGTCTGGTTGAGCCTTACCACCTAAAAGAAATGTACCTTTATCTTGTAAAAACGCCAGTATAGATTAGATAACCTGAAAATGTGCTTATTTTCTTTCCACTTTTTTTTCCTAATTAAGTACTTTCCCTTGGAAAGTTTTTGGTACAACAGAAGTAAATTTGTAATACAGTACGAAGCAATTCACACAGGCTCATTTTTCCCTCGGAAAGTGTTTCTGTCATTTGACTATGGGTTTAAAAAAGAAATAAAGTGATTGCAAGATCTGCTTCCCCTATTATTTTTAAATAAACTGTTTTGGAATGATTTTTGACTTACAAAAAAGTGGCAAAGGTAACGCAGAGAGTTCCCATTATACCCCTGACCGAGTTTCCCCATTTTTTTACATCTTACATTACTATGGTACATTTGTCAAAACGAAGAAACTGGCATTGATAGATGGCCATTAACTAACCTCCAGACATTATTCGGATTCCACCAGTTTTTGCATTACTGTCCTCTCTCTCTATTCCAGGATCCGACCTACGGAACCACATTGCACTGTATGTCCCCCCAGTCTCCCCTGATCTGTGACTGTTTCTCAGGCTTTCCTTGTTTTTCACAACCTTGACTATCTTAAGTACTAGTCCCATATCCCGTAATATGTCCTCCAATGGGAGTTTATCTCTTGTTTTTTCTCGAGATTGGACTCAGGTCATGTGTTATTGGAACAAGTATCACAGAGGTGAAGTGCCCTTCTTGTCACTTCATGTCAGGGGTTTCTGATTCCATGTGAGGCCAACGTGACCCTGACCTTCATCCTTAGTTAAAGTAGGGTTTGCCAAGTTCCTCCTCTCTAAGTTTACCATCATTCTCCCTTTCTTTATTCTTTGGAAAAGAATCACTAAGTCCAACCCACACTCAAGGAAGGTGGTGGGTGAGAACCTCCTGGAGAGGGAAGTGTCTATGTTTATTATTTGAAGGGGGGAGTATCCAGGAACTAGACTATAAGAAGGACTTGTCTCTTCTTCCCAATTTACTTGTTTATTCAATCAGTTGCTTCCCTTAATTTTGAAATGAGACAGATTATTGAAACTATGAACATCTTAACTATGCAAAACACCATGAAAACACATGAGGATTATTTTTAAATATGTTGTTATTGATTATTTAGAGAGAGGAAGGGAGAGAAAGAAGCATCAATGTGAGAGAGAGACATCAGTTGGCTGCCTCCTGCACCCTCCCTCCCCCCAACCGGGGATTGAGCCCACGACCCAGCCTCGCGCCCTGAACAGGAATCAAACCTGGACCTCTCAGTCCAAGGGACAACGCTCAATCCACTGAGCCACACCAGCTGGGCAACACATGAGGGGTTTTAATTCTCAAAGACATGTTGATGTTTCCGAGACCTTTTCAATAAACCAAGTTTAATATTCACTTAGTATGCCCAGGGGACAATATACACATGAGGTCATACACCCATTCTTGGACCACCACCAGAGCTCAGTATATATTATACAAATTGGGTTTATTTATCCCAAGCAGTTTATGAAGACAAGCAGCCATTTGAAACTTTAGCTGAAACATTTTAGTTCAGCAAATATTCCAGTCACCGCTCAACCTGACTCAGCCGCACGACTTTCTCTGCAGAAAATAAGGAAACTGGTATTCAAACCCTTGTATGAAGATCTCATTTGGCCTCCTATAGCACTCCATAGACAGCACGTGGGACATTCTCTGTGGCAATGACATCCTCCATAACTGTTCTCTTTCACCAGTCATTACTCATACCCTTAACAGACATTTACTTGGTGCTTACTATATGCCAAATGCTGTGCTGGATCTGGGGCACCAAAGGGAAAGAGAGATTACAGTAACAAATAAGTACCTCGGACTACAGCAGGTTCTATGTGAGACGCACTGATAGGGTGCCGGGGGCACAGAGGAGGAAGTAGCCCATCTGCCTGAGGAAGGAAAGAAGAAATGTCTGTATAAAGATGCTACTGAAACTGGGCCTCAAAAGCTGTTTCCCAGGCACAATGCTGGGATAGAGCAGGGCAGGGAACCTAGGCCGAAGGAGAGCCTTGACCAAAGGCACTGAGAACTCATCAGAGTTCATGACATGAGACCACACTCCTTCTGAAAGCAGATGATCAGGGTTCAACTCTTTCTAACAGGATCCTCAGAACAGTCCTAGTTTTCTTGCTCCTTTTAGTGGATTACAGAACAGAATAAGACAAAAATCGTTCGCTGTATGAACATGCTAAAAGATTATACTTCACCCAATGTAGAAGAGAACAGAATAAAACACACATTTAACCAACATTTATCAAGCTTCTACGATCTCGAGGCACTGTGCTAGTTACCCTGCAAACATTTTTTTCATTTTTTGAGAAAATTGTTATCATTATTATCACCATTTTATAGATGAGGAAACTCAGTCTTCAAGGGTAATATGGCAGGTTACACAGCTGGTATGTTAGAAAAAATAGGATTTGAACCCAGTTCTGATTTTAATTGTTTGATTTCCCCCTCTAATTTGAGGAGGGGAGAAGTTGGTGGCAGGTTTAATAAGCAAGGGAACTTACACATGCGGCTTGTCTTAGGCAGCCACCAACACACAGACAGCAAGGGGTGATAACACTTAGGGGTAAAAAATCAGTGTTACCTTAACAGGATCTTTGAAAATGAAAATCTGGAACTTTGAGTCTAAGTTTGAACACAGTCACTACACTTTGGCTCCAATCGGAGTCAAACACCTAAGATCTAAGGGGTATTGATGCAGGAAAGAAGAGGTAGGAACATGACTTTTAAAGAACAGAGTCAATGGGAACAAGAGACAGTGCCAATGTCACAACAGGATGAGTGTCAAATGCTTCAAGAATAAAGATTTAAAATTCTGCCTGATAACAAGCCAACAAATAAGTGCTGGGCTCAGACCCCAGAAAGTAAGGCTGGTAGGAAGAGGAGAACTGCCCTCCCTGCCCCCACATACACGAGGGGCTAAAGGGTCCTGCTCCCTTTTCCCTGGGTGACATGCCTTACCTAGAAACACAGAAATCCAACAGCAGTGTCAGCCACTCGAAAACAAGAAGTTGAGAATAAAAAATGTAAGGCAAACAATCGATGTTCTCTCTCATCAATGTTTCCATCTCTCTCTCTCTCTCCCTTCCTCTCTCTCTAAAAATCAATAAAGAAAAAAAATTTTTTTAATATATAAGGCAAAGAAGAACTAGAAGACACCATGAATGAATATTTATATCATTTTTAAAATGAAAAGGGACTTTTTAAGTGAAGGTGGCTACTATAAAAACAACCCTTCTTTTGCTGCCTTAGTTTGTAACCAACTGAGAGATAGACCCAGGAGTCAGAGAGATAATGAACATTTTCAACGATAAAGTAGATATCAGTACACAGCTTCAGTCAGCAATGACAATGGATCTCCTAATACCTTATCCCAGGAATTGACTTTCTCAGTTACAGACCATGATAACCACCTGCAGGCCTTCCCTTTGGAGGGCCACCCTATATAACAAAGATCAGAGGATGTGTGTTTGCAGAAATGCGGCAGATTCAAGGAGAAGGATGAAAGGGGCTGTTTCTTCTCCCATATTTACCACCCAGGTAAGAGTCAAGAGAAGCCAGGTGTGTTACTCCAGTGTAAGTCCAAAACATGGAAAATATGAAGAGCACAACACCAAGGCATAATCTATAAAGAACAGATTGAAATATTTGACTAGATAAAAGTTATAAATGACTACATGTAAAGAAGAAAAAACAAAAATGCGCCCTGGCCGGTTTGGTTCAATGGTTAGAGCATCGGCCCGTAGACCAATGAGTTGCAGGTTCAATTCCGGTCAAGGGCATTTATCTCGGTTGCAGTTTGGTCCCTGGCCCTGGTCAGGGTCGTTCGGGAGGCAACCAATCGATGTGTCTTTCTCAGGTCTATGTTTCTCTCTCTCTCCCTCTCTCTCTCTCTCTCTCTCCCACTCTGTCTGAAGATAAATGGAAAAAATATCCTCGAGTGAGGATTTAAAAAAAAAGAAAAGAAAAATGCAACTGATTTATGGATATTTATTTTGTCTCCTTCTACTTTACTGAATTTATTTATCAGTTCTAGTAGTTTTTTTGGTGGAATCTTTAAGGTTCTCTATACACAGTATCATGTAATCTACAAGTAATGACAGTTTTACCTCTTCCTTTCCAATTTGGATGCCTTTGATTTCTTTTTTCTTTTATTTTTTTGTCTGATTGCTGTGGCTAAGACTTCCAGTAAGAATGGTGAAAGTGGGCATACCTTTCTTGTTCCTGATCTTAAGAAAAACGCTTTCAGTTTCCCTTAAGTTGAGTATGATGTTGAGTATGATGTGGGCTGTGGGTTTCTCAAGTATGGCCTTTATTAGGTTCAAGTATGTTCCCTCTATTCCCACTTTGCTGAGACTTTTTATCATAAATGGGTGCTTGGGTTTCATCAAATGCTTTTTCTGCATCTATTGATATGATCATATTACTTTTAATCCTTCATTTTGTTTTTGTGGTGTATCATGTTTATTGATTTGTGGATATTGTACCAACCTTGCATCCCCAGAATAAA
The DNA here is from genome assembly GCA_030848825.1 of Tadarida brasiliensis. Classification (NCBI taxonomy): domain Eukaryota; kingdom Metazoa; phylum Chordata; class Mammalia; order Chiroptera; family Molossidae; genus Tadarida; species Tadarida brasiliensis. Next base: position 42,020,435 of record CM061260.1, on the reverse strand, counting down.
TCCCACTGAATCGTGGTGTATGATCTTTTCAATGTATGGCTGGATATGATATGTTAATATTTTGTTGAGAATTTTAGCATCTGTGTTTATCTGGGATATTTGCCTATAATTTTCTTTCTTTGCAGCATTTTTATACACCAAAAATGAACTATCAGAAATGAAAACTAAGAAAACAATCCCATTTACAATTTCATCAAAAAATAAAATACCTAAGAACAAATTTAACCAAGGATGTAAAAGACCTGTACTTGAAAATTATAAGACATTGAAGAAAGAAAGTGAAGAAAATACAAATAGGTGGAAGCATATACCATGTTCATGGATAGGAAAAATTAACATCATTAAAATGTCCATACTACCCAAAGCAATCAATAGATTCAACACAATTCCTATCAAGATATCAATGGAGTATTTCACAAAACTAAAACAAATATTCCAAAAATGTATATGGAATCACAAAAGACCCCAAAGAACCACAGCAATCTTGAGAAAAAAGAAGTAAAAAGTTGGAAGAATCACTCTACCTGATATCAAACTACACTACAAGGCCATAGTGTCAGAACAGCATGGTACTGGCATAAAAACAGACATATAGATCAAAGCAACAGAATGGAAAACCCAGAAATAAACCCACTCCTTTATGGTCAATTAATATTTGACAATGGAGGCAAGAACATACAATCAGGTAAAGATAGTCTATTCAATAAATGGTGTTGGGAAAATTGGGCAGATACATGCCAAAAAATGAAAGTAGATCACCTTCTTATACCATACACAAGAATAAACTCAAAACTGATTGAAGACTTAAATGTAAAACTCCAAACCATAAAAACCCTATAAGGAAACATAGGCAGTAAAATCACAGACATTTCTCATAGCAATATTTTTTCTGATATATCTCCTTAAGCAAGGGAAACAAAAGAAAAAAATTAAACAAACAAGACTGTAACAAACTAAAAAGTTTTTGCACAGCAAAGGAAACTATCAACAAAATGAACAGACAACCCATTGAATGGGAGAACATAATCGTCAATGATATATCTGATAAGGGGTTAATATCCAAAATTCATAAAAAACTTATAAAACTTAACATCACTAAAACAAACAATTCAAATGGGCAAACAAAAATGGGCAAAGGACCTGAATAGACACTTCTCCAAGGAGGACATACAGAGAGCCAATAGATACAGCAAAGATGCTCAATGTCCCTAATCATCAGAGAAATGCAAATTAAAACCACAATAAGTTATCACCTCACACCTGTCAAAGTGGCTATCATCAATAAATCCACAAATGACAAGTGTTGGCGAGGATGTGGAGAAAAGGGGATCCTACTGCACTGTTGGTAGGAATGCAGACTGGTGCAGCCACTATGGAAAACAATATGAAGTTGCCTCAAAAAAATTTAAAATGGAACTGCCTTATGACCCAGCAATTCCATGTCTGGGAATATATCTGAAAAAAAACCTGAAACACTGATTTGATAGAATATATACACCCCTCTGTTCATAGCAGTGTTACTTACAATAGCCAAGATTTGGAAGCAGCTCAAGTGTCCATCATTAGATGAGTGGATAAAAAAGCCGTGGTACAATGGAATACTACTAGGCTGTAAAAAAAAAAAAAAAAAGAAGAAGAAGAAAATCTGTTTTGGGGCAAGCGGTCCTCATTTGCGGATATTTTTCCATTGATTTTCTTTTAGAGAAAGTGGAAGGGAGGGAGGAAGCGAGAGAGAGAGAGAAACATCAATGTGAGAGAGACACATTGATTGATTGCCTCCTACACGATCCTGACCAGAGCCAGGGATCAAACCTGCAACCCAGGTACGTGCCCTTGACCGGAATAGAACCCGATGCTCTAAACACTGAGCCACGCCAGCCAGGACAAAAAGAAGGAAATCTTATTTTTGTGACAGCATGGATGGACCTGGAGAGTGTTACGCTAAGTGAAATAAGCCAGTCAGAGAAAGACAAACACCATATGATTTCACTTATATGTGGAATCTAATGAACAAAATAAACAAATAAACAACATAGAAACAGACTCATAGATACAGAGAACAGACTGACAGCTGTCAGCGGGGAGGGATCTTGCGGGGCTGGGTGAAATAGGTGAAGGGATTAAGAAAAAAAAAACCTGTAGACACAGACAAAGTGTGGTGATTACCAGAGGGAATGGGGTGTGAGGGGAGGTAAAAGAGGGTAAAGGGGAGATAAACAGTGACAGAAGGAGACCTGACTTTGGGTGGTGAACACACAATACAACATACAGATGATGTATTATAGAACTGTACACCTGAAACCTGTATAATTTTATTAACCAATGTTACCCAAAAAAATTCAATAAAAAATAAATAAATAATAAGAAGAAATATATATACACATATATTATACATATACTCAATTCTTATTATTCACTGTAATTGTGTTCTATGACATCACCACGAACACCCAATCAGCGCATGCTGTAGCCCTGCTCCTGGGAGAATGCCGTCCTTGGTTCCTACAAGGCCCTGATCCCAACATATTTGTCAACCAGTCGACACATAACCTTATTTTGTGTATTTCTGTTTAAAGACACTCAATGTAATTTATAATGTTGGTTCACTAACGTTAAGCTTACAGCCAATAACTGCTGTAACTCATGCCTGAATGAAGCTTACCGAATACGGATTTTCTCTGTCAGGCACATCACAGTCTTCTTGTGCTCAGGAACACTAGACAGCACTTCGGCACTACAACTGGGGCTGTTTTAAACAGTGAAATCACCAACAAAATGCACACAAAATGTGAAAACTGACACTAAGTAAACTGTAAAAAGAATGCTTGTTTACAAAATATAGAGGGTTACCTTGTTGGATCTCAGCAAGGAATGATCACGTCATGCGATTCAAATTTTTCACTGCTCTGTGCATGTCCACAAATGACCACAAAACACCACAAATATTGATTTATAAGTAAATTTTAGTGCGTAACAAATATGCAAATGCAGAATCTACAAATGATAGGGATCGACTACACACACACACACACACACACACACACACACACACATTTCAAAGGCATATAACAAAATGAGAATTCCTTCCCATACATCAGATAAAAGATGTAAATTAAAAAGCAAAAGCAGCCCGGCTGGTGTAGATCAGTGGTTGAGTGTGGACCCATGCACCAAGAGGTCACAGGTTCAATTCCCAGTCAGGGCACATGTCCAGGTTGTGGGCCAAATCCCCAGTGCGGGGCGTGCAGGAAGTGGCCAATCAATCTTCCCTCTCATTGATGTTTCTATCTCTCTCTCCCTCTCCCTTCCTCTCTCTCTAAAATCAGTAAGAGGAAGAAGGGGGGGGGGAAGCAAATGCAAATATCCCAATAGAAAAAACAAAATCAAAATCTCTTATTCAGGCAATTCATACTTAAAGGAACACACATAATTTTTGGAGAAAGAAAACTGTTTGCAACATTTAAATGAAACACCACCCTCCTGTATAGATGCCCATGCCCTGAAGGTAGGAGTGGGGGGGGCGAGGTGCATATCATTCTGGAAACAGTGAGGCTAGGCTTTAGAAAGCTCACCTCACTTAACCCAGTAATTCCAATTCTAGTAAATAATCTTAAGGAAATAAATTGGATATAAAAAATAGATTAGTGTGAAGGTATATGTCCACTGATATTCTTTTGCATAGTTTATAATAGTGGGGGGAAATGTGGAGAAATCTTGTATTTCTAAAAGCAATCATATGGGTATATCATAATACCCATAGAATGGAATACTATACAGACATTAAAAATGATGTTAAAATACGTGCCTTGGCCCTGGCTGGTTTGGCTCAGCAGTTAGAGCGGCAGCCTGCAGACCGGAGAGTCCCGGGTTCAGTTCCCACTAAGGGCACGTACCTCGGTTGCAGTTTGTCCCTGGCCCCGGTTGGGGTCGTGTGGGTGGCAGCCAGTCAATGTGTCTCTCTCACATCGATGTTTCTCTCTCTCTCTTCCTCTCTCTCTCCCTCCCGCCCTATCTGAAGGTAAATGCAAAAATGTCCTCGGGTGAGGATTAAAAAAATATATGTGCCTTGATGTAATACAATATGTGTACTTTCTCACGTAATTTTACTTTAATTAATTAAAGAAAACATATATAGTTATGGAAATTGTTCCCGATATGTTCATAAGTGAAAAAAGTGTTATAAAACAATATTCACAGCATGAGCCCATTTTCATGGGTCCACAAATATATTTATCAAATTGCTAGAGTAATTATCTATCAGGGGTGGGAATATCAGTATTTCTTAAAACTTCCTGTCTTTTTTACAAATGATTTCTGTAACTACTATGTATAGCTTTTGAAGCAAAAATAACATTTAACCTGAACGTCATATATCTGCAAGGACCTTAGCATTCTTCATTTAAAAAGAAAAGCTCATTCTCTACTCGGTGCTTCCAAGACTCTTCACTTAAGCATTTTTATTGTTTCAAAGAATGGGTTAAGTAAATAGATCAATGAGTCTGATAAGCAAAATGACCTTTTATGGCTGGCATCTGAATAACTGTGGTTCCCTTTGTATTTCCTTTCCTGCCTTCAGACACATCCCCAGGTCCCTTCATTCCAGCTGTAGCTCCTCAGGTGGTAGGCTGCGCTTCACACACGGGACAGCACGCGGCTGTGATGACACCGTACGTGGGACTTTCGGTGGCAGAGCATGAATACGATCAATCTAGCAGTTCAGTGTGCTGCCGAGCTCGAGTCATTTTGCAGTGCTGTTGGCAGCTCTTTGCAACAAGGCTATCAGTTGAGCTGTTGAAGAAGGTGTGGTAATAAAAGATGTCATCTTCCCCTCGCACCATATGGAACAATTCCACAGAGTGTGTGCCCTGCCATTTCGCTAACTATTAATAGAGCCACGCTGCTTCCCCCTCCATGCTGTCAGAGTCTCTTTAGAAGATGATGTCAAGATTTTTATGCAGATATTCTGATTCCCACAGCTTCTTCCTTCCCTCAGCCTAACTAAGCATAATCTATACCTTATTTTCAAATGTGAAGTAGTCTATATTTTTATGACAATATTTCCTTTGGGGATATGGCTCTAGCTGATCTCCATGACAATGGATAGTGCTTCATCAACAAAAACTTATTGAATGGATCTGGTGAGAACTACATACTATGAGCCAGGTCTGATGGGGAGACATGTCATCCCTGCCCTTGAGAGATTATTTTTTTCTAAAGGGGAGCTCACAATCTCCCTGAGTTAATAGCCTCCATCTGAAGTAATTCTCCCACACAGACACTCTGTCTTCTGTGTTTATCTTCCAGGTTGCATATCTCTTCCTAAATGAGAGACTGAGACCGTACCTCAGATTTTTCAGGGATACAGTTTTTCAGAATAAATGTACTCAGATCTGCCTGACTATCATATCCACCAGGCACTTGGGCATTTTCCTGGACTCCCTTGAGCCTAAAGTCTCAAGCTCTAAGGACACGTTAGATCCTGGGTGTGCTCTCCTCTTTTTGTTTTTTAATCATTTTTTTTTTCAATTACAGTTGCTATACAATATCATATTACTTTCAGGTGTACAACATAGCGATTAGGCACTTACATAACTTACAAAGTGTTTACCTCAATAAATCTTTTACCTGCCTGACACCACACATAGTTATTACATTATTATTGACTACATTCCCTATACTGTATTTTACATCTCCATGACTACTTTGTAACTGCCTCTTTGTACTTCTTAATCCCTTCACCTTTTTCACCCAGTCCCCCACCCACTTCCAAATCTGCAACCAGCAATGTGCTCTCTGTATTTATGTTTGTTTCTGTTTTTGTTTGTTTTGTTTTCTTTAGATTCCACATATAAGTGAAAGCATATGTATTTGTCTTTCTCTGCCTGACTTATTTCACTTTGTGCCCTCCTCTTTAGCATGCTAAAAGCTTGGTGGATGCTGAGTATAGTAATTATTACACTGGAAGGATATTGAGAATATTTCTCTCCACCTAAATATGAACAGGTAGTACCCAGAGCTGGGAAAGTCAGTGTTTGTACAATACTCTATTATGTGTTGTTGAAAGAAATGTAAAGAAGCAAATATAAGACATTGTAAGATGTAGTTCTTTTTTTTTAAATGGGATTTCGTATAACTTAGTGAAATAAACATGGCTTCAGAGTCAGGCAGAATAGGTTTCATTTCCTATTCCATTACTTACTAACTCAGTGATACTGGGCTTGCTACTTAATATCTCTGAGCACAGACTTAAAAATGAAGGATCCAATGAAATAATACCAACCTAATAGAGTTGCAGTAAGATTAAATTACATAATGCATATAAAGTGTGCAGTAACAAGTGTTCAGTTAGTCATACCTCTTATAATTGTGAGTGACTTCGAAGGAGAATAACTTTCTGCTCAACTGGTATACAGTATTACATGTATTGAGCAAGCTTAATGAACTGCTACTAAGAGCCAGGCTGATGTAACCGCCACCAGGGAATGAGTGTTGTGTGGTGGCAGGTGGCAGTGGGGGGTGGGGAAGAGGGAAAGAGGAACCAGTCCCTGTGGCGTGGAATTCACAGTCTCACAGTCCAGCAGGAAGAGATAGGCATATTAACAAACAAACACAGTCAGTAGGATAAGTTGTATGATAGATGTACTACAGAGGAGATGAAGTACCTGCTGCCTCTTGAAGCATGAATAAGAGTTTCTAGACGGAGGTGGGAAGACAAAGACCCTCAAAATTATATGATTATGAACAAGCAATGGAAGCCCTTACCTTAGCAAGATGCCACGCACATGGTCGATGCTCAGTGAGTATTTAAAGAGCTTACCATCTAGCCAAGATCAAGCTACATAAAGGTACCTAGGTAGCGGGCACAAATTTCACAAATCTCAATCACTGGTATGCAAAAACACAGAACTCTTTTTCCTTTTTGTCAAGCTCCATACTTTTCAATGCAGGAAATGTGATCTAGTCGCTGCTAGCACATGGCTTCCAGCTAATTCAGTAATTTTTTTTTTTCACAATCACATTAGGAAATGATTTTGCATGTTTAGGATCTGCCCTTCCCCCACCCTTTTCCAGGGAGCATCTTGATCTGTAAAATAGGGCTGATTATGCCTACAGCGCTGTCAATTTTAGAGGTAATATTTGTAAATCTCATAATGCTAAGGCACAGAGTATATGCCCCAGAGAACAGTAGCTTTTACCCTCCCTCACCCTGATCTAGAGCAAAGATATTCTTGGCACCTCTACCCCAATTAAAAAGAATGTTGCCTCTTTAAACAAGGAAAATACATTGTCTTAGATCATAGAATGGCATGGAGATAATACAGGTTCTCTCTCACCCTGATTACTGGATGTTCAAAATTACAATTCCCTGCCTACAGTTGTATTACATTTCCTCAGCCAAGCAGGGCGCCATTTACTACGCTGCTTGGAAGAGAGTTCACGCCACAGTTGACTGTGCTATGTCTCTTTTTAAAAGTAAACTCAGTGAGGCACAGATTTGCAACCACAGGAATTTTATCTAATCAATTTTATTTGATCCATTGAATAGTTTTAAGGAATACCTCAGAGTCAAGAAGGCTTTTGAGATTCCCTAATGAGTTACTGAAAACTTCTGGACCCAGAAAGCCTGGTGTTAGCCTTAAAATTTGGCAGAAATTAGATAACCCTCATAGGTAACCCTAGAACGTATTAACAAGCAGCTAAGCAAAATATTTGCTGACATAATTAGCTGAGGTGAAAGGGAGTAAGATTCATATAAATACCTTGCAGGCTTCATAGTCGTCAAGTAACCCAACTATAAGATACTTTGTGTGGGACTTGGTGCTAGAAGACCCAAAAAGACTCAATTAGGTAATAATGATGATGATTAATGGGAAGGTTGGAAAACAGAAAATGAGCCAAAGCTGACAAACCCAGAAAACTCTCCAACATTCATGTTTTATTCAGTCTCACCATGGTAAAGAGATGACCTTAGGGACTTACCAAAATAATGTTAGAACTTCAGGATTTTCCCCGGTTTCACAGAACCTGGACCACAGGCTCCAGGCCCGATGAGAAATCTCAGGTTACCTAAGTCTTCTGTGGTTTTATTGAGGTTATGTTGAAACCAAATTAAGTTGTAGGATGAGATCTTCCTACACTTGCATAATCCATCCTAGCTGGCTCTTCTTTGCCCAGATTTCTTTTCCCCCCTAAGAGTTGGAACCAAAAAGGGGAAAAAAATATGGGAGCAATGCCTAATTCAGGAGCTGTGTTGCTGAATACCCAGTCCTTCCTGCCATTTCAGCCCAGCACCCTAACGATAGGATCATCTGATATTTGACGCAGTTCTTTCAACCCTTCTCTCTTTCTCATCTGTTCGATGGAGAACAAACACCAAGTGCTCCAAAAGCCAAACTTTCTCAAGTTTTCTAGTAACTCGAGGCCTTAGAAAAACATACACTCGCTTTCACAACCTCCCATATTTTTTTAAAGGATGTACAGCAAGAAACAACTTGTTCTCTTTTTTTCTCTTTCTCCCAGACTTATGAAAAGGAAGAATTTAAAAATGGAAAATAATGATAAAAGCAAAGTCCAACCTATATCCCATTTAAATACAACACTTCACACCATGGGGTGGGGGGACCTACCTTCCTACCTCCATTTGCTCCTGCCTGTTAAACTTGTTACCAGATTACCTGGTAAAATATTTCTGGATTATTTGGGTTAGAATTACATCACCTGCGAACATATACACTCACTCCAACCTACCCACTTCTGTAGTGACAACCTGTGAAAAAAGCAAAACAGCGAAAATGTCCCTGAAAGTGAAATAATTTAAGCATTGCTTGCAAGCTACTCTGAAAATGTAATACCCAAATATTCCTGTAATTAAAATGTGATGCTGGAAAAGCCATTGGTACCATACATACCTGTTATTCTGTACTCTAGGAATTAAAGTCTTTATCAAATATTGGAATATTACATGTTTCACTTTCTAAATCTCCATGCCTACCCCCTGTGGATTTAGGAGTCGTTTGCTATAATAATTGAGACCCAAGGCAGCCTAAAAACAAAAACAAATGTCAATTGATGTCAAACTAAAGCCAGTTTGAAACAGACTCAGAATCTGATCTCCAAACATTTTACTAAGCTAAAGAAATAGCAAGGAGCAAAAGGAATGTTTTTCAGGAAAACATTGTTCAGCATTCTCATGAATATGTGTATCCTTTCATTATCAAGAATGTGAATTTTGGCTATAAGATGTTCAAAGTCAAGCTACCATTTGTGTGACAGAAAGACAAATTACTTCAGATAGTTTCACATTATGCTCCAAAAAGTGTTTGTTAAGTTAAATGCATAGAAGTTGGAGACATTTTCTCATTACAACAAGATTTTAAAATCTTGTTGTAATGATTTCGTTAGTCCCCCCAAACTAGAAGTCATTTTATCTTATAATATTGCTGAAATATTAGATATTTGGAAAATATTAGCTAATGCTATTATATTTATCATTGCAATAATATTGTAGCTACTGCAATATTATCCAATCTTTTCACATAACTGGGCATGAAAAGTTTCATTGTGAACAGGACACAATAGACTACAAATAATTTTGAGAATCATTTTTATTTCTAGAAAGCATATGTGGGCGATATTTTTTTTTTTAGGCTCTTGTTTTTCTATTCTTCTTACTTACAAATGATGATCTGGCTGTGTATCAAAATTTTGACTAATAACTATACCCCTCAAATCCCACAGACTTTGTTCTATTGTGGTTTTTTCCCCCTAACTGGCAGACTGGAAATCCAAGGAAGCTTGCTTTTTAATGCATGTAGGTAAAATGTAGTTATTGTTGTAGTTGTCTGATGGAGGCAGAGTTGAAGGCAGGATAAAGACTGAGATGCCTGTAGGGCCCTGGCTGGTTTGGCTCAGCAGTTAGAGTGTCAGCCAGTGGACTGAAGGGTCATGGGTTCGATTCCCAGTCAAGGGCATGTATCTGGGTTGCAGGTTTGATCCCCGGCTCCAGTTGGGGTCATGCAGGAGGCAGCCACTCGATGTGTTTGTCTCACATAATGTTTCTCTCTCTCCTCCATCCTTCTCTTCCACTTTATCTAAAAATCAATGGAAAAATATCCTCAGGTGGGGATTTAAAAAAAAATTTTAGAAAGATGCCTGTAGGAAGTTTAATAAGAATATATCTATGAGTTGGTGTTGTGATTTTTAAATCTGCAAACTCAAGGCTCTCTTAAGTTGAAAAATGTGATAATTACACCCTATCTTTAATACTTTTCTGTTTATTGCATCAAAAGGATTTAAGCAGAGAAGTATCACGGTTAGACTGTCTTTTTGAGCATTGTTGTGGCGGTACAGGGAATAGATTTTGAGCAGGACAAAGATGGATGCTGGAAAGTACATTTCTAGTCTCCTACAAACTGTCAAGAGGCAGAGGGCATTACAAACTAAGAGATGGAGTAAAGGAAGTGGATGAAAGAAATGTCTAAGAAGTAAAACCTGAAACTACATAACTAGTGATGAAGTGGATATAAGGGAAGAGGAAAGAGGAACAATTTAGAGTGAATGTTCCCACTGTATGGGTGACAGTGTCACTGGTACCCTCGTTCATTAAGATTGAGCATACGGGGTAAGGAGTAAGATGAGGTGTCTGTGTGTTCAAGCTAGCTACTGCTGTGTATCAAACCACCCCAAAACCCAAGGTTTTAAAATCACAATCTCTCTCTCTCTCTCTCTCTTTTTTTTTTTTTTTTTTAATCTCACCAATCTATAATTTGGAAAGAACTCAGTGAGGAAATCTCACCTGGGCTCCACGTGGTGTCAACTAGGTCACAACAGGGTAGCTGAGTTCCAAAACAGGACCAGTGGAAGTGTCAGCTTCTTAAGGCCTGGGCCCAGAGCTTGGCACCATGCCTCTTCCACTGTATTCTATTGGTCAAGCAATCTCAAAGCCCAGACTCAAAAAGAGGAACATAAGCCCCACGACATCATATGGGTGGCCATGTTTTAAAACCTCCACACTTTAAGAAATCTTAAGTTCTACTGTAAGTCCAATAAATAATTTAACTTACAAATCTTAAGTTTAGGAAAGAGGTCAAAGAAGATATACCAACTTGGGAGTCATCTATTGATACACAGAGACACATTTACTGTAATTTTAATGAATCATAAGTTTCAGGCACCTGACTTCCAAGGTGAGGCCCCGTACTTCATAATTTTATATTCTTTTCTTAAACAGAGACCCCAAAATTGGATAAGCCTCAGGACGAGCAAAACCTGAATCTGCTCCTGGGTGATGTTGAAAACAAGAGTTGATAATCTGAGGAGATTGCATAGAATGAAAGGATGGGGGAGAGATAGAGGAAGAAGTTCATGAATGAGATTTGTAGAATACTATCAAAGAGATAGGAGATAAGAAAAGAATAGTGTCACAGAGGACAATGAGTAGAAAGTTTCAGGAAGAAGTGACTAGTAAACAGTCTCAAAATAAAGGTCAAAAGAAACAAGGAACTAAAAAGACCCCTTGGAGCTGGCGCTGTGGAGAGCCACTGGCACCCGTGTCAAAGCGGTTTAGAAGCCACCTTCCAGTGTGGTGGGAGTCAATGTTAATGAAAAAAAAATGGAGATGGGGAAAATTTGGCTGAAAAGATATTTGAAATAGATGCAGGAATAAGGGAGATTTGGGAGTAGAAAAATACAAGGTTCTGGAATTTTTTTTGGCAAAAATGCAAAACCTGAATAGTGTTATAACTCTTAAGAAAATGAAAGCAATATTTTAAAATATTCCCACAATGAAAACGTTAGGCTCAGATGGCTTTACACAAAACTTCTCCCAAACTTGAAAAAAAAAAATCATCTGTCTTATACAATATCTTCCAGGAAATAGAAAAAGAGGAAATATGCTCCCAAGTCATTTTATACAAACAGAATCATCCTGATACCAAAACCACTCAGACATTAGGAGAAGAGTCACTTTCAAGTTCTAAATCATGAATAAAGAACAAAAGCCTTAAACAAAATTCTGGCAAAGTCAAATGGAACAGTGTGGATAAAAAATAATATACATGATCAAGTTGCTTTTAACTCAGGAATGCAGGGATAGTTCAATGTTTGAAAATGTAATTCAGCACATTAACAGAATAAAAAAAGAAAACCACATGACCATTTTAATAGATGCAGGAAAAGCATCCGATAAAATTCAATATAATATAAAGTCATAGTAAAAGCAGGGCAGACTAGAAGCATGAAATTTGGGAGACATCCTCTAAAATCAGGAAGGAGACACTATCCTTACTTCTTGTCAACCTTGAATTGAAGGTTCCAATGATACCGAATGCCTAATAAAGCAAGTCTGCCTAATTTCTGTGCTAAGCCAACCTCTCCATTGGCTTCACTAACTCAGTCTGTACCTGATACACTCAAAGGCTCCCTCCTCAGCATCTTCTTCGCAGTGTGGGCTGCACAATGGAGTCATCCCATTATTAAATTTACTGATACCTGAGTTCCACCCCTAGAAATTCCTATTTGATTGATCTTGGGTACAGCATGCACACCTGGACTTTCAAAATCTCCCAGGAGACTCCAACCCATGGCTCAGGTTGGGAAGCACTGAGGTAACACTAGAAGAGGAGGGGTGAGGGGAGGAGAGAGAAGAGTAAAGCAGTAATTCTTACCCTGGCTGCATATTCAAATCATCTAAGGAGCTTTTAAAAATCCTGATGCCCAGATTTCATTCCATACTGATTTTTCAATCAGATTCTCTGGATGCAGGATCCCCAAAACCTTTTTATACACAGCCAAGGTTGAGAACCACGGCTCTGTGCTTTCTCCCTAGGTGATGTCATCAGCTCCCCTGGATTCAATGACTAAACACATGTCAACAGCTTCAAAAGCTATATATCTTGCTGATAGTGAACTACTAAACATGAACACTTTGAATCCATCAGCCAACTCTGCATCTCCTCTTGGAAGTGCCAAGGCTGCCCAAAGGCCCAGAGCTTTCCCTCCATCACAGACCTAATTCTTCCCACTAAGCAGTAAGCTCCACAAGGATGAGTTGTGACTACCTTGCTTGCTGCATGTGAAGACTAACCCAGAGTTTCTCACATCTCCCTTAGCTAAAACTAGGATTGTTTCCACATTATTGCCATAGCCTGCAAGTAAAACTTAAGAGCCAAATAACTAATAAGAAGAGGAGAAGTACAGGAGCAAGAACCCAGCGCAATGTTGATATTACTTATTTTAAAAGATTCCTGGGAGGACAGTGAAGAGGGCTGGGGGTCAGCCCATAGTGAAATATGCATTAGAAACAGACAGGCACTCCCACCTCCAGAAGCATGAAACTGATGGGGGGTCTGTCTCCACTCCCATAAACCTCTGACCCACAGTGCCCTGAAGTAACCTTTTGCACATTTCCCCCCTTTTTAAAGGAGTGAAAAGGGACTCCCCTAACCCTCCCTGCCACAGCAATAAGAAAAGAAATCTTCCCACACCCCTGCAACCCACATAATAATAAGGGACTTTCCTGCCTAAGTGACAAGATGGGAATCCCCTGCCACAGAGACATCTAGAAAGTAAGGGATGTCCATGTCCTTGCCAATGGAGTATGCACCTCTCTCCCAAGGAAACTGATCTTCCCTGAAGTCAGCTCAATCTGCACTTTTCAGAAGCTGTCTCACTGCGTCTGCATTCGTTTTCCTGTTGTACAGATGAGAAAACTGAGCTTACCCAAACCACTGAGTAGTAGAATTCAACCGTCAGCCCGTATATGTCAGAATAATTCCAAAATTATTGTTTTTTTTATGTTAAAATGCACTAGCCTATCCTTGTTAACTTATTTTAGCATTTCTCTCTCTCTCTCTCTCCCTCTTATTCCTCTAGCAGGGGCAAGAAGCAAAGAAGATAGTTCTACAAGGAAAACTCAAAAGAGATAGGCCTGGCTGGTGTGGCTCAGTGGTTGAGCGTCGACCCATGCACCAAGAGGTCTCTGGTTTGATTCCCAGTCAGGGCACATGCCCAGGTTGTGGGCCCAATCCCCAGTGGGGGCATGCAATGTTCTCTCTCATCGATGTTTCTCTCCCTCTCCCCTTCCTCTCTCTCTCTAAAATCAATAAAGAAAAAAAAAATTTTTTTTTAAGAGAGACAGGAAAAGCTAAAAAAATTATTCTTGAAATGTTTCCAAAATAGCCCTCAATCTCTTGAGATGGAATGCAGCTCATCTTTGATCTCATGTCAAAACAACACAGAATAACATCATGAACTTTTCCATCTACCACTACGAAGATCAAGGAACCTGGCATTCATCTTCATAAATAACCTGTTAGCACCAACCTCCAGGCCGCCTGGGGGAAACCCCTGCACCCACAGCCCCGGGGAACACACCAGCATTCTCTGGTTGCTAAAACCCAGGTTTCACCAGGCGAAAGGTGAAGGTGTGTAGGAGGTCCAGTCCCTTTGGGAGACGGCCAGGGAAAGCCGGCTTCTCAGGCCTACTCACCTGGGGCCAAAGTGCAGATAAGGCGTCACTTGAAAGGAAGCGGAAAGGCCCTGCGTGTCCCGACAAGGCAGCGCCGGCTCCGCAGCTTGGATCCACTCCCTGACTCACTGCTATGCCAATTTATTTCGTTGCTTATATTCATTACATTAAAATGATTTAATTAGGCTGTGAAGTGTGGGCTTGTTCGGTGTGCGGCATCACTCCTGCAGTTTTTGGTTGTGTCCACATATTTAAACCTCAGGGGAAAAGGAGAATATTTTTATTCCCACGGCACCCTTCTAGAACAAATAAAATATTGTTTTCTCTTGCCGTCTACCTCATGATCTCACTGCTTTTTGTCTGCATAATGGGAAAGAAACCATTGCAGTTGTTGCCATAGTGTGAGGAGACATGGGGAGTGTTCTAACTACTGTGTCATTGTACTTAAGTTTTCATTCATAAGAATAAACCTAATGAAGGAGAGTCCACAGATGCTTTGCATTGCTTTTTCAAGGCTGGCGCATCTCTGTCTGCGCTCCCTCGACGGAACTGGCCGAGGACATGCAGACAGTGTGGCTCCTCTCATCCCTGCTCATTGCAGACGCTACCGTGAACACGGGGAAACGTAGGATGTTCCAGTGCCCTGCATACAACCGGTGCTCAAAAAATACTTGTTGGATTTTATCTTTAACATGAGGTATAATCCCAGACTTTTCAATCCCCTTGATATTAAAGATTAATGCTTCTTAACAGAAATAAGTTCTCCCATTCCCCAACAGTTCTCTCTGTACCTCCCAAGTTCCCATTCGCTCAATCCTTCCACAACCTCCTCAGGTCCCACCCTGTAACTACAGTATCGTTTTCTTTCTGATTAAGGCCTCATACTTCATTTAGCAGCTCCTGAAATCCTTTGTCCTCTGAAAAAAATGCCTTTTCATGTCTCCTCTACACACACTCTCTCTATCATGTAATTCCTGGGATCCGTCTCCTCACAAAATGAATGTGCTTCTTTATCTGTAGATAACGAAGATTTGATTTTATATGTTCGTTCCTTGTTGCTCAATTGTTTTTCCTCATACTATGCAGGAGGAAATAGAGTAAGAAAACAGGAACCCAAGTGCTGGCTTAGACTCCCACACCAGTTTAGCTCCCTGTCTGGAGTGTTACTTGGTATGGCATTTAAGAGAGTCTAGAAAGAAACCCCAGACTGAAAATGTGCTATCTCAGTGATCACAAGCAAGAACAAGGTGTCCTGCCTGCCTACCTGTCTGTCCTCATTGGTGTTGTAGGCATGGAGTACACTCGTCTATGCCCGTAAGAAAATAACAGGAAATGACTGAAGAAAATGAGAATCAGAGTCTAAAATTCAGTGTCGGGCAAAAGTAGGTTTACAGTTGTGAGTACATGAAACAGAGTTTATTCTTGTATTGTTATTTAGTAATTATTGTATTATTTTCCATACGAACAAATGTGAACCTACTTTTCCCACACCCTGTTTAATTCACGCATCATACTCATTATAGCAAGAGCACCATTGAGGTCCTCCTTGCACATGACAGCCAGGTTCTGGGGCTTTTACTTTGTTGTCTTTTTGGTGCTCTGCTGTATGACCATGAGCTTTGATAAAAGCATTTCAATTATTTCCTAAGTGAATCAGTTTCTTCTGTTCCACTCCTGAATTTTGCTTTTTATTGGGACCTAGCTCCGTGCTAAATGACAGCCAGATCAACAGTCTCCTACATATGTCCTTTACATGCACAGGAGAGGACATCCTGGTGTACCCTGCCTGGCATCCATCCCTCCATCCTTCCATCCATCCATCATCCATCCATCCATCCATCCATCCAACCTATTTTCATTAATAGCCTACAGTGCATTGTCCTGGACACTGAGGATATCACCCTAAGCAATGCAGATATGCACTCCATTTTACAAACGTTATCCTGTAGGACATTAGTCCTTTCCTGACCTCCACACCAAGTTTCAAAAGCATCACAGCTGTGCCCTTTTACAGACGTTTTTATAGCTGTGAATGGCTTAGTTGGGGCTACATTGTCCATCATTAGCTCCCTGTTCCCCCCAGCAGCACAGAAGAATCAGTCAGAATAAAATCACCGGTTTGTGCGAAGTGTCCACTTCTAGACTTTAATTTGTAAATCTATGCATAGCCCATATCTGGTAATACAATCTTCTTAAACACTGTAACCACAAAATAAGTCAAAGCCAAAAGACATGTTCCCAATTCAACTTGATAATATTTAAGTATTAAAAAGTGTGGATTTTCTAGATAAGAAATATATTAGAAGGGTGCATAATTCTCTCCAGTTTAAAGGTTTTTAGTTAGGCGTAGACATTTACATACGTTAAGAGCCAAAGAAATAAAAAATCCAATCAAGCAAGGTGCTTCCTGAGCCCTTGCTTTAGCTCGATACAACTAGGTATTGCAGGTTACATATCTAAAAGTCAGTTAAATAGCAGACTTCCTGTATAGACAAAGCAAGGAAAATTTTAATTGAATCCAGTGGACATCAGCTATGAGATGACTCCAAGTGGAAGCCATTTATCCAGCAACTATGAAAAGGGGCACTACCAGACCATTTTAGTCCCCGATGAGGATTTACTGATGTTCAGGCCAACATCTACAGGCTTTTAGCACCTTCAAGCTAAAAAGGCAAGTCCCAAAAATCAAGCAGGAAGGCAGCCCCAAAATTTATTTATTTATTATTTTTAAAATATGTTTTTATTGATTTTTAGAGAGAGAGAAACATCAATGTGAGAGAGAAATACGGATTGGCTGCCTCCTGCATGCCCCCCACTGGGGATCGAGCCTGCAACCCAGGCATGTGCCCTGACCGGGAATCCAACGGGGACCGCTCAGTCCATGGGCCAACGCTCAATCTACTGAGCTGCACCTGCTGGGCGAGCCCCAAAATTTTCAGGGTAACATACTTTTCTCTTATAATGTATAAGTATCTTTTAAGCCCTGGAAATTTTTAAATTTAAGTTAATAAATGTTTAATAAAATCAAACCTGTGGTATTTATAATTTTGTATAAAAGGATATACGCATATTTTGAATTTTAAATAGTCATATGAGAATTTGGCCTCTTCAAGTAACAGTTTAGTCTTGTAATTCTGATTTAAAATCTATAATTAATTTATTGATTTAAAATTGTGATTGTAAAATACTATAATATTGAAAGATTTAAGAGATTTTTAGTGTTCCTATATCTGTGAATTAGATTTGCTAGATTTACAATCGCTTTTAAGTACTTAGGAAGGGTTTTGTCAATTAAAACAATCATAATAAGAAAATTAAGCATATTTAAATTATCAATGAAATGTTAAATGTTTATAAATGGGACCAAGAATTAGTCAAAGGCCCTTTAAAAGTCATTAAAATTTGCTAGATTTATAAATAGAAAAATAAGATTTTTAAACTAAACTTAAAAGCTTAAAAAAGAACTACATTTGTGGAATTGTAACAAATAATTGATTATCAATTTTTTTAAGCCTCTAAGTAATCTTTTCTGCACAAAAACTGCCTTAAAGGATATTTTTTAAAGCCACATTTAACAACATTGTTGGGAGCTTAGGGAGTGAATGGGGGGATAGAATTATCCTCACAAAGAAAAGGAA
The DNA here is from genome assembly GCA_030848825.1 of Tadarida brasiliensis. Lineage (NCBI taxonomy): Eukaryota > Metazoa > Chordata > Mammalia > Chiroptera > Molossidae > Tadarida > Tadarida brasiliensis. The sequence goes on along the minus strand of CM061260.1, from coordinate 42,002,330 downwards.
TGAAAAAAAATGTATACTTTATATGGCTGAGGTTAACACTAAATAGGACTTTTCTTCTAAGCTCTGCTATCTTCCAGTAAATGCAGGGAAAATCCCACAACATAATTGGGTGAAGAAAAGATCAGAATTATTCAGCTGTTTATTATTGTGTGCCTACTCTGTGTTTAACACTGTGGGAAAATACAAAAGTATATGAAGTTATTAATCTAGTGAGGCAGGTAAGATGCACAAACCTGAAACAATTAGAGAACAGAATGATTCAGTTCAATAAACAGTTATTAAGAGCCAACCTTGCAAGAGATACAGTGATTGGCTCCAGGGAGCGGGAGGGAGCTGGGCTCAAAAGCAAACAATAAGCTTTATAATTAAGTGCTAAATTGTGTGTTGCAGAAGTCAAGTGAGAAGCATTCAAAGAGAGATACGAAAGTATATTGGAACAGCTGAGATGTATGGATGAGGTAAGAATTGATCTGGGCTTGGAAGGATAAAAAGGACTGAAATATGCAAAGGGAGGTAGGGCTGGATGGGAGAGTTATTATGACCCTGTTGTGCAAAGGAAACAACAAAGGAACCAGCAGAGAAGACATGCTTCACGGTGAGTGATAGTGGAATAAAATTATGGAGCAATTTCTAAACTACATGAGACTAAAGCAAAAAAGTTAGTCACTAGTCTAGAACTAAAAACAATAACTGTTTACCAAGCATTGGGAGAAGGTAGAATCAAATAAGATATATCTTCATCTCTTATAGCGAGGAGCCAACAGACACTATTGAAATTTAATTAATTAAGAAAAAAAGTATAAGCATATATTATTGGACCTTTTGAGTAAATACCAGAAAAAATAAAATAAAAAAAGAGCTTGTCTCTGGAATGGAACTAAAGGTGAGGAGGGTTGGGGATCAGAGAATGTTGCTTTCCATCCTAAGCTCTTCTGCACTATTTGAGTTGATATCTATTAGTACTTTGTACCACATGAGTATATTACTTTGAGCAAAATATGAAGTGCAAGACAAATAACGCAGTTATTAGGCCACTTTTGTTTGACCCAGAAGCACATTTATGATGAAAAAGCTTCAGCATCAAGGTGCCTCACTTGCACTGACCCTTCCAAGGTTTATACTGTATCTAATTTTGTAATTATGTAGTTTTCTTAAAGAGAGCCCCCCAAGTCATGTAAGCTTCAGGCCCTAAATGGCCCTGGCATGAACTAAGACCTTTTGCATTTCTTACAGTTCCTTAATGCCTTTCTTATATCACATTTCTGAGGAGGAACCCAGTCTCACTACTATTTAATGTCACTATTCATTAAGGCACATGATCTTAGCTATGTTAATAAATAATTTTTATTCAAAATAAAAATTTCTACTTGATTCAGGAAGCAATAGGCTTAAAAACAGGGAAATGATCCAATGTTAGTGGTGATTTGCAAAAATCCCCTTGACATACTTGGGTTGAAGTTGGGCGGGACCAGGAACAGAAGGACCAGTTGAGAACTGTGAGAGTAATTGGCAGGTGAGATGAAGACTTGGACCAGGTGGTAACAGAGGAGAAAATGAGACAGATGCAGGAGGCACTTTAATATAAAATTGACTAGGCCTGGTTACCAGCTGAAGAGCTTCCCCACAAACAATAATAGTCGGGATACTTCCAAATTGCACATTGGGATGGAGCCTGCTTTTTTTACTCTTCATTTGGCAAATTTCTTATTGGCTTCCATTGAAAATTTGACCAATAAAACCAATTTTAATGAAAGCATCCTGCCAGTCATTCAGTAACTTGCCAAATATTTTAGATGGAATGCTATCAGCAAGATTTAAAACAGTGAACTTTCTTCTAATAAACACAGTCATGAACTTTCTAGCCCTGGATATGTAATCATAGTCGGTACATAGTCTTCAGGAGCTTGTGCTGACAAGAGAGGCTAATAAATGGATTCAATTAAAGTGCTGACAGTCCTTTGGATCAGGGAGTTCTCACTTAGACACAGTTTATATTGCTGCCCATATTCCTACTGTGGCAGATTGATAACTGGACCCCATTCTGTGGAAGGAGACACACAACAAAATTGATCTGTGGTCGGGAAGCCATTTGGCAAACAATGGACAACAGGCTAAAGAATGTTGTGAAGAACATCTAAATATTTCTTGTGGCTCTTGTTAGCCAGTATTTTTTAATAAATTGATCGTGTGATTTGGGTTGTGTGTATGTAACTTGGGGTTTCTGAATACATCCATGGTGAGTCTTTGAATTTCTCTGTGGAAATAAGAAATTTTAAGTCATGTTTGGATGCAGCCAAACCGGCACAGCTGACCTGGAAAGGGAAGCCGGTTAAGGATGCACCTGGGTGGATGAACAGCCGGGCCCGAAACCTAGTAGTCACTGCTCTCCTTTATCCTTCGTCCCTGGTTTGGGATTATATTCTCTTACAAATGCAGCCTAATGCTCTACCCTTTTGCCTAAAAAATACACTATATTAACTTTTTTGATGGTATAATCACTTACTAAGTACAAAAAGTGAGTTAGGAAGTGGAAATACAGAGCTACCTATGTGTAGTGCCTTCCTGCAACAGCTCCAACACTAGTGAGTCAACTAGACAGACAACCCACCTGTGAGGGCAATGATAGAGACATATTAGTTTCCACATTCGGTTATTTCTCCAGGATGCCAAAAAAAGAGAGGGGAGACCTTTGATGTATCTTAAATGTTACTGCCCTCTAGATCTCATCCTTTCTGGCATTTTCTCCCCTCCTCAATCTGTGATCTGTCCCCACTCTTCACATCTTCCAGCTTTCCCTCTCTGCTGGCTCCTTGCCACCATCGGCACTGTGAACATGCTGATGTAGTCCCCTTCTTCAAAAAATAAATCCCCCCTGTAACCACTGCCCTTCACAACTCAGACATCATTACAAAATCACGTGTGATCACTGCCTCCTCAGCTTCCCAATCCACTCCCCTCTGCTCTTGCCAACATGGCTAGTGATCTCCTTAGGCCAAGTCCAGTGGTCTTTATTTCCATGATCTCGTGGATGTTTTTGATACTGCTGAATTCTACCACTACCCTTAACTTCCTTGCAAAAACAACAACAACCGATTTTCTGGCTTTCACTCTTTTCTGGCTACTTCTCACTCGCTTTTGCTGTCTTACAGTTTTAAGTATTAGTTGACATGATCCCCGGGTCTGTTTTCTGACTCTCTTCCATTCTCCTTGTACATAGTCTCCCAGTGCGTTCCTCCCTCCAGTAGATTCAATCACCATTGATAGGAGAACAACTGTCACTGTCTGACTCTCCTTCTGTGTTCCAGAACCATGGGTCCAATGGGCATCACCATTTGGCTGTTCCTCAAGCTCCATATGTCTGATCAAACTCGTTCTCTCTTGTTGGGTAATGTCCCAATCTACCTAGCTTTGCTACTCTGAAGGACACTAGTGCCCGTGTAGGCAAAGTGTTGGATGTCTTAGGAGTTGTACTCTTGTTTATCACTGTTCTGATACTCATTATTTTCATCCTATTGTTAGACTTTAGATGTCATTGTTGACTTTAGATGTATTGTTGACTTTAAATGTCAACTGTGTTAGAACAATAAAATGTCTCATTGTCTACTTTGGAAGACCTATAACCAGCCTAGATGGTTTAAACAAAATAGTTTAAGGGCTATTTTTTAGTCTTCAATCTCTTGCTGAAGGGCCACTAGAAATCCAAATCAATCTTTTAGGGACCAGAAGGAGTAGATGAACCCCTATTTGGGATATCTAGACATTACCTTAGAAAAATATATTCACATGTAGTTACATACACACTATTTTATAAAGTAGATCTGTGCCCGATATCTGCTCTTCCTTATTTATTGGGAAATTGCAGTTGAGTGATAAGTATGCAGTGGTCAGTCAGGCAAACAAAGAATAAAGGATGGAGAAAGTGTTCAGCTTCCGTGCTTTCTGAGACTTCTTCACCTGCACAATGAGACAATGACACCACCCTCACATGGACATTGGAAGGAATTAATGAGACAACGTGTGCAAGATGCCTGACATGCTGGGTGCTCATACATTTCAACAAAAATGTGTTTTTAAAAGTTTTCCCACCTTTCTCTTTTCTTTCCCTGAATTCAGAGTCAATTTGAGCCTCTAGAGCAGAATGAAATATACCTAGAAAAATCCAGCATGATCTCAGATCAGAACTATTCTGGTAGACCTGTAGAAGGTTAAATTTGGTTTAAAATTATTTCAAGTGTATCATGTCTCTGAGACTGAATTTCTCAGGTGTACTCTATAATGGACCCAAACCCCTGGGGTACCTCAAGAGTGGTCCTGACTTTCCAAGGTCCTCATACTTCTCTTTGGTGAGATTAGAGTCAGTGGCCAGGAGCAGTGAACACTTGCTGACCCACCAGAAGCAACTTTGGCTCATATATGAAATCCTCTCAAAGCCCCAGAACTAAAAGGAAAGGGGAAGTAGAGAGCAAAGGAGGATCTCTGAGTATGATCAGCTATCACCTCTAAAAAGCATTGGCTTACTTAGAACCACCTTCTTCAAAACAACAGCAAACTGGGGAGGTGGTCTGCACAATGGGGATGAAGAAGGGATTCAGGGAGGAACAGCTGATCACCCCTAAAGAGGAATAGGAATTGTTCATTAAATCAGTCTGGGGGTTGGAGGGTGAGGAGGGGGGGGGGAATGGAGCACATCCTCACTAGAATCCAGTGAAAAAGGCAGAACAAAGCTAACGGCATACTAGTATAACTAGGTAAAGAGCCCATGTCGCTACAAACCACCAGCAGCCTTCACAAGGAGCTGGAGGCTCTCAGCAAAGATCCGTGTCACCGTTTGTAGTGAAGCCCTGACAGGGAGCTCCCCCAGAATGGGCCACAAGATGTAACTGGGGCTACAATTCAAACAGAACAGAGTGTGTTATCAGCATAATCACTGGCAGCGCTGACCTCCTGGTGTTTCCCTTTTACCCCAAGAAACCAGGCCTGATATTTTTCTAGGGTTGCCATCTTCAAACTAGGGTACATAAATACCTCTGTGGGTGCAGAAGACTTTTCAAGGGGTACACAGAAAAAGATATTTTTAAAGAGAATCCATTTCCTCAACTTTTATGAGTACTGTTTATCTGATAAAGAGCTTGTTGTCAAGGTGACCTCTTTATCTGGTATCCTACTTTACCAAAGAAATGCATACCTTATATCCACGCCCAGTCTTACTGTGGTCTGTGCCCCGGGGCATGAACATCTGCTGAGTAAAATAATCTCCATGACTTGAAATAAATACCTTTGCTCAAATGGTTAGTCAGTTTGGGCTGCTAGAATAAATACCGTAGTGGCTTACACACAACCAACTTTCTTCTCACAGTTCTGGAGGCTAGAAGTCGAAGAAGAAGGGACCAGCAGATTAAGTGCCTGCTTTGGTTCCTCGATGACTGTCCGACCGTGTTTTCACTGTGTCTTCACCTAGCAGGAAGGGAAAGGGATCTCACCAGGGCCTCTTTTATAAGGATACTAATCCCATTCATGAGGGCTCCACCCTTCTGACCTAATCACCTCCCAAAAGCCCCATCTCCAGCTACGGTCACATTGGGGATTAGGTTTCAACATATACGTTTTGGGGAGACACAAATGTTCAGTCTACCCCAAGTGGCTTCTTATTCTTTGCTCCCCATAAGATCGAAGTTGAATTTAATCACAGGTGATTTTTGACAAGTCATGAGATTTATGACAAATGAGTCAGAAGGAGATGAAGAATGAAAAAATGGCAAATAAATATTTTGGAGACCACACTGCTATTAAAAAACCACTTCCATCTCCACCTAGCTGTTTATATGATAACGTTTCTTGAGTGCACACAAGTGTTTGAACAAAAAATTAGAAATAGAATTAATGTTTATTTGTGGATCAATAAGGTGATTGGAAGAAAAGCCATATTTACCTCATTACAATATATAGTCAATAAAAATGAACACTTAAAGCCATATAATCACACAGAATTTTTTTTTATTTTTATCCTGAGACCATTTAATGCTTGGGCATAATTTCTCCCATCTCATCCTTATATTGTAACATGAATCACACAGAATTTTTTAAATTAAAATGTATATTTATTTTGTTGGCCCTATCAGGATGGCTGCATAAATTCAAGGAGAAAAACCATGTAAAACCTGTCAGTATTAAAGAACAGCGGGTTCATGTTTTGGGGGGTTTTTTTGTTCGTTTGTTTGTTTTTTATCCTCACCCCCGGACATTTTTGCATGTATCTTCAGACAGAGCAAGAGGGAGAGAGGGAGGAAGAGAAAGAGAGAAACATTGACGTGAGAGAGACACATCGGGTGGTTGCCACCCACACGACCGGGGCCGGGGACAAACTGCAACCAAGGTACGTGCCCTTAGCGGGAACCGAACCTGGGACTCTCCGGTCCACTGGCTGACTCTCTAACCGCTGAGCCAAACCGACCAGGGTGTTTTTGGTTTTTTTAAGTGAATGATGATGGGTATCTGATTGTTATGATATTTGCATCTCCCTGAGCACATTTTTTAAAATGATGTAACAGTTTTATTCTACAATGCAATGTTTACAGTACACTGGATATTATATCCTTTGCAACAACTTTAAGTTATAAGGCAAAACTGTAGCTGTTATTTTTAAAAAGAGCCGAGGGATACATCATATTTCAACATTCTTTTAGGGGGTACATGAACAAGAATCTGAAAATGTTGAGTATTAAGAACAGCAGTCCCCTAACCTTTTCATGAGGGGCATCCCCTCTTGAACATTCAAAAAAAAAGGTAATTGTAGTTTTACTTTCTTTATTGACTAAGAAAAATTAACAAAAAGCTAGTAGTAACACCTATCAGTAACACTTATAAAATCTTTAAATGAATTTTTACATTTATTAAAATGCCACCTGAATGCATCTAAAGACTCATATACATTTGAAATGTATTAGTCTTTGTAATCTAGAGAGGCTATTTGGGGGCACCCAAGGATTCACAGAAACGCTCTACTAACACCAGTCTCAGAGTCACTCTGCCCTGGTTGGTTTGACCTTTACAGAATGTTCTTTCCCTGAGAGAAGACTAGGAAAATACCCATGAAGCCCATCTCAAAGGGACACCTTGAGAAGGGGCACACAGACTCAAATGCCTTTTGCAGCCTGGCAGGTAGCTGAAATGAGTAACCCTGCCAAGAGGTGTGCGGCTTACAAGGGGATGCTGCTACTCAGTTCCACCCAATTGCTGATGGGCTTCTGTTGTAGAAGCTTTTCACTTTTCAGGAAGAGCTGGGTCTTTATGTGAAACCTCTGGATTTTCAATCCAATTTTTTAAAAATCTGTTGGGGCCAACCTAAACATGAATGTGAGCTGAATTTAGGCCTTGGATCTCCAGTATGCAACCTCTGCTCCAGGGCTACTCAAGGGAGGTCCCAGACCCAAAAGTTGTTTGTTAGATTCCACACTGAAATCCACAGAGCAACTGAGAACATTGAAAAACATCCAAAGTAGTTTAACAGAGTAATTTTGTGAATATAATTTTCTGAATCTAATAATAAAATTTGAGCTTATATTTTTATGTTTTAAAATGTATTTCTCAAACTTATTTAAACCAAAATTTCAGTGGGCAGTGGATTGGAGATCTTGCCCACAGAGAGCTTAAGCATTGACATGGTCTTCATCAAAGTACAGGGTCTACTTGAAGATGCTGTCTTTTCTAAACCAAAATTGGGGCTTCATCACTGAATGGCAGTCTCTGGAATCTTCACATTGACTACCTGAAGAGACATAAGCCTATGAATTAAAATGCACCCAGTTCTAACCAGATGACAAATATTCACCAGTAAAGGCCCAGAAGGTGACAATCTCTTTTTCCCAGAAAAACTGGAAATTTAATGTCACTCCCACAAGCGTACTCCTAGGCCCTTCAGGCCACCAAGTTTCCTCCAGAGCCAGCTGTGGGAGGAGTGGCCTGATGCCATTGTCACATGGAGTTCTTCCTTCCTCCACCAGTACACAAGGACCAACCCACGAAAGACCCTTGCCTTGGGGCTGAGGGCATGTTCTCCTGTTGTTTGTATGTCTGCCTCTGTGAGCACATACTGAGCTCTTCCAAGGCCAAGACTCTGGCTTCTCAGTCTCCCCAATATTTTCCATTGAATGCTCTCCTCTTCCTGGCCAGTACAGAGCTCCTTGTTTGACAAAGGTGTCAGCCACCTAGTTCTGGAGCCTTAATAGCTGGCAACCAACTTCCTAACCTGGAGCTTCTGCCCATGGGACTCTCTGACCTTTGCCCTCCATTGCTTAGGATGAAGCTGCAGGATAAGAAGCTGGTTGCCAGCTATCAAAGCTCAACATCCTGATTGATGTGGCTGATTTCCTTGCCCAGCAAGGACCCTTATATGGGTCAGTCACATCTAGGAGGGGCTTAGGCAAAGGCCAGAGGGCCAACAGGCAAGGAAAAGAAGTGCTTAGGGATTTAAGAACATCTTCATCTTCCCTGGCTGGTGTGGCTCAGTGGTTGAGCATTGACCCATGCACCAAGAGGTTGCCAGTTCGATTTCCCGTCAGGGTATATCCCCAGGTTGTGGGCCCAATTCCCAGTAGGTGGCATGCAGGAGGCGGCCAATTGATTTTCTCTCTCATCGGTGTCTCTACCTCTCTCCCTTTCCCTTCCTCTCTCTCTAAAATCAATAAAGAGAAATTATTTTTTTTAAAAAAGAACCTCTTCATCTTAACAATCAAAGGGACAAACTCTCAGGTCTTCACACTCCTCTCTAATGAGCTGAGGGAAAGCCCCTAAGTAAGTTGTGCTGTGGATTGGTGGTGAGTCCCATCCTCCCCCAACCCCCTTCCTCCTTTCAACAGCATCAAGCTCCACTGACAGACTGAAAACTTTCAGAACCATCTTGGAGAGCTGGTGCACTAGGCCTGGCCTAACCAGCTGCCTACACCTCAGAAAGGGGAATTTCCCCAAGCAAAGCTGGGGGTGGGGGGAGGGGTGTAGGACAGGCCTGGGGAGGTGATTTCAGAAGTGCAAACCTGGTGGGGGAGTTTTTCTTCACACCATCTGGAGGGAAGTGGTCATAATCTACTACGAATTCTCCTGAAATGATCAAGTACACATAGGAAACTTGTTACATTGTTGAGAAACCTGGCTGCTTTGCTTCTTCCTGGGGAGCTCTAAAGAATTCTACATAAATCTGTGATCTCTTCTGCCTGAGGTACAGAGAGATGAGATCAAGCCAGTGAAGAACTGCTTTCCTCTTGTAATTCTCCAGGTAGCCAATTTTGGGCTGGCTGCCATTTTTTGCAATTTAAGACACTAAGAGAATTTAAATGAGATCAGCCCTGTATGTGTAAAGAAAGAAATAGCTTGTTTGGCTTAAAAGAAAAAGTACCATGTTGTGTGTCACTAAGTTTCCATTTGTGTGTGTGTGTGTGTGTGTGTGTGTGTGTGTGTGTGTGTGTGTAACAGAGCAAAAGTACAGTAATCTATATAATTAGTTATTTAAGCTATTACAAGTAGGATTACAGTAAGGGGGAGGGAAGAGAACACCCAAAATACATAAAAGTATTTTTAAAAACTCATTCTAGGAAAAGGAAATGCCAGAGTAGAAAGATAAGGAGTCTTAATTAACAACAAATTCATCTATTTCCCTTCTTCAAAATGAGACACTCTTCTAAGGCAATTTGCTTGGAGAGCAGTTTTGCACCATAAATCTGGGACTTGTTTTTATGTGTGTGTTTTCTCTACTTGAGGCTTAAGAAAAACACAGCAATCAAACCACCCAGTCCAGCCCTGGAGAGAAAGAGAAGACCTAATCACCCGTGATGGTGATTACATAATCGAGAATCGTACACACAAATCCCAAGAGTCTCCAAAGAATCAGCCTTTAGCTTCCTGTCATAAAAGATGCCCTTTTTCCTTTTCCTTTGTGAGGATCACTAAAAATGCTTCTTAAAGACCAAGTGGATGTCTTTGGTAGAAATAGAGGTCACTTAAGAATGATTTATAAGTGCACCCCAAGCCAAAATGAACTATGTATCGATATCTAAAGTGCATCTGCATTTAGTGCAGCAAAAACTCATGATCTGTTTCTAATCTGTGTCCAGAAGATGCTCCCCACCAAGGAAAAGCCTGGCTCAGGGGGCCGCCCCACCCCGAGGCCTCTTGGCCCCAGATCCAGGCCCTTTCTTGGGCAGCCGGAGTGCTCCTCTCTTAGATAATGCCAGGTACTCTGGAAAGTAGCCGTGTAATAATACACAAACCCCTGATGATGTCAGCGTGTTATTGACTTTCCAAGTCTGAATGACTGAGCAGAGGAGCGGGGGTGGGGCGCAATCCATCCGGCAGCGCGGGGACCGGCCAAGCGAAAATGGGCTCGCGGTCCCGGCGGGGGAGGGGCGGCGGCGGCTCGGCTCTCGGGCTCCGCCGCGGCGGCATCGGGGTCGTGCAGCAGAGCCCAGGCGCGCCTCCAGGCTCCCGATCCTCAGCTGTTTACGTTTGGCCCAACTCCCCGGGCAGAAATAACTGAGGCCGCCCCCTGCCCTCCCGAAGCTTTTACCACGTGGCAGAGCCGGGTTCCAATGCGGGGAGCAGAGGACTAAAAGGGGGGCCCCTCCCTCGTCCCTTCCCCCACCCTGCACCGGAGCCTTCCTCCCCGGCTGCAGTCAATGTGCAGATCCGGGGGTCGCTTTCCGTAGTGTACTGTCCGCTGCAGAAGACCCCCTTGGAAATTGCACCTCAGCAGTGGTGACATTTTATGGGACGTGATTGACTTCGTTTATGGCGCTGGCAGTGCAGGTGCAGAGTTGTAGGCTCCGGTTCTCTCCCGGCCAATTGACCACGGGGCAATCTGTCATCTTCCAGGCTAGGTGGGAACCGAGCTGGGTTGCCCTTAAATGGAATTGCATTGAGAGGGCCGGATCCGGAGGGAAGCACTCCAAACTGGGGCGTGGCATTCCCCTCCGGGCCTAGACCTTGCTTTCAGGCCACGCGGCTCCCGCCCTACCCCCTCCTTCCCACCGGCAGTGTAGGTCCCACCTTTGGGCTGAGGAGCCCAGAGGCCTACCTCCCTTTCTCCCTCTCCCAGACCTGTTGAGATCCTCCAGGAAGTCCAGGCCCGGCCCACTGTGAGACCTGCGGGGCCCCTGCCGGCCTGTCCCCGCTGAGCTGGGCTTGTGGAAGCACCCTGGGGTGCAAACCGCACCGAGGTCGTGGAGCCTCACTCCAAATCCTGCTGTGTGCGTGTGGGCACAGTGCTTAACCTCTCGGTATCCCTCATCTGTAAACCCGGGGTAGCAGTAATCCCCTCGTAACTGTTGTGAGGATTAAAAGAAAGCCAGGTTTCTGAAGGGACTGACTCCCTTTTTAAAATATTACAGCCCTTTGCCTTCATTACTAGAGTTACAATTGTCAGACCAGGTCTGCAGAGGAGCTGGACCCATTGTTTTCTAAACTCACCCCTTCCCCCACTCCTGGCTTTGTGGAGGCCTCTCTGGACCCATCCACTCTCACTGGGTTACAGACAAGAGCTGGGTCATTGCCAGGGTGGGGGTGGGGGCGGGGAATGTGCCTCTGACCTAAAGTCAACCCTTCACTGCAGCTTCCCAAATCCTCGTCCCCCTTCCCCCACCCCGCCTTGCTGCTACATGGGATTGGTCCAGAAGTGAAGAGCTGACACATTTTAGTCGAATCATAAGCCTTGGGGAATTTTGAAACTAGGAGTGAAAAGGTCCATTTTTTCCCTAGGGCTAAAACTGCAAGATATAAAGTTGGGACTCTTCTATAAAACCATGTTTCCCATCATGTGCCTCTGACCTAATGTTGGCAGTGCTAGTTCCTGTGTCCCTGGTACTGTCCTGCCTGCTCCAGATTCCTTGTGACAACCCAGTATTTTTTACAACAAATTATTCTTATTGTTTACTGGCAACCAAAAGAGTCCTAGTTAATATACCAACATGACATTTATGAATCTGACGTGTACAGTATCTTAGTTGAATTAAGACTAGCTCCCCACCCCAAGTATAAACCCCGGGAGGGCGGAGCACACTGTCAGTGCCTCATAACAAGGTGCTCCACAAATGCTCTTCCAATTGAACTGAGCAAGGTTTCAGTGACAGGAAGTGCCCTGGTGGCTGATTCAGGAGCCTTCAACTGGTTAATTTAAAGGGGAAACATTACCTATTGCTGTAGTCTTTTAGAAGCCCATTTATTCTTGCCCTAGTGGTAATTAGGGGTTATTCTAGTGAATAGAAAGAGAAAAGAGAAGAAACTTTATCCCCTTTAAAATTGTATTTAATAAAAATCTTGGAGAAAATTAGTGAATTGTCAGGCTTAATAATTCCCCCTGGGATTTTGTTGGAGAGAGGCTGAAATAATGTACAGTATTCAGTATTTATGAGACAAGAGATCCACATTTTATCTAAGAATAAAATGTTGTAGTGACCTAATCTCATTTTTCCCTCCTCATTTGTTTCCAAAAGGTTTTTTCCTAGCCCATGAGTCACTTCCAGTCAGATCCAAAGACAAAAGCCGGCTAATTGTGTGTCAGTGAGTCAGGTTCCCACCCTGCCTTATCACGAACACCCTTTCTAGCTCCAAGAAGACAGAACACTTTTCATCCTGTAAGGCTGAGTGGAACCTGTTACACACCGCTTCTGGGTAGGGCTCTTAAGGGATTAGTGCTGGGCCCTCCCATTGGGCTCTGGCATCTGGCAGCTGATCTCTCAAGTGATAGCACCTTGGGGTGGTTCCTTCCCAGGGTTATTTTCAATCTGGAACTCTTCACGCAATCTGCCTTGTTCCTAAGGCACCCTGTTGAGCCCAGGGATACAAAGGTGAAAGTAAAAGGAGGCCCAGCCTGGCCCGTGTGGCTCAGTGGATTGAGGGTCGACCCATGCACCAAGAGATCACTGGTTCGATTCCCTGTCAGGGCACACGCCCAGGTTGTGGGCCAAATCCCCAGCGGGGGGCATGAAGGAGGCAGCCAATCAATGTTCTCTCTCATCAATGTTTCTATCCCTCTCTCCCTCTCCCTTCCTCTCTCTAATATCAATAAAGAAAATAAATTTAAAAGGTGGCCCAAAACCTCTAGCAATTTGTCAAATAATAAAGGAGAAAGGCCAAAAAGAATCACTGTCAGATGGCCTTTGAGGGCCATGGAGGAGGCAGTACTAAGTCTCATTAATGACTTCTCAGTCTCCATCTCTCAGCAGCGCTTTATCCGGTTGACTGTTTCCAACTTCTTGAAACCCTTTCTCTGGAGACTTTCCTGATGCCACTGTCATTTGCCAACCAATTCTCTCCTCCCCACCCCCACATCATCTCCCACCCCATCTCTCTTCTAAATGTTGATCTCTTCTAGATAATGGTACCACATCCACCTGACTGTTCATGCTGAAGAAGCAATCCTGATGTGTTCTTTTCTTCTCTCATTCACCACATTAAATCCATCAACGTGTTTACCTCCAAAAGATGCTCCTGCACATCTCAGCCCTACACTGCCGCCCTGGCCTCCTAGGCCTTCCATAATCTAGGCCCTTTATGCAGTCATACCTCCTGCCCCCAGCTCTTGCCACTCCAGCCACATTAGACCACTTGTTCTTCTTCCACCACCCTACCCCTTCCTGCCTTGAGGCTTCTGCTCTAGAAGTGGATTCCTTCTGCCTGGAAGACCCTCTGGCCCTTTCTAGGACTGGCTCTTCCATACCTATCTTAGTCCATTCTGGCTGCTGTAACAAAAATGCCGTAGACTGAATGGCCTACATAACAGAAATTTATTTCTCACAGTTCTGGAGACGAAGTCCCAATGTGCCAGCAGGCTCAGTGTCCAGTGAGATCCCACTTCCTGGTGTGCAGACAGACACCTTCTTGCTGTGTCCTCCTCACATGGTTTAGAAAGAGATCATTTCTTTCATGTCTTCTTATAAAGGCACTAATTCCGTTCATGAGGGTTCTACACCTAATCACTTCCCAAAGGCCCCACAAGTTTATACCATTATTTGGGAGCTAGGACTTCAGCATATGAATTGGGGGTGGGGGAGGGGGGCAGAACATTCTGTCCATAGCAGTACCCTTCAGGTTTCAGTTCAGTGGTCACTCCCCTAGCAAGGGCCTCCATGACCGCTTTCTCACATTACCCATGACACTTAGCATGATCTGTAGTGATCAATTACCTTATTTCTTTATTTGTATGCTTCTGTATTCTCTGTTTCCCCACTGGAATATAACTTCTGGGAAGGCTTGTTCAATGAACATCAGGCTTGTTCATTGTTCATTGATGTGTCCACTGACCAATGTCTATTTTATAGTAGGCACACGGTCAGTCCTTTCTGATGAATGAGTGCAGACAGTAGAGAAAGCTCAGTATACACATAGCTAATTTAGCTCCTCAAGAAAAAGAAGTTCACCAGGTGGACTTAAAAAGAAAGGAATCTCAGAAAGTCACAAAAGCATGAGACTACCCAGAGTGTTCATGGATCCCACTCTTGACCCCACCTACCCTTCCTGCTGTTCCTTATGACTCTGCTCCCATTATTGTTAAACAGTGTTCAGAGGATTGTCTTGACTCACTGTTTTCAATTCCTCTTTATCCATTCTCTCCTACTTATCACCAATCAGGCATTTGCCCCAAACCACTGCCCTAAAACTGCTCTTCTCAAGGTTACCAATGATTTCTATATTGCTACATTCAATGGTCAGTTTTCAGGCTCTTCTTGGTGAACGTATCAGCAGCATCTGATAAAAGTGATCACTGGTTCCTTCCAGAAATACTTTCCCCATCTGGGACACTACCAGATGTTTCTTCTTCTTACTTACTGACTGTATCATCCCAGTCTCCTTGCTGATTCCTCCACTCTACCCACCTTCTGTCCTCTGACTATTAAATACTTCATATCCAAAAGCTATAGGCTCTACTTTTAAAATAGATGCCTAATCTGACTGCCTCTTACCACTGCCACTGCTGTTACTCTGGTCTAAACCATTATTCTCTCCCACCTGACTATCTCAACGACTTCCCAGCTGGTCTCCCCACTTCTACTCTTCAGTCTGTTCACAGCACAGCAGCCAGAAGGGTCCTCTGAAAACATACGTTGGATCATGCCACTCCTTTGCACAAAACCCTCCAATGGCTTTCCATTTTAAAGTCAAAGCCAAGGTCCTTAGAGCAGCACTCAAGAACGACCGTATCTGGCCCCACCGCCCACCTGATTTCTTCCACTCTCCTGCTTTCACTGCATTCCAGCACACCGCCTCTCCGCTGTGTCTCACACACAATAGCCGCTTCCTGTCTCAAGACCTTTGAGGAAGCTGTTGCCTCTGCTTGGAAAGCTATTCTCCAAGATGTTTGCATGGTTTGCTCCATATATCAGCTAGCTATTGTTCCAGCCATGCTGCAGAACCAAAACATCCCCTTGCCTTCTCAGAGAGACCTACCTACCCTGACCCCCTCTATGAAATGCCATTCCCATTCCCAGCACAACTAAGGCTCCCTGCATTGCTCTGTTTTTTCCCATAGGTCTCATCACTTTCTAATATGTTGTATAGTGTCTATCATCTGTCTCCCCATACAATGTAAGCTCTGTTTTATGTACTGATATATAATCAGCACTAAGAACAGTGCCTGACACTCGTTAGTAGGCATGTATTAAATCTTTGCAGAATAAATATCAAATCTGAGAATGAAAGTTTAAAGACTGGAGCCTAAAATTGAACCATAGAAGAGTGTTCAATAATCACAGCAGAGATGAAACAAGAGAAATCGCTGAAGCATTATTTCTCTATGGCTTTGTATGCGATGCGCAACTGTTTGGATTTTATCTTACAGGCAATGGAGTAGCATTGAATCTTTTAAAGCAGTGAACTCTTGTGACAGTGACTGTGCCTAAAGTGGCACCAGAGGCGTCGTGGCATTGAGTAGGGTAGAGCCTGGTGGCCCAGAGCCCAGGTGGCAGGCTGTGGGCAGCTGGACTGATGAGCAGGGAGCCTTGTCTGAGCCTCTCAATTCAAGCTGTGTGAGCAGTTGCTAACTTTGCTCACTGGCCTTCCTGACAAAGGCTCCTGATGTGTGCCAGAAAGAATATATGGAACAAAATACTGGGAAGGCGGCCCTCTTAGCCAGACCGGCTATCACTTGAGTGTATATTGTAAGAATAATAATCACTTATGCTTATATAACACCATAGAGCTTACAAAGGATATTTCTCACTGTTTCATCTAAACTCAAAGACCCAAAGTACTCTAGCCAGTATGTTTAAGTAGCTTGCCACTTCACCAGTTAAAAAAGGAAATAACACTTATGTCCTGAAATACACTAGGGAACTTTTCTGGTGAATTGCTGAGAATATAGTTGAAACACAATCTGGGGTACTTCTTTTCTCCTTTAACAAATACCATATTGGACCTTAAATTTTCAGAGATTGAAAGTTAATGGTAGTGTTCAATCTGATCCCATAGTTTCTTTAGAATCCATCAAATGACTCTCCTCTCTGTACTATTTGCACAGAGACACACATAAAGATCCTAACAGGTAAAGTAGGTACTTTCCCCAGTTACTTCTTACATAGAGTAAGAGATTGCATTTCCCCTAACCACCGAGAAAGTGTTCAGGCTTATAAGAATATATATAGGACTACCAGGAGTTCCCCCTTTCGTCCCCTTAATAATTTAAATAGTCTTGGTACACTCCCATACCTTTCTTCCTTTGCAGACACCCAATTTGGCCATGACTGCATTTGAATGTTACGGTCCAAGCAATTAGTTTCATATAGATACACAGGCTTTCAAAGCTGGAAGCAGCTTTAGAAATTATCCCATGAGTCTAACTTCTTCATTTGCTAGATAAAAACATCGAGGTTCAAAGAGCAAAGAGAGGAGGAAAAAGAAAAGAAAACTGATACTTCCTGAACAGGTGCCATTGTCCAGGCCAGTGGCAAGCAGCATTCCATACACAACTTTCCTATGTTTCTTTGAGGTGGATGTATGTATTAGTCAGAGTTCGCCAGGGAAATAAAACAATAAGATCAATAAAATATATATATTCTCTTTCTCTCTCTCTCTCTCTCTCTCTCCTTATATATATAAAATCTAGGTCTAAATGGTTCTAATACTTCCTATCATCTGGCATTTTTAAATGGTGTTTTTTCCTGCTACTCATATTTTTTCCCAATTGAGCAGAATGTAATTTCTCCCCATCATTTTAAGAAATGACCCAATGTCTTTATCCACTAAGACCATTTCTTTAGTTAGAAGTGAGTTTTCAAATATTAAATGTGAATACAAAATGAGGAGACTGCTTTTTAAAGGAAAGATATGAGCTCTTCCACTTCAAAATGAGTGTTGTCCCAAATAAAAAAGCTGCCCCAGGCAACAATACACTCATTCCATTATCGAAAATTCCTTTGTGTGTCCTCTTTTGAAATCGCCTTTAGGGCCTGTATCACTTGCTTTTCCAAAGTAGTTTTAACGTTAGCCAATGTTCATTGTTTGATTCAAGTTTTGGGAAACAGGCCAGAGTTATCTGGTACCAAATCTGGTGAATGAGGTACACGATCAAGTTAATACAGTTTAGATTATGAGTAAAAAAAAGAGGTGTGACTATAAAAGAACCAGAGATTTTCTTTTAAAGCTGGAAGAGTGGCTTCAAAGGCGACCCAGTCTCCCTTGGAGCCCTGACAGCAACGCTGGAATGAATGTTGAAGTTGGAAAAGGCAGCCTTCCCAGTGACTACACAGGACAGACACTCATCTATCCAGCTTCTTCTATGACTTCGTGGTCGCTCAGATGTTCAGGCACCGATGTTTTTAGAAGTATTTTGGAATGAGATACCCTTACACACTCACTGGTTAGTTTTGATAAGATAAAGATTTAGACAACAACGTCAGGAGCTATAATACATGAGCAGTTGGAGTTCAGAGAAAAGGATTGAGACGTTTCCATTATTATTTTTTTTTTTTGAATCCTGATCATGCAAAGAGCTGATCAGACAAAGGGTTTTCCTTGGAAATGCGTTCTCCTTTTCAATAAGCACGAGTGACATGTCGGAGAGAAAAGACCTCTCTCTCAAAAGCAAGTTAGAGAAAACAGAGGCCTTGGAAAGTTTAGGAAAGAATGTCTCCTGCTACACAGCTGTCTTTCTGAATGTCCCCTCGTAATATCCCTCGTAATCCATACATGGAAGTCCCCTTAGATTCCACACATAATTAACACTTGGCAGAAATAAGACAAGTGAGCCTGAGGCTCTCTTAAATTTCATTTAAGAAATGCAGATTTCCATGAGGGTGACTGAGGGAGGGGAGCGTAGGCCCCACTTCTCCCACGGTATTCCCAGTCGCTGAATTTTACATGAATTTATAAAGATGTCCTCAGCCAGTCAGACGGCGTTTATTGATCGTACGCTACGTGTAGGCACGGTGTCCAAGTGTGGAGGGAGCTGCAAAGTGGTGTGAACAAACTTCCAAGTCTCATTCATTTTATTGAGGTCACTACGAGACCCAAATAATATCTAGGTATGAAGAGGGGAAGAAATGACGGAGGACTTGGAAAGGATGAAAAAGGCTTGATAGGGATGAGAAACGAATCGTACTGAAGAATGGTTGAGATTCTGATGGCCAGGCCTGGGGTTAGGGACAGGGTGTCTCAGACCAGCCACACAAATGGACCTTGTGTAGTCAGGACATCATGTAGCCCCAGGAGGTCTTATGAGACAGGCTAAGGATGGAGCCCTGGGAGGCTGCAGAAAGTCTGCTTGATATTTAGCATCCATTTAGGGAGTTGATGGCTACATTTCAGGCACTGTTTTAGGCATTGGCTGATTCAGTTTTCTCACTGAAGTCAAAGACAAAGCTATCAGCTGAGAATATGAATGGTGAGTAAGCGTTGGGGCTATTTAATTTGATTTTGAATAGCTAATAGTTGTACGCAATATTAAATACCAATGATGTAAAAGGACAGAAGAAAAATCTCTCTTCTGCCTGTCCACCAGCTCTCTGGTCCCCTTCCTGGGAGACAACAAGGCTCCTCCCTCAAGAAGGGCATAAAGGAAGCATTAAGTTAATTAAGAAGAAGAAGAATTAAGGTACCTATGTTTTTTTATCCTAGGCTGTCGGCTGATCTTATGCCTAGAGCAGCAATGTAGTGTTTTAATCTGTTCCTGTCTTGATTACAAAATTTTACTTTCTACACATTGCTGTTATATCTTTATTCTGCCTCTTTAAAATATTAAAAATATTGTACAGAACCACTACACCCAACACCTATTATGACTTTTGTGGTTGCCTTAGGTGAGTCCCTCCTGGGATGCTGGGAGCCCAGCCGTTTCTGGGCATATCCCCTTCTGAACTGTGTTGTGGGAGCCCCAGAGTCCTGGAAGCGCGCGTGTGTGTGTGTGTGTGTGTGTGTGTGGACTGGTCCCCTCCGGCTGAGCCCCAGCCCCCTCTCACCAAGGAGGGCCAGGAGAGAAAGCAGGAGTTCTCAAGGAGTTTATTAGGACAATTAAGCATAAATTTCTCCTTGTGGTTATCAGAATGTGATGTGAAACCAGAAAAAGTTAGGAGCCCCCAAAACATACACTTATGTCTTCACTTTTACGTTGTCCTTATTAAAGAAGGTATTTGGAGTGCCTGGAAAAAACATAGGAGGAAAAAATGCTATGTACTTCTCTCTGCAACTCACAACTTAAAAAAAAAAAATCTGTATACCTTTATGCTGCCTGATGGGCAGCAGAACAGATGTTCTGCAGATTAAAAAAATAAACAAACAAAAAAAACCCCCACCCCTCTGGATAGTTTAAACAGGACAGGATTAAGAAGATTATTGAAAATGCTGAAGGTAAGGCTCTAGGCCAGATGTTCTTGAATTTTTGTGACTGAAACTCATGGCTAGACATACATTTTCTATTATGATTCATAATATACATACATAAATGTATATACACATGCATAAAACTGAAATACAGTTGCATAAAACAAATTCACCTTTACTAGGGGCAGTGCACTCGAATGTTTTTTCTATTTCGTTTTATTCTATAATACTCTTTTCTGTTTGTTTATTTAATTTCTTATGCTTGTCCAACTCACTAAATAGATTTCATTACCTGTAGTTTGACAAACATTGCTCTAGGCTGTGATCTCCCAGGCACAACTCCCAGACCCTAGGCCCAGCTGCCGTGCCTTCTCTGGGAAGCCTGTTTCCATTGGCGCAGACGCTGCTGAATCAGGTCTCCTGTCGGCTCAGGAAGCCGCAGCTCAGCTGCTGGCTTCAGAACCAGGCCACCTCCACCACAAACCTGCTTCTCTCACTTCAAATTAGAGTCTCTCGGTTTATCTGATTCTTGGAATCCTACCTGCAAGGGACTCCGAGAAATGTAGTTTTTAGCTTTCTAGCCTCAGGAAGCAGTGAGGAGTTTAGAATGAAGATGGACCCATGGTACTGAGCAAGCCAATACTTCTGCAGGGCTGAGGGTGCCCATCCCACTCTTCTGATATCACTAGACCTGTTGGCCACATTGTTCCCTGGTCTTGACAGCGAGGGTATTCCTGGAGTCCCTGCCCCCCCCCCCCCCCCCCCCCCCCCCCCGGGAATCCAAGAACTCTGACTCTGACTAAGAATGTTTAAGATTGAATTTCAGGTTTAACTTGAAAATGGTGGCATCACATAAACTTGGGCTTTCAAAGAGTTGCATTCTGCCTTCACAAATCATTAGGGAAACATTTATCAACTCCATTCTGTGCCCAGTGTTATAGATGCTGCAATTCATGGTTAATCAACTCGTGATCTTTGCCCTCGAGAAACTTACAGTCTGATAGAGTGATAAACAAGTAAACCACTTGAATAATATTGTGTGACAAAGGTTAGGATGGGCTCAATCACAGCCTGCTAGGGCAACACAGAGGAGGAAGATTTGATGGGGACTGTGGAGTCATGGAGGGTAAGCCTTAGACTGAGTTTTCAAGGACGAGCCAGGGAGAAGAGAGCCGAGAGCCGGCACAGTGGCCCTGGTGTCCCACAGGGAGGTGAGTGTGAGGGACTCTGGACTGTTCCACATGATTTAAAAGTCATAAGAGGTAACGTGGTGGTATATGAAGCTAGAGAAATAGGCAGGCAAATCCCAGACCAAATAAATAAATAGCCAAAAATAATACTCATGATTTACTTGAGTTTACAGCCTCCCCTTTGCCATTGTTTTATGAGATTTCTAGGGCAGAACACGTGGATTTAGTGTTGCTTCCTCATTTATCAAACGTCCTGTACTCGACATTGTTAATTATGTCGGGGAGGGGGGTTGGGGAGCATAAAGCATGGCCATATATTATGATGCAAATACCACACTAAATGAACATCTGGAAATGAGTCATTTATAACAGCCCTTTTATAGGTAAGTGAATGTTGTTTAGGGCCTTCTAGGGAACACATATCTATATATAGTTTATAAAAATACTCTTAAAAGCATAAATAAGTGACCCATTTGTAATTGCGTCCTTGTTATCAGTAAGAAGATTTCTTCATATAAATGTACAGCTGTCACTTAACAAAGCTGTGCTCTGAGGCTGAGCTCTTATAGTAGCGTTGTAATTTCAGACTGACTCCTGAGCTCCAAACCACTTAGAAACTTTTTGCCAGCTCTGGAGTAGATAGCAAGCAGGGTAATACTCATTTAATTCCTCTGCACAGTAATCTGATGGCTAAATATGCTTCAGAGATTCTTTTAGGACTGGCTGGGGAATGAAATCAATCAGAGTGCATAAATTACAAGAAAAGTGCTGTTGGTGTCAATTACCTAAGCTCTGTGGATATAAGTCTTCTAATTTCCTGTTAAATCAGTAATGTTACCAATCTCACTCTATTATTTTAAATAGGACTGTAGCTGCCCTTGCTAGGAGTTGAACGAGGGCAGACAAATGTGAATAGTTAATGAGTCTCACCACGTAATAGCAAGCTGAAGGTGTCAATAACAGTGATATTATAATATGGCTCGCAAAGCCCCACCCTGACGTCTGCCAAAGAAGGTTTAAATCCGTTTGCTTTTTAAATTTGTTCCCCATACTGTCTCTAAATGTATTTTGCACACATCAAATGCCAGGTGGATATGGGTGTTCCCACTGCCATAGAGAGTCCCTATCTTCCCCCAAAGATAATGACCCTGAGTCGGTACAGGAAGTCTTGGCTGCACTTTCCCTCGTAATCTACCCACCCCCACTGCCTGCGGCTACATTTCACTGACTCATAATTTCCAAGTATGATCAGCATGTTGACAGGAAAGATACAGTCACTGGGCAAAGCAGCAGCTCCAGAGAGCTGGCCAAGGCCTATCCAATAACCTCTGCCACCATTGACAGCACCACAGAAATAAGGACGACAACAACACCACCACCAAAACCTAGAGTACACGAGCATTTGAGTGTTAAACCCTTGCTATTTTGTTGTTTCCTCAGCACACCACACACCTTCCATGACTCACCAAACTAAATGGGGGGTGGGGTGGCTTTCCTTCGCAATTGGCTATCGTTTACTTCCTGTTCTCCAAAAATAATAAAATCAGCCAATGGCCTATCACACTGAGTAATAGTACAGGACCAACTGGCTAAGAGTCAAGTTGCACCTGAGGTTTACATAGAGCTGGATTCAAGTCCAGTGGAATCAGGTACTATGTGGTCAGGTTGGGTCTTGCATGCATTGCAGTCCTGTTGTGAAATACTCTGTCAGATGGCACATCGACGACACTACTCAGCCAGTTCTTGAAAAGGAAACCTAAGTCTGCCCTTCTACTTTCCTTGGTCAAGTATCATCTTCTTTGAGTCAAAGAACTTTAACTTTCTAAATCACCTCATTCTTTTTCAGTTTGCGTTCTGTTCGTTGGCATCTTGCAAATGTAAAGGTACCTACAGTTCTTTAAATCTACTCTCAAGTGCTCCTTTATTTCCAATTACACTCCCAGAATGTTTGATGAATGGAGAGGAATCCTATGACAAAGGATAACTATTAATACGTTAATTGTGAACCAGCCAGACAAACTAAATGACTAAATTCTAAAGACATTAAGAACTGGTGAAGAGTTCAAGTAAAGTCAGACCTTAAGTCACTTGGTCAGTTTGCTATTTGCCCCAAAGACATTCTCGGAAGAGAAGTTTCTTTTAGTGCTATGAGAATTAAATGTAAATATAAATGGATAGATGGGATGGGATGGGATGGGATGGGATGGGATGGGATGGGATGGGACGAAAGCATCCTAGATCAACTCCTATGTAACATGTCATTTGTCATTTCATAGAATTAAAGAGAATTAAGAACAAGGAAACTAGCAGGTCTCCCCATATATATTTCCTAGGTTCACAAAAAGCCACAGCAATCCTATATGTGGTTGGTCTGTCTTGCATCATGAGTGAAGACAATAAACGTAGATCTATGGTGCTCATTCTACTGTATATGATTGGGGAGATACTGAGAGAAACACACTCAATTATTACATATGGAAACTGGGTCACAGAGCAATCAAGGAGCTGTGGGAAGACATAGGACTCATTACTAGCTGACTAGAAGCAGGCCCCCCGCACCCCCCAGTCCAGAGCCCTGCAATGCTCCACAGTGTTTCTAGTCTGGCCATATCTGGTTTTCTTTACAGATTATAAGGTACTTAAATGCTGATTAATTATCCATTTTCAACCTCCGTGACTGTAAATGAGATAAGAAAGCTTGTATGATGGGAAATTCAATGGTGCATCATGTGATAGCAAGAAAAGAAATGTACTTATGATAAAATCCACTCTGACACAAATAACTCAGCGAGCTGTTGAGGAAGGCCAGGTCTGCACACATTGTGTTGTTATTATTAGCCAAGACTCCAGCTATGTTTATATTTCCAGTAAGGGGCAAGGAAAGAAGACACTAAATTCCTCAAGAAACATTTAACTAGTGCGTAATCTTTCACTCAGAAATTGAGTTATTTCCTGCATCAATACAAAAATGTCTATATTTGTGAAATGATCTTTCCAGAAACATGTCTTATCAAAGAATATTGTAAGACTTTCAAACATCAAAAAATACTCTGGTAGAATCTTCACAAGATTGTTGAATAGACAGAAAAAAAGAACTTACATTTAAAAGCCTATACTTATTTTCAGAAACTATTATTATTGTTGTTTTTGTTTCATCCTCTTTTCCCTGGAAAGAGCATATAAAAGTCATTCAGGAATTTCAGATGGATTGAACAGGTCTGATTGTGGCAGCCTGGTTCCAAATCTGAAGGTTGAATGAGCTGTTACTTAGATTGACAAAGAAGGGGAAGGGGAAGGGTGAGAAGGAGTGCCTGGTTACTCTGAACTGCTTACTGCTAGAAACTCAGCCAGCTTTGCACGGACTCAGCTCGTTCTGCCTTGTACCTTCCCCATGGAAGCCACACGTATGAGTACACATTGCTAAAGGATGGCAACATTACTACTTAGCGTTAATCACGTGCTTGCCACATGCCAAGTCCCAGGCTGAGCCCCTGCTCCCTCCAACAGCTCTGAGAGCAGGTCGCATTATTATTGTATTTTAAAGATGGAGGATCTGAGGCTTAGAAAGGGGAAGGAACTTACCCAGGGCCCGTGGATGGCAAAGTTAAGGTTCAAGCTCAGGCAGTCTGACTCCTAGAGACTACTGGATGTCAAATGACATAGCCTTGAAATAGTAATTTTGGTGGTGGTTTTTCATGTAAAGAGGAGTGATTGGATTATGTGGCTGCTGAGGCCCTCTGCCTCATCCACATGACTTGCAGTTTGAACAATTTGAAGATTACATTATTTATTATAATGCTGCCTGCTGAAACAAAGGAACCCACGAAGCTCAATAAATACAATAACAGTTTATTCTTGTGCATGTCAGAGCTCATTGAAGACACAGTCATTTGAGGGACCCTGTCCCCTTCCATCTTGCAGCTCAGGCCTCCCCTTGATCCTTGGAGTCCTTGGAGTTCAGAGGGTGGATGGGAAAAGAGTGGAATGGTGCACAAGTGGACCTGGCCTGTTCATATTCCATTGGCCCAAATTCAGACACATGGTGACACCGACCTGCAAAGGTGACTGATAAATGTAGTCTAACTGTGGCCTGAAAAGGAGCAGAGAACATGGATATTGGGGAGTATGAGCAGCCTTTGCTTCAGGAACCAATATCTTCACTGGACTCTCTATTTAATTCCTTCTCTACTGAAGATTTCCTGAAGGACATGTAATCCACTTACTTTAGAACACTGTGGTGCCCGGCCAGTGTGGCTCAGTGGATTGAGCGTCATCCCATGGACTGAGAGGTCAGGGCACATGCCCAGGTTGCAAGCTCGATCTCCAGTGAGGGGCATGCAGGTGGCAACCGATAAATGTATCTCTCTCACATCAATGTTTCTATCTCTCCCTTCCTCTTTTAAAAAAATCCATTAAATGAAATTACAAAAAAAAAAAAAAAAAAAGAACACTTGGTGTGCACTCAGAGCCATTCTTTGCACTCACCCTCAATACCCTGGAAACACCTTTTCTGATTTGCATTAGTTGTTTTGCATGGAGAAACACAATGAGAAATAGCTGTATGAAATTCACTGCTATATCTACTGAGAGGATATTATTAAGGGAAGAAATTTCTCTCCAGTCTTAGTATGAGTAAACGCTATGCTTCTCTTGAATTGAATTTTTAAATCTTATGAATATTCAGAATCTTAGAATAGATTATCTATTCCACTTTGCTGAGGCCACTAAGAAACCCAGAGCCAAAGGACACCCTTTTCCAGACACTGAACAGGGACTTCACAATACTTATTTCTGTGTACAAATTTTACCTCTTTATTACATTCCTATCAAAAACAAAAAAATTTTCCCTTCTCCTTAACTGTTCCTATTGTTTATTTTACAATTTGTATTTTATATATAGAGAGAGAACCTTGGGACAAGATGGGCAAAGCACATGAATTTGGTCATATTTGCAGTTTGGAATCTATGCTAAATTCCAGCTTAGTTATGGGGTTATGCAGAAAGACAGATGTGACAGATACTCCCCAGCTGTCACGCTGCCTCAGTGCACAGGAAACCCTACAAGCAGCTGACCCTTCAAGCTGATCTCAGGCTGAAGGCATTCTTGGTGGTGTCCCCACAAGTCTTAGAGGTGAAAAGTGCTGGGTGTAGACGTGTGACGGAACCGCTCTCGTAGGCCCTTTGCTTAATGAGGAGCCATGGGAATCGTTTAGGAATTAACCATGTGCTCACATTGCAGATCCACAGGGACCAGCTAGCTGAGCGACCTTGAGCAGGCTCTTAACCTCTCTGGGCTTCTCATGTCTTTCTTCGTAAAATAAAAGGCATTGGACCATTGGATTAGATCATCTCTAAAGCCTCTTCTAGCACAATACATCAGTGACTTCTTCATACAAATTAAAATACTTATCATTTCAAAAATTCCCCCAAGCATTTTAGAAATAAATGACTACGTCTAGAGAAAAAAGGCTAGAGGGCAACTCACACATGGTGAAGCAGGCTAGTAGTAAAGGTATTCAGACACCCCCATGGCAAAATGTAGCTGCTTATCTTTACCCTGTGAACAACAGGAGTCACCGTTCCACTATATAGAGGTGAAAGGTTGTATAGACAGGATGTATTAATTTGAGTTGGAATTTGGCTGGGGCACCTGGACAGTTAATCCATCTCTTGGTTTCAGAAATCTGATACTACTCTAAGAACACTGTTGCAGAATTCACAGGGCGTGCTGGACCTGGGAACTGGCTTGCTCCATTGGTGGGCTATGGAGAGCCCACCCATGCACAACCCAGCACATCCCAGAAACCATCCCAGCTTCCTGATTGCCCAAGTCAACATGAACAATGTAAAGAATCTTTCAACTGTAATTCAGGAAGACTGTGAGTCTTCCCCAGTGAGTCTTTGCTTGCAGTTCAGGACCTTGTGCTAAAAATGCATTTTATGGTGAAACAAGAGATTAGCTAATCTTTCAGGCTAACAGAGGGCCAGCTACAAATGCTTCCTGTGTGTATTGTGAAACTCTGAGATGACAGAGAAGTTCCTCGTTGCTCTCTGAATTTCCCTTCCCCCATGACTTCCATTGGTCACACAAGCTATTGTCTGTGGTCAACTTGCCAGAGTAGGATGTTGTAATTTTTCTTGGTTCATACTTCTAAATTAAATCTGTTTGGAAAAAGAAAAGACTAAAAAACATATTTCAATCTTGTCTTGAATCATGGAGAAGTTTTCTTATTTTTCTTCATCTGTTGGCTAGTCTTATTTTTTGTTAACAAATTCATTATTCAGATACTCAAGGGCCAAAAAGAAAAGGGAAAATTTTCCCCCAAAACTCCACAGAAATAAAACACCCTAGAAACTGAGCATGTAAACAACAAGCACTCGGACACCTGTGGTTTGATACAAACGCTTTGACCGCGCAGGCTGCTGCCATAGGGTTCAGTTTCATATATGGCCAAGACCAGTGATCCACTTAGATGAAAAAATGTTAATACTATTTTCTTTGACTCATAGTGTGTGAATTTAATATTCTCTTTGGCCTTATAAGAGAGTTTCTTTTTCTTTCTTTCTTAGGAGTAAAGGCATGGGAATTTCTTAACTACGTTGTTCCATTTCATATCTTCTTCTTTCTCTTCTGATTTTATTTTCATTGCATACCAGAGTGAAGGCAATATTATTTGGTAGCCTATGGGTACAAAGGCAAAACTGACTAGTGACTACTATAGCCAAGCATGTATCTGTTAACTACCAGGACCTCAGTTAGATGTTACTGACTAGCAAAAGTCTAGGCCTAAACTATCTATCCTCTTATAGCTATGTTTTATTATTATTATTTAAACACAGCTTTAAGATTTCTGACATAAAAGAGTAGATGACTTACCTATGTGAAGTTAAGGGATAAAATGTGAATATATATTTGTATCTGTATAAAAATATTGGAAAGATACACAAGAAACTGGCTTCATGGGGAAAACAAAAAACAGTGGATGACTATCTGCCAATGATCAATTGCTGATTTTGTCTGACCGCTTTCTTTATTTTTTCAATAATAAATCTATTGCCATGCATTTAATTAGAAAGACTGAACCACCCAAAAACTCGAAATGAAAATACACTCACTCATCTTCCCCAGCAGCATATGGTTGTTTCTCATTAGTTTCATTAGTGCCATGAAAATACAAAAATGATACCATACGAGAATAATATTTGAAGTTTATCACATTACCAGCAGAGAAATCTCAGTGTACCTCAATTCATGGACATTCACCACACAGCAAGGCAAACACGGAGTTTCAAAACTGAGAAAGTTGAAGCCTCATAAAAGAAGTCCATAGCCACAGCTGTCTGAACCTGTTTACATATCTCACTTCTTGAATCAGATTCTTCCCAGAAGTCATCTCTCACCCAAGTTCCTATTTGATTCCCCTCTGGTTTCCGACTTTGTAAAGCACTTCAGTGACCAAGAGGCAGAAGGGCTGGGCTGGTTAAAACACAGATTGAAGCCCTGGCCAGGTAGCTCAGTTAGTTAGAGCATCATCCCAAAACGCAAAGGTTGTGGATTCCATCTCTGGTCAGGGCACGTATAAGAAGCAACCAGTGAATGAATGAATAAATAAGTGAAACAACAAATCAGTCTCTCTCTCTCTCTCTTTCTCTCTCTCTCTCTCTCTCTCTCTCTCTCTCTCTCTCTCTCTGCCTCTCTCCTTTTCTATCTCATAAAGCAATAAATAAAAATTAAAATAAATAAAACACAGATTGAGTCAGTAATTTCCGCCCCTCAGCTGGCTGGAGATGGAATAGTTAACTGAGCCCCGGAGTTCTGTGTAGACCCTCAAGACTAAAGGTTAAGAGGCAAGTTTTCAGTAGAAATGTTTAGAAGCTGCACACCACACAGTAGAAACGAAGGCCGAGCTATTTTCTATGGAATTTGAATTATGTGCACAGCCAATCAGGAACAATAAATGGATTTGTGTCCAGTGGTAATAATTCCTCACAGTTATAGATAGATTTACAGCTTACTCAGCATTGCTTGTTCGTCCTCTCTCACTGAGCCACCCCCAGCTCTGCAGCAGACAGGGCTGCTACCTCCCAAGCTGCTGTAGAAATAAGAGCTCCAAGGCTTGGGGGATGCAATCGTTTGTCCCTATGAACCAGATACGATTGGCCAGCGGGGGCTCACACTTAGGTTTTCTGAGGGTGCTTTGCACTGAGCTAGCTGCCTTGGGTCCTCAAATCCAGTCACTCGATTAAGGAATTCCCCCACTTAGCCAACTCTCCACCTGACAAACTGAAGAGGCCCAGCAATCTAATACTGAACTTCTATTAGGCTCTTCGCATTGTACTGCAACAAAAGACGAATTCCCATCATTACTAAAGTTGTAAAAGTGATGACATTTATGTCTCATTCCCTCTCCTGCCTGTATTCTCCTTTCATTTTTTTCATTGCTTTTGTAATTGAGATTGGATTAGAACTTAGAGGAAGGTTGAAACGAAGTATATGACGACAGTGTGTAGGGTGGAGTCCAGGCCCTCATTCCTCGGCTCTCGAGTGGAAGATCTGACAATGGGAGCAGTGTATCACTGTGTTCTATGCAGTCATTTTATTTTCCTGAAAACAGTTGCCCTTGCTACAAGTGGATTAGAGGTTAGAATGCAGGATTGGCAGGCAGGATTTGTGGTTTCTATTATTAGCCCTGCCACAGTTTTATCACACAAGGGTGAGCGCTAAGCAGTGCGGTTTATTGGAGCGAGAACTTGATGGCAAGATGGCACTGGCCCTCCTGTGAATGAGAGGTGGTGAGCGCCCTAGCTGAGCATCAGCAGGGTAAAGGCACAGAGGACAATGTGAGATCCCTCCTTCACTGAACGTATGAATATGTACGATTCACTGCTATACAGAAAAATCCTATTAGGCCTCCCTCCACAACTCTCTGTAGTCAGAAGAGAAGCCACTCTTTTATGGAGACCTACTCAAGGAGTGAGGCAGGACCCTAAGTACTGCTTTCCCAACGCACTTCAGGGCTGTACACAAACCAATACATTTCTGTCCGCTGATTGTGCTGTGTGTGTGTGTGGGTGTGTGTGGCCAGAACACTAAAGTTGTTTGGAGAAGCTGGGATGGGGGTGATAGTGGTATGTTTTCAGATGATCGCTGGTGTTTCTTTGGCTTCAAATATCATAATCCAGGCTGGGCAAAAGACTTCAGGTAGGGAAAGGGAGAAAAAGAATCTCGTGTACACCCTTAACTCTGAAAGAGATCTGTAGTTGCCTTTGGACCTTAAAGGGATAAATTAAACCAAATGTGTTCAAAATTCACTGTGTTAGTCCCGCCCCTGCATTGCTTCCAGACATATCCATGCTTCTCAGAGCACCTAGAGACACCTATGCTTGGTCCCAATCCGAAAGCCCCAGGGGAGACAAATAACTTTTACCCTAGATTCGGAGTCTAAGCATATAGGGCTTACTTTTCTGGTCCCAACCCATTTGATAACTGTTTTTGCCTTCTTCTCCATAAATAAAGCTGTGACTACTCTACTGCTAACTCAGCCCCTCTGGAAATACATGCAATGAACTCAAATTAATTCACTTATGCAATCATGTATCAAGTCAAGAAATATATACGCATGCTTATTATGTGCCAAGCCTGAGGATAGAGTAGCAGGAACAGAACAAGACAAAAAATGCATGGTGTTTGCCTAATGGGAGACAGGGTCAAACAATTCACACAGGTAGGTACATAATTATAATTTGTTGTAAGTGTTGCGAAGGAATAAGTCAAGATGCTCTAAGAGCCCTGAAGCCCCAGTCACATGCTAGAGACCTGGTATCTGAAGATAAATACTCCAGATGTCAACCACCCACCTTCCTGGACTTCGGGACATTGCCCACTCTCAGTGTCTCCATTCTTGGGTTCCTCACACTTCTGAGGTATTCTTGCTCTGGAACTGGACCTCATCCAGAAACATGCAGGGAGCCACCCCCCCCCCCTTACAAATGCTGGCCCCATCATTACATCTATTCCAGCTCCATTGGACCATAATGACCTCACCTGAACTTAATTATGAGATTCTGAGACTTATGCTCTTAGCGACTGGCCCTAATATGAGAAAAAGTATTTATTATTTTTCAAAGATAAGTGTATAAAGCAAAACTAGTCCTAAATTTGTGGAAATGGAACAGATTTATCCAAGGAAAAGAGCCAGGTCCTCAATAGCATAGGGCTGGTGTTCAGTTGGTCCCATTTCTGCTCTCCCTTTAAAATGTATGGGTGTTATGGACAGAAGGTCTGTGTCCCTCCAAAATCCATATGTTGAAATCCTTACATTGTGTTGATATTTGGAGATGGGATCTAATTAGGTTTAGATGAGGCCATGAGTGGGGAGTCCCATATGGGTTTAGTGTCTTTATAACAAAAAGAAGAGACAGAAGCTTCTCTCTCTCTCTCTCTCTCTCTCTCTCTCTCTCTCTCTCTCTTTCTCTCTCTCTCTCTCTCTCTCTCTCCCCCCCCCCCACCATGTGAGGATACAGTGAGAAGGTGGACATCTGCAAACCAGAAGAGGATCTCCCTGCACCTTGATCTTTGACTTACCAGCCTCTAGAACTGTGAGAAATAAATGTCTGTTGTTTAAGTCAGCTGGTGTGTGGTGTTTGCTTGTGGCATCCCCAGCTGCCTAAGGCAGGGGGGCATTCAGAAGGCACTGCTCTAAGGGGCAGGAAACCTGGGCCCTTGCTGACCACTAACCTTGTTTCCGTGTCAGTCTCTAGAGGTCACTGAGGAGGTGTGATTTGCTTAGGTTTCGGGAGAGTCTCAGCTGTGGGGTGAGAGTGTCTGTTGAGCACATTTATTGATCTTTTTTTTTTTAAGCTAAAAGTTTATGGGTTTGTTGTTGTTTTTTAGGCGGTGTCAAAAAGTTGCTTCTCTGTCAGTATTACTACTTCTAAATGCCATGTACAGTTTGTACATAATCTATGACAGCCCAGCATCTTGCCACTCCAAGTCACCCACTCTGGTTCCTGGATACCAAGCAGGGAAACCAGGTGGGAGAGGATTAGCGATAACCATGAAAGGGAGTGGGTGCAGAAAGGGAGAGAGCCTGAGAATATGTGACTGTGTGTATAGTTGTGAATACATTTTTCTTGATTTTCCTGTTTGTATTCATGACATTCTATTCCATTCTAAATAATATTTAATGAATGATGATGATGGGCCGGGCACTTGCCTAGGATCTGGAAATGAAATGATCAACAAGGTGGCCATGGTTTCAGCCTTCGAAAAACAGCATATATATGCAATAGGATATATGCAACCTCAAAGGCAGAATCCAGGAGGGGCATCCAACACAGATGTGGGAGATAAAACAGGGTGTAGCCTGGAAGCAGGGATGCCTCAGCTGAGGCTGTTACTACCTAGTTACATCTTTTGTAATGGTAGCTGAATGACATGAGGTTGATGGGCCATAATTTACTCAAACACTCTCCAATTGTAGGAAATTTAGGGCTCTCTCTCTCTCTCTCTCTCTCTCTCTCTCTCTCTCTCTCTCTCATTCTCTCTCCTATTGTAAATAATAATGTTACTAACCAGCCCTAGCAATCACTTGTCACACTAGTGGGTCTCACTGCTATTTATCAAATGAGCTGGGCTCATGCTTACATAGTTTATCTACAAGGAGAACTCTCTCATCTCTAAAGTTCAATGAAATGCAACCATAAGTAGGTGATTCACTTTGCAGATTGCAGACAGACAAAAACACATATTACTGGGCCACTTCTGACACACAGCCTGACATATAGCTATTTCTTCCTTTTAGTAATCAGCACATATACAGGAAGAAAGACTAATTATGCTAGTAAAATTTCATATGGTTTCATGAAAAAAAGTAATTTAATGCATTCTAAGGTCAAATATAAATGATTTTGGATTAGCTGCACTTTTAAAAGTATCTTTGCTGTTGTTCATTGAGAAGAAATGGTTTGGGTATTATCTGTGGTTTCTATTATCTATGCTTTTTCTCTACTGGGACAGAGAGTAATTGAAAGTTGAGTACAGACTTTACAATTATGTTTTTGAATTGATCAAATCGTCTTAGAGTTGCTCTGTAAAGCTTAATTAATGCTTCTCAAATGGTTTAAGATCTTATTAAAGGCATGGGGAAAAATTTTTATTCTGAATTCTGATATATTAGACTTCCACATTATACTTACAAAGAATATGAGATTTCTTTTATTTTGAAATCTACTGGTTTAAAATAGGGAAGGAAAGAATTGAGGAGATGATCGTCTGAAAAATAAAACATAAATGATGAAATTTCCACTCTGTTCCTTTGTGCAGCACATTGCCTAGGAGAATCATTCCTATCTTCAAGGCTCCTGTAATTTACATCTTAGAATTCATAATGCCTGGAATCACTGTGTGCCATCCCTGCCAGAAGATGACCTCCAACACTCAATCAGAGAAGTTTCGCATGCAATTTACTCAATGCCTGTAAGCTTAAAGGGGGGAAAAATGCAATGCTAAAATACTCTTCCTGAATTCTTATGTAAGTTTCCACTTATATGATAAATGTGAAATAAAGAGATTCTAGTTTGTTTGTTAATAATATTCTCTTTAAACCAATGGAATGCATAATCTTCAACAATAAGATAAATTGGCTAGATCTGATTATCAATTACGAAGAAGAAACCGTTTAATTTTTTTTTAATTATTGGAAAAATAGATCATTCTTCTACCTGGAATGGCTAAAAATCATAATAATAACAATTCTCTTTATTCATTCTATTTAAGATAAAAGCATTTGTTGAAATGTTAGCCAACTACTTTGTTTTTGTCATATTCTTCTTTTGTATTTAAGGCATTCAACAGAATAATTG
Organism: Tadarida brasiliensis; assembly: GCA_030848825.1. NCBI lineage: Eukaryota > Metazoa > Chordata > Mammalia > Chiroptera > Molossidae > Tadarida > Tadarida brasiliensis. Next base: position 41,968,482 of record CM061260.1, on the reverse strand, counting down.
TTTTTTGTTTTGTTTTGTTTTGTTTTTAATGACAAGAATATAATCTTTTGTAAGAAAAAAATCTTGGCTCAGGACCATTTACAATGTAGATATGTGTGTAGGAAGAGCTTTTAAAAAGTTAATTAAAAACTGAATTGCTAAAAGGGATTCAAAATCATGATGGTGATTCAGGAATACTAAATGGGAACATTTTTTCAAGAGAGAAAACAATTAATACCCAAAGGACCTCCACAGATCAAAATGCTTCGTATTTGGAATACCATCCCCCACTACCACCACCACCCGGATTTCCTCTCCAAAGCCTATCTTAAATGCCCCTTTCCTGCATTTTTTCTGTTTTTTGGCAAACCTAGAGCAAGTTAGTCATTCCCTTCTGAGTGCTAGGCCATGGACTGAGTGACAGATACCAAGACTAAGAGGAAACAGTCTCTGTTCCACCCCTGAAATGGGGGAAAGTCATAATTAGACAAACTACAGTCCAACAGAGAAAGTGTTATTACAGAAATATAGTCAAGTGGGCTCTAGGTAAAAACAGAAACATGTATTTATAGTTTTGATGTTTCCACTTCTCCCATACCAGTTTATTTGTATTCAGGTCAATTTACACACTAAACGAAGAGTTCCTTCCTCCATCCAAAAATATGCATGTAGGTCCTGGCCGTTTTGCTCAGCGGTTAGAGCATCAGCCCATGGACCAAAGGATCACGGGTTCAATTCCCAGTCAAGGGCACGGACCTGGGTTGCAGGTTCGATCCCCAGCCCAGTAGGGGTCATGTGGGAGGCAACCAATTGATGTGTCTCTCTCACATCGATGTTTCTCTCTCTCTCTCTCTCCCCCTCCTCCCTTCCACTCTATCTAAATATTAATGGAAAAATATCTTCGAGTGAGGATTAACAACAAAAATACTTATGTAGTTTCCTCTACGTGCTAGGCACAGCAAACTTCATCTGGTTTCTGATCCAAAAGTAACCCTTGCCTTATGTACACAGAGCCCAGCAGAAGTCTAACAAACATATGACAGGAGTCTGATGAATTTTTGTTGAACATATAAATAATGTATTACTGAATGAATTTGTATTGACAATCAGGAGAGACTTTGGGAAGCAGACTGCAGAAACATACACACTTGGGTTTAACTGGGCATGACTCAGGAAGGTGCAGTTGAAGTTGATGCATCACTGAGTGTTGAAAAGCTGCTTTTTTATTTTGTCCTTCTCAATACTGTATCTACCACTTATCAGTCACTTGGGAAAATCCAACATTTGTAACTCCTGAGTCTTGATAACAATGAAAGAAAAATGAAGCAAAATAAAGGACTAGGAAACAGTTTACATGAGTTACTGTAAAAAACTTTTTCTGTTCTCAGAGCATTAGCATGAAAAAAATGAGAATTTAAATCATTTTACGCAAATGTTTACAGCAGCCTTAGTCACAGGAACAGAAAACAAGAAACAACCCAAATATCCACCAACAAGATGATGGAAACATTATAGTATCTACATACCAAAATAAAAAGAAATCACCTTCTGGTATGACGTAACAACATGCCAGAATCTCACACAAAAAAGTCATGTTGAGTGAAAAATGCCAGACACAAAAGTGTACATACCGATTGATTAAATCTATATAAAGTGCAAGAAAAGGTAAAACTAATCCTTGATGATAGAACAGTGGTCCTGGGTGGGTGGGTGGGGGGGTGGATGACTTGGGAAGAGCAGAGGGGAATTCTTTGGGATGATGGAAATGTTCTATCTCTTGTTTTAAACAGTGATCACGGGTGCATACAATTGTCAAAATTCACTAAACTGAACCCTTAAAACCAGTGCATTGCATGTAAATTATACCACAATAAAAAATAAGAAAAACGTAGGAATATTGCCTATGTCCTAATTACTGTTTTATTTTCAGAATATTTAAATTGTAACCTTAGAATCCTCATCTTCATTTTGCAGATTTTTAAGCATGCTTCTTTAAATCTGTATTACTTTTGCAAATTGCACCACAATAAGCGTATTTATGGGTAAAATGTTTACTGCAGATAATTGTGGCACTAAACTAATGATAGAGCCTTTTGCCCAATCAGACTCTACTCAAAAATTAGCAGAACTTTGTTTGATATATTTCTTTTTTGTGAATTAGTTCATACGGCCGTAGTGTGTTCTCTCCTTCGTAAACACTCACGGATTGCAAGGATATCAACAGGACATGTTTTGAGTTTTTGCCCTTGGAGGTGTTGAGCTTTGTGCTGACTAATTCACACCCTCTCACCTGGCCTCCCATAGCCCAGCCCATATTTGCAAGGCAGTAGGTGCGGGTTAGGAATTTAATCTGTGGTAACTGAAACTGAAGTTCTCTCTCACTAAGTGTATTTGACTCTATGGAAATAAGAACCCTGACCTTGGCCTCATTAGCACTTTCTTCCAAACAGCTAAGTGAATCAGCCGCTGGCACGTACCAATAATAAACAGAAAACATGTTGGGTTGATAGGGATACTCAGGTGCACACGAGGCCATTCTTTCCCACCCTTGGTGACAGGAAGCGGATTATCAAGCTCTCTGACAACCAGAATCACAGTCCATCATCATTGCTGCCTGCTCTCCCCTTCTGTGCCCCCCCAAAAATATACAAGTGAGAGGTATGACTAACTCCACAAACAAGGATTTATGAAAAATATCACAATACTTCATTTTGTTCCAAAATCAAAATATATTTGAGTGTAAGTCCTCATCTTCCTGGGCCTCTCACTGTTGTGCAAAAGCCCCTGAGAACTTACCTAGGTTGATTGATGTCATTTAGATCAATCCTTCTTGTCTTCAGCCCGTATCAGTCATCACCCATGTGCTCATTGTCCACGTTCTCATGCTCCCGTAAGTTCAGACAGCTCTGCTGATTTCTGCCAAGGTTGGCACAGAACTCTCTGCCAGAACTCCAGTGCGGGGCCTCTCTAGGTACACCATACAGTCATTCCTCTCCAACTTCTTCCCCAGGGTGCTTCAAGGAACGCGGGTCTCTGCTACCTGAAGAACAACGTGAAGTCCACCATTCTTTCTCAGTCTTGAGGACCCTCTCCTTCTCTCTGTTTCTACCCCTGTTGGTGTATAGTTTGGGGAAGGGGGAGAAGAAGAGAGAAAAATAAATTAAGAATATATAAATTAATATTTCAATTATGCATACATACCCTAACAACATCACCAGTATCAATATATTAATCAATATAGCTGGTTTTGATGTGAAACTCTATTACTGATCAGCTGTTAGAACTCAGACAAGTTACCTAAACACAGAAAGCCTCACTTTCTTCATCTATAAAATGGAAATAAACTTTAGTCCAACTATTTTACAAGTCTCTTATGAGGACTAACCTTGACAGCAATGACCTTGTATCATTTATGGAGTCTAAGTATTTTCCACTATTAATTCACGTGTCTTCTGTATAATCCTTTAAAGATGAACAGTGTTTTATAATGAGCAAAGAATGGCACAAAAGTTATATTCTGCTGTACTTTTAAAATTAAGACCCAGTGATCATATTTCTTCCATACCTTCCCCCAACCACCACATTAGATACCACATACTTCAACATTCTATTAATTATAAAGGACTTTAAGTATTTTCTTGTTATCTTCCAGGACCAAGTCCAACTTTCTATATGATGGCCCTATATTTGGGCAGCTGTTAATATAGGGTGGGGCAAAAGTAGGTTTACAGTTATGAGTACACGGAAAGTTTATTCTTGTATTATTATGTATTAATTATTGCATTATTTTCCATACAAACAACTGTAAACCTACTTTTGCCCCTCCCTGTATAACAAATGCTTTCTTTCTCTATATCAAGTTAACATTCAAAATTGGCTACCAGAAAACACCATCTTGTTTTAGGGCTATGTCAAGTCTCGTCATCATCTAGTCTGCAGGGACCGTGATCCCACAAGAGCTCATACTGCTCCACTGCACAGAGGACATCGTGATGTTCGAATCGGATAAACAATAGGTATCCTGTACATTAGGTGCCTAAGATACATGCATGTCAGAGGGTAGAACTCACTACCCATGAAATCCAGGAGCCAGCCACCTAGATGAGGTTTCTAGGGATCCAGTTTTCTGGACCATACTGGGTTATTCCCTCCAGAGTGAAAGACAAGTTGCTGCACCTTGCGCCAAGTATAACCAAGAATATTTGCCACCGTTTGGTGGGCCTCTGTATTTTGGAGGCAACAAATGACACATTGGAGTGTGCTGCTCTGACCCGTCCAGTGTATAACCCGCAATGCAGCCAGTTTTGAGTGACGACCAAGTACAAGGAGGCTCTACAGCTAGTCTAGGTTGTAGACTGCAGACTCACCCAGTGCAAGCTCTGCTGCTGCCTGGGCCTTATGACCCAGCAGATCCAGCAGCTGATGTTTCTGTGGTAAACAGGGGTGCTGTAGGGAGCCCCTGGCAAACCCCCAGAGGATGGCCACCGCACAGACCCTGAGGGTCTGAAGCAAAGCGGTGCCCTCTTTTCCAGATACCTCTCCTCCTTTTGAGAAACTGCTCCTGCCTTACTCGTGGACCTTATAGAGAATGAACCCCTGGCCCTGTGACATGAGCTGCCCATAACTGACTGGGTGTTATCTGATTTATTAGACCACACAATTAGGCATGCACAGAAACACTTCATCACCGGGTGGAAATGGTATGTGTGAAATCAGACTCAAGCAGATCCCAAAGGAACAATAAAGTCCCACGTGCTGACGGCAGGGCTCCGACTGCACATTCTTCACTGTACTGCCATCCTCTCTTGACTCGGTTTTGACGGAGAGCTCCCTGGGAACAAATGACTGAGGAAGAGTCTGCTTTACAGATGTGTTTTCTCATCACACGGGCAAATTAAGACTAGGGCATTATAGCCACAATCAGAAGTGTGCTAAAACAACAACAACAACAAAAACACTGGGGAAGGGAAGACCTTTCTGTGAGCAGAACTTTAAGCAATACATCTCACTGTCCAGCCTGAGTGGTCCGAGAGACGGCCCAGGACACGGACGGACCTATACCTACAATGGGTAGTGGCTAGTGGTTTGGCTGGATCGTCAGGGATTTGGAAAGAAAGGAACAGAAGACTATCTGCAAAGCAGCAGGTAGAAGGGCCTCTTAGACTGGCACAAAGCAGGAGGATGTTTGGTGGAAGGTTAAGAGCTGTGAGAATGCTCACAAAGAGATCTGCTACAGACATAGCTCGTAACAATCAGGTGCCAAAACAAAGCCTATTCAATGGATGTCTGTCAGTTTCTTTCTCCAGGTTCTCAAGTAAGCTACTGGCTCAACAGGTTTGTGTACACAAGACCTGATAGCAGGAATGGAGGCTGCCTACGGGCCCAACAACACGGACTTAGTGACTTACGTCACCAACTGTGTTCTGGCTACCACCACTAAGGGCTCAAGCCGACAACAGCAGAAGCCAAGGCTGGCTCTTGCTATGGCACCTTTTGGTGGGGAATGGGAACAATCCAGCCACCAGCTACATCGAACCCCGTCCATATGGAGGGGCTGAAATTGCCTTTGCTGGAATAGGCACTTAACCGAGAGAGTGATTTGTCTTCTCTGCTTGCAATTCTTCTGTGAACACACACACCGTGGACTTATGGATCGCCATATTCACCTGTATCCCATACAAACTGCTTCAGACTAAGCAACTCATTTCACAACAGGGAAAAAAAAAAAGTATAGCAATGGGCTTATCCCAATGGAACTTGCTGGTCCTGCCATTGACACCTAGTAGCATCTAGCTGGAGAGAAAGGCATCGTGGCCCCCTAAAGACTCAGTCAGGGTTCTGAGGGAACACCCTGCGAGGCGGAATCACTTTTGAACAGGATGCAATATATGCTTTAAACCAATGACCCATATATGGTATTTTTTCTCCCAGAGCCAGTATCAGTGGCTCTGCACATAAAGAGGTGAAAATAATAGTAATTCCTCTGTTACCCCTAATAATCCACTTACAGAATTTTAGTTTCCTATTCCCACAACTCTGTGTAATGGGCACTTGTTAGAGAGCTTAGTTCCTAAATGAAGAAAGACAATTGTTCTATTGAATTGGAAAGTAAGATTGCCATCTGGCAATTTGGGTTCCTCATGTCACTGGACCAACAGACAAAGAAAGGGGTGATTGTACTTGGTTGGGGTGATTGATTCTGTTGACCTGTATCAGTTGCTACACAATGCTGGCAGAAAAAGCGGGGCCTAAAACTGAGAGGATTCTCTAAGTCATTTGCGATGTCCCCAAACCACAGGACTGGAAAAGAATTCATACCCTTCAGAAATAAAGGTTTGGGTCGCCACACTAGGTGAAAATACTGACCAGCTGGCTGAAGGGAGGGGAAATGAAGAATGGGTGGTAGAAAAAGGACTTTATAAATATCATCTGTGGCTTTGTCACCAGGTCCTGAAAGAAAGAAAGTGGCAGATATAAATAGTTTCTTCCTCATTTGGGTCCACTCATTTTGTTTCTCCTAATCCCCTACAATTTCATATAAACAGTGTTGGTGACAACTAACTTTATAATATATAGTCTTTTGTGAATGAACAAGACAGATCATTGTCACTCAGAGATAGACGTGAAGAGTATTAGAGATGCGTGCCTCCGTTTTGGGGGAGAGGGTGGAAGCGTGTTTGCACAGAGGGAAGTTACAGCTTGCCTGACAGAACTGAGAGGTCGTTCTATCATAACACAGAACTGTTAAAATGTGTAGAAGAGAGCACTGGATACTTGGTAGCCAAAGGGAGGCTCTGTGATAGTTTATTCAGCTATTGTCTCTCGCCCTTCTGCACTGTGCTCTGTGACTCGGGCTGGGATATGAGGACCACATTTTAAAGACACCTTTGACAGCTTGTTCCGTTAGAGTCTGCCAGTGAGAGGCACTGGGGAGATGGACTGGAAGACAGGAGAAGATACTTTTTTTCCTATCTCCAGCAGCTGTCAGCGTCTCTCTACCACAAATAGATGGCAAAGACTCTAGCATCTTTTGGCACCCAGGACTGCCATACCCCTCTCAGGAGTCCCAGCAGCCCCTCAGAGAGCTGAGCCCGCTGAGCAGTGTCCTCAATGGTCTGAGCACAGCTGCATGGCACCCTGTCAGCCCACTCAGCACAGCTAAGCAGTGGCCACCCCCCACACCCCACTCCGAGGCAGCTGCTCCTTACCTCTGCTCCCCGGTTCTGGTCTCTCTGCCTCTTTCTTTTTTGTACTCCCAGCCAGAGTGGTGGTAGCTACTTCCAACTTATTCATCTCTGGGTTAGCTCACCATCTCCCCCACCTCTTTCAGGCTATTAATCCCTTGTACTGCATCACCTCTATTTAAAATACCTAGTGTGGTTTCTGTTTTGCTAACTGAACCTGACAGATACTGACATATATTTTAAAAGTTGATAATAAAAAATGTGACAACACATAGCAAAAATGAAAATATTTATGAACATCTTTTATTATTCTGACTTTTAGAGAATTAAACCTGCAGCCCGGTTGGTGTGGCTCAGTGGTTGAGCGTCGACCCATGCACCAACAGGTCGCCAGTTCAATTCACAGTCAGGGCACATGCCCAGGTTGTGGGCCAGATCCCCTCAGTGGGGGACATGCAGGAGGCGGCCAATTGATGTTCTTGCTCATCGATGTTTCTATCTCTCTCTCCCTCTCCCTTCCTCTCTCTCTAAAATCAATAAAAGAAAAAAAAATTTTTTTAAAGAATTAAACCTCCAAAATTCATCCTCTTTCTGTCCCTGGAAGCCCAATTTCCCTTGGGGTCACATAACTGGAGGTCAGTCCACCAAGTGGCATTTTGCCCAGCTTCTGTCTTCTTCCCCCAGACAGAGGAACAGGATGCGTAGCCCCTCCTGGAGTGCTGAGAACAGACACCAAAAGCACTCTTTAGCCCTGAGGGTCAGGAAGTCAAAACAACCTTTTTAGTTTTGTGTTCTTTTCCAAAAGTGCAGTCTCAGCATGTGCCCATTACACAGAATGCTTCCCACTTCTCGGTTTGTGTTATACAAGCCTAGCGATCCACTTCCTGTCTCTGGGTGCAGGGGTCAATGTGGGTCAGTCTCTGGTCTGCCACGTGAACTTCCCAGTTCTAGCAGATGTCACGACGAGCGCGGGGATTTAAGCAGACACGTGTGCCAACACCTCTTGAAAGACGTTTTCTAAAGGACGGGCTCCTGAGAAAAACTCTCTTGCCGGGGAATGTGACATTGACAGGCCTCCTAAAAGTTCTGCACGACCGAGGTAACCGGAATGAAACGCGAGCAGAAAACGTTTCCCCCTTCCTTTCCATTTCATTTCTGTGACAGCCCCATCCACAGGGGTAGGCAAGGACGTGAAGCCGGTTCCGTGTGTGGGCGCCTTTGCAAACTGGGCTGAAACGGGGCCTCTGAATAACTCGAGGGCTCCCACCGCCGCAGGCCCTGGGATTCCTAGAATTCCCACGGATAAACAAGCAATGGCAAGCTTTTTAGAAACATGCCTTTCGGCCATTTCTCAGTTCATCCCACAGAGGTGGGGATGGCAGTGCTGCCCACACTGGGAGACCGGTCTTGGGGTCAGTGGCATCCCTGCCTCTGCAGATGGGCAACAGGAGAACACAGGACACGCGATCCTTCAGGCCGCCGGCAGGGCCTCCTGTCCGTATTTCTAAACGGGTTCTTATTTTGAAAGAGGCTCTGAACCTCCTTCAGTGATTCATGTTGCCAGTCATGCCAATGTTAGTCATTGTCAGGCTACAGAGAAAAGAGTGGAGAGGGGGAAAAATCCAGCCATTTAAAAATATTTTGAAATGCAAGAAAAGGAGGGGGGCATCATTTTAAATATGAACTGCCGCTTATTTTAAGAACAGTCCTTTTGGCCATGGCCCTGCAGATGAAGTAGAAGAGAAAATACTTTCTGCATGAGGAAACAGGAATATTGAGAAAGGGCCCTGTTGTTTGCTATGGGGCTAGTCTTTCTGGAGCTACTTTGCCTGGATCGTCTTCTTGCCCCAAAGCACAGGGACAGAATCAAGTGCCCCACCGAGGAGGGAGATTTACAATTTGAGAGAACCAAAAGAATTATTGGAACCCAATAGAAAAATCACTTCCTCCAGGGAGAATCGGTTTCCCCTTCTCTGTACTCCCACGTTCACATCTGTTGTAATTATTTGCTTAGATCTGTCTCTTTGCTGGAAGGCAGGAAACATGTCTTATTCATCTTGGTGGAGGCCCAGCATTAAGCAGTGCCTGGCACAAGACGGTTCAATGACTGTTTATCAAGTAATGATTGAAAAAAGGAGGCAAGCTTGGAAAATAGGTCTTACATTAACCTCGGTAATAATATTCAGAATAAAATTGTTGGCAAAGGCTAGTTCAGAACATTCTTAAAGCACATTACCCAAAGTTTCAGGATTTTAGCAATAAGGAATGATAAAGACTTTGGAAGTCCCGGGTCAAGAACATGATGGACGGGGAAGGTGGTAAGCAGGGCTTCCTGCAGACTTCACCCTGTGTCCCTAAGACTTGACCTCTGAAAGCCAGCTCCCATTCCCCGCCCTTTGAGCCTTAGGATGTCAATGGCTGAGATCACCCCAAGTGCATGATTATATATACACACACATTTGTGCAAAATATAATGTCTTTCTCGTCAAGAAGTTAGCCTTCTGAAAATAAAAAATAGATTTCTTAAAGTATCTATCATAAAAACAAAAGCAGAACAAAACAAACTCCAGGCAGCAAACAGTGAGGGGAGGAAATGGTGAAGAGTTGAAGTCCTCACAGAGCATCTATTCAAAATGATTGACTGTTTATTATCTGGAAAGAAAGAAATGCTCTTTTATTGTCTGGATATGAGGAGGGCTGTCATAGCCAGACTGGGGGGCTCTCCTGCACTGTTCCCCGCACAGCCTCCTGATACTAACTAGCTCTGGGATTAAGACCCCAGTGACTGGTGGGAGACTGAAATGCTGCCTGAACATTTGAGATGGCTCCAAATTGTGTTCCCTTTTCTCAGGACAGGCATCTGCTTTGGTTCTGATCATATTCTTGCCAGTTTCTCCCTCAGGCATTGGAGTTCTGTGCCTCTCTCAGACAGGTGATTACAGCCTTATGAGACAGTAACCAGGTAGCCTGACATCGATCAAAGTGCCATTCTCTTTGTATTCCCTGCTCTTTAATCCTGTGGCCTGTACCTGTCAAAGACAATACACAGAAAGGAATCAAGAGAAGTAGCTCACTTATGAACTATAGATTTCCAAAAAACCTAAATAACATAGTGGTCCATCAATTCCAGCACTGGATTGAAAGGATACACTAACACTGGGGAGCTTTGGAACGGATCGACCGGACTGCAGCACCTAGATCGTGACATCACTACGTAGGACAAGCAGATTTTATGTGCCGCTACTGTGGAACAAAATCAAGGCTACAGCACCACCTCTGAAATAGTCTTGCCTAAAATCTGAACTTTAGTCTCATCAAGCCTCTAAGTCTAACTACCAGCTAAAGAAAATGTAAGGGAGAGAAGCCTATGTTTACAACCACAAGGATACAATCAATCAAATCTTGAATACAGGAGATTTAAAAAATGACCCCATTTCTTCAACAAAGCACGAAAAAATTTAAAAGAAAGGGAGGGCTGTTGTAAAGAGACTTCTTAAAACAAACCTGCAATTTGAAAACCCAGTATTTGAGGCAATTGGAGAAAATTGAACTTGGATAGGTTGTTAGATTACTCTAGGAAACGAGTGTTAATCGGTCCTTTTGTTAGATGTCACAGTGGCATTGTGCATGTGTTTTTAAAGCCCATATCTATTAGAAAGCCATAGTCAAGTATTTATGGGTAAAATGATAGATTGTCCTAGAATTTGCTTTAAAACATTCCACCAGAAAGGGGAGGAGGAGAGAACAGATGAAACAAGAATGTTGATAATTACAGAATTTGGGTGTAGGTTATATGAGGATTTATTACATTATTATCTACACTTTGGAATTTGTTTGAAAATTTCCATAACTGAAATGAAATAAAAATAAAAACCATAATCAAATAAGGAGGTTTCTGGAAATGCAAAAATGATTTGACATTAAAAATACTTCGCCACAACAGAAAGTTCAAGGAGAAAAATCATTTAAGCAACTTACTAGATGCTGAAAAGGCTTTTGAAAAATTGGATGTGTGGTCCTAATTTTAATAACAAAACTATTAGAAACAATAACAGAGGCTGTGTTAAATGTATTATGGTATCTTCACCTGATAAAATGCCAGGCACTTGTAAAAAAATAATATCGGAGAATAGTGACGTGGAAATATGTTCATAATATACTAAGTAAATAAAATGTTTTACTTAAAGAGTAAGGTATGATTTCATTTCATATTAATGTATGTACCAACATGTGAGGAGTGGTTAGATGTGGGTTTGGGTTTGCATGTGATCTTCATTTTCTTCTTTGTACTTAACTACATTCTTCAAAATGTCTATAGATAACATATATTACTTTTTTAATAAAGAAAAAGCACGCAATGCTATTTTAAGTTTTTAATTTGAAACTCTTATGGTCATTTTGTCAGTTAAATATACCTGAAGGAACTCTCCTCTTCCCAGCATTTTTCCATTTTGCCCAAACCTGAAGAGACTTGTCCAGTGTCCTGTTGGAATCAGAGCCCGTGATGTTTGCAGTGTTTCCAGTGTTCCCAATGTAATAATGTTATTGGAAGAAAAGTCAGAGGCCCTTTTGAAAAACAGTGTTCATAGTAAACACCTCAAACTACCCTGAGATAATTATGTCCATTATATGTTTAAATAATTCCTATTTTATAACTCATAAATATGGCACAAAGTCTGAGAAAATACAAAAATGGAATCAGTTTTTATATGGCAGGAGATCAAGGAATTTGCTCTTTTTCGTTTTTGTAATGATGTTATAGAGGACAAGAAACTATGTAGAGTGTCTTAGAATGATTTGTATCCAAAGTGAATTAAATTGGTAAAATTTCAGTAAAAGGGGTAGCTTCCCTCCCTCAAAAACGTAATACTTTATAAGATACTACTTTGCTGCAAAAGTATGAGATAAACCCATAATTTTCTTAACCAAATAATAAATGGATTATTAGGGAATAGAATTAAGCTTTATTCTGAATTGTGCTGCTAAAAATTGAATTGTTGTATGTACCATGTACTGATAGTTCTGAAGAACTGAAAAGGCAAAAAATGAACTTAACTCAAAGGAAATCAAGCATCCTCTTAAATTGCATGTTTTCTAAAATTCTGTCATTGAGCCTGACACTTCAGTTTCATTCATATATCAGATTGAGCTTCTCTCTATGAGTGAATTTGATTTATTTGCAGCCTAATTATTAAATTTGCATGGTAGATATAAACTTGTTTACAAAAGGGTGCTCCCTGAGAAAAGTTAAAGTTTTATAATTAATGTTTTTAAAAAGAAAAAAAATAAACAAATGGGACTACATCAAACTAAAAAGCTTCTGCACAGCAAAAGAAACCATCTACAAAATGAAAAGAAAACCCACTATATGGAAGCATATATTGCCAATGATACATCTGATAAGGAGTTAATTTCTAAAATGTATTAAAAAACATATACAACTCAATACCAGGAAGACAAACAATCCAATTAAAAATGGGCAAAAGACCTGAATAGACACTTCTCCAAAGAGGACATACAGATGGCCAGTAGACATATGAAGAAATGCTCAATAACATTAATCATCAGAGAGATGCAAATTAAAACCACAATGAGATATTACCTCACACCTGCAAAAATGGCTACCATTAGTAAATCAACAAACAAGTGCTGGTGAGGATGTGAAGAAAACAGAACCCTAGTGCACTGTCGGTGGGAATGCAGACTGGTGCAGTCACTGTGGAAAATGCTATAGAGTTTCCTCAAAATATATATTTTTTTAACTTATCTTTACTGTTGAATGTATTACAGATGTTCCTCATTTTCCCCCCATTGCCCCCCTCCTCCCCATTCCTGCCCCCCTCCAGCTTTTCCCCACACTGTTGTCTGTGTCCATTAGTTATGCATATATACATATAAGTTCTTTGGTTTATTTCTTCCCATTCCCCAAGCCCCCTTCCCTTTGAGGTTTGTCAGTCTAACAACCAATTTGTACTTCTTAATCTCTTCACCTTTTTTACCCCTCCCCCCAGTCCCCACCCATCTGGTACCCTACAAAAGTTCTCTGTATCTGAGAATGTTTCTGTTCTGCTTGTTCATTTTGTTTGTAGATTCAATTGTTGATAGATATGTATTTATTGCCATTTTGTTCATATTTTTTTATCTTTTTCTTCAAGAAGACCCTTCAACATTTCATATAATAGTAATTTGGTGGTGATGAACTCCTTTAGCTTTTCCTTGTCTGGGAAACTCTTTATATGGCCATTGAGTCTAAATGACAGCTTTGCAGTATAGAGTAATCGTGGTTGTAGGTTCTTGCTTTTCATCACTCTGAATATTTCTTGCCACTCCCTTCTGGCCTGCAAAGTTTCTTTTGAGAAATCAGCTGACAGTCTTATGGGAACTCCCTTGTAGGTAACTAACTGCTTTTCTCTTGCTGCTTTTAAGATTCTCTCTTTGTCTTGAACCTTTTGCATTTTGATGATGTGTCTTGGGGTGGGCCTCTTGGGGTTCATCTTGTTTGGGACTCTCTGTGCTTCCTGGACTTGTATGTCTGTTTCCTTCACCAAGTTAGGGAAGTTTTCTGCCATTATTGTTTCAAATAGGTTTTTGATTTCTTGTTCTCTCTCTTCTCCTTCTGGCACTCCCAAGATGCGAATGTTGGCACGCTTGAAGTTGTCCTAGAGGCTCCTTACACTATCTTCATTTCTTTGGATTCTTTTTTCTTTTTGCTGTTCTGGTTGGGTGTTTTTTGCTTCCTTATATTCCAAATCGATGGTTTGCTTCTTGGATTTACCTACTCTACTATTGAGTCTGTGTAAACTATTCTTTATTTCAGTTAGTGCCTCCTTCATTTCTGACTGGTCCTTTTTTATGCTCTTGAGGCCCTCTCTAAGTTCACTGAGGTTCTCACTAAGTCCATTGAGCATCCTTATAAGCAGTATTTTGAACTCTGCATCTGTTAGGTTGCTTAACTCCATTTCACTTAGTTCTTTTCCTGGAGTTTTGTTCTGTTCTTTCATTTGGGACCTGTTTCTTTGTCTCCTCATTTTGGCTGCCTCCCTGTGTTTGTTTCTATGTATTACTTAGCGAGAGGTATGCTAGCTGAGACCAGATGCTGCTTGTTTGAAAAGAATTTAGGAAAAGCTGAAGCAGGATCCAAGACAGGCCAATCCTATGGTAAAGCAACTGGCAACAGCTTGAGTGGGCCTGGAAGTTGGGTGGGGCGGGGCCTCAGGTAATCACCAGGGCGGGGCCAACAGTGTGAGCCAGGTAGCTGGAGTCCCAGATATGGAGGCGTCTGCTGGCCCAGGGAAGGGCTCACCAAAGGAACAGAGGCCTCTGATAGCACGTCTGTCCAGGAGAAAGCTGCCTCTCCAGCCCTCGCTCCAATGCCAAACAGCTCAGTTCTTCCCCATATGATTCTGGTGCCTTTCAAGCTGCCTCCCCAACGCTGGAGCCTGGAGGGAGCGAGTCCGAGTAAGTCCGTGCGCGGGCCCTTTAAGAGGAGCTGCCGGGGGCTCCAGCCGCCTCAGCCTCAGTTCCCGCTGGTTTTTCCAGCCAGAAGTGATGGGGACTTCTCTTCCTGGCACTGGAACCCTGAGCTGGGTGCCTGGTGTGGGATGGGGACCCCTCAGTCCTCAGGGAGGACCTTCCCAGCTGAGGTGTCCTCCTAATTTTTATCCGCCAGAAGCGGATGTGGGACCAGCCCATTGCGGCTCTGCCCCTCCTACCAGTCTCGATGCGGCTTCTTCTTTAATTTTGTAGTTGTAGGACTTCCATTCAGCTTTATTTCAGGCGGTTTTGGATGATGGTTGTTCTGTAGTTTAGTTGTAACTTTGATGTGGTTGTGGGAGGACGCCATACTGCGTTTACCTACGCCGCCATCTTGACCGGAAGTCCGCAACCTCCTCAAAATATTTTAAATGGAACTGCCTTTTGACTCACTTCTGGGAATATATCCTAAGAATCCCAAAACACCAATTTGAAAGAATATATGTACCCCTTATGTTCATAGCAGTGTTATTTACAATAGCCAAGACCTGGAAATAGCCCAAGTGCCATTCAGTAAATGAGTGGATAAAAAAGTAGTGGTACATTTACACAATGGAATCTTATCTGACCGTAAAAAAAAGAAGAAGAAGAAAATCTTACCTTTTGTGACAGTGTGGATGGGCCTGGAAATTACTATGCTAAGTGAAATAAGCCAGTCAGAGAAAGACAAATGCCATATGATCACACTTATTGTGATCTAATGAACAAAACAGACTAACAAAGTAGAAAAAAGGCAAGGATACATGGAATAGACTGGCAGCTATCAGAGGCGAAGGGGGAAGGGGGGAACTGGATGAAAGAAGGTGAAGAGATTAGCCAAAGAACATATATGCATAAACCATGGACACAGACAAATGGGGTGGGGAGGGTGATGGGGACATCTGTAATTGTGTCAACAATAAAAATAAAGCTCCAGCCCTGGCCGGTATGGCTCAGCAGTAAGAGCATCGCCCACGGACCAGAGTCCCGGGTTCGATTCTGGCCAAGGGCACGAACGTCGGTTGCGGTTCGTCTCCAGCCCCGGTTGGGGTTGTGCAAGTGACAACCAATCGATGTGTCTCTCTCACATCGATATTTCTCTCTCTCTCTCTTCCTCTCTCTCTCCCTCCAGCTCCATCTGAAAAATAATGAAAAAATATCCTCAGGTGAGGATAAAAAAAAAAAAGTTCCAGAGATATTATTGAGCTGAAGGAACACTATGCAGGCCACTGTCCTCATTCAATAACTAACCCCCAACCCCCCAATTAGCATCAAGACTAGTGTGACTTCAGAGGAACTGTGGCCTAATGAAGGTCAATTAGACTGCATGCCAAATGAAATGCAGAAATATTATTTAGCACTTACTATTGACCTTCCAGTTTTTTGCATCCCTGAAAATACAAAACTATGTTTAAAATGCTCATTTTTCAACTGACCAAGGTAGACTCAAAATGAGATGATCCTTGACTGATATGACCTGACAGTGGTATGATATTGTATTCTATACTTTTCTTCTAATAACAGAAATACACTGGTCTACGTCCTCATATAATCTAAATTAAATGTATCTAATTTCTGCATAAATTATTGAACTGCTATTTTAGATGAATAGGTTTTACCCTGTGTTTTCTCATCCTGTGACAAAGCCTCCAAACCACTGACTGGAGAAATATATAATACTGAAAGTAAAAATTTATAATACTGAAAGTTTCAACATGAGCCAAGTTTTGACTAATACCACAAGACTTATATTAATCACAGTATCGTGTATTCATTTAATTCTAGTGAATTCAAGAGCTACATGATATATCAAAGAACCCAATGAACTGTCTTTTTTTTTTTTTTTCAGTATTCTTATGAAACTTTTGATAATGTTATATTGGCATGAAAATATGGAATTTTAGAAACTAGAAGAAAAGCAAAATATTTAGCCTACTTTTTTTTTAAATTTTAATATCTTTCAAAACAGAGGTGGATATGCTAGTCTATATGGTAGAATATTACAAAACATTATTCTTCAGGGTTGAAGCTTTTGTTTCCTGCCGATCTAAAATGTATTAGGGAAAACAAAAATGAGCACACACACACAGAGTGCAGTGACAAGAACTCAGTGTCAACATCAACAAATTATTTTAGAGTGGAATGATTATATCCATTACCAAGTTGTTCACATTTTATTTCTATTCACAAAACTTGAGATAGTTCTTTTCAACTGAGCACTAGCTTTGCTAGGAGGATTGCTCCAGAATCAATAGTTCTACCATGCTCTCTTTCCTAAATTCCAGATACATATTTCTACTTGCCTCCTGGTCATCTTCATGACCCACACAGGTAATGTACAAACCTAGAACTCATTTTCCTCACCCCACTTCTTCCCCTAGGACTCCTAAACTCAGAAAATGGTATTGCCAATCTACATAGTCATATGGTTGCGAGGGTCGGAAGTTTTCTCTCACTGCCCATGCTTAATTAAGCACCAAGTCGAAGAAAGCCAAAGAAACATCCCTCAAATTTATATATTCTATTATGTTTCCAATGGCTTTGTTCTATTCATGCCATCCTTTCTTCTCAAGAGTAATATTTTATTTATTTATTTATTTATTTATTTTGTTAATCCTCATCCAAGGAAATTTTTCCATTAATTTTTTAGATAGAGTGAAAGGGAGGGAGGGAGAGAAAGAGAGAAAGAAACATCAATGTGAGAGAGACACATCAATTGGTTGCTTCCCAAGCGACCTTGACCAGGACAGGGATTGAACTTGCAACCCAGGTACGTGCCCTTGATTGGGAATCAAACCCCATGACCCTTTGGTCTGCAGGCCAACACTCTAACCCTTGAGCCAAACTGGCCAGGGCTCGAGAGTATGATTTTAAAGGACTCCAAACTGACTTCTGTTTCTGGCCAACATGAAACAACAGTAATTGAATTTACCCTTCCTCCCTAAACAACTGAACAAGTGTATGAAGCAATGGTTCACAAAACTTTAGTCATCGGGCAACCAAGGACAGTGATCCCTGAAAGATGGGACAAATAAGGTAAGTCCTGTGATTGCCCTAGATTTCTACCTAGAAAACATTTTTAGACTTGGCACAGGGAGGGGGAAGCCAAGTAGAGTCTGATCATCTCCCTGAGTTGTGGAGTCAGAATAGTGAGTGTAAGAAGCAAAAGTATCTAGAATTCACAGAGAAGATTACTGAAGAAAAAGAGCTGGATATCTGCACAGAGTAACCATTTGTGTTCAGCTGAGTATTGATCATTACATGCAGGTGATGAAACTACCTGAGGTCAGGTTTAAAAATAAAAAATAAAAAAAACCCTGAAAATATTAAAGGGAACAATGCCCTAATCTCATGTGGGCTGAAAAAAGTGCCTGTTTCCATTAACCAAATTAGAAAACCTCATAATTCATGGGGGAATTAGTTAGAGTATTCAAAGGGTTTTGCCCCAGTAATGGGGAAAAAGTAGTCCTAGACTAAACGTTGGTTTGGACCTGATCAACAAAGTTTTACAGAATGCTCCACTCAACAACAAAAGCATGCATACTCTTTATAAGTGCACCTGATTTTTACTAACATTATCCATATTTTGAACCATAAAACAAGTCTCACTGAGTTTTAAAAAATTCAGGTCAATACAAAATATGTTCTCTGACTATAGTGAAATTAAATTATAAACCAATAACAAAAACCTTTTTAGGAAAATCAAATATTTAGAAACTAAATACAGTGATAAATATCCCATGGATCAAAGAAGAAATCAAAAGAGATATTACTTTTAATAAGAAAATAAAAATACAGCATTAAAAATATATGAGATGCCACTAAAGCAGTATATAGAGGAAAATTTATAGCATTAAACATGTACATTAGCAAAGAAGTAAGGTCTCATCACAATGACCTCAGCTTTCTCCTAAGAAAATAGGAAAAAAAAGAAATGAATTAGACCCAAAGTAAACAGAAAAGAAATAATAAAATCAAAATGTAAAGCAATGAAGAGAAAAAAACAACAGGGAGAAAATCATAAAATTAAAGTTGGTTCTTTGAGAAGATCAATAAAATTGATAATCTTCTAGTAATATTCATCAAGAAATAAAGAGAGAAGAAACAAATAACCAACATCAGGAATGAAAGAGACGACAGCACTAAGTAAATGTTAAATGATAAACAGAGGAATACCTGAACAACATCATCCAATAAATTCAGCAACTTAAATGAACTATACAAATTCCTTGAAAGACAAACAATGAAGGCTCATTCAAGAGGAAATATATAACCTGACTATTCCTTCATCTATTCAAAAAAATTGAATTCACACTTTAAAACTTTTCCAAAGAGTAAACTTCAGGCCCATATGGCCTTATAAGTTAATTCTACTAAACATTTAAAGAAATGATATCAATTATACACAAAATCTCTCAGAAAATTTAAAAAGAGGAAATTATTCTCAACTTCTATGAGGCCAGCATTACTCCAGAAAACCAGAAAAAGACATTACAAGAAAAAAAATTACTGACTAAAATCTTTTGTGGGCAAAAGTTTTAAACAAAATTTAGCAAATTAAAACCAAAAATATACAAGAAGGATAATACATGGTACCAGGAATGTGATATTGGTTTAACATTTGAAAATCAATCAATGTAATTCAGCAGAGAAACAGACAAAAATAAATAATATCATTTCAAAAAATGTAGAAAGATTATTTGACAAAATCCAACATCCATTAATGATAAAAATTCTTGGTTAAATTAGAACAAAAAGGAACTTTCTCAACCTAATAAAAGCATCTGTAAAAACCTACAGCTAATAACATATTTAATGGTTAAGATTAAGTATTTGCCCCCCTAAGAGAAGGAACATAGTGAGAATGTCTTCTCTTTCTCACTTTTATTCATTGTACATTTTAGCCAGAGGTTTAAGACAAGAAAAAAAAAAAAGGCATGCAGATTAAAAAGATATACATAAAATTGTCTTTATTAGCAGATCATCTATGTAGAAAATACAACAGAATCTACAGGAAAGCTACTGGAACTAAAAAGTAAGTCTATCTGGATTGTAGGATGCACATTCAATGTGCACAATTCGATTGTATTTCTATATCCTAGTAACAGTCAGAAACTCAAATAATTTTGAAAAGAACAATATAATGGACAATGTCATAAAGATAAATTTGACAAAAGAGGCAAAGAGGCACAAGGTATGCACTGAAAGCTACAAATATTGCTGAGAAAAATTAAAGAATTTTAAATAAATAAAGATTATCGAAATAGTAAACCTAGACCACATTATGTAACTATCATGAAGAATAAATTAAATATATAGACCTGGAGAGATGCACATGAAATATTAGGTGACAAAGGCAAAATGAAAAAAAAAAAAAAAGAAGAAGAAGAAGAAGAAGAAGAAATATATCATGTTTTTGGATCAGAAAAACTTTAAAAACTCAATAATAAGAAAACAACCAATTTAAAACTCCTGAGATGATTTGGCGCACACACTTGACCAAAGAAGATAATCATTAATCATTCAGAAAATGCAAATTAAAACCACAATAAGATATCACTTCATACCCCCTAGATGGCTAAAATTTAAAAAGACTCATGAATCTAACTGTTGGCAAGGTTATGGAGCAATGGGATCTCTCATACACTGCTTTTTAGAATGTAAAATTATACAACAACCTTGGAAAACAATTTGACAGTTTTGTAAAATGTTCAATATACATATACCACTGACCTGGCCATTCTATTCCTGAGTGTGTATCCAAAAGAAATGATAGCATATGTTCATACAAAGTCTTGCATATGGATGTTTACAGCAGCTTTATTTGAAATAGCCAAAAATTAGAAATAACTGAAATGCCTATCAATAGGTAAATGGATAAACAAACTGTGGTATATTCATATAATATTATTATTCAGCAAGAAGAAAAAAGAAAAAAAAAAGAACTGCTGGCATGCAATAACATGGGTGAATGTTAAAATACTTATGCTGAGTAAAATAAGCTAGACATAAAAGGAGTATTTACTGTATAGTTCTGTTCATATAAAATTCCAGAAAATGCGATCTAGTCTATAGTGACAGAAACAAGTCAGATATGTGAAATTTATTATATGTCAATTATACCTCAATAAAGCGGTTTTAGAAAAAAGGCTTCTAACTAATCTCCCTAACTCCGGTGTTCTGAATAACCAGTGTCAAACTTGAGAGTGAATAAGCCATCTTGGATATTCAACCCAGTCAAGCCTTCAGATGACTCCAGCCTTAGTCACACTGATTGCAACTGTGTGAGAGACCCGAGGTGAGAACCACTGAACTGAGCCTGGCCCCATCAACACACAGAACTATGAGCCAGTAATTTTTTAAATTCACTAATTTTGGGAGCAATTGTCACAATGCAATAGATAATAACCAAAACTGGATTTCAAGGATTGTTAAATATTTTTTCTCAAAACCTCTTTTATGTCTAGAATCTTATGGTTAAGCTGAATATAATAAACTAAAACAATACTGCTTTGGTTTAAGTGGGTGTAAGAGAGCCTGGATTCCTACATGCCCAGTCTCCCTGGGTGGTTCCTGAGGCTGCGTCACCCTCGCTCAGCCTAGAATTTCTCCTTTCCCAGATGGAGAACTGAGGCAAAAAGACTGTGACACACGTTACTGACCTGGGACTGAACCCTAGATCTCTTCACTCACAATTAACTCCACTCTGCTGCTGAGAATAGAAAGACGTGAGATGCATACGCAAAATATCAATTGTTAAATCAGAAGAAAAATGTGAAGAAAGAAATCAGAAAAGCATAATGTCTATATCTTGACAAACCTAACCAATAATCAAAATTTTTACCCAAAATGAAAGCAAATATTGGGTCTTTGATTTGAAATTTCCATTAATGTTCATTAGTATTTGTTTTCTGCAATCTATATTGGCCATTTATGGATTCATAACACATAAAGGCAACCCAGGAAATGAATTTCAGATATGCTCAATCAAAACTGTAAACAATTTATTAATTTCAGAGAATAAACACACCACATCCTGCATTTCCTGCCAAATCAGCTGAAGGCTGGAGAATATCTAATTCCCCTGAACAGACAGACCTCTTTTTCCCTTTTTTCTTTTTATTCTAATGGTACAAAGATGGTATAATAAATTCTGTGATGATGGTCTTCCTTATAGCATATTGAAATTAAGTGATCCGTTTTAAATCTTTGCTTCAGATTTCAAATGATTATGCTGATAAGTAGTAAAGAAAGTTCTATAAGGGACATGCTTCCAAATAAATGATGGATTTATTTCAATATAACATGAGTCCTAAAAACAAACACAGCTCAAATATACTGCAGAACTTGACTATAAATTTTAGTGGATGGTTCCCTGAACTATAGCAGTAGAAACAATGTTTCTGTGGTAAATATGTAAGTGTTGAGAGGACCATTTCATTAACACAGGTATGACTTAGGATGTGGCAGAAAAGCCAAACCCTTGTACAATGAAGCTGCCATTCTCTAAATACAGGAATAGTCAGGTTCTAATCAGCTGCAACTTTTCATCTCAAGCCAAGACTTAATAAATTCAGTCCCCTACTTGGTATTTTGCGACTCCATTTCTATGGCTGTCATTGAGTTCCAAAGTTACATAGCAAGACATATTTTATTAGATTTTTTTTATTAGAGTAGGCTAAATGAATGAAAAAGAAATATTATCAACTTTTTAAACTAAAATTAAAAATCAGAATCACTATATAGAGGATTTCTTTTAAAACTCCTCAATCCACAACTGCTTCTACGCAAATGAAGATTATTCTGAAAGCATGAATCAAGTAGAATGCAAAATCAATGATGTCAATGAGCCTATTTTACCTTCCAGCATGTGTTAGGGTATGAAACCTAGTCCTGTGTATTGGTGGGTTTTTTTAATGTGCATGTTTGAAATGAAAACTTAAAAAAAAATCAGTAATGCTATAGTTTGAATAAATAAAATTTTAATTTCAAAATAAAACTCATAAGCAAATAAATCCCTTGGTTTGCATGATTCAGGTTTATATTATTATAAACAAGGGTTAGTACTCAGTCTTTGACTTGTCGAAGCTTTCCTAGCTCTTTCCAAGTCAGTAGGAAACATGCTTCTCATGCCTATGTTTCGAAAAGAATCTTAATCAAAATTAAAAACAAGTTGTGGCTGGTTTGGCTCAGCGGTTGGAGCGTCGGCCCACGGACTGGAGAGTCCCGGGTTCGGTTCCCGCTAAGCGCGTGTACCTTGGTTGCAGTTTGTCCCCAGCTCTGGTTGGGGTCGTGTGGGTGGCAACCACTTGATGTGTCTTTCTCACATCAATGTTTCTCTCTCTCTTTTCCTCCCTCTCTCCTTCCCACTGTATCTGAAGATAAATGCAAAAGTGTCCTTGGGTGAGGATTAAAAAAAAACAGTGAAAAAAATATCATAAAAATATTAAAGTGTGATTAATACTATTAACTTTTAATGTAAGTACTGCTTGAACATTCTATTAATATTTACAAATACAGGAGTAGAGAAAACTAGGTTTACAGTTGTTTGTATGGAAAAAGACATGCAGGTTGATGGTTGCAATAATCTTATCAATATCGTTTCCCCTATTCACAACTGTAAACCTACTTCTGCCTACTACTATACAAAGAGCTGTAAGAGGAACTTAGTCTACCTGTGTTCAGGTAGAGTAGGAATGTCTAAACCTATTACTTCTCAAAGGAAATGGGAGATGGACTACAGAATAAGCTAAAAATCGTCTTTCAAAACTATGCACATTCCCTCTCCCTATCAGAATAGGGACAGGGGAGACCGGCTGGTGTGGCTCAGTGATTGAGCGTTGACCCATGCACCAAGAGGTTGCCAGTTCGATTCCCAGTCAGGACACATACCCAGGTTGTGGGCCAAATCCCCAGTGGGGGGAGTGCAGGAGGCAGCCAATCGATGTTCTCTCTCGTCGATGTGACTATCTCTCTCTCCCTCTCCCTTCCTCTCTCTCTAAAAATCAATAAAGAAAAAAAAATTTTTTTAATAAAAAAAGAATAGGGACAGGGGCAATGTGAATGCCTGGGAAAACTCTCTGGCTTAGTCAGACAGCCCCTTGGTAACTCCCCTTCCTACGCACGCTCATCTAACCATCTTTATGACAAGCTCTACAAATAAAGATTCAATAATAATAATGATAATCTAATAATGACAACATCTTACATTAAATGTCACTTTGGTATTTACAAAGCACTTTCATTTAATTGTTTCATTTGAAACTCGAAACAGCTCTATAAAGTGAATGGTAGGTACTATCCACCCATTTTCCAGCTCAGGAAAATGAGGGCCAAAGAAGTGAAGGGCTTTCTCCAGTTTCAGCTGTATATGCTAGAGCTGGGGACTAGAATTTAAGGTTATCCGACGCTAAAGTCACTTTTCTTTTCCCTATACAATACCATGTCCTGTGTTAGGAGGTGGTGCTTCCTAAATTAAAAAACAAAAACAAAAAATGTTGTTCTAACTTAAATACGTGTCAACTTCTTCATTTAGTTCCCTCTTATATCATTCCAACTTCTGGGTCAAGACTTCTAAAAACATGAAAGGAAACAAAAGGAGGAAATTTCTCTGCCCCAACATATAAATTTTAAGCAAAATATAGATTTAAGAATAATCTTAGGCATGGATTCACCAAAGGAAACCAAACAAAGAATGTGGCGTTACGGGATGCCATATTTCAAAAATTACTGGCTAGAGAAAGAGAAAATTCTGAGAGAAACAAGAGCGCACTGATCTAAATCAGCTATCAACCCTAAAATCAGACGCCAAAAGTCACACTAGTTTCAGAAAATAAATAGAAGAGAAAGTGCTCAGCTCCAAACTCTTGCCCAGAGAGGAGTTCACATTGGATTCAGTGGGAATCAAGTCAAGAAGTCTTCTGCACATAACAAAGGCAAGCCTAGACAGAACAGAATGAAACGAAATGTAATGGAAACTCTGAAAACATAACACAGAGGAAGAAGGGAGGCGGGAAGAAAAGAAGGGAGGAATAAAGGACAGAAAAGACCTAGAAGGAAATCATTAACATTTGCTTCATGCCACTGCATAAATTAATAAGAATATGAGCTCAGTAAAGTATGAGTTCAAAGAGAAGATCATAAAACAACAGAATGAGAGGAAAAGGAAGATTTGTCTGGAACTATATCACAGAACTAACTGATAAACTAGAGATGGCTAGGAATAGACACCAAATATGAAATTGTAACAGACACAATACAAATTCAATTAGAATAACACTAATAAATATAGAGAAAATAAAAGATTAAAATACCAAATAATGGTCATTGGTGTCTCCGGGCTAGTGAAACTACAAATGAAGCAGAAGCCACAGTGAAAGATATAATGGCAAAAAAAAAGACCCCCACACCCTAACCCCAAGTGAAGGAAAAAACTGGATATGCAAATCAGTTCCAAGGAAATCTGATACAGAAGGCTCAATATAGACACTACCTCAGTTAGCTACTGAACAGCAAAGACAAAGAAAGAATTCTTTTCATGTCAGGAAAGCATATTACTACTGTGATGACTAATTTTATGTGCCACCATGACCAGGCCACAGGGTGCCCGGACATTTGGCTAAACATTGTTCTGGGTGTAGCTGTGAGGGTGTTTCTGGATGAGAGTAACATTGGAAGTGGTAGACTGAGTAAAGCAAATTGCCTTTTCCAGTGCGGGTGGCTCTCATCCAATCAACTAAAGACCTGAATAGAACAAAAAGGCTGTGAGAAGGAACTCCTCCTGCCTGACCCAGCTACAACATTGATCTTCTCCAGCATTTGGACTGGGACTAGAAACTGGCTCGTATTGAGTCTCGAGCCTGCCAGCTTTCCCTCTGGACCTCACACCATCAATTCTCCTACTTTTCAGGCCTTTGGACTCAGGCTGGAACTACACATTGGCTCTCCTGGGTCTCCAGCTGGCCAACTACAGATCTTAGGACCTTCCAGACTCTATAATCACATGAGCCAATTCCTCATAATAAATCTCTATATAAGTCTCTATAGGATATATATATATATCATATATATATATATATGATATATATATATATCCTAACATATATATAAATGGTTCTGTTTTTCTGGAGAACTCTGACTAATACACCTGCAAAGATGGAAAACATCAAAGTGGCCTGATCTCCTGTGTCTTCACAATAATATACAAAGGCAGAAGACTAGAGAAATAGCCACAAAATTCCAGTGAAAAGAAACTGTGACTCAGGAGCATTGATTCAGTCATGATATCTTTCTAATATAAAGACAACAACAGGTATTTTCAAACATGAAAGGACCAGGGATTATGGTGCCAAGGTGTCCTTTTGAAACAATATCTGACAATGCAATCCAAACAAATAAGAGATGAATCAAAGTAAAGATCAAAGAAGCTATAGTACAAAGACTGGTGGAGACCAACACTTCCATTTAAACAAAGAAGTTACACTAAAACAGTGAAATTGTAATTGCAGAATGTAAACATTATAAATCTGAATACTTTGAAAACAGTAATATAGTTAACAATATTTGAGAGATGGGTAAAGGGGAGATGGAAGAATGACAACATTGATGTTCTCATTTTACACCATCTAAGTTTGGGTTAAAAATGACTTTAAGTGTTCGTCAGAACCTCTTTTATAACGTTAGAGAGATAGTTAGAAAATATCCCTAGTGGAGAAGAAACATTCACTTGAAGTTCACCAATTCCTCCAGTTGTGTTTCATTTTATTTTTCTTCTACTAAATACAAAGTTTTTAAACTGAGACTAGCACTTACACCATGATGCAATTTGTATAGAGTATGTTTGCACGCATAGAAGGGTGCATGTTCATCCAGCATTAACTGTGGCAATTTCTGGGTGATTTACATTTACTTTTCATTTTTACTTTCCTAAATAGTCTGAATAACTTTTAAAACAGTAATGCAATTTTTCTTTGAAAAAATACGAGAGGCTAATAGGCAAAGATCTTAACAGTAATGGGAATTTACCCAATTATTTTACTTGTTTTCTTTACTAAATTTTCAGTTTCTAAAAACACAAAGTTATTCCCTAGCTATTGTCTTGCTATTAGAAATTTGACACAGTGCTGAAAAAGATGTTTTTCCTTTATCCTCACCCAAGGACCCAGGGCCTGGGACAAACTGCAACTGAGGTACGTGCCCGCCCTTAGCAGGAACCGAACCTGGATCTCTCTGGTCCACGGGCCAACTCTAACCGCTGAGCCAAACCGGTCAGGTCGGAAAATGATTTTCATGTACCTTTCCCTGCATTCTCTTTCTATAGAGAATCTTTAGAAGAAAATTAGACCTCTTACTCCCTTCCACTTGAAACATACATGACTATATACCTGCATTTTGCCTCCATAGTAAATAAGTAAAAATTATCCAGATATTGCCTTAGGGTGGTGGTAGGCAGTCCTAGGTTTGTAGACAGACCCCTCCTTTTCCAGCTGTATGACCTTGGGAAGTTATTTTTTTCTGATCCTCAAGGGATCACTACTGAACGTGATACATGATGGTAAGAATTAAACAAACAATGTGTAAATAAATTGGCCCATATTAGGTCCTCAGTAAATGATAGCTATTACTACTTTCAAAATAATTAATGATTTCATTGTTTGAAAGGAGGGATTGGAGGAAGCACCAAATCGGCGAACAGTCTAGAAACCTCGAAAGAGAAAGCTTTTCCTGCGTTCACCGCATCTATTAAGTTATTCGTGTCAATGGCGGGAGCACGAAGGCCCTTTGCAGAGGCGATGAGCATGGCCGGTTCCAACAAGGAAGAAGTCCTTCCTCCTCCCACTGTGTGAACCACACTCAGCTCGGCCCATCCTGGCCTCAAATAGAAAGCAGGCTTCCGCAGCATGGAACAGACTGAGGCATCTCAGAGGAAAGGGGTGGGTGTGTGTTGGGGGCGGGGGGGGGTGTGTGCATATTAACCAAAGAACTTATATGCACAGCCCAGGACACAGACCATAGTGTGGTGAAGGGCTGGGCGGGGGGCAGGAGCAGAGTGGGGAGGCTCAGTGGGGGAAGCGGGGGAGGAGAGACATCTATAATACTTTCAACAATAAAGATAAAATTTTTTTAAAAATAGAAAGGAGCTTCTGCTCATTCTTTCATTTCATGGTATCAGCTTTGTAGCAAGTGTCTAGATTAATTTTTATAAGCCTTTAGAATATATCATTTACCGAGTTGTAAAGTGCAATCAGGTTGGCTGACTTCTCAGAAACCAGGTTCGTGAGATAGTGCTGAGCCTTTCCGGGTGAATGAGTGACTGAAACGAAAACCCCTCCCAGCCTTTCACTGAACCCTGTGCTGCGGGGTGTGACCGCGTGTGTCTCTGCGCTGGAGAAGCGCTCACAGGCCAGCTTGAGGCTGCGCTCCTCCGCCTCTGCCGGCCTCCTCCTTCCCAGGCGGGCATGCACAGGGCTCCCAGCTGTCCAAAGAGGAGTGATTCCTTAATAAAACAGGCAGTGCACCTTAGGCCTGGCTTTTGCGAGAGAAGAATAAACACACGCTTTGTGGAGATTAAAGATAAGAAAACAGTGTGTTCTGACTACAGGTCCAAGTCCAATGTCTTACGCTCATAGAATCCGTCCTGAGTCAGGAGTACCACGTTTACCAGGTGTAAGGGCATTCTCTCCGGCTCAGGGCCTAATCATGGGAAAGCCTAGCAAGCAAACTCTCCCTCCCCAGGAGCTGACAGTTTTATACACACACACAGACACATCTATATACCAGGTCCATAAGTACTGGGATTATTTCCCCCCCATCAGTTTGGCTTTGTCTTCTGTTATTATGAACAAGATACAAAAGCACTTAGTACCACTTTATTAGGTACCCTGAAAAACTCTGAACTCAGTTTAGTGTCAGAATCTGATAGGAGCCAGGCCTCGACCTAAGTCCTCAAGGCTAGGAAATACTTGCACAGCGTTTCTTACGTGTGGTCCTCTGCACACACCTCCCAGCACAGCGGGCTCTTCTGACGTGCAGTCTCCATTTTATTTCTCTTTAAGCTGTACAATGCCTGGTGCTAACAGGGGCTCAGCAAATGTCCAGTGAATAAAGGAATTAATATGGAGATAATTACAACTTTCCAAATGGACTCTTTACTCCTCCTGCCTTTTCTTTCCAAGCCACTCCCCTCCAAATATTTCACTCCCTCATTCAGAAATCCTCATTGGCTTCTACTTGCTTCTAGAGAAAAGGCCTGGCAATCAGGCTATACAAACCTTTTCCAATACAGTATTTCAGTAAGTCCCTTCACAGTTCCTGGGTATCTACCAAACTGGCCCACTCCCTGCTCACATCGCTGCACACCCCTGCAAGTTCCCAGGACAAGTGTCTGTTCCTGGAACCCCCTTTCACCTCCATCTCTGCACATCCAAATTCTACCTTGTGGGGTTTTGAGACCTAACAGAAAGAGGCCCTCGATAAATGATAAGCAGTCACTGATAGCTGGGAAATTAATTTCTTCTCTTATTATACTTTTCATGTATAGGACTATGTACAGCAACAGCCTTCAGGATTTAAGAGGAGCTCTGACTGGGCAATCTTCCTGTAAAGTCTGGTTATAGAAATAGCTTCTGTATTAGAGTTCCCCACAGAAACAGAACCAACAGGGTGTATGGAGAGGGGGGGAGAGAGAGAGAGAGAGAGAGAGAGAGAGAGAGAGAGAGATTCTAAGGAATTGGCTCATGCAGTTGTGAAGGCTTGGGAAACCCAAAATCTGTAGGGCAGGCTAAAGACCCAGGAAAGAATGCAAAGGCAGTCTGCTGGTAGAATTTCTTCTAACTCAGGGGAAATCAGTCTTTGTTCTATTCAAACAAGCCTTTCACTGATTGGACAAGGCCCACCCACATTATAGAAGGCAATCTGCCACCAATTTAAATGTTAATCTCATCCAAAAACAAAAACAAAAAACGTTCACAGAATGTTTTACCAAGTATCTGGGCATCATGATCCAACCCAGTTGATACATAAAATAAACCATGATAGCTTCTAAAACCTCAATACAGCCTCCTCCCACGACCACCATTACCAACCACAAAAGGGGAGTTTCTCTTGACCCTTGGAATGTTCTAACTTTTATTCTGTAGCCATCACCCAAATTAGCCCCATGAATATTAGACTCCTCCTGTAAAATACGGACACAGAAAGGCAGAGGGTTTGAAGGAAAGGGTGGGGTAGAAGTTCCCCTTAGTGCGGTTGAAATATGCCCTTGCTTTTGAGAATAATACTAAGAGAAGTGAAAGGAAATAATTACCAAAAAACAAAAACAAAATCAAACCAGCGTAAGTTGCCATGTTCCTACAGAACAGTTCTACAATGCATATTCTTTTGTGGTTGTGTAGGCCTGCTACACCTGATACCTGCCTGAGAACCACACAATTCCTCTTTTTAATGTCTATGATTGTTTCTTTTTCTTCCCACACCTTTTTTTCACTCCTCCTCTCTCCTGGAAGAGGGTTGAGACACCTTTGGACAGACCTTCCTAGGAAGGTTAAGTAGCTGAAATTTCAAGTAAAGTATACCCAAACCCCTCCTCCTTATCTCACTGTCAACTGTCACTTTTTAAAAAAATATTTTTTCTTTATTGATTTTAGAGAGAGGAAAGGAGAGAGAGAGAGAGAGAGAGAGAGAGAGAGAGAGAGAGAAACATCGATGAGAGAGAACATCGATTGGCCGCCTCCTGCATGCCCCCCACTGGGGATCAGGCCCACAGCCTGGGCATGTGCCCTGACTGGGAATGGAACCAGCGACCTCTTGGTACATGGGTTGACACTCAACCAGTGAGCCACACCGGCTGGGCTCAATTATCACTTAAGGACATAGTCTAGGCACAGAGATGCCCTCTCTTCTTCCAGGTCAAGAGTTATTTTCTCACAGTTTTTTCCTAACCGGTTTCACCCTTAAAATAGGAGCTCAAGAACAAACCTCTGCTGTGTTACCCCAGGCCTGAGGAGGACATGGCTTACATTTCCTTCGGTGTGTGATGGGGAAGATTGGCCTCCTTGAAGGTAATGACCCATGGTGTTTCCTTAATATACACTCGTTCTCCTGATGTATGTGGGCTTGGGGGTTGGGGAGTTCTGCTCACAGTCACTGAGTTTGCGTCAATATAAAACTTTTCCATTGCTTGGCAGCAGATAGGATGGAAACTGCATGAAGATGCCCACATCGTAGCCTGAGTCTGCAGATGGCCCTGCGCACATCGGGCAGCCAGGGGAGAGACGAGCCTTGGGGAAGGGGCATGGGTAAGACCCTAAGGAGGGAGGCAGAGAGAGGAACGACACTGACAGTGTGGTAGGTGAGTTCCAAAGTGACTGAACAAAGCCAGAGCACATGTTTGCAACTGTGGGCAGGTTCATTCAAGGCTGTGGTCCCCACATCCTCCAGGAAGCGGGAGGAGGGGGCAGAGCTGGGAAAGCGGTGCCGGGGGAACCCCTAAATGAAGAGGCAGACCTGGGTCTTCCCTGAGGCTCTAATTCCCTTTCTCTTCTGATCAGGAAGGCTGCCCCTGTGCCCACAGTAAACTTTCCCCCACTTCCTGTTTCCTCTTTGATCCTTACTTCATTTTTGTTACCCCCTCCACTTGTTTTCGTCATTCCTCTTCCACTCTCCCCCTAATCCAAATGTAAGTGTATTCGTGTCTATGTGTTGAGGGGTGGGGGATGGGAGGGACCAGGATCACAGTTGTGCCCTCTCTCTACGAGAAGGAAACAATTTCAGTTCCTTTAATTTCCTGCCATAAGATCTAAATGGATGTGAACACAATGGGGAAGGGAAAAACGTTCTGCCACTTTTTTTCCACTCTGTACTAACTGGTATTGATGCCAATGTCAAAAGTGGCTTTCGACATCATTGACTTTTAGCGATTTTCAGGCTTTTGAAATTGAAAAACTCTTTTTCAAATCAACTTATCAGGAACAAGAGACAATAGTATTCTTTTAGATGTAACCATTATGTTTCATATTCAGGACCCATGAAAGGTAACAGAAAATAACTTTGTTCTTTCTCCCCACTGCCCCTGCATGCCCATTCTTTGGGGTTGATGTTCCTTTTCCTTTGGATGCAACTTAGTGCCAGCCTCTTCTGGTCTTTCTTGGATTTAACCAAGGGAATAAAAAGTCCTTTGCTCACTGTATTCTTCCAAACAATTTCAGTTCAGATATTAGTCTGAGCTCTTTGCAAAGTGTATGCTACTCCCCTTCCTGGTGGGACTGCATTAGGCTGGGCCCCAGCAGTGGGGAAGGGGCTTTGAGCTAGCTGATCTTTAGCTTCCGACCTTCTTCTTCTACCTGTTTTGTCCAAGCTAAATAATAGAGTCTCTGACACCTCCAGGACTAAAGGGTCAGGAGGGCTGGAGGGTAAACAATCACCAATGACCAATGATTTAATCCATCATGTACGCAGTGAAGCTGCCATAAAAACCCAAAAGGAGCCCTGGCTGGTTTGGCTCAGCGGTTAGAGCATCGGCCCGTGGACCAATGAGTTGCGAGTTCGATTCCAGTCAAGGGCACATACCTCAGTTGTGGTTCGGTCCCTGGCCCTGGTCGGGGTCATGCAGGAGGCAACCAATCAATGTGTCTCTCACATCGATGTTTCTCTCTCTCTCTCTCTCTCCCTCCCACCCACTCTATCTGAAAATAAATAGAAAAATATCCTTGGGTGAGGATTAAAAAAAACAAAACAGAAAACAAATGAAAGGCGCGTGGTGAATGCATCCACGTGCTAGGAGAGTGGTGCACCCCTGGTTCCACAGGGACGGAGGCTCCTGCACCAGGCACCTTTCTGGACCTTGCCCTGTGTACCTCTTCCTCTGGCTGTTCAGCAGTATCGTTTATAATAGCCTTTACAGTAAACTGGCAAACATTAAAAGAAGGGGGGGTCAGGAGGAAGAGGGAAGGCAAAGAGGCGAGAAAGTTGTATTCGACAGGTGCGGTCACGGTTGGCACAGGTGCTCACTGGGCCTAGCAGTGTTTAAAGTTGACTCTCTCAGAGGGTATTGTCAAAGTCCACACCCACTTGTGTGAACTTTCATTTGCTCCTCCTGTGACAAAGGTATGTGATGTCTTCAGATTGGTTTCTAAAGAACCTATCAGTCCCTACCTCCAGCTTTTTCTGCTCAGATCTCACTGATATCCTAGGTAGCTCTGTTAGAATCTAAGGCAACAAACCCCAAGCTAGCTCACTCTCTTTCTTAGCCTGCACCTGGTCCACAAGGAGCATGCCCCTTTGACCTTTCATTCACAGGGAGTGAGGTGACTCCCTGAACCACCATCCTCTACTCCAGGTGGGGTGCTTCAGCCAGAGGCTTGGTCAGATCTCCCAGGGCAGAGCTGATACACATTCACCGAGTCTCCTCAAACCGAGAGGTACAAAGCAAGTACTCCAGGTGGTCTCCCTGAAGCCCTGTTCATGGCATGGCGTGAGGGAAGAGTACCCCCGTTGCCCGCCATGGGTAAAGGATACTAACAGCATACTGACAACTCTCCAAAGCAGTGGTTCTCAACCTTCCTAATGCCGCGACCCTTTCGTACAGTTCCTCATGTTGTGGTGACCCCCAACCATAAAATTATGTTCGTTGCTACTTCATAACTGTAATTTTGCTACTGTTATGTCTTAGGCGACCCCTGTGAAAGGGTCATTCGACCCCCAAAGGGTGTAAAGGAATCTTCCAGTTTCCACTCATTCTTGGCCTCTTCAACGTTAATCCTTTTGTATTCAAGTGAGTGAAGGGTAAAGGTTACAAAACTAGTTTTCAACACCTGTTTTCTTGGTTCTGTACAGTGATGTGGTTTCTCCTATAATATGTTTATAATGTTCACACTCAGAGGCTATTTAGATAAACTCAGACGCTTGAAAACAGGAGTGGAGAAGGGAGCAGTCAGCCTTCACCTCCATGAAGTGAGTCAGGCCGCACGCAGCCCCGACCACCGACCAGCACGGGCGTGATCACGCTCTTCCTAAGAGAAATGAGGAACCTGCGGCCCAGACGAACGAAGAGACTCGCTCAGGACGGCTCTGCAGTCAGAAGTCTGCCTCGTCCTGCTCCTCACAGACCCCTGAGGGACTCTGGACAAATCTCTTGTCCCCTCTAAACCTCGAGTTTCTGTCTGTAGAATGGCATGGGTAATGGTACGAGGAACACAATGGGTAATTTATAGGAAAGTACTTTCCAAAATGCTGTGCCTTGGGCAGATGTTAATTTGCCATTATTATTATGAGATTGGGGTCAGGGGGGTGATCACAGTTTGTTCGGGACAACCTTAGTCTTAGAATTATTACAAGATTTATTATAAGATCTCAAAAAGGAGAAACATCTGTAACAAAAATAAATTAATAAAAAAAAGAAAAGAAAGGAATTTCAAAGGGCACATGCATGAAATTTAAAAAGAAAAGATTTATTATAAGATCTCTAATTTGTGATAGTGTTTGGTCATAAGGATTGCATGAAATAAACCAGTTCGGAAAGTTTTTTACATAACCTTTATGTAATTGTAAATTAATCTACTACCTAGCCTATTAAAAATGTATATATTTTTTAAAGAGAGCAGTACACATGTTATAATAATGTTACAGTGTTCAAGAACATGTACATTTCATCTACATCCAAGAGCTGTAAAAACCAACTAAATATACAGAGACTACAAAGCACGATGGGACAAAGGCACAGGTGTCACCACAGGCCTGGGCAAAACTGCGTCCGGAGCAGGAGAAATTTCACCTCCCAAAACTGTGGAAGAGGAAATGGAATCATTCAATAACAGAGCACGAAGTACCCACCCACTCCAATACTACATGGTGCCTGATAGTTTTTCTAACATCCAGAAGAAAAGTGCACACCAGACACCTCCCCCAACAGGAGTCTCTGGACCTAATCAAAGTCAAAGGCACAGAGAATGTCAGGGCAGAACAGGCAGCATCTCACAGAGGCTCAGAGGGAAGGCTGCTGGCCGCCCAGGGTTCCCCAGCAGGAAACCCTGCCCTTTATCCTTGCTTGATCTCTTTGGATTGCAAAATATATGCAGTGCTCTTGTGTAACCTAAGAGCCTTTGAGAAAGAGAGGAAGGGGGTGGGGAGAGGAGCACTCTATAGGGGAAAATACTTTTATCTTCATTGTTACCATTTCTGAGAAAAGTGAGGGAGATTAAAGGAAAGGACTTGCTGAGACTGGAAAACTCTAGCCTTTCTCTAGGGGATTGGATGGTCAAGCTTACATTTGTTTTTATTTATGTTTATTAAAAGCAAGGAAAGCAAGCTTGGAATTAACGCTGTGTAAGTAACAGCCGTGATGTAAATGAGCGGTGCACCAATGCCTAGTGCACCAGGGGGCTATATAACACAGATAAACCAAAGGGTGTGGTGGTCCAGAGATCTCTCCAGCAAGCAGCCTGGATCCATATATTTCTGCTATATCATTTTGCACAGTGTGTCAACATAATCATACATGCACATGTTAAATCACTTGTGTTCTCTACTACAATTTAAAAGAACATGTCCAGTGGAGGCACACTGACTTGACCTTTTATTTACAAAGTCATTTTTCCTTCAGTACTAGGTTAGAGCGGCTCTGAGGACCATCACTCTACCAGTCTAGTGCCTGCAAGTGAGTCATTCTGCTCTGCACTGGGCTCAGCCCTGAAGAGATCCTGGGCCATTTATTCAGGACATTTGGGAAACTCCAGTGCATCCAAGCAAGATATGACTAGTGGGATTAAATGGGGATGGGAAGAGCAATGAACATTCCAGAAAGTGGCCTTACGAGATAAAATCTCTGGCCCTGGCCGGTTTGGCTCAGCGGTAGAGCATCAGCCCTCGGACCACAGAGAACAACCTTATTCCTGGAACACAGTATGGCTCAGTAGACATTGAACTATATGATCATCACAACCAAAATGTATTTTTTATCCAACCATTCCCCCTTCATTTACTTCTTATCTCCCATAGGGACTGGTGTAATACAGGCATGAACTAGAGAATGAATGAATGAATGAATATGTTCATGAATGTATATTGTCTGATTATATATAAAAGCATTTGTATAACTTGTGAATGCGATAGTGATTTTCTCCTAATGTTGTTTGCTTGAATATGGTGCCATTATTCATATTATGATAAATGCACCTTTATATCTGTAAGACTTTGTGCTATTTATAAAATGCTTTCACATGCATTATCTTACTTAATCCTCACAGCAGTGCTGCAAAGTAGGTATTATTATCCCCCACTTTAGATAAGATAGGTGATTTGTCCAAGGTACACTGGTAAGCACAGAGCTGAACTTGAACCAGAGTTTTGCCACATATATTTAGCAGTCTTTTCCCTCAGTTGAAGGGTGAGTAGGAAAGCAGAGGTTATGTCCATTTGTAAACAGAGGCTTGTTTCTGAAGATGTACTAGTGTGCAGTGTCCAAACAGGGGAAGTGACCTCTCTAAACTGACAAGCTCTAGCACCAGGCACCTGGCTGGCTGCTGGCTGCGGCTGCTTTTGAATGCACAGCTGGTCTAACCCAGGTCACTCATCAGGACTTACATTTGATGATAGCTACTTAATACTAAAATAACCAGTGAGAGGGGCGAAATTCAGAGAATTAACCAGTTATTATGTTGTCTGCTACATAATGACAAACAACCTTTGGGGTAGATTTTATTTATTTTTTGTCTTTCAGTTGAGTTGCTATATTCATGGAGATACCACAATGATTTCCTCTCCAGTTAAATGTCAGCCCATAACAAGGAAGCCAGCAGGCTTGAACAGCAGGAGTCAATATAAAAAAAAAACTAGGCCTCAAAATGTGGCCTGCTTCCTAAGGCCGCTGGTGCTCTATCCGGTGCTAATGACCTGTGTTGTTGGCCTTGCTGCTTCTGACATGCTATGTCCTGGAGCTATCAGGACCCGGGAAATCGGTTCCTGTGGAAGTTTTCAAACTTTGAAAAAAATGGTACTAAACACTTTATTTAAATGAAATCTAATATAGAAGCCCAAAGAGCAAAGCTAACCCAAGCAGACTGGCTTTGATTGAAGAGTAGGTTGTGATAAGCCTGTGAATGGTGAGCCTTCCCACAGGACTCTAAAAGCAGGTTAACCCATTGTTTTCATGGGAGGAAGTGAGGCCCAGAGAGCAAAATGACTAAGGTAAGGAATTAGAAGTCCACGAGCGTGGTTCTGCTATTCTTTGAATTTTTCTGTTCCTCATCTCAGTTTAACTTCCATTTCTGCCTGGATTCCAGGCTCCTCCTATATCCCATCCTAAGTCCATCCACGTAGGCCTGCTTGCTGCCTACAGAGCCACCCCAGGCTCTAGCCTTGCCGCCACTGCTTACAGCACATCTCCCAATGTGCCTGGTGAAAGAGTTAACAGGAGTCCTTGTCAAAAATGCAGATCCTTAGACCCCCCCCTTCTAGGACAGATTCTGATTCAGTTAGCTTGGGATACAACCCAGTGATTCTTTTTATCATTGAGTTTGGGAAACACTTCCTGGATGGAATGGGCCTAGGAGGTCCTCTTACAGGAACGGCAAAGACTACTTGTAAGTGGGTCATCTGTCACCTGTAAGCCACTGACGATCTCTGTCTTGTCAGGAAACTTTTCTCTCTTCTCCAGAATGAAAGAATGTCAGTTGTCAGACGTACAGGAATGTTTTCAACCAAAACATCCATTTCCATCACTGTTGTGACCACAGGTGTTTGAAGGTGTGTTGCTCTGTGAGGTCATGCTTGATTTACTTGCGTAGGAAGACAGACTTCATGGTGCGATTGCTGCTCCCTCGCACATCACAACCTCCTGACCGGCAGCTTCTGCTTGGCCACTCCCATACCACTTGCTCCTTGCCCACAGGGTATACTCCAGGTCCCTGTTTCCTTCCCAAATCTTATACGTGCTTCATCCAACACCCTGTTCTTCCCGAGCAGCCTGGACTCCAGGATCAGCTATATCCACGGTACACTCACTTAACCACTCTAGACTTGCTGTCATGTCTTAACCATGTGTGAAACCCACTTGTCTGCTCCCTGGTATCCCAGCCTTCTAGTCTGCTGGTACCCCCTGCCTTTTAACATTTACCCTTACCCTCCCCACTTATATATAAGTTGTCCCCTCCCCATTTAGTATTAGAAAAAATAAGCATTTAAATATTTATCTTTCAAAATCTAGAGCTTGTCTCCTTTCCTTTCTAGAAAGCATGTGGCTATAACCTGTCTTTCCACTGAACTTGACTCCAAACCCCTCTGCTTGCTCCCTGATTGATTTTCTGCTGACCCAAGAACTAGAGGACCATCTTTTCCTTTGGAACAGTGCTGCTACTGTCTGTGCGCTGGCCTCAGAGGACGGGTCACAGGGGACACAGGGCCTCAGTGTCATCATCCCTTAGTGCCCAAGGCTACTATGTGAATAGATGGTCATGAAGACTAGGGGATATATCCACAACTGGATGCTGAATATAGTCATTTCCAGACTCCAAGGAAAGGGGATTTTAAACCCAGGATAGCAGGTCCTATGGACAAACTCTGTTTACTAGCCTTGCTTCTGTTTCTTGAGATCTTCAGAGAGGACCCCCTCCACAATCCTTCACGGCACAGATAAGTACACTCTACTCCATAGATTAAGTATAAATACCCTAGAATTTGTCTTAATCACACCCATGATGCTCCTCCCCAGCACACACACACACACACACACACACACACACACACACACACATGCAGGTACATCAGCACGGTTCATAGTATAAATAATCCATAGCAGCACTCTGAGAATATCACCCACACTGGGGAGGAGGGGACATGAGGACAGTTTGTGGCAGGCTCCGGGGCTCTACACCCTGTCCATTTCAGGGTCACTCTGCAAATGTAAGGTGAAGCTATAGCTCTTCATTCTCTATCTCTGCTCCTGCTTATTCCTGGGTCACTTTTTAAACACACATATGCATGCATATACACACATTCCCAAGAAGAAACAAAAATTCACTGTCCTAAAGCCAAGCCCATCTGCAAAATTTCCCAGGCCAAGAGAAAAATACCCTGCTATACAACTATACAGAGGAATTATAGATCCCTTCAGCCCAACCTTGCTGCAGCCCCTGCCTAATGACCCACCACTATCAGGCTGAGTGCTTGGCTCAGTTAGCACATGAGTGGCCCACATGAGTGAGATTAAAACCAGGCCTGTGCCTTTTCTGTTGGGTTCTGATTTTATCTTCTCCCCAGTACCATGAAGTGGGTGGGGCAGATAAGACATATTGCCAGTTATCTTTCAATATCCGTCCTCCCTCCCATAGTAATAAAGTTTTAGCTGGGCTCATGGCTACTTAGCTAAAGACTATTACCTTATCTAGCCATTCTTACAGCTAGGGGAAGCCACGTGACCACTGGTTCCAGCCAATGGAATGAGAGAACGATGTGTGCCTTTTTGTTTTGTTTTGTTTTGCCCTTAGAAAGATTGAGTGTAGCCCTGGTCAGTTTGGCTCAGCCGTTAGAGCGTCAGCCTGCGGACCAGAGAGTCCTGGGTTTGGTTCCCGCTAAGGGCACGTAACTCGGTTGCAGTTTGTCCCCAGCCCCGGTTGGGGTCGTGTGGGTGGCATCCACTCAATGGTCTCTCTCACATCAATGTTTCTCTCTCTCTCTTCTCCCCTCTCTCCCTCCCGCTCTATCTGAAGATAAATGCCATATATATATATATGGATATATATATATATATATATATATATATATATATATATGCGCATATATATATGCTCGAGTGAGGATAAAAATAAAAATAAAAAAAAAAAGATTGAGTGTATGGCCCTGGCCCTTCACGTCCTTCCTGCTGGGTGTGCGACAGCTGGATCCAAAGCAGGCCCCTTAAACCCAGAGATGGACTACCTATCTCTAGATTTCTACACAGAAAGAAATAAGCATCTGCTCTGTTTAAGCCAATGTTTTTTGGGCACTGTCAAATCCAGTGGCACCCTCATGAGTGCCAAGTTCCTTGAAGGAGACATAAAGTAAGAGGCAGCGCTGGTCCTTGGACACCGTGCTATAAGTATGGATTCTGCCTCAGCCATACCAATGATGCCTTTGTCAGAATGTGTATGCTGTGTAACAGAGTAGAGATATCATATTATGAAATGTGACATTTTATCCCATGTCCTTTTGTAGTTTCCTTGTTTAGAATAATTACTAATTTTGCTTCAGGTAACATAATGCTGTCCAATGATCGTCACGTTGACCACAATGGCGGCCTCCACCTGGACTGGGACTTAACAGTTAACACACTTTCTGGAAGCACTGATTTCTTCCTCTTTAGTAGGTTCAGCAGGGAATTTATAGTCTTGAAAGTTCAAGGCTATAACCAATAAGGATAAGAGAAGCTTTGCAAATGAGTACAGGAAGTGGAGGGTTCAAATAATGAGAGCTAATTCCTATTGACTCAGCCCTTCTCCAACAGTCCTGCTACTGCCCACGTGTGAGTAAGACTGAAATGACCTTAACATTGCCCACAAAAACACTGGAAGAAGTTTCATCTTAAACCACCATTCCCCATCCTCACCAGGAAAACTAAATAGTCGTTTGACAACCCTACACTAACTCCACCCAAAAACAGATATTATTAGTCTTATTTTCTGATTTTCTTTGATAACTAATAACAGCAAACTCACATAGCATTTACTAGGTACCAGCACCATTCTGTGCAATTTTCACCTATTAATTCTACCAATTCTTCAACTCTATAAAGTAGATACAATTGTTTTTCCCATTGTACAGACAAAGAAACCAAAGGCACAAATATATTTTACATGCTTGTTAGTAGACTGAATGCATTCGAGCAGGTGAAAAAGGCCATCTTCTTAGAGACGCCTTTGTTGCCATGCTCAGGGCTGGTCAATGAAGTGTGAGCTCCACATTTCCCTCCCACCCGAAATCAAACTCCGCTGAAACTAACCTGCTTCCTCAGCCGGCAAAAATAAATTACCTGACTGTACTGAGCCTGTACCTAAAAGTCAGAGTATTCTCAGCTGGATCAGCTGTTGTTCTCTTCAAGGAAATGGTATCTTCACTGTTTATAGAGCACATCTCAGTGTTAAAATTTTCCCACATGTTGTTCATCTATTTGTTATCACCTCACAGTTTTTCTTTCTTAGAACATCTGGTTTATTAGCATACATAAATGTCCATAAGAACTGGAATACTAATATTGATTTTTTGTTTTAGAAAAAAGTGATTGCTTATAATTCAAA
Source organism: Tadarida brasiliensis (assembly GCA_030848825.1). NCBI lineage: Eukaryota > Metazoa > Chordata > Mammalia > Chiroptera > Molossidae > Tadarida > Tadarida brasiliensis. The sequence goes on along the minus strand of CM061260.1, from coordinate 41,927,546 downwards.
ATCTGTACTTAATGAGAATCAACAGTTAATAAAGAACCCACAAAAGGTACATTGAGTTTTTGACCATTGCAGTGATGAGCCAGCTCTTCCCATGGAATTTATTTGTAACTCTCTGTTTGCTTTGAATACTTCCAAAGATTTTTATAGCTTTCTGGTAGTAAGACAATATTATTGTGTTATATTGTCACATTATTTTATAGTAGACCATCTACCACTGAAATGTTGAAATAGCCTGGCCGGTGTGGCTCAGTGGATTGAGCGTCGTCCCATGGACCGAGAGGTCTCAGGACACATGCCTGGGTTGCGGGCTGGATCCCCAGAAAGGAAGCGTGCAGGAGGCAGCCAATCCATGTATCTCTCTCACATGGATATTTCTCTCTCTCTCTCCCCTTTCCTCTTTTTCTAAAAAAGAAACGAAATATTGAAATAGTGTTTTGCTTGCCAATTCAAAGTTGAACAATCCAAATTGCTTTTCTTCTTTAAATGATACTAATTTTTGTCTATACCATCTGTGGCAAAAACAAACAAAAAAAAATCATAATTTTTTCCATTCTTACTTTCTTCCATTTGGGACAGCAAAGTGATTGTCTAAAACAAAACAAAACAAAACAAAACAAAAAACTACCTAAATTTCTTAACAATATCTCTCTGCAGCTTGAAGTGGCCATGTGTTCTGACTCATGAGATATAAGTGAATATCACTAGATGAGAATTTTCAAAAGCAGTACACACTCAACCAACAAATATTTTCCCTTGCTTTTTCTCTTCTTTCTTCCTGGAAAGTAGACGTGATGCTGGAAGTGTTGCAGTGAGCTTGGGCTCATGAGGCAACAAGCACCCACTAAAGATGGCTGAATGGAAGCACAGAAGCAGCCCGGGTTACATGCGTCGCAAGAGCCACCACACCAGCCCTGGAGTGTCTCGCTCCAGACATCACGTAATGTAAAGAAAATAAAAGCCTGCATTTGTTCAAGCTTCTGTTTTCTGGTTTCTGTTACTCACAGCCAAGCACAGTTTCTAACTTCAAGTGATCAGATAAACAGTACCAGAGGATATGGAGGTTTTCAACATCTTGAAGCTTAAAAATTGGGATAGGTCTACAAAGCATGATTAAACATTCTGTTATACAGCCATTAGGTATTTTCAAACAATATTTGAAATTCAATCATCTGTTGGTGAAGCAGATCAATCATTTGAAAATGTGATCCTGTTACTAAGAAAGAAAAAAATACTAATGCTACCATCCACTCTCTATTTCAGTAAAATAGATTTGGACATAGAAAAGAAAACATACACTATGGTTTTTGAATTATGAAACTGACAGGAAATACATGAGATTGTGGGTTTCTTAACATGAAGAATTCCTGTGCTCAGGAGTATGTATATATGTAGTAATGTTCACACAAGTGAGTGGACTTTTAGCTTTAACAATAGAAGCAATAGGAACCTCTAAATTGTAGAATTTTAGAAAGTATGAAAATAAATGAGTCTTATTCTATATGTATGTGATAATATCTACTATTTAAAATGTGCCAATAGTGGGCCAAGTTCTGTAGCAGATCCTATACCTGAAGAAGAGAGGTGTTTAGTGGATTCATTCATATATTGTTGAGTTTATTCTTCTTTAGTCCCATATATCTGAGAAAGTCTCCATTCCCGACGCAAGTACAAAGTGTAAGATTTGGAGAGGCATTTTATGTGATTAAAAATTCTCTTAGTGAAAGCTCTTAACCACAACCATATTAGTTTTCTACTGCTATGTAACAAATTACCACACACTTACTGACTTAATACCCATTTATCACCCTACACTTTCAGTAGGTCATAAGTCCAGTAGGCATACTGGGTTATCCGCTCAGGGTCTTACAAGGTAAAATCACAAGGTCAGTCAAGCCACATTCTCATCTGTAGCTTGAGACCATCTTCCATGCTCACTTAGATTGCTGGTAAAATTCAGTTCTTTGCAATATAGAACTGAGGTCCTCATTTTCTTGCTGGCTGTCAGCCAGGGGTCTTCAGGGTCTAGCCATATGCCCTCCTTTTCTCACAGCTTGGCAATCTGCTTGTCTCCCAAGCCAGCAGGGAAACATTTTACTGACGCTTTGCCTTCTTTTAAAGAGCTCATCTGATTAAGCGAGGCCCACCCAGGATAATCTTCCATTTGATTAATTCAAGATCAGTTAGTAACCTAATGATGGGAGTGACACCCTATCACATCCACTGTTTCACACACACACACACACACACACACACACACACACACCGGGGAGGGAATTTTAGAGGGCATGTATACCAGGGGACAGAATCTTGGGGCCATCTCAGAATCCTTCCTGCCATAACAATCTAGAGTATTTTGTTACTTGAAGAAGTAGTTATAATGGTTACTGTTAAGTCACAGCTCTGAGGAGGGAGGCCATGCCCATTATTACCTCATTATCTGACAATATCCTTGTCAGCACTGTACTCTCACCACAGTTTTGGAGTTAGGTATTCAACACCTTAGGATGACTGTTTCTTCAAACCGGAATAAAAAGAGAGTTCCTATTCCATCCTTGGGTACATCTGCCATAAGCGACGCATGCAGACTCCTGCCCGGAGTTTGGCACCGGGGTTTTCTGCAAGGCCAGTGCTGCTGCGTGGTGCTGGGGCTGGCAGCAACAGTGGCCGTTCCCTCCGTAGTTCTTTCCTGTGTCTCTGGACTTATGGAAACTGAGCAGATTTATCTGGCCTTTCCATTTATCCCCTGAGCTACCTAATATCCTTTATTAAATCTATTTCAGCTAAAACCACTCAGAGAACTTTGTGTTATTTGCAAATAAGAACCTTGACCAAGATAGGGATTAATGGCAGCTGGAGTCATGGACAACAGACCTTTCAGGAAATGAGAATGTGTGGCTGCTTACCTGATGTGGTCAGGTTAAAAGGCAGTGAGAAGCCAGACCGTGGCAGCAGTGGAGAGAGAGTTACGTACATGATCACTTGGTCATATGGAATGAGAACTCCCTCAATGGCAGGGCTTTCAGGGACAAAGTGACTGCAGTTATACAAGAGTAGGAAGGCATGTAGAAGAAAAGACTGAAGATCACTCTGGGTGCTTCTAATTGCTACAGGTTAATTTTATGTGTCAGCTTGGCTAGGCCCAGATATATAGTCAATGTATACGTATACACGCACACACACACACACACACACACACATACACACACACACACACACATCCTGTCCATTCTGTTTCTCTGCAGAACTCTAACTAACAAAGACAGGCTTAAAGTTTGACCATGACCTGGATCAAGTTATAGTCAGAACTATGCATGCCCTAAAAAGAATGTCTTAACAGTATGGTGGTTACCAGAGGGGCAGAGGGGTGGGGGAGGATTAACAGGGTAAAGGGGTCAAGTATATGGTGACAGAGGAAACTAGACTTAGCATTGTGAGCACACAGTGGAATATACAGATGATGTATTATAAAAGTGCATACCTGAAACTTATATAATATTATTACCGTTGTTACCCCAATAAATTTAATTTAAAAAAAAAGAATGTCTTATATAGCCACAGGCTGTTATAACTGAAAACATAACACATGGTGTTAGCCTGTGGATTGTTGAATTATATCAACTGATTTCAGTCTCATTGTTGCTCTTACATGAAAACGAAGGTATTGTTGAGGGAATAGTAGTACCAGTGCTCTGTCCCCTAATTAGAATGGGGTATGTGGGAGGAGTCTGATGATTCATCCCACTCCGAAGTCCCTAATTTCCCTGAGCCTTCCTGTGCCTCTGAGGCAGCCCTCCCTTGTCTGGCCCATGAAGCTGCTCCTGCCTTTCTTGAATTCCATGTAATGGCCTAGCCCTAGACAGAGGCAATTACTTTGTAAGGGAAATCTACTTCTCCTCACTCCCTCCCCTGAGAATCCTCATTGCCTAGAGGCTTATAATTAGAAATTTCCAGAGGCCTATTACAAAGGCAAACCAAGAAGGAGAAAACTTATACACCTGAAGGTATAAATGCATGCAAGCCCTACAAGCAAGCAAGATTTTGCTCATTTATATCAGCAAAAACCTGGGGAATATATGTGGAAATGGATTTTGAGGGATGCTTGTGGTATAGATTATTAATGATGACAGAACAATATCTCCCATAGCACATGCTCCCCTTTGATGCTCCTCCAATCAAGAGTTGAGGTCTCTTGTTCCTTCCCCTTGAATCCAAGTGGAGTTGTGACTGGCAGAAGTAAAGTTATATGACTTTGCGGCTGGGTCATAAGAGGCGATAGTTTCCACCTGGCTGTCTTTGGGATGCTCCCCTTAGAATCCAGACACCATGTGGAGTCCAAGCAACCACATGAAGAGGCCTTGTGTAGGGTTCTGAGCCCGTGGCCCCCGCTGAGATCCCAGGCAACAGCTAGCAACAATCGCCAGACAGGTGAGTAAGCAGGCCAGTCAGCTCTGCACCCCAGTTTCAGATCTTTCCAGCTGAGGCCTCAGATGTTGTGGAACAAAGATAGCTGTCCCCATTGTTCCCTTTCTGAATTCCTGATTCTCAGAATCCATGAGCCTGACCAAAAAAAAAAAAAAAAAATTATGGCTCTGAGTTTGGGATAGCTTGTTACACAGCATTGGTAACTGAGACAGTACTTAGGCCAGTGATTTGGTCTGAGTTGTTGATAGGAGTGTGCTTCTAACAGATTCTGAAGTCAATATGCTAGGTCAAGTAGTTAGAGTTTCAAATTTTGCTCAATTAGTTCACTGAAACCTTCATTCAGTGGTGGCCATCCCTAAATGAAGATGTAAAAAAAGTTATCTGATATTATGAAGAGGCAAAAATACAAAGATTTGGGAAAATAAGAAAATGTTGGTGACTATAATTTGCAAACACTCATACACATACAGATACACACACACACACACACACACACAGATACACACACACACATTGTGACCCTCGAAAGAGCCCAGAAGAAACTCCTTTTCACCACACCATCAAAAACTACATTGGTAAGTAGTGGGCCAGCATCTTTGAAAAGTGCTGTTGTCTGTGGGCACCTGACGCTGCCATGGAAACGGGAATTCTGATGAGCAGGCCTTCGGCTGACAGAAGTCTAGTTGCAGTTCTTCACCTCAGGAGACAAGGCAGACATGATTGTGGTAATAGGTAATCAGGCCAGCACAATTATCATATGATTCATAATGAAGTGATCTTTTTAATTTTCTTTTTAATTTCTTGATTTTTAGAGAGAGAGGAAGTGAGAAGGAGAGAGAGATGGAAACATCGATGAGAGGGAACATCGATTGGCTGCCTCCTGCATGCCCCCACTGGGGATCGGGCCCACAACCTGTGCATGTGTCCTGACCAGGAATCGAACTGGTGGCCTCTTGGTGCATGGGTCAACGTTCAATCACTGAGCCACACCAGCCGGACTGAAGTGATCTTTGACAGTACTAACTAATCAGAGATCCCCAGTACAAAAATATAGGGGCAACCCACTAAGATCCCTTTTGATATAAAAACAAAAATAAATAAGAACAAAACAATAAACGCCACTATTTCTAAAGAACAGAGGCATAAAATAAGCTGCCACGCTAGAGTCAAAAACCCAACAACCAACCCAGACAGGAGTCAGTTCACAGACCCGAAAGCCCATCAATGAAGGAGCGAGCCCAGAAAACCCTTGAGAAAAGGTCCTAAGATGATGTCAGAAGTAAGTACCTTTCCTCTGGCCCTCTCCAGTAGCACCTGTCACCATTTTGCAAGAATGACTGTGCACTACTAGTGATAAGACAACATGTCTGGGGATGACTGAGCTCTGGCTCGGAGCTACAGGTAATCCATGGAAACCCACTGCTCAGACTGGGAGCTAATGGGGGCCATGTGGTAAGTGAGTTTTGAGAAACTAGTCAGCATCAGAGTGGGCCCAGTGCTTCCACAAAACCATCTTGTTTATATTTTCCCAGTCCTCAAAATAGAGTTTGACTAGAAATACTCAGCAACTGGAAGAATCTCCAGACTGGCCCTTGACCCCTACAGTCAAAATTTTAATTATGGTAGATATAGTCAAATGTTAAGTCCCTAGGATGACCTGCTCTTCCAAAATGTTAAATCAAAAGCAACACCACACACCTAGTAGACATAGAGATTAGCACCACCATTAAAGACTTAAAAGATGCACAGCTGGTAACTATTCTCGTATTTTCATCTAATTTACCTGTATGGCGTCTGCCAAAGAGAACTGGGTCTTGCAGAATGACAAAGGATTATTTTATATTCAACTGAATTGTCATGTCATGAGGATACTATCATTTAGTAGAAAAAAATCAGGTTAGCCCCTGGATTGTAGCTGGAATGTACCTATTGATTTGATCAATGCCTTCTTCTCTGTTCCAATAAATAGAGAACACTAGGTACAGTTTGAGGAAACATAATCACCATTATATGTATTAGACCGAGAAAAGATTGTCCTAAATAGTCTTAGAGTCTCCTCGTCTGAGGAGAGAGTGAGGTTTTTTTGTTTGTATGAGAGATTGTCACCTCATTTGGTGGGAACATAGTTTTTGTTGCGATTTTTGTTTTAAGTTTGGAAAATGAATCCAGATAAAGGGTGACATCTATGTTTTGTGATTGCTCACGATTATTTTAAACATTTTTCTAGCTTTTGATTGTTTCCTATTTTGTAAATCTTATTTTCCCCAAGTTGAATCTCAAAAACTTAATCTCCACAGACTCTTTTACAAATAGGGCAAGCAGTGACCTGGTTTTTGCCATGTGGGAAAATCGGGTCTGCATGGGAAATTCGTGCTTTGATTATGTGGATGTCACCAGGTAAAGGCGGTGATGGAGGCTTCCTCTCTAACCTGTGGAATGTGGTTTCCGGGTCACTGGCAGCTTCCTCCACGGAACAGATCAGTGGAGTGGTTCTGGAGTTCACGGTGGTGACCAGTAACAGCTCCCTCATTAGTCCAGTTCTGTGATGTGTCACAAGGTATTGTTCCTGAGAGCGTAATCTATTTGTCCAACTCTCCCCGTGACCCCATGTAGGAGACCATAGAGTTTATCATTTGAATTAAGACACATTTGGGAGTGAAAGGGGATGCTATTAATAACGTCAGGAATAAACTAGAACGGTACTGAACAGATGGGACACATAGTAACTCTAATACTGTGATTTACTTAATACATTTTGCTGCTTAAATTAGTCAGACTAGACTTACTTGTTTTTTTTTTTTTACTAAAATTCCATTGGATTTGTATGATTATAAAACTAGTTAACGTAAGTGGACCCTGTGTACTATATTGTGCCTGTAACACAGGAGAGAATATTTTACTCTACATATTTATAAAGCAAATTTAGGTTCATTCAAATTCATAGACTCTATTATATCAATATTAGTTGACTTAATGTAGCCATATGCTTGTTGCCTAAAGAACCATGACTCACACTGATGTTATTTGTTGTTAATGAAGCCTAGGGAATGGAAACAAAGTATCTTGTCACACTGTTTTTATAAATAATGATTCGTGGACGTAGAAGTGAGTTGAGGTTGTTAAATGCCATATTACTAGGACAGAATATACACTTTAAAAAATCTTTAATTTAGTGTCCATGTTAAAATTGTTATCACCTAATTTCAATATAAGTTCTTATTTTATGCTATAGATATATAGCTATATGCAGATTGTTCTATGCTATAGATATAAGTATTTGTACTGTGTTACTACTAATGTCAGAAACCTAAGAAGAAAGAAAGATCAGTCTCCTTCCTCATTCCAGTGTCTTCATTCAAACAGTATCACCGGACACTTACTGACACTCTACTTTCTCATTCACCAGTTCATATCAGCACTGGGCTAGTAGCTCAGAAAACAAGGATGAGCAAAACAGACATGATCCTAGGGACACAGATCTAGTTGTCTCAAAAGGCAATACAGTAATAAAATTATAACACAAGTAAATACACAGTTGCAAACTGTAAAGAGTGGTATGAAGTAAATGTATCTGAGGCTCTGGGACGTGGGTTATGTAGGAGTCAGGGAAGGGCTTTAGAAGGAAGTGGTATTTGAACAGACACCTGAAAATGACAAAACAACAGAGTGTGGGAGTTCGTGTGGGAGAACAGGCCGCTCTAGACCTAGAGAAAAGCACGTAAAGGCTACGAAGCAAAACTGGGCATGAATTTCAGTTCAGAGCACTGCAAGGAGACCCGTGCAGCTGGGGCTGGGAGCAGGGGGTGTGGGGCCACAGTCGACTCCAGGCAGCTGCCTCTACCACAAAGGCCTGCGGACAGGAACAGGAAGGAGGCCTTGCTCAAGCCCTCTCCCCCATTCTGGGAAATTGGGCAGGTCAGTAACAACTTTAAACAGAACACCCGGAACAGAAATAGGGTTCTGAGAGGATTGCTAGTGCAGGAATTCTACCCAACATTGTAAAATGCGGGAAGAGTGGAGAGGGAAGCCAATGTCCTTGTGGGAAATCCCCAAATTAGGAGTCCAGACACCAAGTCATCAACACCAAAGACAAAGGTGATCTTCAGGTAAAGATGACAGACTGAATGCATACATCTATGTACCTGTCTTTTCTCTCCCAAATTCCTTAACCCACCAAAACAACATTTGTAAGTTTCACTGATGTAGGACAATTATAAAGGATAATTGTGCCGAAAAACAAAAAATTGCACCGTCCTCTGACCAGAAGTTTAATGAAGAAACAAAGTGGATGGGATATTGAGTGGAAATAAGAGCCAATAAACAAAAATCTCACCCAGCCTAAAACACAATCAGGAGAAAAGTACTTGAGTAGATTTGTGTTTTGTAAACAAAAATTGTGTATAATCAAAATTGCCATTGAAATGGGCTTTCTTTTTGCTGCAGTCTTTTGTAGTTTAAAATGTGGTACATTCGGCATGTATTGCATGGGGAACAGTTTCAGGAGGCCAGGGTCTGCTAGGGGGTAGAACACCTGGAAAAACAGCCCCGGGCAATTGATCTCCAACTGGTCCATTCTTACAGTAAGCACTCAGGAATGTGCCGAGTGGTCATGAGTTAGTTTGCATCTGGTGAGCATTAGAAACATAACCAAAGTCTCCAGAACAGTGGGAAATGATCAAGAGGGAGGAAAAACCTCTGAGCACTGGCAAAAAGAACTAAAAACCTTGAGTTCTCTCGGTCAGCAGGTAGTGCTACCAGCGAGCGGCACAGCACCCTGTGGGAGATGACAGCCAGGTGAGCTTTGCCATCAACAGGATATTGCTGTTAGCAGTTTGCCTGCAGAGCTGTCTAGATGTAACTACTTAGGTTTTTTTCTATTTCCATTTAAGGAAATTGTGTTATATATCTTAAACTTTATTGTCTTCCAGTCAACAGGCTCGTTCGTCTTCATAAAAATTACACAATTACCTAGGTGTTTTTTTTTTTTTTAAATGAATCGATAAATATTACTCCTGAAAAGTTCTTGAGAAGGCAGACAATCAAGAATACTGGTTAAGCATCCAGCACAAGTGATATTTCCTTAACAATGGAACAGAATAATATTTTTTGGGGTAAGCACCTGAAAAAAATGCTTGGCTTACATTTGGAAGGCACGCTATAAGGGACAAAGCTGTATCTTTCGTCATTATTGTCATACTCAATGTGGTGAGCGCTTTAACAGCAAGAGGCACGTGGACGCCAGACAGGGTGGAAAGAGCAGCCGGTTAACATCTCCCTTCTCAGGTTTGCTCATTCCGGGACAAAGTGTATTGAATGGAATGATCGGCAAAAATCAGCCGCCATATTCTAAAAGTTGTTTTTCTTATGTCTTCCCTACAACGTAATTGAATTCTAAGAAATTAAGTAGGAATATAATATAAGTCCACTGTAAAATAAGAGCCATTCCAGATAGACGCTAAGATGAGAGCAAACAGAAAAGTGCCTCATTAAATGTTGTCTTTGAATAAGCTAAATGAGCCAGCGCTTTCCCTCTTCCGAGAGTCATCAAGGGTGGCTACTGTCCTTTGTGCCCCTTTCCCCACAGCAAACGCTCTTCCTGGAGTATTGGTGTGATGAGTGTTGACGTTGGAGAAAGAACAGCGAAGAAGTAACCAAACCTCCATGGTGACAGGAGAGACAGAGAACAGGGGATAGATAAATCAGTCACTTCTCTCCACTACAAAAGTTTAAGATAGTGTTCTCTAAAGTGGGTTTTCTGACACGAGAAGATCTAACTTAGCCTGGCCGGTGTGGCTCAGTGGTTGAGCGTTGACCCATGCACCAAGAGGTCGCCGGTTCGATTCCCGGTCAGGGCACATGCCCAGGTTGTGGGCCCGATCCCCAGTGGGGGGCATGCAGGAGGCGGCCCATCATGTTCTCTCTCATCGATGTTTCTATCTCTCTCTCCCTCTCCCTTCCTCTCTCTCTAAAATCAATAAGAAAAAAAAAAAAAACAGTGAAGAATGACAGATAATTTCAGATCCCAAAGAATGAGAGGGAACCCTGCCCTCACATCCAAAATCAAGCTGTTCACAAACCCTCTCTAGTCACAGGTCCCACCCAATTCCCAAAGAGCACTGAGAATCACTAAACATTTGGGGAAATAGTTGCTAAAAATCAACCTAAGGAGAATTGCTATTCAAACAAATAAAAAATATTGTACGTTAAAATATATCTTTAGTAATGTTCCAGATATCTATTGCTACATAAAAATCTACCTCTCTTGTCCTGGCCAGTTTGGCTCAGCGGTTAGAGTGTCGGCCCACAGACCAGAGAGTCCTGGGTTCGGTTCCCGCTAAGGGCACATACCTCGGTTGCAGTTTGTCCCCGGCCCCGGTTGGGATTGTATGGGTGGCGGCCACTCAATGTGTCTCTCTCACACATTGATGTTTCTCTCTCTCTCTCTCTCTTCCTCCCTTTCTCCTTCCCGCTCTATCTGAAGATAAATGCAAGAATGTCCTCGGGTGAGGATAAAAAAATAAAAAACGACCTCTCTTATGGCTAAACACAACCACGTTACTATATTGAAATATCTTATATTTCATCATTTTGTGGGTCAGGGAATTGGGCAGATTTCTATTCCTTGTGTCATTGACTGAGCTCACTTGATTATACACAACTGACAGATAAACGGGTCTAGAGTCTCCAAGACTGACACCTCCACATGCTCGGTGCCTTGGGGCAAGGCTGAAAGAACCGACTTAGTTGGAACTGTCACCCAAAGCACCCACAAGTTACCTTCAGCAGGGCAGTCTCAGGACAGTCAAACTTCTTCCATAGTGGCTGGCTTCCCCAGAGTAAAGATTCCAAGAAACCCAACTGGAAACTACAAAGAGGCTTAGGACCTAATCTGAGAAATTCAAGAATATCACTTCTGCCCATATTCTAATTAATGATCAAGCAAATCTAAGGCCAAGCCAGATTCAAAGGTAGAGAATTAGATTCCACCTCTCGGTGGGAAGAATAGCAAAGAATTTGTGAGCATGCTGACTCTACCACAGTTGGGTAGTTTCCACTTATGGCCATGATGAATTAAATAGTACCAGAAAAACCCTCCTGCAGGAAACAACTAGAAAACTGGAAAAGCATATGAAACAACTGTTTCAGACATTAGACAAAAGGCATGAAAGATTATGATCTCTGAGAAAAGGGAAACAAATGAGGTGACCCCAACAACCACCTGGCTTTCTGCCTAGAGACACTTCCCAGAAATCAGTTCAAGGAAAGAAAACCAAACAGAGCACAATGATGCTGATGAGCTGAGAAGACAGGGATTGAATTTTGGGAAGGCTGAGGTGACTGAAAATTGCAGAACAGAGTATACATATGGTCAGTTAATTTTTTACAAAGGTGCCCACGTAATCCAATAGAAAAAGAATAGTCTTTTCAATAAAGTTGCTGAAACAACTAGATATCTGTGTTTCAAAATAACTAAGGGGAAAAAACCTTGAATAATTCTAACAATTCTTTGCATCATGCACAGAAAACACTAACCATAGAATAAAATATTCTAAATTGTACTTCACAAAAATAAAAATTTTCTAATCTTCAAAGGGCACTGCTTTTCAAAAAAACACTGTTAAGAAAGCAAAAGGTCAAGCCACAGGCAGGAAAAAACTATTTGCAACACATGTAAAGGACTTATAACCAGAATATTTTCAAATCAATAAGAAGACAAATGACTCATTTTAAAAATGGGCAAAAGTTTTGAAAAGACGTCCCAAGGAAAGGCCGCAGAGCGCATGGAAGCATGCATATCATTACACATTAGGGGCATGCATATTAAAACCACAGCGAAATCCCTCCAGAAATACCATTAGAGTGGCTAAAATTTTCAAATCTGACAATAACAAATAATGAAATGTAGAGCAAATGGAACACTCATACTTTGCTGGTAGGAATACAAAATAGCACAGCTGCATTAGAGTACCATTTGGTAGATTGTTATGAAGTTAAATATATATTTACCATACCACCTAGCAATTCTACTCCTTGGTATTTACCTAAGAGATAAAATTAGATGTCCACACAAAGACTTGTAAGTGAATGTTCATAGTAGCTTCATTCAGAATATCCTCAAATGGGAAACAACTCAATGCCCATCAACTGGAAACACAATAAACAAACTGAGATATATTCATGCAACGGAATACTAATCAGAAATAAGAAGGAACAAACTGCTGTTATATGCAACAACATGGCTGAATCATAAAGACATTATAGTTAACAAAAAAGCCAGACATAAATGACTACATAGTATATGGTTCTACTTACATAAAATTCTAGGATATACAAAACTAATCTATAATGATAAATGTTCGATCAATAGTTGCCTGGTGTGAGGAGAATGAGGGAGTATTGACTACATTGAGGCCCAAGGAAACTTGGAGGTGATAAAAATGTTCTAATTGGAGCAGTATGTTTTCTATATACATGAGTGTATATATTTGTTAAAACCCATGCAACTACTTTAAATAGGACTATTTTGTTGCATGTAAAGTGTCTGTGAAGTTTAAAGTTCACCAGGTGGGACACACATGGAAGACTCAGTGAGCTAAAAGATCAAACGTCTGTCTCCACCCAGACAGACACAGCAATATCAAGTATTACTGAATAGCTGGATATTTTGGATAATTAACGTTTCAGCAGCCATCAACAGCTCCATAAAGGAGAAATAAAGAGGAAGAACGGGGAATTTTCTAGAAGAAAAATGCAATGTTCCAGAGCTGAAGAAAGTCAAGGGGCTTCACACTACAAGTACCATTGGCTGCGGAGAAATCAGGACAAATGGAAAAAACAATTTTTTAAATACTAGTGACGTTTCAGGATCTCAGGAAAGCAAGAAAATTCTAAAATCTTTTAGACAAAACAATCTAAAAAGAATCAAGAATTGATTAGAATCAGATTTTTACATTGGCAACACAGATTGCAAGATGATAAAGCGTCTTTAGTATTCTAAGAAAAAATTCATTTGTAGTCTAAAATTTTGAACCAAGTACACCAGCATTCACTTACGAGGGTAGAATGAAGATATTTTCAGACATACAAGAACTCAGAAAATCCATCCTCCTCAGGCTTTTCCTGAAATATTCTGAGCTTTCCACTTATTTCCATCTCTACTTGGCTTACTGCTGCCTAGCCTCTCTGCCTCTAGTCTTGTCCCCATCCCATACCTTTTTTCACTTTGCAGCTGGGATTATCTTTTTTAAAGGCAAATCTCATCATTGACTTGTTTAGTAAAACCCTTCACTGGCTGTCTTCTCCACACACTTCTCTAGCCATTTTCCTTCCCCTCCAACTACTTCTGACCTCCTGAGAGCCTGCCTTCCTCTCATGTCCTTCTGGGCTATTGTCTCTGAGTCTTTAGAATCACCGTGTTCCTTCCGGATTGCCTCTATCGGGAATGCTCTCCCCCTGGTTCATTCCTCATCTTACTTCAGGTCTTTCTTAGTCTTGATATTATTTCCTTTGAAAAGTGTACCATGAACCTCCATTCCCATCCCTGCCTCTCCATCAGAGTAGGTTTGACTCCTTTGTTATTGCCCCTAACAGCGCCTGTACTTATAATTACAGTAATCGTATTATACAGCTATAAATAGAACTATGTATTTGTATAATTATTTAATGTCTTTTATTCCTAACACATAGTAAGCTCTATAAATGTAGTTTCATTTTACCTACAGCTCTGTGGGTCAGAATGCTGTCTGTCCCCAATATTTGTTCTCTACTTCTCTAGTACCTAGACTAGATTTTCCAGTCTCCTGTAGCCATGTGGCTTCGTTCTGGCTAATGGGGTGTGAGCAGAAACAACATGTGCAATGGGTTGTGACCTTAAAGGAAACAGGTTTGGTCTTCACTTCTCCATTTCACCTTCCTGCTGGCTAGTGAGCCATCATAAAACTGACTAAGGTCAAAACCATCGGGACAGAGGATAAACAAGGCAGGAACAAGTATCCTTGACTCTGAGGGCCCACCTCATTCCAGTCCTGGAATGATATTCTTGGACGTTACATGAATGACTTAAAAAAAAAAAAAAAACTTCAGATTAGACGGCCAGACCCTAGACCCTCCTGAAAAATACTACCCCTCTCACCAAAGGAAGAACTCTAGAATTGCCTGTCATTCCACTTATGATTTCTTATATGCTTTTTCCCTTTCACGCATGGGTGCCATAAATATTTATTATATTCAATGATCTATTTATGTAACCTTTCAATGTTTTATTATCCAGTTATCTAGATGCCCTCTAGCAGACCCAGTGTTTCCACATTATCGATCTTAAATTATAATGAGGAAAAAGGATGTAACTGCAAAATACCTTCTTACGAGTTATTTTTTGGAATCCTAAACATGTCCTCAGACCTCAAGGGGAGATACGATATCCATGCCAAAACAAGCAAAATTCAAGTCAGCATGGAAAGAGCTTATTGCATCTTGAGTTTCGAGGGGCACTGGCAGCCACAAGCTCACGCACAGGTGAGGCAGTCAGCTGTGTAAGTGTACGCACCTATAGATGATTGCAGCAGCCTCCGAACTGATCACCTACTTGCACTATGAACCCCTCAAATGTGTCTGCCAAAATGATCTTTCCAAAATAAAAATCTGATCATGTCCCTTCCCCTGCTCAAAAGTAGTTGCTGGATTTTCATTGCTCTTGGGAGAAACACCGAAATCCTCAGTGCAGCTTGCCTCTGCCTGCTTCTGTAACCTGGCGCTTCCCTCTCCCTTGCTCTGCACGATAACCACTTTTTCTTTTTCTTCAGTTCCCTCCAAGCACCATTTCCTTCCCCCTATGAGCCTTCACGAAGGTTATTCCTTTTGTTTGAAATAGTCTTCCCCCTTGCCTCCCTTGACTTATTTAACTACTATTCAAATGTCACATTTTTAGGGAAGCAAGCCTTTGCCTGAATCTTTAGACTTACTCACATTTCCCATTCTACACATTTATACTATCAGACTTTTCATAGACCTTACACAGTTATAATTATCTGTGCATTTGGCTCATGAGAGCAAGGACCATGTCTACTTTGCACAGAATTGCATCTCACAGCTTACGCAGATACTTTATAAATATTGATCAAATAAAATTAATGAATGAGATATGATTTGTAAGGTAAGAATAAAAGGCACCCTGCTTACCTTCTCCATCAGCCTGCTATTAGGGCCTGGAATTCTCTCCATTGTTTAATTTAATGAAACAACATGGACTGAGAAATTTATTAAGCATTGCTGGAATTTGATTGTTGAGCCTGAAATATATGCTTATCAGGCTCTATATCCACCTGTAACTACCAACTAGAAACAATGTGAAAGAGCAATGCCCCTTGTGGAAATTTTAGGCAAAGCCCTACTTATGCACCTACGTTCTGGGGTGCATACTCATGTGTGGAAAGTGGGGGGAGAGGCTTGCAGGAGGAGGGGCAGCATGGTGTGGTGGTTATGAGCTCAGACTTTCTAGCTGACTCTATGGTTTTGAATCTCTGTCCTATCACTTATGAACTATTACTCACAGGCAGTTTTCAGTCCTCTCTGTGCCTCAGTTTTCTGAACTGTAAAATGGAGCTAAATATTATGTGCCTCACAGGCCCATGAGGATTCAATGAGTTAGTATTAGCAAAGGGCTTAGAAGAGTGCCTGACAGAGGACAAGGGCTAGAGAAGCACTTATAGGTAACACACGTTCCATGGGAGATGCTGTTCCCAGAGAGGTAAAAACCAAATACTCATCACAACAGTCAAGTATCTACAAACGCAACCTCAGAGGACAGAGGTCAGGTCTGCCCCTTCTCGCCACCCTCAATACATTGCTTTGGGTTTAAGGAATTGTGCCACTTAGGAGTTTCTTGTTATATACAGATGTCTTCCAGGAACTGTAAACAGGGAGCTATTTTATCACATCCAATCTTCTTAGCAAGTTCTGAGTGCAAGGCCAAGGATGATTCATTTTAGTAAATCAGAGGCTAGAGAAAAGTAGTTCATTTAATCTAGCAAATACATACTGTGAATGGCAGAGGCTGGCTACCCGTGCTCACGCCCTCCTTGATACACTGTGGCCTGTGTGATCCAGGCCTCTGGCATCGAGGAAGGGAGTGGGAAGAGCTCTCAGGTGGGCTGCGAGCAGTGATGGGTGGCACTTTCGGACCACGGCAGTTAAACGCAGGTGTTCTGCTCTGCTTTACCCCTTATCTGGTCATCTGCTGGAGGACAAGGAAATCCTGCACAGGGCAGAGCTCCACCTCCCTCCCTGAAATTCAGTCCAAGGTCTCTCTTTGCTCTTGAGTTTAAGTTGGAGCCTAGGAGTTATTTCCATGAGGCTTTATTACCAAGAAGCTTGATAAATGGTTTTACATTTAAAACTAGCTGAGCTATTGAAGCTATAGACTGTTATGTGAGCAAGAAATGGTGTTAAACCAGTGACACTTGGGGGTCATTTGTGATGGCAGCTAGCCTACTATGACTAACACCCAGGAACGGAGCCAGGCACTCTGATCAATTCATGCAACTCAGTTTCAACTGAGGTTTCCATGTCCACTGTCATCCAGATATGCTGTTCCGGTCTCAAATCCTCTCCCAAGATTACTGTAACATCTGAAGTTACATTCTTATGCTCACCCTTGGCATTGAGCTCTCGGTTCTGCAGAACTAGAAGAGCTTATTCATGCCATTTCTCAAGTGCTTCTCTATTCTCAGCAGCATCAAGTAAACATGAAATGCAACCTCTACTCAATTTCCACCTCCCTCCCCTTGCAAATTCCCTCTCTCAAAGCTTTTGTTATTCGGTTGACTTTACTGAATGTGGGACTACAGTGAGAAGGTGGTGGTGTTTACTTTGCACCATCCTTGAACTTCAAAGACAACAGCAGACATTTTTTTTCTTCTTAGAAGCCCTTCTCCTCGACTCCACCCAATAAAACTACAAGCGATAATCCTTAACCTCCCTAGAATCCTTTTTTTCTTAACCCTCTGCCTTAGACGGCCCCTCACTTGAGAACACCAAATGTGTCTCCCCATAGTATGTAAGTCAGCAGTTTTAACTTAATGAAATTCACTCCTATTCCCAAACTCGTGTCTAGGCCATCTTTGCAATGCTAAACCCGTTAAGCGGTTCTCAACCTTCCTAATGCCGCGACCCTTTCATACAGTTCCTCATGTTGTGGTGACCCCCAACCATAAAGTTATTTTCGTTGCTACTTCATAACTGTAATTTTGCTACTATTATGTCTTAGGCGACCCCTGTGAAAGGGTCATTCGACCCCCAAAGGGGTCGTGACCCACAGGCAGAGAACCGCTGCTAAGGTCATCTTCCGTGCAAGAGGGCGCATCGTGTCTCAGGATCCTTTTCACAAAGACAAAAAATACATGTTGGCTCCCACATGTATAGTCCCTTGGAAAAGATAAGACAACTACACAAATAATTATAAATTGGAATAGATTGTTATACCTCATTAACCAGGCTGCTTCCTTCACACCCTGCAGGACTTGAGAAAGGAGCAAAGCTGGCAAGCATGGTTCATCTCCACTCCATTCACTAACAAAATCTCGGAGCTTTGGGGGGAATTAAAAATCTCTTCCCCTCACAAAAGGGGAAGGACCTTTGGTCTACAGCTTTTTAACTCCATGAGTCTTCTCTCTCCCCATGGAGAGAGAATTAAAGCCAACCTATCCACTCCAACTCCCCAAACAGTAAATTGAGGCTATAAAAACAATTCCAATTCAAGGTTCCTTTTTGTTATGTGAGCTAAAATTGGAGCCCTAGAGTTATTTTAATGATACTTTCTTTGCTGAACAGTATTATGAATGGTTTTATATTTAATACCAGCTTTGTTATTGAAGCTATAGATAAATGTCTCTCAGTAATAGTAACCTTTGGTGCCAGTTCTGGGCTGTTACATTTTAAGTGAAGTACAATGCAGAAAACAATGTAGCACCTCAAAAGTCTAGAATAGTTCCATTTCGTCATATGACTGATTCTGGGCCAAACAATTTATTGCATCAGTGATATAAATTGGAGTTAGAGTGCAGAAGAGAGTATTGAGCAATTATAATCATCCATTGCATGGCTGATATATGATAGAAGGCGTTAATTTATTTTCATTTTCCAGTATCCACTGGCAATGCAGATACTCTCATAGCAGTATGATCTCTGAATTAAAGGCTCATATTTTTGTTAGACTCTCATAGCTAAATGTATCTTGATTGATAAATTGAAATAAAGCTTTTTTCACTTACTTAAGATGATCCATTTTTAAGTCTCAAAATCCTTTTCTTTTTTCCTTTAAACATTAATAGATATAATTTTCATTTTACTGTAGTCACAAAAGTTATATTCCATTACTATTTACTTTTAAAATACAGACTCTAAATTTACTCTCTGAATCACTAACTTTGTTCCTTTCACGTGGAGGATGTAAAGATTAAAGAAACTAAGGTAAGTTAGAAATATTTTCCTGCACTTATTTAAGAATGAAAAATAAAATTGCTTCATGAGCCCTGGCCGGTTTGGCTCAGCGGTTAGAGCGTCGGCCTGCGGTCCAGAGAGTCCCGGGTTCGGTTCCCGCTAAGGGCACGTACCTCAGTTGAAGTTTGTCCCTGGCCCTGGTTGGGGTTGTGTGGGTGGCAACCACTCGATGTGTCTCTCTCACATTGATGTTTCTCTCTCTCTCTTCCTCCCTCTCTCCCTCCCGCTCTGTCTGAAGATAAATGTAAAAAAAAAGAAAAATGTCCTCTGGTGAGGATAAAAAAAAAAAAAAAAATACTACATGATTTCTAAGCCTTCTATATTAGCTCCATTGAATTGATATTCAAAACCAGCCAAAAACAGATCTTAGCTAAACCCCATGTTCTAAATTACAATTGGTTGACTGACTGTACCTTTGAATCAGTATGTTTTACTCTCCCAGAAACAGCTGCATTTCGATATATCTTTTATGTTAATATGTTCCCAGCAGAGACAGAGAGTTGGAGCTGCCAACTGTGTGCATATTTTTCTAGTATCTATAAGACTATCTGAAATAAAATCATAGATTCTCCGAACTGCAAGTGACTCTGGACTCTTCAATTATAATCTAAACACTCCAATTGCCATTTGTCAGATGGCACCTGTTTGAACAAAAAAAAAATCTTAATCGGGCTTTGAAAAAGAGTAATATGTAACTTTTAAAAGCCAACATTTTAATAAATTAAACAATAGGTAAGCTAATAAGAAGCAGGAGAAGTGAGATTATTTTATTATCTTGGCTTAGTTTGCTTTTTAAAAATGATTCAAGTTTTGTTTTTAACTTAATCCCCCTTGGTTTTCCCTGTGCTGCAAGGAAAACTGCGTGGGGCCTGGGGTGACAAGGAGGGGAGCAGAAAGGATGCATGAAGGAGCTCCAGCAGGAGGGGCCCCGAGATGTGACCCGGTCTAGAGATCTAGATTCAATAGTTATAAGTCTCTCTCTCTCTCTCTCTCTCTCTCTCTATATATATATATATATATATATATATATATATATATACACACACACACATATATATGTGTATACACACACACACACACACACACACATATAATTTATATATATAAAATTTCTCAGGTAATTCGGATGATCAGCTGACCTGTTGCACCTTACTTTAGCCCAGTCCCCTCATTTTACAGAGTATCTAAAAATGGCTTTGTCAAAATTAATTAGTAATCAGAATTGAGTTTCAATATAACTGTCCATATGCCATGTATAATACGTAACTATTTTAATTAGTAACCAGAATTGAGAGTGGAGCCCACATGCCATGGACTCCCATATCCACGTCTCTTCCATGTCACTGTGCTTGAGGTTGAGAAGGATGAAGGGACCCTGGGCTGAACACTGAGAGCACAGGGCGGAGCTACATGCTTTCCTTGGATAGTCCTGGCATCTCTTCTGAAGGTTCTTAGTCAGCAATCCCACTAGCATTACGATAGTGGAAAGTTGGAAACAACGTAACTGACCAACAAGATACATAAATTATAATACATAGTTACAGCACAAGAAGAAAATATGCAGCCTTTAACAAAGATGATGTCGATGTTTACTTTAGACATGGAAATATATTCCCAATATGCATACATACACAGAAAAAAATCTGAAGACTATACATCACAATGTTGACAGTGGTTTTCTCAGTGAATGGCTTTTCTCACTCAGTGAAGATCATAGGAATCGCAGGTTTATATAAGAATCTCACATAGGCAGTGAGATCATAGGAATCTCTTCAAAAGTTTGCTAACCAATTTCACATATTTTATCAACAATCACATGTTGATTATAATCAACATATGCATAAAACACACTCACATACAAATCCAGAGATGTTACAGCTTCGGAGGCAACATGTTATAGTTCAGTGATTCTGTTGAACCAATGTTGAGCCCAAACAAGAGTAAAGGTGATGAGAAGGTTGCAGGCTTTTTCCTTGACACACTTTTCTGTGGAGTGTGTGTGTGTGTGTGTGTGTGTGTGTGATAAAACTGAAATAAAATTATACATAATGTGTATATTTAAAGTAATGGTGCACTTGTTGAAGGTGTGTGGTTTTGTGAAGACTCCTCCACAGCTCCCAGCATATAAATGTTTGCATCCAGTAAATGTTTGTTTCCCTTTCCCTTAGGGAGTGACTGGTGGTTTAGAAGGGGCTATAATAATACAAACGTGTAGCAGTTTTTTTATAGAAGGAAAGAAATGGGATTCTGTAATTGACTTAATATTAGATCTACAGTTCTACCAAGAACCTTGCCTTGTACAGTGTTTATTAATAATTTAGCTATAGGGGTATACAAAGGAAGTGGTGTGTATTTACAGAGAAAATACTGAAACCTCCGTTGAAGATAAGGTTATATGGTCTGGCAATAAAAATGTGTGCCTGTGTAATATATTACTATCTTTTCCGTGTTGACTGTAGCTCTAGTAAGTCAAAGGTGGTTATTTCTTTTATGAGACAGGGTTGTGATGGAGAGAGAGCATTGGCTGATTTCATGATTCTAATCTTGTCTCTGCTACTGAGTTGTTCTGTGATCTCGGGTAACAGATAAATGTTAAGTTCAGGGTTCAAAACAAATATGACACCCTCTACAGGAAGTGCCCCGTTTATATGTGTGTATATATCTAAACAATTGTAAGCCTATGTTTAGATGTGCAATATGTATCCCAAAACTAAATATACAAAGTTCTTACAATATATTCTTAAGCTAAGAATTTCAGAGTCCATAAACTAGACTTATCACTCTTTTATAGGCCATTTAAAAATAGATTATTATCTTTTGTTAAGTCAGATGCTCTGGAACATTAAATATTAAACATTAAAAATAGAGGGATGACAGCACAAGGCACTTTTCATAACCCTTGCCTGTTACTGCCTTGGGACTTCTGTGCTAGTTTTCTAATGGTGGGGACACCATGCTGAGGCACGAGGCACAGTGCTGGGCTGGGATGTGAGCTGGTGATGCTGGCCCATGGTTTGAGAGTACAGCTCCATATACCCTTACAGCACCTGGGTGTATTCCAGGCCCATGGTCCCAATAGTGAGAATAACTAATTATTTGTTGAGTGCTTATTGTTCATCAAGCCCTGTGCTAAAAATGTTACATGCATTAACTCATTTACTCTTAGCTTTGTTAATGAGGAAATGAAGCACTGGAACATTAATTAACTTGCCTAAGGTTACTCAACTAGTGACAGGCAGATCCAGGATTCACATTTAGGGCATCTGACCCTAGAACTATACCCTTAACAAGTCCCTGCATGGCCCCCTCGATGGGATCACTGCCAAGCCCCGTAAGGACAGAGGCTGGGTCTCTTGTATTCTCATTTTATTTACAGAACCTGGATCTGGTATGTATTCAATAAATATACATAAATAACGAATAAATAATGTGGGTGTTTCACAAATCAGTTGCAAGGTTTTGTTTTTTTTCTTTTAATCCTCGCCCAAGGACATGCTTAGAGGAAGAGAGAGAAACATCAATCGGTTGCCTTCTGCATGCATCAGCCAGGGACTGAACCCACAACCCAGGTATGTGCCCTGAATGGAAGTCAAACTGGTGAACTTTCAGTACCTAGGACGATGCTCAACTAACCGAGCCACTCCAGCTGGGCCATTGCAAGGTATTTTGCAAATGATTTGTTTTAAATGATAAAGTACCAAAGTTTCAAACTGTCTACTTCAAAAAAAAAAGAACAGAATCGAGGTTGACTGAGAAATGGTGTCATTCTTAATTCATTTGCCTTTTGATGTAATGAACAAGCCCAAATAGCTCCGTGACTTAATACATCAGAGTTTATTACTCACTTACCACATGTCCACTGCAGGTTGATCCGGTCAGCGGGCAGCTGTCCTCCACACAGTATCTCAGCACACAGGCTGCTTTCCCAGGACCCCACCATCTCAATGGAGGGCTCAGAAAAAAGAAGTTGCAAGTTCAAGCAGGGCTTGACACCTCACCCTGAAGTGACAATGTAAATGACACTTCCACTCCAAAGTTATTGGCCAGAATAAGGTACATAGCTCCAGCTAACTACATAGGATTGATAAGTACAGTCTTCTGTGTACCCAGGAGAGAACTGGATACAGACGAGACCTAGTAATGTCTTCCATGAAGACAAAGGAATGGGTGTGTAGCAGGTGCTGGAATTGCTCAAAACATTAGAAAGGCCTGTTGGGACAAGAAAGGCTGGGGAGCAAGGTGGAGGCGAGGGTCAGCACGCCAACGTCCTTGTTCCCCAGAGAAGAGAAACACTGCCAGGGCAGTATTGTTTCAAACTTTTCTAATGTAATGTACATGCACTCAACACCTATTTACTATTTTAAAACCTTTGTGTCCTCTAAGTTCACGTGCTAGGTTGCTTCCAATAAAAAATTAGAATGAAAAGCCTTGGCTGGTTTGGCTCAGTGGTTAGAGCGTCGGCCCTTGGACCAAAGAGTCGCAGGTTCTATTCCAGTCAAGGGCACGTACCTCGGTTGCGGTTTGGTCCCCAGCCCTGGTCAGGGTTGAGCAGGAGGCAACCAATCGATGTGTCTCTCTCACATCTCTCTCTCCCTCCCTCCCTCCATCCCTCCCTCCCACTTTATCTAAAGATAAATGGAAAAATATTCTCGGGTGAGGATTAAAAAAAAAAATTAGAATGAAGGGCAAGTAGAGGCATACAAGCGTGTTAATGAGAGCTTATTCCTACTCTGACTCATTATTTGTTCCCTCTGTATCTTCCCTGGAAAGCAGGGTGGTGCCTGGTGTATCCTTCAACAAAGCAGGAAAGAG
Organism: Tadarida brasiliensis; assembly: GCA_030848825.1. Classification (NCBI taxonomy): domain Eukaryota; kingdom Metazoa; phylum Chordata; class Mammalia; order Chiroptera; family Molossidae; genus Tadarida; species Tadarida brasiliensis. The sequence continues at coordinate 41,903,816 of CM061260.1, read as the reverse complement.
CTTCTGCCTCCCAGAGTAGGGGGCTGCTGGAAACCCTGCTCACTCCACAGCCTTGAGCCCCAGGAGCTGAGAGGACAAAGGCAGGCCATGACCATCAACAGAGGGGAAAGCTAAGGACAGCTGCCTTCTCTTTTCTCCCTTCCAAAGCTCTCACCAGTACATCTGATTGGTAGAGCCCAAATTGTAACTGAAACCCTACTGGCAATGAAATATGAAAAATGTTCCCAGGTTTCTAGCCCTGGCAAATAGGGGAGATTTTACAAGAGTATAAAAGGGGCCAGATACCTATAGATGATATGGGGCCCATTTGTGTATTACCAAATTAATATGAGGAGCCCTGTTTAACTAGAACAGAAGCATCGAATATGGATAGAGAAGACTGATTACTGGATGGAGAGAGTGGGAGAGGGGGAAGGGAAGGGAGAGAAAGCTAGAACTAAAGATGAAATGGGTTAAGTGGATATTAACTCGAGCTCTATTATGGTCCTTAACAAGGAAAGTCACAACATTAAAGCAGTCCTTTAGGACAGTGGTATCACTGATGTGATAGAAAGGACTTGCTGTGTGTGTGTGTGTGTGTGTGTGTGTGTGTGTGTGTGTGTGTGTGTGTGACGGGAGTAGAAAGAAAAGAGGAAGGTAGAGACTTGAAATACAGAAACCTCTTAAGAGACAATTTCAGGAATCACCAAGTGAGGTTAAGGAAATTGTAGATTAGGATAAAAGTGGTGAGAATGGAAACAGAGCATACATGAGAGAGGAGGTCCCTGGACCCAGAAGGAGAACCTTGTCCCTAAGAATATCCCAGTGTCGAGTAGCAGCAGCATAACACCTGACTGCTCTGTGCCTTCAACCCTGTCTCCTGGAGGAGCAGCCAGCAGCCTGTGAGCCTCACCAGCCAGCCCATCAGCAAATCACCCTTTTCTAAGAAAGGATCCAGGTTTGCTTCTGCATTTCTATCTCCTTTTCCAATGTCTTTGGAGTAGTTCCATTAGATATGGAAATACGAGGTAAGATGAGCCAAGGAATTCCCTCTATTTCCCATTGCCTAAAGAACTCTAAACTCTCTCGTCTCAAATCCAACATTCTTACCACTAACTGCATTTTCTATTCAAACCCTATTGGAATATTGCTTATGTCAGGCTGATCTTACCATCCATCCATCCATCCATCCATCCATCCATCCATCCATTCACTCGCATGCTCTTCAGTCAACACATTTTTATTGAGTAGCTACTCTGTGCCAGGGTCTGCCAGAGGATTTCAAAGTTAAAACAGCTACACTAACAACAAAAATCCCCACATCATGGAGCATACATCTAATAGGGAGGAGCAAACAAGAAATATAATACAGAGTATGTTTGAAGGTCAGTGCAGGGAAGAAAAACAGTACAATGCCCACCTTCATAGAATTCCCTACCTTTTTCCCCTGACTTTTCAAACCCAGCTTCCTGTTCAAGATTCAGGGCAAATTTTCTTCCTACTCTGTGCTTTGCCTAACTCCTTCAGCCCACAACTTCACCTTGTTCAATGCCTCTTATTGTCTGTCCCATGTCTTTGTGTACTGTTGATGCATAAAACACTCCCCTCTTCTGAGAGGCACTGTATAGAATAGATGCGGTTTCATGTAAACACAGAGGCTTGAGAATTTTTCTTTTAAATGTTCAGCGAGATCACATGACTCCTATAGCAAGATGATAATGTTCTATAAATGTCTAATTGATGTATATGAAGTAACGAAGTAAAACCTGGAAGTAAAAGACATAATGACCTATATGGGAAGTGGGCAGTTAGGCAATAAAAGGGAGGGGTGGGGTCAAAGCTGCATTGGGACAGATTTACAAGAGATGACGAGGTCTTTGTAATGAAGCCATGGGGACAGGAGAAGAAAGGGGTAGAAGAACTTATCTGGAGTAAAACACTCTGAAAGGAACATTATGAGAGGAATACTTAAGGGAAACAATGAGGACACAGAGAATAGGAGGAGCAGCACCTGAAGGGAAAATAATAAGTTAATGTAACCCAGTTCAGGATAATGTCCTAAGACGCTAAATATTTATAACCAGAGCAAGGCTGATCAGAGATATCCTTTGGACCAATAATCCTCAAATTTGTTTGATAAAAAAACTCCACTGGCATGCTTTTATTCTATCTCTAGAACAACTGAATTAGACTCTTCTGGGGACAACCAAAAGAATGTGTACTTCTGCTTAATATGTATTCTAAGTGATTCTTGAATCTGCCAAGTTTGGAAAATATAGCTTGGCACAGCCCATGGCAGTGGGTATTAGATCTTACCATCTACAGTACTCTCTGTCATAAGCTTTGAGAAGAACCATAAATAGCAATGGTCTGGATGTAGGATAATGCGAGCAAAGCTGGTATGTCCAATCTCCACCAGTCTATACTGGAGAGGTGGGGTAGATTCTGTTCATTGGCTGACCAGGAAAAATTCCAACTACTTCATCATTCTCACTGTAGCATCTAGAAAAGCTAAACACTCACTTTCCCAAGTATCCTTGCTGCTAGGCATGTCCATGTGACACATATTGGCCAATTAGATGTACGTTGAGGTTTCCTGGGCCTTCTGTGGATGCTTTTGTTTTCTCGGTATGAAAGACGGACAGGACTGGTACCACCTCGTGCTTTCTCCCTGGCTAGAATCCAGGTGTGAGGCCTCTCTACCACAGCAGCCATTTCGAGATGGAAGGAAACTAGCATGAAGGACAAGCCAAGAGAGACAATGACCTTAATATTGTTGACCTGGACTGCTTGTTGTGAAGAAAAATAAGGGGAAGGGGAAAAGATGGGGAGTGGGAGGGGAAGTCTTCTATTTTCAAAAAGCCATTCTAAAAGTTGGTCTTTTACTTGCAACTGAAAGCATTCGTATCTGAAGCAAAGGAAAAGTGAGGTAAGCCCAGCCTGAGACAAGAAAAGACCCCTCATCTTTAGAATTGCACACACACACACACACACACACACACACACACACGGAAGCATAGGCTCACTTTCTCATCAGGGGATGGGTGAGGGCAAGAGTGCAAGGACTCTGAACCCAGAACCTGCGTCTGCGGAAGCGTTCTAAGAAAGGGAATAAAACGAAGTTGACACTTATGCCTGGGCTGTCCTAGTAAGAGGGCATTTGCCCAGAGTAAGGCACAACGAATTTGCCTTAACAGGATGTATGTTGTAACTTCACATCCCCTCAACAATGTGCAAAACTGGCACAAGAGGTGTAACAGTAAAGGGGCTTCAGCTACCAGGTCTGAAAGGCTCAAAGCAAAGCATCTGATACATTAATAACTTGTTTTTCTGAGAATTTCATCTCTCATAGGGTGAAGGAAACACCAGATGAATTCTGGAGAGAGAGAGAGAGAGAGAGAGAGAGAGAGAGAGAGACAGAGAGAGAGAGAGAGACAGAGAGACAGAAACTAGTTGTGAAATGGACATGGAGTCTGAGGAGAAAGTACCCAAGTCACCTTAGACTGTGTGATATCCAAAGATGTCAAATGTGCTTCCAGAAAGTGAGAAATGAGATTTTAGAAAGTTGAAGAGAAAGCTAAGTCAGATGCAGAGGCCTAAAATTCTAAAGGGAAGATTATTTTGAAAGCCTTTCAAAAATGAAATTTTCGCCTTGGCCGGTTTTGCTCAGTGGTTAGAGCGTCGGCCTGCAGACCAGAGAGACCCGGGTTCGGTTCCTGCTAAGGGCACGTACCTCGGTTGCAGTTTGTCCCCGGCCCTGGTTGGGGTCGTAAGGGTGACAACCACTCGATGTGTCTCTCTCACACTGATGTTTCTCTCTCTCTCTTCCACCGTCTCTCCCTCCTGCTCTATCTGAAGATAAATGCAAAAATGTCCTCGGGTGAGGATAAAAAAAAGAAAAGAAAAAAAAAAAGAAATTTTCAACTCAACAAATATTTATTGATCCCCAGCAACACTGGTCAATCTGTTCAGGGAGCGGTCATTCTTACCCTCAAAGAATTTATAGTCTGTGTCGGGAGAAAAATGAGATAAGCACTCAAATGCATGGCTACCATTTACTGAACATCTGTGAAAAACAATGTGATTAATAATTTACATGTAATATTTAAAATATTCACAAATGCTCTGCAAGGTAGATAGTAGCCTCAGTTAACAAACAAAGAGACTAAATGCTTAGGCTGGTTAAATAAACTGCTTAAAGCCTCACAGCTCACGAGGAGAGATGCTCCAGCCCCACGCCTCTTGCATTTATTGGATCAGCTTGATCCCAGGGGCCCACCTAGTGAGGCAGAAGGAAGCTTTGCTCTCTTTTGCTTTCTCCCATGGGTGCTCAAGAAAACCAAGAGTTCATTTGCTTGGCTTTGGCCCCTAAAACTAGGAGCTTTTAACAACTGACTGCGAAGGAATCCAGTCAGTTCCATCTTTGAAATGGGAATATCTGCTACACTTCTGGTAGAATTCACTCCTTGAATGAAAGACCATCATCAATCCTTCTGTATTTAAAATCATTCTCCAGCCCTGGCCAGTTTGGCTCAGCGGTTAGAGCATCAGCCTGCGGTCCAGAGAGACCCAGGTTCGGTTCCCACTAGGGGCATGTACCTCGGTTGCGGTTTGTCCCTGGCCCCGGTTGGGTTGTGCGGGAGGCAGCCACTCGATGTGTCCCTTTAATATCGATGTTTCTCTCTCTCTCTCTTCCTCTCTCTCCCTGCCACTCTATCTGAACAAAAAATGGAAAAATGTCCTCAGGTGAGGATAAAAAAATAAAATAAAATCATTCTCCCAAACTGTCAGGAACTTCGGTAAACCAGCACTTAAAAAATGCAACTGCTTAGCCCTGGCCGGTTTGGCTCAGCGGTTAGAGCGTCGGCCTGCGGTCTGGAGAGTCCCGGGTTCAGTTCCCGCTAAGGGCACGTACCTCGGTTGCGTTTGTCCCCGGCCCTGGTTGGTCGTGCGGGTGGCAGCCACTCGATGTGTCCCTTTCACGTCGATGTTTCTCTCTCTCTCTCTTCCTCTCTCTCCTTCTCACTCTATCTGAACCAAAAATGAAAAAAAAAAAAAAAATGTCCTCGGGTGAGGATAAAAAAAAATGCAACTGCTTAATGACAGAAGGCGAAAAAAAGGTTTGTCTTAGCATTCTAAGAGAAGTTATATATTTTAAAAGATAGATCAACTCTTCAGTGTTGAAAATAGCATAGTTGTGCAATGTGTTTAGAATCCTAAAATGTGAAGAAGTGGATATAAATATAACAAAAGAGTTTTGCTTTAAACATTTAGTGAATTAGATACAGATTGAATGCTTGATAAATAAAGACTGAAGACTGGACCAATCACACACCAATCCATTTTAGCCTGCATATCTACATTTAAATTTGAGTGAAATAAGCTGAACACTCATTTTCTTCTCCATCGGAGTTAATCCTTGACTGAATTATTGGAAAATTAAATTCACACACACACACACACACACAAAAAGAAAATTAAATTCACACTACACATTTATTTACCTATGTAAATTCAACTGACACGTTTTAGTAAAAAACAAGGAAACCAAGGCGGTCACTGGATGCGAGTAGTCTAAGATGACGTCTTCCGAGGTTCACCAACTGGCTCAGACACCAGCAGCAAGAGGCGGTTTCAGCCAAAGAACTTCACTGAATTGAAAGAGCCCCATTACCAACCACACCCTCCTTCCTGTATATCCCTGGAAGGGGAAAATAACCAATAAACTGAACATGAAGTTTACATTACAACAACTTTCAGCGTACACAACCCCGGCTTTCCTGCAAGCTGAGGGCAGAGGTGGCCATGCTTTTCTTTCGTGCAAGAAAAGGAGTATGTTTAGAAGGAAATAATGACGGAATCTGATTCACTTACTTCTCTCTATATGCAGAGAAATTAGAGAAACATCACAGAGCACATTTAACCAGTTATGTGCTTTGTACAGAGACTGTCTGTATAGGATGTCTCAAAATCCTCTCATTACCGACAGGGCTGCTGTGTGGTTAGTAGGGCCAGCCCAAGTGGCATGAGTGGGTGTTGGTGTCTAACCCGCACCCTCTGGCCATGCCTTGTGCCTGCACAGTGCAAAGTCTCAGTGGAGAAAGGTGTATCTAGTTCTCACTGGTCCACTCAGAGGGGTGCAAAGGACCTAGGTGTGCTGGCTGAGGCCCCAGTATTCCTGCTCTCATAAGTGAGAAGGACAGAAGAGGTAGCCTAGAAAAAAACATTCTTATGGAGACATAGGAATAAATGTATAAGTGCGACTTCAACTCGGCACTTCTGCACTCTGGATAGCACAGAGCTGAGGCTGCCACATCACTGGTGCTTGGCGGGAGGGAGTGGGACGGACCTACCCCTGCACATCAACACACACTTCTCAGACACAGGGCATTTGTATGATCCTGGTGGCTCTCAAGGAGTACAACCTTATCTGTCTGCCGAAAATCCAGCCTCAGATAGACCCCTGGCCAATACTTTTTCATGGCTCTGATGGGGAAAAAAATATTCACTACTTTGCTCTCTTCCCTCCTCCTTACAGTCTTTTTTCCCCCTGGACCCTAATTACTCCTTGACCTAGAATCCAGGGTGTTAGAAAAGGAAGGATCCTTGGAGATCAAACCCAGCAGCCTCTTGCTTTCCACATGATAAAACTGAAGCCACTCTGTGCTTTCTGCCCTACTTAATTCTTCTGATATCTGCTCACATTTTGCATCATTCACAACTCCTGGAAAATACTGCAAATCTTGCTCTGCCTAGTCCCAAACCAAAACTGAAGTGTATAAGAAGAGAAAGAAAATGAGAAACCTACATGCTTTCAAAACTTAAAGCACTACTGATATTCATTATAATATTTGTGCCTCATACAAACCTTTTATTTCATTAGTTTAAAACTTCTTTGAGAGTAGGGGCTATGTCTTTTAGAGTCTGTTTAAATATAAATAGAATGTAGCACAGTATCGTGAATGCCCAGGAGTTTAATAAATATTATTTGTTAATGATAAGCTGTTCTATCCCCTGGCCTACTAGCAGTATCCCACATAATCATCCTAGACAGAGGAAAATCCATCCTGCTTTTACAGACCTACAGGGAGTGAGAGTCTAAACTGTCTCCCATAACTCATTTCAGTGTCTAATAAGGCTTAGTGTCTGCTGGAGGATTCTTCCCAAGAAGGAGGCATTTAGGAATGTTGCATAGTAAACACTAGACTCCCCCAAAGGCATTGAACCCAGTCACTGCAATGACTAGGACCTGGGGGGTGGGGAAGGGGAGGCAGAGTGGGTGCAGGTGGGGAAGGTAGTCATATGAGAGAGAAAAAGGGCAGAGACTAGGTTCCTTTCCTGCTCAGAGGAAGTGGCATTGTTCATACCTGTTAGTAGAACTGCCCAGTGTTAAAGGGATTTGGGATGGGCAGAAGTCAGGAATTTGTGGAGCTGGGGAGAGCTGTATGACAGTGGAAGGCCAGTTTGCCATTAACTACCTAGCTTTTTATATGCACCCCTGGAGCTGTCTATGAGCACCATACTGTCATTTCTACGCCCCTTACTATTCCATGGATATCAGTGTTAGTTCCTGCTAATAGAAACAGAACCTGCATACACTAGCCACCATGCTACACGTGATCGGGATACTTCCTTTCCAGTGTGTGTGTGTGTGTGCGCGCACACACACAAATGAAAGGGCTTATGGAAGTGCAAAACTAGAATGACAGGAGGTGAGTAAAATAAGGGTTAGTAGGAACCTAGCAACTAGGAACCTACTTGGGTCCTAGTAGGAACCAAGCCAAAGCATACTCAGGCAAGGGATACAAAAAATCAGGGCTGAAAAGAAAAGCTGAGGACCACACAGAGGGCTGCAAATTCAGTGAAAGCCTAGCAGGACGTGGGAGGACAGAGTTGGAGGGAGAGTCAGGACTAAGTGAGGTAGTGCAGGCTTGCTGAGATATCTGTGCTCAAAGGGCTGAAACAGAGCTGAGCCTCCAGAAAAATGGGTTGGCGAGGCCCAGTTGAGCACTGAGTTTTCGTCTGATGGTTGGAATATAGGTTACTGCTTCCATCCACCCTGTGCCCATATCCTAGGCTGATGAAAGGGCCACAGCAGTGCTGTGATCAGAAGACCTAGGCAGAAGGACGATGGCCCAGCCTCCTTACTGGAGATGAAATGCAGTGGATGAAGTCGGCGCCACTGGATCCATCTAAGAAAACATTCAGATGGGGAACAAGCGAAACAAATTTTCACAGATTTTGTTGTTCCCTGATCGTGTGGAGGAGAGAACATAGCCTGCACCAAGCTGGAAGCTCGCTCTGAGGTAGCTGAGACCAGGCAAGGTTGGGGTGCACAAGGCCAGTAGACAGAATTAGTACCTCAATAACAATCAAATAATTAGTCACTTAGAAGAATCTAGGCCGGTTTGGGTGAAAAAACACCTGGTCCACCATTCCTTAGCCAGTGTGTCTCAGGGTCTCCACGAACAGAGGGCAGTTGATGGGAGAACAGTAGGAAGCAGTGGAATCAGAAACCTGGGATAATGTAACACAAGCAGCCCTGAGTGGCATTAAGAGCTTGAAAAGGAAGTGTGGGTGGAAGGGAGTGAGTCATAAATAGTGGTTTATAAGCCTTCCAAGGACTGTCAACCCTTGACATAGAACAAAGATTCCACACACTTGTTCCATCTCCTATTTCTGAGCCCCACAAGTCATTTTCTGTAGCTCTGCAGGAACCTGGTGTTATTTTGCTCAAATTGTAAATGATTTATTTTATGAATGCTGAACCACAGGACAATGGTTAAAGAAAATACCCTCCACATATAAGAATTCCTAATCTGCTCCCCACACCCTTCTCTTCCTCCCTCAGTGTGTGTGTGTGTGTGTGTGTGTGTGTGTGTGTGTGTGTGTTAATTGGGATGGCTGCTCCAGATATCAGCCCTGAGATGGTCTTTAAAGTACAACTTTTGAGGAGCTTTCAGGTCAAAAACTTGAGTTCAAATCCAAAGCTGACTAGAGCCCTAAATGCCATTCCTGCTTTTCTTGGCATTTTCCAATTACTCTGGCACATATTTGTGAAAAATAATGAGGTACCATTTATTAAAAATTTTGGTTATAATGGGCCTTTTGTGCATGTTTGCTTATGTGTTACTATGTACCTGTTTTACATTGAATGAAGCTGGGGCAGCTCTTCAAAGTGTCTTCCAAGCACAAGCTTGATCTGTCTATGCAAATACTGGAATTTCTGTAACACTCTACTAGCTCAAATATTTCCTCTATAAATCAGGAGTGTGTGTGTGTGTGTTTGTATTAAAGCTAAGAATATGTACTTTCAAAAACAATGTTTTGCTATATACTGATTTAGGTTTAAGAAATTACCTAGGGTATAAACATGTATCTTATTACTAATATTCTAATCTCACTTTTAAAAAATTAGAGAAAAAGGAATCCTTTATGCATATTTAGGATGTGTTTTATAATCCTCTTTTAAGTGCATTTCACATTCCTGTCATGCTACACTTAATGGTGGAACTTGTGCCCCTGTAGGCTGGTCAGGGTGAGGGATGGGGGTAGGGGTGTCTGAGGAGTGTGCCCTAAATGCTCTGCCCACAGCTGAAAAGGTCTTTAAAAATTCTTTTATCTTTTTTAAAATATGTTTTTATTGATTTTTTAGAGAGAGAAGAAGGGAGAGATAGAAACATCGATGTGAGAGAGATACAGTGATTGGCTGCCTCCTGCACACCCCCTGTTGGGGATCGACCCCACAACCAGGCATGTGCCCTGACCAGAAGTCGAACCAGGGGCCTCTCATTCCATGGGATGACTCTCGGTCCTCTGAGCCACACCATACGGGCAAAAATTCTTTTATCTTAAAATTCCACAACACATCTTTGTTATGCTATAAAAATACCCCCCCCCAACACATACTACCCATGAATAAACTGACCCTTCAGAACAATATATCATGTTTATCTAATAGCTCTGTTATTATGAATTTATCAGATTGAGTAGTTTGGCATCATCCTTATGCATTGGTTAATTTTGAGGGGGTCAAATTTGTAAATAGGAAATTTGTAGATAGCATTCTAAAAGACTCCAAATGGACTTCCGGTCAAGATGGCGGCCTAGGTGGACGCGGAATCGCATCCTCCCACAACCACATCAAAGTTACAACTAAATCACAGAATAACTATCACTTAAAGACCGCATGAAATCAAGCTGAATGGAAGCCCTGCAACTACGAAATTAAAGAAGCAGCAGAATGGAGACGGCATACTGCCCTCCAGGACCCTCCTTGTCGCCTGAAAGGAAACGAGATCCTGCAGCCAGGGGCGCCTGCGGAAGCTGAGTGACCCCCCCGACCACGGAGGAACCCAGGCGGAGCGAGGGAGCCGGGCGACCCCCCCCCACCACGGAGGAACCCAGGCGGAGCGAGGGAGCCGGGCGACCCCCCCCCACCACGGAGGAACCCAGGCGGAGCGAGGGAGCCGGGCGACCCCCCCCCACCACAGAGGAACCCAGGCAGAGTGAGGGAGCCGGGCGACCCCCCCCCACCACGGAGGAACCCAGGCGGGGCGGGGGAGCCGGGCGACCCCCCCCCACCACGGAGGAACCCAGGCGGAGCAAGGGAGCCGGGCGACCCCCCCCACCACGGAGGAACCCAGGCGGAGCGAGGGAGCCGGGCGACCCCCACACCAACGGAGGAACCCAGGTGGAGCGAGGGAGCTGAGCGACCCCCACACCAACGGAGGAAGCCGGCAACACACAGGAGAACTGAGCAAACTGAACAACGAAATTGACCCAGAGACATGGAGGTGGAGTACGGGATGACGGGCCTCAGAGGAGGGGGGGAGGCGGGGGAAAGAGATAAATCACAGAGCCTATGTGCATGGGTGCATAACCAATGCACATGGACAACAGGGATGGGGACGAGGAGAAGGGGAGGGGGAGGAGGGTGTCAATGGGGGAAAAAAAGGAAAAACATCTGTAACAAAAACAAATTAATAATAAAATAAATTATTAAAAAAAAATAAAATAAAAAAAAGACTCCAAATGAAAAGTTGATCTGTTCCAGATGTACATAGTAATGAAAACTCACCTTGAATGCTTAGCTTAGTCTGTCTGGTACACTGATAAATAAAACATCCCTGGCTGGTTTGGCTCAGCAGTTAGAGCGTTGGCCCAAGGACCGAAGGGTCTTGGGTTTGATTCCCGGTCAAAGGCACATATCTGAGTTGCAGGTTCGATCCCTGGCCCTGGTCGGGGTCATGCGGGAGGCAACCAGTCAATGTGTCCCTCTCTCTTCGATGTTTCTCTCTCTCTCCCTTTCTCTCCCTCCCACTCTATCTGAAGATAAATAGAAAAATATCCTCAGGCAAGGATTTTTTTAAAAAGTAGTCTTTGACATATAAGTTCATGTTAAACACATTGAAAAGTTCTAATAATTACCTGGAGGCCATGGCTTTCTGTCAAGTTAAAAAAGAAAAAAAGGAAAAGTGTTTTATAAGTTCACTCCCCTCCTTAAAACGATGTCTTTGTATTATTTAAGAAGAGCTTTAGTGATTACACTGATTAGCAGTTCAAGTTAAAAGTGGGAAGACTGTTTTGTGTCTAGTTATGAGACAGATAGTTTGGCACAGTTGGGAGGACAATGAGCTGTCCCTCTAATAACAAAATATATGGAATTGCTTGGTTTTACTGCTGAGCTTCCTTATTGTATAGCTGGGCTCTTTAAAGGAGACATTACAACTGAGAGTCAAGTATACCAACAGGTACAATTTCTTCCTGCTGCGGGCAGGCTAGGCTCTTCCCAAAGACACTGAGACCTTCCCTTTTGGGGTACTGAGAGGGAATGGTTACTACTCCAGTGTCCCTGAAATGCAGTGATTCTGAGCGTCATTGCTCTGCAGTATTGTTTTAGGCATCAGCTCCCAGATGGAATGTGGCGTGAAACAGAATTCTTGCAGAGTTGCTCATGTGTGCAGCTGTGCATGGCATAAAAATCCCCAGAGCGGACCTTCGGGTTGCCAGACAGGGTTAGCCCTGAAGCACCTCTGTGGAACATGCCTCAGATTCACAAAGCATCACCAGAGTCAGAACTTTAGGCCCCTTTCCTCACCATAGTGGCCTTCCAGCTCCTTGGGGGGGCCTAATTTGAGTTAAATGCCAAATGGAGAGGGGGGCGGGGCCAGACTCAGGTAAATATGGTGAGGTTTAAAGATTATTTCTTTGGAGCGGAATTTGGCACACAGTAACTCACAGACCAAACCCAGCCACAGCCTGGGGCCTCCAGCGCATTTTTAAAGGACTGGAGGAAACAAGAACAACAAAGAAGCTACCAAGGCCTACAAAGCCTCAAATAGTTACTATGTAACCTTCACAGTAAAAGTTTGCCCACCCAGCTTCAGAGCTCTCTCATCTCCTTTTCTCTGCCCTCACTTCTCAGATTCCTCTTTGATTCCTCTTTAACTCCTCCACAGAAAGAAGTCTGGGCCCAGCCCTCACCTCTAGGTTTATTTACTCAACAATTAGAGCTAATCCTCCTACCCAAGGCAAACCCTTTGAACTGGCTGCCTTTTCCCAGCTTGAGTGAGGGCTGCTGTTCTGCTTCTTTCTCTCCTTCTCCCTCCCCTGGCTTCCACTATGCACTTTGAAATAGAGCTGCCTCTCCTCAGGCTATGTGTACCCCAGTTCTCAATGTCCGAGGGCAAGGGTTCCTGCAGTTAGGAGCTTCTGGAGACCCAAGTCTTGGGTATCCTTTGCTAGAGCAGTGAACAGGCCTGCTCCTCGGGACTCTGTTAGGTTATGACACCTGTGGTCCTAAGAGAGGCTTCCAGGACTTGGGGTCCAGCTTGTGACCCATAATGCTCTGTGGCTGCCAGTCTTTCAGCACCCGCCACCCCCCCCCCCCCCCACACACACACACATGGGGCTCAGATCTGTTTGCTGTATGGAATGGTGGTTAAGGGCATGAACTCATCCACCCAGATGAAAACCCAGTTGTGACATTTACTAGCTAAGGAATCTCCAGCAAGTCACTTAATCAGCCTGTAATTCAGTTTCCTCATCTGTGGACAGGGGATAATAATAGTTCCTCCTTCATCCGGCTGTGGCAAGGACTAAATGAGTTAATCTGCATAAAATTGTTTTGAACAAGGCCTAACACATGGTAAGTACTCAATAAAGTGCTAGTTTTTACTACTATTTGATGTTCTGAGGTTAAGCTGTGTCAGGGCTGGTCTTGGCCCTGGTCTCCACTTCCTCAGGCTATTGCTCAAGGTGATGTTTGCTCTCAAATTTAGGCCCCGCCACCCCCAGGGGAGAGGCAAGACTGTGAAACAGGTCAAATGTTTGTGTGTGTGTGTTTTTTTTTTTTTGAAATGTGTTTAAGAGACTTCCTACTCCCTTATTCTCTATGCCTTTTACCATACAGAATAATAATGACTAAAAATACTTTGCTTTTGTATGCAAGTTGTCATCTGCTTTCAGAAACATTTAATTTGCTGCATACAACAGTCCTCTAAAATAGCTGGCACGTGGTAGGCACCATAAGTGTTGACTGAGTGAGGGAGATGAGCTGTGAGCCTGCTAATAGGCAGAATGACAGGGCATGGCTGACCAGTCAGTGGCCATGCACAACTTGTTGATAAATATTTTGAATCCACACTGACACAATTAGTTAATGTGATCCCTATTTTATCAGTGAGGATGCTGTTTCCGAGCTGGTTGATACTTTGTCTAAGATCACACAGCAACAAGGGTAGAACTGCATTTAGAACCCAGATCCTCTGGCCTATAAATTAGCCCTGTGGCTCATGTACCTATCACTAAATATGCATTGAAATCAAGTTTGTTTTATTTTCTTCCGATAATAACTTGTGTACTGTCGTGCACAGTCTTCCCAGCTTTTTGCTCATGGAATGACTTACAAGATTGTGGGAAGTGAAGGAGCACTAGGTGTTCAGGGACTTCCCCTCTCTTTTAGGAGGCGACTTGCCTCAGGACACAGACACCCTTTGCTCTTGGGTGAGCAGTTTCCCCTGCTGGGAAGGGCTGTGACTGTGCAGTTCTGCCTGTGGGTGAGTGAGACAGGTTTAGGGGAAGGGTAATTTTAGGAAGCCCATTGGTTGTATATCTAACCTTTGATCTCCAAAAACTAAAAACTAAAAGATCATCAAGAAATAAAAACATTTTACCAAATACAAACACAATATATGAAACAGTGTTCCACAGAATACTTGCAAAATTTTGAAAGTTAAGTCTTTAAAAAGGGGGTTCAGTGGGTTTATGAGACTTTCATATTGCAAGGTTTCTCAGTCTTTTAATGTCCTAATAAACATTGCAAATCTCTGGAAAGTAGATTTAATGTCGGAACCTTTTAATCTCCAAAGCACAAGCTATGTGCCCATGATAAGTGGAACATGGTTTTGAGAAATCTTGACATAAGGACATGATAGTAGTTGTAAAAAACAAAACAAAACAAAAAACAGAGAGAGAGAAAGAAAAAAGAAAGAAAAGAAAAAGGATGTTACCTACCAAAGTCGTGTGGGGCACTTTTCTCATAAAGTGAAAGTCGGCTCCCTTTCTAGTGGCTCAGTCATGCACCACAGAATGGTGTTTCCATCAACAGACAGAACATGCATGACGGGGGACCCATAAGGTTAGAATGGAGTTGAAAATTCTAGCACCTAGTGATGTCATAGCCATCATAAACATTGCACGCGTGTCTGTGGTGATGCTGGTGTAACACCTACTGCACTGCCAGCCATATAACGGTATAGCAATACAATATGTACAGTACAAAATACTTGATAATGATCATAAATGACTACATTACTGGTTTATGTATTTACTACGCTATCATTTTTATTGTTATTTATAGGGTGCTCTTTCTACTTACTGAAAAAAAAAAAAAGTTTGCCATGAAACCGTGTGCCGTGTTACACTGGCAGTAGTCCTCATGCATCTCATGTTGACTGTTTCTTGGTTGTATCATTTTCTCATGTGCTTAATTTAATCTTGTGTTCTATAAATTTAGTGAAGCTTAAGTGTACAGTGTTTATGAAGTAGTGTACAGAAATGTCCTAGGCCTCCACATTCACTCACTGACCCACCCAGAGCCACTTCCAGTCCTGCAAGCTCCATTCATGGTAAGTGTCCTATAAAGGTGTACCATTTTTTACCTTTTTTCTGTATTTTTACCTTTTCTATGATTAGATATAAAGATACTTACCATTGTGCTACAATTGCCTACAGTATTCAGTACAGTAACATGCTGTACAGGTTTGTAGCCTGGGAGCAATAGGGTATCCCAGACAGCCCAGGTGTGTAGTAGGCTATATTGCGTAGGTTTGTGTAAGTGCATTCCATGATGTTCACACAACAATGAAATTGCCTAATGACATATCTCTCAGAACACATCCCTGTTGTTAAGTGGTGCTCGACAGCAATACAGTTTTGGGATGTATATGTGTGTGCGCGTGTGTGTGTGCATGGTCAAAACCGCAGAGCTAGTCACAAGACACAAGAGCATGCACAGTTAATTTCTATAAAAATTATAGCTCATCAGAAGAAAAAAATGAAAACAATTCATAGTAAAATGAAGTAGAATATAAATTGGTTAAATCCAGCTATATGTATCAGCAATCTGTCAGGAGGGATGCAAATTCAAATCATTTGGAAGAAGTAGGTACAGCCAGATTCTGTGAACATGAACTGTGGCAATACCACCCATTTGAAGGCAAGAACTTGGGTTCCCATTGGCTGGCATTAAGGATGGGTCAGCATGTTTTATCAGCTGAGAGAAATACTACCCTGATGTCTGCATCTCCAGCCAGAACCTCTCAGGACAATAAGCCACTCAACCCATTGGAAAGGCATCCCAACTCACCTGAGTTAGTAGACTTGCTTATTTAAAGCATACATTTCTTTTAGCCTCAGGAAAGCATAATGTTACATAAAGAGCTATAGTAGGCTCATAATACTATTAATTTAGTTTTATGTTTAAAAATAATTTATGCATATTTGTAATTAGTATTTTAAATATTTGTAATGTTTAGTTTCCTGAAGATAATTTTACTTCTTTTTCTTCTTTTTTTTTTTTTTTTTTTGTTAATCCTTACCTGAGGATATTTTCCCACTGATTTTTAGATAGAATGGAAGGGAGGGAGGGAGAGAGAGAGAGAGAGAGAGAGAGAGAAAGAGAGAGGGAGAGAGAGAAACACTGATGTGAGAGAGACATATGGATTGGTTGCCTCTTGCACGACCCTGACCCCAACTGGGGCTGGGCATCAAACCGGCAACCCTTGACCGGGAATCAAACCCACGACCCCTGGGTCTGAGGGCCGATGCTCCAACAGCTGAGCCAAACTGGTCAGAGCAATTTTACATTTTAGAATGTCTGACAGGTTATCCTTGTGATGCCAATTTAAAACATCTAAATGAGAGCTATAATTGATTTAGATATGTGATTTCAATTAAAAAGATACGAGAATTTTTAAATCTGTAAACCTTGTAATGTTCAAGAGAACTTAATATTCATCATATTTTATAATTAGTTTATTATATTTATGAACATAAGTACTTGTGATTCTTTTGTTGTTGAGCAACTGAAGTATTATTGTAAGGAGATTAAATACATTAAGTGTATAAATGTAGTTTAATAATTCAAGGAAATTTAATTAATCAAATTGTAAACATTCCTTTAAAAGGGAGAGTTAGAGCCCTGCTCGGGTGGCTTAGTTGGTTGAGCCTTGTCCTGTGCATGGAAAGGTTGCTGGCTGATTCCCTGTCAGAGCACATGCCTGGGTTGTGGGTTCAATCCCCAGTAGGTGTGCAGGAAGCAGCTGATTGATACAGATCAATGTTTCTCTCTCTCCCTCTTCCTTC
Organism: Tadarida brasiliensis; assembly: GCA_030848825.1. NCBI lineage: Eukaryota > Metazoa > Chordata > Mammalia > Chiroptera > Molossidae > Tadarida > Tadarida brasiliensis. Next base: position 41,886,968 of record CM061260.1, on the reverse strand, counting down.
CTCTCTCTCTAAAACTCAATAAGACATCTTAAAAAAGAGAGAGATTTGGAACTTAAAAGTCAAAGCTTGACCTGGCTGGTGTGGCTCAGTGGTTGAGTATTGACCCATGCATCAAGAGGTCCCCGGTTCGATTCCTGGTCGCGGCACATGCCCAGGTTGTGGGCAAAATCCCCAGTGGGGGGCATGCAGGAGGCGGCCAATCGATGTTCTCTCTCATCAATGTTTCTCTTTCTGTCCCTCTCTCTTACTCTCTCTCTAAAAATCCATAAAGAAAAAAAAAATTCAAAGCTTCAAAGAAAACTAGGCTATCAAATTTGTAATTAAAATGAATTACTGTATATTGTCTTCTTTGTCCACAAAACCTGTCTTCAAGAACACTCCATACCCAAATTGCCCTGTGATGGCAGGCGAGGTAGGGAGTGAGTGGTAGCGAGTGAGTGGGACAAAGGTCTTACTTGTGTAATAGTAGATACACTAATAGTATCAAAGAGTACAACAGTGAATCCAATTGATTGATTATAACCATGTCTGCATTCAATAAACATTTTTGAGATTCTAATCTAGGAAATGTGGGTCATATAAATGTAATTAAGATGAGGTTCCTCCCCTCAAGCAGTTTTTCCTTTTTACCACTTTGCATTTCTCTGCTCTCCTCATTCAGTGAAGGACTTTTCAGCAAACACTTGCGCTTTCTTGCAATGACCTGCTTAGTTTCACTTAGTGGAAAAACAGACACCGCACTCAGACAACCTTGAGTTCAAATCCTCATTTTGCCATTTGCAGCATGACCTTTAGAAAAGCTATTTGGTCTCATTACTTCGGTTTCCTGATGTATCACACTGAGGTAACAGTATCATTTACCTCTTCAGGTTGTTGAGAAAATTAGACAACAAATATAAAAGTGCTCGGCAACATGCACAATAAATGATGGCAATTAACGTTACCTATGGTTTTCATCAGTGTTACCTCACGTTCACCTATGATAAAATATGTTTAGGTTTCTGACCACATCATGAGCAAAGGAGCACTGGTAATAAAAGAAAACATTTGGGGCAGCAGATAATAGAGAATTCTTCTTTACCAATACTCACTCTCTAGTTCATTGTATCCAGATCTATGATTTCAAATATCATTACTGACAAGTCCCAAAATTATATCTCCAGCTCCGACATCTCCTCTGGACACCAGATTAGTTTATCTAGCTACCTATTCTATATCTTCATGGGGATGTCTAATAGGCATATCAAACTCTAAAACAAAAAACTTTTGATTTTTTCCCTCATTAACTTTCTCCTCTCCCAGCCTTTCTTATCTCAAAAAATGGCAACTCCATTCTTCCACTTGCTTGGTCTAAAATCTTGGAATTATTGTTTACAATGTACAGAGTGTGTAGCTCCTCCTAGCCAGCTCCTGCCACCACCATCCACGCTACCATCCTCTCCTTGTGACTTCTGCACTATCCCCCTGACCAGTGTCTCCCTGGCGCTGCTGCACGGTGCATTGGGTCCTCTGCTCGGTAGAGTAGTAGTTCTTTTCAAACAGAAGTTGGATCACGTCACTTTTCAGCTTTCAAAACCTTCCATTGGCTTTCCCTCTCACAAAAAGAAAAAGGCCTTTCACATCTGGCCCCTGGCTCCCTCTCCTGCCATTCCTTTGCTCACTTCATGCCAGTCAACTGGCATTACTTTATCCCTAGAATACGGCACACCGGCTTTTACTTCTCTCCTTTTGTTTGGTATTCCCTCCGCCTGGACTGCTCCTTTTTTTTAATATTAGCACACTCACACATGTCATTTAATTTTCTGTTCACTTGTTACCTTAACTGAGCAGTCTTCTCTAAAATAACGTACACTTTCAACCCCCTACCCCCCACCATTTTACATAAGCTTGGTACGTGTCGTTTACCTGACTTGCTAGCAGCTAGGTATAGTCATGTGCCCACGTTTTGGCCAATGGAGTATAAGTGGAAGAGAAGGCATAATCCCTCAATTTCTCCTCCTTTCTAGCCCCATGGCTGGAATTTGAATGTGAAGACAGGAGCTAGAAAAGCTAGAAAAGCCATGGAAGATGTGTGTTGAGACAGTAGGGAAATCTGGGCCCTTAATACCTTATCAACTCTGGAATGCTTACATTTGAATGGCCTCCTACGAGAATAAACTTTTATCTTGTTTAAGCCATTTTCATGTTATCTTTGTTATAGCAGTTAAACTATAGACTAATACAGCCAAATATTTTTTGAAAGTCTGACTGCCTTTCCAACCCCCACCTGAAATGGGATTGAAACGTAAATTCCATGAGAATGAAAACTGTGGTTCACTGTAAACAGTTTCTCGAACAGTGTACACTAAACATTCAATAAATGTTTGTTGAATGACTGAATGGCAAAACCATCAACATAATGGCAGGCCTTGAGTGTTGCCCTGAGGAAGCACATGGCTGGTCAGTATAAGTGAGTGGTACAGCACTTAGCAATCTGTGTGTGGTTGGTTTTCTGTTCCAACTGAATCACAAATGTGGGATACAACCTGCTATTTCCAAGATCTGAGAAGCATAAATACTTGTAAGATGGTTGTGTGTTTCATTGTAATTTAAATGAAGACTCCCAAGTAAAGTTCATGGTTGTAATGAAATCGGGCCACAGAGTTGTGGAGAATTGTGACAAGGTTCACACTGGCGAGGAAAGGTCACAAGTAGCATGCTAAGCACAGATGGAGAGAAGGAACCTGTGTGCTAAGATCTTGAGATGTGTGGCCAAGATGTGCATCAGTGCAGATGGCAAAAGCTGATAGCTGAAAGAACCACAGAAAAAGAATCGCACAAGTTGAGTCAAAATGAAACAGACGTATCACAGGGTATCAGCAAGACGCCTGGGGGTAAATGCTGCAGATATAAAGCCACTGAGTTCCTGGGTGAGTAAGAATATAAAAATATTTATAGTGCCAGGATAACATTTTTGGTATCAGATATCTTTTTCATGCTATTAAGTTTGTTTTGAATATCTTAATTACACAGATCAGCCAATGCAAACAACTTAAACCATCATGGTGGCTTTAAAATATATATACAGGAATGAGATCCTGTGGGCCCGGGATTAAGTCACCTAAACTTTAAAATGTTCTATTTCCTGAGTGATGAAAGTTGCAAAGGTGTAGGCTATCTTGCCATACCACACCCCTGGGTGTAATATTACTGAAATAAAACAAGTCAAGATTTGTTTAGTCATTTTATAATATATATGTAACTTCTCGTAACAGTTACTGGTCCGAGGTTTCTTTTTGTCAAGTAATTAGCTAGAAAGTTCAAGAGAGCTTTCTTAATAATGTGCCTCTTTGCTTGAGAATTTCTTAGTAACAGTAATTTCTCCTTTCTAGAAACATAACACATATTCATAGCATAAGGACAGCTTTCAGATTAGGACAAAATGCTGAAAATTAGTAAAAATAGCTACTTCTTTGTCCTATACCTCGCTTTGTGCCTAATTACTGCTTGAATTTTGGTGAGGCCTCTCATCTCGTATAGTGGATATATTAGGATGACTGAAGGGTAGGGTAATTATTTGTGCCACCTTTATATGGTGGCTCATTTATCTGAGGATTTCATGTTGCAGCCACACTGTCATTTCGGCTAGGTTCCAGAATATGGCAAAGTGATCAAAATATGGTTTCATTTAGAAACTCCTTCACTGGGAGAATCAAGGCTTTTCTACTTTTAGTGCTTTTTTGGTCCAAAGATACTTAAAGTTTCTTTTCAGTGAGCATGGTGGGTGAGGTGCCCTTTACTGGAACTAGTTGATGGCACAGGTCCCTCTTTGGTGATTTTCATCATGATGTTCAAATAAAGTAATTTATGCACAGAAATATCTTGTAAACTACAGGTATGTAAAAACACATAATTATTATCATTGTGATAATTTCTTTTAGGAAAGAAGGCAGCTTGGTGTAGGGTATAAGAACTTTAGGCTTGCCCAGCTGGTGTGGCTCAGTGGCCGAGTGTCCACCCATGAACCAAGAGGTCGGCATTTGGATTCCCAGTCAGGGCACACGCCCAGGTTGTGGGCTTGATCCCCAGTGGGGGGCATGCAGGGGGCGGCCAATCAATGTTCTCTCTCATTTTTGTTTCTCTCTCCCTCTTCCTTCCTCTCTTTGAAATCAATAAAGAGAGAAAAAAAAATATATATATATATAAAGAACATTGGGCTTGAAGTTCTAGACCCTATGAACCCGAAGAAGGGCGGGCCCTCCCGGGCGGGCCCTCCCCACCCCACCCTTGTGAAGGGAGAGAAAGGACATTTTGAGGGAGAATAGTTTGGGGCCCCAGTTTGAAGATGATCCTGTTAAGAATCATGTAGTTGGGAGGTCCACTTTCACTGGTAGAGTGGTTTGATTTTATAGTAGCTGCTGCCTGGAGAAGACCCATGCATGCAATGTGAAACTTCAAAAACAGTCTTCTAGGCTAATAGATTTATTTCATTGAGTGGATCAGATAATTAACCCTAATTGTACTGACATAGTTTATTTATTGAATAGAGGATTATGTTTAGTAATCTATGTATGTCATTAATCAACTCTTCAATAAAAAATTTAAAAACATAGAAAGTGCCCTGGCTGGTGTGGCTCAGTTGGTTGGAGCATCATCCGTGTGCCAAAGGGTTGATGGTTCAATTCCTAGTCAGGGCACATGCCCAGGTATGGGTTCAATTCCTGGGTTGGGGTGCAGACAGGAGGCAAGTGATCGATGTATCTCTCTCTCTCTTTAAAATCAATTTAAAAAATGTCCTTGGGTGAGGATTAAAAACAAAAACATAGAAAGCTACTGTATTCTCATCACTTCTGAAATAGTCTTTGCAGAGGTGCTAGTTCTGCAGTAAATAAGCCTCACCTTTAGAATCTTACTGAAATGCAAAATTTGCTTTCCCTGTGCTGTTTCCCTGTACACTCAACACAGTGTTTTGGAAACCTGCAGTTATCTAAATTCCCATCGGGTGACATTGTTTAATCTAACATTCCCTCTTTCATATACGAAAATAGCTCCAAGGACATCCACTGAGGTGCTTTGAGTTCTCTTTACCTTGGTTGGGAGGGAGTTTCCAATCCCACTCCTCTTTCTCTGATGGTTTTCCTGACCCTCCTCCTTTCCTCAGGCTGGTCAGAAGAGCCTCTGGCTGCTCCCCCTCACCCCCAAGCAAGGGCTAATCAGGGGAAAGACTTTGACCTTGGCTATAAAAGCACCTGTCTAATCACTGAGCTTGTTAGGCCACAGGGAGTCCAGATGTATAAAAGTTATTTCAAATGAACTTTTTTTGGGGTGTGTGTGAAAATTTAGGTTCTCTGCTATTGAGAGGAAAAGACTATTGCTTTAAAATAATAACTACACCTATTTAAAAATATTGTGATGAAAGTATGAAAGCAGAACCCGTCACATAAAAAGGCTGCAAAAATGTTATTTTTACTTTGAAGACAGTAATAATTGAAAATAACAAGACAAGTTTCTTTCAGGCCATATCCTAAAAGGGTAGCTGCTTTTTATGTCTTAGGTTTGTACAAAGGTCTTAAAAGACTCCAGACCCCTGCTTTCTGAAGATTTCAGTAGATTAACACCTTTGGCTTAAAAACTGTGAGGTGCCTACTTTTTAAAAACAACCGGCTGCACCCCTTTCCTCAATCGTATTGTCACATCATTACTCATTTAAGTTGTAGTTTTTTAAGCAGCCTTGATGTGCTATACACATGCGACAAGTACACAAAGTGGGTAAACTTCTACTGCGGATGCTGCCTTAGAAGTATATATTTAGTAATCACTTAGTTACATTATTTACATTATCTTATTTTTGTGAAATGAGAACTGATCGACCAAACCTTTCAAACAGACCCACCAGACGACAAATACCATCATATGTTTGATTCACAGTACATTTGGGCATAAACACTTCAATTACAGCTTTGTGTTTAGTATCAAAAACCTTTTCTGGTGTGCGTGTGTTTTCTCTCCAGATCCCGTGCTCGGATTACATTTCGAAAACTGCTTATTACAGATAAAGCACCTTTCCAGGTACGCTTCCGAGAACCATATGTATTTATGCACACAAAGGTGTGTGCACACATTTTCACACACACACGTCCATATGATGCCGGCGCCGCGCTCCCTGCACATGCCCACCGCGTGTGCTCAGCCGCGCACCCGGGTCGGGCAGAAACCGGCGGCCCCCGGCCACGCGGGAGCCCCGCCGGCCTCCCAGCCAAGTAAGCCGGGTCCGCACACTGGCTGCGGCGCGACCCTCCCCGCCCCCATCGGGCCCACACCCGCCCCAGCCGCTCCGCACCCGGCACCGCGCGGCGGTGGGGGCGGGGCGGCCAGTGCCCCCGAGGCGCCTCGGAGCGCCTGCGGGTCTTTCTTTATTTTTAAAAGACTGCGCTGCACACGCCCAGCCCCCAGCGCCGCGGCGGCGTGAGGGAGGGAGAAGAGCGAGGCCGGCAGAGCCCCCCCACCCCTCCCCGCCGCGCCGCCGCCTCCTCCCCGCGTCCGCGGCGCCCCTCCCCCGCCGGCCCCTCCCCCGCGCGCCCGCCCGGCGCAGGCCGCTCGGGTTTGTTTTGCTGCGCGGCCGCCGCCGCCGCGGGCCTCGCGAGCTCATTTGTGCCTGGCTGGTCCCCATTCCTCTCTCCCCAGTGTTGAGTGTCTGAGCCGTTGGCTGCTCCGAACCGTTTGGCTCTTTCCCTTAGTAACAGCTTTTACCTTCTGCCTCAATTCCTCTCCCAGCTCGCGCCCTTCCCCCGCGCGCCGCCTCCCCCCGCCGCCGGCCGCGTGCGCCCCCGCCCCTCCCCCCGCGGCGGGAGCACCTCCGCTCGCCACCTGGGGACCCGCGCCGCGCTCCCCGCCCCCGCCCGCACGGCGCCCATCCCCCGCGCCCTCCGCTCGCCGGGGTTATAATTGCCTCTCACCCCCCGGAGGGGTTATTTTGGGGGTGGTTGGAGGCGGCGGCGGCGGCGGCGAGGAGGGGAGTTTCCTTGTGCCTCCATTCCCGGGAGGGGGGAGCGGCGTGGAGGCCACCGTTTCCAGGTAAGCGCTGGGGGCCAGACCCCGGGATGGGGGCGGCCGTGGGCCGGTGGGGGGCGCGGGCGGAGGCGGTCGGGGGGCGCCGGTCTGCGGGGGAATGGGCGCAACTGGAACATGCATTTTTCAACTTGGCCCTTTGGGCAGCCGGGGTTTGGGTGGGGGAGGGGAAGGAGTGGAAGGCATTTAGGGTGTCCCATCCCCCCCTTTTTCCTCTCTCAGGCTTTTTTGAAATGCTCACGTGCCTGCCCAACCCCTACCCTTTCCTGGTCTCGGGGGATCCTTACCCTTATTATGTTGTCCCCGAAAATGTGCACCTCGGCCTTCTCCCCTCTTCCAACCTTCATGCATGTACACCCCTTTTTTGTGTGTGTATGTGGGGGGAGGCTTTCAGGAAAGAATTTGCAGCAAATTGAATCAAGGAGCCATCATGAGGCCGACTCCTTTATAGCCTATTTTTAGCAGAGGAGAGGGATCTTTTCCGTGCACGTTATTTTGTTAAACCTCAGGCGGCTATGGAAATCGCTTCCCTCCCTGGGCGCGTCCCCGGCCCAGGCGCGGCGACCCCGGCCGGCTTGCGGGGGGCTGGGGCGGCTGCTGGGGCCGCGGGTCCCGGGCGGGGGCGCCGGCGGGGGAGGGGCGCGCGGCCGCGGGGCCGCACTTCTGGACGTGTTTATTTGTAACTTAGTGCTTTTTATCGTCCTAAGGAGGTATTTTGAGTCTCTTTGAAGTTGGGTTCAGAAGTGTAGAATTGGCAAAGTTATTGCCAGCTTCCTGGTAAGTTTTGGGTGGCACAGAGTCATATTATTTTCTGACAGTGTAAAGGCCACGTTGTGAGGGTGGTTTCTCGGTAACTTCCTCTTTGCAATCGATGTCATTTTTTGAATAGAAACAGACTTTTATTTAAGTGAAATATTAATCTTAAATGGCAGCTCGAGGCAAGCAATGCATGTGCTAACATGTTCAGTATTTTTGGAAGTTCCCAATTTGCTGAAACAGGCATCGCTTAGCAGTGGCAACCGAGATTAAATTTGGACTGTGAAAATGGTGTTTCATGTAAAATTTGGGTTGTAATGGCTCTTTAAAAATGCTCCTGTTCGGTTATTTAATAACATTCTCCAACATAGTTTGACGATTTTAAATGACAAGAGTTGGAACCTAGTTAAAAACTAGATTTTCTCAGTGTCTGGAGTTTACTTAATACCCTGGACTGTGTGAGCACCAAGGTAAATAGTTTTAGTACCTATGTGATTTACAGTTGACTTAGAGAAGTTTACTATTGGCTTTTCTTGTTTTCCAAACAAGAACCTTATGTTGATCTAAACAAGCTTGTTAATAAAATATCGTGGGTGAATTGGTGGGTTATTTTTACTCTAAATGGTTTGTCCTCCCCCTCCCCCCATGTAATTAAGTAATTATCTTCCTCCTTTTTCCTAAAGACTACTTTATCATATTGAAAAATATAAGACCCTGATGGTGTTTTCATCTACTTACCTAAAACAAGTAGTAGTTAATATCCTGGTTATACATTGAAGATACAGTGAGTGACTTTTTGGCTATCCCAGTATGGTTCATTTTCATTTTTGTTAAATCAGACTCATGCTACATTGGTGTATTTTAGTAATCCTGACTTCCTGGGACTGTATGTTCTTACCATTTTAATAAGTTTATAGTCTAGGGAAATGGAGCAGCTTTGTCTCCATGAAAACGGTCTGTGTGTTAGGTTGTATTGTGGGAGTTCATGGCAAGCAAGCTTCAGAAATTATCATTGAGGGTTCTAGAAATAGTTAGCATTTACCTGTGGAGGAGGGACGGCAGATAAAAGATATGCCCTAGAGTGGTTAGGCATGTCATGGGTTGTTTATACTTTTTGCTCTTAAGTTGAGGTTTTCCTGCTTGTTTTGAATTTAATTTTTTTCCAGTTCTTTTATCATGCACTGTATGATGTATGTAATCACAACCATTAAATCCATAAATAACTACTTTTGCTACTTGAGTAGTTAGAATCAGACCCATAGGGGAAAGTACTAAAGTGTATGGGGTGAAAACAATATTTACACAGAAAAAGTTTTTCTTTCTGTTAAGGAACTTAATTAAGGGACTGGTTAATGGCTTGAAAATTGTTGCATAACTCACCATCAGTTAATGGAGTGACATTTGGTTATTCATGTGGTGGAGACACATTGTAAATGAAGTGGCCCCTTGTGGAAGTTGTATTTTTGCATTGGTTGCTTCAAAGAAGTGTTAAAAATTTAATAACTTTCTACATGTGTCCAGGAATCTTTCTGTTACTTGTGTTCTCAACACCTAATTAAGGTTTATCATGATTACCATGATACTTGCCTACCAAGAGAACAATAAGTAACTGCTTCCAGTGTACCGGGAGCCTTTCAAGCTAATATGCAGAAAAGGTAGAAGCTTAATATAAACATTGGGGTTACTGATGAAAAAAGATGTGGCTAATGGACCTTTTGAACAACAACCTGTTGAATAAATAACATCTGTATGTTGCAATGAAGATAAGTCTTGTCAAATGAGTAGCTGACAAAAGAGTCCTCCTACAATTTTCTATAGCATTATTATTACAAAGACTTTCTGACTTGACACATTTTGATGAAGTTAGTAGAAATAATTTGTTGGGTTTGTTCAGTTTCTGTGTTATTTATATAAAAACAATTGAGGGGAATGTGAAAGTGGTAGGTCAGGGAAGAGAGATGGCGGAAATATTGGCACTGTCTGGGACTTTGTATTTTTCTAGTGCAAGTGAATTTGACTAATTTCACAAATAACATTTACAGTATGTCACTGAAATGCAAAAAAAGAAAGCACCTAACATGGAGACACATATGTATTCCCATAAAACAGAAGGGCTAGGCTCCCAGGGCTGTGTAGTAAAGAATTAGTGAGTATAGTCCAGTTTGGAGACCACCATGGTGATATCTCCTGCTCTATCACCAGTAGAAACTTGAATTTAAAAAAGAAAAAAAGAAAAAAAAGCTGTGTGAGCTGTTGTTGGAGAAGTTTCCTGTTCACCACTTCTGGGGATTGGACTCAATGGATTGCCCTGTTATGCAAAGTCAGAGGAAAGGGTCTCTGCTTGGGCTATGCTCTAGGAAAGAAGAGAGATACTTTCTGTGCTATTTGTATCTCAGGCTAATCCTGTGAGTTGAGTAGTATTGGGGGTTTTTGTGTATGATGAAACAGAGGTGCAGAGAAGTTAATTTACTTGTCCAAGGCCACAAAATGATCAAATGCTGCACTGGAATCCAAACCTAGGTCTGTCTGTGCCCTATCCATGTTCTTTTTAGATGGCTGTAGCTGTGCCAAGTTTTTCCAGCTGTTTTGTCAGTCTTTTCTATAGATATCCTTGCAAAAACTAGTGTTTCTAATCAAGTTTATAATTCTTTAGTTGTGTATCTCTACTAACCGGGTCAAGTGATTGCATGGATAAATGAAATTCATGGGATTCAAATATCATTGTGCTTAAATCTCTAGAACTGTTTAATAAGATACAGTCTTGTCAACTGCTGTATTTTCTACTTTAAGATTGATAACTGTGAAGTGGCCTCTACGAGCACTGTCTGCAGGAATAAGAAAATGTGGTTCCATGCCTACAATTAAGAAGGGAAAGCAAATAAGAGTATACCCAACTATCCTCAGAGTACATATTCCTTGAATAAGAAACATCATATGTCATGTGTAGCATAATGATTCCATCAGAGGTCCTTGAGGCCAACTGCCTGGGTTCAAACTCAGGCACACTATCCCTTACTAAATGGGCCCTCAGGGGAGTTACTCCTGCTGTACTCAGTTTCCTTCTCTGTGTCATGGGGACAGTCCACTTTGTAGAAGTGAGAGGATTGAGAGAGGTGTATGTGTAAGGTGCTAAGAGCACTACTTGATAAACAACAGGCATAGTGGAAATGTAAGGTGTTTGGGATGGTGATGGGTTTGGATTTGAAGTTTACTTCTTTGTATTACGTTTTATTTGCTTGTTACTTATTTTCAGTGGGGGCATAATGTCATAAAAAGCATTTGGCAGCTTTGTTTCCTGAGTTCTTTGTCAAAGTATTTGAAATAAATTTGGCTTAATTTATTTACTCTTGAAGTTGTGATTTAAGGCCTACTTTGAAGAATTAGATTGGATTTTGATAATATCAAGTTACATGGTTGGTGTAGGTACAGTGGTGTGCCTTCTGCATGCCTTTGTTGCTGTTCTGTCAATGGGCTTGGACTGTTTAAATACACTTGTACCATTTGAAATATTTTCCAACACTTAAAACATTTTTGTTTTTCAAGGCCAGATTCAGCAGTACCTAGGATCTGCTTTTTAGATTGGAGTGATTACTTCAAGTGGGTTATTGACCTTTCATCTGTGTTCTTGTTCCATATTTCAGCTGCTGTCAAGACAGTTCTACTTGGAAGTTCTGTTCCTCTGAAATATCTGTGAGCCTTGTCTTAGTTTCACTTCCCATTTTTTACCATTCTTAATTCAGCAATAATATTACGTACTATCAGAGTTTTATGTATGAGGACTACACAGATACTTTGACAGGTACTTGTGACAATCTGAGTGGGTGATATCCTGATTTGAACCGTGGGGGAAACCAAGGCTCAGGTAGTAAGGGGCTAAGGCCCAATGTGTGTGTTCTAGCCAGTGTTCTTACTAGCAGTCTCCTGTCTTAGTGAGTGAATGAATGAATGAAAGAAAAAAAAAAAGAAAGAAAGGTTTTCGGTCTGGGTTATTGCATTAATTTTCTGGTATGTTGCCTTGAACAGCCTTCCTTCTCCATCCTATCTTCTGTAACTACTGACAGTGTAATTTATTTAAAATACTGACTTCATCATGTCAGTTCCCCTGCTGGAGAACCCATAATGGCTTCTCTTTGCCAACTGGATCGAGTTCATATGCTTCAGTCTGGCTTTTAAGGCTCTATTCTACCTATTCAGCTTAATTTCCCACTCTTTTCCAACTGGGATTCTTGCCTGCCTATCAAATACTGCAGTTTTCCATAATCATTACTCTGCTGCTTTTGTGCATGTGGTTCCTTCCATTTGTCCTCTTCATGGCCTGATTCAGTCTCACTTCCATGAAGCTTTTTCTGGCCATCCTGACTCAGGATATTTCTTCTCTGAGATTCCATTGATTTAAGTGAATATCACAAACTCCATAATTATTCATTGTTTTATGAGTATGTATCACATCACCCCAACTACAGGTCATATTTCTTGGACCTTATTTAAAAATAGTATTTAGGCAGAATTATTTTTTAAAAATATGTTTTATTGATTTTTTTTTGAGAGGAAGGGAAAAGGAGAGAGAGAAACATCTATCTGCTGCCTCCTGAACGCCGAACGCCCCCTACTGGAAATTAAGCCCACAACCCGGTCCTGTGCCCTGACTGGAGTCGAACCTGCGACCCCTTGGTGCATGGGATGAAGCTTAACCAACTGAGCCACACCTGCCAGGGCTTTAGCAGAATTCTTGACTTTCTCTCATACCACCTTCATGTTAAGTGGATTGTTTCTACAAGGGCCAATGCTAAAATAACAATGACAGTCCTGTTGATGTGGCAGAAGCTTCTTTTTGAATTAGGCCTTCAAGGTTTAGGTGTATGACAGTCACAGTTAACTGTTAATTTGAATTAAGAAAAAAACAACTAGTCAAAACTTAGAGTGAAATGAAAATAAGTAATTTTGTCTTTTTTTAAAATATGTTTTTTATTGATTTTTTTTTTTTTTTTTTTGAGAGGAAGGGAGAGAGAGAAGCATCATTGTGAGAGAGACATGTGGATCAGCTGCCTCCTGCACGCCCCCTACTGGGGATCGAGCCCACAACCTGGGCATGTGCCCTGTTCTGGAATTGAACCCCGGGACCTCTCAGTCCATGGGACAGTGCTCAGTCCACTGAGTCTCACAGGCTGGGCTGATTTTGTCGTCTTAATTCAAGAATGGTAGCCACAGTATTGGTGAGAAACCTACTCTTGTTGGGAATCATGTCACACTAAGTTGGCTTTATCTGGTTATCTTTGTGCCAATTATCACTTAAGATTTTGGACTTTATTTTTAATCTCTCAGGCTTTTTTGCTCATTTTCTCGGTAGTGTGCCTAAATAAGATTTTATTTTTAGTTTTCAGAATGTGTGACAGCATTCTGACCATGGAGTCCCATTTGAGCCATTGTTATGAATGTATTAACATTCAGTATAGGGTGTGTGTGTATTATATCATATAAGTGGGTTTAGTCTACCACAGTGGTTCTCAACCTTCCTAATGCCACGACCCTTTCATACAGTTCCTCATGTTGTGGTGACCCTCAACCATAAAATTATTTTTGTTGCTACTTCATAACTGTAATTTTGCTACTGTTATGAATCACCATGGAAATATGTGTTTTCCCATGGTCTTAGGCGACTCCTGTGAAAGGGTTGTTCGACTCCCAAAGGGGTCGCCACTCACAGGTTGAGAACCGCTGGCAGAAGAATGTCATCATGACCATCGCCCTTCAATAGGTTTTTATGGTAAGTCTGTATAGTATTAGTTATGAACAACCTGCGTGATTTATTCTAAATGCAGCTAATTTTGTTATATTCTTCTAAAGTTTTTAATATTTATGGTTTTAAAATAAGTTTTTTTTAGCATGATTTTTATTTGCATCAAACAAAATGAGTTGGATGTTACCCTGCTTTCTGAGGGCTTAGATTCTTAACTCACAATTAATATAATCAACTATAAGGGTCATGCTGAAAGATCAACAATTAAATTTCAGTAAACATAGAAAGAGTATTCAGATTAAGGAAAAGATTTGTGTGAGATGAATAGTTTGAAGAATGAATGAGGAAGAATAGGTATTGAATGTTTAAACTGGGAGTTTGCCACCTGTTTTCCTCTGTAGCTGTGAAAGTTTCTTTCAAGAGGTAGCATTTAAAACACAGAACATGAGGAGCACAGGTCAGAGATAGTCATTCCAGTATCTGAATAGAATACCTCTTTTTTTTTTTTTTTTTTTTAATCCTCACCCAAGGACATTTTTGCATTTATCTTCAGATAGAGCGGGAGGGAGAGAGGGGGGAAGAGAGAGAGAGAGAGAGAAACATTGATGAGAGAGATACATCGACTGGTCGCCACCCACATGACCCCAACCGGGGTGGGGACAAACTGCAACTGAGGCACATGCCCTTAGTGGGAACCAAATCCGGGACTCTCTGGTCCGAGGGCCAATGCTCTAACCGCTGAGCCAAACAGGCCAGGGCAATACCTCTTTTTATGAAATGGGACTCTGTACTCTCAAACTTAAAGATGTTTAAGTTTTTTAATTACCTTAAAAACAGTGACACTTTTTTACTTTTTAGGAACTAGGTTTCTGTCTACTACTTTTGTCTAAGAACAAAGGTAGTATCTGAACTTTTTTTTTCTACATATATATTTTTTGCATTGTGTCCTTTTTAAAAAAAAGTTTTTTTCTTTATTGATTTTAGAGAGAGAGGAAGGGAGAGGGAGAGAGAGAGAAACATCAATGAGAGAGAACATCGATTGGCCACCTCCTGCATGCCCCCGACTGGGGATCGGGCCCACAACCTGGGCATGTGCCCACAACCTGGGCATGTGCCCTGACCAGGAATCGAACCAGTGACCTCTTGGTGCATGGGTCGACACTCAACCACTGAGCCATACCAGCCAGGCACATTGTGTCCTTTTTAACACAGACTGATAGGACATTATAATGAGGTAATCAGTGACTGTTTTTATTGTTACTGCTTACCTACTTGAATGGTGTTAAGCATTTTAAATTTTAATATGGGTTCACTATTAAGGAAATTAATTTTTATCAGTTTTTGTTAAAACTGGGGGTTTTAGCCCTGGCCTGTTTGGCTTAGCGGTTAGAGCGTCGGCCCACGGACCAGAGAGTCCCGGGTTTGATTCCCGGCCAAGGGAATCCGTATAATTATTGCTTTATGGGCGTATTTCGGTTGCGGTTCGTCCCTGGCTCCGGTTGGGGTCGTGCAGGTGGCAACTGGTCGATGTGTTTCTCTCACATTGATGTTTCTCTCTCTCTCTCTCTCTCCCTCCCTCCCTCCTGCTCTATCTGAAGTAAATGTAAAAATGCCCTCGGGTGAAGATAAAAAATCAAAACAACAACAAGAAAACTGTGGGTTTTAGTTATGTGGGTAAATGATTTAGCTTCTAGAAATATGTATTAAGAGGATCACATGAAATAGTACCTAAACTTTGGTCGTTCATTCAACCAATACTTATATAGTCAATTCCTGTATTAAAAGTCTCAAATTCTGGCATTTAATTTTATGTGATTTTTTTTTTTGAGGAAGATCTACATGGAAAATTTGCTTAATTTAAGGTGTTAAAACACTAAAGACTACAGCCTTACCTAGAATAATAGTCAGAAAGTATCTGATATTAGCATAAGCAAACACCTTGCTAGAGAAGTTACAGTTGTAGCCTGTTTTGGTGGTTATCTTCATCTGCTACTAGAACAAAAATTATGGGTTAGGGACAGGTGTTTTATGCTTCATCCTTAATTTGAACAGACTAATTGTATAGAATGTATACTAATTTTGTTCCATCTCTATTTTGATGCTGTCAGATGTCATTAACTCAGAGTATAAGGCAATTGGGTCATCTACTTTAAGTTTTTGAAATAAGGTAGTAGAAATAATGAATTTTTTTAAACATCTTGTTTTCTCTTTTCCGTATAATTACTGCTTTATGGGCTAGAATTGATTATACATGTGTGAATTTTTTAGAAGCTGTAGCTGTGGCAATATTCTTTGGCACCTTTTTATATGAAAATGTAATATGCTATATACTTAAAAGTTTTTCCTTCACCAAAGTGAGAATTTTACCTAAGTCACCTTTCTCTGCTTTTCTTAGTATGCAGTGTACATTTGTGAGGTCATAGGTTAGGAGTGCTGTCTGTTACTGTATCAGGGAAATAGTTTTCCTGTTCTTGTGCAAAAACTAATAGGCCTGCCCCAGAATTATTTTTTGACTTTGGACTTCCTTATGTCCTGGTGAGAGATGTTTTTTTGGTGAACTGAATTGGTCTTTTACAGATTTGTTTAAATTTAATGTTTATGACTTCTTGTTAGTATTTATAGGATGTTAAAGAGATGTTTAAATGAAAAAACAAGGCCCTGGCCGGTTTGGCTAAGCGGTTAGAGCGTCAGCCTGCGGACCAGAGAGTCCCGGGTTCGGTTCCCGCTAAGGGCACGTACCTCGGTTGCAGTTTGTCCCTGGCCCTGGTTGCGGTCGTGTGGGTGGCAGCCACTCAGTGTGTCTCTCTAACGTCGATGTTTCTCTCTCTTCCTCCCTCTCTCCCTCCTGCTCTATCTGAAGATAAATGCAAAAATGTCCTCAGGTGAGGATAAAAAAAAAATGAAAAAACAAGGAGACAGAAGATCTTGTATAGTCTGCTGCCACTGTAACTTAGAAAGGGGGAGAGGAGTGGAAAGGACACACACATGGTGATGGGGTGTGTGTGAGTATGTATATGCATGTTTGTCTTGTGTGTTTAAGCTGACTCTAGAAAGATACACAAGAGACTAGTAACAGTGGTTTTGGGGTGGGGGATGGCGTGGGGAGATCATGAGGCCAGATGTGAGAGAAACTTATTTTTGTGATAACCCTTTGAACTGTTTGAATTTTGTTTCACCATTTCAAAAAAAGAAATGACTGTGACAAATCAAGGTTTCCAGTTAAGATTTCTTTTTTTAGTCCTCACCTGAGAATATTTATCCATTGACTTTTTTTTTAGATAAAGTGGAAGGGAGGGAGAGACAGACACACACACACACACACACACACACACACACACACACACACACATCGATTGGTTGCCTACCACACGACCATGGCCAGGACTGGGGATTGAACCTGCAACCCCAGGTACGTGTCCTTGACCAGGATCAAACCTGAGACCCTTCAGTCCTTGGACTGAGCCTCTAAACGCTGAGCCAGAGCCAGTTAAGTATTCTTTTTATTTTTATTTTTTTAGAGAGGAAGGGAGAAAGAGATAGAAACATCAGTTTGAGAGAGAAACATCGATGGGCCGCCTCTCACAAGCCCCCTACTGGGAATCAAGCCCGAAACCCGGGCATGTGTTCCAACCAGGAATCGAAATGGGACCTCAGTCCATGGGACGACACTCAATCCACTGAGCCACACCGGCCAGGACAGTTAAGAATTGTTAATTTTTTCTATTCCTGTCGGTTTGGATAGCCAAAAGGAGAAAACTATGTTAACTTCTCGCATGCTTTTCAGTCAGTTCTTAAAAGAGCTGGAGCTGTATATATTTCTGCATGCAGTTATTTTTATTTCTCAGATTTATTGGCAGAATTAGAGCCACTGAGTATGATTAAAAAGTTTTGGTTCTGTGTCGTGATTGGGTCATCAGACCAGTAAAAGTATTTAGTGATAGTGACTGGTGATTTTTGAGTCCTGTCCAAGGTTGAAAATTAGAAGTTAATTCATTGCAAACTTTAAGAGATTTTGGTGGTGTAGAAGTAGTGGTGCCTGATTTCAAAGGTGTTGTTTTATCAAGGGTTTGGAAATTAGGTGAAAATTGGAGTTCTTATAGTTTAGTAGTTAATTTTAATAATTACAATTTTTGATAAAATGGGATTTGTGGAACTATATATTCTAATATTACATGGATCCAAACATAACTTGTGAATTTAGATGTTGTATGTATTATTGACTCCAAGGAGACAGATACATTAGACTGATTCCATTTTTGGTTGCAGTTGGTGTCATTTGTAATTGTACTTTGGCTGTTTAGTTTACCCAAAGGGTCTTGCCTTCTAGTTATACTTACCATTTTTAACTTAAGCTGGAACAGCCTCAGAGAAAGGTAGCACCTGTTTTTTGTGTATTTAATTCTGCTGCTGTGATCTGACAGTAGACTTTCCTGAGAGCAGTGCTTCTCTTTTTAGCAAGAAGAGGCCTAGGTAGGGTCTGCATCTCATCTTTGGCAGTAACTCCTAACTGTAGGATATTAATGTGGTGAAGAGTTCACCTCTGAAGCCAGGCATACCTGCTTTGAATCCTGCCACCCCTACTTATTAGTTAGTTATATGGCTTTGGGAAATTATATAACCATTCCAATTGGTTTCCACTCTGAAAAATGGGAATAAAGTGTAACTAATACTTTTCTTCATAGAGCATTTGTGGGGATTGAAATGTGAATGCATGTAAAGCAATTATAGGGCCTAGCACATAGGAAGAATTCAATAAATGCTAGCTACTACTTGGTGCTTTTGTTAGTTGCAGGAGGAGCAACTGTAGAGACAGGCAGAAAAGTGACACCCTCCTGTAAAGCTGTCATGGCTTCCTGTGGCAACTGCAGAGAACCAGCTGGTTAGAATTCCCAAGTGAGAGGGCTGAGACTATTATATTTGTTGACTGAGCTTTTGTTGCTCACTCTGAAATGAGAAGATGTACTGTGGAGCTTTGTTATGTATGTTGTTGTACAGTAATTTATTTATTTTTGGTTAATCCTCATTCAAGGATATTAAAAAAATTTTTTTTTCTTTATTGATTTTTAGAGAGATAGGAAGGGAGAGGGAGAGAGAGATAGAAACATCAATGAGAGAGATCATCGATTGGCTGCTTCCCGCATGCCCCCCACCGGGGATTGGGCCCACAACCTGGGCATGTGCCCTGACTGGGAATCGAACCGGTGACATCTTGGTGCGTGGGTCGATGCTCAACCAGTGAGCCACACTGGCCAGGCTCACCCAAGGATATTTTTCTATTGACTTTTACATAGAGTGGAAGGGAGGGAATATGGGAGGGAGGGAGAGAGAAACAGAAACAACTATGTGAGATTGAACCTGCAACCAAGGCCCATGCCCTTGACCGGAATCAAACCCATGACCCTTTGGTCTACGGGCAGATGCTGTAACCACTGAGCCAAACCTGCCAGGGCCACGGTAATATTTTATATTGAATTTGGTTATATCTTGATATGATGTTTCAAGAAAAAAAGGTTGCTATCTTTCTTAAAAAATAGTCTTTTTTGCTTTTGGGAATGGAATCTTGACTCCTTTTTTCCAGTCTCTGGGAGGTCAGGCACTGTTTTGGCTCTAGTGGATACTGCTTGTGCA
Source organism: Tadarida brasiliensis (assembly GCA_030848825.1). Lineage (NCBI taxonomy): Eukaryota > Metazoa > Chordata > Mammalia > Chiroptera > Molossidae > Tadarida > Tadarida brasiliensis. Next base: position 41,867,800 of record CM061260.1, on the reverse strand, counting down.
CAGATCAGTCATTTCAAACAGGCATGTTACACACTATGCAGACTTTGACTTGGACTCTCACTAAGAAATACATATGACATAACACAGGATGTGTATGTGTGCAAAAATACTGAAGTAAGTTTTCAGGAAATGATACTTTAATACATAGTACACATGTTCTGTGCTCTTATTTTTTGTTTAAAAATATGCAGGGTGATTCACATATAAAAAATTACTAAAGGGATTCATCCATTTTTACAAATTCATTGACTCTTGGACTCACTGTGTTCATACTGTGAGAATTGTGAGGGTCAGCTTGATAACCTACCATCCTGCTCTACAGCTTTTGGCGTCTGCAGAGACACTGCATATGCTCAAAACCTGGGTTAAAAGAAACAAAGACTTTGACCTGAATTAGCAGTTAAACTTGAATTGGGTTGTTATGTGAACTTGTCCACGTGTTCCTGATACTCATGTACACTTTCTAGTTTATTTCCTTTCGGTCCTTTTTTTCTCCCCAATTAGAACCCTGGCCTTTACCTGATACTGATAATGCCAGTCTTGCCTGACTTTTACTCCTGGTTCTTGCTCTTAACATGTGCTCTCAGTCTATATACTTTGGGATGCTCTCCTTTTGATCTTGGCCTTCCCTCAGGGCTCAGCATGCGCACACTCTGTGCCCTTTGTCTCTTTAGACCTGCTGTTACTGTAAGAGTGGTTCTGTGGCCCAGATCGGCTCTTCATTCTGACCTCCTCTTCTGATCTACTGCCCACATGCTAGCGTGCGAACATCCTGTACTTTCTTCCTGTGTTTTTACTGTTGAGTGTAGGTTGGCACTAGCATTAGATTTTCACTTAATGGTAAGTGGTGATGAGGCAGAGTTGGAAGATAGAGGAGGGTCAGAGTTGGAAGAAATAGGAGTAGGTCTTGATAATACTGTCAGGGTAAGCTGGGCAACATCTACTTCTGGCTAACGGTGAAAATATCCAGGACAGTTTGAGATATTGGGTATTTGGAGTGGAGGTGTGGGGATAAGAAGTCTTGGTATTATTAAAAAAATGTTTTTCTTTTATTATTGATTCTAGAAAGAGAGGAAGAGAGAGGGAGAGAGAGAGAAATGTCGAAGAGAGAGAACATTGATTGGCCACCTCCTGCATGCCTCCCACTGGGGATCAGGCCCACAACCTGGGTATGTCCCCTGACCAGGAATGGAACCTTCGACGTCTTGGTGCATGGGTCGACGCTCAACCACTGAGCCACACCGGCCGGACAAAGTCTTGGTATTATTATTTGGAGCCTTCCAAAGTGGAAGATCTCTCCCCCCCTTTTTTTTGTCGTTTTTACTGAAGATCCTTTTGTCAGAGGGAGATAGTTGTCTGAAGGGAGATAGTTGAGTTGCTTTTTGGGAACCAGAATTTGCTATAAGGGAAGATAAGATTTTCACTTTCAGAACTTTAAACTAAAATCATTGCTACAGCATTTCAGTGATATTTTAAGAAATCTTTATACTTATAAATAAAAAATTTAAAATTCAGCTGATATAAAAAATTCCCAAGCATAGTGCATTTAATTAATTAATTATTGTTAATCCTCACCTGAGGATAGTTTTCCTTTTTTTTTAAAGAGTGGAAGGGAGGGAGGGAGAGAAACATCGATGTGAGAGAGACATATCGATTGGTTGCCTCCTGCATGGCTCCAGTTGGGCCCGAGGATTGAACCTGCATCCCAGGTACATGCTCTTGATTGGGAATCAAACCCGCAACCCCTCAGTCCCCTAGCTGATGCTCTAACTGCTGAGCCAAACTGGCCAGGGCCAAGCATAGTAATATTTAAAACATTAACATTTTCATTTTCCCCTGAATGTTGTTAAAACAGGCACAGTCCTATTAAATAGGGGTGTGAACAGAGAATTTATTTTAGAAGCTTTGTGGCTTTTACCCTTTGTCTGATGGAATGGACTTTTGTGTAAGTAGATAACTTAATCTTTTGTATCCCTAGGCTTTCTGCTTCTTGTATGTGGGTGTGTTTTCTAATTTGTTGCTTCTCTCCTTGGTTTGTTCCATTTTACTGGGTCATATATTCACATGAATAGCTGGCTGCCTTATTTCATCTAGTCTCATTTGCCTTTCTTGCATTTTCTTGCAGATGACTCATGTGTGTTGCTAGTAGATAACATTGGTTGGTTGGTTCCTTTGGTCTGACAAATCAACATTTATCTGAGTGACTTCCTACAAGTGAGAACTGGTAGTAACAGGAAAAGTGGCTCTTTTTTTTTAGTTTGTGCATAATAGCATACTGATTTTTTGATAAATACTATGATAAATGCACATAGTGTAATTTACGTGAATGTATATATGGCTTTATAGCATGCATAGCGAAAACATTTAAACATACTGTTTTGTCTGGCATTATATAAGATGCTCAATAAATATCGCTTTTCTTCTCTGTACGCTTCCTCTATGGGTTTTCCATCATACTAAATACAAAATTCAGATGCCTTTCCTTAGCCCCCAACACGGGATCCTGCGCTTGGCTTCCTCACCAACCTTATCATATTTCACAGCACCCTCCCCCTTGTTCACTGTACCCAACCGGCCAGCTCCACGCCCACTGAACAAGCTTGTTCCTGTCTGAATGCCTTAATGGCTTTTCTCTGTGCTTCAGGCTTGGCCCTGAAGTTGTCATATGGCTAATTCTTTTATGTTACTCAGATTTCAGTTCTAATGCCACCACCTCAGGTCACACAGAGAGGTCACACTGAAGTGTAGCTGTCTACTCCTTAGCCAATTTTTCCCCCTTAGCCATTTTTAGTCACAAGACCCTCTTATTTTCCTCATAGCACTTGATCATTCATATATACAAATTATTTCCAGTGTTCTGTTGTAAAGATGAACCAGTAGTTTAAGACTGTCAGCTGGTCATGAAAACATTTCTGAGAGAACAAGTTACTCAGACATAATATGTATGTATGTATATATACATTTTTTTTTTTTTACTCACTTCTACAGTTTAAGCTCCTTGAGACTAGGTATGGGCTCTGCCATGTCATTCCAGGACCTGGTATGTGTTCTGTAAATACTTGCGTGAATTGTTCTGTCAGGAATGTTTTCATAATCAGCTGATAGCTTTAAACTGGTACATCCTTACAATAGAACACTGGAAATAATTCATTAAAAGGTCAGCATTTAGAGGAGGGTTGGAAGAGGCTTTACTACATTGGTATGTACATTTGGAGGCCTAGGGAACATATGTGAGTGCCTCCCACTTTTCTTGGAGGAATGTACATAGGGATGGTATTTGAATCAGTCTGGAGAAAATAAATGAGTGAGTGATGAAATTTGAAAATGTGCTTGTGCTAATCAAAACTGTTAAATTTTAAGAGGTTAACGCTATATTTTCCTAAAGTTAAAGATACATTTAATTCAAATGATACGAGGGCTAGATACCCCATTTATGTTTTATACAGTCCTGGAGATTTTGTAATTTGCCTTTACTTACATTTACCTGTGATATTGTCTTGATGAATCATGGTCAACTTTAAAAGTTGGTATATGAATTAGAACTCTTAGTTGTGTGATAGAAACTCAAAATTCAAATTACCGTAACCCGAAAAGGGGAATTTATTGGCATATGGAATCCAAAAATTGATTAAATAACTCAACTACAGGAAGGGCATTGAGTCAGTCAAGCTTTAGGAAAACTGGAACCAGACTCATTTGAATGCTACCAGAAATGGCTGTTAATGTTTTTTTGGAAGGTTAGTTTTATTGTCTCATAGTAGGTTGGCATTCTTTACATGGAGGAAAACATGACTTGCCAATGCCAGAGTTTTTATTCTGTTTTCCCCTGCTGTAGAGTAGGGGCTGCCTTTTTCTCTATTTTGTTTGGAAAGTTCTAGAAGCAGTGATCAATTTGGTTTGGGAGAGTGCTCTCCATGGCCAGAGGCTACATAGAAACTATGGCTGCTTCTAAGTACTTACTGCCTGGAGGGAGTGGGAGGAGAGCAGTGGGAATGACAGTTGAGTAAACGGGGAAGCTGCTGGGCAGACCCTCTCTTCCCTGCTCCCCATCCCTGGTTAACTAGTTCTACTATACCAATCTATTTTTCTTGTGACTATTCTCAAATAAGTACCTAATGTAACTATGCCTTGGTTTAGTGTATCATAATGACAAAGGGATTCTTCCTTCCCATATAGCAGTTTTCCCCCTCCTCAGATTGTCTTCCTGCTTTTGTCTATTAAGTATTGGGAAATCAAATTAATTCCCCATGCCCACAAACCCCCAATCTTTGTACCCCTGTGCACCCCAGAAGGAGGAGCAGTAACAAGCCAGAAAGAAGAAAACCTGGATGCACATCTCTTTTCAGTAACATTCTTTCCTGAATTTCCAATTGCTTCCCCCCTCCCCCCAGAATTCAGAAATATGGACCAGTTTCCAATACTCTAATAATTATGCAATGCAATTCTCACTTGTTGCACTACCAGTTCAACTTTGTCCCTTCTGTCCAGAGCTAAGCCCCTTTCCCTCCCAAACCATCATCTCATCCATCATGCACTATATCCAGGATTGAAACCTGGTCCTGCTGTTCTGCTTCAAGTCCTTCACTGGTTCCCTGTCACAGAAGAACGTCCAAACTCCTTATCGCAGCAAAAAAGTCACTTCACGATAGGATCCCTTCTTACCTTTCCTGTCCATTCACGTTACTTTCCACTTTACACTACACATAAAGCACAGTGTTTGCCAGAAGAGATCAACCTGTTTGGCATTTTTATGCTGTAATAAATACCCCTCTCCTCTTGTTACACCACTCACATATCTATTTTTTACTGTAAATTATTTCAGTATATGTACACAGATTCTCAGTTAATATGGGCAACACTTGTAATTTATTTTAGTATTTAAAAATTATGAAGGTATAAATAAAAATAAAATTATGAATGTGAACAGCATTTTCTCATAATACTTGATATACTTGAGTACAATTTTGAAAATGTGTAGTATACAGAGCATAATAAAACCTAAATTGCTGAAAAATATTGGCTTTGACTTCAACTGTCACACATTTAAAATAAAGGCAGTAGCCCTGGCCAGTGTGGCTCAGTTGATTGGGCATCGTCCCGTGCACCAAGAGAGCCCCGGTTTGATTGGAGTTCAGGACATACCTGGGTTGGAGGCAGCTGATCTATGTTGCGCTCTCACATCATTGTTTCTCTCTTCTTTCTTACTCTTTAAAAATCAAACTATTCTTTAAAAAAAAAATTCATCTGGTCTAATGTGTTATTTAAGGCCGCTGTTTCCTTGTTGATTTTCTTTCTGGATGATCTATCTATTTAATGTCAGTGGGGTGTTAAAGTCCCTTACTATGACTGTGTTACTGTCGCTCTTTCCCTTTGTGTCCGTTAATATATGCATTATATATTTAGGTGCTCCTATGTTGGGTGTGTAAATGTTTACAAGGGTTATATCCTCTTGTTGGATTGATCACTTTATCATTATGTAATGTCCTTCTTTGTCTCTTATTATTGCCTTTGTTTTAAAGTCTATTTTTCCTGTTATAAGTATTACTACCCCAGCTTTTATTTTTATGTTGCTTCCATTTGCATGGAATTTCTTTTTCTATCCCTTTTCAGTCTGAGCATGTGTTTCAGTCTGAAGGGAGTCTCTTAATAGGCAGCATATGTGTGGGTCTTGTTTTCCTCTCCATTCAGTCACCCTATTTCTTTTGATAGGAGCATTTGTCTCTTTACATTTAAAGTAATTGTTGATAGGTATGTGGTTATTGCCATTTTATTCATATATTTTATTTAATTTATTTTTTATATTTATTTATTTATTTTATTAATTTATTTTTGTTACAGATGTTTCTCCTTTTCCCCCCATTGATTCCCTCCTCCCCCTCATTATTCATATATTTTATCTTCTTTCCTTAAAGAAGTCCCTTTAACATTTCTTGTAATACTGGTTTGGTGGTGATGAATTCCTGTACCTTTTTCTTGTTTGGGGTCACTCAGCAAACTTTTAAAAGGTATTTATGTGCCAGTATTTTTAGACATTGGGGATCCAGGGACAAATAAGACTGGGCCCTTGTTGCCAAGGCGTCTAGATGAGAGAAAGATAGAGCTTTTCTGCCCCACCACCCCCAACATTTTGTTGAGTGCCTATTTTGTACAATAAGTTAACAGGAAGTAATAAGAATTTCATAAGGAAGGCACACGTCGCTTTTAGGAGCCGGTGGAGGGGTACTTATTCCAATGTTGAGCCAGGTAGAGTATGGAACAAGTCTTAAAATTATTTGATCTTAGCTATATGTGAGATTGAGTAGAGAGATAGGCAAAGGGGAAAGGGAGGGGAGCCATTCCAAGAGGTGGGGTATGAGTTAGGTCCAGAGATAAGTGTCTGTGTGTATGAAATGGTAGTGTTTGGGGATATGGGAGGAAGCAGTGGCAGGATCCAGATCATGACGGCTTTTGTGGGTAAGCCAAGGCTTTGGAAAGTTGAGGGACCTTTTGAAGGAGTTTAAGTTGACAGGTAATATAATCAGATTCTGACAGCACCTTGGAGGGTGTTGCTATGATAGAGGTGAGAAGTGAGAGTCTTAACTAAACACTGCAACAGTAGTTCCCAGGCTTTAGTTTGGAACACTTGGAGAGCTTGTTAAACATGTTTTAGCATTTCTCAGCTCCGCCCCCAGAGTTTCTGATTCAGTAGGTCTGGGATGGGGCCTGAGAATTTGTGATTCTAGCAGGTTACCAGGTAATGCTGATACTGATATTGCTAGTTCAGGACCACACTTTGATACCCACTAGGCTTTGATAAAAAAAAAATGAAAAGAAGTCAATTGGTAGAGGGATTTAAGGAGGTGGCTGTTGTAGATTATAGAGATACCCTCTAATCTTTCTGTTCACTGCTCCTATCCAGCCTTGGTGTTGGTCTCTTAGATTTTTATAGCTGCTGGCTTCTTTGACTATTGAAGAAAGGGTGGGGATCAGTTTTTGGAAACATTTACATAGGTAAATGTTCAAAAAAAATTTTTTTTGGTATTACCATCTGAAAAATTTTTACCATCCCTCCATTACTAGAAATCTTTGCCACTTCTCTATTGAGCTCCAATTATTACAGTCACTGGTTTTACAGTGGCATTGTCTAGTATACATGTAATGCTCAGTTTCCAAAATGTTTTAATGTGGTAGAATGATCTTGGGTAGTTTTTTACTGAGCATATTTGCCCTGATCATACTTTTCTTAGCTTTGACTCTTTTAATGCTTTCTCCTGGAAAGATGTGACTGAAATGTGAATTTGATTAATTTTTAACTATGAATCTGAACATATTAAATTAATGTTTGTTTTATTTTAATCCTCACCTGAGGATATTTTTCCATTTATTTTTGACAGAGTGGGAGGGAGAGATAGAGAAAGAAAGAGGAACATCGATGTGAGAGAAACACATTGATTGGTTGCCTCCCGCACCACCCCGACCAGGGCTGGAGACCTAACCGCAACCCAGGCACATGCCCTTGCCTGGAATCGAACCCGCAGCTCTTTGGTCCGTGGGCTGACACTCTAACCACTGAGCCAAACCGGCCAGGGCTTGAATTAGTGTTTATTAAAAAGAATGAATAGTTATAAAATTTGGAGATTTAGCTCCCTTTTTTTTTTTTTTTGTGGCTGCAAGGTGGTTATAGTAGTAATATTATTCTTTAGACTGATGATTCCACAAGGTATAAGTCTAGATTTTAAGTCTTCAAAGAAATCAGTATCTGTGGGATTTGGTCTTCACTGATTTTTGAACATACCGAAGTGATGAATTTTCATTTTTTCTCTATTGATTAATGAACAATATTACCTAAGAAAGTAATATATAAACATCATCACTGCTTTAACAACTGAAATAGAATTTTTATTTTGTTGAGAATAATGTGTATGTATGTAAACATGCAGTCAAACTTTAGGGATTCAAGAATTCTAAACTAATAAATGAAGGTAAATTGTAGAAGGTTAGAAGACAGAATGATGAAAAAACTACTTGCTTAGTTTGGGGCGATTGACTGGTTATTGGGTAATTGGATTGGTAAGGCAAAGGCAAAGAGAGTAGGTTAATATTTTAACCCCCACCATCCTATCTATATTTTTCTACTAGAGAAAACAATAAAGTAGCTAAAGATTTCAATAAAGTGAACACTTTATTTTTAATTTTTTTTTCTTTATTGATTTTAGAGAAAGAGGAAGGGAGAGGGAGAGAGATAGAAACATGCCCCCCACTGGGGATCGGGCCCACAACCTGGGCATGTGCTCTGACCGGGAATCAAACTGGCGACCTCTTGGTGCATGGGTCGACGCTCAACCACTGAGCTACACCAGCCGGGCTGAACACTTTGTTTTAAATTGTAAATCAAATAATGGATTTTTTAGGTTTAATAGGTAAATGTAGAAATAATTGGTTATTTTAATATTATATACACTTAACTATTTTTAAAAGTAGGTGTTGCTATTTTAGTATGTACACAACTTTGTAGAAAGAGAAAACTTCACTATATTCTTGTCTGTTGATTTTTGAACATGTGAAGCAGTAACATCTGATTGTGCAGTATGTTGTATTTGGAGCATTTAGAAACTGGTTTGTAATTATGTGGTTTCTTTCATAGTGATTCTTTTTCACTAGAAGTAATAATACATGTCTTAAAACTTGGTGTATCCAGTTGAATACTTTAAAAATTTTTTTTCTTTATTGATTTTTAGAGAGAGAGGAAGGAAGAGGGAGAGATAGAGACTTCGATGAGAGAGAACATTGATTGGCCGCCTCCTGCATGCCCCCCACTGGAGATTGAGCCCACAACCTGGGCATGTGTCCTGACCGGGAATTGAACTGGTGACCTCTTGGTACATGGGTCAATGCTCAACCACTGAGCCACACCAGCTGGGCCAGGTGAACACTTTTAAATGTAATTAAGAAAAAAGGTTCATAAGTTATTCTAATTTACCTGTGACAGAAGCCTGGTTTTCATTATATAACGTACCTAATGTCTGATGTGTTTGTATATTTATGACATCACATGTTAAGAAATTAGCTTAACTGTAAAGATATTGAAAGTTTTGGACTATTTCCCATTTTATGGTTTGGAAGTCCAAAGTAGTAATTATAAAACTGGGAATCGAGTTTTTGTCCCATAAGAAATTTTTAGATACTAAGAGGAAAGAAGTTTTTAAGGTAAGTAAAAATTAAAGTACTATCATTTATATTTTAAACAGATAAACTGGCTGAATTTTACTGAGACAAAATGTTGAGTCCTTAGGAAGGTATATAACTAGTGTCTTTGAAACTCAGCAGCATAACCCTCTGAGTTTGGGGCCATTATAGCTTGTCTTAAAAACACAGATGTTCATTGCCCTGGCCAGTTTGGCTCAGCGATTAGAGCGTCGGCCTGCGGTCCAGAGAGACCCGGATTCGGTTCCTGCTAAGGGCATGTACCTCGGTTGTGGTTTGTCCCCGTCCCCGGTTGGGGTCCTGTGAGTTGTAACCAGTTGATGTGTCTCTCTCACATAGATGTTTCTCTCTCTCTCTCTCCCTCCCACTCTATCTGAAGTTAAATGCAAAAATGACCTTGGGTGAGGATAAAAAGATAAATAAATAAATAAAACAATTGAGTTCTTTAAAAAAAAAACCAAACACAGATGGTCATCATCAGTCTTCACCTGGCCTTGTGTACCAGGTACCTATGGTAATGTTACTTGCTTAGAGAGGAATTTCTTGGTGTCATAGGAGCTGGAACTTTTCATAACGTTTACCACTGATTATGGTTCTACATTTACTTGGGTGATTTTTTTCTTTCTTTTCCCACTAGAATATTAAGGACTGATGTACTTTTAGTGCTTGTAAGGGGTGTTGTAAATGCTTATTTTAAGAAAGAGGATAGAATGGATATAAGAACTTGTGCTGCCAAAATATGATGAGAATTTTATGTCTTTATGACTTCAAGTAGTTATTTTGATCAGACTTGTCAATTATATGTGTGTCAGTGATATATATTGACTTTTATATAGTTTTTCTTTTTAATAAATCACCCAATTCTCATAACAACATTGAACATGCTCTCCCCTCCCCTCCCCCCCTCTTCCTTTCCTTTTTCCTTTTCTTCAGCATAAACACTCCATAAAGATGTCCCTAGTCCAGTCCCTGGAACCTGTGAATATTTTACCTTCTGTAGCAAAAGGTATTTTGCTGATGACAGTAAGTTAAGGGCCTTGAGATGGGGTGATTATCCTGGATTATACAGGAGGGTATAATTAATTATTTGACTCTTTAAAAACTGTAGTCTGAGAGATGACTTCTGAAGAATGGTCAGAGATACAGTTTGGCAAAGCAAGTTTTGAAGATGGAGGAATGGGGACCATAAGCTAAGGAATTCTGGCTATCTCTAGAAGCCAGAAAGGTCAAAGAAATGGATCTTTCCTTTATAAGCCTCCAGAGAGGAATGTGTCCCTGCTCAACCTTATACCTTAATGTTAGTCCTGTGAGACCTGTGTCAGACTTATAACTAATGGAACTGTAAGATAATAAATTTATTGTATAAGCTACTAAAGTTGTGGTAATTTGTTACAACAGCTGTTAACTGTTCTCTTTTGATCCTTGCTCACCCCTACCCCCCCATTTTTTTTTTTTTTTTTTTTTTGGTTAATCCTCACCTGAGGATATTTTTCCATTGATTTTTAGACAGAGTAGAGGGGGGGGGGGTGGAGAGAAACATTGATGTGAGAGAGACACACTGCACATAGACTGGTTGCCTCCCACACGGTCCCAACCGGGCCGGCAATCGAACCTGAGACCCTTTGATCTGCAGGCCGACACTCTAACCTCTGAGCCAAACTGGCCAGGGCTCTTTTTTCCTTTTTAAAGATTCATTATATAACTATCAGTAATGAATTTCTTTTTATTTCTTAGTACCATTCCCTTGTATGGATGTATCACAATTTTTTATCCATTCACCTATTGGTGGACATTTGTATCATTTTCAATTTGAACTGTTAGAAATAAAGCTACTGTGAATGAATATTTGTGTAAGAGTCTTTGTGTGGACATAATGTTTTCACTCTTTTTTTTTAACCTAAGAGTGGGATTGCTAGGTCATTGTGTATGTTCATTCAATTTTATAAGAAATTGCCAAATGTTTTAAAGTAGTTGTACCAATTTATATTCCCACCAACAGTTTCTTCCCCTTCAAATTTTTAGCCATTCTTAATCTTAGCCATTCTAGTGGATGTGTAGTAGTGTCTCTTTGTGTTTTAATTTTCATTTATTTATGACATTTGTGTATCTTTTGTGAACTGTTCAAATATTTTATAGTTGCAACTTTATATATTCTAGATATGTCCTTGTCAGAATTACATAGTATATATATTTTCCAGTGTGTGGCTTGCTTTTTCATTCTTTTCATGCTTTACTTTTGGTAGAAGTTTTAAATTTGGATCAAGTCTGGATTATAATTTTTTTCTTTGCTGATTGTGTTTTTTGTGTCCTAAGAAAATTTATCCTATGTTGTCTTTTAGAAGTTTTAGTTTTTACATTTAGATCTGTGGTTAAACATTAAATTACTTTGAGGTAATTTTGTGTGTGGTATGAGGTGTCCCCCCCCTCCCCCGCCATGTGACGACCCAGTTGTTTTAGTGCCATCTGTTGAAAATGAAGTGACTTTAACACTTTTGTTAAAAATTAGTTTTGGGGGGGGATTAGATTTCTTAAGATCTCCTATGTATGTGATCATGTCTGTGAATAAAGACAGTTTATTCTTTTTTTTCTGATCTTTATGTCTTGTTTCAGCTGGCTAGGGCCTCCAGTACAATGTTGCATAGGTGTTGGTTCCCAATTTTAGCAGCAAAGCATACTGTATTTCACCATCAAGTATGATGTTAACTGCAGGCTTTTCATAAATCTTTATCAGATTGTAGATGTTTTTCTATTCCTGTTTCACTGAAATTTTTATTATGAATGGATATTGAATTTTGTCAGGTGTTTTCCTGCATATACTGAGATGATGATACATGTTTTCTCCTTTATTATTTAACATTTTCAAATGTTAAGTCATCCTTGCTTGCCTTCCAGAGTCATGATGTAATATATATAGCTGATTTGATTTCCTAATATTAAGGATTTTTCCATTTGTGTTCATGAGGAACATTAATTTATAGTTTTTGTTTTTTGCTACTGTCCTTGTTTGGTTTTAGTATTGGGGTAATACTAATTTCGGAAAATAAGCTGAGAAATATTTGTAGAGGTTTGGTATTCTTTTCCGCAAATGTTTGATACAATTCACCAGAAAAGTCATCTGGGCCTAGAGTTTTCTTTGAGGGAAGTTTTTTAATAACATCAAATTTCTTTTATAAATATAGGGCATTGTTGTTTTTATCTCTTCATGAGTCATTTTGGTAGTTCATGTCTTTCAAAATAGACATGGTAATTCATGTGTTTTCTTCTAATTGCATAATTTGTTAGTTTAATATATTTTTAAATCCTCATCCGAGGATATTTTTCTGTTTATCTTCAGATAGAGTGGGAAGGAGGAAGAGAGAGAGAGAGAAACATCGATGTGAGAGGGACACATCGACTGGTTGCCTCCCACATGACCCCAACCAGGGCCAGGGACGAACCACAACCAAGGTACGTGCCCTTGATGGGAATCGAACCTGTGACTTTTTGGTCCTCAGGCTGTTGCTCTAACCGCTGAGCCAAACTGGCCAAGGCAGTATTTTATGCTTTTTAATGAGTGTGGAATCTATGGTTATACTACTCATTTCTTAAAATTACCAACATGTGTTTTTTTTTTTCTTGATCCTTGGGTAGGGAGAGAGGTGTATCAATCAGTTTCATTGAATTATTAAAAGACAGACTTCTGTTTCACTGCTTTCCTCTATTGTGTATCCATTTTCGATTGCATTGATTTCCACTTTATTTCTTTCCATTTACTAAATTTAATTTGTTCTTGGTTTTCTAGCTTCTGAAGCTTATATCAGTGATATCAAAGCCTAGTTCTTTTGTAATATAGACCATTAAGAACTATAAATTTAGAACTTAAGTGCTGTTTCAGCTGCATCCCTAAAATAAAAGATAAGCTCCTTTTGTCAATTCAAAATTATTTCTAATATTCCTTATGATTTCTTCTTTGACCCTTTGCTATTTTTAGGCATGTGTTGTCTGATTTTCAAATATTTAAGAACTCTCTACATGACTTTCCTTTGTGGTCAGAGAAAATACTCTGTTACATCGTCTAGATTTTTATCTATTTAATAGCTCTGCATGTGGACTGTTGTGATGTTCTGTTTGCACTTTGTTTTTGTTGGGTTGTATTTACTATAAATGTTAATTCCAGTCAAGTTGATCAAGTGTTCAGATAGTCTATATTCTTATGATTTTTATATTTAGTTTTATCATTTACTGAGAGAAGGGTGTTACTCTCAACTCTAAATGTGACTTATTTATTTGTTATTTAAGTTTTGTGAACCTTCATATTTTATATTTCCAGGTTATATTGTTAAGATTTTATGTGTTTTTAATGGGTTAACCATTTTCTCATTATGAAACGTTCCTCTAAGTTCTTGTCACTAAAGTAACATGTTTCATATTGCAAAGACTACAACTTCTTTATACCTAATTTTTGTATGATATATGTTTCTATTCCTTTACTTTTTTTTTTAATTTTTAAAAAGTTTTTTAGAGAGAGAGGAAGAGAGAGAAAAACATTGATGTGAGGGAGAAACATAGATCAGCTGCCTCCAGCACACCCCCTACTGGGGATTGAGCCCACAACCTGGGCATGTGCCCTGACTAGGAATCTAACTGGGAATCTAATGTCAGTCCATGGGATGACATTTAATCCACTGAGCCACACCAGCTGGGCTCTATTACTTTACTTTTGGTCTGTGTATAGTTTTATAGTTAAATAGGTTTCTTTTAAACAGAACACAGTTGGGTCTTTCTTTTTTTCTTTTATTGAAATAACTGGTTAACAAAATTATGCAGGTTTCAGGTGCACAATTCCATAACACATCATCTGTACGCTGTATTGTGTGTTCACCACCCTAAGTCATGTCTCCGTCCATCATCATTTATCCCCCTATACCCCTATCCACCCCCCACCCTAGGCAGTCACCACACTGTTGTCTGTGTCCACGAGTTTTTTCTTTTTTGCTCAATCCTTCCACTCCCCTCTCTCAACCCAACTCCTTCCTGCCAACAACTGTTAGCTTGCTGGATCTTTTTCTTTATTAAAATTTTTTTTTAATTGATATTTTTAGAGAGAGAGGAAGGGAGAGAGAAAAATCTATGAGAAAGAGAAACATCCATCCGGCCTCCCTTATGTGTGTGCCCTGACCAGGGATCTAACCTTCAGTCTTTCGGTATATGGGGTGGATGCTCCATCCTGTTGAACCACCCAGCCAGGGCTGGATTCTTTTCTTTTTTAAAAAAATCTGGGCTGACAGTTTGTCTTTGAGATGGATTTAGATCATTTACATTTAGTGTAATTATGTGGTTTAATTTAAGTATACCACCTTGCTATTGTCTCATTTAAAAAAAAAATTTGCTGCCTTTTTGATTTAGTAATTTTGTAGCATTCTGCTTTTTTTTTTTAAATTTCTTATTATATTACCTTTGTTTACTTTTTTACTTGTTACTCTGCAGTTTACTTTTTGCATACTTTCACAGTCTGATTTCAAGCAATATATAGCACTTCACATAGAATGTTACTCATGAGAGTGTTTTTTTTTTTTACACTAGTTTTGTTCTACATTTTATTTCTGTAGATATTGTAAACTTGAGAATATAGTGTTGTTTTTGCTTTAAACAGTTAATTACCTTTTAGAGAAATTTTTAAAATAAAGAAAAACTGCTGCCCTGGCCGGTTTTGCTCAGTGGTTAGAGCGTTGGCCTGCAGACCAATGAGACCGGGTTCGATCCAGCCAAGGGCATGTACCTCGGTTGTGGTTCGTCCCCGGCCCTGGTCGCGGTCGTGCTGGAGGCAGCCAGTTGGTGTGTCTCTTTCATGTTGATGTTTCTCTCTCTCCCTCTCTCTGTCTCCCCCTCTCTCCCTCCCTCCTACTCTATCTGAAGATAAATGGAAAAATATCCTCTGGTGAGGATTAAAAAAAAAGAAAAAAGTGCTGTGTATTAGTATTCATATTTACCAGTTCTGGTGCTCTTCATTCTTTTGAGATGAACCTTTCTACCTGTTTGTGTTGTTTTCTTTCTGCTTAAGAACTTCTTCAACACTTCCACTATTCTGTTGGTGAGGATTTCTAACAACTTTAGCATGTCTGATAAAGTCATTTCCCTTTTATTTTTGAAGGATATTTTCACTGGATATAGAATTCTGTGTTGTCACCTTCTTATTTGAATGCTTTAAAGAGACTTTCATTATCTTCTTCCGTGCATTGTTTCTGATGAGAAGTCTGTATTTTTTTTCTTGTTTCTGTGTATTTAACTTTTTTTTTCCTGGCTGCTTTTATGATTTCTCTTGTTAGCACTGATTTTCAGCAATTTGATTGTGGAGTATATAATTTTCTGTTTATAATTGTGTAGTTCTCTTTGTATTTTGCTTGGATTTTGTTTAGCTTCTTAGATTTGCATATTTATACTTTTAATATAAATTTTTAAAAATTTCCTCCTTCAGCAGCTTCAATTAAACATATGATTTTGACTGCTTATTACTGTCACATCAGTAACTATGGCTTTTTTCTTCTTCTTTGTTTAAAAAAAAAAATACCTAGTTTCTTTTAAAAATCAATTTAAAGCCTACAGAATACTTGTAGTTTCTGATAGATGCTGGGTAATACTGTTTTTGTTGCCCTGTGAGTTCACTCTAGCACTCCAGGGCTTCTCACTGGCCTAGTTAGAAACCGTGGCCTGTAGATGAATTCAGAAATGTTACGAAGGTCTTGAGATACACTATTTATGTATATTAAGAGCCTGTTGTACAAGGAATTTATAGAAGATGCTATTTGTTACATACCAGTGTCCTTTTCTGGAGGATTTATTATAGAAATCTTTGTGTTTTTAGGAATAGTAATTGATGTGCAGTCTCTTTTTCTTTGAATCTAAGCAGATTTAGGTTCACTTTTTTTTCTTTTTCATTTTGCTGATAAAAAAATGATTATTTTGTGTGGTAAAATATACTGAATATAGAAGTTACCACTTTAAGCAGTTTTAACTTGAAATACAGTGTTGTTGAACCATCACCAGTATCCATTTCCAGCAATTTTTTATTATCCCAAGCAGAAACTCTGTACCCATTAAACCAGTGATTTTCAACCTTTTTTCTCTCATGGCACACATAAACTAACTACTAAAAATCTGTGGCATACCAAAAAATATATTTTTTGCCGATCTGATAAAAAAAAAAAAAAGAGGTATAATTTTGATTCATTCACACCAAAAGTTATTGTTGTATTGGTATTGTCATTTTTAAATTTGACAATCTAAGGGAAAAGAGGTCAGTGCCCCTAACTAAATAGTCAGATTTTGCATGTTTTAAAAATTCTTGTGGCACACCGGTTGAAAATTACTGCATTAAACAGTAATAAACCCCTCATTCCCTTCTGCCCCCAGCCCCTGTTACACTTTGTCTCTTAAGAATTTGCCTGTTCATTGTAGGTGCCTCATGTAAATAGGATCATACAATATTTCTCCTTTTGTGTGGCTTATTTAACTTAGTAGAGTGTCCTCAAGGTTCGTCTTAAATGCTGTAGCATATATTGGAATTTCATTTCTTTCTAAAACAAATTTGTGTCCGGCCGGTATGGCTCACTGGTTGAACATCGACCCATGCACCAAGAGGTCACTGGTTCCATTCCCGATTAGGACACATGCCCAGGTTGTGGGCTTGATCCCCAGTGGGGGGCCTGCCGGAGGCAGCCAATCGATGTTCTCTCATCAATGTTCCTGTCTCTCTCTCTCTCTCACTTCCTCTCTCTGTAAAATCAATAAAGGAAAAAAAATTTGCTCCAATTTTATTGAGATGGAATTGAAGTAAAACATTGTATAAGGTAAGGTGTACAACATAATGATTGGATATCTGTGTATTTTGTGAAATGATTACTCTAATAAGTTTAGTTAATATCACCTCACATAGTTGGAAATTTTTTTCTTGTGATGAAAACTTTTAAGATTTACTTTCTTAGCAACTTTCAAATTTACAATATATTAGGGGGACCGGAAAGTAATGTCGTTTTTTTTACATTAAATTCAAACAGATAAATTTTTAACAAGTTTTTATTTTTAATCAATGATGTAATCACCCTCGTTATCAACACCCTTTTGCCATCTAGTGTGAAAATTTTCAATGCCGGATCGATGAAAATCAATTGGTTTTTGAGCAAAATATCTGGAGATGGCATTTTGGACATCATCCAAATTTTCAAATTTTTTGCCACTTAGAAAATGTTGTAGCGATCGGAATAAATGTAAATCCGATGGCGCAATATTGGGCGAATATGGTGGGTGAGGCAATACCTCCCACTCCAATTCTTTAATTTTTTCCAGGGTTTGTCTTGCACAGTGCGGTCTTGCATTATCGTGTTGCAGAATAACGCCTTTTCTGGTGACAGTCGCTTGGCACTTTTCAATTAAAGATTGATTTACTCGATCCAATTGTTCACAGTAAAGGTCTGCATTCAGTCTGTCCAGGTTTCAGCACTTCAAAATGAACGACCCCGCGAATACTCCACCAAACACACAAAAGTGCCTTTTTGGGGTGTAAACCTGGCTTAGCTGTACTTCGTGGCGATTCATTCAGAGAGAGCCACTGCCTTTTGCGTTTTGGATTATCATAGAGGACCCATTTTTCATCTCCAGTGATCAAGTGATCAAAAAACGCTTCTGTATTGTGCCTCTGAAGCAATAAGTTGCAAATAAATGGTGGACCGGTTAGCTTTGTTTTCTTCAGACAGATTATGCGGGACCCAAACACCTGCTCTGCTTACTTTACCAATCTGTTGCAAATGTTCTTGGGTGGTCGACCAAGGTTGGTTAAAAGTGTTTGACAGTTCCCTGATTGTCTGACATGGATTTGCTTCCACTTCCGCCCTTAACATGTCATTACTTTAACAACATTACTTTCCGGTCCCCCTAATATTTGAACAGTATTGTTAAGTATATTAATCATGTTGTGTGTTATTTCCCAGAATTTACTTATAACTGGAAGCTAGTACCTTTGACCACCAGTGGGAAATACTTTTATTTATTTATATAGCTGACTAATATTTCCTTGGATGTATATATCACATTTAGTTTATCCATGTGCTAATAAACACTTGAATGGTTTTCACCTTTTGGTATCGTGAATAATGCTGCTGTGAGCATGGGTGTGCAAGTCTTTTCTTCCTTCCCCCTCCTTTTCTCCCCATGTTCTTTCTTCCTTTTTACTTTCTTTCTGCCTATTCTTTCCTTTTTTTTTTTTTTAAATAATAGACATTATAAGGAATGTGAGGTGATATCATTGTGATTTTGATTTGCATTTCCCTAATTAGTGTTGTTGAACATCTTTTCATAGGCGTGTTGGTCATTTGTATATCTTATTTGAAGAAATGTCTATCCAAGTCCTTTGCCCATTTTAAGATTAGTTGTTTTTTTCTTGTTCTTGAGTTGTAGGAGTTCTTTATTATGGATATTAATTTCTTAATGGAAAAATATTTTGCAAATATTTTCTCCATTCCTTAGGACACCTTTTTACTCTGTTGATTGTGTACTTTGATGCACAGATTTATTTTTTATTTATTTGATAATAGCCATCCTAATGGGTGTGAGGTATGGTATGTGAGTGTGGTTTTGATTTGCAGTTCCTTGAAACCTAATGAGGTTGAGCATCTTTTTATGTGCTCATAGGCCATTTGTATATTATATTTGGGAAAGCTTAAGATTTTAACAAGTTGCCTGGCTTGTGTGGCTCAGTGGATTGAGCATTGTCCCATGGACTGAGAGGTCCCGGTTCAATTCCTGGTCAGGGCACATGCCTGGGTTTTGGGCTTGATCCCCAGCAGGGGGCATGCAGGAAACAGCTGATGGATGTTTCTCACATCAATGTTTCTGTCTGTCTCTCCCTTCCTCTCTCTCTAAAAAAATCAATAAAAACATTAAGAAAAAGATTTTTAACAAGTGTTTTTGTTAAAATAAGATAATAAAGCAATAGCTTTATCACTACTTTCAGTTACCTTTCTGTTCTTATTTGTGTTATGCATTAGTTTCAAATTTTTATTTAGTTCATATTGCTCTATTCTTATATACCCTCTAAATGATTTTTGGAACAGGTTATTTATTTATTTATTTTTTAAATTCCAAGTAAGGTGAATTCTTGGTGAAGAATTACTCCACTGTATTATATCTTGACCTGCCATTAATCAAGTATGAGGCACTGGGCAGGGCAGTTTAGTTTTCTCTGGATCCATAAAATGTAATAATATACATGCCTTGGTTGCAAACCAGTCTTCAAGCAGTGTGGTTCTGCCAGCGTAGCATCAGCTGAGTAGGAATGTGAGAGCAGGAATTGTGAAGAGAAAAGCTAAAGAGATTTTTAGGAAAACTGTGAAAAATGGAAAAAGAACAGAGGGAGATGGAAGCAGTAAGTTCACTTAGGGCTAATCAAGAGCAAAGTAATTGGGATGTCAAGCTCTGAGGAAGTTCTATGAATAAGGGCTAGAGAGATCTATGCAGAAAATAAAAATACATAGAAATATGTAGAACCTTGTCAGAGTAGGTGAGGGAAATACCTATGGATGCAACATCTTTCTGCAGAAGCTTAGAGTGGCACTGAAATTAGTCATTTGGCTCTGGAGAAACCAAAGAGAGGAGGAATGACAGTGGTCTGGGAGTGAAAAGTAAGGTGCATAATTCAGAGTGAGTGTAGTAACTTTCCTGGGTGGTGAACACTTACTGAGATTTTACCAGCTGAGACAGGGATATATTGCAGGTATTTTGGAATACAGCTGGTTGCACACTCCGTTATTATGTAAGCCACCATCAACTAACAGAATCTCATGCACCTGTTTTTTAATATTGCTTCTGATATACACTGATAAAGTTAAGTTATATTGGGGCATATATACTTAAAAGATACTTCCTAAGTGGAGATGGTGTAATCTGAAAGCATCTGGCTTAAAGAGGCATAGATCTGGCTCTTCTGAGATCTGGTTTTATGTGCTGTGGTGATCCTGGGCAAGTGAGCCGACAGTCTCTTCACCAGAGCTGTATTAATCTGTAAAATAAAATGAAGGCATGGAACAACATCTTTAATCAGCACCTGTCATATTCTGTGAGCCGATGGTTTTTTGTTTATTATCTTTTCTGAGGTATCTCAGAAACAAGTACATTAAGAGATTGAGTTTTAAGTTCTTAACCAACTCACATTCCAAACCTTTCATCAGTGATGGACTTGTATTATTACACGTTGAGGGTCAGATCATATAGATTCTCACAAGTAGTTCCGGTTTGTGTCCTAATTTTTAAATGAAAGTAAAATAAAAACCTTTGTGACTATTTCTCCTTATTTATGAATGCCTCCCTCTACTCTGTTCTCAGCCTACCTTAGCTGCCATTATGTCACAGAATCCTTAGGTAATTACATTCTGTTAGTGGCTGTCTTTATGGCACTTCAGTGTAGGGTTATAGATGACTTACATTTTTCCATACAGGAAAGTCATTTTGGGGTTTGGAGATAGTCAGAGCTGAGAATACTACCACAAATAGGGAAAAAAGGTCCTAAAACATTATTAAACTATAGGACGGGGAAAAGCAGTGTTTTGAATCTGAGTATTTCAAGGGACAAATGAGTTTTTTGTTAGCTAACTCAGTTTGTAGTTGCTGAAAGAGGAAGAAAGACTCGGACTGGTCAGTTTTTAGTTTTCAGTTTTAGTGACCTGGTGACTTTTGGGCTCTGGCTTTTGGCATGCATAGAAGGCACCCTGCTATGAGCGTTTCTTAGCAGCTACATGTTCCCATCATATACCACTGAGTTTCCTTTTATTTTGGCTCATTTTGCTTAGTTTTAAGGAATGGTAGACTATGTCTCCTGCTAAAATGTCAATTCCTTTGATTGATACTACATTTATTTGTCCCTCCTCCTCCTCCTCCGTATTCTTTAATTCTGCCCTCTCTCCCCTTAAAAACTCAGTGCCAGTTGTTGTTTTTTTAAATCCTCACCCAAGGATATTTTTCCATTTATCTTCAGATAAAGTGGGAGGGAGAGAAGGAGGGAGGGAGGGGGGGGGGAGAGAGAGAGAGAGAGAGAGAGAGGGAGATGGAGAGAGAGAAACATCTATGTGAGAGAGACACATAGACTGGTTGCCTCCCACACGACCCTGACCAGGGCCGGGGATGAACAGCAACTGATGTATGTGCCCTTGACCAGAATCAAACCCATAACTCTTTGGTCTGCGGGCCGACCCTCTAATTGCTGAGCCAAACTGGCCAGGGCGAAACTTACCCTTTTTGACACTGACTTTTAGTTTGATATGTGTACCCTTGCTATAGAAGCACAGGTAGGTGAGAGAAAAATGGGACCTTTTGGTTTAACTTTAACTATGGGGCAAATTGTGCTTTGTTACATGTCTCATGTTCTCGAAGTAGGTAATCAAGCATGATAGAAACTACCTACTTTAAGGTTTGTTTACATTGGCATTTCCTCAGTTAATTTAGAGCATAGATTGGCATACTGTTTCTCTAGAGAGTCAGGTAGTAAATATTTTAGGCAACTATTCAAGTCTGCTTGTTGTAGTGGGAAACCAGCCATAGCCAGTATTTAAATGAATGTACATGGCTGTGTTCCAATAAAATTTTAGTTATGATAGACACTGAAATTTGAAGGTAATATAATTTTTACATTTCCTGCCACCCCACCATTTAAAAATATAAAAAGCAAGTTGGATTTGGCCATGGGCCACATTTTGCCAACTCCTGTTTTAGAACGATGATACTGCCCTGCACTATTTAAGTAATTAATAGTATAATATAAAATTAGCAAAATAAGCTCTCAAATCTTAAAAAACCTGATATCAGCAGATTAATTAGCCATCTCAAACCTCAGTTTTAAAAAAAATAATGTTTTTATTGATTTTTTTTAAAGAGAGAGTAGCATTAATTGGCTGCTCCTGCATACCCCCTACTGGGGATTGAGCCCACAACCTGGGCATATGCCCTTACCAGGAATGGAACCGGGACTTCTCTCAGCCCACAGGACGACGCTAAATCCACCAGCCGGGTTCAGTTTTTATTTTTTATTTTATTTTTTAAATATATAGAATTGGAATAATACAAATATTGTAAATTATAGCTCTTTATTATAAATAACAACCTGTCCTGGCTATTGTAAGCAGAGTAGGGACTTATTAAAGAATATTAGATAACCTGGTTGAACTAGGTTTGAGAAAGCTACTAATGCTGAGAACTAAATGTCAGGTTGTCAGCTTGATTGCAGGTGTTGCTACTATTAGCTCTGGTGCTCTTTCAGCAATAGGAACTTCATGTTATAACCACTGGGAAATGGCTAGCATTGCTGCTGCTGTCTCCATCAAAAGCCAAATGTATCTGCTGTCTCGAACTTGAGCAAAAATGGAAGTTCTACTCACCGCTTACTTCCAAATCAAAGTCTCTCAAAGGTTTATATGTTGGAGATACAGTAATATGCTATGTTTCTAGCTGTAGAGAAGGCTGGGAATTTTAACTTCTAATTTCTAAAGTAGAAATTACATTAATGCATTAAGTGGTAGATCATAAAATGTCAGAATACCCATAAGTTAAAGTCTGCTCAAACTTTTTGTCATGATGAATATGGTGGATGTCCACAATAGTAGACACTTAACTTTCTCTCATTAGCATATAACACCTCATTTTGTACAAGCTCTTACCTAAAAACTATAATTTATGAAAGGGTTATGTTCTAAGTTGGTATGTGAGTTGCTTATTTAGAACCTAAAGCTTATTCTTTCTTCGAAACAAGGTTATATTAATGGACTTGTTTCCAAGGTAGTCAGAATAAGGTTGTTTACAAAAGCCAAGTGTCTGTTTCATGGAGATAACGTTCCTGACTTATAGAATGATTCTGAGAGTCATCAGCTTGCTACCAGGTGGCTGTTTGTTCACTGTGAAGTATGCTATTGTGTGGTGTGGAAGTGACAGGGACTCAGATTGCTGCTTATGGTAGATTTATTCAAAAATATTTGCTTCCCTTCTTTTTTTTTTTTTAAAGAAGGCCTTCCTTCCTTCCTTCCTTCCTTCCTTCCTTCCTTCCTTCCTTCCTTCCTTCCTTCCTTCCTTCCTATTAGAGAGAGAGAGGAAGGGAGAGGGAGAAACATCGATGAGAGAGAACATCTATTGGGCGCCTCCTGCATGCTCCACACTGGGGATTTGGCCTACATCCTGGGCATGTGCCCTGACTGGGAATCAAACTGGCGACCTCTTGGTGTGTAGGTTGACGCTCAGCCACTGAGCCACACCGGCTGGGCTGCTTCCCTTCTTTACTGGACTTTTCTCTACAGGGTCTCTGCCCATAGGAGGAGTACTTCCTTCTTCCTATTGACTTAAGGCTTGGCCATGGGACTTTGGTCAGTGGGAGATGAGAAGTCATATACATCATGTCTAAGCAGAAGCTTTAGGAGCCAATGCATGAATCAATTTTTGCTCATTTACCTCTGCCACAAGAAAAACAGGTGGCAGATAAAGGTATTTCCTTTTCTAGGATCCCAGAATGAAGGAAATTCCTGTAGCCAACCCAAAGCCAACATAACGAAAAATAGAAATACATTTTTGTTCTAGTAGAACAGTTCTCAAAGCACTGTTTATTGAACCTCAGACCCTTTCAGGGTTAAAACTATTTTAATGATAATAATAAGTGCCCTTTTCTGTGTTGACTTTTCACTGAGGTTCAAGTGATCGTGGGAAAAACTGTTAGGAAAAATCTGGCAGTTACTTCAAATTGTGCTCTTCATCAAAACATTTAATTTAAAAACTTGATCCTGAGTATGCATCTTTATAAAAGCCTTTGTGATGCAACAGATCAATGAAGCATTTCTGCAAGCTGAAGTATGATGGCAGCAGGGAAAAGCCCCTGTGCAACTGAGTTATGAGCTGAACAACCGCTTTTTACGGAATATCATGTCTCTCGAAACTGATTCAATAAGGTTAATCTGACATGACCATTTAACAGACATATGTCATAAACATAGTGAGCCTTTACTTCCAGGAAAACAACTGACAGTATTTGTTGCCAATGATAAAATCTGAGATTTCAAGTGAAAGTTAGAATTATGGAAAATTATCAGGCAGTGCGAGTTTGACAGCTTCACAGTATTTAGGCTTTTTGATGAGCCTGGTGTGGTGACAGTAGTGAATGTAATTTTTAAAAAATTTCAATGCTGTATAATGAAATGCCATCATTTGGGAGTTCTGCCTGACTCAGTAGACCAATACTTAGGATTGATTAGTGAATGATTATGCATGGGTAAAAGATCCATTCATATTGCTAGACCAGTGGATTTTAATGTAAGAGTATGAAAAGTTAATTGATTGGGTTTAAGATTCCACACGTTAGTGAACCTTTAAGACACTAACATTTGCTGAGTTTTGATACAGAATCAAAGAATAATATGTATAGCTATTTGAAAAAGTTATGATATATTGCTTCCTTTTCAACTGCAGGCATATCTCATTTTATTGTGCTTTGCTTTACTGCGCTTCCCAGATGTTGCATTTTTATAAAGTGAAGGCAAGACCCTCCACCAGCATAAAGATTATGGTTCACTTTATTGCGATAAGCACTTGATTGTGGTGGTCTGGAAATGAAACCATAATATTTCCGAGGTATGCCTGTACATTATCTGTGTGAGTTTGGATTTCTTCATATATTTCAACCAAAACAATATTTTGTATCTGATTAGATGCAGAAACAGATATGGTAATCTAATGTCCTCTATTAAGATCTTAAAGAGATATGTAAAAATATAAAACACTCGTCTTAGAATTGTATTTTGTTTTTTAAAAAATGTAGTTTATTTTTAAATAATTTTATTTGTGTTAATGTCTAACTGGTTTATTATTTTTAAAATGAAATAATAAATACATTTTTTCCTTTCTTCCTTCCCTTCTTTGATGTTGAACCTAAGAGCATTCCATAATGAAGTTTTGCACGCCAGTCCACATTTTATTTTATTTTTTAAATTAAATCTATCAGAGTGATGTTAGCCAATAGGATCATATAGGTTTCAAGTGTGTGCTCCCCACCCAAAGTGAAGTCGTCTTCCGTCACCATATGTTTGGTCCCCTTTACCCTTTGCTATCCCCCGCACCCCCTTCCCTCTGGTGAGTTTCAGTTTTATATCCCATATTTGAGTGAAATTGTATGGTTCTCAGTTTTTTCTGACTGAGTTATTTTGCTTAGCATAATATTCTCAGGTCCATCCATGTTTGCACTAATGGCAGTATTTCATCTTTTCTTATGGCTGAGTAGTATTTATGTATGTACCACATCTTCTTTATCTAATCCTCCATTGAAGGACACTTTTGTTGTCTTCTTGTCTTGGCCACTTTGAATAATGCTGCAGTGAACATAAGGGTGCATATATATCTCTGCGAATACATGTTTTTGAGTTTTTTCCGGTAGATACCTGGAAGAGGGATTGCTGGGTCATGTGGTAAGTCTAATCTTAATCTTTTCAGGAACCTCCATACTGTTTTCTACAGTGGCTGGTACCCATTTACATTCCCACCAGCAGTGAACGAGGGTTCCTTTTTCTCCACAACCTCTCCAACACTTGTTATTACTTGTCTTGTTGATAAAATAGCATTCTAACAGGTGTGAGGTGGTATCTCATTGTAGTTTTGATTTGCATTTCCCTAAAGCTAGAGAAGTTGAACATCTTTTCATAGATCTTTTGGCCATTTGTATGTCTTGGGAGAGGTGCCTGTTTAGGTCTTCTGCCCATTTTTAAATTGGATTGTTTGTTTGGTGTTGAGTTGTATGAGTTCTTTCTATATTTTGGCTATTAACCCCTTGTTGGAGCTTGCAAATATCATTTTCCGTTTGGTTGGTTGCCTTTTTGTTTTGTTGGCACTTTCTTTCGCTGTGCAGGAGCTTTTTAGTTTGATACAGTCCCAGTCATTTATTTTTGTCTTTACTTCCCTTGCCTTTGGGGTCAAATTCATAAAATGTTCTCTACGACCAATAAATACACATTTTAAAGGTTCTTCATTTCATTTTATTTTTTATAACTTTATTGATTTTTAGAGAGAGAAGAAGGGAGAAGGAGAGAGAGAGAGAAACATCGATGAGAGAGAACATTGATTGGCCGCCTCCTGCATGCCTCCCACTAGGGATTTGACACCAACCTGGGCATGTGCCTTGCCCGGGAATTGAACCGGCGACCTTTTGGTGCATGGGTTGATGCTCAGCCACTGAGCCACACTTGTCGGGCTAAAGGTTCTTCATTTTAATTTCTAATATAGTAAATGTAGCTGTAACTCTGTGTAAACAGAAAAATTTTAAGATCCTCAGTTTTTAAGAACATGAAGGGGTTGTAAACCTCAGATATTTAAAAGCAATCGTTATAAACTATTAATGTTTTTAGGATTATTTGTTTCCTCTTACATCATAATCTAGGGGAAAATGGCACATTGGCAATGTAAGTGAGTCAGTTTTGTTGAGAAGTACAGGTTGGTATAATTTGTTGAGCCTCTGTTTTATTACTGTGGCTGTTTTTTGTGAGGCCATTGATTAGACCTTGAAGTTGCTGGGAAAGATGTTGACTGACTTTCAGGGAATGGATTATCTATATGATTCCACATGATTATAGAAGTCTCCACAGCTAGACTTTTTGGTGAGCTTTCACATGGGACAAATATTTTCACATTTGGTCAATTCTAATAGGTCCATCCACATATCTCTACCTTAAATTATTCTTCATACCTTTTTCTTTGGAGGACCTGACTGGAAATATAGCCACACGATTAATTCCCTTTCAAGAATTGGTATGGACCTCATTCCATTTCCCTTTCTTGACAGTGTGGACCACGAGATGTACTGTCCACTGGGAGGAGTTCTCTTTTTAACCTTTCCTTAGGACCTATTCCACAATGGGGCAGTACGGTTGAAAGAATTGGTTGCTGGGTGATACCTGTAATCCATGCTCATAGTTTTTCCTTCTCAATTAGCTGGTCATAGAGAGTGCCCTATGTAGTGATAGGCCTTGTTTGAGGAAGAAACAGCAGTGCTCAGGAGTAGGCACACTGAAAATGTGAGCCATCTGCTCGTGTTTCACAGCCAGCCTGAATCCTTTCTGTATACCATAACCAACCACTTGGTGATGTAGTGTCTCTGTCACATCAGCTTTGACTTGGTGGATCAGATGATCATTCCTCATGGGCAGCTCAGGTTTTATAGTTACCTGTGGCTAAATGTTTATTACCAACCAGACAGAAGGTACAGGAATTATTTCCAAAAGAGAATCTTGGTTTGATAAGAAAGGTATGACTTTGCCCTAAAACCTCTTAGGGGTCTCTGCTGCGATTGTCCTAGACGGGTTTGCCAGTGGCTTCTCATGGCATTGAACTGTTGACACTTTGAGCTTCATTGCAATCAGAGGGTCAATATCATTATGGTCAAGTGGAAGAGCTGCTTGTACTGCAGCCTGGATTGGCTAGAGAATTTTCTCTTTCTCTGGGCCACACTTAAACTGATGGATTTCAGATCACTCAGTAATAAATAGAGCAGCATACCCAAATTGGTCTATGTTGTTTCCAGTATCCAAAGAGGCCCAGCAAGCTTTCTGATTCTTTCTTTGTTGTAGGAGGTACAGGTATAGTGATGTGTTTTTCATTTGGAGGAAATATCTTGACTCACCACACCCTACTGGCTCCTAGAACTTCATACTGGTGGCAAGAACCTGTTTTGGGGAGGACTTAGTCTGTGTTTTGGCATATGTGTCTTATTAAGACAGCTAGAGTACTGCTCTTTCTCCTCACTAGGTCTTGACTTGATATTATCAGTGTAGTATCCAGTGGTGTGGTGAGATAACCAAGGTCACATGAAAGCTAGACACTTGACTTAGCCTGAGGTAGTGTGGTGACTATGTACTGCTCTCCAAACCAGATGAAAGTACATTGCTTCTGGAGTTCTTTATAGAGATAGAGAAACCATTTGCCAGAACTATAGCGGCATACCAGGTAGTGCGTTAAGGAGATCAGCTTTGGATTTCCAGCTGTGTTTGTAGTCATTAAGTTTAAAATACTGTCATTCTCTAAAAATATTTGTGTTCTGTGTTAGCCAAACAGTTGTATTAAATTAATATCTGCTAGGGATTGCAACCCTAGAATCTTTCAGTTCTTTGGTAATTCTCCAGGAATGCAATATTTTATTTGGAGGTAGAGCTCCATAGGTCTCTGTCTGACCTTTCCTGATACAATACTACCTCACTAGTCCACTTGTCATGACATCCATGTGGGGTTCTTGTCAGTTGGTAGTCAGCTGAGACTACTCTTTTCAACTGTACATTTAACATTTGGGGAAATAACTATAAGATGGGATGAATTATCTACTTTCTAGTAAATGAACTTGGGCCAGAAGTTCATATATTGTTTGACTACTATAATCCCTCATTCTGACACATGTATCACAGTGGTACCATCTGTGTCCTCAGAGGTTAGTGTAAGAGTTAGCTTTTGTAGTCCCCCAAAAGTTATTTCCCCTTCCCAAGTGCATGGTTACCCTGAGAAGTGGCTGTTGATCATTTGTGGAAAGGCAAAAGGAAAAATCACAGTACTTAGGATGTAATCATAGAGCCTGTTGAAGGGTACTTGCTGTACCTTTATTCTGGAGGCTCTGGGTCTGGTAACTTTGAGAGGCTGTAATTTTCTATTTTGGTGGTTTATGTCTTCTCTGTCTGGCTTCTCTGTGTGCCATAGCTAGAGTTGTCTATTTGTATAGGTAGATTAGGGACCAGCAACCCCTTTCTGTGGGGGGCCATGTGTTAAATCTTTTATGTTTTATGTGCTCTACAGTCTCTGAAAAAACTACCCAGCACAGTCATTGCAGTGCTAAAATAACCACAGGCAATACATAAATAAATGGCATGTCTGTGTTTCTATAAAGCTTTACTTACAAAAACACAGTGGGTCAAATTTGGACCACAGGTTGTAGTTTCTGTACATCTGGTACAAATCATATAGGATTACAGTGGGATGTCCTAATATGATTTTAGGTACTTTCCAAGATTCTTCCAGACAAACCACTTTGATAACCACTAGGTTCCTGTTTCCTTATCCTTGCTTGGGACCACTTGATGTTATAATTAAGCAATCAACAAAGTCAGACTATGCATTTTGGTCCCTGACAGCAATAGAGTGGGGGTTGGCAAACTACAGCCTGCAGGACAAATATGGCCTATACTTGTTTTTTTATGACCCACAAGCTAAACATGTTTTTAACATTTTTCAGTAATTGAAAAAAATAATCAAAAGAATGATAACATTCTATGACAAGGGAAAATTATATGAAATTTACATTTCCATATTTAAGGATTTATCGGAACACAGCTACATTAATTTGTTTATGCATAGTTTATGGTTGTTCTCGCTTCACAACAAGGGTTGGGTAGTTGCCACACAAATGTTATGGCCTTTGAAAAATTTACTATCTGGCCTTCTATAGAAAAAAGTTTGCTGATTTCTGCTCTTGAGATTGGAGAAGAATTCTTTTGTCATATTTAGTAACTGCCCTCATTCTTTGTCAGTGCCTTGGGTCAAGAATTGACACTGTGAATGTCACTTTTTTCTGACCTCTCCAAAACTGTTAGAATAGTTGTGTTCCACTGTCCTTGTCCTCGTGCCCTTCCTAGCTTTCTGCTACTGTCTCCACTTGTCCCCAAAGCCTTGCTTTTAGTAGGCACTTCATTACAGATGACCACAGTTGATAATTTAATTCTGTCATAGCCTTGAATGAACTACCAGAGGCTCATCTTATATAATTGTGTCTTCACTGCATTCCAACCCAACCAGGTTAGAGAACATGCTCAGATTTCCGTCACCTTGAAGGTTTGTTCATCATCTCACAGAGTGATTGTAAGAATTTAATGATATAAATAATATTAGTTGATAATTGATTGAATTTTTACTGTGTGAAGGCACTGATCTAAGAAGTGCTTAGGATAGTGCCCGACGATTAAGTATTCAGTAAAGGTTTGCTGATATTTATTTTTTAATTTATAAATAAATGTCTCCATCCCCTACATTTACTGTAAAAAACTTTATTACTATTAAACTATTTTAAATCACATTAAGGATAATCGGAGTGATTGACATAAATTAATATGTTTTGCCTGTAGTATTGCTTTTTAAATAAAACTTGTAGATAAGTACAGTCAAGTGTCGTTATTCACAGTA
This sequence comes from Tadarida brasiliensis, assembly GCA_030848825.1. Classification (NCBI taxonomy): domain Eukaryota; kingdom Metazoa; phylum Chordata; class Mammalia; order Chiroptera; family Molossidae; genus Tadarida; species Tadarida brasiliensis. The sequence goes on along the minus strand of CM061260.1, from coordinate 41,837,419 downwards.
GTTCTGTTTATAAAGTTGCTGTGAACACTGAATTAGCAAATATTGAACTGTTGCTCCCAGGGGAAATACAGGGTTAGGTTCCTGTGAGCCTCTGGTCACAATATTTTTGTCAGCTGATCAATAGTAAACTTGATTTGTGAGTTTCCGTTTAAAGACACGTTATTTACTGTATTGTTTACTATAATATTTACTATATTGTTGATTCATTAGCATTACACTCATGGCCAACAGCTTTATAACTCTTCTATGAAGGAAGCCCATCTCCCACATACTTCTCCATAAGGCACATCACAGTCTTCTTGTGCTTAGGGGACACCAGGCAGGGAGCCTTTCAGCACTATGCTTGGGTTATTTTAACTAGCGAAATCACCAACAAAAAGCACAGAAATTAACAATGGCACTAAATGGACCAAAAAAAGGACATTTGTTACAGTGTGAGAGCTGAAACAAAGCAGAGTGCTGTCTTATGTGCACGCTAGGCAGCTCAGTTTTTGCTGTTCTGTACATGTCTGAAGATTGCCAAAGTGCCACAAGTATTCATTTTGGGGTTACATATAAATTTTAGCATGTAGGCAGATTTCTCAAATATGAAATCCATGAATAATGACAATTGATTTTATCTTTCCAGATGTTACAGCTTATGATTACATTGTAGATAAATAATTTGGTGTTTAGACATGCCCATTTTCCCCCTGACTTGTTTTCTCTCTTCATCTTGCTCCTCTTTTATGCTGTTAGGTTTCCCTAAGTGTTTGGTGCATCTGGCAGTTGAAATGTGTTTGTGTGTAGTTCTTTCTCCAGTTTTGGTGTGATGGGTTCTGTGAAGTGGAGTTAGGTGTAGCCAGCAGATCCAACCTCCTAGGGAGGGTGGCTGAGGAATGGGTAAAGTGGTGCCCTTCTCACTTGCCAAATTGATGTCTTTACTGCTGGGGAGCAGTGCTTTGTCATATTTCATTTTGTTGGTATTAAGAGCTTGCTCCTTGTCCCCCCCCCACCTCCCTTTCCCCTGTCATCCCCCCCCCCCCATTTTTATCTTTGCATTAGATGGCTCATGTGCCCTCCCATCTTTCTGTTCTGCTTTTCTCTCAGGCCTGTCTACCCTTCATAGGAAGCCTCCAGGTAGAAATGCCTACTTGATAGAGACCAGCTCTCTGGCTTTATTCTAAAGGCAGAAGCTGCCACCACCAACCAGCATCTCTGTTTACAAAATGAGAAGAGGAGGGGCCATCTGACCAGAGCAAAGTAATGCATTGCCCTGATGATGTACCTTGATTCTTTTCCCCTCCTTGTAGTTGTGATTAGTTTGATTATAACTTGGAACTTCTCTAGGGTGTCCTTGGAAAGCCTTTGGTGTCTTATATGTGGTTTCTTCTTTTTTTCTTTGTGAATCAACTCTTTTGCTTTCTATCTGCCCAGAATTCTTTAAAATTTATGATCATCCAGTGACATCTTTTCTCGTTTTGTAACAGTGCTATCGTTTCATTTTATTTTAAATTTTGTGCTTGCCATTTCAGTGGAACCTCTGGAAAGGAGGAGAGAGGTAATATAAATACATTTATTCAGTCTGCTGCCTTGAGCTGTAACTGACTAATTTGTGATTGATTTTAAAAGATAGATAAATTCCCGAGCATGTCTCTCTCTCTCAACATGTATGACTTCTTTTGTGTCTTAGAATAATTAATAAATCTTCTGTTTCCTCCCATTAACAAATAACGTTTTAATTTTGTTCTCTGCCATAATGCTCACTGCTGCTGTCTGGGCATATGGCCTCTTGTAGAAGAAAACATGCACAGCCACAGTGACATCACTGGCCATCACCTTCTGAGTACCTTGTTTTTGTATATAAGGTCATACACATGGATGAAATTTTTTTTTTTTTGAGACAGTATATGTTTGGTAATATTTATTCATTCACTCATGAAAATGGTCAGAAAATTGATAAAAGTGGATTGTGATCTCTAGTGTTGCATAACAAAGAGGGAATCATTCTTCAAAATGATTTAGTAAAAGCCCGGCCGGTGTGACTCAGTTGGTTGAGCATCCTCCTGTGCACTAAGAGGTCTCCAGTAGGATTCTTGGTCAGAGCGCATGCCCAGGATGCAGGCTCGATTCCCAGTAGGGGCATGCAGGGGGCAGCCGATCCATGTTTCTCTCTCATCAATGTTTCTTTCTCTCCCTCTCCCTTCCTCTCTCTCTAAAATCAATAAAAACATATTTTTAAAAAATGATTTAGCAAAAGCCTGGGGGAAGAGAGTGAAAGAACGACTAGATCATTTTTTGTTCTTTGTCATCTTATATGGATGTACAGTGTAGTTTTAGCATTTTGCTGGAAGGGGAAAAATAGGGTACTTATATCCCAGACACCTTTTTATTTAACACCTTGTAAACCTTGTTTTTTTGTTGTTGCTGTTATTATTATGTCTTTAGGATATTAGGTGAAGGATTTTACTGCCCACATGTTATAAACCATCAGGTCTTTGATAAAAACATCAAGTTTGTATCAGGATATACAGCCATAATAAAGACAATGCTTATGTTGGTGCCTTTTAGACTCCTGTAGTCTGTGATCCACAGTAGGACATATCTACAGTGCTGCCTTGTGTGTCTAACACTGAAATTTGTGAATTTCATGAAACAGGATTTATTTGCCCTTCATGTGATACATTCATATTGTGTATTTCATTAACACAGAGGATATGCCCCACTAACTTTGTTTAATGATCCACTAGTTGATTGTGACCTGCAGTTTGAAAACCCCTGATTTAGGTCCCGATCTGTTAGAGTAGTGGGAAGATGGACAGATTTGAATTCAGGTAGACCTAGGTGGTTCTAGCTTAATGTACTGGGGTAGTTTCCTTCTTTGAGTCTGTTTTTGCAACTGTAACCTGGTAATAATGATATCTTGTTAGCTTGATTGTGAGGATTAGAAATAAATGTGAAGTGTCGAGCAGTGCTATGTGAATGATGTAGATGTTTAATAGTTGGAAGTTTTTATTATCTTCATTATTACTATATGCCAGCTGTCATACTAAGTAGACACTGAGATTGAAACATCTGGATCCTTAGGGACAGATAGGTAACACTTGATCAATGTAGAGACACGTAGACATACCTGCCCTGCAGGGTGAGGAGGAGGTAGATAGAGTATACTATAAGAGGTAGAGGAACCTAGAAGAGGAAGTCAGAGTTGGGAAATTACAGATGTGCTTTTTTTAAAAAAGACTTTTAAGGAATAGTTTCTCTCAAATTACCTCCAGCTGAGTGGGGTTTTACTTCAGGGATACATAAGGAATGTTAGGCAAAACAGGAATCATTTTAAAATTGCAAAGCTAGGCATTTCAGAGAATTATAGTACTGTTTTGACCATAAGTGACTGTTTTCATATTCTAACTTCGTGGATAATTGGCACATCTAGACTACAGCAGTCTTAGCTCCGATTCTCATGTTTCCCTTCAGCAGCAGGAGCGCTGGGTCCACCTCCAGTATTCTGCCATTATAACGCAGTTCTGTCTCCTACTAGGTCAGGCTCTCTCCCATGCTTTGTGATTGATACTGCAGTGTGACTCCTGTCACACTCCTGGCTTCTTGGCTCCTGATTTTTCAATTGTAAGCATCAGACATGGATTTTAGATAACAGAAGCAAAATAAGAGGAAAGATGTGTTCATTGAGGAGAAGAAAAACTGAAGAACAAGAAATCTAGTCACAGAAATCAATGGGATGTGTTGGCAGTGGTTAATAATCAGATCCAGTTATTTTTGTTGATAGTTTTAACTCTTTACATTCAGATATTGAGGGGAAAGTCTGATTTGCCTAGCTGGAGCTATGTTTCCGTCCTTTGGCCACAGTAGGAGAGGACGCTCTGAAAATTCAACCAAGGCTCTGCAGCAGAAGCTGTGTAATTAAAGCAAAATTAGAGTGCTTCTCTGGAAGGGGATTGGATGCTGGCGGCCATAAACATCTGTTTATGTTTATGTGTGTGTGTGTGTAGGGGTGTGTATATTCTAGTCATACTCCAGAGAGAAAGTATGTCTGCTTCTTAATCATTATCCAGTGTAGAGTGTTTATTGGGCACATATCTGGTGTAAAAAGTGAACAAAACTTTGGAGCATTATGTGAGTAGGGCTTAGGGCGTATATCTTAAAACTACTGAAAAGAGAAGAGAGAGATAACAAGCAAAGATAATGTCATCCTGAGGATTTTGGATTCATTTATTTTAAACTGTCCATTGATATGATTATAGTTACCTTTTAGAAAGTTTAATCTGAAGGCATAAAGGTTGGAGTGACAGTGAAGCTGTGTGAACAGATAGAGGCAGCAAGAAAGCTGTTGGGTTAGTTGAAATGCAACTTTATAAGCCCCTTTCTGATCTGGTCCCTCTAACTCTCTGAGTTAATGTTCTATTTCTCCCTTGCCCTGTAGCCACACTTAGCTTTTGTTCAAGTCAAACTTGTTCTCACCTCAGCCTATATACTTGCTCGGGATTCTCTTACCTTAGGTTGTCAGTTGCTTCGATTCTTCTCATTTATACCTTAGCTCATGTGTCCCCTCTTCCTTTCCTGTTTGTTGTTCTCTAATCTCATTGCCTCTATGGCGTTTTGGTAGAAACAACCGTAAGCTCGTTGGAACCGTGGTTTCAAAGCAATATTATTAATCAGTGTGTTTTGTGCTTTGACCAGGCATCAGTGCCGTGCAGGTTCTTCTCTTATTTCATTAATATACTCAGGCCAATTTCAAACCTGTTGGAATTAACTCTCAGCATACTTTTTTTTTTACATGCTTATCTTTCTTTTCCATTAGAATGTAAAGGCTACTACAGTAGGAATTGTATCAGTGTTGGAAGATGTCAGTGGTTTTGTTTATTTGTTTATGATTTGACATTGAATATTCAGAATGACCAGAAGTATCTTTTCCATTTAGGTTTTTTTTCCAACTTTTAGGTTTGGGATGTAAGTATTTGGGGAAGGAGCAGGCAATTTATGTAGTGTTGAGGTCAGGAGACAGTGAGTGATAAGAAGGAATGGGTATAAAAGTGAATGTGATTCAATTTTTAAACTAATTTATTTTTGTTACAGATGATTCTCCTTTTTCCCCCATTGACACCCTCCTCCTGATCCACCCCCCCACCCCGCCCCATCTCCAGCATTGTTGTCTATGCCCATTGGTTACGCATACATGCATATAAGTTCTGTAGTTTATCTCTTCCCTCTCCCCCCCACCCCCACCTCCTCTTCTGAGGTTTGTCAGTCTGTATCCTCCTTCTGTGTTTCTGGGACTATTTGTTCATCAGTTTGTTTTATTCATTATATTCCACAAATAAGTGAGATTATGTGATATTTGTCTTTCTCTGATTGGCTTGTTTCGCTTAGGAAAATACTCTCTAGGTCCCTCCATGTGAGTTGATTCTTAATCTTTCATCTTTTTTTGACTCACCGTTAAGGGTCTTCATGACTATAGTATATTTACAAACAGATGAGGCAATAATAGCTACCTTTTTTTTTTTTTTTTGAGTACTTTTTATTCACCAAGCAGCATGTTAAGTGTTATTTTTTAAGAAAATGTTATCTCTGCCCTGGCCGGTTTGGCTCAGTGGTTAGAGTGTCGGCCTGCGGACCAGAGAGTCCCCAATCAACCTCCCATCTGTCAACCGTCAAAATGTTCTCTGTATCTAAGAGTTTCTGTTCTGCTTGTTCGTTTTTTGGTGTGTGTGTGTGTGTGTGTGTGTGTGTGTGTCTGTAAGATTTAGTTGATAGATATGTGTTTATTGCCATTTTATTCATATTTTTTATTATCTTAAAGAAGACTCTTTACCATTTCATATTATACTGGTTTGGTAGTGATGAACTCCTTTAGCTTTTTCTTGTCTGGGAAGCTCTTTTTCTGTCCTTTGATTCTAAATGATAGCTTTGGTTGGTAGAGTAATTTTGGTTGTAGATCCTTGCTTTTCATCACTTTTGAATATATCTTTTGCCACTCCCTTCTGGCCTGCAAAATTCCTGTTGAGAAATCAGCTGACAGTCTTATGATAACGTTCTTGTAGGTGACTAACTGCTTTTCTCTTGATGCTTTTGAGATTTTCTCTTTGTCTTTAACCCTTTCCATTTTAATTATGATGTGTCTTGTTGTGGGCCTCTTTGGGTTTATTTTGTTTGGAACTCTGTGCTTCCTGTATTTTTATTTCCTTCACCAGGTTGTTATTTTTTCAAATAGGTTTTCAGTTTCTTGCTCTCTCTCTCTTCTCCTTCCAGCATCTCCATGATGCAAATGTTGGTACACTTGAAGTTGTCCCAGAGATTCCTTACACTGTCTTCATTTTTTTGTTTTTGTTTTTTGCTGTTCTGGTTGGTTGTTTTTTGCTTTCTTATATTCTAAATAGCTGATTTGATTCTTGGCTTCATCTACTCTTCTGTTGATTCCCTGTAAATTATTCTTTATTTCTGTGAGTGTATGCTTTGAAGAAATATAATCTGAGGCTCAAAAGATAAGTATCACACTCAAGGCTTTTCTTAGTAATTACTTAGCAGAGGTAGTTTTGGACCTAGATCACAAGGGCTTCAAAACCAGACCTCTTTATTCTCTTCTCACTGTACCATGTAGTAGAAGAAGATGGCAGGAACCTGATAGTGAATGCTCGCTAACATAACCTTTCAGCACATGGTGGGAATGGATAAGAAAAGCATCCAGGTTCTGCCTCTTACAGCTTGCTGATCGGACATTAACCATAACTTCTGGGGTAGGGGTGGGGGCTCTGTCTCATTCGTTTCTCTCTGTTTCCTTTTGTACTTAAGTATTTAGAACTCTCAACTCTTTTATTTGGATTCATGTCAAATAGTCACCTTGAAATGGTTGCCCCTGATTTACTAAGTAAATTCTCATTATGTTCTCTGAAGTGTAGTTTCCTTTTGCTGTTGTGTCAGTGACCTCACAGTAAGTCTCAGTAATTTAATTGATTTCACCATCCCTCTAAATCCTGACTATTGTAGCCTTTTCTTATTAAAACATTTCTAGATAGTCCTTCTTTGAGGATTTGTTAGCAACTATTTTAATTTAGGCTCTGATAATCTCTTTGGGCCTCTATTTTTGCTTCCCTTTCAGGTACTTATTTTTAATGTAATCATTTTGAACATTTGAACCCTTTATATAGCTTAAAGTTTAAAATGTACAAATGTATATACATGGAAAAATCTTGACGTCTGTGCCCTAGCTACTTGGTTCTCCTCCTTGCAGCAACCAGTATTCTCCTCCAAGAAATGATGCTACTATATTTAAACAAATATGTAATGTTCCTGTAAACTTAAAAAAAAAAAGTGTATATTACACATACTGTTTTGCTTTCTTTTTCCCATTCCCCTTTTAGTCTAAAAGTATATCCTGATGATCATGCCCTTATCAGTACCTGAAGGGTTTCTTGGTTCTCTTTCTTTTTGACTGAAAAAGGTATCAGTATGACCTGGCCACTATTGATAGACAAGGGGTTGTTAAATTTCTTTTGCTAATCCTGCAATGAATAACTTTGTACAGAAGTTATTTTGCATATATGCACACATTTCCCCACAGTGGGATTTCAGTGTGAAAGGATATGTGCTTTTTTTTTTTTTTTTAAATTACCTGAGGATGTTTTTCCACTGATAACCCCCCCTCCCCCGTGGGAGGGAGGGAGAGAGAGAAAGAAAAGAAACATCTATGTGAGAGACACACATCAATTGGTTGCCTCCTGCATGATTGGAGCCGGGGATTGAACCTGCAACCAAGGTACATGCCCTGGACTGGGAATCAGACTCGAGACTCTTTGGTCTGCAGGCCGACGCTCCAACTGCTGAGCCAATCCGTCCAGGGTGGTGTGTGCATTTTTAACTTTCACTGCCAGATTGTCTCCATGGAGGTTGTACTAATGGACACACCTGCCAGCAGTGTTAGAGTATAATACTACAAAGTGTTATAACACTTTCCATCTTCACCAAACTGGTAGGTGAAAAAGTGCTATCTTGTATTTTTTAATGATTTGTGTTTCATTATATAACACATTATACGTTGAAAGGCACAAAAATAAATATCACAAATGGGAACACCTGTATAACCACTATCCTGGTCATTGCTCAATCCCCAGCCTCTGGGACGATAACCCATTATCTTGACTTATATCATCAATTCATTATTTTTATGCTGTGTTTAAGTCATACAGTGTGTGTCCTTATATATGAATTCTTTTGCTCAGTAGTGTATCTGAAATTCATCCAGGTTGTATAAAATTTATCAGTGAAATAGTAATTTGCATTTCTCTTATGAGAGAATCTTTTCACGTTTCAAGCTTTAAAATTTTTTTATGAGTGTCTTTTCATGTTTGACTTTAAAATTTTTATTTTCTGTAAGCTCTTAATTTCCTATATCCATGAATGGAGGATCGTTTTCTTATGAATCTTTTTGTATATAAAGGGAGTGAATTCTTTACCTGGGAAATGAGTTGTAACTACTTTTTACAGTTAGTCGTGCCTTTTAATTTTGCATGTGATAGTTCCTGCATAAAGATTTTAAAAAATTGCCCTGGCCGGTTTGGCTCAGCGGTTGGCGCGTTGGCCTGTGGACCAAAGAGTTCCAGGTTCGGTTCCTGCTAGGGGCACGTACAAAAAAAAGATTAAAAAAAATTATATAATATAATTAATTATATGACCATCAAAATCCCCCGTTATATTACTTGTTTTCTCAATAGGCCTACTGTCTTCTGAGCATTACATAACTTTTATTAAACCATGTCTTAATGTCAGTAAAAATGAAAGTGCAATAAATCAATGTAAAGTGATAACTCTGAAAGTGAAATTTGAATCAAATGTAAATGAACTTCTAGAAGAATAGAATGTTCAAGAGATTCTAGATATGCACTCAGAGGAACTTAATTGAAGGCAAACTTTATAGACAAATGAGGAAAGTGGTGTGATGAAAAGGATGATGTCACAGAGGAAGTGACTCTGGCAGAAAACTTCGCACTAATGGAACTTGCACAGAGATAGTTTATGACATTGAAAGTGCAAGGGATAAAATGTTAGAAGCTGGTCCCAACGTAGAAAGAAGTGTGACAGTTCCCCAAGATGTATAAAAGATAAAAGATGCTCACTCTGTATGGTAAGTTGTGCCACGAGAGGAGGCAGGTACTGTTCAAATGACCGGCTATAAGTTATTTACAAAGAAATAAAGCCCTTTAATTCACAGTACTCATTTCTGCATTAGTTTTACTGTATTTTTATTTTCTTATACACTTTGAACTGAGTTTTTAATATTTTGACAATTTTAAAGGTCATGGAACAATTCCCACTAATTAAGGTCGCTTTGCTTGATTTCATCTCACATGGTTATTTTTGTGGTCTCACACTACTGTTCAAAATAATGAGGACTGCCTGTATATGTTTAAACAAACAAACAAAAAATCCCAAACTTCTTAAATTGACATGATTTTCAGAAGGGAATCTCTTCACTGTCTTTTCTGATCTTGGACTCCACCATAGGTTAAATAGAACTCCAAATATAGGGTGTTTTTCTTGTACCTAGGACTTAAGTTACTTGAGCTGCTATGGATTTCATTACTTCCCTAAATTGCCAAATGGTAGATACTAGTGGTCTCATGAGCTGTAGGAAGAAGAGTGTGTAAGTTCATGAAAGGCAGCAGTGGTTTTGTATATTTCTTGAGCACCTGCTGTTAGGTATTGGTATATAAATAATATTAGGTTCCCTCCTCCCTTTTTTTTCCTTGAAGGAGCTCGCATTCGACTACGGTAGGCAGGCAGATGAAAGATGGATATAATGGAGTTATGTAAAATTATCATAGAAGATTATAGTTCATAATATGGGAAATTTCAGATAATTTCATTTCAAACATTTAAAAAATGTTGCTGAATTCTTTGCTATGTTCTGTAATGTTGGAAATACCACAAAAGGTGATTCTTCTTTTCAAGGAAATTGATGGGAACCTATATACAAGTTAAGCCTCTTTATATTGGTCAGGTGGTAGCATGTTTATTATATAACACATATTTTTAATATAAATAATAACATTATGGAAATAATACTTGGGCAGCAGGCCCCAATACTGATTATAATCTGTCTATGGAAGATTGTTTAAAACAATAGCTTGGTTTGGGATTGTGAATGCATTGTTTGAACAGAGTAGGTTAATTGACCAACTCAAGGGTTATATTATATGTAAGTTATTGTTGAAACTAGGTTTTGAGTCTCCCAATTCAGGTTCTTATTCCTAAACCTATACCTAAATTATTAAATAGTATAACTTAATATTATGCAGAGTCATTTTAAAAGAATTTGGTTTTGACTTCATTTTTCTGTAGAAGTGTGACCTACTGTGCCTTCGTTTTTTTCAGCGTTGAAATCAAAGATACTGATTCTAATTACCATTTACTGAACACATTTTTATTCAGTACTTTTGGAGACCCTGGGATAAGAACTTTGAGGGATGTGAAAATGTCTAGCTGTTGCCAACTATGAAACTTAGTAATTTATTAGGTAAAATAAGTCTCGAATACAAATAGCTAAACAAATAATACAAGCTGGCGATTATTGTCTATGGGTGGTACAAGTGAGGACTTGGGTTCAAAGGTTCAAAGGAGTAAGCAGTTATTTCCGGTTGGGAGAATCAAAAAAGGCTTCATGGATGCAGTACAGCTGATTAGGGGCTCGAAGGATGCTTCATGGGAATATTCATAGAAGCATGTACCAGTTGGAGCAAACACTATTGGTTGGTTAAGTCCTGAAGATAAAAGAGCCTCTCTGATGTATCTTCATTTTATTATATAAGCCATGTTTGATAAATGATGTTTGACAAATGATTGTCGGGTCATTAATATTACCAATTTTTGTTTAAAAAAAATACTATTACATGATTCAGGATTGTATAGTATAGTAGTTCTCAAAGTGTGGTTCCTGGAAGCATTAACATCTTCAGATAACTTGTTAGAAATGCAAATCCTTGGTCCTACCCTAGACCTAGCATTTAAATCAGAATGTCTAGGGGGTGGAATTTAGCAATCTGTGCTTTAACAATTTTTTTCTTATTTTGAGAGGATAAGGCATTTATAGTCTTTCATTACCTTTTGAAAAAAATGTGGTATTTATCAGCTTTATTTGATAGAGCTTGCTTTTATTTTGTACATGGTCTTTCTCTACAAGCTATTAATGATTTGACTATGAAATCTTTGTTAGTTTGAATGGTAGTTTTCTTACTTGAAAATTTGAAAATCTAGAAATTAAATAATTTAGTGAGCTATTTTAATTATAAAAATAGTGGTATAAAGAAAATTGCTAATAAAGAAAAAAATTTAAAAAAGAAAAAGAAAATTGCTAGCACATCTCCTTGGTACATCAGAAATGCTGACTGCTTTATCACCACCCAGAATTTATAAATAAGTTATTGTAGTCATTGGTAATATATGTGTAGAAAGGAAACACGTCCTGGTGTAGTTTTTCATTTTCATGAAATCTTTTAATAACACTGTCAGTTTTACACTAAATATTTTTTTTGAAATGCTAATAATTCATTGTTTCTAATGAAATTCTAATAATGAAGGAGCTGCCAGACTTTTTCCCAAGTGGCTGCATTTTACATTCCCACCAGCAGGGTACAGGGGATCCAGTTTCCTCACATTCGGTACAAGCATTCTTGTCTTTTTGTTGATAGCCATTCCAGTGGTGTAAAGTGGTATGTCGTGATTTTGATTGGCATTTCCCTGATGGCTGATGTTGAATCTATTTTCATGTGCTTATTGACAATTTCTATATCTTCTTTTGTGGAATACCTATTCAGATGTGTTCTCTGTTTAAAAGTTGTGTTATTTTCCTTTCTACTATTGAGTTGTAATGTTTATTTCTTTTTATCCTCACCCGAGGGTATTTTTCCATTGATTTTTAGATAGAGTGAAAGGGAGGCAGGGAGGGGAGGGAGGGAGAAAGAGAAGGGGAGAGGGAGAGAAACACTGATGTGAGAGAGACACATCAATTGGTTGCCTACCGCATGACCCCCAACCGGGCCGGGCCAGGGTTTGAACCTGCAACCCAGGTACATGCCCTTGACCACAGCTGAACTCAAGACTCTTTGATCCTCGGGCTGACACTCTAACTGCTGAGCCAAACAGGCCAGGGCTTGAATTGTGATATTTCTATATGTATTCTAGACACAAGTCTCTTATCATATGTTTTGTAAATTTTTCCCCCCATTCTGTGGGTTGCCTTTTCACTTTCTTGATGGTGCCTTTTAAACCAAATGTTTTAACTTTTGATAATGGCAGTTTATTTATTTCTTGTTGCTATTGCTTTAAGTATCATATCTAAGAAACCATTGCTCAATCCAGTCACTTAGGTCTTTGATCCATTTTGAATTAATTTTTTATATGGAATGAAGTAGGGTTCCAACTTCATTCTTTTGCATGTGGCTATCTAGTTGTCCCAGCACCCTTTGTTACAGTGAGAGATTCTTAGGAATTTTTATCTGTACTTTCTAGATCTTGTTATTGGTTGAAGAGATTTTGAGTTTTAATGACTATTCCCACCCCTTTGGCCAAAATAAGAATAAATTTAATAAGTATTGAATGCTGTGAATAAAGCACTGTGTTCCATCTCAGAAGTCATATTTTTAGAAGAACACAAACTGGAGCAGGCTTGTAATTGTTAACCTCACCAAGTTTTTAAAATAGGAAATAGAACACTTGGGAATGAGAGACTGGGAGAAAGTCCTTCCAGTACTAGCTATTTTCTTTTGGGGCAGAGGTAAGCTTGATTTTGTAGAGCTCTAGAGGCCCTAAGTAGATGTTACATTTGAATCCTAGAGAAAAGAGAACTTTGAAACAATTAGAGCTAATACTTTAGTGAAATGATCCCCCTTGCAGGAATGCATTCAGCGTTGGAGAAGCTCAAGCTGAGGTTGAGTCATTTTGTCATTAAAATTACAGAATGAGTTTCTGCATAAAACAAAGGCTGATGAAGGGTTTCCATTTTCCTATTCTAATTTACTTTCATGTTTGTGAAGAGCTTTCTCTTCAGGGTTCATTCTTTTCCAGACTTCTGTCTAGTAGCAGAATGTGAGTGAAAATAGGAGGTTATTGTCTTGAAGGATTAAGTGATAGAAGTACTCCAGTTTTTTGATTAGCTAACATTATTATGTATCATCCTAAAAATTGATCCCATTGCTTGAGCTAGTTCTTTTCTTTTTGGCTTCTCTTACCTTCTTGGAAAACAATCAACAATGGGGATGAGGCACTGCAGTAAGAGTGAAACTTGGTGAGAACTAAAAATTAAAGTATTAGTCTAACATCGCATTTGTACATGGTTGTGATTTGTAGATTGTGGATTGAAGAATGCCTGTATACATTGCAGGAAAATATAAATTGTGATAATGTAAATGGAATTCATTGTTATTCTTTTGGGAAAATCTAAAAGTTGCCTTTCTTGATTCAAGGAATTATGCTTTTAATTTGTAAATGGTTTGTTAGAAGAACATATTACTTAAAGGAGAAAATGTACTAGTGTATTGATGTTAATTATTTGGTATTTGTCAGTAAGTCTGAAAAGACTGATACCTGGCCATCAGTCTTTCCTACACATACGTGATGATCTGTGCTTTGATTTGCAGCTATTATCACTATTTAAAGAACCTGTTGTTCTTTGCAGCTGCCTAATTTAGCTCTGTCAGCCAGCAGCCATTGATCCAAGAGCTCTGCTTTTTCTCAAACTTGACTGTAATAGCTATAGGAAAGCTAGCCCAGCAAAATTGAATTTTCAATAATGTGGCTTCACTGTTGGTGAACTTGCTGTATTTTAGGTTCTAACTTTTCAGATCAGAGATCTTGTCTTCAAGTACACAAGAGTTAAAAATAGAATGTATAGAGCCAAATTGGACATCTCTGTTAGAGGCAGATCTCGTGACAATAGTATGGGCTTTGGGTCAGTACTTAGCACTTTTCAGAGGACGAGCTATTCTTGTTCTGTCATCTCACCTCTTGTATCACCCCTTCCTGGAGTGATAGTCTTATCTGCATCCTAGATGCTTTGACCCAGGCTTATAGTGTTCACATTTGTCTTGTATAGCAGTTACATGTCTTTATATCTCTTACTTTAGAGGAGGAAGAAATAAATTGTTGTATACCCTATAGTATCTAATAGAATGTATTTTACTTAGTAGACACAATATTATGGAATAACTAAATTTGACAGTAGTGCTCAGAAGCAGAATTTTGGTGAATCTGTCAACATGTACGGATATACTGTACTTATAAATATATCTTTTAATAGAATAAAACTTTCTTATTAATGTAACTATAGTTTTTTTTTTTTAATCCTCATCTGAGGACTTTTTTTTTTTTTTTTTTTGCATTTATCTTCAGAGTGGGAGGGAGAGGGGGAGAAAGAGAGAGAGAGAAACATCGATGTGAGAGAGACACATCAAGTGGTTGCCACCCACACGACCCCAACTGGGGCCGGGAACAAACTGCAACCAAGGTACATGCCCTTAGCGGGAACCGAACCTGGGATTCTCTGGTCCGCGGGCCGACACTCCAACCTCTGAGCCAAACCGGCCAGGGCTAACTATAGTTTTTTAATGCACTTCACGGTTTTGACTTCATATCAATTAATTGGGATGTTGGGCTTACCCTCATTTCTTCATCTGTGGGATTGTGGATGAGGGTGTTCTTGTAATGCCTTGAAGCTCTAGCTCATTCTAGATTTCCAGTAATCTATGGCTCTTAAATTAGTTGCAACTTCTATTGATTTTACTTCTTTAGCTAAGATAAAACTTGTAAAATCTAAAGGTGTGTCATATATGAAGGCAGCTTTACTAAAAACAGCAGGCCTGCCTTCCTTACACCTCACAACAAACAGGCTCAGTGGAGTTAATGAAAGTTTCATTTCCCATGTGCCCAAGACAGACTTGAGTTCAGAGCCAATGGAGGAAGTTGCTACATCATCCTGTTAGGCCACCAAATTTATGTAAATAACCAGATAAGACCCTTTTCCTGGGGATCTTTAGAATTTCAAGATAAAGTTAATGCATGTAGCATGTGATCTAAATGAATTTAGTCTGGTTGAAAAAATTGCACATTGTATGGAAGGGAGGTTAAATAATTGTAAGAAGAAAGATGTGTAAAGTCAAAAGTGCTTTTTTTCTGGAGTCTGTAGTCTGAAGGGAAGGAAGAGTGACAGGTAGGAAGATTTCCCAGGGAAAGTTTTAATTTTAAACTTTTATTATGAAAAGTTTTAAAGTATGTAAAAGAATAATATAATAGATATCTCATATTTCCATTGCTTAGCATCCAACAGTTATGAACACATGGCCAAATCTTTTTCATCTGGATCATGAGTTGGCAGACTAAAGCTTTTTGTAAATAAAGTTTTATTGGAACATACTTCGAACTATCATCTGTCTCTCTGCTACAGGTGCAACATTGAAAACCGAGTAGTTGTGGCAGGGATTGGATGCTCCTCAAAGCCTAAAATATTTATTATCTGGCCCTTTACAGAGAATATTTGCCAATCTCTGATCTATATGCCTATCCATTCCTCTTGCAACAATATAGTTTTTTCAATTTTTTTGTAAATTTGAACTCTTACATACCTTTTACATATAGATTTACCAGTTTTTGACATTTTTTGCATATTTGCTTTACATTGGTATAAGTCATCTTTTATCATAATTTTTATTTATTTATTTTATCTGAGCCATTTGAGAATAAGTTGTGCACATTATGATCCTTTATCCGTAAATACTTGTATCTCTTAAGAATAAGGACACTCTCTTACGCAACCTCAGTGCAGTGATCAAATTTAGGGCTATTTAACATTGGTACGATATCGATACAACAGTATTATTTAATATACCGTCTATTCAAATTTTTGTCAGTTCTCCTAATGATATTGCTAGGAATTGTTTTGGCCTAATTTGGTATTCAATTCATGTATTGAATATTCTGGCACAGCTTTTCAGCCTTCCAGTTTGGGTTTATTTCCTTAGGACAGATTCAGATTATGTTAAGAAAGAAAAGAATTGCTTATTTGTTATCTCTGTCTACTTTTCTGTGTGTGTGTGTGTGTGTGTGTGTGTGTGTTGAGAAGTAAACAATTATAATGTGCTATATTTAAAAAGCATAGACTTTGGAGGTGATGACATTGTTTTAAAATGCAGCTCTTTGTGGTGCAACTACTGTGAATAATTGTATAACTGTAAGCAAATTACTTAATATCTAGGACCATTCATAAAATATGGCTAATATATTCCTGCCTTGTCAGGTTGTTGGGGGATTAATTGAGATAATACCTGCAAAGTAAAAAGATGCCACACTGTGTGATACTGATTAAAATATAGTAAATCTGGAAAAGAGGAAAAATCAGTATGTGTTAGAATTGTCAAAAAGAAATTTGAATGCACTTGACCTGTGACGCGAAGGATAGGTTGACTTTGGAGAAAATACCTAGGTGTGAAGAATTCATTGGAAAATTCTAAGTATGAAGGCAGTGTGGTCAGGGTGTGGGAAATAATGTTAGTGGAGTTTGGAAGAACAGATAAACCCTGGAGTTTGAGTTCTAAAGTCATCGGGATTACAGTCTAGCCTTTGCCAATTGGCTAGTAGTATGATTTTGGGTAAGTTATTTAACCTGCCTGGACTGTATTTTCTAGCACTGTGAAATGACTGGTATATTACTAGCATTCTTGAGAGAGCAGAAACAATGGAGTTGAGCTGGATCTTGAAAAATGGATAGGCTCTGGAGGAGAAAGAAAGGGAAAGCCATTAGAACAAACATGTTAAATTAAAGGAGGCACCATTGGAAATAAACCTATTATTGTATTAAAGGGTAAGGAGAGATGCATGTTGGAAACTAATGAAAAATTAAGGATATAAATTCTGAGCACTATAAGTAGGGTCTTTATAATTATGTATGGTATTTAGAGTTAGTGGAGTAGGAAGGATGTACCTTTTATTTATTTACATAAAGATTGATGAGATACCTGTTGGCATATAGTAACTAGATTCACTTTATGCAGCATTTTGGAATGGTTGTTGGTGGGTAGTTTGCAGAGGGAGTCAGCCTAGAGGCTTTCTGTTACAAAGAAGATACCTCTCTTCTCCCAGAAATTTGATGTAAGAAATACCAAGACTTAGTGGAAGGAAAGAGCAGTGTCAGCACCTTGAAGAGAACATGGATGAGGTTGTAGATACAAGAACAGACTGATGGTTGCCAGAGGGGAGGGGACTTGGGGAGCTGGGTGAAAAAGGTGAAGGGATTAAGAAGTAGATTGGCAGTTACAAAAACAGTTCTGTGGATGTAAAGTGCAGCATAGGGAATATAGTCAGTAATATTTTTTTTCTTTATTGATTTTAGAGAGAGAGGAAGGGAGAGGGAGAGAGAGATAGAAACTTTGATGAGAGAGAACATCAACCGGCCGCCTCCTGCATGCCCCCCACTCGGGATTTGGCCCACAACCTGGGCATATGCCCTGACCGGGAATCGAACTGGCGACCTGTTGGTGCGTGGGTCCACACTCAACCACTGAGCCACACCGGCTGGGCAGTCAGTAATATTTTAAAAACTATTTATGGTGCCAGGTGGGTACTAGACTTGGGGGGATCACTTCGTAAATTATGTGTCTAACCACTATGCTGTACTCCTGAAACTAATATAATATTGAATGTGAACTGAAATTGAAAAATTAAAAAGGAAGGAAAAGAAAATGAATGAGGTTAAAATATAGGTCAGTGATTCAGTATATAGGCCTTAGAATTCTTCAGAATAAATGTTTCTGCGTGTTAGTTGATTCTGGAGCTTCAGACCCAGCCACACAAGTGTGGCCATTGATCTGGGAGGAACAGTAAATGGTTGAGGAAGTATATACTAAAACAATCCACAAAATTGGTAGCTGGGATCTAGAGCTGCAGCATATCACAATGCAGTGAATGACCATTGTTTATTTAGAGCAGATTTCAACAGCCCTATCATGTGGCAGTAAAGAAAAAGACTGTGCATGAGTAACTGTTCTTTGTAGATCTCTCTGCCTCAGGGTTTAAAACGTTCCTTCTGCCAGTCATTCGTATCTAATTATTTACCTATCTATAAATAAAATGAGTGGAAGTCTCAATTAATAAGAATCCATTTATTCATTGGAAAAGTAAGAGAGATGCGACCATATTTGACCACAAGTTGTTGAAACATGTTCCAGAAACAAACTTGGTTGGGTAGGGAGGAGTATTCTTGATCCATAGAGCTGCTGTGGTTTCTTTCTTTCAAGACCTGACTAACCAGGTTTTTCTGAGCTGATGTTTTCAGTGAATCCCATTTTCTGGAGTTGCTTTCTGGTGTATGCAGTCAGTGAATCTGAATGGTTACAGTGCTAAAATAAAGTATTTTTTGGTTTTATAAAAGTTAGGTTGAGAAATTGAGACAAGACAGTGCCCATATATTATAATGTACTCATTTTGTTTGTCTTCCCCCACTAGAATTAAACTTCAAGGCGTTTTCTTTACTGCTCTGTCCCTTAGCATCTGAAATGATGCCTGGCATGTATAGTGGGCACTCAGTACACAGTAATCAAATGAATGAAGAACTGTGGTGTTTCACCACATATAACACACAATGAAGCCTAATAAAATAATTTACACACAGGCTCTTTCAGTTTCCCCAGACTCACTCTGCTTACTCCCTTTCTCCTTCCCCATTTGTTGATGGGCTTTGCTTTGATCAGTGAAAGGGTATGACAAGTCATATTTTAATTTTGTCTAGGAATGCAGTCATGCCTTTGAATAAAAATACTATGGACAGATTTTTAACCTTAATTGGAAAAGATACAACATCCTTTAATAGAATAAAGCCAGCAGTTAAATTTTTTTAGCAGTTAAATTTTTTATTTTATTACTACTGATTACCTGAAACTTAAATCTTAATGTGGTAAAATTCTGTACTTAAAACATTTCTGTCTAAACTTATGTTAGATATTTTAAAATTATCAAAGATACCCAGTGATGGGGGTGTACAAAAGGCATGTGTATTTAATGTTTTTTTATTCATAAAGGAAGTTTGTTTCCGGTTCCTGGGTGACCTAGAAAATCAGATATTTTAGCACTTTTTTTTTTTTTAATACCATGGAGGTAATGAATAATTATTATACAGAAAAAATATTGGGGCTTCTTTACTAGCCCTACCCTCAGGATAGGGCTACAACAATGTTGAGAACTCGTGCTATGTATGGTTCCTTTGGTGGTTAACCATTATATGTTTAAATCTTTCTTGATCTGTTAGCTTTAGACACAATTTATTGACTTCCTTCAACTTTTAAATTAAATGCCTTTGATAGTGTCTTAGTGAAATACGTGTTCTTTGAATAATGTCTTGGGGGAGAAAATTGTTGTAGACTGAAATAAAAAAAAACCATGGGAATGCAATAAGAGGTTTATTGGACTGGAGAAATATTAGTAACGGTCGAAAAAATCATTCCTGGTGTAGTTTTTTTTTCAACACCAATTAATTCTCTGTAACACCGTCTGGATGTCCAAGTCAATTTGGTTCTAATACTATCTACCTGGAGTTAGCATCAAATCCCCCAAGTTAAGGGGTCAGTTCCCCCAGACTGCCCTAACTTCAGATGCCAATTGCAAGTCCCAGGTTGTTGCTTCTGAGTGACTGGCTATAAATCAGGGTTCCCATAATCCCCTCCTTGAGTTTGATAATTTGCTAGAATGGCTCACAGAACTCGGGGAACCACCTACCAGTTTACTATAAGAGGATATGACAAAGGGTACAGATGAATATCCAGGTGGAAGAGATGCGCAGGAAGGGAGGGTGCAAAGCTTCTAATACCCTGGCTGGTGTATCACCATCCCAGTACCTCCATATAGTCAGTGATCCTGAAGCTGTCTGAATCCCCCATCCTTTTGACAATTTTTGTTGTTGCAGTTTTTATTAATTTATTTTTGTTACAGATATTTCTCCTTTTTCTCCCCTAGACACCCTCCCCCGGATCCCCCCCCCCCCATTGTTGTCTGTGTCCTTTGGTTATGTGCATATAAGTTCTCTGGTTTATCTCATCCTTTCCCCACCTCCCTCCTCTGAGGTTTGTCAGTCTGAACCGTGACTCCTTTCTGTGCCTCCGGGCCCTCGTTTATCGCGGTTAATCAGTTCCAGACTCTACCGCAATAAATGAATTTCCCGAAGTAGGAGTCTTTACTTAGTATACAGTCGCCCTCGCCACTTGGCGCTTCGGCTTTGCTCTGTCGCGGGTTTTTCAAGTACTATACTACATTTCAAGTACTATACTATATTTCAAGTACTATACTATATTTGAAAAGACCGCCATAGAGCGAAGCCGCGGAAGTCGGAGTGCGAAGTGGCGAGGGACGACTGTATTTTGTTCATTATATTCCACAGGTAAATGAGATCATGTGGTATTTGTCTTTTTCTGATTGGCTTATTTCGCCTTTTTAAAAAAAAATCCTCACCTGAGGGCATTTTTCTATTTATCCTCAGAGTGGGAGTGGGGGGAGATAGAGAGAGAGAGAGAGAGAGAGAGAGAGAGAGAAAGAGAGAGAAACATCGATGTGAGAGGGACACATGGACTGGTTGCCTTCGCATGACCCCGACTAGGGCCAGGATGAACGGCATCCGAGGAACGTGCCCTTGATCGGAATCAAACCCACAACTCATTCGTCCGTAGGCCGAAGCCTGAGCCAAACTGACCAGGGCCCTTTTGACATTCTAACGGAGGCTTCATTATGTAGGCATGTCAGTTTTTAGCCCAGTCACCAGTGTCTCTCCTCTTCCCTGGAAATTGGTAGGAGGTGGAGTGGAAAATTTCAAATTTCTGTTCATGGCTTGGTCTTTGGTGACTAGTCCCCACCCTGAAGTTGCCTCACTAGAACAAAAGGAGCCCACCAGGAATTGCCTCACTAGAACAAAAGACATTCCTCTACCACTCTGCAGATTCCAAGGAATTTAGGGAAATCAGGGTCAAAGACCAAGTATTAGAACAAAAGATGTTCCCAGTGCTCTTTTGTTAGGAAATTACAAGGGTTTTAGGAGCACTGTGCCAGGAACTTTGGGCAGGGATATATATATATATCATAACAACAAATGGA
The DNA here is from genome assembly GCA_030848825.1 of Tadarida brasiliensis. Lineage (NCBI taxonomy): Eukaryota > Metazoa > Chordata > Mammalia > Chiroptera > Molossidae > Tadarida > Tadarida brasiliensis. Next base: position 41,816,308 of record CM061260.1, on the reverse strand, counting down.
TTAAATTATCCAGTAGGGTCATTCCAGATATACTTTGCATGAAAGTCTGGTATTCTCTGTGCCCTTCTTGTAGATTTAACCTGTCTAGGAATACATGTCTAAGGAGAGTTGGACTTCAAGGAGAACCAGCCTCTGCCCAGTCATTCTTCATCAAGGTAATTTTTTGGAGACTTGGACCTTGAAGCAATTCCTGAAATTTTTGCATGTGTAGTGTGGTTATAACTAGACCATTCTTTCCCCCTTTATAATGTAAAAGGGGAAATATGCTGTGAGTGAGAGAATGAATAAATGTTCGAGAACACCAGAGTTTGAAGAGATCAAGTGATTTGAAAAGAACAGACCTTCTATACGGGCCTGAAATGGAACCAATTCTTTAGAATGTGGCTTAGCAGTAGCCATGGCTTGAACACTCTACAGTGATGTTTTGAATCTCTGGCTAAGAACAGTGGGTAAAAGAAGGAAGGAAAAGGGGAAAAGTTAAAATTTATATGCTGTTAAGAGATGTACGCCCCGCCCGGTTTGGCTCAGTGGTTGGAGCGTCGGCCTGCGGACCAGAGAGTCCCGGGTTCGGTTCCTGCTACAGGCACGTACCAAAAAAAAAAAGAAAAAAGGAGATGTATGACCATTGGCCCTAGATTCCTGGTTTTTAACTGCTTACTACCTTTCACTGTATAAAAATGGGCAAATGGATGGGGACTGAGTTCAGTGGTTTTTGGTTGACATTTATTTTATTTTTATTTTTTAAAAATATGTCTTTATTGATTTTTTTTTTTAAAAGAGATATTGATCGACTGCACCTCGCCGCACCCCCCCCAAGCCCAGGGATCTAGCCGGCAACCTGGGCTTGTACCTTGATAGAGAATTGAACCGAGACCTCTCAGTTCATGGGACAACACTCAATCCACTGAGCCACACGGGCCGGGTTGACACTCATTTTATACTGAACCCATTCTGCTCTTCAATACTGCTTCTTTGCCCTTTGAATGAAATTTTCCGTTTTACTTCATATGTTTTCCAGTCAATGACATGGATGTAAAGTGGAATTTATTAAAACTCCAAGTGGGATTTTCTGACTTGCTTTCAAATTAAACAATTAGTCACTATACTAGTGGCATTTGAAGTTAGACTGAATCAAACTGTTAACATCTTATTATGACACTAGAGAATGTGCATATTAATATAATTTATAGAGCACATTAAATTGTCTAGGGTAGCAAACATCAGGGAGAACTTTGAGCTTACACTGCCTATAAGGAAGTTCCTGGAATGGGAAACTGCAAGTTATTTCACATTAATGTTCTAAAATTATTTTGATGTTTTATCTAGAAGGAAAATAATTTCAGACTACACAGATACTCAGTAATCTACATGACATTCAAAACCAAAATAAAGGTACTATTTTTAAATACTGTGTAATTATGGAGAAGGCTTAATGAAGCCTTATTAAATTTACTCATTATTTGCTGTAACTGAAAGTAAATCCTTCCCAGGAATTTAGTGTTGCTGTTTTAGGCACTGGTTTCATTACTTCTCAGCTACCATTTGGAAGCCAAGGAATAGGAATAGTAATATTAGACTGAGATTTCTTTCTTTTTTTAAATATGTTTTTTATTGGTTATAGAGAGAGAGGAAAGGAGAGGAAGAGAGAGTAACATCGATCAGCTGCCTCCTGTATGCCCCCTACTGGAGGATCGAGCCCGCAACCCAATCACGTGCCCTAACCGGAAATCGAACCTGGCAACCTCTTGGTGCATGGGACGATGCTCAACCAACTGAGCCACACCAGCTGGGCTAGACTGATATTTCTTTAAAGCATGGACATTTGATTAATTCAGTACCTGATAAAAATTGATTGTGATGTTAATTTCAAATTGGCATTGCTTCTTAGAGGTCAAAAATCTTGAACCACTCCTGCTTCCTTCTCCATTAATCATTTTTTCTCCTCTAATTTTATACCCAATATATGATTCAGAAATGATACTTTATTTTCAGAATGCTAATAACAGTCTGTTTAAAAACAAAGTTGCATTTATATTTTTATAAAATAACATACGAAAACACAAAGTAAAATATTCTAGACATTTAGATTGGGTGTATTAACATTTATTTCAGTAAACCTATAGTTCTATTAAAGGACGGGCTCAGTGTGTCCCCTCACACACAAAATCTAGTAAAATAACAATGACTACCATAAATCACTTATCTATATCTCAGGTACTATTACATGCTTGATAGGTATTATCTTATTTAGTTGTCATAGCAACATCCCTCACTTTACAAATGAGGAAACAGAAGTTTAGAATAACCAGCCTAATGTCTCATGCTCAGTAAGTGGTAGAATCACAGTATTCTTGTACTGTAGTTCTAGTCTAGTTCTACTTTTAGTAAAGAATGGATGAAGCTGAGAATGGAGGGTGATATAAATATTTGTAAGTGACTGCACTAATATAATTGAAAAATTGTAAAGAACCAGACATTTGTTTCTGGCAGTTGTGTTTTGTAAGGCCTGGCATAGGATTATTAAATGCACGTAGGAAGGAGTAGGGAATTTGGTGGTTAGAGGAGAATAAGGACATAAAATATTCACATTATTAGGAGAGAGGAAAGCAAGAAATAAAAGTGATAAGAGGTATGAGATAGGGATACAATTTCATAGTAGCTACCAATGAACTTATAAGATTTGGAAATTCATAGACAGCTTCATGGTAGTAAACATGTATGGGACATCCGTATTCTTTCAGATTTTATTTTCTCTAGTTTAGAATGCCAGTAGAGCAAATTTGTCTATGTTTCTTTCCAGGATCTTGGGATCAGAAACTGATATGAAAGGAGTCCCTGCCTATTTATTGTAAGCTATCTGATTTTTCGGTTTTTGGCTATAGAATAGTGGAGAAATAGCAAAAATGAAAAATCTCTTAAACCATTCTCAGTGAGCTACAGGCTGTTCTACTTCTTTTTATGCAGTTCTTTGCCTGCCTTCTCAGTTCCTCTGCTCCGGCCTAAGGTAATCAATGGGATCAAAATCAAATCACATATCCGAAAGAGCAAAACTAAGGAAATGCCTTTTAACAGCAACTGTTAGGTTTTAAAATTTGCACCTGCATTTGGAATAGAGTAGCACTGTGTTAAAATGTTTTTAAAATGTTTTAAGAAGATGCAGTAGTTATGATCATATGTTTGGGTCTTATAATATTTCAGAGATAAGTTGTTAAATAATTGGTCAAAGTTCTTTTTCTTTACCTTTTGAACAAAAATTATACTTGCAGTATTCTGAATTTCAGATATAGTTTGCATTTGTCTCCGTTCTTCCTGAAATTGATTTTAGGAGGGGATGAAAAGCAACCCGATAATTTTTGTCATTGAGTTTTATAATACCTGTGTGGATAAGGTCTTTATTTTAACCACTAATCTTTTTGTGAGAGGGATACATTTTACCTTGTTTTTCATGCTTTGTTCTAGGCATCTAGTATTATAAAACTGAATAAGGAATCTTTTAAGATACATATCTTTTATTGAAGGGAGAAAGGTATATTGGAACAAATATCTGCAGTAGTGGTAGAGCTTGGGTAGGACGTAGACTTAGATGATCTAAAATTTAGCTAGAGGATACAGCATATCCAAAGTCATGAGGGTATGGTGGGTTTGGAGGACTAACATACTTGTAAGGTAACATCCCAGAGATAGAATGTAATGGTGTTTGGCAGTTGATTAGCCAGAGGACGTGAAGGAGGATAAAGAGCCATTATTTTTAGCTTGTGTGAGTGAGAGGATGGAGTGATGCACAGAGGTAGAGAATATAGAAAGAGGAGTAAGTTTGGAGTGGGAGATGAACTAAGTTTATACATAATAAATTTGAAATGCCTTGGGGACAGCTATGGTCATATGAGGAAGAAACTTCTCTACCCTCAAGGTTCTTTCAAATGGTGTACTAATTAAATCTGCATGAGACAAATTATCAAGAGAAAATAACCAAATTTCATTACATACGTACGCCTGGGAACCCCACATACACAGAGCATCAGAGACCCACATGCATGAGAGATTCAAAGACAGGGATAAAATAAGGTGCATGGGGCATTCTGAGCTATGGGTGAGATGATGCCTTGGGCTTGAGAGGGGAGGAAGGTCATTGCAAGAGATAACAAGAGCAGATGTTCAGTAATCTTTAGTTTGCCTTGCCCTATAGAAAGGAGGCCCCTAATTTAAATTCTTTAAGGGAGAGTTAAAAGTTTCTCAGGAGCCCCAGGGTCTTGATTGCCTTCAGCTGAAAATAATCTACATATCAAAGTTTCAGAGGCCTGTTCTGAACTCCTACAGGGAGAAGGATGTCCAATTGGCTTCAAGTTACAGGAGACCACTATTTTAGGCAAACTACTGGAGAGGCAGGAAGTTGCTGTTGTTTTTTTCCATTTTCCTTTGTGTGAGGAATTCCTTCAGGCTTGTGGCCTTAGTGGGAAATGGCTGTGCAGGATTACCTTGCTTCAGTAGGAGGAAGTGCTACACCTGTCCTCTGTTCTCAGGAAAGCAAAAGCTTCCCTGGCTGCCTCCCACCATGGTGGCCCCTTCTCCCTAGTGTCTGTGTTTCCTAGGGATTCCTCTAGCTGTAAGAAAGGCTGGGAAAGTGAGTATTTATCTGGACACACATTGTTGCTTTGAACAAAATTGGGATTATGTAAGCAAGAAGGCAACTAATAGCTGTTATGTAAACGAATAACTAAGCAGTGACCCAACAAAGAAACCCACTATTGCCTCTTTCACTTCAAAATTTAAAAAAAAGAAGAAAGCTGGATTTTCAGATAATCAATTTTGGCATGCATGGCTATTACAAGTAATTTGGACTTTAGACTTCATAAAAATTGCAGGGGAAGGGGGTTGAGGAGTGTGGACAAGGGGCCCATGTAGATTGATATTTACAAAGAAGAATTGACAGAATTTAATGGTTGATATGACTGACAGGCGACAGAGGCAAGAGTCAGGGGTGACTTTTAGGCTGCTGACTTGGGTAGTGAAGATTAAGCCATAAGCAGCACAATAGTTGCTCCAGCAATGGCTGTAGTGCTTTTGTGCCTTCCGACACTTTGGTAAACTTCCAAAAGTAGGAGGGTTACGCATTCTAAAATTTCAGGCTCTCTTATGAATACTGATTATGCAAATTAAATAAATTTAATCTTACTCCCATTCAATGAAGTCCCTGATTTCTGTATGTATCAGGGTTTTTTTTTTACATTTTCACTTGAGGATATTTTTTCATTTGTCTTCAGATAGAGAGAGATCTGGGAGAGAGAAGGAGAGAAGGAGGGTGGGGGGAGAGAGAGAGAGAGAGAGAGAGAGAGAGAGAGAGAGAGAGAGAGACATACATCGACTGGTTGCCTCCCACACGACCCCAACCAGAGGACGAACTGCAACTGAGGTACGTGCCCTTGGCCAGAATCAAACCTGAGACTCATTGGTCTGCGGGCTGACGCTCTACCGCTGAGCCAAACTGGCCAGGGCCTTTTTTTTTTTAAAAAAGAAAACAATTACGTCCACATAGTACTTCAAGAATTAGTTAGTTGTATGAAACACTCTAGGTCAAAAGTATTTAGAAGCTGGGTAGAGGAGGGTAGCAAAACGTAGTATTGATTGGTTGGTAGACTTACACTGTCCTCTGGGGCTGCCCACAATCCTTACTGTACTGACTCCATCTTACCTTTGCAGTAAGAGACTACAGATACAAATCTCTTCCTCCTAAGTAAAGTGATACTTGCATTAAAAATTCTTGATCATGTTAGAATAAGAAAACTTTTTGGAAATAAGGGCTTTGAAGAGAGGCTCAGAAGACCTAGAGGAGGAGAGTGGTTAAGAATTTAACCTGGCACCTAATGGCCACTTCTCTGAGCCTTAGTTAACTTGTTTTTGAAGCAGAGACAATAATGCCTACTGGACAAGCTTGTTGTGAGATTTAAATGATACCAAGTGCACAAGCAATGCAAAGTTCAAAAGTTATTTAATTACTTCTGGTAAGAATATTTAACCGGGGACTCAATTTCTTTATGAACTAGATTGTTTGTTTTTTTTTTTTAAACAAACTTTATTTAACCTTCAGATCATTGAAACAGATTTTCTGTGCTATTTTAAGATATTATTATTTTGTTAGTTTGGTTTTATGTCTGTTGCCTTCTTAGAAGACAGGAGATATTTTCTTCTTTCCTTTGAGTGCCTATTTTTTTGTGAGCCTGGTTTTTATTTTTTAAAAAGCTTCAAAGAATATCAGAGATCAGCCCAGTCATACCCAGTCACTGCTTACAGGGGATGAACCAGTTCCATAGAAGCCTAGATTATAGGCCCAAGACCCTGGCATCCTAGAGGCAGAGTAGAATGAGGGCCCAGGTCTGTTTAGAGGAAAGGATTTAGCAAACCTTTTCTCCTTGTATGGTTAAATGACCTTGGTTTAATTTTTAGTTGTGGTTCATTTGAAACATAAAGGTGGAATATAAGCAATATTACTAGCCAACATGGGGCATGACAAAGTGGTCCTTAACTTGTGAACTGCATCTGAGTAGAAATGAATACCTGGTGGGAAGGTTTGGTGCATTCTTATAACTGAACATGTCTCTTAATGGGGGTTGGGTCCCCTGGAAGCTACACCCATGATACAAGATGATATTACTTCCTCTGTGGAGTTTGGGGTTTCTGAGCCAGGGTAGCTTCTGCACCCTTCTGTGGGTTCTTGCCCACTTGTACCTGAGTAATCACGAGGTGGCAGGAGGGAGGTGTGCAAAGACTGCTGGGTTGCATGTTCTGCTGACCTGTCTGGCCTGATACTAACTACCCTGATATCCTTCCTGTCCTACATCCTTCAGAGTAAACAGGTTACAGGTGTGGCCTACTTAGATTTTGTGAGTTCCTCCTAGTTGAGTCTGACTCATCAAAGTAATAGTCTTTTCATCTGATTGATTAATCAAGACTTGAGCTTGAGAGGCCAGTGAACAATCACAACAGATTTTCACCTTCTTTGTGGGAAAGATATTTTCCAGGTTATTTCCCCTCTTAGAAGTAAGAGGTAAGATTTTGTTGCAACTCCTCTATCTTCAAAAATTCCTCTGTCAATCTCATTTAGTTCTCATTGGAATCCAGAATTATGTTTTAGGTATGATAAAAATTTCAGCCCTGGATGGTTTGGCTCAGTGGCGATGACACCCCCCCCCCCCCCCCCCCCAAAATCAGTGGAGAAATATCCTCTGACGATTAAAAAAAATAATAAAATTTTTTTTTCTTGATATAGTTCTAGCTTAGTGCATTTTCGCAAACTAGTTCCACTTTTCTCCTCTTTATGTTTGCTCTACTAGAGAATATTGAACACAGGGGAAAAAAGAAACAGAGAAAACCAGAGGTTCTTAAGCATTTGAAGAAGTATTGATCTCTGTCCACTTTTGGGTTTTGTTGTTTTTACCTAAGTATTTTAAGGTAGAAACAGCAGGTAAATAAATGTATGTAGTACTAGGCACAGTATAAGCATTTGCTGTATATTTAAACATTGAATCTGTTGTCTACACTTAGTATGACTTAAATGACCAGGCATTTCATTTCGGTGGTATTTTTGTTTTTCAGTATCATGTGTCTTAAAAAAGTTGGAAGCTTTTTGAGGTTAACTTTGTAAGATTGCTTGTATGAAAAGGAATTTGACTGAACAGGCTCTGGGCAACATTTATGAAAGTTTCTCTTGTTTAGCATATCTTCTCTTTCACATTGATAACTTTTCTGATGATCTCCATAATATTACAGTGCTAAATATATAAATAAGCCTGTCATTTATAATGACATTATAAATGTCATTTATAATGATATCTATCCTGGGAATTATAGCTTTATAATATATAGGAAATATAGGATATAGGCAAGAACAGATATTTCAGAGATGATGTTGAATTGAAACATAAATGACCTATTTTGTAAATGTGGGTGTTCTGGGTATGGTTTCCAACACTAAGGTGACAACATCAAGATCAGGCACACCTTCATCCACAGTTGCCTGCACACAGCACATAGAATATACACTAGCTTCCTGACATCTTGCCAGCTCTCATTTGAAATGCAAACCAGTTCTGAGCACTTTACACCATTGCAGCCTGGAGGCACCAACTCCTCCTAATTCTGAATTTGCTGGAATTCAAACTCTATTTACTGATATATTTTAGTAAATTTTGTTGTGTTGTTGGTAAACTTTTAATATTAACAATGTTTAATAGAGAGGTTAATAAAACCTTTTTTTCTTCCTCTCTTCTTATTCTCCGCAGTTCTGTTGTCTATTGCAGGATAAATCTTAGTCAGTTAAAAAAAAAAAGAAAAACTCTACTGTAGAACCTGGCTTCGAGATAAACATAGGCTTTAAATTACATTGCTTCCTGGCCTCCTGAAGAAGAATCTGGGTTCTGAAGATGGCAGAGAAATACTGAAGTTTTAATACTCTTTTTTGATTGAACCTCATTATTATATTTAGTGCCACATAAGATAATGAGTTTGAATGCTTTAGAAAATTTTCTTCCCATATAATGGTTACATGGTTTTAGTAGAGAATGCTTAAATAATTTTTTTACTTGATCTGTCACTTAAAAAAATCTTTACCTCATTTAATCTAAAAGCTTCATCCTGATCTATAGAAGTTTGGGTGGCCTTGGGTATTACTTCATGGCCAACAAAATACTGCCTGTTGCCCCTTTTGTGTGTTTGTGGATAAAGTTTTATTGGAAACAGTAGCACCCATTCATTTATGTATTGTCTCTGGCTGCTTTGCACCATAATATCAGAGTTGAATACCAGCGACAGACCAGGTGGCCTGCAAGACAAAAAATACTTTCTGGCCATAGTTTGCCAACCCCTAGATCATTGTATAGCCATGGCCGAAAAGTGGGATGGAGCAGTTTTGTTCATCTGGTCTCAGTTAGCGCTTTATTATAATTTGGGTGGTGAGCAGGGAGAAAAGTAATGTTTTGTATTGAGGTAAATAATTACCTAAAAAGGTTGTCTTCTTTCTTTTCATGACCCTGGAAACGGGGAAGGAGGTGAGCATGAGCCTCTATCCCCCTGTGTTTGTGTGTCCTGAGTGAATCAGGGAGACCACACAGCTTGTATTTGCTGGTTTAAATATTTCATTTTAAATTTGGTGGAAAAGCTGAATTGGAAACAATTTGGCAAACCAACATCAGGTGAGAATTTGGCATCTTTTTATAATTATGAATATTTTACATGTTTTTTAGTATACTTAGAATAAATTGTGCTATCCTTGATTTCTTAAAAGAGTGTGTATTTCTGACAGCCACTTTAAACATGATAGTTAAGTGAGCAATTTGTTTTAACTTACTGAAGGTAAAGCATTTTTTGGTACTGTCTAGATTATACCAATTGTAAAAATATGAAGTCAGAGCAACCAGATTTTAGGTTTTTCATGTGAAAATCTGTAAAGAAATAAATACTCTTTTTAAAGACACGTAAGAATTACTCTTTTGAATCTTTCAGTAGTAGATAGAAATAATAACATTTTAAAATTCTGGACCCTGCAGTTAGCTTAATATAAATATTTTTTCTTTTTGTGTCTAAAGTACTTCTGAATGACAATTTTCATTTTATTAATCATCTGCTGGCATGTTTTTAGTTTTAAAAAAGTTAAGAAACTTATCCCTTTTTATTACAAAGTTAAAGTTGAAGACAGTTTTTTCAAGCGTGATTGACAGACTCTCTGCTTCAGTGAGAGACCAGGTGTGTTCATTGTCACTCTGTGTTGTTACACTGGTTAGGTGTGTTCATTGTCATTCTGTGTGGTCACACTACCATGTTCAGACACGGTCCCAAATTGTTATAGTTCAAAAGTGGTATCAATGATTACTCTTTTCTTTGAGTTGTTGTGCTATTACGTTAACTCACAAGAGAATAAATAAAATGACACTACAGTCACAGTGGCACACAGCACAGCAGACTGTGAACGGGCAGTTTGTCTTGCACAGAAGTGCACAGCCAAAGAGACAAGTGGGTGCTGACATCCAGCCACGCTGTCAGCCAGGCTGCTTCTCTGGGATGGGACTGTCTTCGCAGAGGAAAGGGCTCCTTTTCACTTCTGTGCATTATTTGAAAATGATTGCCTTTGAATACTGTGCCAGGCATTGTTTATCACTTTATAAATACTGTTATTCAACTCTCATAATTTATTTTATAGATGAAAGAACTGAGGCACCAGGAGGTGAAGTAACGCTAGTCTTAGGCCTTGGTTGGGAGTGAAATCCAGCCGTATGGCTCCACAGATCAGGCTCTGAACCTCTGTACTGGAACATGGCTTTGCTTTTTTTCTGATTTGTCCTGCTGGAGTCTACTTTGCACAAAGCTGCCATAGATGCTATTGGTGGCCCTGTTGTGATAGCACACTAGAATGTCGAGTTGGAAGGAATCAGACAGGGCACATATACAGCCTCATATATCCCACTATAATAACTGTCTTACCGAATGATAGGTCTGGGTTTTGTTTGAACATTTCCATTGATTTGTGTAACAGTTTATCATTATATTGAGCAGAAAAAAATATCTTCCTGTAATTTCTACCTACTACTTACACTTTTGTCACACATATAGTTCATTCTCATTTGGTCTTTATGTAGGTACCAGCAATGTTCCTTTGTACTCTTTTATTATGGTAACTCCCCTGTTCTGTGGTCTTACTGGGTCTCTTACTGTCTCAGATGTCCTTATTATTACTGTTCATCCTTTTCTAATTCACTTTTTGGGAAGGGGATTGAGTTTTTCTTTTGTTTCTTATTGTTAATCTTATTAATAAAACATTAAATTTACTCAGTATAGTATGTTTCTAACTCTGGTTCTGAGAACCACTCACTTTCCAATGCTAATACTTAAAGGAAGTGATCCTTTTGGGCCTCATCACCCCAATAGATTAATAATTAGAGTCTGACTAGTAAAATTCCCCCATTCTTCCCTTTCTGGTGCATATTCCAGTGAGTCTCAACTTTTATTGGAATCACATGGGGAAGCTTGAAAATGCAACTGATGTGCAGATTCTATCCTGGACCAATTAAATTGGAGTCAGGGACCCAGTATATCACAGTTAGGTTAGAATCTGGAACCAGAGACCCAGCATCTCTGAGAGAGCTGTTTTCTTTCTGCTGGGGGAGTATATTGTTCAGCAGAATGGTTTTTGTGTTATCCTAGCCTAATTAGCTATTCAAATTCTTGAGTAGCTAATATCTTGAAACGGATGTTTAGCCCTTGGGAAGAGTGAGAAACCTAAAATGAGCTAGGAATTATGTCAGTTTTTTCTTTTAACTTGCTAAGTGCCAAGGTATTGCCTATGTAGTATTAAGCAAATTTGGAGAAGGCAAAGTTTGATTTTAATCCTATTACTTCTTACATCCTTATGCTATTCCTACTGCCTCCCATCACCCCTCTACTTGTTTCTTCCTCCCAAACTACCATTTTTCTTTTTGTAAATCCTCACCCAAGGATATTTTACCATTTATTTTCAGATAGAGTGTTTGGGGGGGGAGGGGAGAAAGAAGCACCAATGTGAGAGACACATATCAGTTGGTTGCCTCCTGCACGAACCCGACCAGGGCTGGGGACTGAACCGAAACCAAGGTACGTGCCCTTGACCAGAATCGAAACTGAGACTCTTTGGTTCTTGGGCCAACACTAACCGCTGAGCCAAACTGGCCAGGGCCTCCCAAACTACCACTGGCTGTCTAGAAGTGAGTGAGTGAGTGTGTGTATGTATGTATGTGTGATTGAGAATGGAGTAAAGAGGCTCAGGATATAATACTTTAGACTAGAGGCTTTGATGAATGCATAGTATATTAGAGATTGCTATGTTGAAGAAAGCAATTAAAAGTCTTTTGTGAAATGGATCAGTGGACTTGAGAAGATTCAGTTGAAACTTTTAATTTACAAATATATTATTTTTTTAGTTGAAGGTAATCACTATTTGTTTATTGTACTTTCAATCATGTGCTATGCAGTTTAATTGGAACTTTATCTGTGACTTTTCTTTTGCCCAGAAGTTCATTTAATAAGAAATCTTTCTAAGCAAATTAACTATGACAGTAATCATTATGTTTTTCTTTTAATTCTTGGGATGATTTCCCCCAATTTTTTTTATCATCACCCGAGGACATTTTCCCATTTTTTGTTCAGATAGAATGGGAGGGAGAGAGATGAAGAGAGAGAGAGAGAGAGAGAAACATCGATGTGAAAGGGACACATCGAGTGGCCGCCTCCCATATGACCAACCAGGGCTGGGGACAAATTGCAACCGAGGTACCGTGCCCCTAGCGGGAACCGAACCCGGGTCTCTCTGGACTGCAGGCCGACGCTCTAACCGCTGAGCCAAACCTGCCAGGGCATCCCCAAATTTAAATGATTTATTTGTATCTTTTATTTCTAAATGATACCAAGGACACTTTCTTGAATTTGTTACTGGCCACTAGATTCTAGATTAGATTATGCCACAATTTTAAATTATAAACAACTGTCAATCTGTACCTTTTCTTAGGGAAAGGGCTTGTAATCCATTAGCTTTTCAAAGAGATCTATAAATCAGATAAATTTATACCCAAAGTCTTTAGGGTAGTATTTTTGAAGATCAGTCAAAATATACTGTTCAACTATTTTATAGGATTTTTGCATATTAAAAATCCTTATTATGTGTAGGGGGTAGATTTTGGAAGATGACTCAACAGTGTCTGTTTCTGTGCTGAAAGCCTTTTCTAAAATTAATTATTTTTATTTTAGGTAAAATATTCTGAAATACAGATTTTAGAAGCAAAGCTTTTTGCTTAGAGGTAAAGCCAAAGCCTACAAACATTTATTTCATTATAGGAAGTAAAGCAAATAAGTCTAGTGTATGTAGAACAAAATAGTTCCTAGTTTTATGCTGATTTTATAATGTGATTATGTGCCTGTGTGTGTGTGTTTATTATTTTTTTCTTTGTTTATCTTCACCCGAGCATATTTTTTCCATTGATTTTTAGAGACAGTGGAAGGGAAGGAGTTGGCAATCAGCACAAATGAGAGTTCCAGTCCATTAAAGATAAACTCTGAGGGGAGCAAACTTCAAGGGATTACATTCTTTGAGTTATTCAGTGTATTTACCCAGTTCTATCTTTTGGTGTTGACTGACTTAATTTGCCTGTTAGGTGTATGAGGTAAAGCTCCTGCGTTCTTCCTGTGTCACCAGCTTGTACTCCCACAGAGAATTGTGCTCTGCTCTAGCATCGGGTGAACCTGCACTGGTCTGTGTCTCCCTAGAGTCACCACTCAGGGTGTATGGAAACCACTTGTATATTTACAGAAAAGGTTCATGGAGATAATGTGCGGTGGCTTAGCAATCGAGATGACTGTGTAAACTATAAAGTATAAACTGAAGAGATTAAAGTTTAATAAGTGGTTTTTTTTTTGTTTTAATTCTCACCCAAGGATATTTTTCTGTTTATCTTCAGAGAGAATGCGGGGGGGAGAGAGAGAGAGAGAGAGAAAGAGAGAGAGGGAAACATCGATGTGAGAGGGATACATTGACTGGTTGCCCCAGCGTGCCTTTGACTGGAATCGAACCTGCGACTCTTTGGTCTGTGGGTCAACACTCTAACCACTGAGCCAAACTGGCCAGGGCAAAGTTTAATAAGTTTTGATTGAAATTATTTCAAAACCAATCATGTATTTCTCTTTTTTTTTTTTTTTTTTTCCTTTATTGATTTTTAGAGAGAGAGGAAGGGAGAGGGAGAGAGAGATAGAAACATCGATGAAAGAGAACATCGATTGGCCGCTTACTGCATGCCCCTTTCTGGGGATTTGGCCCACAACCTGGGCATGTACCCTGACTGGGAATGAAACCAGCGACCTCTTGATGCATGGGTCGACACTCAACCAGTGAGCCACACCAGCCGGGTCATGTATTTCTCTTTATTATTAAACAGACAATATAGAATGTAAGTTTTATACCATTCTTCATGGCTCATGATTGTAGATTATTAGCATACTATACCAGGCCCTTTTACAGTAATATCTGTATGAGTCGAGTTGAATGTGGGTCAGTTTGTGCAGATTCATCTCTTGAGTCTCATTTTGTTCATTGTATCAATCTTTAGGGATGTTGTGAAGGTTCAGTGCCTGCCTTCTGTTAATGCAGTCAGAAACTGTTGCTGCTGTTTGTGTTATCGGTCAGTTAAGGGGAAAAAGATAGTCACTGGTAGAGAGACCTTAAAGACATAAATGAAGAGTATTTCATACATGTAGAATTTGGCATGAGGAATCTTTTAAATTGAATTTGTTTTAGGGCACACTGAATATTTTACTTTCCTTTTTCTCAGCGTCAGCAAACAGCATCTTGTGATTGGCGGTACCGGATATTCAGTTGTACATCCCTACATCAATGCACTGCCAATGGTAAGAATTCCTCCCACTCTGAATGTTAGTGTGTTTTAATTGTTTTTTTTTTTTAGTGTTCACTTATTTTTAGGAATCTATTAAAGATTTTGAAAGTTTCTCACAATCTGACAAATACATGTGTTCCCAAACTAAATAAAATGTTTTTTTCAAATATGTAATTTAAGGTACTTAAAATACTTTTTGATTGCTTAGTATAAAAAAATAAAAAGGCAAACTTTGAAGATAGGTGTAATAACCTCTTGGTTATGGTTATCAGAATGAAAAGTATTATGTAGTAATAATGCTATATTTTAACAAGTAGACTATTTTGTGAATAGTATTTTCATGTTAAATTTAAGTAATAACAGCAGTAATACCTCATGTTGTTGTCTATCATCTTAAGCTCAAGTTTTTGCACATTGCATTTATCCTAATATTTACAATTAACGGGGACTTAAAATGGCTGAAATTCTACCTGTTTTTATAGGAGAACCATTTTTATCTATTTAAAAATATCATTTAGAAGTCTTTCTCTGTGGAATAAAAACCCATCAACTGTGTTATATAGCAGAAGGACCACTGGACTCTGTAGGAGTTGGGATTTGGTTTCTTTCTTGCTTGTGTCTTGGATGATTTTAGTCAAGTACTCTTATAAAATTTGATAATAGAATTGGAGTAAATTTCTAAAGTTTAACTGTAGCTGTAGACAGAGTGATCTCATCACTATTAATTAGAATTTAGAATGATTGCCTTACAAAAAGTAATTCCTTACCTAAATGGTATTGTTGTGTATTTTGGGATCAATAAATAGCAGGATAATTAATTTTTACTTTTTTTTTTAGAATTAATTACTTAATATTTTCTATTTCAAAATAATGCAACATCAAAAATTTTAATTACTGTTACTTAAATTTTTACTTTAAGCATTAAATTAGGGAGTTATAGGAGCCGATAAAGGTTTATAGAATTTTGTGGGAATGGTAGATACATCAATATGAAATGAAAACTTATGATTAACTAGTTAAGTTATCTGTAATATTCCTAGATTATTCATTTTAAAGATGGATTTGTCAGTGTATTGATAAGAGGAGGATTTCCTTTGTCTAAAAGATCTTTTGAATTCTTAAAAATGACTTCTCTCTCCTACTATGTCCGGTCTCCCTCCTCCCCACTTCTCTTCTCCCTTCCCCTAGTAGTTACTGGAGAATGTTGCAGAAATAGAATTTTTTTTCTGTCTTTACCAAACTCAAAGGCCTACATGATTCTTTATTAATTTATTAAACACTTGCTAGGTTCTTAGGAGTGGTTGGGTGAATCATTAACCGTCATTAAATCTGCTACTTCCTCTGGAGCACTACAGAGCTTCTGTTGTAAGCAGCATCTCCATGGTAAATCATCTTTGGCATTTTGGAGTATCTGCCCTTGGCATTTGGTTTGAAGTTTACGTTTGAAACCTGTTAGTTTACTAGGTTGTTGAGTCTTAATTATTTGTGACATTTCTCCCCTGAGAATCAGTTGCACAGGCGTTTGGTGTCTGAGATGCAGGTGCCTATGCAACCGGCTGTCTCTTCTAAGTGCCTGTCCTCAAGTGAAGTTTTAAATGTGCTGCTCATAGGCTGCATGTTGTTTTGTTGTGTTTTTGGAAGAGCTTGTACTGTATTTTAAATCAGATTATCTCACATTTGCCAGTTCTGTTGAAAATCATCTTTAAGTCACGATCACAGAAATGTGTTTATTTATGTTAGTGTTCTACATATGTGTGTGTATTAGAGATGAAGGACAAGGTTACAACAAACTTGCTTATTGTCTGGCTGAGAACACAAAAGCCATTTCTGCACATTTGCATGTAATACTTGTAAATTTGTAGATATTGGTCCAGAATGGTGGTTTTCCTATGGCCCTGAGAAATGCCTGTGTTTCAGAAAATAGTGTTCAGGGTTATGCCTGTTCTGTGGAGTATCTCATCTTTTTTTTTCTTCTGAACATGCCATAAAGGAATGCTTTGTGGGAACAGTTAACTACCACCCCCACACCCTCCCTCAACTTTGTTCTTGATATAATAACCATGAGAGATTCATAACATTCATTTTCGTCTCTCTCTTCACTTGCCTAGGTACAAGTTATTTTAACTCTAATTGCACCTTAAATCATCATGATTTACAGCTACTTTCCTATATAAATATTTTATACTACTTTCTATAATCATCTTATTGCATTAATAGAACCCATTGGCCAATAGATGTGTTTTTAAAATACATTTTTATTGATTTTTTTTTTTTTTAGAGAGAGAGAGAGGAAGGGAGAGAGAGATGGAAATGTCGATGTGAGAGAAACATGGATCAGTTGCCTCCTGCACGCCCCCTACTGAGGATCGAGCTCAAAACCCAGGCACATGCCCTGACTGGGAATCGAACCAGGACCTCTCAGTCCATGGGATGATGCTCAAAGAGCCACACTGGCTGGGCTATATGTGTATTATTGCAACTTTTTATTGTGAAAAATTTCAAACATGTACTAGAGTAGAGAGAATAGCACAATAAACTTTCAACGAGCTGCAATAGTCACCAGTCCTGTGTCATTTAACCATCTTGTTACCATTTATACCCCCCCACACACACCTGATTATTTTGAAGTCAACACTTATAGCACATGGTTTCATTCATAAATATTTTAGTATATATCTATGGAAGATACGGATTATTTAAAAATATATACCATAATACCATTATCACACTTTAAAAATTGTCAAATTTTTTTCTTATTTGAAAAGGAATTTAAATATACTTTAAAAAATTGTAGTAAAAACATAAAATGTATCTTAGCAATTTTAAGTATGTAGTGTTAACGGTTTTCAAATTATTGTACAACAGTTCTCTGGAATTTTTTCATCTTGCAAAACTGAAATACTGTACCAATCGCAGCTTCCAGTTTCTCTTCCCCAGCCATTAGCAACAACCAGTTTACTTTGTTTCCATGAGTTTGACTACTTTAACTACCTTTATAAGTACAGTATTTTTCTTTTGTGACTGGCTTATTTAACTTAGCATACTATCCTCTAGGTTTATGCATGTAAAAGCATGTGACAGAATTTTCCTCTTTTTAAAGGCTGAATAATACTCCATTGTGTGTGCGTATTATATTTCCTTTATTCATCGTCATTGAACATTTGAGTTGCTTGCACCTTTGACTATAGTGAATAATGCTGTGATGAACATGGGTGTGCATATATCTCTTTGAGATCCTGCTTTCCAGTCTTTTTGGCTATATACCCAGAGGTGAGATTGCTGTATTATGTGATAATTCTAGTTTTAATTTTTTGAGGCACCTCCATATTGTTTTCCAAAGTGACTGCACCATTTTATATTCCCGACAATAGGGTTCTGATTTCTCTATATTCTTGCAATACTTGCTATTTTCTGTGGGTTGTTTTTTTTGGGGATAGTGGGCCTCCTAATGAGTGTGAGGTGTGATTACAGTAAATATCACCATATATCCATTTAGTTTATTTCCTCCTCTGCTCATGACTAATGTTTTTATAAAATCACAACAAAATCCATATATTACATTTGGTTGGAATGTACAGCTTATGCTTTTAGTTCTTTATTATTTTCCTCTTTCTATAAGGTTTCCTCTTTCTGTATTTTATTAATTGCATTCCTGTAGTAAAATGCCTCTCTTTCCCTTGTATATTTTGGTAAATTGGTAGTTAATCTAAAAGCTTAATCTAATATAGGTTTTTTTTCTTTATTTGGAGGGGAGAGTTATGTGGCATTCTATGAAGAAGCACATAATATTAGGTTGCCCCTATTGTTATATTATGTGGCCATTGCTGATCATTGCCTTGATCCATTATTTCCATGAGTGTACAGAATGTTGACATCCTAATTGTATCAAGTCTTTATTATCTGTAATACTTAAACAAAGAGAAACTTCCCTCATCAGATATTCAGTTACCCTGTGGCACAGTTGGCACAGGAAAGGAATTCTAAATACTTGATTCTTTCCTTTATTTACTAATTTTCAAAGTACTGAGTTTCCCAGAATCCTGGAAAAGTAGACCAATAAGGATTTTAAGATGTCATTGTGAGCTTGTGGATTTAAATATTTGATATATTTATTACATGTAGTTTTTATTCTTATTCCTATGGATGCTTACATTGTTTTGGCCAAAAGAGCCTTTTGACAGTGACTTTAATAAAAATAAATACTTGTTAATGCATTTATTTTGAAATGATACATAAGCATCTACCTTATTTTTTAGGTGCTACCCATAGTGTAGAGATGGATATTTATTTCAAAAAACAAACTTTCTCTGCTCTATGTCCCTTCCATGTAACAGGGCAGACATCGTTACCACCACCAACATAATAGTTTCTGTGTGTATATATAAAAGGCAGATTACTCATTCTGAGACACCTTGGCCCTTGTTTGCCATTGCCTCCCCTCCCCACGCCCTTTACCTCCACATCTACACCTGCACTGTCTAGTGTGTTAGCCACCAGTCATATGTAGCTGTTGAGCACCTGAAATACTATGACTAGTCATAATAGAGATGTGCTGCAAATAGAGCATGCATGCTGGAATCTGAAGATAATTTTTAAAAAGTAAAATCTCGATTTCAAAATATTGATTACAAGAAATTATATTTTGATATTTTGGGTTAAATAAAATTTATTATTAAAATCAATTGCCATCTGTTTCTTTAAAATTTTTTTCATGTCTGTGGAAAATTTAACATTACTCATATGGTTTGCATTATCGCTTGCATTGTATATCTATTGACACTATTGTTCTAGACCTTGCTAGTCTCAGCTACCTGACCTATGTAGTCTGCTTATTTGCCAGAAACAAGTAATTAGCACAGTGAAAACTTGGATAATGCTAAGATCTGGGGAAACTAGAATGGTCCTCAGGGTTCCTAAAATTAGATCATGGAACTACATTACATAGTTAAGTTGTCTTTATTTTGCAAATGAGGTATTAGGCTTAGAGAAATTATGCCATATAACTTTGTCAGAGTTACAGAACCAAGACTTGAACCAGATCTCCTCATTTGCAGTCCGGTATTTAAAAAAAAAAAAATTCTGTCATACAAATTGTATAGAATCTGAATATTCTTCAGAGGTTAATCATGAGAGCTTTCACAGGACCTCTGGAGGAGATGGAATATTATTAGGATTAAAGCACCTTTGTTAGCGATCTCTAGGCATTTTTGTTACTGTTAAGAACTAAAGCTGCAAGCTGTCAGGAATTTTTAAAACTAAAATTAGACCTTTCCCCCATCTATTTGCATTCTCTTTTTCAGAAAGATCAATTATTCGGTGTTAGCTCTCCTTTGTCTACATTTATTATCTTGTCAAATCATTTTCCCTTCAAATTTTTTAGTTAAAAATTTTCCATTTGTTTCTTTTTATACTTTCATTTCAAGTGTGTATTTTTACCTTGAGGAGGATGGATAGTAGATGCCTTAATGTTTTTGTTTGATAATTCTCATGTCTGGATCATATCAAGATTGATATCTGTTATTGCCCTTTTCTTTCAGAATTGTTCAAGTTTTCCTGGTTTTTGTATGTTGAGTAATTTTTTGATTGTATCCTCTTGGGTACAATGTGGGAGGAAGATTATTTTTCTTCTGATTCAAGAAGGTGATCACCATGGTTAGGTTTAGACTACAAGTTGCATCTCACTCTGTGGTGTGGGCAGTGGTTCCAGTGTTTGTTCATTTAATTTTCAAGGCCTTTGCTAAGCTGCTTTGGGCTTGTTCCTCATGCGTGTACCAGTCAGGGTTAGTGTGGGACCCGAACAGTGGCTGTTATCTTTAGTTCTCAAAGTCTTTGCTGCTTTGGGTGTGTTCTTCGTAAATACCTTGGGATGAACTTGGGACTTTGTTGGTTCATACACAGAGGTACAGGATCCCCTCCTTCAGCTTTCATACTCTCCAGCTCCCAGAGGCCTCTTTTCCTGGTTTAGTTTGGCTCTTTTGATAGAAGGGACTGGCTTAATCAAGCTTTTGAGGGGAAAAAAACAACAACCCCAAAATAGGTATGTCAATTACAGTCTTTAGCAAGTGTGTTCAGAAGAATAATAGGTAGGTATAATTAAAAAAAAAAAAAAATTGGCATCCATTAGATAAATCCTTCCACAAACCCTGACCACAGTCTCTGGATAACAATTGAAATAAACAGTATGAGGACACTGGAGAACAAACAAAAACAAGTAGAAACTGGACTAGCCTTGGGTGAGATTCCTCATCTGGATGGTTTTGCCTGAGGGCAGGCTCCTTGGCTTGAGGAATCAGAATTCAGAACTGCAGAGCAGCTGCAGAGTAATGGAAGCAGTAGGAAGAAGAGGGAGGAAATCCTAGAACCACAGAGGTGGCGTACCAACTACTGTATATAACCTCTGCCAAATATGGGGCTGACCCCTAACCTGGAAACAGTTCAGGTGTCTGTGGACATGAAAATACATAAACACACTGTGCTGTCTTTGTACAACAGAATACTACTGAGCAATGGAAAGGAACAAACTAGTTATTTATTTTAAAAATATGTTTTTATTGATTTTACAGAGAAAGGAGGGAACGGGGGAGAGAGAGAGAGAGAGAGACAGACAGACAGACAGACATAGAAACATTGATGAGAGAGAATCATCGATTGGCTGCCTCCTGCATGCCCCCTACTGGGGATCAAGCCTGTGCCCTGTGCCCTGACTGGGAATCTGTGAGGCAACCTCTTAGCTCTTGGTGCATGAGATGTCGCTCAACCAACTGAACCACACTGGCAGGGCAGGAACAAACTATTTATTGATGCCTGTAGCAACTTTGAAACATTATGCTGAGTGAACGTAGCCATATCTGAAGCAGGACATGAATCTATGATTCCATTTATATGATGTTCTAAAAATAAAAATATGCAGATTGTATCTGTTCAAGAGATGGGGTGGAGGAAGCAGAACTAATTTATGTTTGAAAAAAGTAGTTATTATGGCTTAGAACTGGATACCTGGGTATTGGGGACAGGGATTAATTGGGAAAGGGCATGTGGGAACTTTCTAGAGCAATGGTAATATACTGCATTCTGTTAGGAAAGTCTGTTCCTTGAGCATATGCATGTGTCAGAATTCTAACATGCATCTATTGTATTTTGTATACATTTTTCTTTAAAAGCAAAACCATATTACTTTGCTATAGTTAATGATAGGAAAGCTGAAGAATATATGGGGAATTATACTGAGGTCTGGAACTTCTTTCCAAATGCTTCAGAAATTAAGACCTATTAATAGATGTGGGAAAACAAATACAGGGAAATGTTAATTTTAAAATCTTGATGATTACTGTGTTAATATTCTCTGTGCAGTTCTTTAAATTTTTCTGTATGTTTGCAGATTTTTATAATAAAATGTTATAAAGATTCAAGTAGGTAGTATTTTTCTAAATCAGATTCCTCTTGTTAATACGTTGTTTTTAGTGGTTTTTATCAAAATTGATTTTATTTCTTTAAATTTGAAAATAGTTTATTAGTGACATTTTTCTGCCTGTGCACTGAGCTCTGAACTGTTTAGGATGCAGAAAGATATAGAAATATAAACAATAAAAGTGAGAAGACAAAATATATCCACACAATAATTTGATTACTTCAAAGTGACACAGCAAAGGCTCATTAAGATAATTTATAATACATAAATTCTGAGGGAATGGATACGTAATTAGAGTGTGCTCAGAGTCAAGTATGATTAATGGGAGATAGAATCCCTGGGGTTGCTTATTTTGAACAAGTTTTGAAAATGCTATTAGAGAAAATTACTAGATTCTCTTTCCATTCTTTTAATTGACCAATTGTCATTTATGAAGTATGGCTTAGGACACATTTTTTGGTGCGTTGTATTCATTTTTCAAAGAAGGAAGGCTGCTTAATTTTTATGCTAGAATTGTTAGCCAGATTGGATGATTATAATTTGTTTTTAAAAATAATCTGTATTTTAGGAATATGGTTCACAGTATGTTAACAGGTTGTTGGGTTGAAAAGCAAACAGTCATTGTTCCAGCATTCTGTGGTTCTTTTATAAAGTTCTGAGAGACAAATATAATGCTACTAAAACATTGACATAATAGTATAACCTTTATAAAATACTAATTTATTTTTTCTCATTTAATTTACCCTTAGGAAATCTATTCTGATAGGCTGAATTTTAAAAAATGTACATATAAGAATCAGTTGTAAGTGGGTGAGAATGAGAGAAAAATAAAATTAAAATATAAATTGTAATTATGAGGTGTGATATTTTTAACCATTAATTTGATCATTTTAGTTTCTTTTTATAGCCCATTTTTTTCTTTCCCAATCCTGAAATGAGAACTTCCAATAAAACTAAGCAGTTATTGCCCAGTCGGTGTGGTTCAGTGGTTTGAGCATCATCCCATGGACTGAGAGGTCCTGAGTTCGATTCCAGGTTGGGGTACATGCCTGGGTTTTGGGCCCAAACCCCCAGTATGGGGCGTGCAGGAGGCAGCCAACTGATGTTCTCTCATCCATGTTTCTCTCTCTCTCCCTTTCTCTCTCTCTCTCTCTCTCTCTCTAAAAAAAATCAATGAAAAAAACCCAAAAAACTAAGGAGTTATTAATGTATTTTAGAAAATGAAAAGTTATATGTAATTACTTGATGTTGTATTGACTTCATATTTTTCTAGTGACCTAAAATAGTCAGATTTGGACTTAATCTTTGGTCTTTCGTCTTTTTATCTTTCCAGTGGTTATTGCAATAATAAAAAGAATTACTATTTTTTCCTAGGTATTATAAGTTCCTCAAAACAAGAGGGCTGCTATGTTTTGTCCAGCTTTAGCCATTTGTATTGTTCCAGGAATTCTGTGTGTAACTAATACCTGAGATATTTTGGTCTTTGAGAAAATTGTGTACTGACTTACATAAGTAGTGGAAAGGATTACAGATGTATTTATGTTCTACAGATAGAAATTTAGTGAGGGATAGTCAGTTGGGCTTCACGTAACATACCTACTAGTTATTTTAAAGATCACATTCTCCTTTAACTGCCGATCTTGGTACCGGCGTCATCCTAGAGGAGAGTATTTTACTCAAGAAAATAGTTCAGTCCTAAACTTTTGCAGGAGCTGTTCCACACTGTACAATATTGGCTAAAAATAATACTGCTTATAGTATCTTATCATTGGTAATAGCATTTTTATTAATAAATAAGCTAATGTTTAATTCTCTCTGAAAAAGTTGTGGGGGTGGGCAAGGTAGAAAATTGCTGAGAACAGCTGATGCTCAGAGACTTACAATATGTTCTGCATACCCATCCTGATTTCTGTTGTTTGCTATTAAGTTTAAGGATATTTTAATCAGCTCATTAGGATTATAAATCAAAATACCCGAATTAAAATGAAAAATATATTCAATATAAAGGAAAATCTTGTTGCACAGATTTTGTAGCTCAGACACACATCAATGTCACATCTATTTTTAGACTAGCCAAGATAAAATTTTATTACCATGAAGAGTTATTTTTGCCTTTGTTTCTACCAAACACAAGAAATTTTATTAGTGATTCTGAATAACATATTAGGTACTATATTGCCAAGGTGAAGTGTTCAAATGAATAATTAATGGAATTGTGTAGATGCCAAGTTATTTTATAATCCCTTAGGTAATTTGCATAAAATGAGCTTTGAAAAACAAGTTTTTTTTCCTCATTAAGGGTTTCATTATATCTTTGTATACTTTAAAGATACACATTACATCCTTTAATTAAAGAGTAGATTTCTGATAAAGTTTTGATTGTTGAGATATGCTTATTGGTTCTCATGTCCCTGGAGTTTTAAGTCTGCTAGGTCAGAACATTAACATAAGCAAAAAATAAATAAATATACAGTAGAATATCAGCTGACCTATGACCTTAAAGCTTACAACTCAATTTATCAGACCTTGAAGGATTAGCTGGGACCAGGAAGTTAATTATATTTAGGAAATTACAATTAGATAACCACAATTTTTGAGGTACCAGAGCCTTTCTATTGTTACTGATAGAAGCTTGATTTCTTTCAGTATGGAGAACTTTAAACACAATGACACCTTTTTTTATGTTTCTATTTGTCACCCTGGGGAGGAAAAGTCATTTATTTCTGTTAGCCTTGTTATCAGAAGGAGAAGCCAGGTTCTATTTTGAGACCTAACTAGAAAAAAAGTATTGCATAGGGATAATATACTCATTAACGAAGAAGGATATCATAAGCATAATTGTTGTTTTATTGCATATTAAAGTTAAATAATTGTTTATTTTACTCTTTGTTCGGTTACTTAACTGAGAATAGTTATGAGACCCTTTATAACTTGAAGTCATTACTAGCCCAAAGGTGGTCCTGTACTGTTTTCTAGATTTACTTGGGCGGTCTGGCTAGCCAAAGGTGAATAGATTTTTCTCAGGCCATAGTTTGGTCACTCATTACTAATTTAATTTAGATGATAATACTACTAAGGCTGGTATATCATAAAAACTTTTACAGCAGTGACAAGTTTGAACTGCTTTTTGCAGTTCAAAATTTTATGAAAATTCTTTTCATCCGTTTTCACCAGTTGTTTCCAATGTTAACAATAAAACTTCACTGTCAACAAAAGCCCTACATTTTACTGCTCCTCCCTAAATTCGTCCGTACAATCCCTTAATGTTAAAGCTAGAGGAGCCCTTGCAGATTATCTAATTCAGCACCCTGATTTTACAGATGAGGAAACTGAGGCCTTGGGCTAGAACAGAGGTCTCCAGACTCAGTCTAGGACTCTTTCTAAAGTTCCATCATGCTGCCTGAGGTTTGTTTATGGAACTCAGCAACATCACATACTGGGTGAGCTTTTTTGTTGTTGTTAAATGAACACACAAAGTGATTTGCTCCTCTCATCAACTGTCATCATTCCTGTTAAACATTTCATTTTCCTTTTTCACCCATACCTATTTTAATCCATAACATAGTCCAGCTGACTTTTTATTCTGACTCATGACTTTTTATTTTGCTGCTACTTCTTCTTGGCATTTCACCATTATTTTGAAGAGTTAAACTCTTAGTAAGAAGGTTTCTTATCAGTAACTACTGTAGCCTTACCAGGCATTATTAGCAATAGGAGATTAAAAATTAAAACAGGAATGATTTGTAGAGTTGTAAATTTAGATTTTATAAATGAATTACAAGTAGGTAGAAGAGTGTGAATATGAGATCTAAGAGCAGATATGATACTAGCTACTAGTGCAATTTTTGTGTGTGAAATAAAATGCCAAGAAATACCGGTCAACAGGTGACATAATTGCAGTAAAAATGGTTTCTTCCGACCTCATGGATTTAAATACATTTGTGTTTTAGGTTATTGAATTATTTTCTCTATTGATGCTCAAATTGTCCCAATTTTGGCTAGTGATAGCCTCTTTAAGTTATTGTCTGTGTTCTTTAGATAAGACCCTGGTAGGTTTAGGTAGCTTTCTTGCTTTCCAGTTTAACAAGATATTATAGGTTTATGTGTTTTTCAAGGGTAACTCAAGGACTTTCAAGTTCTCATAAGTTAAGATTTACAGATTTCTGTAGGACCAAAAGAATCATTTCCATTCTTCCTTCCATTTTAAAAAATTCTTGATAAACACTGTTCATAATTAATTTTACTTTCGTAAAAGAGTAAGAAAAAGCAATCTTTCAGCTTAATGAAAATTGACGTGCTTTCTTGTATATTTTCTTTTAAAAAATCTGTTGTTTTATGTCACTGAAATTACCATGATATCAGCCTTCAGAATTTTTGGATTTTTAGGGTATACTAAAGCACTAATACTCTACTATGAATCCTGGATACATCTGTTGGATTGGATAGCATACCCCTGTCACAGTCACACAGACACTTTGACTACTCAGTAATTTATCAGCTGCTTTAAAGGGTCCCTCCCTACCTACCACTAATTGTGGTTCAGTTGAACTAAATAAGAGGTCTAGATGTATTATGTGACAGTAGTTTTCCTGAAAAGATATCTGTAGGAAGAAGGGTTGTAGATTGTTTTATTTTGATCAAGGCATAATTGTATATAAATTGTGCTTAGATTATAGTTCTTACACTGGAGCATGAGAGCTATTTTATGACTTATGAATATTTTTAAAAAAATATTTGAGCCCAGCCATTGTGACTCAGTGGATTGAGCATCGTCCCATGGACTGAGAGGTCCCAGTTCGATTTCCAGTCAGGTCAAATGCCCAGGTTTCAGGCTCGATCTCCAGTGGGGGGCATGCAGGAGGCAGCCGATCGATGTTTCTGTCTCACACCGATCTTTCCATCTCTCCCTTCCTCTCTGAAAAATCAATAAAAACATATTTTATTTATTTATTTATTTTTAAATCCTCACCCAAGGATATTTTCCCATTTTTCTTCAAATAGAGTGGGAGGGAGAGAGAGAGAGAGAGAGAGAGAGAGAGAGAAAGATCGATGTGAGAGAGACATATAGACTGGTTGCCTTCCACAGGACCCCAGCCAGGGCCGGGGACGAACTACAACTGTCCTTGACCAGAATCAAACTCGGGACTCATTGGCCTGCAGGCCAACACTAACCACTGAGCCAAACCAGCCAGGGTAGTGAAAACATATTAAAAAATTTTTTTTCCTTTATTGATTTTAGAGAGAGAGGAAGTGAGAGAAAGAGAGAGAAACATCGATGAGAGAGAACATCGATTGGCTGCCTCCTGCATGTCCCCCACTGGGGATTGAGCCCATAACCTGGGCATGTGTCCTGACCAGGAATCAAACCGGCATCCTGTTGGTGCATGGGTTGATGCTCAACCACTGAGCCACACCAGCCGGACAGTAAAAACATATTAAAAAAAAAAATTTGAATAGTTACTATGTCTTGAATGATAGGTTATGAAGAACAGACTGCTTTTTAAGTGCTTATAATTTGGTAGTGGTTGAAAAAACCAATATGCATAATGAAGGGTGATATAATAGCAATGTTAACAACTTAGATTATAAACTGGTTTTTGGTGCATTTCTACCTACCTGTGAGGTTTATAGATTAGATTTTCTTTTTCTTTTACAGAACAAGAAAGTGGGGTTCAGGGAATTGAAAATGACTCTGATTTATGCAAATAAAGTACCATTTGAAAGAAAACATCAACATTCAGTTGTGTAGTCTAATAATCTATTCACTACTGCCCAGTTTTGAAAAGAGTGGGAAGAAAATACCTATGCTTTGGGATCCAAGAAGAAAGTACCCGACCATCTTTAATGTTGGTATTTGAATAGGCTTCATAAGGAGATGGCATTTGAAGAAGAACAGAAGAACTTCAATATTTGTAGTTGGAATAAAGAGCTAAAAAGCAGGAATGTAGAAATTTGTGGAATGTTAGAATGACACAAATATACAGGTGGTCCTGATTTATGATTGTCCAACTTAAAATTTTTCGGCTCTATAGTGGTGTGAAAACAAAAGCATTCAGTAGAAACTGTGCTTTGAATTTGATGTTTTCCTCTGTATGTGTGGCATGATACTCTCGTGACGCTGGACAGCAGCAGAGGGATGATTTTGCCCATCTGTAGGCTAATGTAAGTGTTCTGAGCACCTTTAAGGTAGGCTAGGCTAAGATAATGATGTTGGTTGGCTAGGTGTACTGAAATACATTTTCGATTTAAAGTATTTTCAACTTATGATGGGTTTATTGGGGCATAACACCATCCTAAGTTGAGGAACATCTGTGTTCATCTGAAGGGTACATTTAAAGAAGGTGCTCTGTGGCTACATAGATACTTTGAGACCATAGACTGAGGAACTTAGATGCCTAGGTGAATGGTTTAGAGTGAATGTGGAAGCTCATAGGTAGCAATAAATATGTATGACATAATCAGAGTTATGTTTTAGGTCTGGTGTTAGAAGATAGGAAGAGATGAGACTTTGAGGCTATTGTAGTATGGTGATAGGAACTGTAGAAAGGAAGGCATGGCTGAAAATGGTGGAGTATATATAGGTAATACAAGATAGTTTAAGATTTCAGGTAAAAGCTGAGATACGAAGTAAAATCCAACCTGATACTAAAGTTTAAAGTGTGGTGAATGATAGAATCAGTGATAGGTATGGGCCTAGGGCATAAATTGCCCCAGATAATGCTGAATTAATTATAAGATTCTAAAAGGATTTGTGCCTCAGTCAGCTGGAATACTTGGAGTGGGAAAGGTCAGAATGTGTTAGATTGTCGTTTTCTCATTCTTCAGAGTGGATGAGATCCTTGGTGGAAGAGGAGAGTGAAGACCACAGTGCTAAAAAGAAGTCAGCTCTACATGTATTAGGGCAGAAAGAAAAGTCAGTGAGAGATAGGAGAGAGGAGAGTCAGAAAGTCAAATGTTGAAGTTTCAAGACTGTTCTTTTCAGTCTCAAATGCTGGAAATGGTAAGGAGTGGGAGTCAAAGAATATGAAAGCCCTTTGAATTTGGAGGTGATTAGTAACAAAGTTATTTAGAGTTCATAAGATCAAAAGCAAAACTAACAATAACAGTTATATTTTTTCTTTATACACATAGTCTTTTACTTAAATGCATGGATGTGATTATGCTTTTCGTAGGGTACCCTTTTTCTTATCTTCCCCCAATAGTTTTTTATCCTATATTGATTTTTAAAGAGAGAGGAAGGAAGAGGGAGAGATAGAAACATCGATGAGAGAGAACATTGATTGGCCACCTCTTGCATGCCCCACACTGGGGATTGGGCCCACAACCTGGGCATGTGCCCTGACTAGGAATCAAACTAGCGACCTCTTGGTGCATGGGTCGACGCTCAACCACTGAGCCACACTGGCCAGGCCAATCAGTTGTGTTTTGTTGTTGTTGTTTGTTTGTGTTTTTTGGTATGTGCCCCTAGCGGGAACCGAACCTGGGACTCTCTGGTCTGCAAGCCGACGCTCCAACGGCTGCACCAAACCGGCCAGGGCCAATCAGTTGTTTTTAATGTCTTATAATTTATGAATATTATCAATGTACCACAGCCTTTTTTTGGTATCCCTCCCCTTGTGTTTCAGTCCTCACCCAAGGATATTATTCCATTGATTTTCAGATAGAGTGGGAGGGAGGGAGGGGGGGAGAGAGAGAGAGAGAGAGAGAGAGAGAGAGAGAGAGATCAATGTAAGAAAGACACATTGACAGGCCACCTGGGAGGGAGGAAGGGAGAGAGAGAGAGAGAGAGAGCTCAATGTGAGAAAGACACATTGACAGGCCACCTCCCGTACAACCTCAGCCAGGGCCAGGGATTGAACTGCAGTCGAGGTTCATGCCCTTGACCGAAATCGAACCCACAAGACTTTGGTCCACTCTAACCATTGAGCCAAACCGGCCAGGGCGGTACTCCCCTTTTAATAGACTTATTTTATTCCTTTTTTTGGTCATTTTAAAAAGTGTTCCTAAAGTGAACATTCTTAGGAATGTGTGCTTTTATTTCTCTAGGTTGTGTAGTATATGTGTTATTTGAATTACATGCCATTGTTACCTGTTTGACCATTGTAACCTGAAAAAAGGGGGCATATTTATGGTCCAGTCTAATGTGTTTACTTTTAATAAAATTGTCATTGTTTTTCAAAAGGCCTTCACATTTTCATTTGCAGTATATGGGAATAACCTTTCCCCACATTTCTGCCAGAAATGTCAAAGCTCTTATATTTTACCAATTTTAATGAGTATAAGTTTACTCCTTTTTATTTTGGTATGTTTTTTCCTTGATAACTAATAAATCTTTATGTACTCAGAGATGGCTATCTTGTATAGTTTCTGAGTTTCTAGTCTTGGCTAAAACGGTTTTTCCTACTCTCTCGATTGGATAAGTATTTATACATGTTTAATTGAGATGTTTATGTGAAGTATACGTGTGTATGGACATGCATACATGCACATATATACACCACATTTATTAAAATATTTAAATATTAAATCCATCTGGAATTTATTAAAACATGTGGGCCCACTTTTATGTCCTTTCAGAGGGATGGTCACTTGCGACAGCACCAGTCTGTGCAGCAGTCCGTCCTCTCCTTTGCACAGATTTTTGTGTCTTTCAAATAGAATATTATGTTCAGTCACATAAATTCTGTGCCTATTTTATTTATTTTTTTGGGGGGGTAAATACTTAATAGTTTGTTGCTTTTGTAAAAGGAATATTTATTTTCTCATCTGTATTTATAGGTGCTTATTACTGGACTAGAGAGAAGCTGGGTTTTTTTGTTTGTTAGCCATTGTATTAAATTCCTTTAAAGGGCTAGTAATTGTGCTAGAAAATTCAATAGATTCTATAGTAGAGATTTTTTTTCTCCTTTGTGTCTTTTTTTCTACTTCAGAGACTCAGTAGAAAATAATATGATGAATTAAAAAATTTTTTTTGAAGTGAGCAAAAAACCAAGGAAGTTCTAATAACTTTTACCAAAGAAGCGAAGTCACCTTTGATTTGAGGGACTTTCAGTGGGATGGGGTCGTTGAGGAAAATTAAAATTTTTGAAAATTCATGATGGACTTTTGATAAGGAAGTTCAAAATATAATAATAAAATGATTGCCAAATGGCTCATGGTGCAGAATGATTTTGGACCCCATCATTGTTTGGGGTTTCCATATGATACAGTGCTTGAGTGAAATTGGCAGGACTAGTTGGGCTGAATGTCAAGATCGTAGCCTTTGTTGTTGAAATGTCTGATCAGAAGACTCACATGAAGCTGGAGGGAAGACAGATGTAGTCCAGTAGGGTGATGTTGGGTTGGAGGGTGCTGAGAAGTGTGAGTCACTGCGGTGATCATGGAAACCTGTTCGGTTAAGAACTGAGTAGCTCAGAGATTTCTCCTTACCATGAGAGAGAGATGTGTGCACGCACTTTTTGTTTTGTTTGACAGTTACAGGATTTAAAGATAGAGAAGTTTTGAAGTATGTGGCATAATACATGGTATCTGTGACCTGAGGAACTTTTTAAAATATACATCCTTGACCTGTACCTCTGAGTTGTTAAAAATTAAGACCTTAAAGGATTGTCACAAAGTTTATGATATTCCTTTGAAAAAGGTGCCACAGGTGATTTTGATATACCACAGTAAGCAAGAACCAACTGGAGTATGGACATTTGTCTTCATATTTAGTATATGGCCAAAGATAAAGGGAGATACAACTTACTGAAATTGAGTAGGTAATAGAGATCAAGATGGAAATGGATGAAAAGGAACACTGAGTTTTAGTCATCATTGAAGGTGCATTTTTGGTCTTTTTAAACACTACTGACTAGTTAAAAAGAAAGAACTTTTTTCATTTCTTTCATGAAATAATAATTAAGTGCCTTTTGTGAATGGGGCTGTATTCCAGACCAAAAAAGCATAATAGTAAATAATAACGATCAAGTGTCTGCTCTTAACATAGTTTTCATTTTCTTAATGAATGTGAATAACTTGTCATTCCTCAAGTATTTGTTGAGTTACCACAGTGTTTGAAAAATCTCACCTGTCCCAGACATTGTACAATCCAGTATGGTTTCTTTAGAGTAATGGTCTATCTAAATAAAAAATTAATTTTGAAATGAATACTTTCATTTGTTGCCATTAACTCTGACTGCTATTTTGTTGTTGTATTACCCTGAAAGCTTCCTTCACTGATGACATAAGGAGGGACCAAAACAACAACAATAGGAGCCCATTTCTACTACATGATGGAAAAGAAGGACTGTTCTTTTTTTTTCTAGCAGTATGCTTCTTAAATACACAACAGATGAAAGGGAGATAATTCCAGACTCCTGCCTACTGGCTGTGAATAGAATTTAAAACCTTTCACATTAAATAACCCAGTGATATCTGACCAAGTAACCAGAACAAAGCAGAGGGGTAGGGGTTCTTCTTTGTTTTATTATAACATATTTTATTATAATACTCAATTATAACATTAGGTATTTTAATTGAAGTTGAGTATTTTTTTAGATCAATGGCCCAAGCAGCCTCATATTTTTTGAAAGAATATTTCTTTTTCCTTTTCTTTTTTTCCCTCACCTGAGGATATTTTTCTGTTTATCATTGGATAGAGTGGGAGAGAGGGAGAGAGAGAGGGGTAGAGAGATACATCGATGTGATAGAGCCACATGGACTGGTTGCCTCACGCACGACCCGACCAGGGCCAGGGACAAACCACAACCAAGGTATGTGCCCTTGACCAGAATCGAGCCTGCCACTCATTGGTCCACGGGCTGATGCTCTAACCGCTGAGTCAAACTGGCGAGGGCTGCTTTTAATTGTTTAGAGAATTATGTCAGAAAATTGTGCAAAAGAGAGGGCTTTTTAGTTACATAATTGAGATAAAACAAAGATTAAGTATCTGATTGTCAGATGGTATTCAAGAAAGCTTTACTACTAATTCCTTCATGTAATATTTTTGATGTATATCAAACTTATTATGAAGTTGCCGTCTAAGAGTGTACATGTTATCCTCTTTTCTCTAAGTGTCTTCTCCAATAAAGAGATGAGGTTGAGAGGAGTGGGGAGTGAAGTCTGGCGACCATACTCTCTGTGTGTGTTCTCACTGTTCTGCCTTAGGGCTTTGTTTCTCTAAAACTATTGAGCCCCTGGCATCCCCTTGCATTACATTGAGGGAATAAGGCTCTTTTAATACCTGTACTTGGGAAACAGTAAGTTGATCAGCAATTTGATAGTAAATGGTATGTTTCTGACGAAAACCCTTGGAGTATGTCTGGATAAACTCAGAGCAAGTCATCACTCTGGAGCTGTTTACTCTCCAGAGAGAATAGCAAGCCCAGTACTTCATAGTCACATCAGGATCTTTAAACACAGTAAGGATTAAAAGACTAGGTAGGATACATGTTGACTATGAAATAAGAGTCTCTGTATTGTCTGTACACTGTACACTCACTACCCTCATACACACACACACACACACACACACACACACACACACACACACAGCTTCCCCTACGCTTCCCATTAAGTCAGTGGTTCTCAACCTTCCTAATGCCGCGACCCTTTAATACAGTTCCTCATGTTGTGGTGACCCTCAACCATAAAATTATTTTCATTGCTACTTCATAACTATAATTTTGCTATTGTTATGAATCGCCATCGGAAATATGTGTTTTCTGATGGTCTTAGGCGACCCCTGTGAAAGGGTCTTTCGACCCCCCAAGGGGTCGCGACCCACAGGTTGAGAAATGGAGCAGTAAAGGGAATTTTAAAAGTTTTTTGTCTCCTAAATGACATTTCAGATAGTTTTAATCAGAATTCAGATAAGGTCTACACACTGCTTTTGGTTGCTGAATTTAAGTCTCTTCCACTTATTGGTAGGAGATATTTATTCATTTGTTCTGTTAAATATCCTACATTCTGGATTTGGTAATCACATCTTTGTGCTATTGCTAACACATTCCACTGTCCTCCTGTAATTTCATAAAGTGGTACTTAGAGGCTTGATTAAATTCACTTTGAAGTTTTTGTTTTGTTTTTTCTTTTTGCACCACATCATGAGACATAGACCATCTAGCTGTCTGTTTCGGTGATGTTGATATTGATTGGTGCTAAGTAAGTATTGGAGTGCTCCACAAGGGGACTAGTCTGGGGAAGGGATGACAGGCGAGCCTAGCAAGATCTGCATTTACTCAGCAGTCTGCTAGGCGTAGGTTTCTCCACCAGACAAATAATGGCTTCTATACAAAGATTTCAAAAAGAACGGAAGCCCTAAATCTTATGCTTGAATTTCTTCTAGTATATCCACAGCAATTATTGATATGGGAGTAGCACAGTTAGTGTGGAACAGGTATTTGCCATTGTTAAACACATGTGTGTGCCTCTACTCCCTAGATATTCTTCATTCCCTACATCTCCTCTGTTTTTTCTTTTGGGTCCTCAGAGTGTGAAGGGGCATGTATGGAATTTGTACCAGGTATAAACTGGGAATCTGACTAGAAAGAATTTCAGATGTGTTGCTCAGCTAGCCACCTGTCTCTATTTCTCATGTAGCTAACAGATTGTGTGTATGATTGAATGTATTCTGTAGTGCCACAGTCCTACATCATTTGTTTCCATATATATAGTGAAGGAGGCTGCCATTGCCCATTTTCATGAGTGCATTCTCTTTGGAAAATAAAGGCTGTTCAAGACCAGCTTCATGTTTCTGTTGGTGGGAAAGGGACTGCAACCCTTTGGAACTGTACCACTTAACACACGTAGTGAGGCGGGGCACACCTGCCAGACGTGCCGATCTGCACTGTTGGAGAAGGAAAATGTGGTTGTGGTGCTTCTGTGCCACAACCTCCACGCCTTTTTACAGCTTTTTATAGTAGAATTTGGTAAGAAATGGAATGCAATCTGGAATTTGCCTGTGAAGCCTATTCTTCGCAATATCATTCTTTATATTAATAGAGTTCTATATTATTACAGTGTCCAGGGCCTAGAAGAGTGCCAGGCATATATTAGTGCTCAGTAAATGTTTGCTGAATGAATAATAAACTACATTTTAGTAAAATTATTGAATCAAGTGGGTGTATCTAGAAAGAAATCCATTTACAGAGCTGTAGTCTCAGAAAATTTTCACTCCATGTTTTAGTTAGTAGATTCCATATGTTTTATCAAAACTAGAACTTTTGCATATCTTTTAAGTACCTTTTTTTGTTCATTAGGTATAAATTTACTGAATATCTAATATGTATTCCAACATGAACATAATAGAAGTCATGTTACAATCTGAACAGTATTGTAGTTTAAGAGGTCTGTTTCCTCAGGGAAAGGAACTCTTGAACTTTGCCAAAAATATTAGTACCAGTATTGCCAGGAGGAAATACATTTTTAGACTATCAGGTCTCAAACATTTTGGTCTTAGTACCTTGTTATATTCTTAATTTATTAATGACTCCAAAGAACTTTTTGATAGCAATTGATATTTGCTACATCAGAAAGTAAAACTTTAAACTTTTATATTACTAACACATTTTAACGTAACAGTAAACCCATCCATAATACATTTTATGAAAAGCAGGTATTTTTCAAAACAAAAAATTTTCATGAGAAGGCATGAAAATTTTAGTTTTTCAAACTAAAAAGCTTCTGTGCAGCAAAAGAAACAAGCATCAAAATGAAAAGGGAACCCACTGTACTGGAGAAC
This sequence comes from Tadarida brasiliensis, assembly GCA_030848825.1. Taxonomy (NCBI): domain Eukaryota; kingdom Metazoa; phylum Chordata; class Mammalia; order Chiroptera; family Molossidae; genus Tadarida; species Tadarida brasiliensis. Next base: position 41,780,775 of record CM061260.1, on the reverse strand, counting down.
ACAATTGTCAATGATAAATCAGATAAGGGGTTAATTTAAAAAATATATAAAGTACTCATATAATTCAACAAAAGGAAGACAAATAATAATCTATTTAAAAATGAGCAGCCCTGTCCGGCCGGTGTGGCTCAGTGGTTGAGGGTCGACCCATGCACCAAGAGGTTGCCGGTTTGATCCCCGGTCAAGACACATGCCCAGGTTGTGGGCCCGATTCCCAGTGGGGGGCATGCAGGAGGCGGCCGGTCGATGTTCTCTTCTCATCGATGTTTCTCTCTCTCTCTCTCTAAAATCAGTAAAGGGGGAAAAAAAAAAGCAGTCCTGGACGGTTTGGCTCAGCGGTTAGAGTGTCGGCCCGCGGACCAAACAACCAAGAGTCTCGGGTTTGACTCCCAGTCAAAGGCACGTGCCTCGGTTGTGGTTCAGTCCCCAGCCCTGGTGCAGGAGGCACCCAATCCATGTCCGTGTCCCCCCCGCGTCCCCCCCCCCATTTGAAGATAAGTGGAAAGATATCCTTGGGCGAGGATTAAAAAAAAAGGGCAGAGAACTGGAAAAACACCTCTCTAAACAGGACATACAAATGGCCAAGAGACATATGAAAAAATGCTCAACGTCACTAATCATCAGAGAGGTGCAAATTAAAACAACTATGAGGTATCACCTCACACCTATCAGAATGGCTGCCATCAACAAATCTTCAAACAACAAATGCTGGTGAGGATGTAGAGAAAAGGGGACTCCAGTACACTGCTGGTGGGAATGCAGACTGGTGCAGCCACTATGGAAAACAATATGGGGTTTCCTGAAAATATTAAAAATTGAACTGCCATTTGACCCAGTGATCCCACTTCTAGGAATATATTACAAGAAGCCTGAAACACCAATCAGAAAGAATATATGTACCCCTATGTTCATACCAGCACTATTTACAATAGCTAAGATCTGGAAACAGCGTGTCTATCAGACGAGTGAATAAAATAGCTGTGGTACATATACACAATGGGATACTATGCAGCTGTAAGAGAGAGAGATCTCTGACCCTTTGAGATGACATGGAGGTACCTGGAGAGTATTATGCTAAGCAAAATAAGACAATTAGAGAAAGACATATCACATGATCTCACTTGTTTGTGGAATATAATGAACCAAATAAGCTGATGAACAAAATAGACCCAGAGACATGGTAGTAGGGAACAGACTGACAAACCTCAGAGGGATATGGGGTAGGAAGGCTGGAAGAGATAAACCAAAGAATTTATATGCATGTGTGCATAACCAATAGACACAACAGTATTGTGAAACTGGAGGGGGCGGTGAGAGTCGGGAGGAGGGTGTCAATGGGGGAAAAAGGAGAAACACCTATAACAAAAAAAGAGTGGCATTGTTTTACACTTTTCAAATCTGTTAATCCCTGGTTTAGTAGAAGACAGCTGGGTTCTCAACATCTGCTCCTGCGGTCACATACTGAGAGATATTATTGTAGTTGAAATACATGAAAACTGCCCTTACAAAGATAAATAGCTGTAAATATTTCAAATCAAAATAAAAATTTATTTTTTCAGTAAATTTAGATGTTCTTTAATACTACACCAATTTTTAACAAGTGGATAGTTTCTTAAGAGTTAGTTGTAATGCAAGATCTGAAATTGTATCAATGAAACTTTTGTATTCTATCATTAAAATTCATTGGTCTTTCTTGAACTTTGAATGGATGGTTTCCTCATGAGTAATTTTTTATTGGTCATTGGGAAAGTATTTGTTCACTGAGTTCTGCAGGTCTTCCATATGTTCATTATACAGTATAAGAAATCAGACTCATTCATATCACCACTGATCTCATTAGAGTATTGGGAAGCTCGAAAGCTCATGGTAGCTTATAAAATTTCCAAATTCTAATTTTCTCTTAAAAGCTTGTTTTACCCTTGCCAACATATACCATTAGTTCTCTTAGAAGTGATAGTTTCACTTTATTTGCAAGAAAATGTCTGCCAAATTCTCAGTCTGAAAAGCCATACTTTGTCAGTTGTTCTTTGAAGTAAAAGTGGCATTTCATGAAAAAAGTAGCTAGTTCAGCTTGCAGTTCAAACAGTTGCACAGTGCTTTTCTTTGAGACAATTATCATTTTAGTGTGCAACAAAAGTGCTTTTATGTGTACTGAAATGTTTTGTTACATATTTACAATAGCCAAGAGTTGGAAGCAGCCAAAGTGCCCATCACTAGATGAGTGGATTAAAAAGCTGTGGTACATTAAAAAGCTGTGGAATATTACTTGGCCATAAAAAAGAAGGAAATTTTACCCTTTGCGACAGCATGGATAGAACTGGAGAGCGTTATACTCAAAGTGAAATAAGCCAGTCAGCCCAAGACAAGTACCTTATGATTTCACTCATAATGTGGAATCTAATGAACAAAATGAACTAACAAGCAAAATAATGACAGACTCATAAATAGAGCGCAGGCAGACAGCAGCCAGGGGTGGGGGTGGTAGAGGGATTGAGCAAAAAAGAAAAAAAAGAAAAAATCTCATGGACAGGGACAACAGTGTGGTGATTGCTAGGGGGAAGGGCAGAGAGGAGGTGGACCACGGAGGGGATAAATGGTGATGGAAGGAGATTTGACTGGGGGTGGTGAAGACACAATACAGTGTACAGGTGATGTGCTGTAGGAATATGCACCTGAAACCTGTATAATTTTGGTAACTAGTGTCATTCCAATAAGTTCAATAAAAAGGGGGAAAGGGATTTTAATAAAAGGAAGCTTTTTTTTTTTTTTGGCTGCTGCTTCAAGGAAATTCTTCAGTGAAGAATTTTTGTTGGTTACTGTTTTTGAGTGCATGGTAGTGAAGAATATATAATGACTGCTAATAAAGTAAGGTGCTCCTGCCTTGATTTTACCTACTATTACCTTATTTGGATTTTTGATAACAAAACAGCAATAACCAAAAGAAGAAATCTCACAGCATAAAAATTACCCATAACGTTTAAAAATAAAAGAATAAGTTATTCTTTAGCACACTCTTAACATTATCAAAAAGATGCTCACATGCCAACACTGGAACATAAACACCATGCCAGTATCTGCTCACTTCCCTTCACAGACTGTCTTGTGTATGTTTTTATTTAAAGGTGCATTCTTTCTCTGGTGTGGAAGTGTGTGCACTATAGACTTTTTACTAAAGATACCCTCTTTAAAAAACTTACTGATTTAGCCCTGGCCAGTTTGGCTCAGCGATTAGAGCATCGGCCCGCGGACCAGTGAGTCCCTGGTTCGGTTCCTGCTAAGGGCACATACTTCGGTTGCAGTGTGTCCCCAGCCCCGGTTGGGGTCGTGTGGGTGGCAACCACTCGATGTGTCTCTCTCACATCTATGTTTCTCTCTCTCCCTCCTGCTCTATCTGAAGATAAATGCAAAAAAAACCCAAAAAAACAAAAAACTTACTGATTTATTCTGAAAGGATGTCTTCTATTCAATAGTATGAGTAAAAATTATCTAATGAGATTGGGTCTTTAAAAATGTAGCTTAACTGGTGTGGCTCAGTGGTTGAGCGTCGACCCATGCACCAAGAGGTCGCCGGTTCAATTCCTGGTCAGGGCACATGCCGAGGTTGTGGGCCACATCCCCAGTGGGGGGCAGGCAGGAGGCGACCAATCGATGTTCTCTCTCATCGATGTTTCTATCTCTCTCTCCCCTCTCCCTTCTTCTTTCTCTAAAATCAATAAAGAAAAAAAAAATGTAGCTTAGACTCAGCATTTATCCTAATGTTAAGAATGGTAGAATTTTGTGTTGTTGTAAGGAAATACACTACTTTGCTTCTGTTTGTACTTAATATTACAGGCAACCATGAAAAGATATCCTTAAAATGTTTAACAAATCATGGTTTTAGTTCAGGGCTGATACACAAAAAGTAAATAAGTTGTTGTTTGTCATTAATGCTTTAAGCTATCAGCCAAATAATTTGATTTTGTACCGTTTTGTTTTTAGTTTGCTTAGTATTATATTAGAACTCAGCTGAACCCTGGCTGGTGTGGGTAAGTGGTTAGTGTTGGCCCACACACCAAAGGGTCACAGGTTTGATTACTAGTCAAGGGCATGTACCAGGGTAACAGTTTTGATTCTGGCCCTGGTCAGGGTGCATGTGGGAGTCAACCCGTTGATGTCTCTCTTTCTCTCTCCCTCCCTCCGTCCTATGCCCCCCCCCCCCCCCACACACACACACACTGTCTCTAAAAATCAATGGAAAAAATATCTTCAGGTGAGGATTAATAAACCAAAAAAGCTGAAATATGTATTTCATTTAGAGTTTAGTGTTTCTTCTTCTTTTTTAACCCTCATCCGAAGATACTTTTAACATTTATCTTCTTCAGACAGAGTGGGAGGGAGGGGGAGAGGGAGAGAGAAAGAAACATCCATGTGAGAGACACATCGATTGGTTGCCACCTGCACGACCCCAACTGGGGCCAGGGACGAACCGCAACCGAGGTATGTGCCCTTGGCTGGAATCGAACCTGGGACGGGCTGATGCTCTAACCACTGAGCCAAACCGGCCAGGGCTAGTGTTTCTTCTTGAGATTATCAGATTGTTTCTAAATCCTAATGTGACTTTACAGTTTACAAAAGTAATTTAGTAAACATGATTTCATTTCGTCTAGTAAAATTCTGTAAAACCTTATAAGATTTAGCATTGCAAAAGTTGAAAATGTACTTGATGCACATTTTAAGGTATATTGCCAAAGACTTCAAAGCTAAGTCTTAAAATATACCTTCCTTGATTGTACCGTATTTTATACACACAAAAGTATTATTACCTAACAGTGGTAGAATTTTAATTACTGTTTTTAAAGAGGTAGGAAATTAAGGGTAATGCATTTTTTGGTGCTGCTCCTGAGAATGTTTCTTTGTGGGGGGGAGTGAGGGGAATGGAGCAGTGGAAGGCAGGTTATAAAATGTTAGCATTCTGTTAATCCCATTGTCTTTGATAATTACAGAACAGGATGGGTTCCTAAAGATAGAGGCAAATTGAAAGGCAGATCCTAGCAATTGTGAACTTAATAATTTTAAAAGTCTCTAATGAATGACTGAACAGAGAGCTTTTAAGAATTTGTGGTATAAGATGGTGAATATCAGTTTTCCAGGGCTGCCATAACAAATTTTTACAGATTGGACGGCTGAAACAACAGAAATTCATTTTCTCACAGTTCTGGAAGCTGAAAGTCCTAGATTCAAGGTACCAGTGGGTGTGGTTTCTTTTGAGGCCTCTCTCCTTGACCTGCAGGTGTTTTTCCTTCTCACTGTGTCCTCACATGGCTTTCCTCTGCCACATGCACCCTGGTGTCTCTTCTTCTCTTATGAGAACACCAGTCATATTGGGTTATATTCAAGTTATTAAAGGTCCACCCTATTGACCTCATTTTACCTTAATCACCTCTTTAAAGATCCCGTCACCAAATAAAGTCACATTCCAAGGCACTGGAGGTCAGGGCTTCAACATAGGAATTCTGTGCAGCCCATCACATGGTTGTACCCACCCTGACGTCACTAATGGATAAATTGATTTAACCTCTCTCCTCGCACATATTTCATTCCCCCTCGACATATGCTCACTTAAAAATTTTTTTTATTGATTTGAGAGAAGAAGGGAGAGGGGGAGAGAGAAACTTTGATGTGAGAAACATTGATCAGTTGCCTCCTGCACACCCCCTACTGGGGATACAGCCCGCAACCTGGGCATATGCCCTGATCAGGAATCAATCAGCAACCTCCTGGTGCATGGGACGACACCCAGCCAAGCCGGTTACACGAACTTTTTGTTGTTGTTGTTGTTGGTTATGATAGTTTCATATTTTCACAGTGTGTCTTGGTTTTAACAAGACAATTTGACAGTTTTGTATAACTCAGTGGGTTGCAGGGCAGCAGCTGAACTCTTATTTTGCCTCACAGCAGATTGAGAACTCACCCCAACAAACAAAGTAATTTCGTGAGTTTAGAAGCTGTTATTTATCAGGGTATTATAGGGTCTGTTTGTGACTCAGACACTGGCTGACCACGAGGACTGCTGTTCACATCAGTCCGTGTACGCTGCGGTGACACCTGCACGGGGCCTTGGCAGTTCACGTCATACCGCAATTAGCCACTTCCTAGGACCCTCCGGTGCTAAGAATTTTCATTCTTTCTAGTCACTGCATTATTTTACATTATACAGTCCATATTATTCATTTTTTTCCAAACTGAGGAAAGTCAGTTTAGTATTTGAATGACATTTCTGAACACACAGATCTATATATAGAAATGCTGTTCTCATATATGTCAGTGCTGTAACGTTAAAATGAGGAATATAACACCGAAGAGGAAATGAAATAAAGTGTGAAAGGCCCAGCCCCATACGTAGCATGTAGCAATTACTCAGTAAATGCAAACATTCCTTCGCCTCATTTTCTTTAACATGCAAATCAGTGAAAAGCAGTGTGCACACTGGTCGGAGCAAATATAACTTGATAAACTTCAGGTATTTTGAATTAGTTCTTCCAACACTGTGCCTATTACAGAAACCTGTAGGCCACTTATGTTTTACATTCTTTGCCTATCTGAACACTCAGACTCAGGGTGTGTGCTCTCAGAATTTATATCTATCTATCTATCTATCTATCTATCTATCTATCTATCTATCTATCTAATCTGTTTAAATCTTAAGTTGGAATTAATTGCCTTGCTCCCCAACAACTTAGAAAATCATAAGGTCTAGCCCTGGTCTACTTTATTTAGCTATGTCTCCAGGATCTGTCAGAATACCTGGTACATTGGAAGTGCTCAAAGTATTGACTAAGTGAATAAAATAAATCTATACAGTGCCTTAATGCACCCCCACCCCCATAGTCTTTGTTAATTACATGACCATTGTAGTGTTTACTTTTCACTGGTCACTACCTAACTCCACAAGTGCATCTGACTAGCATTTGTTTGGATTGGTTTATTACCCCAAAGTGAAATAAGTACAGTAGCCCCCCATAACCCACAGTTTCACTCCGTGCTTTCAGTTACTTGTGGTCAGCCATAGTCTAACAATATTAAATGGAAATTTTCAGTTCAAAGGTTTTAAATTGTGTGCCATTCTGAATAGCATGATGAAATCTCATGCCATCTTGCTCTGTCCTGCCTGGGACATGAATCATCCCCCGGTGTCCAGCATCTCCAGGCTGTGTACACTACCTGCCCGTCATTCATGTGTCCCCATGGATTGGGGGGGTACAGTATGTTGAACATTCAGGTGATTAATTATACTCTTTGAGTTAATTTGGGTGGGTGCCTTTTTCTTTCTTTATATCAAGATGTTACTCTTCCGCCATGGTTTCTCATCTCAGTAAATGGAAGTATTATCACCCATCCAGATGCCCTAAAAGAACCTTTGAGTCTTCCCTTTTCCTCATCCCTGTGCCCAGTCAGTCGCCCTGGGCCCCTGCATGTTTGGAATGCAGTTTGGAATCAGCCACAGTGCTCAGCTCCAGCTCCAGTGGTGCAGTCCAGGTTTCTTGGTCTTCAGCTAGATTTCCGTGACCCCCTTCTGACTCTTTGCTCCCTTTTCCAGTCCAGTTTCCTTCCAGTCCAGTCTTCATGTTAGAGCCAGGATCACCTTTTTAAAATGTAGATCAGCCCTGGCCAGGTGGCTCAGCTGGTTGGAGCATCGTCTTGTGTACTGAAAGGTTGTGGGATCAGTTCCCGGTCAGGGCACATACGTAGGTTGTGCTTCGATCATGGCGCGTACAGGAGGCAACAGATCCATGTTTCTTTCACATCAATGTTTCTCTCTCTCTCTCTCCCCCCCCTCCCTCCCCTGTCTCTTCCTCTCTCTCTAAAAATCAGTGGAAATATATCCTCTGGTGACGTTAAAAAAAAAAAGTAAATCAGGTCATTCACCTACCCTCCTAAAACCTTGTCAGTGCATTAATTTTCTCTAGGTGATGCTTTCAAAGCCCCTCAGAATACGAGTTTTGTCTGTGTTTCAAGCCTTACTTCATGTTTGTTCCTCTTTCCTCAGCCATCCCTTTTGTTCACTGTTACTGCTCACTGGATTGCTTCCATTCCCTGCCTTCCTCCCCCAAACTTCTGTGTTCTCACTTTGCTCCTGTCTGTCCATCAGGTCTAAACACCAGGGGCACTTGACCTAAGTGGTATTCCTAGACTACTAAATTTGGTTAGGATTTCCTCTGTCTATGCCCATTGGAAATGTGTTACTACCTCCTTGTTTGTCTGTCTTCCTTTCTGAGATACAAGCTGGATGAGTGCTTAGTCACCACTCTTTCCACAATTTAGGGCAGTGCTTGTTAATTTGTGATTTCAAAGTATACTGTGAACACTGAATCATAAAGGATCCATGCTGTGGTAGAACAGTCAGCATGGGCCCATAATGTTAGATACCCCTTTATACTAGATGTTAGTGTATCCTTTTTTATTTTTATTTTTTTTAATTCCTCACCCAAGGGTACTTTTTTTTTCTGTTTATCATCAGATAGAGTGGGAGGGAGGGAGAGGGAAGAGGGAAGAGAGAGAAAGAGAAACATCCGATGTGAGAGAGACCCACCGGCCAGGGCCAGCTGCCTCACGTATGACCCCAATCAGGGCAGGGGATTGAACTGCAACCGAGGTACATGCTCTTGACCAGAATCGAACCTGCGACTCTTTGGTCCACGGGCTGATGCTCTTAACTGCTGAGCCAAACTGGCCAGGGCTGTTAGTGTATCCTTTTTAAACAAGGGACCAAGAAACTATAGTCTGTGGGCCAATTCCGGCCTGTTAGCCTTTTATAAGGACTACAGCTAAGAAAGTTTTTATTTTTAAATGCTTGGAAAGACATCAAAAGAAATATTTAATGACACAACAAATGATGTAGCATTCAAATATCAGTGTCCCTAAATAAAGTTTTATTGGAACATAATCACACTCATTTATTTACATATTTGCTGCTGCTGTTGTGCTACAGCTGTAGGGTTGAGAGGTAGTGACGAGACTGTATGGCTAGCAGAGCCCTAACATACTCACTGTCTGGTTCTATGCAAAAAAAGGTTGCTGACTACTGCTTTAAGTCACTTCTGTGATATGAGAATGGATAAGTATAGTTAGACATATTTAAGGTATGTCTCGGTTTCTTTTTTTCCCTTCCTCTGAGTTCAAGGTTTAAGGGTGTCCATTAAGATAAAAGAGATCATCTTTTGAGTTTTCAGGATTGTATTCCAGCCTCTCTGTCTTACATACATAGAGCTTTTGGAAACTTGAACATTGCAGATTAGATGTTGACAAAATAGAGACTTTAGATCCTGTGAAATTATGTAGACAAAACCAGCTCACTCCCCGCCACTCCCACCCAGTAGTCTAAAATCAGTTTTTCCTAAATAAATAATATTTTGATTCTTAAAATTTACAATTTTTACAGTTAAGGAGAAACAAAGGAACTGCTTTTTATGCTATTGGATATAATCATTAAAATGTGATGCTAAAGCCCTTTTATAAATTTTGAATCATTTTTGTCAATATGTTATCTTGCAGAAAAATAGACCCAGCCATGTTTTGGTTGTGAAATCTATTACTAACTATTGGAAGTAATTTTATTTGTTAGGGTTCATTATTAGGCAATAAAACCTTCTTTTTTCATCATTTAATAAAATCAAATGGTTTTTACAACATTGTTTACATTTTGTTTAAATATTTTATTGAGAAAATACTTAATTAACTTTGTTTTATTTTTAGGGTTATATCCTGTGTTGTGACCTCATGGTTTAAGTGGGAATAAAGATGAGTATAAGCAGTGATGAGGTCAACTTCTTGGTATATAGATACTTGCAAGAGTCAGGTGAGTACTTTCATAAAGTAAATAGGCCTCAAATTATTTTAATATTCTCAAAATAACCTTTTATGCATTTGAAATTTGTATCAGTCCAAACCGTTGAACTTTGTATGTTTCCTTAAATGTCTGGACTGCCATTTTAAAGCTGTGTGTTACTGCATGGTTTAACTCTCTGACTCTTTCAAATATGTTGGAATCATCTCAGGCAAATATTTGTAACAAATGGTTTGGCTTTCACTGTTCAAAGACCATTTTTGTAATTTGTTCTGAAATGAGGTTATTGTACACAGGAATATATAAACTCTCAGGTATCATCATTTTAATAATGTATAGTCAGAAACCTTAGCTAAATGTTCCTGGTCCTAATTGTAGTTAGCATTTCAAAAGCTAAATTAGCCATATTTTTTTAGAATGCTTCTATAAGTATTATTCCAACTGATTAAATGTATCCTTGACCTGAATTCTTACTAAATGTATTTATTGAGAGATAATTAATAAATATGAATCATTGAAAGTCATTTGTAATACATATTAAATGAATGAGTGATCATCCAAGTTTTCTAGACAGATTAAGAGATGTTATAAACAGAAGGAAAACTATAAGGGAAAATGTGGAATGGATTAAGCAAAAAAAAAAAAAGTAACAATATAAGAGGTTAAACTTGGGTTGGATGGGTCATAGGAAAAGATTGACTACCATGGTAAGTGCAGGTTAACATGAGATGGAATTATTCAGTGCTTAAAAATGTCATGCTGGAGTGGTTGAATTTTAGAAATTATAGCTTAAATTTATTGGAATGTTTTAGTAGTAAGGTGAGGTGTGGTATAAAAAAGATAGTTTTGGTTGTCGTGTGTGTAGGAAGATGGAAGGAATAGAATAGGAAATTGAACTCTCAGTTTTGGTTTTGAAGCTCCAGTTAGTCTTCTTAGGACTCAGGTTGTTGTCCTTCCTTATATAGAAGAGTGCAGACATGGGCCTCGATCTTAGATCCCACTGCTTGCTGAGATGTCCCGGCTGTACTCCAGTTCTGAGCTTTCTCTTGGGTGGAGGTTTTCTGTTCTCAAGCACCACCACTGCTCCTCTCTGGCCCGGAACAGCTGGGAAATTGATGTCCAACAAGCGCAGGGAAGAGAAAAATGAAAGTAGCAAACTGATCAGAATACCTTGCTATGAAGATCTGAAATTAATAGATCTTGTTATTTCTTTTTCAACTGGTAAACTGGTGTTGAAGGCAGATCCAAAGAGGACATCCATAGACTATGTTGAATAACATAAAATGATTAATAAAGTGGAAAAAGGAGAGACCTAGTGATTTTACATATATAACATGTATGCACATGTCTGGGTATTGTTAGGTAGTACTTTTGGACAAAATGGAAAGAATTTTTGGGGCCAGAACAAACTACTTTTTCTGCCTTTGAATCTGACCATTATTGAAGCCAGAATGTTGAGGCCTTGGACACTAAAGCAAAATGCATTGTGAAGGATCAGTGGATGGGAAATACATTGTAATGGCTTCTAGGTATATTGTAAAGGTGGTTATTTAGGTTGAACCACATGAAATTGCTGTTTCGGGAGATCAGAAACAGTTGAAAAGCTCAGCAGCATCCTGTGGTTCAGCCTTGCCGAGGTGAAATAGGGCAAGGTGAAGCTAGAGATGTTAAGGAACACTCAAATCTTGTTTCCAAGTGGAAGTCCTTAAATTGATGTTTTATGCTGCTACAAGAAAATACAGCGAGTAAAGGGGGCAGTAATATAATACTCTGGATTATTTTCTGAAAGAATGCTAAATGATTAAATATTATCAAAAGTCTTCTTAAGAACAAAAAAAGAAAAAAAGTCTTCTTAAAATTGCTTATGTTCTCAGAGAAAACCTTTCTAAATTCCAAGTCTTAAGGTGTTTTATGTTGCAGTAGAGATAAAGCAAGAATTATATTTTAAAAAGCTTTGTATGATAGACTGATATTTATCATATTAAGTCCTTTATAATTGTTTACTATATTCTTAGTTATTTATTGTGTATTCTTTAGAAAGCTTTATACTTTATACAGCAGTATACTGGTGATGAAGTGTGGTGTTAAGCCACATTTCTGAAACAAAACCAGTCGCTTCATAAAATTTGTAACTTTATAGGGGAAAATGAGACTTGGTTTGAGAGAGGCAGACAGACATACATTGATCAGTTGCCTCCCGTACGTGCCCCAACCAGTAATCGAACCCACAACCTTTTGTGTACGGGACAACGCTCCAACCAAATGAGCCACCTGACCGGGCTCAACTGATGATATTTTGACATGGCAGTTTATCTAGGAATGCAGCTTGCCATAAATTTAAGAACCACCTGTACCAGAATTCTAAAGTTTGATCCTTTGACCACCTGCATCAGAATCACTTAGAGAATATTGGACGGGGCCCAGGAGTCTGCATTTTACAGACACCTCAGATGATTCTTAGGCATAATGAAGCTTGAAAGCCACTGGTTGTAGGACAATTAGAACTTGACAACAAAGTTGACAACAGGTATGTAGCATGTTCACAATACTTTGACAGAAAAGTTACATCTAGTAACTATTTAAGAGAAAATAGCATAAAATGTATACACATTAGGATTTGGAATGTGAGACTATTTCCTAAAGAGGGAGCTGCCAATAAAAGTGGTGTATTTGTATTTGTAGATAAGGTTTTGTAGGAACGTTGAGGCATGTCTATATCATAAAGGATGCTATCAGACATTTCTTTTGAAATTATTTCTAGAAATAGGTGGTGGAGATGAGTTTAAGAAATTTATAGTCTGTCAGCTGGGGACAGGTTTCTAACAGAGCTTAGAATCTAACCCATCAGCACTTGCCACTACTCCAAGGCTCTTGGTTCCGATTTCCATTTGTACATAAAAATTGCCATTTTGGCAATTGATTCTATCTTGGAATCACATAGTCCAGAAATTCCTTCTCTGGGGATTCATTGTATTTATCACCATAATTTACAAAGGATGCTTACTGAGAATCAATAAGAAATATGATGTAAATTACTGTTTTTAGGCCATGAATATTTCCCTTAAAAGATTTAAAGCAATATAGAAGAAACTAGAATCTTGGTATTTTCCCCATAAAAAAGGTACTGAATTGGATTAGGAAATAGGAAAAAAAGAAATCATCATGACGAAGAAAGTATCTGGGCAGAGATATTAAAGGGCTGGTTTGTAAAGACTTACCACAAAGGAAAATAAAATTTCCTTTCTGCTTGTCTCATTATCTAAAATAAATTCCAAAAAACACCTTATGAATGTTTGGTTTGGTTTTGATAAGTGTGCGATTTAGAAGTAATGTTTTTCAGTAAGAATATCTAATATTTGTTCTCTGCAAGCCATGTCTAATGTTGACTGGACAGTGGTATCCATCTCCAGAGATGATAAAATTGCTTGAATTGTTTTCATCTTAAATACTTTATGTAGTGATCATTCTGTCATGAGCACTAGAAGATATTAGCTGTTCTCTTAATAAAGTCCCTCTCTTTCCCTCCAAATACTTAATTTCTCAGATCTTCAGTTTCTGCATCCATAAACTTTGTTGCTTGTGAAAAAGGGACTGCATTGTGATATATGGCCTCAAATGTATTACAGACGTTTGAAATAAGCCACCCTCCCCTATTCATTAAAATTAATTCAGAGAAAAGTATATTTATTGTAGGATGTTTTTATGAAGGGTTATGACTTTTTATTTTTCTCAATTTTATCTCTAGAAGTTTCACCCTTAGCAAATTACTTTGCTCATCACCATTTTGTACTTTTGTGAACTAGAGTTCCATATTCAACAAATATTTCCTAGGGAATAAAATTAGTTTTTTTTCTCTTTTGAGATGACTTGTAAATTGAATGTATTGCCCATGAAGTACTGTAAGTAACCATTGACTTGATATAATTAGTGTTTGCCCAAGGGCATTAATAATTTGAATGCCCTAATAGCTCATATCTAGCAACCATATGCAGAATAAGTACTAAGTGGTACACGCTAAATTGTATCTATATAACAGAACCTAATACAGTGTTACTTTTAGAAGAGCTAAGCTGGTTTGGACCTTTTTAATACCCCCCCCCCCCCTCCAAACAAACCCCCTTGCATTTTCCACTTCCCTTGATTCTCCTGTAGTTATTCACAGTGTTAGTTTACTTTCTTCCAGCGAGGTTGTTCCTGGCAATTATTTCTGAACTTTGTAGCACCCATTTTTCTTGTTCCTTTGTGTAATACGTAGTTTTATTTTTGCCTAAATTGTGTATTTGGTTTGGGGGAGTATTCTTCATGGTAGATTTAACTGTCATCTATTGCATGTTTATTTATGATGTACTTGAATGTTGGATGTTACGAAGCAGTTGTTTTGTGCATCTTCTGATTGAAGACTAACTGGAAAATGCAAAAACAGTATGTCCTTACTACTGAGTTTTCTAGATTGTGATTCTGAATACTGTTATTTTTAAAAATCCTCATGTTTTTAGAACTGAGGTTCATCTTGCCATACAGTCTTTATGAGAAGTATCGATATATGTAGTCTTAGAGGGTTTGGTTCATGAACGAGTATCTTGTCTCTTGCCCCCCACCCCTCCACTGTTTTCTAACCTTCACAAAGGGACATTGCGTCTCCCTGGATGTAGGCCTTGCGCTGCACCACACCACTTTTTCTGAGATGAGATGATGCTTACTCCCCATATTCTATGTGTTTATAAGATAATCCGTCAAATACAACCCCCCCCACACACACACTTAATTTAGAAATATAAATGTGATCATAGTAGTCCCAAACTAACATGAATGTTTATGTATAACATTAAGATTCTAACCTGCAACACCAAAACCCATTTGTTTGTGTGTGTGTTTTTTAGTTTAATGATTTTTGTATTAACCCCTACAATAGCTAGTGAAATGACAGCAATCAAATGACAGTATAGTTTCTCTTGGCTCAGATAAACGTAACTGGGCTAGATAAACATTCCTTTCCACATATCCTCCTGCTGGTGGTGCCATTCATAACCAGACTAACAGTGGACAGGATGGAGTCAGGTTAAACTGGCTGTCAGTAATGTGCCTCTAGCCATGAAAAACTGGAGTGAGGAGAGCTCCGGATTTAGCCTTTCTTTTAATTTATGAGTAGAATGGTCAGCTACAAAAAAACAAATAGGTGTACAGAGTTTTGCTTTATAATCAAATAAAATACGCATTAACATTGATTTGACATATAGTTGTTGTGTATACATGACTAATTAACAATAAACAGCAAGCAGTTGTCATAAATGCTGATGATTACTATACTTTTATGCTTCCAAATCAGTTCTTCTCTTTTTGTCACCTAAATGTTTTTCACTGATAGAGGAAATTCCAAGTACACATTCCTACTAACATACTTGTTAAAAGACAGTAACTTTAATAGATGCCAAACAGAATTTGTCCATTCTTAATAGTGATCTTCTTGTTATTTTAGGAATAGCCAGCATAGTCAGAGTATAAGGACACATAAATTTCAGATGGCATTATAAATTTGCACAATTTGGGGGAAAAGCAATTTGGCAACCATGAAACACTCCCTTTAAAATGCTAATGTCCCTTTCAACTTTTGAGGGAGTCCATCCTAAGGAGAAAAAGAAATTATACCTGGCAAAAACCTATACACAGAGATACTTGAAGTAAGATTCTTTCTAAATAGTGGACATTGGAAAAGTTCAAATACCTAGCTATGGGTTGAATAATTTACTAGCTGAGTACATTTGTTGGTTGAATATTATGATAAAATTACTTCAAAAAATATGATTTATATGAAATGTTCATAGTTGTATATATTTTTAAGAGCAAAATTATGGCACAAGCCTGTGTGGCTCAGTGGATTGAGCGTCATCCCATGGACTGAGAGGTCCCAGTTCGATTCCCGGTCAGGGCACATGTCCAGGTTGCAGGCTTGATCCCCATAGGGGATGTGCAGGAGGCAGCCGATTGATGTTTCTCTCTCACATGGGTGTTTCTCTCTCTCTAAAAAATCAGTGAAAACATATTTTTTAAAAAATTAGGCACAGAATTTTACAGCCAGTGTATTGTATTTTGCTGAGGAAAAAACAATGTGTAAAGAAAAATGCAAATACAGACATATTAATAGTTATATTTGAGTTGGTATTGTAATATTTTTTCTTCTTTACATTTCTTTGTTTCTTTGTTTGTTTGTTTCTTTCTTCCTTTCTTTCTTCCTTTCTTCCTTCCCTCCCTCCCTCCCTCCCTCCTTAAGTGCTGGGTCTAACTCTTCAACATCAAAGATCCCCTGTAGCATTTCCCCCCTTATTTTTTTTTTTTACCTTTTCTAAAATCTAAGCATTTGTTTTTATTTTTCTTAGTATATCTATGAGAGCAATTGGCGGATCACATTGTAATTCTAAATTTAGTTTTTTTACTTTTCACTTTTCAATTACAGTTGACATACAATATTATATTAGTTTCAGGTGCAAAGCATAGTGATTAGACATTTATATGACTTATGAAGTGATCCCCCGATAAGTCTAGTAGTCACCTGGCACTATATGTAGTTATTACAATATTACTAACTATAATCCCAGTGCTGTGCATTACATCCCCATGACTAACGATTGTGGAACTTCCAGAGTAAACAAAATCTGGGTCTGTAGGACAGAGTGGGAAAGGGATTTGGGAGCGTGTGTGTGTGTGTGTGTGTGTGTGTGTGTGTGTGTGTGTGGACAGGAGCAAGGCTATCGTGTTTTAGGGTTTTCTGACCTGAAACTTAAATAGGACCTTGTATAAATCAGATTTTCCTTCCAGACTATGGCACAGCGTTGTATAATATAGTTAAGCCTTGTCTTTTTTTTTCTTGTTCAGACAATCTATAATATAGGCCCCTTTTGTTGTTCCTGTCTTCTCTGTCGGCAGAGTTGGCTGACTCTGGAGGACTAACCCCTTTGAGAACACAACCCCTGTCATTTCAAGGGAGAGCACTCCCTGAAACAAGCAATCTTCAGAAAATGGTTGTTTTGTGATCTCGTTTCTCAAATGGGAATGGTGCGTGATCTAATGAGTAGCCACACATATCCCAGCAACTGCTTATCTTTGTTGCCGAATTACTATATACAGGAAGTCGTGATTTTCAGTCTTATTCCTCTCTTTTCCACCTCCCAAACCTTTATCACCCTAGTGAATGTGTGGAGTACTTGATTACAGAGGTATTCTTGTGCGTCTGTGTGTGGGTGTGTGTATACACATACATTTTTTTTTTTTTACTGTTTCTTTTTTTTTAGAGAGGAAGGGAGAGAGAGAAATATCGATGTGAGAGAGATACATCAATCGGCTGCCTCCTGCACACCCCCTACTGGGGATCAAGCCCGAAACCCAGGTATGTGCCCTGATAGAGAATCAACCGGGAAACCTCTCAGCCCATGTGGCGACGCTCGATCCACTGAGCCCCATTGGCTGGGCCAGAGGTATTCTTTATATCAGACTTGCTCTTACCCCTGAAAAGAAGGGGTGCTATTTTAGGCATTAAGACCATACTTAAGTATTTCACAGATTTAGGTTGATCCCTTTTGCCTTCTATTTTATAAGTCACAAGCTGTCTCTGAAAAAATATTTCCTACATATGTATTTACAGATACATGGAAATATTTTCCAGCATAACCCTGGTTCAAATTTTACTTTTGTTTTTCTAGGAAAATTTAAGTCATATGCTTTTTCTGGATTCATAGGTTTTCTGATGTGCCAAGATGCATTATAGTAGAATTGCACTCTGATTTAACAAATATTTATTGAGCACTGGATATATTAGACAATGTTGTATTCTTCCAGAATTAAAAGATTACTAGACATAAATCCTTTCCTCAGGCACCCCAGCACACAGACACAGAACCATAGACACACACAGTGTGGTAAGTGCCATACAATTTAAGGATTAGTTTAGAAGAGAATGATCAGCCTGAGGGCAGTGAAAGGAAGGACTTCACCTCCATTTAGTTAGGAGAAAAGAGCATAAGAACACATAAGGCCCAAAGGCATGAGATAACACAGCATATTCAAGATGTTACAAGTAATGGTAATCATTTGAATTGAATGTGCGATGGGAAGAAGTGTGGGGGTGTGGATTTGGGGAGATGAACCTGGAGGGATAAGTAGGGTCAGATTACAAAGTAACAGTGTGGCATACTTAAGAGTTTGACCTTTATTATGAAGACCAAAGGAATCACTGACAGTGCCCAAGTAAGGAGTGATAGGATCAGTTTTTATTTAACAAGCAATATTCTAGCTATGATGTGGGAGATGTATGAATTGGGGAAGAGACACGAAAGGAATTTATGGTAGTAATAGTCCAGGCAAAGGATCATGGGGACTACAGGTTTTGGCGGAGAAGGAAAGCTTAGGACAGGGACCAGAGAGGTGGATTGATAGGATTTGGTGACTGGTGAGACGCCAGCAGCAGGGAGGGATAGGAGTGAGGGTAACTTTCAGGCGTAAAGAAGTAAGGTCAGAAATTTCTTTTGTTGTTGTTGTTGTTAATCCTCACCAGAGGATATTTTTCCATTAATTTTTTTAGATAGAGTGGAGGGTGTTGGGGGTGGGGGAGAGATAGAGAGACATCATGTGAGAGAGAGACATTCATTGGTTGTCTCCCTGAGGACCCCGACTGGGGATCTGACTTGTAACCCAGTTAGGTGTCTGACCGGGAATGGAACCCGTGACCCTTAGGGCGGGCCTGCTCTCTAACCACTGAGCCAGTCCCGCCAGGGCCTGTTTGACTTCTTGCTGTCAGTTCCGGAGGGATGATTCTGGTGGAGGAGGCTTTGGAAAGGAGGGACTGTAGAGGAGAGGAAGTCTGCGGGTGATGAAGGGTTAAGAAAAGCCTCTAAGGTCGGAAATTTCTAAGGAAAAAGAAGTTTTAAGGAGGGGAAGAAGAGAAATAATTTTGAACATAATGATTTTAAGCTGGCATTTAATGCTGTGACTAGAAATAAAGGAAAAATTATAGTTGAATCCAACATTTATTTACACAGCGCGTTTAAGTGTTGAACCTTCTTTAGAGTAAACATAATGAGAATTGCCTAAACAATGCTAATGACAACTTCAGGGTTGTTTTCTTGCTATTGGAGAACATTCTAAGTGCATGTGTAAGCACTGGTGATAGCTTCTCTCCTGTCTGACAGACCAAATTGAGTATATATGCAGCTTTCCAGCCCAAAATTGAAATCTCTTGAATATCCACCTGCAACTCTCAGGATATTCTTGGACATAAGCTTGGACTGTGTCATCTAATTAAACAAGGTTTAAATGTAATGATTTTTATTTTTTAAATTGTACTCATGAATTAGAGAGTGCTGAAATCATGGACTTTGCTACAATTTATAAGGCTTATGAAATCAAAACACTTTTAAAACCTTGTTAATAAGGTGTCTTAATAGTTCATGTACTACGGACACCATTTTCTAACACTTTAAGTTGAAACAGAAGAACAATGATGCGTTTTTTTGTTTGTTTTGTTTGCTATTAGTGAACAGGAGCTCACTGTGCCTTAGCTTTATTTTTTACCATATTCTAACTGTTGCGTAGGAACAGTAAAGTGTAGTAGTTGTTGGTTGTGGTCGCTGAATGAATTCTTACTCTCTTAACAGCTGTTTTCCCATTTATTAATTTAGATTATAAAGTAATACAATTATATATGCATGGTGTATGGTGAAGGCCCTCCATAAATACCACTTATCTTGAAATTTTACTTAAATTTTAATATCTTAAATCTTAAATCTCTAAGCCACTTGGCTGTTTAGCTTTTTTTCCTATTCATGATTTACTGCAGAATTTATTTAGAGAGGGGTATGTAATTTAAAACAAAATCTACCTCACTGCTTATGGATTTCACAGCCATGTCTCTCCTTTCTCTCCATCCTTCCTAGTCTTTATTCTCAGCTTTCTACCTGGTGATCTGGAGTCAACTCATGTTCAAGTAGTTGTGGGTTTCCTGATAAGGGACAGTGTACAGAATGCTGGGTTTTTCCCATTGGTATGTTCTAGCCATATGATCTTGCCTGTTGGCAGACTCATGAGGTTAAAATGAAAGTCTTAAAGATAACATCTTTTCATTTCTCACTGTGGGTAGTTACAGGAATGGAATGGTTAGGTGTGCCAAAGAGGGAGGGAGCCATGAGAAAAATCAACCTAGGTGTATCTTGTCTGTTAAACAACTGAAATTTTCTCTAGCCACATGCTGTTTGTGATCCCATAGTACTTTACTATAGTAAGTGCCACATGGGGCATAAAATGCAAAAAAAAAAGGACATGGACTTGGACTAAGTACTAAAAACCTAAATCAGTTTAACCAAGACCCAAATAAGCTCATATTCATTTACTTTATTTAGTATGAAGGTTTCATTTTTTTTTTAATTTTTTTTATTGATTTTTTTTTTTAGAAAGAGGAAGGGAGAGGGAGAGAGAGAGAGAGAGAGAGAGAGAGAAATTGATGTGAGAGAGAAACATCGATTGGCTGCCTCCAACATGCCCCCAACCTGGGATCGAGCCCGCAACCTGGGCATGGGACGATCCATGCTCAATCCACTGAGCCACGCTGGCCAGGCAGTATGAAGGTTTCTTAACATTCTGTATTTACATGTGTAATTTAATTGTTTTAAATACATTAGTGACAATTGCTACTTAATGATAAGCTCTGATGGATATTTCTTTTATCACCCTTTGGTCTATCAGTTTACTAGAATTTTACTTTTCACTTTGAACTTGGCTTGCGTAAAAAGCAAGGCTAACATAAAGAGATTTTTGTTATGTGAGTGTTTTGGTGTTAAGTATTTCAAATAAAAATTAAAGGATTGCTAATGGAGACAGATTAGATTTTCACTTACTAACTTATTTTCTAAAGCCTTCATTTAGGTGGGTTATTAACTAAGTGGCAAAGAATTAGTGATTTTTTTTTAGCACTTAATTCATACACTGGGTTTTAAGCATAAACTTATTTTTCATTTTTAAATTTCAATTTTCATATATTAGTTTGAGTTTGCTTTTTAGTAAGTACTTTTTAAAAACCTGCAAAAGAATGAATTTATAAGGTGCTTGACAATTTGTATGTAGAAATTTAAATATATTATAAAAATGTTAAATGTCACTTAATTTATCTTGGCCTAAATTATTTTGAGTGAAGCAGTTGAGTCACATGATTTCCAAATGCTTTTTTCCAACTTGAAGTTTTACGCTATTTGTTGAGGGAAATTATCTGCCACTGGTAAATTGTATATGTACTAGAAACTTTAAATAGCACATTACATAATTAAAGTGATAAGGAAAATACGTAAAGATTAACATGTTTGGATTTTGATATTTCTTTTGTTTAAAAACATTATTTGACCTTAGCTAACAGTCTGCTGGGATTTCAAATGGGTGGGATGTGATTTTGAAAGATTATAGAAGTCTTTCATTTGTGTCTTATATAGCATGTTGCCACTAGGGGAATAACTTCTTACAACATTTCTTTTGCTTTTAGGATTTTCTCATTCGGCGTTTACCTTTGGTATAGAAAGCCATATCAGTCAATCAAACATAAATGGTGCCCTCGTCCCACCTGCTGCATTGATTTCTATCATCCAGAAAGGTCTACAGTATGTAGAGGCAGAAGTTAGTATTAATGAGGTAAGGAAGACTTATTTGAAATATTCTTACACTTAAATATGTTCAGTCTTAAATAAGACTGATATCTTGTTTGCTCATTCATTATCTGCCTTCAGCTTCTCTGGGTTAACAGAATTGTTCCTAATGTAGTGGTCAGGTCACACAGGCAAGGCATGTTGGCTCGAAATAGTAAGGGCCATCTTCTATAGCTTATTTCACTTCAAATGGTTTTATAAGTGCCCGGCTGGTGTGGCTCACTGGTTGAGCATTGACCCATGCACCAAGAGGTCATTTTGGTTCGAGTCCCGGTCAGGGCACATGCCCAGGTTGTGGGCCCAATCCCCAGTGGGAGGCATGAAGGAGGTGGCCAGTTGATGTCCTCTCTCATCGATGTTTCCATCTCTCTCTCTCCCTCCTCCTCTCTCTCTAAAATCAATAAAGAAAAATATTTTTTAAAAATGGTTTTATAAGTAAACAGTAAGAAATATTTTTCTTTAAAACAACAGTGCTATGCTGTGGAATGCTAGGACCATAATTGATGGTCTGAAAAATTAGAAAATCTCAGCTTATTTGGTTATACCTGTTACTTTTATAATCTGACCCTACTTATCTGCCCAGGTTCATCTCCCAATTCCATACCCCCACACTTCTTCCCATTGCACATTTAATTCAAGTGATTAACTATTGCCTATTTTAGGTCCATATATCGGTAGTTTAACTCAGGTGTCAGCCAGCTATGTCCCATGAACCAAATTGTGCCTGCTGCTTGTTTTTGTCAAGTTGGATTGGAACACATTCATGCTCATTCATTGACATACTGTCTGGCGAATTTTGTGCTACTATGGCAGAATTGAGTAGTTGTGACAGAGAACTTAATGGCCTGCAAAACCTAAAATATTTACTATCTGGTCTTTTACAGAAAAAGTTGCAAACCCTGGTCTAGCTGATAATCTTCATATATAGTCAGGATCTATGATAATGTGGAGCATTTACCTTATTTTTATTTCAGAGATTAATATCTTCCCCCTTCCCTTCACAAAAAAATACGTGAACAAATACTTTCACAAGTATTTTTAAAACTGAAGCATCCATGGCTTCTATATCAGTATTTATTACTATAATTATATAGTATACTAAAATTGATTTGATTGCCTTTGTTTTATCATCTCTGAGAAATTTGCTAATACTAAATTAAATGTGTCCTCACTGTCTTAGAGCACTTTCCCTCTAAAATTATCCTTTACAGAGAGTGATAAACAATTTCCACCAGTAGCCAGAGATGAAGTCTTATTTTATCTGAAAAACTTTTTGTAGATGTAATATAGTACTCCACAATGTGTCTGTGTTGGTTGTAATATATTTTTAAGTTACTTATAAATTAAAATACTTCCACCTACTCCTCAAATACTCCAGTACACTTGACAGCCTAGGACTGTGTGCAGTGTTTTTGCAGCTCAGAGCACCCGTCACACTGCTGCAGGTTGTCAGGAGTGCGTGGTCATCGGCTTCGGCAAGCCAGGCCTCACACATGCATAGTGTTAGTTAACTTACACTTTCTGTTTCTGACTTACTCTGTGGTCGTGTCTCTTCTTGTGCTTGCTGGAGAACTTTTATTAATTGTGAACTTCCTACTATCCATGAGAGGAGCTTTGGAAAATTATAGCAAGTCCATAAAATTAAGGAGCGCTAGCCTATGAGTTTAGATGGTGCTTCTTAACTGTTAGTGCACATACGACTCCCCCAGAGAGCTTGTTAAAACAGTTCCTAAGCCCTTCAGAGATTTTGATTCTGTGGGTTTGAATCTACATTTCTAATAAGTTACCAGGTGATAGTGGTCCTTGGATCACTCTTTCAGTAGCACTGGTTAAGAGATGCCAGCTGCCGTTGACTAGGTGTGTAACTTCGGCAGGTCTTTAAACCTTATGAAGCTTGAACTTCAACAGTAGTAAAATGAAATGTTGTGTGGCATAGTATCTGAGGTCTTTATGTTTTAATATTTTAATCTAATCACAAGAAACTCTCAAGTCCAACAAAGCTATTTTTTTCTTTATTGATTTTAGAGAGAAAGGGAGAGGGAGAGAGAGATAGAAACATCGATGAGAGAGAACATCGATTGGCCACCTCCTGCATGCCCTCCACTGGCGATTTGGCCCACAACCTGGGCATGTGCCCTGACTGGGGATCGAACAAACCTGTGACCTCTTTGAGCATGGGTCGACACTCAACCACTGAGCCACACCGGCTAGGCTCAACAAAGCTATTTTTTAAAGTTTTTGGTTTTAAAGAAGTATTTTCTATAATGTGGTATCAAATCTCATATTGTGTGTAATGATTTCATATTGGTCATTGCTTTTGATTAATAGAATTTTGGAATATAATTAATAAACCTTTCTATTATGTGGGCCTACTTGTTATTTCTTTCAGTATTTCAGCTTTATCTGTGCAATATATAACAATATGAACCAGGTGAGGAGAAAAAATTAAACAGCTACTTGCAGCTGCTTCTTGAAGTTTCCTTCTTCCCTCTGACTCCTTTCCTTCTTACGTGCATTCAGAAAATTACCTAAAAATGTTCTGTCTTGGAATGGAGCTTTTCATTTCTGCTATTGACTTGTATGAATACAAATTACCCTAAATGTGTTACCTTTGATTTTTCTTCTCTCACAATTTTCCAAATCCAGGATGGTACCTTGTTCGATGGCCGACCAATAGAGTCTCTGTCGCTGATAGATGCCGTAATGCCTGATGTAGTACAAACAAGACAACAAGCTTACAGAGATAAGCTTGCACAGCAACAAGCTGCAGCTGCTGCAGCTGCCGCAGCTGCCACCAACCAACAAGGATCTGCAAAAAATGGAGAAAACACAGCGAACGGGGAGGAGAATGGAGCACATACTATAGCAAGTGAGCTGAGATATAATTTTTAAAAATTCCTTTTCAGAAGAAATGTTTTGCTTTATAGGGATGTCCATGCATGCCTCTTCTAAGCTGAAATAACATCTCTCTTTTATGCCAACTTATTCCCCTACCTCCTATCACACAGTTCAGACTTTCATCCCTCAAGCTCCAGAAAGCTAGGTTTACATTCATGGATTTTATTTTGTTTTTAAAAACATATTTAGAAACCATTTTCTGTGGTTAAATGAATTTTGTGTCTGCATTTGATTTCTAAATAAAATTTATAATACTGGTCATTAACAAATACAGCGAAGCTCTGACGTGGAGATACAAAGGCAGCTCTCGTGTTCTAGGAATGGTATCAGCAACCCCTACTGGCGGGAACTCAGAATAGTATTGGCATGGATTATATTGAGTTCAAACTGCTTGATCATTATAGTCATGTTTGTGGGTCTAACCTTTTGCAGTCTGTTTCTACCCTTACCCGCCAGCCCCACCTCTAAACACATACTCAGATATAGTGTGGTCATACTTAACTAAAGATAAGAATTCATTCCCCGTGTGATAATACTGTGCATCAAGTTACACTGTGTGTTATAAAGGAGGTATTTCCCCTGGCATGTTGTAACATTACTTAGCTGGAATTTTCCACTTGTTCATGTGCTGCAGATAATCATACTGATATGATGGAGGTGGATGGGGATGTTGAAATTCCTCCCAACAAGGCAGTCGTGTTACGGGGTCATGAGTCTGAGGTGTTCATCTGTGCCTGGAACCCTGTCAGTGATCTCCTGGCATCGGGGTATGTTTCTCAAAGTGAAACTAAAAAAGATACTGGAAATGAAATTCCTGACACTATGGTTTTGTCTTATTCATGTAGGATATAAATATGTTTTTTTTTAAATTCTGGGATACTTGAGAATATTACGAGGATTTAAAATATATTGCATAATTTGTAGGTCCGGAGACTCAACAGCAAGAATATGGAATCTTAGTGAAAACAGCACTAGTGGCTCCACACAGTTAGTACTCAGACATTGTATACGAGAAGGAGGGCAAGATGTCCCGAGCAACAAGGACGTGACCTCTCTAGATTGGAATGTGAGTATCACTGTACTGTCCATGGTGGACGTAATCACTAATACACTTCTTGGAGCCTTGGACTCATGGCAGGGTTTGTCCTATTGTTCAGATATTTTTGAGTTTCACTAACTAATGAGAACAACAAACTACTCCCAAATGTGTTAAAAACAAAGGCTGGCGTTTGAGCAGTCAGACTAAGGTTCAGCTTCCAGCTCCTCAGTTTGTCCAACAGCAGAACCTGCGTGAAGTTTGTGGTCGCCCACTCTGCTTCCTTTTCCTCACACGTCAAGTAAAAGTGTGGTAATGGTGCCCACACCAGTCAGATAATAGGTGGAAATCCATGGCAGGCACACACTAAGTCCTTAACTAGGAAGTCTTGTGCTGGGGGATAAGAGAAATCTATATAATAAAAACATGTTCTTATTTTTCTTATTTTGCTGTGATCTGATGAAAACTTCACTGCCAACTAACTGCCTCTTAGGGACCATTAATCTAGATTACTTCCAAGTTTTATTCTAGCAGTAGTAATCTTATAATTCTCTGATTCAGTGTATGATTTAACATCTTTCAGGGATAACTTGACTATCCTGACTTACCAGAAAGTTTGTTTTTATTGTTGATAAAGCTTCACCCTTGCAGTTTCAAATACATGATTAACATCTTTATTAATTTCCATTCCCTTGATTAATATGTGGAAAATTCGCATTTGTAAGGTTCCTATATATTTTCCTTTGTTCCATGTTGCCTCTTAATTTTTGCATCCACTTTTTACCTCTCTTCCCTTCCCTCCCCTGCCCAAGAAGCCTTTTAGACTATTTCAGTGTTACCAAGAAGTTTAGGAGTTGGCCACTCTTTCCTCAGGAAGTGAACATCCTTTCCTCCTGGCTTCTGCTTAATTACTCAGAGACCACGTTAATTTAATGAAATCTATAGTTTACACTGAAAAGGATGATACGAATGTTGACTTGTTGAGCTTGGTGATTCTGAACTACAAGTTACGGTTTTAAAACGTGGACTTTTCAAAAATATATTAGTCACTGTGTACTTGAATCTTCCACTAAAAGGCAAAAACATTATCCTTGATCAGTGATTTTTTTATTTTTTATTTTCATTTTTTAATCCTCACCCGAGGACACTTTCACATGTACAGTTGGCCCTCGTTTATCGCAGTGGATCAGTTCCAGACTCTACCGTGATAAATGAATTTCCGCAAAGTAGGATTCTTTATTTATACACAGTCGTCCCTCTCCGCTTCGCGCTTCGACGTGCGTGGCTTCCCTCTACCGCAGTTTTTTCAAATACTATACTATAGATAGAGTGCGCGAAGCGGCGAGGGACCACTGTGTCTTCAGACAGAGTGGGAGGGAGGGGGAGAGAGAGAGAGAGAGAGAAACATCGACGTGAGAGAGACACATTGACTGGTTGCCACCCGCATAACCCCAACCGGGGCTGGGGATGAGTTGCAACCGAGGTACGTGCCCTTGGCTGGAATTGAACCCAGGACTCTTTGGTCCACAGGTTGAGGCTTTAACCACTGAGCCAAACCGGCCAGGGCCATTAGTGATTCTTTTTGACAACAAAAGCAAGAACCTGACATATTTGACGTTTTCAAGTAATTTTTTTCCCAACTTTAGTGGATTATGAACTATAACATTTGAGGACTACTAGTTTATTTATTTACTTATTTTTCTTTATTGATTTTAGAGAGAGCGGAAGGGAGAGGGAGCGAGAGATAGAAACATCAATGAGAGAGAACATCGATTGGCTGCCTCCTACATGCCCCCTGACCAGGAATCGAACCAGCAACCTCTTGGTGCATGGGTTGACACTCAACCACTGAGCCACACCAGCTGGGCTGGGGACCACTAGTTTAAAAGAAACTTCCTATTGTGCAGGGTCCGGAAATAAGCTTTTGCTTTAGGCTTCAACTTGAATGCTTCTTCCTCAGGTAGAACAATAGGGGGTTTCCAAATCCTGGCAGGACTGATTCTACAACCCGAGTACTAGCATTTGCTTGTCACTTACCTGTGCAGCTAAGTGGCTTGAGAGGTCTGAAAATGATGAAGTTTTCAGTTCCCTTACCAGAAAGCATCAAGACAGTACTGGGTAAGGCCCTGGCCTGTGTGGCAGGTGTTGTCCCCTGTACTGAAAGGTTGCTGGTCCTGGGAATTGCAGGCTATATCCCCTGTGGGGGATATACAGGAGGCAGCTGATGGATGTTTCTCTTTCTCTCTGCCTCTCCCTTGCTCTCTCTCTAAAAATCAATACAATCTTTAAAAAATAAGAAAAGAAAGTACTGGGTAAGGCAGGATTTCATTCTATGTCTCCAGTAAGGCTTCCTCATCCCAGCAAGTTTAATGTGCTCTGTAACTCTCATTTCCATAGCATGTCATAGCTGTCCTCTGTTGTGCCATTCTTCAGAGCAAGGCACAGCAAGGGAGTGGAGGATCAGAGGAATTGGAGTGTTCTCTTCCTAGTAAAGTGGTCCAGGAAGCTGTACTCAATTTCTTTTACTGTCAAGTCACCTGTACTCTTCTCTGGCTCTTTCTCTTGTGTTGCCTTTTTTTTTGGTGAGGATTTCATGTTTGGAAAGAATTAACAAAGGAAAGGAACATTAATGATATTGAAGAATCTGGTCATCTGAAACAGTATTGTTTGTATCATATAATATACTTTGTTTAGACAGTAAAAGTTTTAGGAGAGCTATATAAAAACTTTTAATCATAATGAAATGAAATGGTAGATTTGCTTTTTACTTCTATTCAGTCATTAAAATGCTATGATTCTGATGTCCTTCCCGGTCTGCATCTTTAGACACATGCATCGGGAAGGATGCAGCAGACCTCAGCATGCAGGGGGGTGATGTGGATCCTGCTCCCAGGCAGGTCCTGCCACCTCTGAGATCTGGACGCAGGCTTGCACATGGGCTGGCTGAGTGCTGCCAGGATCCCAGCTTTCCGGCAGTGAAGGGTGTTCTGTAGGCCTGGGTGGCACTCCCAAACAGGCAAAACTGAAAAAGTTTTGAAGTGGAGAATGTCAAGGATTTACCGTACCTAGAATTTAAACATGAAATATTCTAATAACAATTAAATGCCCTTTGTGGACTACATAATTGAAAGAATATGTTTCTCTGGCAGAGTGAAGGTACACTTCTAGCAACTGGTTCGTATGACGGGTTTGCCAGAATATGGACTAAAGATGGTAAATGAAGCATTTTTCTTTTCATTTGTTGTTGTTGGTCTAAGTTTTAAAGCTTGAAGTAATTTTAATTTTTTTTTTTTTAATATTAGGTAATCTTGCTAGCACCTTAGGGCAGCATAAAGGCCCTATATTTGCATTAAAATGGAATAAGAAAGGAAATTTCATCTTAAGTGCTGGAGTAGACAAGGTAAAAGAACATTAAACTAAATCCTGTAAAGGTTAATGTGTTACAGAGTATAATTGAAAATAATATTTTCTCTGCTAATTGCATAAACAATAAAACATTCATATTTGGGAAATTCAGATATGAATTTATGATGGTAGTAGAAATACTTTCTTAGATTTTTTTGTCAGCTCATTTCTGAACCTAGTCATCAGAATGCCTTTTATGCTTTATCTGTGTGACTAGACTCGTTTTTGCTGGAATTTGAGCCGTAATGAACATCACGCTTCCCATATTCTTTGCTTCCCTTCTAACGTGTCTAGTTTATCTCATCAGTGAGTATGGTTCTGGAGTGATTCCTTGGGAAATCTCAGAGCTAGTCTATTAGCCTAAACTCCTGGTGCTTAATTGAAAATGTACGAAATGCAGGATCTTTCCAGCTTTTTTGACCTAATTAGGCTGGTAAATATGCATAGGTTGAAAATATGGCCTTCTTTCTCCTTTATTTTCTTAGGTCATACCCTTTACCATGATTCTAGGAAAATACATGCTTGTAGGTAATCTAGGTAAAATACATGGTAGTCAAAAGGGAAGTACGTAGAGAGAAAAAAAGAAAAGAAAGGGGAAGGAGGCCAGGAATGGGAGGGGAAAGCCCTGTTAACAGTCACTGCACTGTGTAATCCTTTCCATCCTCAAAGTTAAAGAATTAGTGATGAGAAGGTATGAAAAAGAAGGGTGAATATATCCATTCAGATTTATGTCATACTTTGATGTAATTAATGTATAAGATATTTTAAATATTGTCAAAGTAGCTGCCTTTGTATGTAAATGGAAGCTTTAAAAATCTTAATACTGAGAAGTTAGCTGACTATTTCGTTAACCAAGACTTTTTCTCCTTATATCTTAATAG
The DNA here is from genome assembly GCA_030848825.1 of Tadarida brasiliensis. Classification (NCBI taxonomy): domain Eukaryota; kingdom Metazoa; phylum Chordata; class Mammalia; order Chiroptera; family Molossidae; genus Tadarida; species Tadarida brasiliensis. Next base: position 41,751,057 of record CM061260.1, on the reverse strand, counting down.
CTATAAAACATGTTACATTAAATACACTATTGCAATGGAATTTGTTAAGCAATCTAATATAATGTCTGGTACTTTGTAGACAAACCAATAATTGTTATTTCAAGTAAGTTGACTGATTAAAAACCATCAGGAAAAATTAAACTACTAAATAGTCATATACCCCTCCCCCCAGCCCTGAAAGTAGAGTATAGCCTCATTGTACCAGTTGGGAAAAGTAAATGTTAAAAATTAATTCCTCTCTGACATTCCATATTGCTTTAATATAGTTAGGAATCTAATTATGTATCCATAATAAGTTCCTTTCAACTTCTTAGCAATTTGTTTTTCTTTTGTATTTAATCTCAGACAACAATTATTTGGGATGCGCATACTGGTGAAGCCAAGCAACAGTTTCCTTTTCATTCAGGTAAATCTTTACAATTTGTATGAGAACTGGAATTTTTTTTCTATTTTTCTAATTAAACTTTTAACAGCATAAATTCATTTAAAATCTTGATATATCATATGTCAGTCTTGTTACTAGTTCTTTGAGAGGTTGATGTTACATGACTTTCAGATTGTTACTTGTCAGAGGATCATCAAAAGTTTTCTATGAAATGTACTGTAACAGCATTTGAGGCCTGGTTGGCATTATGGAATGGTAAGGGCATAGATTTTTGAATCAGGAGGCCTAAGTTTGAATGTCAGTTTCACCTGACTTAACAAGCTTTAAGACTGAGCACTTCACTTAACCTTTCTGAACCTCATTTTCTCTCTCTGTGAATGGAAGATACCACCTATCTGTTTTGAGGATAAGACTAAGTAGTGTATTTGAAAATACTGTATAAATTCCTACAAATTTAGATATTGTTATCATTTATTATTTTGAATTGATGTAGCTAAATAAGTCCACCTGTGTACATAAAATAAAAATTAGGCTTTTCCAGTGTTGTTGGAACTTTGGTGCTATAGGTGGATTTTTTCTTTTAAGAAATAATTTGATACTTACATCTGACCCTAAAAATAGTGTGCTCCATACTCCGTGATGTATAGCCATGCACCAGGGCACACAACCAGATGAATAGAGACAGAGGATGTTCGTGCAGCCTGGAACCTTTGCACCTGCTCAGGGAGTTTCCTGGTGACAATAGCTTATATTAAACTAGAACAAGACGCCTACTAACTGTTAGAACAGTAGTTTTAATAGTACCTGATTTAAGTGCTTCTTTCAAGGTTTTGGTCTGGTTCAGAAGAGCTTTCATTTGGAGGTTGACTAAAGTAACTGGTTATTTTAAAATCTGTGTAACATCTTTACAGACAATGGAACAGCATCAGTTTTAAAACAAACATAGCTTCTGGCAATTTGCTTTTTTGTCTTTCTCTATTTAGTGTGACTAAACAATCAAATAAGGTACAAAATTATTTTTCTGTAGTATCTAACATAATTTTGCAAGCATAATGTTAAACAATTCAGCTTGATTACAGCTTACCACATTAGTGGGCATTTACACATCAGTTTTTGTTCACCTTTGCTTCTAGTCTTCACCCAAATAGAATTCTGTTAGACCTCTAGCTCTTTTGCCTGAAAGTTTCTACTTCCTCCTAGAAGTGATAGTGTATTAAAATGCGTGTGTGTGTATGGTACTGTTACTAGCTACTGTGTAATGTGCACCACCTTTGTGCTAGAGATGCTTTCTAGTATACGTGACCCCATTTAGGCCTGGCGACAACCTGATGAGGTAGATGGTATTAAAGTCATTTCACAAGTAAAGAAGCTTTTTACTCATGATATCCTTTCTTGCCATGACTTTTGGTTCTTTAAACAGCTTTACTGGGGTGTAGTTGACAAAAAATTAATACAGGGTGGGGCCAAAGTAGGTTTACAGTTGTGAGTATGTGAAACACAGTTTATTTTTGTATTATTATTAATTAATTATTATATTATTTTCCATATGAGCAACTGTAAACCTACTTTGGCCCTACCCTGTATACATATTTAAATCGTACAGTTGGGTTTGTTTTGACATGTGTATGTACCATTGAATCCGTCACCACACCCAAGACATTGAATTACAATGTCTTCAGAAGTTTGGCTTCAGAAGTTTCCTCCTGCCCCTTTGTGATCCGTGCCCCATCCCCAGACTACCACTCATACCATAGTCTTGCTGATGTAATCAGGATCACACCGTATGACTCTTTTTTTGGTCTGGCTTCTTTCACTCTGCATAATTATTTTGCTTTCCTTTTAATTGATGAGTAGTATTCCATTATGTAGATATATACCACAGTTTATTTATCACCTACTGAAGCACATTTGGGTTGTTTCCAGTTTTCGCTTATTACAAACAAAGCCGCTATTAGCATTCATGTATGCAAGTAGTCTTTATACAGACTTGTGCTTTCATCTCTCCTGTGTGAATACCTAGGAATAGAGTGACTAGATCATACAGTAGGTGTATGTTTAACTTGTTGATAAACTGCTGAACTGTTTTCCAGAGTACATTTTTAAAACTGGTTTACATTATCACCAGCAGTGGGTAGTCCCTCTGTATTCTGTTAGCACTTTTTATGTGGGCAGTCTCTTTCATTGTAACTACTCTAGGATGTGTGTAGTGGTATCTCACCGTGGTTTTAATGCGCATTTCCTAATGACCGGTTAATGTTGAGCATCTTGTCATGTGCTCATTTACCATCTTTATGTCTTTGGTGAAGTGCCTGTTTAAATAGTTGGACCTTTCATTTAATTTTGTTTTCTTACTAAGTTTTGGGAGTTCTTCATGTATTCTGAATGCAAGTCTTTCATCAGGTGCTTACAAATATTATCTTGCAGTCTGTGGCTTGCCTTTGCATTGTTTTGACAATTCCCTTGGAGATCAGAAGTTATTAATGTTGACAAATTCCATAATTTACTAACTTCTTTGTGTGTCATGCTTTTGGAAGTTGATTGAGGTCACTGAATTGAGGCCTTTCTGCTTTTCTAATGTAGATATTTAGTGCAATAAATTTACCTCTAGCTACTTAGTACTTAGTGACATCTCACAAATTTTATATGTTGTGTTTTCATTCATTTCATAATACTTTCCACTTTTGGTTTCTTCTTTGACTTTAGAAGAGTGTTAATTTCTGAGTATTTGGAAAGTTCCCAGAGATATTTGTAATATTGATTTCTAATTTAATTCCGTTGCTCCCATAAATGTCATTTAGGTCAAGTTGTTTGATAATGTTGTCCAGATCTTTTATAGCCTCGCTGATTTTTCTGTCTACTCATGTCATCCATTGAGAGGGGGGTGTTGAAATTATCAACAAAGTTGGAAACAATGATTTTGTTTCCTTTGAAGCTCTGTTAGTTTTTACTTTATGTATTTTGAAACAATGTTTTAGGGGCATGAACATTTAGGGGTGTTACATCCTCATGTCTAAATGATCCTTTCATCATTTTGTTAATGACTGTCTTTTTTTCCATTTTATTTTCTGTTCTCTGAAATCTACTTTGTCTGATACTAATATAGCTCTTCCAGTTTTCTTTCAATTAGTGTTGGCATAGAATATGTTTTTCCATCCTTTTACTTTCAATCTATGAATGTCTTTATATTTGAAGTGTATTTTATGTAAGCAGTATATTATTGCTTGTTATTCAGTATCAACCTCTGTCTTTTAATAATGATATTTAGATCATTTATAGTTAATGTGATTGTTGATATGGTTACATTTAAATTAATTATATTTCTATATATCTTCCTTTTTTCCACCTTCTTTTGGATTAATGAAATATTTTTATTATTGCATTTTTCCTTTTTTCATGGGTTAATAACTAAAATAGTTTTTAAATCCTCACCCAAGGATATGCTTATTGATTAAAAAATTTTATTTTTATTTTATTTTATTTCCGAATTTACATAAATGCTTTATTAACAGTGGAACATCTTCCCCATGGGCCATGTGGTCCACCCAGACATCCAGCCAGGACCCAGGCACAAATTCAGCGCAGCCTCCGAGCCTCTCGCTCTGACTCCAGTAGGGTGAGCACGTCGCCCTCGCGCACGGGGCCTTTCACGTTGCGGATGATGGAGCCGCTCGTGTCGTCCATGAATTCCACGCGCACCTGCGTGCACTGTCCCTGGGAACCGGTCCTGCCCAGCACCTTGGTGACCCTGGCTAGCTTAATAGGCTGCATGCGACTCGTGTCCATGATGGCGGCAGCTGTCGGGCGGAAAAGCTTATTTTATTTTTTTTGAAAGAGAAACATCACTGGCTGCCTTCTGCACACCCCCTACTGGGGATCAAGCCCACAACCTGGACATGTGCCCTGTTGGTGCATGGGACAACACTCAACCAACTGAGCCACATTGGCCAGGGCTAACTATGCATTTTTCTATACCACTTTATATAAGGGACTTGAGCATCCACAGATTTTTAATTTTTTCCCCCCTTTATTGAGTTTAGAGATAGAGGAAGGGAGAGGGAGAGAGAGATAGAAACATCGATGAGAGAGAACATCGATTGGCCGCCTCCTGCATGCCCCACACTGGGGATCGGGCCCACAACCTGGGCATGTGTCCCGACCAGGAATCGAACTGGCGACCTCTTGGTGCATGGGTCAACGCTCAACCACTGAGCCACACCAGCCGGACACATCCACAGATTTTGATATCTGCAGGCTTTCTGGCACCCATCCCCTGCAGATATCATGGGATGATTATAGTTGATTTTTTTGGGAGTCAGAAGTTATACATGGACTTCTGACTGCAGGAGGTTGGCGTCTGCATCATTCAGCTGTAGCTACTAGTGCTTTGATGTCCTTGTCTGCTAATAACATGACTTTTCTCTTTAGTTTGTCATATTTTACTTCACCTTTGTGTGCCTTGTTACTTTTGGTTGGAATTGAGATGTTTTGAGTTTTGCCTTGTCAGTTGCTGGATATTTTTGTATTCTTTTGTTGTTAATCCTCACCCGAGAATATTTTTCCATTGATTTTTAGATAGAGCGGAAGGGAAGGAGGGAGGGACATCAACATGAGAGAGACACATCGATTGGTTGCCTCCCACACAACCCTGACTGGGGCCAGGGATGGAACCTGCAACCCAGGTACATGCCCTTGACCAGGAATCAAACCCAAAACCCTTTGGTCTGTAGGCGGATGCTCTAACCTCTGAGCCAAACCTGTCAGGGCTATTTTTGTATTCTTATAAATGTACTTGTGAACTTTGTTCTAGGACACAGTTAAGAAATGGTTTGATCCTTTGAAGTCTTGCTTATAAGATTGTTAAATGACAGTGAAACAGTGCTCATTTTAGGGCTAATTATTTCCCAGCACTGAGGCAAAAACCTTTAAGTGTACTCTAACCAGTCTTCCATGAATCATGAGGTTTCTGGTCTGACAGGTGGATACAGGCACTGTTCCCAGCCTTGTGTGTTAGGCATTGTTTCTTCCAGTCTTTCTGAGGAATTGTTCATTCCCAGATCTCAGCTAATAGCCTCACACACTTCTGCTGAATATGTGGGTAGGACCCACTGTAGATCTTTGGGGTTCTCTGCATAGCTCTCTCCTTTCCAGTACTTTGTTCGATGAATTCTACTGCCTTTGTCTCCCCAGATTCTTAGCTTTTTCAACTCAGGAATTTCATGGATCTCTTCCTGGGGAGATTTCTTTTTCCTGTGCCAAGACCTGGACATTTTTTTTTCCAGATTGTAAGCTCGGGTAATTTTGAAGGCAAATTGTTGGTTGGGTTTCCCTTCTCTCAGGAACCACTGTCATTTGTTGCCTGATGTCCATTGTCTTGAACTATTATTTCATATATTTTGAAGTTTTGGGGTTGTTTGGGGCAGGAGGTAAATATGGTCCCTGTCACTTCATCTTGACCAGAAAAGGAATTCTACCACGCTTTTTAAATTACTGTATTTTAATTCCTGTACTAAATGTTCTCCTATGTACACTCCTGTATAATGCATAAATCATGATTATTGATGAGTTAGCAGTTACCACTTCATACCCATTAGGACAGTCATAAAAAATAACAATGTTCATGAGGATGTGGAGAAATTTAGGACCCTTATACTTTTCTAGTTGTTATGTGAAACGGTACATTCACTGTGGAAAACAGTATGGCAGTTATTCTACAAGCTAAACACAGAATTACCATGTGACCTAGCACTTCTACTGCCAGGCATGTGCCTGAAGGGACTGAAAGCGGAGACTTGAACAGATTCTTGCTTGTCAGTGATCGGAGCAGCCTTCACAATAGCCAGAAGGTGGAAAGGACCCAGTGTCCGTGCGCACATGGGTGAATACACCAGATTTGGTGTATACATCCAGTTCATTATTACTCAGCCATGGAAAGGAAGGAAGTGTGACACATGCATCGTCAGTGAACCTTGTACACACTAGACTAAGTGGAGTAAACCAGACACAAATGGACAAATAGTGTGATTCTCCTTATATGAAGTAATTTTGGTAAGCATATAGACAAAAGGTAAAGATTAGAGGTTAGCAGGGATGGGGGGTGGGAGAAGTGGGGAGTTATTGCTTAAAGAGTTTCTGTTTGAGGTGATGAAAATTTTAGAAATAGTGATGATGGTTGTACAACAGTATGAATGTAATTAATACCACTGAATTGTACACTTAATAAAATGATGCTTTATGTTACATATGACCACAATATTTAAAAATTAGTAATGTAATATACCAAAAACATTGAATTATATACTTTAAATGGGTGAATTTTATGGTATGTGAATTACATATGCATAAAACTGTTTTATAAAACAAAGCAAATGAGTAATAAATGCCTTTCTTCCCTGCCCTCATAGGTTTGTTCATTACCTTTGTAACTTACGAAGGGTGCACAGGTTAACAAAAATAAATCAGAATTGGAGGACACAGAAATTTGAATCTCAGCTTCAGGATTTTAAAAGTTTATGTAACTCTGGGCAAATTAACTTTTCTTAGACTTCTATTATGTGTAAAATGAGACCAGTGGTAGCAAACACACCTCTCATATATTGCTTACATAAAAGTACATTTTACATTAGAGGTCTGTTTTTATCCTAAAGAACTTGTATTACCTGGACTCATTTTATGTTAGGAATAAATATAAAGTAAGGAGGCACATGTTCTTGGGTTGCACCAATCCGTAAGCATCGCGTCTTCTGAGCCAGACACACAGAGGCATTGGTCACACCGCTCGTGTTGCCGCGCTCCCAGCCTCCCCAGCTATCTGGGCCTGCGGATACAGTCTTTGTTTTCTAGAACCTAACTGTGTGTGTTTGAATACTGCTTCTTATTTTCTCCTAATGTTTTGTAGACAGCTCTGCACCAAGTTTTTATAACCCTGGTGCATCATGACAGATACTTGGCCTTTTTCATAGCAACTTAACATACCTTTAGTTGTCTTCTAAATTAATTTGATTTTTCAGATCTTTTTTCTTCACTTCTTAATACTTGAACAATTTACCTAAGAAACATTTTTTTAATTGATTTTGAAATATCTGAAGTAATATATTTAATGTCAAAATGAAAGTGTAGTGTGAGTAGTTGCTGAATCAGATTCCAAGCTTGAGAGAGAGTCTAAAACAGGTAATCCAAGAAAGGGAATTTAATACAAGGAAATAGTTGCAGAGGTGTTGGAAGAGTGAAAAACAGAGGAATATGAGGTAACTTGGAGTTGAACCACTGCTGGAAACCTAAGACAGAGAAGGCGGCAGGATCCAAATGCCAGTGTGAATTGGAACCTTAGAGGGAGGCTGCCTGGCAGGAACAGGCACCATGGGGTAATCCTAGCAACGGTCAGACACAGCCTGAAAGAAATGGGAGCAAAATTGCCTGTCTTTTTTCTTTCTCCTGACCTTGGGCTCTTGACAGCGTCTTCTACTCTATGAACCCTTCTGGAAACCTGTAGGCACAGGAGGCTGGAATGTGTGATGTGAGCGGGGCAGCCCCCTGGGTGCAGAGCATGGGAGGGCAGAGTGTGGTAAGGAGTGGAGTCACCTGTACTGCTCTGAGAAGCCGTGATGCACACAGACAGCGGCAGAGTTCACACACAGTGCCAATCCAAGTTGGCCTGTGTTTTTATTTACTGGCTGGTTTAAGTTGGATTCTCTCAGAAGCATACCTTGAGCCAAGCATTTGAGTGAAGTGATTTATTAAGGAAGCCTTCCCAGGAGAAACAAGTGAGGAGTTGTGGGAGGCTGGATGGGAAAGAGGAAGGAACCAAGGAAGGGGGAGGGGTTTGGGTGAAGCAGGCCCATTTTCAGCCTGACAGACACGGCTCTGGAGTGTTTATTTACACCTCAGACTTTTTCTCATTTTGAGCGAACGGTGCTAGGTGTTTTTAACCCACCCCTTTTCCCGCAATCGCATACCACCAGCTATTGGGTGGTAGTCACATTTTGGGGAAGTAGACAGCAGCAGAGCAGGGTGGTTCTCTGAAGAAGTTTGCCCCTGGGGTCCCTTAGCACCCAGGCTCTCAGAAGCTGGGGACTGGGCACACAGAGGTGAAGAGGTTCTGTGAGGGAGGGAGGGAGGAGACCAGCATCCCCCGGAGTGGTGTTGCCTTGTGACAGTAATTGTCACTGTGGTTCACTCTGATTGCCTGCTCTAAAATTGTGTCCTGTTCTTTTTTTTTTTTTTTAATCTGGTGAGATTTCTTGTAATTTGAAATTTTTGTACAAAAGGTGAATTTATGTTAATATTTGATATACCACTATAGTTTTCATAAGGTTGCTTGGGGAGAGGATTTAATATCTCATACCCCTTGCGTAGTAAGTTTCTATTAAACATGTTTTTTCCATCTTGTAAGTATTACTTTCTTTTACTGACTCAGTCCAGGTAGTGTCCTGATTCCTAGTTTTTCACTGTGGAAATGTACCCGACGCCAGTTCTTCAATAATGGCTGGCATGTTACTACCATTAGCTTCCTCGAGCTGTACTCTGGATTTTAGGTGTTTGCCTGATTTGTCTCTAGCCAGTTAATGAAATCAGTCTCACCATTGCCTCTTGTCCTTTGTCTTTTTTTTTTTTTTTTTTTTTTTTAATCCTCACTCGAGGACATTTTTCTATTTTTTGTTCAGATAGGGTGGGAGGGAGAGAGAGGAAGAGAGAGAGAGAAACATTGACGTGACAGGGACACATCGAGTGGCTGCCTCCCACATGACCCAACCAGGGCCGGGGACAAACTGCAACGGACGTACGTGCCCTTAGCGGGACCCGAACCCCGGTCTCTCTGGACTGCAGGCCGACGCTCTAACCGCTGAGCCAAACCAGCCAGGGCTTGTCCTTTGTCTTTTTAAAAATGTCTTGTTCTCAAAATCCTGATTAAATGTTTGAGTCATAAATGTTTTAATTCTTCCTCCCTCCCCCCCAAATTTGAATTTCATATAATTTTCACATTTGTGGGTCTTTTTTAATCAGGTGTAGTCTTTTTATTTATTTTTCTCTCCAGCTGACTGAAGTATATAAACTGTTCTTGACTAAGGGGCCTTAGTGTGTCTGCCCCTGCTCTAAGTCCATTGTTTCTGTTATGCTCCTATTGCTTAACCCGATTACTTGCTATCATTACCTTAATCTGCATTGCTAATTATAGAATCTTTGCACCTTGCAGCAGGGGAAAATGAAAAGAAAGAATCTTTAATCATAGTAGAACTAAAATAAGTATTAAATGCCAGCCAGCTTTTAGGCCTCTGAGGTTTGAAATTCAATGACATAGATTTTAAGAGGTATTTGATGGGAATCTCTTAGAAGAAAATGTATTTGTGAATCATGTGCAATATTTTATTTATCAGTTGAGTAGATACTGGGAATGATACTTATTAAGTGTAACATTTGTCTAACTTGTAATTTACAAAGTACTTTCCATACCTATCATCTCACTTGATTTTCATAGTATCCTTGTGTACTAAGCTTAAAAGTTTTATTTCCATTTTTTTTAGATGAGGAAAATACCATGACAGGTTAAGTGATTTGCTTAGGGCCCACTACTAGTTAGGGAGTGGCAGGACCAAGGCTTCTTGTTCATTGAACACTCGAAGAATTTTAGAAACAAAAAGCATAGCATCATGTTTAATTTTATCATTTACAAATGAGAAACCAAAATCCAGTGCTAGTAATTTCTAGAGTACGCTCTCAGGATCACTGACCTCCTGATTTACAAGCCAGTGTACTTTCTGTCTGTGTCTGACATAGAGGCAACTAATCTGAAATTTATTAATATTTTTGATACTTAGATATAATTTTTTAAAATTCTATTTTTAAGCATATACAGTAGAATTTTATGTTTCTATTAGCATACTTAATGTCCAACTGTGGTTTAAAACTAAGGCTCCTAGATCAGTGCATATGCAATGAATGCAAACCTGGCCGTTTATCTTTTCAGCACCAGCATTGGATGTTGACTGGCAGAGCAACAACACCTTCGCTTCTTGTAGTACAGATATGTGCATTCATGTCTGTAAACTAGGACAAGACAGACCTATTAAAACATTCCAGGGACACACGGTGAGAAATGCCCCCCCCACCCCCCAGAGTGATTATGATGAATAAGTAATGTTTCAGAGTGGTTTTGAAGTGTATGTGTTTAATGACCAAAGAGCAACTCAATCTATAAAATGAAAATGTAAATATTTACTGTTATTTTTAGAATGAAGTAAATGCTATCAAATGGGACCCGACTGGCAATCTCCTGGCCTCCTGTTCTGATGACATGACTTTGAAGGTGATTTGGATAGTGGGGAGAAATGGGGTGGAGATGTCATACAATTGGAACATTCTTTAGAATGTCCCTTTCATAGTTCATTGAGTGCTTAAACCTTGTTCTTTATATTTTATGAACTATTTCAAATGTTTGAATATAGCAAATAAGTTCCGTTGAAAAGGATGACTGCATGATGGGAATTATGATACATAGAAATGTGCTGTTACAAATTGTCTTCACTATTAGAAAGTCATATAATGAAGATCTCTGGCATTCATGAATTTGACTAAGGTTCTGTGAACTGCATTAATTTTGCTTTGGTGGTAATATGTGTCACCCTTGCCTGGAAACTGATAGATTGCAGAGAATCACTTAATTGAGTGAGCCTAGCTGACATGCCAGCATTCACATCTCAACATGAATTTACATTTTTCTTGTGTGACTAAAAGCAAAACTAACAACTATGCACATCACATACCATAGTTAGAAGGAAAAAACATTTTGAAATGAAGGAACAATCTAATATTAATCTCCAAAATTAATGAAGCCCTTTCCTGCAATATACTAACTACTGAAAATAATGTTACTCTTGACTCTGTAATGCCAGTGACTGTGACATGCTAACCTTTACAGTTAGCATGCTCATTAGGGAAAACTGCTGCTGCTCCTGTACCTTGGGAGATTTGTTCCTTAAATACCTGCTGTGGTTTTAGTTTGATAGTTTCTCTCAAGACGGGGCTCCCTTGCAAACATTGCTAGTAAAAATGCTTTTCTAACAATATAGTTTTTGTTGTCGAGTTCCTTTATTTATTTATTTTTTGTTTGTTTGTTTTTTAAAATATTTTTTATTGATTGATTTTAGAGAGAGAGGAAGGGAGAGGGAGAGAGAGAGAGATGGAAACATCGATGAGAGAGAACATTGATTGGCTGCCCCCCACTGGGGACCTGGCCCACAACCTGGGCATGTGCCCTGACCAGGAATCGAACCAGCGACCTCCTGGTGCATGGGTCGACGCTCAACCAGTGAGCCACACCGGCCAGGCAGTTCCTTTATTTTTATGAAAATTAACCCTATATTGGATGTATGATCTGCACATTTTATATAGGTTACCCTTTTATTTTGTAGGTGGTTGCCTTTTTATTTTATTTACTTGACTGATTGTTTCCTTTGCTGTGTAGAAGCGTTTTAATTTTGTGTAGTCCCACTCAGCCTTTTTTTGCTTTTGTTGCCTATGCTTTGGTGTCATATGTGAATCCTGTTTTATTTGTAAGCTGCTTACTTTTTTTTCCATTGCCAAATATTTCCTGATTTTAAATTCTAAGAGCAATTTATAATGTCATTCTTTTATTTAAGGGACAGCATAAAAACTAATGGCTTAAACATTTTAGAAACATTACCCAAGGAGCTTATTGAACGTTAGAATTTGTACCATCTGAAGCTATCAAAAGTAATCTCAGAACTACAGTTAATTAAGTCTGGAAGCCCCTCAATAGTGAATATTTGGAAAGGACTGTCATTTTAAAAAGAGATAAATATTAAAGATATTCTACATTTTAATTTATTTCCAATATTCCCTTGATTTATATAAACCTTGTTCTGCTTATACCACTTATATTTTGAATTGGCAGGATAATGTTTTAAATGTACCTTTCATATAGAAAAATAATTTTATACATTTTTCTTTTTTGCTTAGATATGGAGTATGAAACAGGACAATTGTGTCCATGATTTGCAAGCACATAATAAAGAAATTTATACTATCAAGTGGAGTCCAACAGGGCCAGGGACAAATAATCCAAATGCCAACCTTATGTTAGCAAGGTAATATTTATGTTTTACTCTTTCTTTCATGAGTCTTCTACAGATAAAACTTTTCTAATAAATATGATAGAAAAATAGGGATGATTTCATGAAGTGGGAATGTATTCTGTAAGGAATATATATTTAAAAAAATTTTTAAAAATTATTTTTCTTTATTGATTTTAGAGAGAAAGGAAGGGAGAGGGAGAGATAGAAACATTGATGAGAGAGAACATCGATTGGCCACCTCCTGCATGCCCCCCACTGGGGATTAGGCCCACAACCTGGGCATGTGCCCTGACCAGGAATTGACCTCTTGCTGCATGGGTTGATGCTCAACCACTGAGCCACACCGGCTGGGGGAGATATATATATATATATATATATATATATATATATATATATATATATTTTTTTTTTAATGGGAACTTTTAAACAGTTTTGTTATTTCAGGTCATAATGGATTTTTTGGTCTGGAGATACCAAATATTTGCTGATGATTATTACCCAAGTAATTGAGGCACAGTGCAATAAATTTTCTTCAATTAAAAAAAAACCTATAAAGTTAAAAATATAGTCAATACAGTGCTCAGAAATGTGGATTAATATAAAGGAATTACTTGAAGAGCAAAGGAATACAGTGAAATAGTTCATTTATGTGTTTTAATTCAGGGACTTGGAGATGCCCTGAAGCTGCCTTTTCTCATATATAGATTTGTTTCCAGAACACTTTCTTCCTAACAGCCCAGTCAGCTTCTCATGAGTAATTTGTGGCTAGCTGTTGGGAATGAATGAATATTGTACGTTGGGGGTGGCCGTGAGAGTATTTCACTACTTATAAAATAATATTTTTTCCTCCCTGTCAGTGCATCCTTTGACTCTACGGTTAGGTTATGGGATGTAGACCGAGGAATTTGCATCCATACCTTGACAAAACACCAAGAGCCTGTGTACAGTGTAGCTTTCAGTCCTGATGGGAGGTATCTGGCAAGTGGTTCTTTTGACAAATGTGTGCACATCTGGAACACACAGGTATGTCTGTATGTCTTTATAAGTATAGTCGAGTGTTCTTATATTCAGTAAGAAGCATTAACCTGCACAATTATTTCTTTTCCTTTTTGGTTGTCATTCCTTTTGTGGCATAAATTCGGTTCTTGTTTTTAAATGAGTACTTTTTTTTTTTTTTTTTTTAATTTACAGCTAAGTAAAGATTGAAACCAACTGAAGTTATATTTTCATGGTAAAGACCAGAATTTAGAAATAAATTTAGAGTCTTCATTTTATTTTTTTTTAACAGTTTTTCAGACATAAAATGTGAGAGTTTAAGATGCATTTATTAAATAATATAATTTTTTTTTTCTAAAAAAATTGTCTTTGAAAAACCTTTCATGAGCAGTAAAAAGAAAAAGACTGAACACAGTGAAATGAACTTAAAACTGTACTACTTTTTTGGGGACAGTGGTGTAGAGATTATTTCCTAAAAGTGGAGAAAACAGCCTGTTGCTTTAATTTTTAAAAAAAAAAATCTTTTCAGTGTTTTAATTTTTATTTCCCATATACTGTTGCTTTTTTGTCTTTTTCTTTTTCCTTTTTAAAATTCATTAGAGAGAGAGAAACATCAATTTGTTGTTCCACTTATAATTGGCCCTCGTTTATCGCGGTTAATCAGTTCCAGACTCTACGGCAATAAATGAATTTCCACAAAGTAGGATTCTTTATTTATACACAGTCATCCCTCGCCACTTCACGCTTCAACTTTCGCAGCTTCACTCTATCGCAGTTTTTTCAAATATATTCATTAAAAAGTTGATCGAGACAGTGAAGATGACACAGTGCGCGCTCGGTTGTCTGAGTCAATTATACACCCCTGTATTACAATTACAACTAAAATTACTGTATGTATGGACTGTAGGCCTATGTATTCGAGCACCCCAGGAATCCTTCCACGCCAGGTGCAACCACTAGAGTCTGGAACGGATTAACCGAGATAAACGAGGGACAACTGTAGTATATAGTATTTGAAAAAACCGCGATAGAGTGAAATCGCGAAAGTCGAAGCACAAAGTGGTGAGGGATGACTGTATATGCATTTATTGGTTGCTTCTTGTGTGTGCCCTGACCAGGGATCAAACTGGCAACCTTAGTGAATCTGGAAGACACTGACCAACTGAGCTACGCAGCCAGGGCCATACACTGTTTTTTTAATAGCAGTCACTTGACTCCCATGATCAAACTCTTAGCTGGTTGTAGTACAAATACAAACATAGTAAGTTGTTGTGGGATGTTTCTCTTTGTATCATCGCATTTGGTCAGATTATTTTTGCATAAATCATTTTCAAGTTTTGTTGTTTTTTAATCCTCATCCAAAGATATGTTTTTATTGATTTAGAGAGAGAGAGAGAGAAACACATTAATGAGAGGAACATTGATCAGTTGTTTCGTGTGCTCCCCGACTATGGATCGAACCTGCAACCTTTTGGTGTACAGGATGATGCTCCAACCAACTGAGTCACCCGGCCAGGGCTCAAGTATTATTTTTGATTAAGTTATTCATTCAGATGTGCGCCCCCCCCCCCCCCCAACTCAAAACGTTATAACAGATATACACTGAAAACTCTTGTTCCCATTTCTGTCTTGATCCTCTAACAATATACATACAGATTTGAGTAGATGCTGATGATCCATTGGCTTTTGTTAATGCCATATCTCTGGCTTTTGACCATGCTATTTTGGTTCAATTATAGCTTAATTCAAGCTTAGAAATTGATAAATACTTTTGAAAGAAGGTTTTTGTTTTCTTAATCCCCAAAGTTGACTGTCCTGTAGATTTTATGTTTTTTATATCAGCAGATTTTAGATCTCCTTTCTCTTCTAAATACTTGTAGATACTCAAGACTTGTATTCATTAATCTCTTAAATTGTTAGAAATTTTAGGTAGAAAATAAATTAGAAACCAGTAGAGCCTTCCCAGTATGATCAGCTGTGGCAGTGCAGCTGTGGTTTCTGCGCTGTCACCAGTCTGACTTTGAAGAGGAAAGCAGTCTTTCACCTTAGTGATATAGTAGGGTTGGCTGCCTGGGGAGGTATTTACAAGGTACATGTCTGGCTGACATGTTGTTTTTAGATAGGTCTGCTACCTCTAGTTTGACCTGTTAGGTTACTTTAAAACTGAGAGATGCATGCTGTCCTGGTTTCTCAGGGCAGAACACCAGAAGCATATTTTTCATGTTCTCCAGTTTCTCCCAGCAGAACTTCTGACCTTTACCCTGTTTAATGACTGGTTTCTTAGGACAATACATTTTTGTACTGAGTTTTAATTATTCAGTGGCAGCTGAATGATTATGGTTTCTGTTGCTGAAGGAATAAAATAATTGTTATACTTATGATTCAGCTAAATTGATAATGAAATTGTTAGTGTTCTAGTTTTGTTTTTGTTTTTGTTTTTTTAAAGTATACCATCTTTCAAGAACAATGTATGTATATTCTGTTAGCTTCTTTCATGACTCCTATAGCTTAGGGGGGACTATTCTAATAATGGAATTTTCGTTAGTATGGAATACCTAACAGACTCACAGTGGAATTGTCTTTACTAATCTATTGTACTTCCTCTTTGCTATGTTTGTCAAAGAAATTCTGACTTAATTTTGTTCATTACAAGCTGGCCAAACTCATGCAACTTTCAGTAACATCATAAAAATTTATTTCAAGTCATACATTGAATAGTCACTTCTAGCTATTGTTAACTGTGTCAAGGAGGCCAAAGGTACCTTAGCTAAGACTGGTTATCAATGCTGGAGAAACAGAATGTGTGTGTGAATGATCTGTTGAGAGCGGAGACTGGTGTTATCTTTTTTAAATATGTTTTTATTGACTTTTTTAGAAAGAGAGAGGAAGGGGGAGAGAGAAACATCAATGTGAGAGAGAAACATCAGTCAGCGACCTCCTGCGCACACCCCCGACTGGGGATTGAGCCCGAAACCCAGACATGTGCCCTGGCCAGGAATAGAACTGGGACCTCTCAGTCCGTGGGACGGCGCTCAGTCCACCTTGCCACACTGGCCGGGCTGGTATTAACTTTTTATAAAAGGATCATCAAATCACATTTCAAGTATTTTAGAACTTATATTTATTTTGGAGTTAAAGCTAAATCCTACCTTTGATTGCTATAAATAAAGTCTTATTATATTTTTACCTCAATATGTTAATATTTATAAAGTTCTGTTTTTCTTTTTTTTTAGACAGGTGCTCTAGTTCACAGCTATAGGGGAACAGGTGGAATTTTTGAAGTTTGCTGGAATGCAGCAGGAGACAAGGTTGGAGCCAGTGCATCGGATGGTTCAGTAAGTATGATACAGTGTTTCGAGGTGGGGTGTGTGTGTGTGTGTGAGCAGTGACTAAGTGTGGCTTAGTGTTCTCTTCAAAATAAATTTTATGATATGGTATTGATCTTTTTTACTGAAGGCTGTATACTTTTCATGGTCATTTCATTCACATAATGTAAACAAAATTTAGGCTACCTTTGCTAAAAGAGTATGTTCATAATCTAGAAGAGGACAGTTATTTTTATGTAACCCTTCATTAGTAAAATTACGAGCAGCAGAATACCACCCTGAGAGATCTGAATTTTTAATGCCTATTTCTACTTTCTCTTCCCTCCAGAAGAGTGTTGGTGGTCCAGGGAAGGGTAAATAGAGGCAGTTGAGTCCTCCATTTGATACTGGGAGACTCTCAGGATGAGGTTGGCCAACTCTTCACCGCAACACTAGTTATGTGTCCCAAAGCTCTGAAAGCAAAGGAAAGATAGGAAGGGTATTAGCCATTAGCTATTTACTGAAGCTGTAGCTTAATGTAACCTGTAGTATCTTTTGTTAAGACCCAAGAGATAGGAAATGGTCTATTTTGAGCGTATTTTTTCTACTTCTTAGTTAACAGAGAGTCAATCTTCGCAGTTTTAGCCATGGTTCTTCCTCTATTATTAGCCCATCGTTGTTTCCTCCAGCTCCTCGGACGATTTATCTGATTTCTGTTAGTTAAGTGCCCATTGCTTTATCAGTCATATGACCTTGGAACCAAGAAATAGATTCCAAACTCTGTTTTAGAAAAGTTAAGCTAAAAATGTATGGTTAAATCCTTAACACACTGGTTGATTATTTTAATTTCTTACAGGTTTGTGTATTAGACCTTCGGAAATAGCGCTACTAGTTGGAAGCCATGGACCGACTATGAATGTGTACATAGCCAAAATGACTGTCCCTGACCCATGTACTGCTTTAGTCCCACTTGAACCATGGCCAGTCCACTACAGCCAAATCTAAAAGAAATATATACGTACAGTGTATATACACAAAATTGCACCCTGAAGATGACAGAAATTTGTCACAGCTTGTGAATTCTGTTCACCAAGTGCTGGAATCTAATCTGCTGTGCCCCTAAAATAGCATTTAGAAGTTTTGGATATGAAAAACAGAAGAAAGAAATATGCATTATAAAAGCAGCCCATACATGTACCAGTTTTTGGAAACTAATGACAGCCTTGTTTCTCCCTTTGAATCAGCAGACACCATGGATTATATTCTTTTCTTCCCTTCAGTAGTTGAGCAGTTTGTATGTACAGAGAAAATGGACTTACAAAAACTTGCAGCAGTAGTTTGTTCTTGCTTTTAAACTTGTTTTTGATTTAGTTTATGGATGCATGAAGTAAGGGAGTGAATCAGTTTCTTGTTTATATTTTTTTCACCTTTTAAACAAAAAATTCTTAAAAATATTTTAATGCATTCTTTTGAAAAGATAAATGTTTGGTACATTTTATGGCTCCCAGAGCATATATTCAATTGGTGCATGTTGTGGAAGGGGAAATTGGAAATTAAATGAAAATATATGACTTTGGTCACGTCAATCTGTAAGACACATCAGTGAAAAAGGGTATTATGCTCTGTTTTTTTTGTTTTGTTTTGTTTTGTTTTTTTGTTTTGTTTTGTGATGTGGCTTAAATGCAGTAGTTTCTATTTTGGGACATATTTCTGCCAATTAAAGACTAGGAGGGCACAAAAAATTTTTTTAATACCATAGAGAAGATGCATAAAAAAATCTTCTGATGTTTTGTAGCCATAACTAAATTATGGTTAAAATGTGCACTATTGTAAAAGGAGCAAAGTAGGTTTGGGGGTTTTGTTGTTTGTTTATTTGTTTGTTTTGCTTTGTTTTTTAAGAGATTAAAATGTTTCTGGATAAGGATTAGCTTCTCAAAGTGTCCATCATTCTGTGTAGAAGCTTAACTATGTAATATAACCAAACTCCAGTATTAAAAATCTCTCATGTTATTTTTCTTATACAAAGCAAGATAAAGGCATATAACACTGCCATTACATGGCAAATGTTAGCTACCTTAGTTTAAAAACAATCTTTAAAACAAAAGACTTGCTTCAAGGTGTTTTTAAATAGCAGTGATTCAGATTTTTTTTTAAAAAGTATAATTGCACTAACCTCCCTGCTGCTCTGATTCTGCATTTGTGGTACTTGTGACTACATTTTTTTCAAATATAGATAGGTTTACGCTGCTATTTTTTTTTTTTTCCAGTAATCACTACTATATCATGTCTTTTACTCTGTTTATAATAGCAAGTATTTTCTTAAGGATATAGGTGTCAGATCACACCTCCTCTTGTGCTCATGCTAAAAGCGGAAGTTGACAGAATTGACAGATGATAGCACGGAACTGTGCCTATGTGTGTGATGAGCAGGGTTGGTCATGGGTCACGTAAGCATCACAACTGTCCCTTTTGAAGAGAATAGTTGTCAAATTTATATATATCAAAGGTTTTAATTAAGGAATCGCTTATTCTCAAGCTTAGCAAATTTATAACACTATTCCCATCACTAATTATTTTGAGGCCTTTGCTACTAAAATTTTAACCTATATTTTAAGTAGAAACTGATTTAGCCCAAGTAATACAGCTTTGATTTTCAGCATTTGTTGTTTCGCTATTTTTACAAAAGAGCATTGATTGAAGCAAGTCTTGGTTTTACTAAGGTAGGGTAGCATTTGCTATTGTTAAAGAAAATAAATACACTTAATTCCATAATACATTGTTATATGTACCCCAGTTGTTGTTAGTGGGGACTATGATACTGTAATAATATTTTTAAAAATTTACATCCAGAGAGGCAGTCATTCATGATGGTTTTGTGCCAGCTGTTTCTAGGGTTTGGATCACATTATAGATACTTAGAACTATTACCCTGTGACTTATGTAGGAAACCTAATACGCTGAGTATCTGGCACTTGAAATCCTGCTTTTATTGCTAGAGGTCCACATCTGTGGTTGACCTCTGTTGTTGTTTTAAAAAAAAATAAATAAAAATAAAAAAAATCTGTGCAATAATTTTTAAATGTGCTCCCAGGAATAGACACAAATGTTTTGAGTATGTTTAAGCTGCATTTTCCTTTAGCGATGCATTTGTCAATTGCACTGAATTTAAATCTGAAAGTCAGAGGTGATTATTGATAGTACTTTTGTATTTTGATATTGACAATTTATTCATTTGCATACAGTTACTGACTTTTTTTGCCAGCTGATTTAAAAGATAGTCAAGAAGTTCTGCAATATAGCTGCCAAAATAGACAGCTACATTTTTATGGTATTGTCATCTTTTCTGGTTTTCTTCCTTTTTTTTTTTTTTTAATTTTTAGCTATTTTACTTAAGCATAATAGCCACAATAGGACATATGAAAGATTATAAATACAGAACTTTATTATCCTGGTGTCTTGGGTCTTTTAAGTATAAACTTTATCTGGAAGGTGTCCACTTTGTAGGCTTGGGTTCTTCATGAGCATACAGGTGTTTATTTTTGCTGCTGTTCTCAGCGTCATCATTGCCTGCTGATATGCCACGATGCTGCTCCATAGACAAAAACCAGATTGCCTCTAATTTGAGCAGTAATATGATTGTGAGAGACCAAGTTTCACAGCCCGTAAAGTTTTATATTTGAGGTTCTTGCTCATTTGTTCTTTTATTTTTTTTTCTGACAACTTATTCCTGAAGTTCAACCGACTCCAGTAGATTTTCTGTGGTATTCATTAGGTTATCATTGTTGTTTAGGCTACAGTTAAGAGGCTTCTCATAAAGAAAGATAGAAAGGAAAACTTGAATGAATAGAATACTCACTGATTAAAATAGAATAAAGAGCAGCTGTCACTCCTAAACATCATAAAGGAATATCTTTTTTGTTCTCCCTGTAGGAAATCCCATAAGCTTTTATATTTGATCCAATCCCCATTTCCTATTGTTGACCAGGTACCATCATTGACTTTCAAATAACTTTTAGAAGTGGTAACTTTTCATTTCCTGCTAGGTCTTACAATGTATTGAATTTTGTTTTAATTAATTATTCTCTAAGTATGTTTTAGGATTAAACACCTTTTATAGATATTGAAAGTGCCTCCTTTTGTGATGTAAAAAACAAAATATGGTGCAAAAGTAATCATAAGATTGAATTACATGAAGAGTTTTTTTGTTTGTTTGTTTGCTTTTTGACATATAAAAATGTCAAGAGAAAGGCCAAAGATTTGTATATTTTCACTTATAAAGCACTCCTTTTCTCCTTAAACTTCTTTCTGTCAAATTAGATTTAATGAGAGAGTACTATTTTTAAGGAGCTGTTTATGTAGAATGATTTTAAGAGTAATGTAAACTATTGAATAGAGGCCTGAAGAGGAGTATGCATTTTTGCTATTTAATAGGATCACAAATGCCCATCCTTATGTGAGCAAAAATACTAAGTTTTACTAGAGAAGCAGCAAAATAAATTCAAATGCAGTGCTATTTACTCTTCTCAAAACAGTTTTCATTTCTTAAGCACACTGTACACTTCTACAGAACCTGCATTTATTCTCACAGGCTAAGGATGGTACTTGTATTTGGTGAAATACTATTGACAGTTTCCACAGAAATCCTATTCAGTGGACCAACATTGTGGCATGGCAGCAAATGCCAACATTTTGGGGAATAGCAGCAAATCTACAAGAGACCCTGGTTGGTTTGTGGGTTTATTTGTTTGTTTGTTTGTTTTTCCCTTCTGAATCAGCAGGGGTGGAAGGAGGGTAGGGAAGATAAGAGTTAATTACTTCTTCTGGTAGTAGCTCTGAAGTGTCACATTCAATATCAGTTTGTTTGTTTGTTTGTTTTAACATGATTCTAGTTAACGTAGAGGAGAGAGAGAGAAAAGAGAAAGTGTTCACTTTTTTTAATACACTGATTTAGAAATTTGATGTCTTATATCAGTAGTTCTGAAGTATTAATAGCATTCTTTATTTCTGCCTTTATGTTGACAGTGTTGAAGCAGGGTGAATAACTAAGGCTTTTTTTTTTCTCCTAGTAAGCTGTTTCATGATGTTTTCTTTGAATTTTCTGGATAAGTTCAAAAAAACATTCTGCATGTTGTATCTAGTCTGATGTACTTATCCATCTCATTAAAAACAAAAACACAGACTGCATTTTGTAGCTCTGTAATCCCTAAATACTGAAGTAATTTTCTTCTTTCCTGACTTTGACATTGTAGCTGTAATGTTCTAATTTTGGTTTTTACAAATCCTTTGGGTCTAATTCTGTGAGCCTACCTATAGCACTGGATTAAAATGTCTGCATCATTTCTTTAGTTATCCAGTTAACTTTAAAACTGTTGTAAAAGTGTAAACCAGCCCATGACAGTTTTTTGTACATGTTGAAGAACTTTATTGTTCGGTTTTCATGATTATTGTGTAAGGAAGACTGATTATAGATGTTCTATGCTGTCCTGGACCATGTTAATTACACTTACGATGTATTTTGGTTCCACATCACAATGATTTGTCCCCAATGACCCTTTATCCTTTCTAGGCACATTTTTTGTTGTTGTTGTTGTTGCGGTTTCCCTTTGCATTGTATTGCTTTGACAACTGTAATTTGAATCAGATCTGAAAGAGGTCCAGAATAAAATATATTTTGATATTATGTTGGCTGTGTACATATATAAAACCTTTGATATCTATGTAGTTTGTATAGACTCTTTAGTCAAGTAAAGAGAGAGGGATGCTCTTTCTTGTTTACAATTTCTTGTTTACATTTTAATTGCATTTACTCCTCCGATGTTCTATTGTAGAATAAACTTTTTTGCTCTGAGTTAGACTTCATAACATACAACATGTCTGTTCTCTCCCATACTGGTGTTACCAATGATAACAACTGCCATAAGAACCCAAACCACTGTTTTCATGAATACATTGTTTTCCAAGATACATAAGTTACAATAAGTCCATAGATAAAATGACAAATTTTACTATTTTATTACTTCTCGCTGGAGATAAGATTTTTTAAATGAAGGGGTTATTTACTATTTTTATTAAAGAAAAATAGAGCATTTAATCAGCTAAGGAATAATTTTGAATTATTTTGAAAAATGAGTATTGTACGTAAAGGACATTGTTTCACATAATCAAACTAAAAGAGACCTCAGATTCATTTGTTTAGCAGTTGAGCACAAAACTATGTTATAGTTGAAGGTTTTTAGGCCAGGATGCTCAACTTTCTTAATACTTTTTTTTCTGCATGTAAACCTATTGTAATTTAATAATTTCATCCTTAGCTAGTTGCGTATGTTGCTAACAAATCTTAATCTATTAGGAAAGATACTATGCACCTTCCAGTTTTAATTAATCGCAACTCCTTTAGAGTTACTCAGAGACTTTTTAAAAGAATCATTGATCATATTTTTTGTTTTATTTGTTTTTTAAAAACTTGTATTCCCCAGGTCTTTTACTTCCATTTCTTTAAGCAGAAACGAATACAGGCATACCTTGTCATGTGTTATTAAATGATAAGCTGCTGCAGTTGCTAGAGCTTTGCAACAGGCTTTTGTTTTCAAAGGGTTAACTTTTATTGCATGGCATAGATTGTTAATAGTATTCTGCATTTTACACTTCTTCAAAAAGGGTTGGTCTACTAAGGAACATAATCCATATAAGCTTGAGGTAAAGCTGAAATCAATTTGAGTAGTCATAGGAGGGGTTATTTTTAATTTCATAGTTTAAGAACTACAATAGGTCAGATTTCTTACCTGTGATAATAACATAGCAGACCAGGTTCAAGTTTACTGTTTCCTCGGTATATTCATTTGCAAATGCAGTGGAGGAAAAGACACTGTGGACAGTAGTTTTATGGTGCTTTTTCTCTGCTGTACCAAAGCGCTCTGTCAACAATGAAATGTTAACCCTATGCTACTTTTTCTGCATGTTTCTTCTCAAATGTCATATCTCTATGCTATTTGTCCTAACTTGTAATATTTTTGTATAAAATTTTTTAGGAGTTCCTTGTAATTTCTTTATAATTTAAAATATATTAAACACAAAGTGTTTAGTAAAGTACAGAAGACAATTATTAATGTTTCTTGGTTGTTGGGTTTGTATGATCAGTTGTGCAAACATTTTAAGAACTAGAACCAGTGGGGTGGAATCTGCAATGAAAAAGATAGCACAATTCTGTTTAAACAAAAACAACTTAGTATGTTACGTTAATCCACTGTTAGAATGGACTGTATCAAATATCAAAAGCATAGGTTGGAGGGCTTACTGGGCAGGGCTGCTTTTCACTCAAGCACTGAATGGAAACCAGGTAATGCAACTCTTGAAATAAAAATCCTCTCGCACTGAACTCAGTATGAGATCAGACATTTGAAAACATCAGCGTCCAGAATCTCATGTTCAAATTTAGGGGGTTTTGAAAAATCTACACATTGTCAGGTCCTTTTCCACATAAGCTTTTTTTTTTTTTTTTTAACTGAATTTACGTATATGGAAAAATTCTTAAAAGTAAAAGGAACTCTGCAAACTCTTGACCCTAGGTTAATTATCTGATTTTCCAGCTTGGGTACCTGATGGGCAGTACCCCTAAGTAGGGGACAGGCAAAAGCTAAAACTCCTAGCAGAAATACAGAGCTGCACATTTGGCATGGGTATCATAATCAAGGCCTGTAATCATCACATAATTCAGATTGAGTTTAA
Organism: Tadarida brasiliensis; assembly: GCA_030848825.1. Taxonomy (NCBI): domain Eukaryota; kingdom Metazoa; phylum Chordata; class Mammalia; order Chiroptera; family Molossidae; genus Tadarida; species Tadarida brasiliensis. Next base: position 41,726,557 of record CM061260.1, on the reverse strand, counting down.
TATGACATGAAAACATAGCTATGTAATATGTTTTTAAATATTTCCAGCGAAGTGGTTGAAAAATTTTAGCTGAAATATTTAGTTGAAATATATGGAAATAAGTTCGAAATTGGACAAATGTGGTGTTGAAATAAATTTTCTTGTGATACATCAAGACTAGAGGTAAGTTTTACTATTTTTTTTTTTTTTTTTGCAATGTTGATTAACCTAGAGTCCATTAAAACCCTTTTAAAAATAAGACACTTGGCCCTATCCTTAACTTACTGGCTAATAAGATAGTACCAGGTATGTGTGCAACTTTTTGTTGTTGTTTATCCTCATACAAAGGTATTTTTTCCATTGATTTTTAGAGAGTGGAAGGGAAGAGGGTGGAGAGAAAGAGAGAAACATTGATTCATTGCCTCCTGCACATACCCCAGCCGGGGTTGGGGATCGAACCTGCAACTCAGGTACTTACCCTTGGTCAGGAATTGAACCCGCGACCCTTCAATGCAAGGGCCAGTGCTCTAACCACCAAGCAACACTGGCCAGGGCATATGCGCGCTATTTTTAATGCTTGTTTGTATGCCATAGATGACGGGGGTGGGGGTGTGTGTAATTGGCATACTGTACGTTATAAAGCGCATGCTTGTAAAGAAATTGAAAAATAATAAATTCTCATTCCCAAGCTTCCTAACAATTCCTCCTCAGTGGTAACCACTGTTAATATTTTGGCATGTGTCTTTCCAAGTATTTTAAATACGTACTTTTAAACAATGGGATTGTAATATCCACTGATTTCAGAAACACTTTTTCACTGAAATCATCGGGGGCTTTTGTTCTTTAAGTATTAATACTTCCCTATACCACAGCGCAGTGATTTTCCACCGGTGTGCCTTGAGGATTTTTAAAACATGCAATACCTGACTAATCTGGAGCACTGACCTCTTTTCCCTTAGATTGTCAAATAAAAAATGACAGCAGCCAACACAACAATAGCTGTCCGGTGTGAATGAATCAAAATTATACCTACTTTTTTTCGTGTGCCTCAGAATTTTAGTAATTACGTGTGCCATGAGATGAAAAAGGTTGAAAATCGCTGCCATAGAGTTTAAGAGCATGAATTCTGCCTGACTGCCTGGGGTGAGTCCCAGCTCAACTGTTTACTAGCTATTTGACCTGGTTTTCCTATCTGTAGAATTGGACTAGTGGTATGAGGTCGGAGGATTAAAGCTGTTAACACACCTGTATTTAAAGCCCTTAGCAAATAGTGCCTGGTTGTGTAAGGCACTCTGCATGTTACCATTGTTTTGATTTTTAATGGTTGTGTTGTATTATACTCATTAATTGAACTGGCCTCTATAATGTATATTTAGTCACTGTCTCCTACTATTAACAGTGGTGCAGTATACAGATATTTGTGTATTTGTAGGACAAATTCAACAGTTGATTTCGATGCACACCCCTGATTAATAGACACATCAAAGACTTGCAACTCGCCCATTTTCTGGCAGTAAGTGAATATTATTTCAAAAGGAGTCACTTAGGAATTGGTAGAAGGGACGATTCTTGAGAACAAGAGACTACTTTAGACCAAGAAAATGACCATTTGACAGGAATTAGAAAACAATATTTTAAGCCTGTGTTACTAGACGCTAAATGTTGAGGATATGGTTAAGTTTTGGTAAGCATGGAAGAAAATATTTCTGCCACAGCACACTGTATAGGTTAAATTCAATTATATACTTCATAGAAGTACCAGAATACTTGCTGGCATATACTAATATTGGCTGGAAGCCAAATTTCTAGTCCATGCGCAAATGAATTGACATTCATTTTTTTTAGGATTTAAAATTCTATTTTTATACATTTTACGGTCTTAAGTCTTGGGTCCTCTTTTGTTGCTTTCTTCAGTACATACTTACTTGTTGAATATCTAGTAAGTCCCAGGAAGTGTGTTTACCAGTGTACGTCTTCCTGGTGTGTAGGCTTCCTGGAAGAGGTTAGAAGCTCAGCCACACGGAGAGGGCCTGTCAAATGGGTTATGGTTATGGTTTCTCAGTTGTCGCTGAGAATCTGTGGCAATGCCTAAGGGTAGGGGGCTGTGGAATAGAGGCCCTCAGGGAACGGGGGTGTTCTGATTAGTAATTGTGAATTGAAGTGACTGAGAAAGCTTTGTCTCTGCATTCAGTCATTCTCAGCTAGCCATGCTGAGATACCTGCACCTCCTGAAAGGTTTCTTCTCCCCGTTACTGATGCAGTCACCGCTTCCTGGAATGCCTTCTTCCCTCTCTCGTTTGCTTAATTCTTAATTGTCAGATTCAATCAAGTCAAGTGCTTCTGGGAAGACAGGCCACCCACCAGCTCGTTGCCCACTTCCTCCTCTGCCTCTGCCTTCACCATGAGTTAGGGCCCTTCCCCACTCTCAGCGTCTAGACATAGCTTTGGTTAAAGAATTGCTTCCTGTCTGCTTGGATGTTACTAGACCGAGTTCCTGAAGGGCAAAACCTATCTATCGTACTTCTCTCTGGCTCCCCAGAGCCTGGAACAGTGCCTGGAAAATAGCAGTTGTTTGATTCGTTTGAGGTGGTGGCAAGGGTGGGAAGGCATTCCTGGAGAGTGAATTTTGAAAATGAGAACACCAGTGAGAAAAGCACCACCTCTTTCCTGTGGGTGTGAGTTTGAACAGTTACTTTACATCTGAGCATCAATTTCATACTTGTAAGAAGTAGCTATGGGAGATTTCTTGCTTTTGAGGTTTTAAGGATTAGCAGTCATATAAATTATTTAGCTCAATAACTAGTATAATTAGGCTTTCATACTTGGCATGATTATTATTGTTACTATTTTTACTGTTTTTAAACATGCAAGCAAAAACATTTGTTTCACAGGATAATTTGTTGAAAATAATGGGCTATAATTAGATGTACAAAGCACTATTATGGACATGAATGTGAAAGTAGTTTATTGAACAAGCTATTATTTACAATTATATTTTGTTATGATGGGACATCTTAAGCTATGTAATTGTTCTTTGCATGCAGCCTTGTTGGATGGTGATGATGTGTGTCATTAGTTTCCTGTGTTGTTTTATCTGTGTGTGTGTGTGTGTGTGTGTGTGTGTGTGTGTGCGCGTGTGTGTGCACGTGTCTTGCCCTTATTCTCTACTACATTTTTTTTCCGCATTGTCAGGAATTGGAAAATGCACTTTTGAAAGCAACTCTGTGCCAAACATCCATTTTGTAATCTATTATTTATAGAAAAACATCAGAAACTGCATCAGTATTAAGAAGCAAGGTTCTAAAGGCACAGCGTTTCACATTTCACTCTTTTGGCTTCTGTTTCAATTATCTCACTTAGACTTCAATTTTGAAACATTAATCAAGGTCACAATAGAACTCTAGTTTTGTGGATGTTTGGCTGCCTTTGTCTTCAGGCATAGACGTTCTGTTCTATGTAATTTTCCCCTTATGGAAGTAATACATGCTAATTTTAGAAAATTTTAAAGTAAAACGGTGTGTGTGTGTGTTAAAGAGAAAAGTGCCCTGGCCGGTTCGCTCAGTGGTTAGAGCGTAGGTCCACAGACCAAAGGGTCGAGGGTTTGATTTCCAGTCAAGGGCACGTACGGTGGTTGCAGGTTTGATCTTCTGCCCCAGTTGGGGTCGTATGGAAGGCAACCTATCTCTCACATCGATGTTTCTCTCCCCCTCGCCTTTTAAAAAAAATAATAAAGAGAAAAATCGCAGGTGTAAGTTTTATCTAGTTTTGAGCAGGGTTAAGTGCTGCTAATTATAGGCCTTTCAGCACCGGCTTCCAGCTGAGTGCAGGGGCAGACAGGCGAGCCCCCCAGTGAGGCAGAAAAGAGCAGTGTTACCCTCCTGAGGTGGTGGGGTGGGTTGTTGTAGCGTACTCCCCCTCCTCCTACCTCTGACCCACCCGGCACCCTCTCTGGTAGTGACAATGTTCACACCACTGTGCGTTTATAAACAGAACCACTGAGTTTTGTTTCGACACACAAGGGATTGTGCTCTACTTGTTTAGTGACTGACTTTATTTCACAAAATATATTAAAACATCTTTCCGTGTCATTCTCAAAAACACTTTATTGAGCTCTAATTGACACCAAGCACCTATTTAAATTGTGCAGGTTTGTATGTCGACCTGTGTATACACCTGTGCAACAGTCACACAAAACGAACCTACCACCTTCACAGGCTTCTTGCCCCTTGAGTGTCCCCCTCTCTGCCTCCATCTCCTGCTCTGTCGTTCTCGGGCGACTGCCAACCGGTTTGTTTTCTGTCACTATCAATTGTTCACGTTTTCTAGAATTTTATAAAAAGGTAATCCTCATGTACTTTTTTGGTGGAGGGGCAGTCTAGCTTCTTTCAGCATAATTATTTGGAGATTCATTCATGTTATATAAATTAATAGTTCATTATTTTTTATTGCTAAGTAGTATTCTGTTGTATGGATATACCATAAATTATTTAACCAATAACCTGGTGAACATTTGGGTTCTTCCACTATTTGGCTATTACTAATGGTGTTGCTATGAAGATTCATGGACAGACTTAGGTGTGTATAAGACACGCTTTCATTTCTCTTGGGTAAATACTGTACCTAGAAATAGAACGGCTGGGAAATAGTATGTGTACGTTTATTTTCCTAAGAAACTGCCAAACTGTTTTCTATATCTTCGCCAAATTGGAATGCTCCGTCTTTAAAAAATAAGTCTTTTGAGTAATTTTAGATTTACAGAAGAGTTGCAAAGATAGTATGGTAAGTCCGATATCCATTATCCAGCGTCCCCTGGGAGTAGTATATTAGGTATGCCTCAAAACTAAGAAAGTAACGTAGATGTAATACATTTAACAAAACTGAAACTTACTCAGATTTCACCAGTTTTCCCACCAGGATCCAGTCGCGGGTCCCACATTGCGTCTCCCCGTCTCCTGGTCTCCTCCCTCAGTAACACTGTCTCCCTGTTTTTCATGACCTTGCCATTGTTTAAGCAGTCTGGTCAGTGTTTCATAGAGTGCCTCTCAAGCAGGGTTTGTCTGATGTTTTCTCAGATGGTCAGACTGGCATTTTGGATTTGGGGGAAGACTGTCACAAAGGTTAAATGTAATCACGTCATTACAAGGAGTACACATCGGCACGATCAGTGATGGTGTTAACTTCCACCATTTGGCAAAGACAGTGTCTGCAAGGTTTCTCCACTCCCAGTGTTTGGGTTTTCTTTCCACATACTCCATCCATTAGAGGCGAGTTCCTGATTCCACTCGGGGGAGGGAAAGAAGGCTCTGCCTCCTGGAGGAAGAGCTTCACGTCATCTGGATGTGTGAAAACCACGCCAGTCGTTAGTGCCCGTTCGGGGGTGCTTCGAGGCTCTCAGATACCCTGTTTCTCCTTGACGTTTGCCTCTATTTTCACACACGTCAGTGGGTCTTTGCTGCGTCAGTTACTGCTGTTGTGTTTTAATGATGATTTCCTAGTTCCCTCATCCTTCTACATTATTGAGAATTCTGTAAGGAAGATTTGTCCCTTCCCTCGTGTTGTTTATTTAATCATTTATATCAGTGCAAAGTGTGGTAATCCCTAAGCCTGCCTGCGGGTTTCACAATTCACTAGAAGGACGTACAGAACTCAGCAGAGCCGTTTGACTCGCAGTCCCAGTTTTCCCATAGCAAGTTAAAATCAGCCGGGGAGAGGTGCGTGGGACAGGGTCACAACACACCGAGTGTACAATTTCCATTTATTTACCAACCACTGGAATACTATAAAGAAACAGTTCCCTCACCCTGAAAATCCCATGAGCAGCCACTTTGGAGTCAACTCCGCCCTCCTCCAGCCCTCAAACACTCCCTGATCTGTTTGCCATTCTGATAGTTTTGCCCTCTCCAGGATATGGTGAAATAGTATCTGTAGCCTGACAGGACGTGTTGGGTAACAGGACCTGCTGTAGCAGTCACGTGGCGGCAGGGGTGGGAGGTGAGGCCTATGGTGAGGCTGTCCCTCTGGACTGTGAGCTTCACAGTGTTGTCAGTTTTTCCCTCTCCCCTTAGGTGGGACAGGATGGCCAAGGCCAAGGCCAGGTGGGTATGTCCCTTCCCCGGGTCAGGTGGGCTCTGATGAGACCCCAGCAGTTTAGGCTGGGCTGTTAGGAAGAACAGTGCTTGGGCACCGTTCCGAATCGTTCCTTTGCCCCTCCCTCTGCCAGAACCACAAGGGCGTGTTTCTCAGATTTTTCTGTGAGACCTGGTGCTCCTGCAGATGAAACTCACAGAAGCTTGGGCCCCTCCCCCTCCTATGACGGGGTCTCCCTGGAGTTTTTAGCTCTCAGACTTGTCCTCACTAAGCCTCCAGCAATTCACAGTCACTTCAGGTTTCCCTGCCCCGGCCCTGTGTCCACTCTTGACTTTCTGCTTCTGTAACCGTGACTGCCTGTAGACACCCTGTCTGTCTCTCCATCTCGAAGGCAGAAGCTTGCTCATATCCTCATTTCTCTTGTGGATTCAAGAAAAGTTGTTGGTTTTTTAGTCTGTTCAGCTTCTTACTTGTTAAGACAGAGCAGTAACCTGCAAGATCCTTACTTGTGGGACTGGAAACAGGAGTTTATCTCCCCCTTTTTAAGGAGCCTTTATTTACTTTGGGCCTACTTGAATAACCCAGGTTTATCTATTTTAAGGTCAGCTGGTAAGCAACTTCAATTCTGTCTGCACCCTTACTTCCTCTTTGCCATGTAGCATAACCTCTGTATTCAGGTGCTGGGGATTTGGAGGTGCCCATGTTTTGGGATGTCATTCTGCCTACCATATGCCACTGTATCTCTTTTTAAAAACTCTTCTTTAAAGAAGATGAAATGTTCAAGAACACAGGGTTAGAAAACACTCCTACTACTGCTAAGCAGCTCTTGTTATTGCTGGATGACATTTAGAGAGGCTAGGTTGTGTCCATCCCTTCCTCCTCCCAGCAGCAGCTAGCTCTGGTCCATTGCCTCAGAAAAGGCATAAGGCAGCGAGGAAACGAATGTTCTCCAAGCCTTTCTGAGTTCTACTGAAAAGCCCAGGTTCTTAGGAGAACTTAGTGGATTTTTGGGCACAGTGAGAGTGTTATAAAGGAACACGAAGGGCCCAGCCAGTGTGGCTCAGTGGTTGAGCATTGACCCATGCACCAAGAGGTCACCAGTTCGATTCCCAGTCAGGGCACATGCCCAGGTTGTGGGCCCGATCCCCAGTGGGGGGCATGCAGGAGGCGGCCAATTGATGGATGTTCTCTCTCACATCAATGTTTCTATCTCTCCCTCTCCCTTCCTCTCTCTAAAATCAATTAAAAAATATTTTAAAAAAAAGAATCACGAAGGAAGAGAGTTTTTTCTTCAGACATCGTGGCTAGTGGCAGGGGCTGGGGAGCAGGGAGAGAGGAAGGGAGGGAGAGTCTAGAAGAAGAAAAAGTCTGTGGATCACCAGAGCAGAGAAAACCATTTCCTGCTTCCAGACAGCACTACTGTGTGGCCCAGAATGTTCTGAGAGGAACAGCACTAAGTGTGTCTAGGTGTGCGGGGCCAGTGCAGCCAAGCAAAAGATTTCCATGTACCAAGAAGAGCCTAGAAGTAGCAAAAACCTCCCGTTCTAAAGAGGCCATACATTTAGGGAAAACATTCTGATCTCTTGCACCAATAAAGGATTATCTGAAAAACACACCCCTCCCCGTGCTTTGGCATGTTGGAGGAGGGCGGTGGGAACTTCATGAAGTGCTCGGGTATTTTCTCTGTGACCTTGGGGATGGGGTAGACTGGAGGGTGGCTCAGAGTCAGAAATTAAGCTTTATTTTAAAAAGGAAATTCTGTTTCTTTAACACTTTGTTAAATGGTATTCATGCCTGATGCTTTGCAGTTAATTTACCTGACAGCCAGGTATTCCGCCTGAATTCCCAAAATAAACGTCCATGTTCAACTGTGTTGAGGAAGAGTGAGAATAAGGTTTGCTTTTTATGTATCTAGTTTAGCAATCCATGGCAAATGAAACTTACTAAAATATCAATTGTAGAATATAATAAAAGTCTAAATGTAAATTATGCTTTGGTGATCAATTTGTTTAGAGACATTTTAAGCAAACAGTTGAAGTCAGATCCAGGGAGGATTTCATCTCAATCTGCGTAGAAAGTCTAATATTGTAACTGGATAACATTTTCACAAATTCTTTACTATCCCTTAAAAGAAATTCACTAAAATTGCTTCTTGTCAGGTAATGACAGCATTTTAGACAAATAGCCTGAAATGGTGCTGCTTCATTTTCAACAGTGTTTCAAAATGAAATTGGGGTTCTTTAGTGTGGAGACTGTTTCTTGAATAGTCAGATTTAGCTGAGGGAAAACAGAAAACATCTCAGTAAATCTGAACGGAATGATTTCAAAATCCTTGCGTGGTCCTCACTCTGCGCTAAGGAAGTAAGCTGATGAAGGCGCTCTCCGGGCAAATACTGCTAAATGGAGTGTTCGGATGCCGTGTTAGTTCCTGTGCTAACCCGCCTACAATATTAAAGCAGCACTACATAGCCATGAGCTCCTCCCCAGCAAGGCCATTCTTTTTCATTTTATATTACCAGAACCTACCATGAATAACTGAATGAATGAATGAGTGAATTGGACTAACTTCTTTTGTATCACTTATATTTAGGAGAGTCCCTGGCACATGGTTGTGTTGCTGGTGGAAATGGGATTCCTCCATGGAGTTGCCAGAAAAGCGTTTCGGGGACCCACGCATGGGAGGATGCGGTGTAGTGGTCAGATGTATTGGAGCTGGAGCAAACACCAAGGACTGCCCCCAGGTGCCTGGTGTCTGTGGGAAAAGTCCAGCCTTGTCTTCACCAAGCCCAGAAGAAGGGCCAGGGTCCAGAGGTGTGCTGTTGGCCAGCATCGGCAGGGCGTCTGAAGCTACCCCAGGCCACTCAGTCCATGCGGAAGCTGCGTCCAGCGCAGTCCGCCCGTGTGCAGCTCGTCCCTGTACCCAGGGGCCGGAGCCACGCGCGCTGCAGAGAGAGAATGCGCGTGAACGGGCCAACGGAGGGCGAAGACGCTGCCGAGGGGCCTCTGTTTCCTACTCTTTCGTGGGCTTGTGTTGGGCCTCCCCAATCCAGTTCCTTCCTAGATCTTCGGGGTTTTGTGTCCCTCATGCAGTCTGATTTTTGCCCCAGATTAGACGCCTCCCCGCTCTGGCTGCCGTCTTGGCTCCTACCGAACATGCACCTAGCAGAGGAGTTTCCCCTCACTACCCACCCCCCAGTCTGTGGAATGGATGCTGGCTCCCTGGGGAGATTGGAAGGCAGGCCTTCCTTTCTCCATAGTGCATGTGGGGGTGGGGAGCACCGAGGGATGTTAATCCCCTTAGTGGGGTGTGGTTTTCCCCTGGTGTGTCTGAAGCTGTAACTTCCAGACTCAACCAGTCTAGCTTCCTTATCATTTGTTAACTCCTGGCTACCTAGGCTAACAGTTGATACTTGAACATTTTTTTATGTTGAATGAGGGAAGAACAAATACATGAACTGATCGTGGTAACTCAGGATTAGTAAGGTCTAGTGTTTGCTGTCCTCACAAGGGGTAAGATTTCTGTACATTCAATACCGCTGTTCACACCTGCAGCGACTGGGTGCCTAGGCTGGGCCAGCTCTTCACCAGTTTCCTGTGCTCTGGTCTTTGAATAGAGTAGAGGAAGGAGTGTCTGGGGCTAGGCAGGGAAGCTCTGCGTTTCCCCCAACTTCTCCCTCAGGTGCAACATGAGAAGCACAGTGCGGATTTCACAGGGCTGCTGGGGAGGATGACCAAAATCATGCAAGGGTGTGACACACTGCAGATGCTAAATGTTGTTCTTTGTCGGGGAAAGGAAGGTTCTGGGATCATGGTAATAACCCTTTCAGAAAAGAAGAAATGTATAAAAGTGCCTAATAGTTTTGTTCTTTCAACTGATGTTTAATTAATTTGAATCAGTTAATTTATTTACTAGGTTATATGTTCTAGGGGCTACTGTTATGCAAATTCAGAGAATTATGTGATCCTATAAATCCAAACCGTGTTATTATCAGTCTTCTTTTATTACCTTTAGCTGCCTCTTATGCAAAGTCATTTAGTGAACTTCTTAAAAACTTTGATAATGGGAAAAAAATGAATCATGGTTATCATCAAGATAGGTTAACATAATTGCTTATGGGACTTCAAGCCAGTCTCTATTAATAGCTTCTCTGTGCATTTACTAAGACAATGAGAACAGTAAATTACAAAATAATGACAATACATTAAGGATGAAATTAAAAATACATTTTGCATAAATATTTGAGATTATGAATCTAAATGAAATGTCAAGATTGTCAGTTTAAAGACCTAAGAAGAGTTAATGTTAAAAAAATGTTGCAGTGTTTTGATAAGAAGGTTATGACAGGTGATATTCTAATGATCTTGACATAAGAATTTTAGAATTTGGAGGGAATAGCAAGATAACCTTTAAACCTAACTGCTGTGTGTATGTGTGTGTGTGTGTGTGTGTGTGTGTGTGTGTGTTTTAATAGATAGAAAGACTGAGGTCAGGAGAGGGTAGGTGAAAGTTATCCAGAGTTTAACAGCTGCAAGTAAATAAATATCTAACAGCTGTTAATAAATATATAATAATAAATATTGAAGCAGTGGTACTAGACAAATCATGTATTCTAGAGAACAGGGACTAGTTCTAAAGTATGTATACTGATGTCTTGTTACTTCATAAATAGAGTCAATGAAAAAAGATACATATACTAATATTTGGACCCAGTCAATATTTTCTCCAGTCATTGCTCACTGGGAGGCATGGTGGTGTAGAAATCTGGCTAGGAAAGTAACAATTCATAACCTTGGGCAAATCTTGTGATCTTTCAAATTCTGGGTTTTTTCCTTTCAATCTGTACAGTGGAAATAAATACTGTGCATCACCTGTCTGGTGATCACAAGGTGTATACAGAACCACGTAGACAACAATAACTAACTTACGTGCAGGAAGTAATTTTTGCATTAACAACCCCCTGTTGCAAGGGTGCTCAAGTGCTGGGCCACGTGACCACGACCACGCCTGAACTGACACGTGAGGCATCTTGTTCAGGCGCGTCTTCCCCGCCCAACAGCTCCCCACTGAGGGGACACTGCCAGCATTTCCTCTCCCTGGGCTCACCCCCAAAAACCTGTACACTGATGATTAACTTACAGTGACAGTTCAGGGACCACAAAGATGGAGAAGATCAGTCTCAGCTGAATGATTGTAAGATCTACTTAAAAAACATCCAGGTTTTGATATTAGAGCAGTAATAAACTCAGAATCTTCTTCCCTCCTTTCCACTTTTGCTAGGGGGTTCTCAGGAGGAGGAGCTCTGGCCCTGCCCCTGGAGGCTTTGGGGGGATGCAGGGTGCTGTCACAGTGACTGGATGACACTGTGCTTAGTTAGTACTGACATCTGACAGCATGCGGGACAGTGTCACACTGGGAGGAACCGGCCCCCGCAGTGAGAGCAGGTGCACCCACTCTCAGGTGTGTCTTCCTCTGACGAAAAGCGAGTGACAGGCGGGACTCGACAGCCCAGGACCTTGCCGAGCCCTGCCCCGCCGTGCCCCGCCGTGCCCCGCCGTGCCCCGCCGTGCCCCGCCGTGCCGAGACTGCGCGTCAGGGCCCAGAGCCTGTCTGTAGTTCTGTTTTACATCACACCTGGTTTTGAAATGTAGGTCAGCCTCTTTCTCTCTGGGCAAGTTCGTAAATTCTTTAATGCTCTCTCTTTTCCCATTTATGAAGTTGGGATAATACTGCTTTTAGGGCTGTTGCGAGGATTAACTATGCATATGTGAAGTGCTCTGTGCCCACAGGCACAGAAAGTGTCAGTTCAGTGATTTTCAACCCCCGTGCGTCAGGTGTGAGCGAATCAAAATTACACATTTTTTGTGTGTGCCAGATGGGCCAAAAATATATTTTTTGATGTGCCGCAGAATCTTAGTAATTAGTTGGTATGTGCCATGAGATGAAAAAGGTTGAAAGTCGCTGTGTTGGTTTCCTTCTTGCCCTGGAGACAGACATGCCACTGTTCCACAGGGACGCCAGCTCTGGAAAAGGCCAAGTACGGCACCAGCTGCAAAACTGCAGAGACGCGTCACAGTCCTGCCGACCTCGCTTCTGCCCGGGCAGAGGGACACCCACTGCTTTTAGGAAAGAAGGGCAGGGTCAAGCTTTCCTAATCTGAGGTGTTTTCCCGAGGGCATGTGTGAAAGCAATCTGAAGAGGTCCCTCTCCCCAGTTTGTGGGCAATGCTACCACAATGTGGAGTTCCTGGGCTTCCCTTTTTCAGGGTGCCACTGTCCTCCGCGAATAGTGACGTTAGAGACCAGAGCAAGCCAAGGACAGTGCCCTCAGCTAGAGCTGGCCTGGGAGGTGGGGTGGGGAGGGCGTGGAGAGCACGGGCAGAGCTGGGGGCTGATGTGGTCGGGGGGCCGTCGGCTGACACACACGGCCCAGTCAAGGCGGGGGTGAGGCCTGTATTCCGAAGCACCCCTGAAATCTGGACTAGCAGAAGTTTAATGCAAAAGCAGACTTCTTCACTGGCCGCAGAACAACGTCTGGATTCCTTCAAATGGCCTCTCGTTGCCTTGGAGGGATCTGCCCAGAGGCCACATCTCCAGTGTCACCTGCTCTCCACGCAGATCATGCTTCAGGCGCAGTGAAAGATTTCTGCCCTTTAGCTCAGGCCTGTCCTTTGTCCTTTGGCCTGCTTCTTCTCCCGAGGATGGACCTCCAGCCCCTCCTGGCTGCATTGGGACGTCTGCTCAGGAAAGACTCCTCCCTGGGGGTCCTTCCCATGTGCTTTTATTGTACTGAGGAATTCATTAATCTAATCATTGTTTAGCTCACCTTATAAGGTAATAAGTATGAATATTAGTCCCTCAACTAAGAAACAAATAAAATTTTATTTTTCAATACTCAACTTCATATCTCGCTTTGAGCTCTAATTCAACCAAACTAGAGGAAAAATTTAATCTCAGAACTTTCTAGACCTATCCTCAGGAACCCATCCCCAGCCCCCCACCCCCCTGGGGTTAAACTACATTTCTAGAATTCAAAGCATGAGGTGGGGGTGGGGGGTGGAGGGCCCTGAGGTCCTTAGTACTTGGTGCTCACAGGTTGTTCTTGGGAAGCTTGTTGCCCTGCCTGTAGGCTCCCTCCAGGCCCAGCTTCTCCTCCCTGCCTCTCACACGCTCTCAGAGACACCAGAATCCTGCAAGGCCAACCTGGTCTTCCTGGTCGTGACATTCTGCTGACTCCCTGCCAGCATCGCCAGGGAACAGGGCGAAGGTCTCAGCTCCCATCACCCAAGAACTTCCTCCCTGCCCCCTTTCCCCTCAAGCTCCGAGAGTCTTGTATAAATCTGGAGGGGGGCCCCTCCTCTTTCTCCTCCTCCTCCTCCACTATTTCTCTAACACAAACTATTTAAGTGTGGATGCTCTTTTCTGTCTTTTACTTTCTTAACATTTTCTCTATATGCTCTAAGGGGCTTAAGCCTTTTGGAAAATGAAGAATCCTCTCCTGCGGCTATGAATACACAATTGACTACCTATTTGAAGGTTGAATGCAGAGAAAAAAAAAAAAAAGAGGGGTGAAAAAAGCCCCCTAATATCTCAAAACATGACCCAGCCACAGATGTAGGCCACTCACTGCTGAGCCAAGGGAATAGGCCTAAGTAAACAGGTAATTAAAACATACCCTGTGCATACCCTATGCCTAGGATGAGTCCGTGATGTTATAATCATTCCATTACTTGTGTTCCAGCATTTGTTTCTGGGCAGCTCATGTCCCTTGCTACTTTTCCCAAGATCCTTTAAATGCCTCCATCCCAGACTTAGCTATTTGGACAAAGCATATTTCCAAATTGGAATATTCAAAATGATAGCATGCAGGAAGCAAGTCAAAACTGTGCTCCTTCTTCCTGTCGCCTAAAAAAAATATGCATGGGTTGATTTACATTGTCTGTGAAAGAATGTTTTATCACAAATCAAGATCTTGAATAATTTCAACAATGCCAGGGGAAAAGGGTATCTTCTTTTCACACCTTCTCTTTCGGTATTATTATTTTACTGTTTTCCAGAGAGGAGAAAGTCAACAGCAATAAAGACACGCATTTAAAAGTAGATTTCATTTCTTCTTAAATTACACATTGTGTTGTTTTTAATCATCAAGTTCAATATTGCAGCCTATGAAATTCTTTGGCTTTTTAAGAAAAGATAATAATCACTTAATGTACTTCATTTGCGCGCGTGCCGCCTCGCCCCGCCAGCCGTGCGTGGCCCGGCGTGTCCTGGAGGCGCCGGGAGGGCTCGCGGCCCGTGGATGAGCCGCTGCAACTGTCCCTGCTCCAGCCCCCTGCCGCTGGTCACCGCCCGGATAATTGCCACAGCGAGTCCCGTGTTTAGTGGAAACAATGTATTGATGACAAACATGTTTCCTATCGGGAAGCTAGAAAGATGGATCTGAATTCAGATTATGCAGTAAAAACAAGTTTGTAAACTCATTAGATAGACGAGATGCAGATTTACAGAGCCTGGGGAACACGAGGCGGACAGCCTCAGATCTGAGGGAAGAGGCAGCGTCAGGCCTCATCATTGTAACTCGTGGCTAAAAACCAGATTTTTCAGGGCACCCCCTGTGGAGGTGGGTATTGAACCTGCGAGTCCCCCGGGAGGCGCGGAGCACATGCCCGGTGGCCGTGGCGGAGCAGCTGATGGCTGGACCCCGGCGACCCGCATGGCGTTCCCTCGCTTGTGTGGCAGTCCTGACTAATCAGGGCGCTGAGCAAGCCAGTTAAGGCAACGGATTCTCTTTCTATGGGCTAGCTGACTGTCTTAGCTTGTTCGGGCTGCCATAAAAAAAATAAAAAATAAAAAAAACAAAACAAAAAATACCATTGACTGTGTGGCTTAAAAACAAGCATTTCTTTCTCACAGCTCTGGAAGCCGGGAAGCCCGAGATCAAGGCGCTGACAGACCCAGTGTCTGGTGAGGGCCGCTTCCCCGTTCCCAGATGCCGCCCTCTTGCTGTGTCCTCCCCCGTGGAAGCCGCCAGGCAGTGTCTGGGCTCATTAAGCCCATTCTGAGGACTCCACCCTCACGACCCAACCGCTATGCAAAGGCCCCCCTCCAAATATCTATTCAACATCTGAATTTGCAGTGGGGGCGGGGTGGGGGCACAGACAGTTTATAGCTGTGGGTTTACAGTTTAAAAAATGATTCAGTTTTTATATACTGCGCACCTAACCTCAGTTATATGTCCTGTCCATGCAGGTGTCTTAGCCCAAACCAGGCCTTCAGGACTACTGAAGGAAACAGAGAGGGAGAGAGGAGACACAGCCTAACTCCTAAAGATCTCTAAACTCCTACTTGAAAAGTGACTTATGTGGTAGGCTGAACAATGACATCCCAAAAGATATCCATGTCCTAACTCTCGGAACCAGTGGGTGCTACCGTATATGACAAAAACAGAACTTTGCAGATGTGACCAAGTTAAGGATATTGAGATGGAGATTCTCCTGGATAATCCAGGTGGGTACAAAGTGCTGTCACACATGTCCTTGTGGGAAGGAGGCAGAAGGAGGTTTAGCACAGAATAGGGGAAGGTGGCCATAGAGGAAGAGAAGAGAGTGGCCACAAGCCAAGGATTCCTGACAGTCCCCAGAAGCTGGAAGAGGCAGGGGAGGGATCTCCCCTAGAGGGAGCACAGCCGGTGGACACCTTGATTTCAGTCCAGTGAGACTGCTTTCAGACTTCTGGCTTCCGGAACTGTGAGAGAATACACTTCAGTTGAATGCAGCCACCCAGACTGTAATCATTTCGTACAAGGCCAGTAGGAAAGTGATCCAGCTTCCTTCAGGCAGGGAGCCTCTCCGAGCTCTGGGGTTTGGAGCCTTCTACATGTCTGAGACGCCAGTGCGTGGGGGTCATGGCACTAAGGGCTCTGCCTAGTAATTTCTTCTTTCTGGGTCTTTGCCTGATGCATGGAAATGGAGGGAGAAAGTTTGTCCTATTAAGTTGCTGAAGATGGATGTTCTATAAATAAAGTAAATTAATAATAAATATTATGATGATCAAAATAGATCCAGACATGGAAGTAGGGAACAGACTGACAAACCTCGCAGGGAAGGAAGATGGGGGGTGGGAAGAGCTAAACCGAAGAACTTATGCATATATGCTCAACCAATGGACACAGACAGTAGTGTGCGGAGGGGAGGAGGCGGGTCAGTGGGGGCAAAGGTGGGGAACATCAGTAACACTTTCAACAATAAATATACAAAAAACAGTTAACATTGGTTTTATTTTCAAATCAAATTAAAAACTGGATTCATGTTTTCAAAAACTTTACTCCAGAAAAAATATATATATATTGTACAATAAATTAATAACACCCAAGTAATACTAACTTATTCGACTACTTCAGCAATCCAACATTATTTATTGGGGCTCAGCAGCTAAACGAAGCCTGTTCTGTGGTAGTTTTGTTTGACTTGAGGGCTGAGAAGTTGGAGGCAACGACATTTCCTGCACTTACAGGCTTTTCCCCCAGGTCTGACATTGAGTTTACTTAATAAAATGCTTTTGTAACAAAATGAGCATGTATATGATGAAATAGCTTAGACTTTTGGAAATGTGCCAGTGTCAGGCTATTTTTTTTCATCTTTGTCTTGTCGGTGCCCTAGGGTCCAGACTGTTCACTGTAGCGACATGTGAAGGGAATGGATGTTTTCACTGTCATCGTCATGGGGAGAGGGACATCCTGAGACAGAAGGAGGTGGGATGACCGAAGGACTTCCTTACTCCCTGCACTGGGAGTGAGTTGGACCCAAATTCCCAGGTGGGAAGACGCCTCCTGTGGTTTTAGGAGTAGGACTGAGCTGCTCCTGGCCATCTGGAGGCGTGCTGGGGACAATAACCAGAGTGAGTCTCTCCTTTCTGGAAGCAGTAGCACCACTGACGGGGTAGATGGTGGTCGGCTTCTACCAGAGCCAGCAGCCAGGGTAACGGCGGTGAAGCCTTCTGGTCACGGGAAGATGCCTTTGATGTTTGGTGTTGTTAGTAATGGTGAGAGTAACTTGGAATGGCCTGTGGCGTTTTGGACATGGGGAAGGGGGCCTGGGAATGACCCAACTTTCTGCTCTTCTGTGTGTGCAAGGTCTTCAAGTTGGCACGCTTGAGAACTGAATTGTTTACCCTGAGCTAGTCAAGATGGATATTTGGACAGACGCCATTGGGGTCGTGCAGCTTCCTGCAGGGTTTACTCAGCTTTCCCGACTGCTCCCGATGGTACCAGTAGCCAGTGATCCCACTGGTGTTTCCTCTTCCTCTCCCAGCACTCGTACAGCACTCATTTAGTGGCCACATGACACATCTGTGCTGGTGGGGTGGCCACATGACAAAATTTAAGCCAGGAGGACACAAGTAGAATCGGTGTGTGTAACTTCTGAGGACTCTACAAAAAAGAGGCTGCTCTCCGTGGGTCCCCCCCCCCCTTGGCTGGTATAGGATCTAGTGTTGAGTCACCTTCAGCCATGAAGGGTGATGCCCTAGGGTAACGCAGAGCACCAGGGTGGAAAGACCACGTGCTCCGCTCCCGAGTGAGCTCCCGAAGAGCCACCCCACCAGCACAGACCTACGAGGATGTGCAGTGAGAGAGAAATAGAAATCCAGCTATTGGAAGTCACTTACTTTTGGTGCCTTATTTTTACAATGTTATTCTTATTCCAAGTAATACAGATATTGGTATTTATCATTATAAAAACTTTAGATATGTGGCATTGCCCTAGATGCTAGGAAACGGGCAATGAAAGGAAACTGCAGCAATCGGGTAGCTGATGAACTCCGCAGTGTCGAGGCAACATTTAGTAACATGGTCCTCACAGTCAGCTGGAAGACAGACCCCACGTCTACAGTCATTAGCCCTAAAGAAAACAGCGAGAAAGCCAGAATATTTGTATGTTGGCTGTTCTTTGCTGCTTTCCACAGGTTATTACAAAAAAAGAAATGAGCACAGGCAAAAACTGGCCAATTTGCAAGAACTGGGAGATAATAGAACCCCATGTGGCTGGAAAAATCAACTGCGCTGAATCCCACAAAGGCAGGAGATAAGGCATTCCTGAGAGTGTTTTTCAAAGCCCTGCCATTAAAAGATTCTCAACCAAACAAAGCGAGTCAGACCTAGCAACAAAGCTCAGATTAAGTCTGTGGTGTCAGATGGCCGCAAAGAGAACTGCCATTCCTGGGGGACGAGATGACGGCTAAACTCTGAAGCCAGCAAATAAGGCACGTTTAGGAAATAATGCCCAGTGAAGAATTCGGGAAGGTTGCTGCCACATTAAATCAGACCAGGATCAAATAGACGAGAAACCTGCCGTGTATTTGAGCTAATTAATGTCAAACAAACTACGGGCCTGTGATTATTCAACACTAACGCAATCCTCCGCCTTCTGAAACGAACTGGGCTTCCTTCAAGGAGGGCTCAGGAAAGACATGTCTCCAAACTCAGATGTGGTCCTGAGGGGCAATGGACAAGGAAGAACCACCCAGTTACAGCCACGGGCTCAGGGGACAATGAACGAGGGAATTCCTCCCAGAACCCAGAACCTGTCTTACCAGGGCAAGACTCTATAACTACTGCCCAAGAAGACTCCATCATTGCTAAGGACCTGTGGCTGCTGTGTATTTTTTATTCTTCTCTTTTCTGAGAAGAAATTCCTACTGTGCATATCTTGTCTTACTCACCATTGTTTATTGACGATGTTGTGGGTGCAGGGATGGGTGAGGCGGGGGATGGGATGAGGATGAGGAGGGAACCAGCTGGTTACTTGTGGACGAGGAGACTCACCCAAATCTGGTGGAGGAGGCTGCGTATTGCCCAGATAGCTCGGATTTTAAGGTGGGTGCAGTGGCTGGATGGAGCCCCGACCCGTCTCTTTTAGGGGAGGGGTGAGTGTGCTCTGTGTGAGGGAAGCACAGGGTATACGCAGACATGTGGGTTATCAGAGGGTGGGCCTTTGGAAATTGCGACTTCCTTCCCAGCTCTCTTTTCAGCAAGGTATGAACATGTGACTAATTTTTGGCAAAAACGGAGTGAGTTGAAGTGGGATGTGTCGCTTGGAGATGATTTGCAACTTAAAGACAAGCTGTCTCCCTCGATATTGGCTTTCCACCTCTTCCCATAGTTACAGTGTGGATGTTGGGGCAACCTAGCTGTAACAGTGCGGATGAAGATAAGGCAGTACCCTTGGTGACAGGTTAGCAAGAACCTGTGTCCCTGAGCTGCAGAAGCCTCTCCAGCTCCTACTGGACATGGTGTTCTTGAGAGAGATGCTTTTATCTTATTTAAGGCACTGAATTTTGGGACCCTTTGTTATAGCAGCTTCATTTTATTTTATTTATTATTATTACTATTTTTTAATCCTCTCCCGAGGATATTTTTACATTTATCTTCAGACAGAGTGGGAGGGAGAGAGAGAGTGAGAGAAACATCAATGTGAGAGAGACACATTGATTGGTTGCCACCTGCATGGCCCCAGAGGGGTCTGGGACGAACTGCTACCGAGGTACGTGCCCTTGGTCGGAATCGAACCCGGGACTCTGGTCCGCAGGCCAACACTCTAACCGCTGAGCCAAACCGGCCAGGGCAGCAGCTTAATTTTAAACCAACGAATATATACCTCGTATTGGCCTCGTGTGTAAACATTTCATTGGTGAACACATGAAATCTTTTCTGGATTACACTTGGCTGGTTTTCACTGTTCTAAAGAGTTAGATGTTCCTATTGCTTCAGACGTGAGCGCCTTTCTCAGTCACCCGAGTGGCTGTTGCCACAGGGCAGAGGCAGTAGGTGTCAGCCTGTTCATGTTGCTGTAGAAAATGCCACAGACTGGGCAGCTTATCAACAATATACATTTATTTCTCACAGTTCTGGAGGCTGGAAACCAGGGTGCCAGCATGGTTGGGTGAGGGCCTTCTTCCAGGTGGCGGACTTGCTGTGTCCTCACGTGGCAGAAGGGACTAGAGAGCTCTGTCCCTTTGGTGATGAGGGCAGTCGTCCCATTCACGAGGGCAGCAGACTCAGCTAATACCGTCAGTTGGGAGTTAGGTTTCCAACATAAGAATTTGGGGGGGGGGGTGGGCACGAACATTCAGACCATGGCAATAGGTGATCATTTGTGGACAGGACAGCGAAAGCCCGTCTGCAGAGGGTTGGGGCAAAACCGAAAGTTGAAGAGGTAAAGCCCGCTGCAGACTCCTGGCCGTGGGTCTGTCCGAGTCCGTCGGTGTCAGGCTGAATCGCCACTCCTGCAGCTTTCAGTCTTGACTTTTCCCTTCCAGAGATCTTAATTTAGTCCCAGTGATTCCTCCTGCACATCGAAGTAATTTGCAAGCATAATGGAAAAGATCAAGGTGAGATGCCCTTTCAACCCTCAAGCTCTCCAAAATATATCAAAGATTCGTGAGAAGACGTTACTTACATCCCTGCTTATGCTGGTTCTCTCTCTGGTCACCATCCTCTCTCGCATGTCTTCCCACGGGAGCCGCACAGTATGGTGACATCCATAAACCCCATCACTAGTAGAGAAATCAGTAGGTCACAGGCTAAAAATATTTCCTTCTTTACAATTCTGTACTCACTATACCACCCTTATTTGCAAGGAGGTTTCCTGATGATGAAAATCTTAGGGAAGTAGGTGGGCCTCCTGTTTGGGATCTACCAAAACACTTCTCAGGTCCAGTTCTCCTTGTCCTCCGGGTGCCTCTAGCACTTTAGTCTTACCTTTGCTTTTAGGTGTGAGACTATGATGCTAATTAGTCTCTGTTGGACTGGACTCTCCTTGAGTTGTGATGACAGTGACCTGGAATGAATACTCTTGCACCTACCTCAAATCGCCTTTTTTATAGGTGACGATCACTTAATAATCCTCAGCCTGAGTGTGAAAGAAAATCATTAGGTACCTGAAAGTTTCTCATTGTGTTTCTGGTTCTACTTGTTAAACCTTGAATGATCTTAAGGCTTTTGGAAGAAGATTGCAATGATCAGAATCCCAAGAACTGACTTCAAATTTAGGCTATTCCTGTCATTTTGGATTTTCGCCTGAGTAGATTTTTAGAATGCGGCTATTTTCAAATTAAATCAGATTTCGCTTCTTTCCTGTGCACTGGATTTAGTTCAGGATTTCACTTTTGTTCTCCCAACATTTGACTCCTTGCCCATCCCTACTTTTGTTTTATCACTCATATTTTGCTGAAAAGTATATTTTGAGGTCCCAACTCTTCATGTGTTCAACTGGACACCCCACTCTGATCTTTCTTTTGTCTTTCCCAAATAAATACATAACCTGTATGATCATTTGGTATTATGCACCATCTTTGGGTGACATAATTTAATTTTGTATGCTCACATGCAAATAAGCGTTATCCAATAATAAAAAGTGGTAGATGTACTTGAATCAAACACTTTGATAATTATACAATCTTTAAATTAATTAATGGGCCAAAGGCAGCTAAACATTAGCATTTAGAAAGATCTCTACAGCATTAGCTGCTA
This sequence comes from Tadarida brasiliensis, assembly GCA_030848825.1. NCBI lineage: Eukaryota > Metazoa > Chordata > Mammalia > Chiroptera > Molossidae > Tadarida > Tadarida brasiliensis. The sequence goes on along the minus strand of CM061260.1, from coordinate 41,704,968 downwards.
ATGAGTTCATTTAGATCCATCATGCAACCCGTTTTGGAAAGCACAGACCATATTTAATCATATTCAATCAGATCTAATATTGAAATTATGAACACAAGGCATTGTTGAGTGTGAAATTACCATAGAATTTTAATTGTTAAACACATTTCTTGTTGGTACTTATAGATGAATGATAATTTGATGAGCAAGTAGGTAATCTGTATACAGTGGGAAGTTTAAGGAATAATAAGGAATCCTAAAGTGTCCTGGTTCAAGCAGATCATTCTAAATTTGTTTGCCTCAGTGGCTTCAGAAGCTGTACTGCCCTCAGGTAAGAGGGTACACTTTGGGCCTTATTTTTCCTTCTAGTCTGTAATTTTTTGGAGAGAGAGAATATAGAAAATTTTAGAAATGTATTATTTTAACAATTGATTTATATAACATTTTAATTGAAATATACTACTAATAACACAGAAATACCCCGCCCCACCTGACTTCTTTTCAGTTACTACTTACACTCTTATCCTGACTTCTAACAACGCTGAAGAGTCTTGCCTGTTTTTTAAAACTCATCTTTATTGTTGAATGTATCACAGGTGTCTCCCCTTTTTTTCCCATTGACCCCCCTCCTCCCTAATCCCATCCCCCTCCTGCCTTCCCCACACTATTGTCGGTTTCCATTGGTTATGCATATATGCATAGAAATTCTTTGATCTGATCCCGCCCTCCTTCCCCCTTCCCTTTGAGGTTCATCAGTCTAACAACCAATTTGTACTTAATTCCTTCATCTTTCACCCATCTCTCCAGCCACCGCCCATATGGCAAGCAATAAAAAGTTCTTTGTATCTATGCGTCTGTTTCTGTTCTGCTTGCTCCTTTTGTTTGTAGATTCAATTGTTGATAGATATGTACTAATTGCCATTTTATTGTTCATATTTTTGTTCTTCTTCTCCTTCAAGAAGACCCTTCAACATTTCATATAATACTGGTTTGATGGTGATAAACTCCTTTAGCTTTTATTTGTCTGGGAAACTCTTGATATGTCCATTGATTCTAAATGATAGCTTTGCAGGATAGAGTAATCTTGGTTGTAGGTCGTTGCTTTTCATCACCTTGAATATCTCTTGCCACTCCTTTCTGACCTGCAGTTTCTTTTGAGAAATCAGCTGACAGTCTTATGGGAGCTCCTTTGTAGGTAACAAACTGCTTTTCTCTTGCTGCTTTTAAGATTCTCTCTTTGTCTTGAACCTTTTGCATTTTGATGATGATGTGTCTTGGTGTGGACCTTTTTGGATTTATCTTGTTTGGGACTCTCTGTGCTTCCTGGACTTGTGTGTCTGTTTCCTTCACCAAGTTAGGGAATTTTTCTGTCATTATTATTTCAAATGGGTTTTCAATTTCTTGTTCTCTCTCTTCTCCTTCTGGCACTCCTATTATGCGAATATTGGCATGCTTGAAGTGGTCCCAGAAGCTCATTACACTATCCTTATTTTTTTGGATTCTTTTTTTTTTTTTTTTTGCTGTTCTGATTGGGTGTTTTGCTTCCTTATATTCCAAATAGATGGTTTGCTTCTTGGCTTTACCTACTTTACTATTGATTCCCTGTAAATTATTATTTATTTTAGTTAGTGTATCCTTCATTTCTGACTGGTCCTTTTTTATGTTGTTGATGTTTTCACTAAGTTCTTTGGAGGTCTCCTTTAAGTTCCTTGGAGGTCTCACTAAGTTCCTTGAATGTCTCACCAAGTTCCTTGAGCAACCTTATAACCAGTGTTTTGAACTCTGCATCTGATTGATTGCTTATCTCCATTTTGTTTAGTTCTTTTCCTGGAGTTTTGTTCTATTCTTTCATTTGGGACATGTTTCTTTGTCTCCTCATTTTTTCTGCTTCTCTGTGATTTTTTCTATGTATTAGGTAGAGTTGCTATGTCTCCTAGGCTTCCTAGGGTGGCCTATTACTGTAGGTGTCCTGTAGGATCCAGTGGCACAGCCTCCCTGATCACCCCAGCTGGGCCCTTGAGGTGCACCCCTAGTGTGGACTGTACACCCTTCTGTTGTAATTGAGTCTTGATTGCTGTTGGCTTGTCAATGGGAGGGATTTACTCAGGCTGATCAGCTGCAAGGACTGGCTGTGCCCGCTGACCACTGGCCTCTGACTACCTTGGAGGATCAGCTGTGTAGGGGCCCAACACACAGAGCAAGACTTACTTCAGCAGGGCTCTGTTACCCACTGAGTCCACTCCTTGAATGTGTCACTTGTGGAGGTGGTTGGGTGGTGGTGCTTCGATGTGGTCCGAAGCTGCCCACTGAGTGTGCTGGCTCTGGGGCAAGGTCGGCCACTGCCTGTGTTCTATCCAGGGCCACCCGGCATAAGCTACAAAGTGATCTGCCAATGGTCTGCTTCTTGTGCTGGGCCTGGAGGTGCCCAGGAAAAGCCAAGTTGTGAACCAAGGCTGGTTGCTTCTAGTGCCAGGCCTGGGGCCACTCAGTGAGAGGTATGGGGCTCTCTGAGACCAGCTGCTTGTTTGAGAGATTTTAGGAAACTCTGAAGCAGAATACAAGACAGGCCAATCCTATGGTAAAGCCTTTGGAAACAGCTTGGGTGGGCCGAAAGTTGGGTGGGGCGGGGCCTCAGGGAATCACCAGGGCGGGGCCAACAGTGTGAGTCAGGTTGCTGGAGTCCCAGATATGGCGGCCCATCTGCTGCCCCAGGGAAGAGCTTACGAAAGGAACAAAAGCCTCCACCAGCTTGTCTGTCTAAGAGAAAGCTGCCTCTCCAGCCCTGTCCTGAGGCCAAACAGCTCAGTTCTTCCCTATCTGTCTCTCCTGCCTTTCAAGCTGCCTTCCCTCCGAGCTCAGAGGGAGTGAGTCAGAGTGAGTCTGAGTAAGTCTGTGCGCGGGCCCTTTAAGAGGAGCTGCCTGGGGCTCCAGCAGCCTCATCCTCCCTCAGCCTCAGTTCCCGCTGGTTTTTCCAGCCAGAAGTGATGGGGACTTCTCTTCCTGGCACTGGAACCCTGAGCTGGGCGCTGGTGTGGGACAGGGACCCCTCACTACTCAGGGAGGACCTTCCCAGCTGAGGTGTCCCTCCTGATTTTTATCCGCCACATGTGGGTGTGGGACCAGCCCGTCCGCCTCCGCCCCTCCTACCAGTCTTGATGTGGCTGCTGCTTTAATTTCGTAGTTGTAGGACTGCCATTCAGCTCGATGTCAGGTGGTTCTGAATGATGGTTGTGCTGTAGTTCAGCTGTAACTTTGATGTGGTTGTGGGAGGAGGCGAGACCGCGTTTACCTACGTGCCATCTTGACCGGAAGTCTGTTTTTGTACTTTATATAAATGGAATCATACAGTATATATTTTTTGGTCTGGCTTCTTCTGCTTAACATTACATTTGTAAGATTTATGCATACTGTTTTATGGCCCAGGTTACACAAACACTGTGTAACATTCCAGTGGGTGAACCACCCACAGTTCATTCATTTTACTGTTGGAGAGCATTTGGTAGTTTCTAGTTTCTGGCTATTATGAGTTGTGCTGCTCTGAGCATTCTAGTGCATGTTTCATATACAATTGTGGTAAGAGCCATGTAACAGAAAACTTGCCATCTTAACCATTTTTAAATATACAGGTCGGTAGTGTAAAGTACATTCTCATTGTTGTGCAACCAATCTCCAGAACTCTTTTCATCTTGCAAAACTGAAACTGTACACCCATTTAACAACAACTCACTTCCCGCTTCCTCCAGCCACCTGCAACCACTGTTCCACGAGGCAGATGACTCGAGATACCTCATGTGAGTGGAATCACAGTTTTGTCTTGGGGACTGCCTTATTTCACTTAGTATAATGTCCTCAAGGTTCACGCATATTGTAGCATGTCAGAATTTCCTTCTGTTTTAAGGCTGAATAATGTTTCATTGTATGTATATACCACATTCTAGTGCATGCTTTTGATAAACATATGTCCACATTTCTGATGGGATTACATGTGGTTGGGTCATAAAATATGCAAAGATTTGGCTTTAGTAGATTTTGCCAAACGATTTTTACAGTGGTTGTACCGATTAACACTCTCACCAGACATGTGTGAACTAGCTACATTTTAATGCAGGAAAATGATTGTTTCTTCTAGCTATGTACATTACAATGACCAGATGCTATTATAGAAAAGAATGCATAGGATTGTGTTGAGTGTATTTTCATTTTTAATACTCATGCTATTAATTAAGATAACATGAACTTCTACTGTAGGTACAGTTCATTTCTCACTCACTAAACAGTTCAGTGTGGGTGTTCCCACTAAGGCAGTCTCCTTGCCCCTGAGAACTGATTGGAGGATTCAGAATTCTTTCATGTTGTGGCTCCACCATATTCCACATGTGACTTCCAATGTCGCCCTGAGCTTTGAGACCCAGAGTAGAGTGTGTGGAGCAGGCACACCATCTTCTTGACCATCTCAGCCGGGGAGTGACATATATTCTTTCTGTTCACGCTCCCTTAGTAGGAACGAGTCTCATGGCCACATCTAGATGCAAGGGGTGGTGGGGATGGGGGCTATTCTGGGCAACTGTTCTCATCAACAGCTCTACCTGGACAAGGAGCACAAATATTATGTTGTATTTCAACTGTTAGACAGTTAACTGTGTTTGCACACATGCCTTTGCATTTTTATGTACCACTCCCTCAAGACTGGATTCTCCTCGGGATCCCTGGCTTAAAGCAGTGATGCCAGAGACCAACTGAAGGATCTTAGACTATGGACGAACACGATCTGTTATTGAGACACAGCTGGTAGGAGAGAGCGTTTATAAAATGCTGTACACAGTGAGCCCCTGTCTTCATGGTAACATCTTGCATAATTTCCTCACTGTTTGAGGTCGTTCTCGTAACTTTATAAGTAAGGAGAGTGACTTGCAGGGAAATTGAGAAGTGAGTCTGTACAGGGGCACCTTTTAGGACACTTGTCCTCTATAATCTGGCTCAGTATCTGGTAGATCCCTGACAAACACCAGGCGCAGTACTTCGAAGTGCCGATCTAAATCAAGGCTTTGGATCTGGACTACCTGGAGAAGCTTCAGGTCATGCAGGGCTCAACCTCGTCCAGTATCTACATATTAAGCGTAAGACAAGCATGCAGGTCGCATAAATCTAAGGTGACAAATAAGAGAAAGGGCCCAGCCTTAGTTATCCATTCTGTGGTCACAATAATTTTGTTTTACAAGATAAAAGGGAATGCAGCTTATTAGCATAAGTAAGGAAAGTGGCAAAATCTCTGCTGAAGGTGACAAAGACTGAGCTGTCTGGCTGAGACCTGTTTGGAGTATCTATTGATTCTTTCATCTCTGATCCGTAACCAAAGGCAGCTGTGTACATTACCTGTTGCAGTAGCTTTTCATTTGTTTCCTAAAATGTGTCTGTGTTTCTCAGCTGTGTTATGAGGCTGTTGTCAGTTGAACGAGTTTTGTGGCACTTGAAGCTACACATATAAGGGATGGTTTTGGGTAGCAGGGGGATGGAGAAGTCTCCAGACATAGATCACAGCTACATGTATTGAATCCAAACAATGTGCAATTACTACATGCTACACACTTTATCTGTACTTGTCCCTTTAACCCGCACATGGAAGAGAAAATGGGGTTTCAGAAGGGTGACCTGTGCACGGTCCCTTAGCTAGTAAAAGAAGCCATACTATGAACTGGCTCTGACTCCTAATCACAGGCTCCACAGCCAAGAGCAGAGAGGTCCTCCTAAAGGGAGGTGCTAGAGAAACCAGACAGTAGACAACAGTGCATGGATCGTCTTCTGAGTCATAGACTAGCCTTCAGTAAACTTGACATCCCCTTTGACAGTGAGGACTCACTATCATTGCCATGCATCACCATGACCTTTCCCAGAAGTAGTTAGAGCTTTTTGTGAAATACACAGAAGCTAAAAAGCAATCACAGTTTTCTGATGTTTTAATGTCTAAATAATCTTTTCATTTTTAACAGATACCACAAATGTGCAGACCAGCCAAGTTTCCCAACCATTAGAAGTACTGGTTTATTACAATAAATCCCATTAAAGATACAATTGCTCTAGGGAAACTGGATTTTTTTTTAATTAAAAAAAATTGTTTTTCTTTATTGATTTTTAGAGAGAGAGGAAGGGAGAGGGAGAGAGAGATGGAAATATCGATGAGAGAGAACATCAATTGGCCGCCTCCTCATGCCCCCCACTGGGGATCAGGTCCACAAACTGGGCATGTGCCCTGACTGGGAATCGAACCGGCGACCTCTGGGTGCATGGGTCAATGCTCATCCACTGAGCCATACAGGCTGGGCAAAACAGTGGATTTTAAAAAATATGGCTTTATGCCTGTATCAGGTTGCCTCAAAATGATTATTTACCAGTTAGAGAGGCAGATTAATTCTGTAGTGTCGGGGAGGGGAACCTTTTTCTTCTACCCTTCCAGGCTGGTCTAATAATTAAATTGACATGAGACAGATTAATAGGAGAAAATAAAATTTAATTCGTATGTACAGAGGTTTCATAGATATGGGACCTAAAGAAATAACCAAAGCAAGCAGCTTTTATAATTTTTAGATAAAGAAGCAATAAATTTGTGAAGAATTGACAAGGCAAAAATGATTGGACTTGGGGCAGTAAATTAGTAGAGAAGAAACGAGTTTTGTTTCTACATTCCTCTCGGATGGGTCTCTACCTCCTGGTGCGGGGAGGCTTCCTTTCACATGGGAGATTTATTTTCTGTTTCCAGGAAGACAGGGAGAGGAAGGTCAGAGTGTCTTTCTTATACTGGTTGTTTCTCAAGTAACTTTAATTCAAAATAATTAATATGCCAAATTGGCATATTTTGGGGTGCATATTTTGCTACCCACAGAATAGTAAAGGGAAGTTTAATTTGTTACCCAGTCAGAAAGAAACTGGAAAAATTCAACTGTAACTATCTCAAGAGTATCTGTTTCTTTTTTATGTCTTATTTTGCTTCCCAAAGTATTGGCCACTATTTGACGTATGACAAACAGTTCTACCAATTTAGGAAACATTTACATTTTTCAATCCCTTCCCATCTGTTTTCAATCTCAACTCTCAAGTACTTTATTTGGTGAATTCCATAACACATTTAAATTAATTAGAATTATTTTACTAGAGGCATTAGAGCAGGTTAAATAAAATCCAACTCCTCAGTTGCACTAACCATGTATCAAGAGTTCACACGTGGCTAGTAGATACCATATGAGATAGCTCAGAAGTAGAATGCTCTGTCACCTCAGAAGTTCATTAGACAGTCTGTCTTCTTCATCCACCTGGCCGGAGGGGAAGGGACGTGTGGAGGAGGCCGACACTGTTCTAGAAAGTTTTGGCCTGGACATGGCACACATCACTTTGCTTACGTTTCACTGGGGGAAACAAATCTTTTGGACTTCTATGCAATGGGGTCTGGTGTCTCAGTTTGTTCGGACTCCAATAACAGAAATACCATAGTCTGTGTGGCTTAGGAGCCCAAGTCTGGAGGCTGAGAAGCCCAAGATCAAGGGGATGTCAGATTCTTGTCTGCTGAGAACCATTTCTGGAGTCTCACTGTGTCGTTGTGTGGTGGAGGGGGGAGAGAGGCACTCCTGCCATTCTTGAGACTCCACTGTCATGACCTAACCCCTCCCAAAGGCCCCACCTTCAAATACCATCACAACAGGGATTATGGTTTCAACATATAATTATCATTTTTTATGCTTTATAATGTTATATATTTTTGTGATTTCATATGTTTTTGTTTGTAGCATATAGAATGAGGCATGGGCCTAAATGTATTTATCGCCATACCAATGATCAGTATGCCTAAGAGCAGGAGTCCACAAACTACGGCCTGTGGGCCATATTTGGCCTGCTGCCTGTTTTTGTAAATAAAGTTATATTGGAGCTTTATTTCAACCACATAAAACAATGAAGAAAGAAATAATGAAACCATAGGGCCTGAATTTTAGTAGGCAGACAGCCATCTCCACGACACCAGCCAAATTTACCACCACAAGCATGGTCTAGGGGAAAAGCCTTTGGAACTAGACTTGGTCTCAGTCCTGGTTCTGCCTTCAAACGGCTTGACATTGAGCAAGTCAGATACCCTGACTCAGATTCCTCTTTTTTTTTTTTTTTAACAAGTTTTTAATTAGTGTTTAAATTTTTTTTTAATTTCCTTTTTTGATTTTAGAGAAAGAAGAAGTGAGAGGGAGAGAGAGATAGAAACATCGATGAGAGAGAACATCGATTGGCCACCTCCTGCATGCCCCCACTGGGGATCAGGCCCATAACCTGGGCATGTGTCCTGACCGGGAATCGAACCGACGACCTCTTAGTGCATGGGTCAATGTTCAACCACTGAGCCACATCGGCTGGACAGATTCCTCATTTTTAAAAGACACCAGTGGTGATATCTAATTCCTAGGGCCTTTGTCAGGATTAAATATTAAAATGCGTGTGATGTAGAACTGACAATGTGCTTTACAGTTTACATACATATCTCTGTGTGCAAGGTTGCGTGACAGACCCCGGCTCCTCACACCTCTCAGCAGCCTTGGCTTTTGTCATGAGACTTCGTGGTAGAGCTTCCTGCCCCTTGAATCTGGGTTGACCTGGTGACTTGTTTTGGCCGATAGGATGATGCAAACGTGTCCCTGTGCCAGTTCTGAGCTTACGCTTTTTTTTATTTTTTTTATTAATTTGTTTTTGTTCCAGATGCTTCTCCTTTTTCGCCCATTGACACCCTCCTCCCCATCCCCCCCGCCCCATCCCCAGCTTTGAGCTTACGCTTTTAGAAACTTTGTGGGTTTCTGCCATCACAAGGAGAAGAGAAAAACCTCTTGGGGGAGCTGGTCCCAGGAGGAGGGTGATGGAGAAGTGGAAGAGTGGTACCAGCTGGCCCCTCTTAGATCAGTCAACCCAGAGCAAGTGCATGTTCTAAACAGATGCTTATTACTGTACGACACAGAGGTGTTTATTGTTGTTTTTCATCACACACTGGTAATATAGTGATAGTAAACAACTATAACTAGTTTGTTCATGTGTATCTATTCACTTGAACAACTTCATTAATATAATCCATCTAAAAGTCGGTTAAGAAAAGGTTTGACTGGCTTACAAAATATATTTTACAATATTATATTTTATATGGCAACTTGAGAAGAGGGGTTTAAAAGATGTAAATAGAAATAACAAATGAGATAAAACAAGGAAGGAAGAATTATGTGAACACTGCTTTTGGGTAAAGGATCAGCTAGTAAGTATTTTAGACTTTGCAACTTCTAGGTTCTGCCTTTATGGTTTGAAAGCATTGTAGACAATATGCAAACAAATGAGTGTAACTCTTGTTCAGGTAAAAGTTTATTTATAAAAATAGGCAGCAGGCCAGACTTGGCCTACAAGCCATAGTTTGTGGAGTCCTGCTCCTCGCATACTAATGACTGGTATAGAGCTAAATACATTTAGGCCCATGCCTCATTTCATATACTGTAGACAAAAAAGTGTGAAATTATGAAAAGAGTACAAAATTACAAGACATGAAAAAGGATTGCTGTGGCAGGCCAAAGGTCAGAGCTGCTGCTGGGTTGAATGAGCTCATCTAATTTGAGTCTTTAGCCTAATGCTCAGCACATAAGGCATGCTCTAATACTGTGAATTATTATTAATGTGAGAGCAATGTAAAACATATTACATATTTATAATATTAATTATAATACAAACAAATATAAAATTTTTATAAATGATATAAAATATTTAAAACCTCATATTTTTGGTTAATAATAATTAAGCTAAGATAAAATGAAAAATAATAAAAAAAGTATATAAGCTCTGTAAGTATATCTTACTACTTCTGCTTCACCAGCCTGGGTTACTAATAAGGCCATATCTCACTATCAAGCTATTTTTTCTTTCATCCTTTGGAGTTCCTTCATTCATGGGTTTGTTTAGTCCAAGCTATCAGTCTTCAATATGTTGGCTTCTTGGAGAGTAAAATGAAAATTGTAACCAGTCTACAACAAGCCCTGATGTGTTACCACAGGGAGCCACATGACGCACTGAGGATTCTCTTATTTGCTTCTCAGCACATGGTGTCTGATGTGTAAGCTACTCCGTTGTCGAGGGCACCAGAGCTTGGACTAGCTCCCTCTGTCCGGGCTACCACAACACTGCCACAGAACTGCTGTGACACTGTTGCGGGGGGAAAGGTAACATGGGGGGCATCTGAGAGTACTGCCCTCCCTAGTCTGCCTCGGAGGCCATGTTCTTTCCGCTATCTCTTTACCATTCCCAAAGCCTGTTAGAAGTTATGTCCTCCTACTCCCACCGTCTTTCTGGTCCTATAGTGCACTACTCAAGGTATGGGCTGTTCTTGGTCAGTGTCCATGGTCACTGGGATGGTTAATGGTATGTGTCAACTTGACTGGGCTGAAGGATGCCCAGATGGCTGGCAAAACACTATTTTGGGAGGCGTCTGTGAGAGTTTCTGGAGATTGGCATTTTATTAGGTGGACTGAGTAAAGAAGATTGCCCTCACCAATACAGGTGGGCATCATCTAATCTTTTGAGGTCCTGGATAGAACAAAAAGGTGGAGAAAGGGTGGATTTTCTTCCATCTTGAGCTGGGACATCCATCTTCTGCTCTGGGGCATGAGACTCCTGGTTCTCAGGTCTTTGGACCCTAGAAAGCCCCCAGTCCCCAACTTGGAGTGACACCATCGATCCCCTTTGTCTCATGCCTCCTGACTTGGATGGAATCACACCATTGGCCTTCCTGGTTCTCCAGCTTACAGACTCCAGATCGTGGATTCTCAACCTTCATAACCAGGTGAGCCAATTCTTATATTAAATCTCCTCTAATAAATATGCCTTATTGGTTCTGTTTCTCTGGAGAACTTTAACAATTCAGTGACATTACTACATAAATATTATGAATAAAGCATTCATGTTAATAACATGTAAAATGAATGGAAATCTATACAGATTATATACATATATTTATACATACATATACATATATATGTGTGTGTATATATATATTTTAGCTTTATTTTATTATATATGTATATTTATTTTTGTTACAGATGTTTCTCTTTTTTTCCCCCATTGACACCCTCCTCCCAACCCCCCCCCAGCATTATTGTTTATGTCCTTGTTTATGCACACATGCATATAAGTTCTGTGGTTTATCTCTTTCCTCTTCCCCCCAGCCTCTCTTCTGAGGTTTGTCAGTCTGCACCCCACTTCCATGTCTCTGGGTCTATTTTGTTCCTCAGCTTGTTTTGTTCATTATATTCCACAAATAAGTGAGATCATGTGATATTTGTCTTTCTCTGATTGGCTTGTTTCACTTAGGATAATATTCTCCAGGTCCCTCCATGTTGTCTCAAAGGATAAGAGATCTCTCTTTCTTACAGTTGCATAGTATTCCATTGTGTATATGTACCACAGCTTTTTTATCCACTCATCTATTGATGGACACTTGGGCTGTTTCCAGATCTTAGCAATTGTAAATAGTGCTGCTATGAACATAGGGGTACATAATATTCTTTCTGATAGGTGTTTCAGGCTTCTTAGGATATATTCTTAGAAGTGGGATCACAGGGTCAAATGGCAGATCAATTTTTAAATTTTTGAGGAAACATCATATTGTTTCCCACAGTGGCTGCACCAATCTGCATTCCCACCAGCAGTGTACTAGAGTCCCCTTTTCTCCACACCCTCGCCAACACTTGTTTGATGATGTGTTGATGGCAGCCATTCTGGCAGGTGTGAGGTGATACCTCATAATTGTTTTAATTTGCATCTCTCTAATGATTAGTGACATTGAGCATTTTTTCATATGTCTCTTGACCATTTGTATGTACTATTTGGAGAGGTGTCTATTTAGGTTCTCTGCCCATTTTTTAATTGGGTTCTTTGTCTTTCTTTTTTTGAGTTGTATGAGTACTCTATGTATTTTGGAAATTAACCCCTTATCTGATGTATCGTTGGCAATTATGCTCTCCCATATAGTGGGTTTCCTTTCCATTTTTATGGTTGTTTCTTTTAATATAGAACCAAAAAAGAGCCGAACGGCCACAGCAATCTTGAAAAAGAAGAACAAAGTAGGAGGGATCATAATACCAGATATCAGGTTATACTACAAAGCCATAGTAATCAAAACAGCCTGGTACTGGCACAAGAACAGGCATATAGATCAAGGGAACAGAACAGAGAACCCAGAAATTGACCCAAGTCATTATGCTCAATTAATATTTGACAAAGTGGCAAGAGCATACAGTGGAGTAAGGACAGCCTCTTCAATAAATGGTGTTGGAAAAATTGGACAGCTACATGCAAAAAAATGAAGCTAGACCACCAACTTACACCATACACAAGAATAAACTCAAAGTGGATAAAAGAGTTAAATGTGACCAATGAATCCATAAAAATCCTAGAAGAAAATGCAGGCAACAAAATTTCAGACATCACACACAGCAGAATTTTCACTGGTACAATGCCTAAGGCAATAGAAACAAAGGAAAAAATGAACACATGGGACTACATCAAACTATTTTAGCTTTATTTTTATTGTTGACACTATTACAGACGTCCTCATTTCCTATCCTTGCCCACCTCCACCCAGCCCCTGCCCCCCTTCCCTCTGGCCATCACCACACTGTTGTCTGTGTCTATGGGTTATGTATATATATTCTTTGGATAATCCCTTCACCTTCTTTTTTAAAAATCCACTGAACAAATGATTAAATACAAACTCTAAATCTTCCGTGTCTCCTGCAGGTAGGGTGCAGTTTCTGGCCCTTCCTCTTTAGTCCAGCTCTTTCATGTGTCCCCTGGGTGTTGAGGAACTTAGGAGAAAGAGGTGAATAGCTATTCTTGCCAAAAGAGGAACTTTGAAATCAACTAATGCCACAGGCTTCTAGCCAGAGATTGGGTAGTGGTTAAAATCCTTTGCCTAAACTGTTCATTTTTTAAAAGAAATTTAAATGCCAGTTCTAATAAAACTCCAGAGAAATAGGCTTTGATAGGTGGTATTTATCAAATGGACCATAAACAGATTGGGGAATATGACTTTGAAAGCTGTACAAGGTGAGAGTTGTACTCAGTGGTTTTAAAAAAATAATCATTTTTTTTCTTTATGTCACTGGTAATAAATTTTCTTTATATGAAAGAAGAAAATACAAATAAGTGGAAGGTTGAGAGTCTGGATTCTGAAGGCAGACAAGCTGAGTTAAATCCCAGCCCTGCCACTTACCAGTGTGACCTTGGGTGAGTATTCTAACCTCTCTAAGCTCAGGTTCCTCATTTGAAAAGCAGGAAAATAACAGTAACTCTCTCAAGGGGTTTCTGTGAATATTAGATGAGCTCATACTTGTAAAGTGCTTAGCATGCATAGTGAACTCTCAATTAATGTCAGTTATCATTTTTATTACCCATAATCCCACCACTTAAAGATCGGAGCTGTTAACATTTTGATGTAGAGGGGGTCCTAATTATCTGAGTATGTTTTCTGAGTCACAGCAGTTCCAAAGTTGTAAGAAAATAGCACCATACAAATATCCACTAATTAACAGCAGACCCATTATGAGATGTCTGCTCTTAGACATCCCTCCCTGTTTACTCCTGGTAGCAAGACCCAGTGCTCCAATGCAAAAGCAAGGCAAATTGAAATGTGCAACTGCGAATGTCACAGAAGATGTGAGACTTCCTGCAAGTGATGTTGGGGGACTTACACTGAGAAATGAGGAGCTGGCAGAGTTAGACCAGCTAGCAACTGAAGAGTGAAAAAGCAGCCCTGGCGGTGGCAGGAGAGACCCTTTGAAAAAGAATGATTTGAATATCAAAGGGCTTAGAGAGACTCTTAGGAGAATTGATGAAACCCTCAACTATTTCTGCAAGAGAGACTCTTTACCCTTGCTTTTGAGACAGGAGCTAATGTCTGTTTCTAGGCAGATGCTGTTTCTAGACAGATCCTATCTCTTCCATCTAGTTGCATATTGCTTTGCTCAGGACCATCAAAGTGTGGCTATCAGAGTGAGTTCTCCAACATAAACACATCCTGTAAATATTGATTTAGAAGAAATCGAGGTCTGCAGTGACACACTTCCGTCCTCCCCTTATCCTGGACATGGCCTTATATAACGAAGATCGTTACCTCTGCAGAAACAGCCCATTTGTGAAAAAGGCCAGATCTCTTTGCCGTTTTTTTTTTTTTTTTTTTGCAATCTTTATAGTTTTTGGTAGCAGAGCTCTATGTTTTTGATAGTAGGTCTCACCAAGAAGCTGATGACAGTTAACAATGCTCCTTCCAGAAAAATGAACATCTATACCCATCCACAGGTATTTTCATACAATTTGAAGGGAGACCCAATGAAATCTATTTATAGATCACAGGCTAAGAAACCATATTTTAATTGTCATATTTGAATTGTTATATATTTACATATTGTTATATATTTGAATTGTTACATATTTGTTTTATATGAAAATATTTATGCATTCCTAAACTTAGACTTGTGTGGGCTTTAATTCAGTAAGTACTTCTTGAACAACCAGAGGGTACAGACAGGACACGGTAAAAGTAGGAAGACACTGTCAGTCCATGTACGCAGAGTTACCCCCCAATGTCATCCACAGAAGGGGTTACAAATCAGCCTATAGTGTAGGGCGATAAGGGTTGGGGTCCTGCACTGTCTCTGTGCTCCTGGAGGTCAGAATATGGAAAGTATGTGGATTAGAAACACAGATTAGGGAAAAGGGAAGGCACTTGAACCAAGGACTTCTTTCGTGTTCTCATTCGGGGCCAGACTGATGTCAGGTTTATAAAGAAGTGGTCTTGTCCGGAAGCCTACTCAGCTGTCAGCTCAGTCTGGGCACTCATATGGTGACTGCAACCTGAAAAAGTTCTCAACTTTGTAATGAGTATAAAACCCAAGAATAAGTAAGTATCCATGATCAAACCCCCCAACAGTTGTTTACTGACGCAGCACACCCACACCCGTGTACATATATATAGAATTTAAAAATAATTTACAGGTGTAGCTCCTGACTGGTGCTGTGTTCTCACGAATTTCTCCTCACTAGGATATTGAGGAAGCCATCAGCCAGGCAGCATGACTTATTTCTGCACAAATTCTGGAAGGTGCAGCTCCCCTTACTATAAATTCACTGTGCAAAACACTTGCTATAAAATGAATTCTCCTCCGTCCTTCTGTGGCTGGTAGGGTCTCATAGGCCTCAGTAGCTTTTAGCAGTGAAAAATGGACTGTTACGTAAAAGAAGCCTTCTTTGTGGCTTTCTGTCTCCTTCTCTTCCACTATCCACTATCTACTTTTTCCTCCTTTTCATGGCGTAGCAAGAAATAAAAGGATTCAGCTTGTGGCCTTGCCAAAATTTTGCTGTTTAGTTATTTCATCTTCAGTACGAATGGATCCCATCTGCAGATTAACACAGATGCATCTGGCTTGGCTGAAATAAGGTAAGGAAGACTGAGAGGAACTGGGAGACAAGACCAATGTAGTGCTTTTCGAAGCCAGTATAAGACAGTGTGTGACCAAGTCTCAATTATGTGATAATTTAATATGAATAGAGTCACGAGGGAAAGCTTCACGACAAAGGGAGATGTGCTGGATGTGGGGAGGACGGTGCGTGGAGGTGTCATATATTTCCTGGGAAGGCAACGTGATGCAGAGCAAAGAGCACGGGCTTTCAGTTCTTCCCCTGCACAAACATTTATTGAGCATCTACTATGTGCTAGGTCTGGGCACAGCAGAGAACCAAAGGCCCCCTCTCAGAGTGCACCATGCTAGGATGAGACTTGTGTGTGAGTCTGACTCTACTCATTATTACCTTGTTCATCTAGAGAAAACTACTCAAGCTCTGTGAGCCTCAGTTTCCTTGTCTATACAACTGAATTATAGTGAGTCCTTCACAGTTCAGTTAGGAGTAGAAAAAGCCAGATAATGTTACCGAATCATTTAATAAACTATAAAGTTCAATGCCGAACTTGGTTACTATGCCAACCGGCGAGTGATAGGATGTATGAGTTCTATCTTTTTTGGGGGGTCCTGGATTTTTAAATATATCCCCAGAAGAAGAGAAAGTTGTCACTTGGCTGGTGAAGAGGGATCCAGTAAGATGCCAGCACGGAGCTCACCTGCCTCTCCTCTACCTGAAAACCGTGTCCAGAACCACAGCGGTGGCTCTGGGGAGAATGAAGGGAGAGGGAGCAAAATGGAAGGAGGTGAGTGGCTCAGTGCAGAGTGACTGGAGGTGATGGATGGAGCACCACAGAGGGGGCAGCTGTTTGGACCAGGTTGTGTGGGCGATCTACCGATCAGGGGAAAGATGTCACTTAACGTCGAGTTCAAGGATCTGCTGTGCAAGGAGCTCATGGGTGAAATAGAGCACACTGTATTTTTAGAAAGTTCATTATTAACAGAGCTCTGCTTCCCGAAGCGCACAGTGTTTGGGACCAATCGTACATACTGTATTTTTTCCTAAGAGCTTAGGGTTGAAAGCTATGGATTTCTTTTCTTTATGTCTTAAAAATTTTCTCTATGGTTTATTGGTTGTAGTAACCTAAATACCTTCATCAAACCATAATTAAGTCCCTGGGACTGAGCCATGTGCCTCTATGGGAGGTAATTATAAAAGCTGGAGTAATTTGCCATTGAATTATTTATGTAAGCATAAATATTGCAAAGGCAATTAAACCGCAGGTATTTCTTAAGGTGTGGCTCAATCAATTCATATTGTGTCCCTCCAGTTCGTTTCAGAGGAAGTGTTTGACAGGAAATGGAAATCTTTGTCAAAAGGCAAAAATACCCTAAGAATCCATCCCTCCATTAATTTTCTTTGCTCTCTAAACATACCCTGTAAAGTAATTTTGTGTGTTATTGGAATTCTTTCCAACTGCCAAAAATAATAAGTCAGCAGACATTGAGAGTTCTCTCTTGTCAATACCAGGAAGTCAATCTTCTGTCTATTCCGGTATAATTTAGCGCAGTGAGAATCAACTGATTTCACAGATATTAACTTTATCGAATATACAAACGGAAGTGTTATAGGAAAAATAATTTCTCAGCGAACAGCAGCGATAACTTAGCAATCAGGAAATGCAATCTCCTTTTGGTCTCTCCACCTACTCCGAGGCTGGAGCGCGCCTGGCTCCCCCTCCCCCGCGAAGCAGTGATTTACAGAAATGAAACCTGCGGGATACACATTATGCAAACGCTCTGGGGAAGTGAATCATTGCACATCCAAACTAAAATTGATGGAGCTGCAGTGAAAATAAAGTTATTAAATTTGTGGTGAAGGGGGAAATGTAGAAGGTAACACTTTAACGGCGTCTCATATATAAAACCAATCAGCTCTTTCTGAGGAAGTCGCTCCTTGCAGCGATCGTGTCCTCTGCCCACCTTCCCCCATCATCCCCCCATCAGATGCTTCCAGCCCCCGTCTGAAATTCTGGCCCTCTCCCGTCACGCTAGTCCAGATTTAGATCCTTGATTTCCACTCCAGCCTCAGAGTCAGAGCTGCACCCTGGACCTGTTTCTGCTTCTGTGCAGGCCCACAAAGCCAGCTCCCAGAGCCACCCGAGGTAATTTAATGCAGGTGCTACTTTTCAGAGCAGGTGAACATTGGGCAGGTCTAAGTTATCTTTTTCTAGATGTTTCCTCTGGTGAACACATTGAAGTATCCCAAGCAGCGAGGTTGAAGGATTAAAAAGCCTTAACAGGAATGAACAAATGCATTCATTACAGCACATTCGAAGAGAAGCTCCAGGAAGGGTTTCTCTTAGTACTGATTCAACGACGAAAACAATTTTTGATTTAAGTTGGTGCTCTGCACATCCTCACTGAGAAGCGAAGCATGCGTGTCACATTCTTGGGTGCTGGGCTGCATTGTGTGGGGATTCAAGGGGAGGGGACCGCGGGGGAGACAAGCACTGAGAATGGGCTGTGATTGGAGGTCTGTGAAGCCAGAACACAAGGTCTTACCCCGCTCTGCCCATCCTCTGCGACACAGTGTCATTGTTGGGGTGCAACCACAGCATTTCCTGTCTTAAGATACATCTTTGGCTTCCCACTGATCTTGGTATAAGGGACCAACTCCTTAATATGGGCGGACAAGGCCCTGCGTGGCTCAGTCCACATCTTCCTTTCCGAGCCCATCGAGCTGTGCCACAGCCGTGCAGCTGTTTCCTGGAAGACCCTGTGCTTCCCCCGTGCCTGGCGCTGAGCCTGCGATTTTATCTGCCTGAAGACCGCCCCTCCTTCTGCAGCCTCCTACCCATCCTTCAGACCAAAGCACACACTTCATTTCTTCCAGGAAAACTTCTCAGATCTTCGTCTTGTGGGGAGACAGCTCTCTGCACATTTCTTATATTCCTCACTGGTCCAAGCCTTCAGAGCAGAGGACATGTTTGAATAACAAACAGTCTTGGATGCTAGGGATAGTGTTTCCCCAGAGAGATTTGGAGACATACCTCCTGGGAGACACCCTGGGTAGTAAAGTCCTCTCCTTTCTCTGCCTTCTACTCTGGAGGAGACTCCTTTACGTGAATATCTTACATGAATCTCTCCAGAGCACTGGATGGCAAGCGGGCAGCCTTCCAAGAGTCAGGCTTTTACAACTCCAACTTTCTCCTCTTCGGTGGATCACCTTGTTGCAGGGGCCGGTAACATCTGCCCCTAGTCCTTGGGCCCTGTGGAGACACTGCCTGCTGCTGGTTTTGGTCTGAGTCACAAACCATCCCTGCTTCTGACCCAGGAGTTCGGTTAGCCTTCCGTCATTACATGCATGGACAACTGACGGCCTGTCTTTTTGCCTCACAAGTTGGATAAAATGTCAAACTTTCTCAGTTTCTGACTTAACACAGGTGACCGGTCAAACTCCCTCTTGTCATAGCACCGCATGCCACTCATTTATGGCATAGATCACATTCACCTTTGCTTTAGTCTTTGATTATTTGATTACTGTTTATCTCTCCCAGTAGAAGAGCAAAATGTTATTTTCCCCTGTTGTATATCTTGCCTCTAATACAGTGCCCAGCACTCACTAAACACTCAAATATTTATTTGTTGAATGTGGAGCGAGAACTTAATTTTAATTTAGATGATGAGGAAAGACTTCACAGAGACATTTGAAGTGGGCCTTGAAGTGGGCAGAAAACAGACAGCTGGACACAGAGGATCTGTGTGCCTGGCTTGGGAACAGAGCTGTGGATGCTGGGGATGGACTAGGGTGGGTCAGTGTGACCAATTCCTCGTGGTGTGGGTGTGGAGCAGTGTGTGGGGGTGATAATGAAAAGGGAGTCATTTTCTTGGCAAATGCCAATCTATGTCTGAATGTAATAAAGGGTAGAAAATTCTGAAGGCCAGTGGAAATAAGAGACTGATATGTTTGTTGAGAATTTCAGCAAAACCGAAGAGAATCAAGAAGGGAAGGACTTTAATGTGCCTAGAGATTAGGTGGTGGTTGTGTTTCTTTGTTTTGTTTTTTTAAACATGGCTAGTGCCCTTGCTGGTTTGGCGTTCAGCAGTAAGAGTGTCAGCCCGTGGACTAAAGGGTCGCCGGTTCGATTCCCAGTCCAGGGCATGTACCTGGGTTGCAGGTTCAATCCCCAGCCCTGGTCAGGATTGTGCAGGAGGCAACCAGTTGATGTGTCTCTCTCACATTGGCGTCTCTCTCTCTCTCTATTTCCCTCCTTCCCTTCCACTCTATTTAAAAGTCAATGGAAAAATATCCTCGGGTGAGGATCAACAACAACAACAAAATAAAGTGAAATAAAATAAAATAAAACATGGCTAGTGAGGAAGTAGATTTATATCTTAAAAATTTTTTTCTTATGGAGTTGATGGACGAAGAAATAAGATGTTAGCCTAAGCACACTTTGTTCTTTTGAGTTTCTAGCTGAACTAGAGTTAATTCTAAGGCATTTTAGAACCAAGAGAAACAAGAAAAATATTGGGACCCGAAACAAAAACAAAAATCTGGGAAACAACATTAACTCTAGTTTGTAAATGAGAAGGTGGAGTCTGGGGGTGACGCTGTGGGCTGTGGGCTTTCCCGTTGACAGCCCCTGTTACCTGCTTTCTCTGAGATTCAGGGTTCTTCACGGAGAAGGGATGCTGGTATGCTCCTTGGAGCAAGGTGAGAGAGCGGTGCACAGTTAATGCATGGATTGAGTTTAATTTAAACATTTCTGACTGAATTAAGAATGCTTTTGGGTTTTCTGTATTTTTTTACTTTATTTAATGCAAAGATGAAATTGGGAATTAAATAATCTCTTGGAGATTCTCTCAAGGAATAAGTATAAGAATATATAATTACGTCTCAAAAACCTATAAAAATATTTTCTCAGATTATCTTTAGCAATAACATGTCTCAGCATTATTCTTGATCTGACCGTCATGAATAAATCTCTATCGTTTTTAATATTTTAGAGTCCTCATCAAATCTTGAGTTCCGGATTTAATTGGAATCGCTAGGGTTTTTAAAAAAATTCATGTCATGATGCTGTCTTTTTACTAAAAGTCCACATACAGCTGTTTCTCTTGAATGTATTAGGTTGACTTTTTAAAAGACTTTTCAATTTCTTTCCTTAATTTCTGCTGCTGTGGGTGTGCCTGGTTTGAAGCTAACAGTATTTTCCCTTTTCCTATTCTGTTGTCATTAATCTCCCTTAGAAGGAGAGTCTAGACAAAACAAGCTGGTTAGAATTGTGTGTAAAGTAAATGTAGATCAACTATGAGTGATGGCCCAGGAAGTTACATTAGTTAGGATCAGGTTGGAACGCACATAATAGAAAAATCCATAATAACATTGGCTTAAATAAGATAGATGTTTGTCTCTCACATAACATAAATCTTTAAGAAGGTAATTCAGGGCTTGTATGGGGCTATGGAAGATTTTATTTTTCAAACATGGCTGTAACAATATCTTCTGCTCTTCTTAAATTATGATCTTGCCATTCCCTTTCCTTCTCTCCCAGGGATCAGTCTGAGACCCCTCTCCTTGAACCTGCATAGAATGTGTGATGACCACAGCCAGCAGGGGGCAGCAAAAGCGGCACCTTATACCTTCTGATGCCAGGACACACATCTGCGTTTCTGCTGCCATGCTGTGAGGAAGCCTCGGCCACACTGGGACGCCACACGTGGGTGTTCTGGCTTATACTTGCAGCTGAGATCCCGGCCAGGAGTGAGCATGAACCTTCACATGTGAGTGAGAAGTTGACAGGAAGATTCCAGCGCCACATGAGAAACCCTGAGAAAGAACTGCCGAGCTGAGCTAGGTAAGCCTTAGAACGTGAGAGCACACCATAGTATAAAGTTGCTGTTGCTTTATGCCACTGAATTTTCAGTGATTTGTTACTCAGAAATATAAGATTGGAAAAGGGACTCAAGAAAGTTACTGGTGACTGAGCCTCCTTTCAGCTCTCTGCTCTGTTACCTCTAGCATGTAACTATCATCCTCATGGTTGAAGATTCTGCCAGAGCTCCAGTCATCACATCTCCATTCCAGCAGCAGGATGAAGGTCTGGAAGAAGGTGCGTGCACGTCCTCCTTTCAGGGCATCTTCCTGGAATCCCATGCAATAGTTGTAGGTTTTAGGGGCCAGATTTTAGTTTTCATGGTCACTTAGCAGCAGGGAAGTTCTGGATAATAAATCTTTTTTGGGGGGTTGTAGTGTACCCAACTAAAAGTTTGGTTGTTTGATGAGGAAGAGCATGATGGCTGTTGGATGAGACACTGGTGGTTCGGAAGGCTTTCTCATGAGCCATGGGCTTTAACGCATAGAAACTGGGACTGTTTTACTGTAATCTTGGTATCTTGGTTGGTGGTTAGATGACTCGGTGAGTAACTTCTGCTGTCGCTGAGATTTCAGTGTGCTTCCTTTGGTATTTCTGCATTGCTGTGGCAGCTGATAAGTAATCCCTGCTGAGGCTCCTTCAAATTTCCTATTCAAATACCCACAAATAAGCACAAAAAGTTGGCACCAAAGCTATAAACTGAAGAGAAAGCAAAAATAATGGAGCTCAAATAGATTTTATTTTTACTGCAACATAGTTGAGATTAGATTTTGAAAAGTATTCTGTAGCTTCACTCACTCCATCCACTGAACCAGAATATTAGGGAGAAAAAAGACTTTGATGAAGGCCAATGGTCTCCCTTGACTCTGGGACTCTGAGTCTTCCCAGTCAGTTAATCAGTCAACTGCCTTTTACTTGCATAGGAATCACCTTCTAAACCAACAATATCTGTTCTATGTCCCCCAAATCTCCCATGCTCCCCCATGACTCTTCCCCTCTGACATCCATTAAGAGGTCGATGTGTAGACTACAGCTTCCAGGATTCAACACAGCTAGTAGGAAATCTCAGAAGATGGGTCATGAGGAACGGCATCATGAGATATCTCACTACTTTGGAAAAGCCCTTATTTAAAAGCAGAGCTGGGAAAAGGAAAAGAAGCCAGAGTAGAGGAAGCTGGGGTGGGGTGGGGTGGGGTGGACGGGCATGTTAGAAACGACTCTGCTGAAGGACTCAGAACACAGGCAGCAGCAGACCCCTAGTGAGTGCCTGCAGGTGCCACGGCTGAGCAGGAGGCTGGGCGCACTAACCTTCTCTCTAGGTGTAGATTACATAGAGGAAAGTATCTAGTCCTCGAGTGGACGGAGAGGGGATGAGCGAGTGCCTATCACCCTCCTCCACTCTGTGTGGAAAGAGAGAGCTCATATCATTCAGAGATCAATAAATAAAGTTCCCCGAAATTCAACCAGACGGGGGAAATTCACAAACAAACACCTTATCGAACTCATATCAAATATTTATTATTTTCTTAAAGGGCAAAGACAAAAAGAAGGTGTTTGGGAGAATCTCAAGGCCATTAAAGATTCTGTCTGATCCGTTGCTCTCCCTCAAGTACACCTACAGGTCTGTGTGATGAGCACTGATGTTCAGCATGAGAACCCACAGACACTGCAAGATTTCCAGTCATCAGATATTCAATTACGTACTCTATGTTCTGTTTACTAAAGCGGAGAAGCAGACATTTAAAAGATGGCTTTCCATAACAGGAGCTGGCTGTACCTGCCCAGACACTGCGCGCCTCTGGAGCGCGTTTGCTGTTACAATGCAGAGTCCCACCAGCACACAACCTGGACGATGCCAAGTGCAAGTGGAAAATGTTGAACATTTGCTTTTGGGTGATCTGGAAACAGAGCAACACACACAGAAAAACCACAAAACAAACCTTTTTAACTGCTCTACAATGTCTTCTCATAGCCTTATAATCCTCTCTCTATCGACCTATTTGTATATTCATTTATCATTATTAAGTGTGCTACCTTTTAATATGTATCAGTGGAGAGGAACTGTTATAGTATTTACTGCATTATTCACAATAACGTATGACAGTCAAACATTTTGTTATGGACTGAGTGTTTGGGTTGCCCCCAAATTTATATGTTGAAGTCCCAACTTCCAAACATGATGGTATTTGGAGGTAGGGCCTGTGGTTGGTAATTAGGGTTAGAGAATAGGTCATGATGGTGGGGTCTTATGATGGGATCGGCGGCTTTATGAGAAAAGAAAGGGGTCTCCCTCTGTCTCTCCCCCTCCCTCTCTCCCTGCCATATGAGGATATAGCGAGAAAACAGCCATTTGCAAGCCGGGAAGAGAGCTCTCACCAGAAACGAAATTGGCTGGCACCTCGGTCTTGTTTTGTCCAGCCTTGAGAACTGTAAGAAAATACATTCCTTCTGTTAAGCCACCAGTTTGTGATGTTTTGTTATGGCGGCCCAAGCTGACTAATACAGATTTTTTTTTTAATGATGATGACAAAGAAGATGATGGTAACTATTACTTAGATTCCTACCATTTGCTAGACTTTGTCGTTGACAATTTACATGCATAAGTGCTGTCAATCTCCATCACAATACTATGGGTTAGGCATCGTTCATCGGCCCCATTTGATAAATAAGGAGAGGTTAAGTTACTGGACCAAGGCCCCGCAGTCATTAAGGGGTAGAGCTGAGCCTTGAACCCAAGATAGTGACTCCAAAGACCACGTCCTGTTCCAATGCTAGGTTAACAATTGTAGTTAACGTAGGTATAATGCTTTCGGTTTTGCAGAATGTGTATCTATTTGCATCTACTTCTCACAACATCCCCAGGAGTAGGTATTATCGATCTTGGCTGCAGACATAAGCATCCTCATTCTTGGGTCGCATCTAGTGCTCTTTCCATGTGCCTCATTTGCCACCCCCCTGTCGTAGCAGTTGCTGTTAGTGCCCACCCTGTGCTTTCAAGCCTTACCGTGTCATCATTGTAGGTCAGCTGCATTCAGCTGCCGGAACAGGTCTCACGCGCTGAGGGCTTTTACTGGCTGCTGGAGCCTGAATTGCTGGGTATTAACACCCTCCTCTCCTCTGCAGCAACCCTCCGCCAGTGACTGATGGGAGCTGGCATATAAATGCCCTGGCTCTCTCACCCTGAGTGGCATAATTCTGGGGTGTGTGTTCTCCACAAGCCCCCAGGTCTTCCTCTGTGGTGGGCTCAGCTCCAGTTCCTGGTAGGGGTAACATGCTCAGACACAGCCTTCTTTTCCTGTCTCAGATCCCCACTCCTCTCCAGCTGTTCCCCTCGCTCACCTATCACAGAGTCCTTGCACTTGAAGGAATCCAAACTGGCAACTCTGTGTGTGACAGTCCTTACGTACTTTATCGGGCACTTTAGGTCTCCGTGACTTTATCTCCTCTCCTCAACTACATTGTAAATGCGTAAATATATAGTTTTTCTTCATGACACCTAGACTCTGTGTGTTTTAAATTTAGGGGGTGTTAAGGGGATTGGCCAGGCAGTGCATGAGCTACTGTGGGGGGCCTCCAGGGGCAGGGCGGGGCTCACGATGCAAACTCACTGCGGGTGCTATGGGGACCCACATGTCAGTCGTCCTAATTCCAAATCACAGGCTCTCTTGAGATGCTGGGTGATCCTGAGTGCAGCTTGGTCACCCTTTGGAAGCAGCGGCTATCTGGAAGGCACCAGCCGCCTAACCCCGCTTTGAATTTCCCTCGGGGCTGAGGGCTTCGCAGGCGCCCCCCGCGCACGTTCGCAAGCGCCTACGCTGTGATCCCACACATGCCATGTGCTTCGCCTCAGTACCGGTGTCACAGCTGAAACAGTTGTTTCTTACGTTAAAAAAAGTTCATCTGAACTTCTTTTTATTTATTTATCTTAATTTTTTTTCTTTATTGATTTTAGAGAGAGAGGAAGTGAGAGGGAGAGAGAGAGAGAAACATCCATGAGAGAGAACATCGATTGGCCGCCTCCTGCATACCCCCCACTGGGGATCAGGCCCACAACCTGGGCATGTGCCCTGACTGGGAATCGAACTGGTGACCTCTTGGTGCATGGGTCGATGCTCAACCACTGGGCTACACCAGCAGGGGTCATCTGACCTTCTTCAATTCCAAGTTTGTATTAGGACTAAATTCAGACTGAAGTTCATCTTTGCACTATGTATTATGAAGAAAGAGGACTGATTGTCATAAATGGGCTTGTCAGAGAAACACTTATTTACTAAAGAGAAGCTTTTTCCTTTATTGTTTAAATGACTCTTTCACATACATTTATAAGGTAAGCAGAAGCAAATGGAGACTTGGCTTTGTTACAGTTGCCAGACGCCATTCCATTCGTATCCATTCTCTAAGGCAGAACTTTTACCAGGTGACGCTGGCGTCTGAGTGAATAAATACAGGGGCTCATTCTCTGGCTAGGGTGCATGAAACACCTCTGTGCTCGCTTTGGTGCCGCGCTGGGCTCTCCTACTGCAACTCGGACTCTGTGGTGCCGTTTTATCTGTGTGTGTTCTCAGTGAGGGAGGGGGAATTGCTTAAGCACGAAACTTCCCATCACACTCATGGGTGGTGTAATGGACACCTTTTGGGTGGCTGCCCAGTTCTCAGTAATTCCACCTGCTCTGATCCATAGGCATGGACCCCTCCGTGCCATCTGCTGTGTCTGCTCTCATATGACCCTGCTTTCTTGGCAGTGGCTAATTTTTTCAGTGATGTTCTCTGTATACTGGGCCACTTATATTCTCTCTCCGGGAATTTTTACAATTTTGAGCTAAAAACGTGGGCTTGGAAATCATAAAGATTGAGTGATATTAACTGTAACATTTCAGAGGAGTAGTTCTGACCCTTGGCCATACATTAAGATAAGCCAGAGATCTTTTTATTTTATTATTTTATTTTTTAATCCTTGCCTGAGGATATCTTTTCCCCATTTATCTTCAGATAGAGTGGGAGGGAAAGAGAGAGAGAGAGAGAGAGAGAGAGAGAGAGAGAGAGAGAGAGAGATGTGAGAGAGACACATTGACCGGCTGCCCCCCGCATGACCCTGACCAGGGACAGGGACGGAACTGCAACCAAGGTACGTGCTCCTGACTGGAATTGAACCCACGACTCTTTGGTCCTCTAACTGCTGAGCCAAACCAGCCAGGGCATGGAGATCTTTTTAAATATACTTATTCATGGGCCCCGCCCGCAGAGATTCTGATATAATTTATTGAGTAGAGCCAGTGCATTGCTTGTTTTCCACGTTTACCCATGTGATTTTATTCTGTAATCAAGGTTAAAATCAATGCTCTACAGGAAATTGCCGATGAAGCCCCTGGAGCATCACAAAATCCTTCCAGTGTCCTTGTAATAAATTCTCTCTCCCTCAGTGTCTGAAGCTAGACAGAGTCAGTGTGTGTTCTTTACTGCTAGAAAAATCATAGTTAATATAGGTAATAGCGGTGTCAGGATTATCATCTTTGAAAAGAATTTTTTTTTTTGTTCATGGAAATATAACAATTAGCCTAACAACTCCCATTTTGCTATTATGTATCTGGGTTTTAAAAATGTCTATTTTGGGTTTTTCAGTATTTTCTTAAAGAATCATGCATATTTCTCCTAAGATATGAATATTATGTTTCTTTAAGGTTTCAGGCATTAATTCTAATCTCTTTTTTTAGCTTCCTATGTTTATGTCTGCATAATTGTTGTATCCTTGGGGAATGAACAATAGGATAGAATGTCTTGAATTAGCATTGGGTGAACTGCAGTTTAAATCTCGGCTCTTCACTCCCAACATCTCCAGCATGTGTGTGTGTGTGTGTGTGTGTGTGTGTGTGTGTGTGTGAGTGTGTGTAAAATTGCAGTGCCAGTCCTCACACCTTATATCCTGATAAATATCTCATTTGCCTTTCTTCTTTTTCCTGGTGGTCCTTGCTTTTCCTTATTTTCTCCACATGATCCCAAAGAGATGAGAAACTTAATTTATTTGAGCATTTGTGTTGCTTACTGTCAACTTGAAAAACCCTTGCCATATCATCAAATACACACACACACACACACACACACACACATGCTGCAGACACACACACAATCAAACATTAGTGTAATCAAATTGCCAAATCTGTCTTTGGCGTGTGCCTTGTCGGTGACCAGCTGCGACCTCTGATACAGGACGCAGTGTGGATGTGCTCCCCAACTGCACTGACCAGCTGGCGATGGCACCGAGCTGGCACGGGCCAGTCAGTCAGCGCCACACGCAGGCCATGCCACCCAGAAGTAGAGCCAGAGAGCCAGTTTCTCCCTCTGCGCTGTCAGAGAAATGCCCTTTCGAAATGGCTTTGGATAATTTCGTAAGTGTGAAAAAGATTCATTTATTAGCATTACTTATTTAATAGCCTTATTTAAAGTTGGGAGAACCCAGTGATTTTTAATTGAAAATATTGGTTGCAAATTGCTATGAGATTTAATAATGTTATTCCTGTCTTGAAATTCCATCACCCAGGACTGAGGCAAAGAGCTTCTGAGAGTCACTTGGCTTCGTCTCCTGGCCTGTGGCTGTGTCGCCTGGAGTCCGAGGAGACGCCCACTTTCTCGCCCCCAGCTCGTGCTGTCCTGGTCGTTGGGTGTGGGGATGGTGAACTGGGCTGGGAATCAAGAGAGAAGCATTTGGATTGCATTTCCACCGCAGGGGTTGTGTGACCTCTGATTTAAGTTGGCTGAGATCTAACGGTAATTCTCTGAGAAATTGCCATGCCGTTCATCGCCATGTCACAGCCTTCAGGAGTTATCATTGCGTTAATGCTCACAAGCAAACAGAGCAGAAGACACTCAAGGCCTATCCCACACGTAGGTGGGGATCTTGGTATGTTCAAGAGTGAGGTGGGGGACTACACTTAGCACACCTTCCTTCGGTTTCCTGCTTCCTCCGTGTGCCAAATTCTTACCTGCTGCCCTCCTGGCCTGTTTCTTCCCTTCTGTGTTTTTATTAATTTCCTACATTGAAGACAGTTTTGCCTTTAATTTTCTACCATTTTTCTTTTACCCAAGACAGTGTATCTAGCAGACTTTTACTGAAAGTCTGGAGGTAAAGTGTGTG
Source organism: Tadarida brasiliensis (assembly GCA_030848825.1). Classification (NCBI taxonomy): domain Eukaryota; kingdom Metazoa; phylum Chordata; class Mammalia; order Chiroptera; family Molossidae; genus Tadarida; species Tadarida brasiliensis. The sequence goes on along the minus strand of CM061260.1, from coordinate 41,676,529 downwards.
CATGTGTTGTGTGGTGTATGGTGTGTGTGTGTGTGTGTGTGTGTGTGTGTGTGTGTGTGTGGTGCATGCTATAGACTGCCCTGTGCCCCACCCCTAGTGTTAAAGTCCTAACCTCCATTACCTTAGAAGGTGGCTGTATTTGAAGACTGGGTCTTTAAAGAGGTATTTAAGTTTAAATGAGCTCATTAGGATGGGCCCTAATCTAATATGATTGATACCCTTATAAGAAGAGATCAGGACAGAGACACCTACAAAAAAAAGACCAGGTGAAGATACAGGGACAGGATGACCATCTTCAAGCCAAGGAGAGAGGCCTCAGCCCTCAACTCAGCTAACACTTTTTAAAAAAAAAATTTTTTTTGTACGTGCCCCTAGCGGGAACCGAACCCGGGACTCTCTGGACCGCAGGCCGATGCTCCAACCGCTGAGCCAAACCGGCCAGGGCTCAGCTAACACTTTGATCTCAGGTTTCCAGCCCTTGGAATTGTGAGAAAATACATTTCTGTTGTGTAAGATACCAGTCTGCAGGGATTTTTAGTGGCACTCCTAGACACGAATACGGGTTGACCCCAGAGCCAGCACTGCACAGGAACAGTCCACAAGCCAGGAGCGGCCATCTCCACTTGAAAGGTTGCTTGGCTGGCCTCACTCCTGAGAATTTCTCATGGCCAGCTTGGCTGCTTACAATCTGGTCTTGTATTCCTGTTGTCAGTGCCTTTCTTTCTCCTCAGACCGCCTTACCTGAATCCCATTCTACCTCTAAGGGGCAGGAACTCCGAAATGTGTCAAGGAGAAATGGAGAGCTTGGGGAAATGCCCGGTGAGGCAGGCGCTCGGTGGGCAGAGACGCCGGACAGTCCCTGTGTGGCCTCCACCGCTTTGCAGCTGTGGGGTTGGGGTAGATTCCTGAACCTCCCTTCCCCAGTGTCCGCATCTGGGGATGGGGACAGTGTTGACACTACCTGATTAGAGTTGTTTCGATGATTAAATAGAACAGTGCATGTAAAGCACTGAGCAGAGCGCTGAGCTCAACAAATACAAGCTGTCAGCATGTCACCATCTCCAAGTGCTGCCTTAGTGGGTGGAGAAGGGATGGGACACTGATGCAGGTGGCCAGCCAGACAAGGGCACGTTTCCTTTGATATACAAATGGGACAGCAGACCCTTCTCTTTGAAGTAGTGTATCTATTCTTCTTTTCTTAAGATCCTCACCAGAGGATACTTTTTATTGATTGTAGAGAGAGGGGCAGGGAGAGGGAGAGGGAGAAGGAGAGAGAGAGGGAGAGAGAAGCATCATTTGGTTGCTTCCCACATGCACCCTGACCAGGGATGAAACCCACAACTTGGGTATTTGCCCTGATTGGGAATTTAACCCTTGACCCTTCATGCATGGGACGATGCTCCAACCAACTGCGCCACACCAGCCGGGCTGCATCTATTCTCAGATGAGCTCTGCTGTCTTCTCTCCTTGGGGCTCCTGGCCAGGCACCATCAGGTTCTCTGAAATGGGCCCAGGCGGAGGAGCCACCGGACAGGTATCTCGTCTGCCTGTAGCGCAGGGCCCACGATCTCTTTTGGCTCATAGGTCTAGCCCGGCTCCTGGGGTAGAGAACAGAAAGGAGTTGGGTGCAGAAATCCTAGTTAACAATATTGTGTGTGTGTGTGTGTGTGTGTGTGTGTGCGCACATGCACATTTCTTGGGGACCTTGTATGGCTGTAAATAGCACAACAAAATTCAAGAATACAGAGATCTAACCCTTGTCACCTTTACCAGAACTAATGGAAATGTGTGTGTGTGTGTGTGTGTGTGTGTGTGTGTGTGTGTGATTGAGGCGTGAGTAGAAACAGCATATGCTACCTAAACTGCGGATGACATTTCACTGCAAGGCAGACCAGTCCCCACGCCGCCATCCCCAGAGCCGGGAGAGCCCCACTGTAACTCAGAAATGGTGAGTGAAATGCCTGTAAGAACCAGCAGACAGAGTGCTCCCAACGACGAGGGAGGAGATTCCCAACTACACCAGCTTGCGGCCAGTAGGAATGTAAGTTTTGCAACAGGGTCAACACATTCTGGCATCGAATCTTAGCTTCATCCCTTTTGAAAGCCTTTTCTTTTCTGTGCAGTTAATAAAAGGCGTTGATGAGAAAGCACCATTCAGGCCTTGACGTTCTGTCTAATGTGAATCCTTACAATTTCTCACACAGAGCTTTCAGGGGGTGGTTATTAATTACACACATTATGGATTATACAATCAATATGCCTGAATTCCTCTAAATTATCCCATAATTTGATCACAGAGTAACTCAGTTAACAAGGCAGAAATAACTTTTAAATGATGCTTAATTACCACCCTAACCACCAGATGTCAGTTTTTAAACGCAGGTCACAGATCAAAAGGCATTTTTTACAATTGTAGGGGAGGAACGGTGGCCGGTGAGAGACGTCTCGCAGTCACAGCACGTGACTCCCCGGGAGCGTGTTCGGGAGTCAACAGAGTGGCAGGAACTTCCCTTCCCTTTGAACAATGCTGACTAGATGGTGCAGTGTGTCGTGTGCTTCAGAGTGTAGTCACACTCAGGGGTGACACTGCCCAGCGTATGTCTGGCCCCACAATCCATCGTGAACGCTCTAAGCACAGGCTGAGTTGAGTTGAACGCCCGGTGACTGTGCTGTTTGTAGGTGACAAGGCGGCTGTGTGGTGTCTGCAGGGTGGGGGGTCAGAGAGGCGCGTGTTTCCTGTCTCTGGGCAGAACCATCACAGGGCAGCACGCAGCCAGGACTGGGGTTCGGCAGAGCCCCTCTGTCCAGCTCCGAGAGGAAAGCCTCCCAGCCGCCCGAGTCTCACTTCTCCACTGTGTCCAGGTGTTTGCACCTCAGTGGCCCCCAGGCAGCGCCACGTTTTTCATTGTCACAATTCTATTTAACAGGCAGATCATCTAAATTTTGAAACGATGCGTTCTTTCCTAACCAGCGATGGCCCTCTCTGGGGTGAGCACAGCTATTTCGTTTGTGTGAAAGGATGGAACTTTGCCGTGAACATTGTTGCTTTTCTGCACTGGCCCGGACAGAAGCAGCTGATGCCGCGGACTCCCAGGCCCTGTGCTGTGGAGAAGTGGCTACATTTCGAAGAGGCAGAGAGGTGAGGTACAGGCCTGGTGCCTTTGAGGCCGTGGAAGCTTCTCGTCACAGATTTACTACTTTTTTTCCTACTTGGAGCACGATACGTTGCGGCTACAGTGTGGGTTACGGCACCTCTTTCCTAGAGTTATTGTGACGATTACATGAAATATTGTCACCAAAGCGTAACCTGAGCTGTCACACCATCCAGCATCGTCAACATCGCCCATCGTCATGGCGACTTTGCTCCTAGCTTCATACACGTGCGAATCGATTCCTGACCTGCGGCGTTTGCTTATCCCTCCGGCCCCATTCAATTCCCTCTTTTAGAGCACACCTGTTCTTCTAGGTCTGGCTCGAACCTAACCTGGCCCTCACCTCGCTCTTCCAGCCCAGGACATGCTCCTCTCCCTCGCTCCATGAAGGTGTTGCTACTGTTGGCTGCCCTGATTCTAATGTTGATTACACCTGCCTTTTCTCCCCACCGAAGATTCTGGAAGGCAGGAACTTGCCTCATGCTTGTGTTTGTCTCGTCAGTTCCATACCAAGTAGAACCCATGCAAAAAGGGCTCAATACTTAAATGATAAATAAATTCACGTGCTAATTGTTAAGCACACTCACTCGGTGATGTAGGTGGATATGGATTCCAATACATAGAGTATAGAAGTTGGAAAAGACCTTTGAACTCATCAACTCCATCTTCCATATGAGAGATGAGGAAACTGAGGGAAGCAATAGACACGTGAACTCACAGAGTTTTAACTTGTGTGCTCCTGTTGCCTGACCTCTACCATGTTCAGTGAACGTATACAGAACTTTCATGTCACCATAGACCTAAATATGTCACATTTCTGTGGAAGCATCTTAGATTCTTTGTATGCGGAGTGCCAGAAATTATCCCCTTAACAAATTATTTCAAGAATTAAAAAAAAAAAATCAGGTACAATGCAGCATGCTGATATTTGATTTCACAGACCAGACCTCTATATCTCTGTGTGCTTATTGGAGTAGAGACTTCCAGCTGCCCGCCCTGTGATATTCTCTATCCTTGTCCCTTTTGTCTCCTGGTTCTTTTCTGTCAAACCTGGACTTTGTGTAGGTCTGTGTCCCTTCTTCATGGAGCCCACGATGCTCAGAGGAAGCTGACTCCATTTGGCACCAGGCATGGATTATAATGGATCTAAAACTCTAAACCAATTGGGTTAATCTCAGAGTCAGCCAGTTTGAGAATGGACATGTTTTAGTATTAGACCCATGAGCCAAGGGGATGTGAATAGCACGCTATGAGGCCTAGATTTCTTCTGGAAGCATTTTAAGGCCACAGGAGGAATTAGCTTTGGGATAGAACAACATTGTGGACAGCAGAGCATGGCATGAAAAGAACATGGGATCTTCTTGATATAGGCTGGCTGTGAATCAGCAATGACATTACTTCTGGACCTCATGTCGCACGAGACAAGAGTTCCTTAATGTTTGAGTCCATTTGAATGGGGCTTCTGTTGCTTGTTTAACGTTCTAATGGAAGCACTCATGGGTAGATAGTTTGCTGCAAGTATAAAATGGTTCCCTGGCAGGTAACAAAGTATACTATTGGCTGTGATATAAATTAAAATCCTGCAAAATCCTTCAGAGAGTTCTGAACTATTCAAATGCTTCCAAGTATGTTTAGAGATTTCCAGAATAGTGACTTCTTAAATATCACACTGCAACTCCTAACAAGTCTAGGCGTCTGTGACTGTCTGAGTGCTAAAGCGTAATGGACACCAGCTTGGAAGCAGCACTTGGTGGAAGTGGAGATCTCTGTGGGTCTGATGTAGGCTGGGAGTTGACCACGAAAACAATAAAGAAGGAAGGGCTCTTAGAACGCATAATGAAAATACAACTCCTAATGCCTTTATTAAGTCCCTGACAAACCCCTTACTTGAGTTATAGAATTTAATAATAATGGTCGTAATATTATTTTTTATGCACTTACTCTGTGCCAAGTGCTTTATAAACATTTGCCCATTTAATTGTTCCAATGATCTTAGTGCTATTATCCCTTATAATAGGTGAGCACACTGAGACTCTAAGAAATGAAGAAACATGACAATAGTCTAAAAGAAGATAGAAAAGGGAGTCACGGTTTCAATGTGTGTCTTTTTGTCTTTAAAACTTAGGTTATCAGCCAATAGGCTATATTGCCTTAAAGCACAATCTTGCTCATTCGTGCAGTGAACACGGAATATTCACTAAGTGCCAGCCACTGCTCTGGACCCAGTAGAATGCACGAGTGAATAAAATCATGTTGCTGCTTTGGTTGAAGTTACATTCTAGTAGGGGAAGATACAGACTTAGGACACAGGTGCACAAACATGTACTTATGTCTATATAATGCACATGCAAAGTAAAATATCATGACAAAAGCCAAAAATCTTTTTGTGTGATCTTCTTGCAAAAATATTAACATCTAGTGAGACAAAATGTACATCTCATGAGCAAAACTGGTGCAATTTTGGCTGCAGGGGAAAACCCTGTCTTGGTTAGGATGCAAGAAGTCAGTGGCTCTTGGTCAGACGTTGCAATTTTTAATGCTTACCAGTAGGTGGCACTCATGCCCTGTAAACATTAGAGACACACACTTGATTGGCATATACAGCTTACAGGGAGACTCAAGTTTTTTGATTTTATAATGCTAGAGCTTCCTATGCTATCTAATTATCTCTGTTGAATAGGTTGGGTATATGAAAGACTTAATCAGTACAATTTGAAATACAAGTAATGTGGCTGTGTAATTTTCAGTGACAATTTATACAACTTATATTTTAAGGTAGTCCTAAAAGTACACCACATTTTGTAGAAACCTATGGGTTATATTCATATTCATGATGAACAATCGACTGGATGATGAAAATAGGTGCATGGAAGTGCAGCATTCTGTTAAATTACATGGTCAGAACACACTTCGAGTTGAGAATCTAATAAAGGTTTTCACAGAGGAAAATGCGACTGAAAAATAAAACCCATTCCTAGAAATTGATATGCCTCTTAAACTTGCAAAGTTGTTTTGATAATCTGCACGGAATCTTTGCTATTTTAAAAGAAGGCAAACATTACAGTATCCTTGGACTGAGAAAGAAAACACATGCACATTCTGAGCTCTGATTAAAGACGTTTTGGTACCATCCCCACCATCATCCCTGTCCTTTCTCTTTCAAAATTAGATTGAGGGCTTAAAACGTGTAAATTTATAGAACTGGGACATCATTCTGTCCTTTCAAGCCATACTGCTTTGTGCAGCAAGTGACTGAGACCCGGGGTTGGATAAAACCCGAGATCTAGGGGTGAACAGAATTTTAAAGGTGAGTCTATGTTCTGGTGCCGTCCTAATGTTCGCAGGTCCAGCCACTGGGCTCTCCGCCTTCTCCTCACTGGCTGGTGCATTTACCAGTCTGTAGTCTACTGTATTTGCTGAGAATGTTGTTTGCTTTCTGTCAGATTTACTATTTGAATTGCAAGGCAACATCTTATTTTAAAAGCCTCAAGTCCCTTTTTGTTGCATTGTTAAGAACCTATCAGTCAATTATTATCCGCAAAAGAGACCTCGCTGGCGATGTCTGCAGCAGCCCGTGAATGTGTGCCTTTGTTGCTTTTCTGCCAAAGACCTGAGGCATGTAGTGGCTTCTCTTCTACATCTAATTTGGAAAAAGTTGTATTTCAGGAAGTTGCTAGACTTTTGTAAAGGAAACACCAACTTGTTTTATCCCAAGTTTCAATTGCTAGCCTTGAATTCTGCTATCTTATTACTCTGAAGTTAATGTGGGTACCGTTATTTTTCTGTTTACTTTCTTTTCCTCTCTGGACATGTGCCTGTTAATCTCGGTAATAATAATAATATAGCGTCTTGATTTAAATTTCATTTATAAAGTTCAAACGTGTCTTTTTCTTGGAGGATGGCAGGAGAGGAGTCAGTTTTCAATCCCCAGAGGGACTTTGAGTCTCTCTTTCCAGATCCTGTCCCTGAAGTTCAGCAGCTCCTTTGTCTGAAACTCCTGGTTCTTAATCTTAAGTTGGCTTTAACCCAGCTGCTCACTATGCCGAATTCTTCTACGCAAAATCAGGTCCAATGTCTTCTATCTTAACTAAACCTTAGAGTTCAGAAAAAGTCCAGTTTGTACCTGATATACTTTTTATAGCCTCACATTTGTTTTTCTTTTGCTGAGAAACCAAATTAAAAACAGAAGAAACCAATGAACTGGTAATAACAACCTGTCTTTAGCTGGGATAAGACTATAGTTGATAAAATTGTGTATAGAGAAACTAAAAATCTTTCTTTGATTTTAATTTATAAGTCAGAGCACTGTTGATTTAAACCTAATGATACCTAGGTAAGAAATCTCTTTCAGAGCATACGAAAACTGTCAATTTCAAAATCTGTGCTGATCCCGGGACTCTGTCTGTGAATGCGAGGGACAGATTTCCTCCAAAATGTGTAGGTAAAGAGTGAGTGAGAGTGGGAAAGTCTTTGATAGAGCAGACTTCGAGAGATTAAAAGGTAAATCACTTGTGTAATATGACATTTCAAAAGTGTGATAACTGAAGGGAGTAGTTCCCACTCCCTGTCTTCACTAAGTGAACCTTTCTTGGGATAATAGAGAAAAAAGGTGGAGGAAAAAAAAAAGTCAGCATTGTTTATAGCTTGAAAGAAAACCTTTTACGAAACCACAGAAAAGTGAGGACCCAGCGCAGCTTTCTGAAGTCTGAGAAAAGACAGCATGGCCCACTGCTTCTAAATTAGATCACAAATTTTCTGGCTGATGGCAGCATCTTAGCGCTCACCCTTAAGGCAGAGATCTGAACAAATTACATTTTAATATCTTAGGTTCATTTATGCCTGCTGAGATCACATAGAAGCAAAGAAATACACATACTTGGAAATCCAACAGGCCCAAGGAGCTTGGCAGCAGGAGAGAGGGTAACAGTTGCAGTGAAATAACCCCTGCTTCTGCCGCAGGGGATATACCCAGCTTACCACGTTACCACATTAACGGAGCACACCCTCTTGGATAAAAAGGGCCATGATGGATTTAAGAACTGAACTTCGCTTAATGAAACGTTCACGTAGTTAAGTGTTTAAAAACTCACTTTGTTTTTTTCCTATCCATAGGAAAAAAAAATGCTAATGTTGACATAAGGCTCAAATGAAATGTTTTTGTGAGAATGTAATAACTTTGGAGGATAAAAGCAGGAAAAAGTAAGATAAGATATGACCAGACTGGGGAAGACTTTGTATGCTGGGCTAAGGAGTTTCATCTTTATTCAACAGATAGTGTGAATCATAGGAAGATTTTGAGAGTGGAAATGATTCATATGGAAAAAGCATGTATTATACATACAGATAGCAAAAAGGAGGAAAATCATTTAGATACTGCTGCAATGCTTTAGGCAAAGAGAAGCAGGAGCTAGAAGGATTATAAAAGTAGGAATCGAGATAAGAAAATGGAAGAAAGGGTGATCATAAATTTGTGGGCTTGGCAACTGCTTGGGCACAGCAACCAAAGGGAGGGCGGGATTCCAGTACAATGAGCTTTTGACACTGGGTCACTATCCGATGTTGTGCTGCTGATGGAAATACCCTAGGAATGGAAACAGGTTTGGGAAGAGACGAGAATTCGATTTTCAATACGGGGAGGGAGGGTCTTGTGGGAGAGACACATGGAATTGTCCATGAAGACACTGAAATGTGACACAGGAGTGTTATGAGGACCTGACCTAGAATGGTTTGGGACTGGAGCATTAGGGCATAAAAAAGCAGGTTTTTTTTGGGGGGGGGGGAAATTTATGCTTCATCTAAAAATTCATTTTAGTTTTTGCATTTTAGTCTTCTACATACTTATTTCTTAGTGCTGTTTTACAACTGAGCTTGACAAATTTCAGGTAAATGAAAAAAACCTTAAGTGTTTATATTGGTTTTAATGTGATAATATATTTTAATATTAATTACAATCAAGAAACATCAATATTTCTGGCTCTTCTGCTTGTACTCTACCATGGACCCCGGGAGTATGCAAATAATCATTTCATTTCAATTGTCACTCTTAGAAATGGAAGATCTGAGAAAGAGGACACAGGGAAATCAGGACACAGTGGGGATACATCCATATGTAAGAGGAAGAGGAAGATAAACTCAGGAGGATGACCTGAAAATTAGAGGATTAGTGTTGCTGGTACTAAGGGGAGGAGGTCAAAACTTGGAACCTCTGCTTAGTCAAATATTCCAGAGAAGACTTCAGGAATGCAGAAGGGGCTTGAGCTCAGGAGGGGAGGTCGAGGGAAGAGAAATTCCAGCAGAGCAAAGAGGGCGGGAATCGGATGCCAAGGGTGAAGGAGTAAGTGGATAGTGGAGAAGTAGAGGAAGGTGAGTTTAGAATGAAAAGACTTGCGTGTTTGCAGGCTGGTGAAAAAGAAATAGTTTCAGAGGAAAGATAGGAAATCCAGTGAGAGAAAGGAGGACTGTTTGGGGGCAGGAAGGAGAGGGTGGAAGGAAATTCTTCAGCCCTGCTGAATCCACAGATGCTAGTTAGGAGGCTAGATCCTGTTTCCCTCTTTTGTTTCTGGCAGAACTACACGGAATTCAGTGGTTGAAAGAAATTTGTTTTACGAAGCCACGGCATATCTGAGTTAAACACAAAGCAGCATTTATTCTTGGAGGGAACACACTGTGGGGAGTCCAGTCAATGTAGATGAGCTTGTATGCCGGTGAAGAGCAAAGGATTCTGGGAGCTTTCTTCTTGTCAATCTGGGGCTACTGAGACGTGTCTCGTGTAATCCGATGTCCAGGCCTGCCTCATTTCTACCATCCGGTGGAGATCATTCTAGGCCTTACAGGCATGCTACTTTAACCTACCTGCCAGAGTTGCCACATGTGCACAAAACATTCTTATGTCCAGTAGAGACTGGGCGTACATTTTTTCCCCCCAATCTGGCCAAAGCAAGCCAGCTCACTTCTTTTTCAGGTCAAAATCATGAGCAGACTTCACCTAGATCCTAGAGGGGCAGCTCAGCGTGTCAACTTGCTTCTCCTGTACCTCTCATCAAACATCAGCGTTAATTAGGACTGATTAGAATAAGTTGGATTTGTTGACAGAATATCTAATGTAACTAATCAACTCTAACGTTTTCCAAGGTTAATTTTGTAAATGTATTCCAATGGAAGCACCATGGGGTAAGAACTTTCCTTGTTACAGCCCTTGGTTTATTAAAAGTAGAAATAGGAAATAAACTATTGTTTTGCAGCTCCCTTAAATTGCTTAGGCTTGTACCTGAGAAAAGCAAAGAAAGGAATTCCTGGAGGCGCAGACCAGTCCCCAGAAGTTGTAAGTGAGGTCTTTGGGTGTATGTATCAATGAATGCGATTGTTCTCAGATGCCATCTAGCTCGGGATTGATCCTCAGGAATGCCTCATGTGAAGCAATGAATGTCATCTGGGGACACTTTCCTAAAAGTTTCATGTCTAAAAATGGAAACTCAAGTCCATTTTGCTTGGGTGAATTAGCAACCTATTTCTCAGGGGTACGGCAAGATGTGGCAATTGATGTTGAAACTTGGAACTCACAGTGACATGTTCGTATCTATGAGGCAGAACTGTGAACTTCAACAACAAACAGCTTCCCTCTGCAAACGTGAATATTCTGATCTGAGAAAATAATAGAAAATGAGCTTAAATCTAATCTCTCTCTGTTTTACTTCTCCCCAAAGTCACCTTAGGTGCTATTTGAATATTATCTCCCATTGACTATTAGGGATTTGAGTGTTTTTTTGTTTTTGTCAATTCAAATGTCACACCTCTGTGTTCAATGGCAAGAGATATAATTTATATTAAGTAAATATAATCATTTATATTATAAAACTTTCAAGGCATTATTTGCATGGTAGTTTGTTTTTCCAAAATTTTACACTTAAAATGATTCCTATCATATGTATATATATGATAAGTGGTCTAATTTACAGAAACCCAACCACGTGACCTCAAAGGTTATCATTAACATGTTTATTTCATATATATTCAAAGGGGATATTGAAAGACCAAGGATTTCCATAAACTCAGAGGTTTGACTAAAGTTGGTAAAAAGGCTATGAAATATGTGAATTTAACCTTTGCCTATTACCATGTAAATCATTTAGTTCCAGAATGTTTGCCCTTGAATGAGTGAAGGCTTGTATTTTCTTCTCGTCAAAATGCCCACGAACTGGGAGTGAAACAATGATGTTTGCAAATGTCAACTTTAACGCCTGTCTGCTGGCCCAGGCGGCTGTTCTTCTATATTTAAGACATTTGAAACCTCTGGAAGTATTAGTATGTAAAGGTGCTCCTTTTAAAAAATATGCCAGCGGATGGCAATCGGAAAACAGTGTGAAAATCAACGTCATTCCTGCGTTACTTACCACCAGAAGGCAGGTACAATAAGGGAACGATGCCCTTTATTTTGCTCTAAAACCATTTCAAAACAAACAGTGCTATTGAGGTATTTTTTCCAGCACTGTCTCAATGTCTTCCTTCCCACTGCTATGTTTACGGCTTGGCTGAGATTTGAGATATAATTTCTTCCAGGAAACTTAGAAGCTTTGGGTTATGATGGTGATCTCACTAGGAACACATTCTACCCATAATTACTATTGGTTTCACATGGTAGAGATAAGTTACTGCTCTCAAAACAGCAGATGACAGAGGGAAGGTTAGAATTCTCGCCACAGTGCTGCCTACTCCTCCAAGAAAGAATTCTGACATGCTTGTCCATGTGACTTCAATAAAACTCTTGTTAGGGGGCCACATTTTATACACGTGGGAGAAACGAAATGACTGGATTCAGTTTTGTGATGGCAGGAAGAAGTTTTTGGGTGTTTACTCTCCGCTAGAACCTGTTCTTGGTACTTCCCGTGTGTCATCTCCTTGATCCTCATCGAAGCTCCAGGCGGCACTTGCTTTGTCCTCGCCCTTCTAGAGCTGACTCGGCTGAGGTCCTCTCTGAGGGTCTGAGCCTACGTGCAGTGCATGCAAGTGAATCCAAAGATATCCTGAAAGTTTGTTGAGTCAAGATTGCGCTTAAGCTTCATTCTTTTCCTTCGCTACAGTAGGGATTACTTCAGTCTGGGTTCCAGGTTCCCCAAAGTTAATAAATAGCCTTTCCCTGCCTGGCTGGTGTGGCTCAGTGGTTGAGCATCGACCCATGCACCAAGAGGTCGCAGGTTCGATTCCCGGTCAGGGCACATGCCCAGGTTGTGGGCCCGATCCCCAGTGGGGGGCATGCAGGATGCGGCCAATCGATATTCTCTCTCATCGATGTTTCTCACCCTCTCTCTCTTTTCCTCTCTCTAAAATCAATAAAGAAAAAATATTAAAAAAAAAAAAGCCCAAGAGGTGTTTACACCTAAATTAGAGTATTAAAAAAAATAAAAGTCTTTCCGTCACTAGCAGTGGGAGGAAGAAAGACATGACTGATGGTTACAGACTGCCGAGAGGTAGGTGACTAGTGTGCACTTGGTGGTGAGATTCACCGAAGCTCTCAGCAGGGAGGGTGTGGGATTGTAAGGTAACCCCCTAATACCCACCAGCTCCCCTTCGTTGACAGCTGATATGTGCTGCAATTGCAACTTCAAGTTCAGAGCTGACCTCCGTCTTTAGGCCCCTCTTATATAAAATTCTGGAGTTCCCATCTGCCTGGATGTCTAGAGAGAAGTGATGCTCAGCCTTTGGGTGAATGTGGGCACCATGTGGGCACCATAAGTACTGGGAGCAAAACAAAGAGAGTGTGACCTGATGGAAACCAGCGGACAGAATGACTCAGCAGTCAAGGACACTGCACAGGGCTCCACCTGCCATAAAGGACGTGTGCAGGACGGAGAGGAGGAAGGACAGGAGCTGGTAAGGATTTGCAACCAGGGCAACAAAGCCCAGGCAGGGAGTAGGTTCAGGAGGGAGCCTCCAGTTCAGTGATGAACAAAAAGCAACTAAGCAAAATAGAGACACTGGCCTAGCATCCCTGTTTAGAAAGGATTTATCTTTCTGTCTGAGAAGAGATTAGTGGTCAAAGCTAAAATCACCCTTGTTTTATTTGACTGAAGGATTCTTTTTATTAGAATAATTATTTCAGTTAATGATCTAGCAACCACACAATACATTTTTTTAATGAAATCTTTTTGGGTTCTAAGTTGTGATTAAAAACCATAGCTAGCTATTTTTTTTTCTTTTAAAAATTATTTTATTTCTCATTTGCAGTTGACATTCAATACTATATTAATTTCAGGTGTACAGTATAGTGATTACACATTTATACAACTTATGAAGTGATTCCCCCAGATAAGTCTAGCACCCCCTAACGCCATACATAGTTATTACCATATAGATGACCATATTCCTTATGCTGTACTTTAAATATGTTTTTATCGATATTTTTAGAGAGAGAGGATGGGAGAAAGAGATAGAAAAAAAGATGTGAGAGAGATACATCAATTGACTGACTCCTGCATGCCCCCTACTGGGGATTGAACCTGCAACCCGGGCATGTGCCCTGACCAGGAATCAAACCAGGACTTCTCAGTCCATGGACGATGCTCAATCCACTGAGCCACACCAGATGAGCTTTGTGCTGTACTTAATATACTTGTGACTATTTCATAACTGCCAATTTGTACTTCTTAATGTCTTCACTTTTTTCACCTAGCCACCCACCCCCTCCCACCTGGCAATGATTGGTTTGTTCTGTGTATCTGTGAGTTTGTTTCTGTTTTGTTTGTTTATTCTATTTTTTAGATGCCACATATATGTGAAACCATATGGTATTTGTCTTTCTCAGTTTGACTTATTTCACTTAACATATACCCTCTAGGTACATATTCTTCTTTTTTATGGCCGAGTAACATTCCATTGTATATGTGTACCACATCTTATTCATCGGATCATCTAATCATCCCTGTTTGGCCTTTGTTGACACTTGGGTCTTGTTTTCTTATCCATTCGCATGCTATGTCTTTTGATTGTAATGGTTAATCCATTTAAAGTAATTATTGGTAGACATGTAGTTATTGCCATTTTATTATTCATATTTAAAAAAATATTTTATTGATTTTTAGAGAGTTAGGGAGAGGGAGAGAGAGATAGAAACATCGATGAGAGAGAACCAATGATTGGCTGCCTCCCACATGCCCCCCACATGCAACCCAGGCATGTGCCCTGACTAGGAATTGGACAGGTGACCTCTTGGTGCATGGTCCAATGCTCAACCACTGAGTCACACTGGCTGGGCATATTATTCATATTTTTTATCTTCTTAAAGAAGTCCTTTTAACACTTCTTATAATACTGGTTAGGTGGTGATGAACTCCTTTAGCTTTTTCTTGTCTGGGAAACGCCTTTTCTGTCCTTCAATTCTAAACCACAGCCTTGCTGGGTAGAATAATATTAGTTGTAGGTGCTTGCTTTTCATCACTTTGAAATCCCTTCTGACCTACAAGGTTTCTGTTGAGAAATCAGCTGACAGTCTTATGAGAGCTCCCTTGTAGGTAACTAATTGTTTTTCTCTTGCTGCTTTTAAGATTCTCTCTTTGTTTTTACCTTTGGCATTTTAATCATATGTCTTGGTGTGGGCTTCTTTGGGTTCTTCTTATTTGGGACTCTCTGTGCTTCCTGGACTTGTATGTCTGTTTCCTCACCAGATTCGGGAAGTTTTCCCTCATTATTTCTTCAAATAGTTTTCAATTCCTTGCTTTCACTCTCTTCCTTCTGGTAGCCCCATGATGCTAATGTTGTTGTGCTTGATAGTGTTGCTGAGGTCCTTTAAACTATCCTCATTTTTAAAAAATTCTTTTTTATTTTTGCTATTCTAATTGGGTGTTTTCTGCTACCTTGTCTTCCAAATCGCTGATTCAGTCCTGTGCTTCATCGAATCTAGTGTTGGTTCATTTAATGTATTCTTCATTTCAGTTACTGTAGTCTTCATTTCTGACTGGTTCTTTTTATGGTTTCTATGTCCTTTTTTATGCTTACTATCTCTTTGTTGAAGTTCTCAGTAAGTTCCTGAGCATCCTTATAACCAGTGTTTTGAACTCTACATCTGGTAGATTGCTTGCCTCCATTTTTTTAGATCTTTTTCTAGAGTTTTGTCCTCTTCTTTCATTTGGGATATCTGTCTTTGTCTCCTCATTTTGGCTGCCTCCCTGTGTTTATTTCTATGTATTAGGAAGATCTGTTATGTCTTCCAGTCTTGGCAGGGTGGCCTTGTATAGTAGGTGTCCTGGGGACCCAGTGACACAGTCTCCTTCATCACTTGAGCTAGGTGTTCCAGAGGTATTCTTTGTGTGGGTTGCATGTTCCTCCCTGTTGTAGTTGAACCTTGATTGCTGTTGTCATGTCAGTGGTTGGAATTGACCCTCAGGCTGACTGGCTGTCAGGAATGTCTGTGACTACAGTGGACAAGCTGTTGTGTGAGGGCTGAACTCAGGAGTGAAATTCACTGTAGCAGGCTTCTGTTGTCTGCTGAGTCCATCCTTTTGGTGTGTCATTTATGAAGTTAATTGGGTGGTGCTGTGGTGTGGTCTGAAGCCAGTCACTGGGTGTGTTGGTTCTGGGCCTCTTGGGAGGGGCTCTGGTGCAGGCTCAGGTCAGCCCCTGCCTGTGCCCAGCCTGGGGCCTCCTGGTAGGAGGTTGCGCTAGGTTTGGAGGCACCTGGGAGAGGCTATGCTGTGAACCAAGGCCGGCTGCCACTAGGCCTGGGCTGGGGTCCACTTAGCAAGAGGTTTAGGGCACCTTGAGGCCAGCCACTGCTTGTTTTGTTTGAGGTTTATGGACCTTTCAGAGATCTTAGGGAAGTCCACAGCATGGGCTGAGGCCAGCTGCTTGTGAGTATCAGTCACTGAAAGAGGGTGGGGCCTATGTGTGTGTTGGGTGGGGTGGGTTCTCAGGGCATCACCAGGGTGGGGCAAGTTTGATGGAAGCGCAGAGATTTTGTGCCTGACCGCACCTGCAGGCTGGGTTGTGGGAAGGCTCAGCAAAGGAACGAAATGGTGGGGAGAGCTGCCCCTCCAGTCCTCACCCTGAAGTCAGACAATTCAGTTCCTACCCTTATGCGTTTGGTGCTTTTTGAGCTGCTGCCCGGTGCTAGAGCTCAGAGAGAATACATCCATCAGTGAGTAAGTTTGTGTATGGGCCCTTTAAGAGGATACCTGGGACTCCAGAAGCTCTCTGTCTCACCTGGTGGGAATTCCTTCAGATTTTCATAGCCAGATGTTGTAGGGACTCTCTTTCTGGCACTGATGGTCTGGGCTGAGGAGGTCGGTATGGGGCTGGGACTCCTCATTCCTCTGGGGGAACCTGTGCAGCCTGAGATATCCCTTCCAATTCTTTTTATCCCCTCCCCCCTTTATTGGTTTTAGGGAGAGAGAGGACGTGAGAAGGAGAGAGAGAGAGAAACATTGATGAGAGAGAACATTGATTGGCCACCTCCTGCATGCTCCCCACTGGGGATCGTGCCAACAACTTGGGCATGTGTTCTGACCAGGAACTGAACCGGTGAACTCTTGGTTCATGGGTCGATGCTCAACCACTGAGCCACACTGGCCGGATCCTTCCAATTCTTAACCTCCACACGGGTGTGGCCAGTCTGCTGTTCTTCTCTGTCCCTCCTAACAATCTTGAAGTGGCTTCTTTATATCTTTAGTTATAGGAGTTCTGTTCAGTGAGTCTTCAGGTGGTTCTCAAGGGTGGTTGTAATTTCAATGTGGTTGTTGGGAGGAGGCGAGCACAGTGTTTACCTACTCTGCCATCTTTACAGGAAGTCCATAAATAACTGTTTTTAATCATATCAGATTTACCTGAATCTGACTAATGACTCTTTGGTTATTGCATCAGTGACTAGCCTGGGAAGGACTGTCCCTGATTGTGTGTCCCTGATCCCCTACCTTCTTGGAAGAGAGTAAAGAGGTCCTGAAAAGGCAGTGAAACAGAGCCAAAGGCTTGGGTTATGTTCCAACAGTGAGTGTGCAGAGCTGCAAGTTACTGTTTAGACAAGACTGTGTTCCTTTTGCATGAGTGGGGCAGAGAAATTTGCTGGAGGTGTGTTTGTTTAATGCAGCTGTTGGAATCTTTGGCTTATACTACTTAATTTCATAGCTGTCACTTTGTCTCATGGGAATGTGGTATTTCCAGTAATTTGCAAGAATATGTGAGCTCAGCATTGCCAGATCTCATGGCAGGGATGGAACTAACGCATATGATCAGAGTATTCCACTCGAGGCCCTTCACCCATTAGGACCAGAATATTAAATAACCTGTTTAAATATGCTTTGTTGGTGATCAGTTTATTTTACAAAGTGCTTTAAAACTTCAGGCAGATTATGTAAATATTATTTATATTTATATTTGTATATATTTAAAAATAATATGCTAAAGAATTAAAAAGCAGAAAACCCAAATACAAGTCTAAGTCCTCTGTTTACAGATAACCTTTAGCAAAAGCATTTATTTTTTCTTCCTCCTTCTATTTATATTATGTGTTGTACTTAATGGCCGCAAATATTCATAAGTTTAGGACACTAGGTGCCTGTTACAGTGCATTTGTTATGCAAATTGTTATAGTGAACCATCATTCATAAACTATTTGTTTGTCTTAATAGGGGAAGACGTACCCTGTCTCATGCCATATACATTCTCTTTACAACCTGTCAGATTCAGAAAGATGCTTGAGATGTAACACATGTGTTATTGATATTAGTGAATGTATGATACTTAAAATATTACAGTGGTTTTTGGACATTGACGATTATATTTCTCTAATTCCTGTGGGAATTAGTGACAAAGATGAGTGATAGGCAGCACTTCAGACAGTTGTCTCCATGGTCCCGTGTCCCACTCATAAAGATGACTTACTTCATAAGAAGACACAGGGCAGTAAACAGAAAAGAAAAGCATTGAAAAGGAAGTGGATAACCAAGATAGAACGAAGCATTCATTTCTTCATTTACTTAAGATTTGTTACTCGGCCAGTGTGGCTCAATGGATTGAGCGTCGTCCCATGGACTGAGAAATCCGGGTTCGATTCCTGGTTAGGGCACATGCCCTGATTGCAGGCTCAATCCCCGGGGGGGGGGGCGTGCAGGAGGCAGCCGATTGATGTTTCTCTCTCACATCGATGTTTCTATCTCTCTCTCCCTTCCCCTCTCTCTAAAAAATCAATAAATACGTATTAAAAAAAAAAAAAGACACTGAGAGTCTAGTAGTGGGAGAATCAGACACATGAGAAAATAAGTGTTTCTTGCCATTTTCCCTTCCCTTAACTCTTGCTACAGAACACATGTTCTTTGCCCCTTCTGTAAGGATGCATCTCGGCATGATTCCCTTGGTTTTCGGGTATACAGCTTTCCTGTATCTCTTCTTTTTAGCATGTGCTTTCCTCCAGACATGAAGGAGGACCGTCTGACCCAGTGCTTGTCACCTACAGATGCTGCTTATTGCACTCTGTTTCTGTCCGTCTCAGCTCACTGCAACGGGTCTTCCTATGAGCGGGAAAGACATCTTTCCTGAACACTGAAAACCCTCCTAACTCTGGTCCTATCAGTTGATGGTCGTGGTGATAGCATCCTAAATACGACAAGGCTCTTAGGGTTACTTATGGCAGCTCCCACTGGCCTCGCAAATGGACTTTTATATCCCCGTGCACTTAGCTTGCAAACAGGAAGCAATTTTTTTTACTTTAATAAATCAGGCTGATGGTTGGTGTGGTGGAGCTTAAGGGTATAGTTTATACAAAACCAGACAGTTTTGGGCTGGACACTCCTCAGGTATAGGCATCATGGCCCCAACTAAAGAACTAGTTCTATTCCATTTTATGATTTCTTTCTTTCTTCTTCTTTTTTTTTTTTTTTTTGATGAGAGAATCTTCTAGAGGTAGATTTAAGTATTGGAGATTCTGTTTGATAAGCTTGTAACTAGTAACGTGTTCTTTAGATCAGGAATTCTCACATTTAGGGGGCTTGTCAGGGTTGTAAGGCAGGTTGGAACACACCATAGAGTTTGTGAGGTTCTTTGCAGATAGTGTAATTCTGTGGTAGATGTGAATAAATATATGGCAACACATACTATATTTCTGATGGAAACAAGTTAAAGTGATAAGAACACTGAACAGTTGGTGGGGTACTTAGTACTTCTAGTTCAAGTGGTGATGTTGACATTATTTTCAAGACTATTGTCTTCCAGACATATGAAGATGTTAATTATGTGGGGGGAGGGGTGAGGGGGTGGGGGGAGAGAGAGAGAGAGAGGTGATGGTGAAGAGGCCGTGCTCATAGATTTGTTTTCAAGTTTATTTCCCTAATAATATACATAGAAATCTTCTCATTTGCATAACATTGAGATAGAAAAGGAAAAATAGGTTTTTAAGTTAAACATACTGGGATTAAATGCAAACATTGATTTACTGGTGATGTGACTGGTTAGATAAACTTATCTTGAGTGATAGTTTACTTTTGTAAAATGTGAGTAAAAATACACTTCCCGAAGGCTTGCTGTGGGCTTTACATTAAATCAGGTGTGTTTGAGATTCAGCCCAGACTTGCCACTGGCAGGCAGGTGATCAGTAAATGAATACAGTGGGCCAGCCGGTGTGGCTCAGTGGTTGAGCATCAACCTATGCGCCAAGAGGTCGCCGGTTCGATTCCTGGTCAGGGCACATGCCCCGGTTGTGGGCCTGATCCCCAGTGGGGGGCATGCAGGAGGCGGCCAATCGATGTTCTCTCTCATCGATGTTTCTATCTCTCTCTCCCTCTCCCTACCTCTCTCTCTAAAATCAATAAAGAAAAACAAAAATTAAAAAACAACAACCACCTGAATCGAGCTAAGATGCTGAACGTGATACACTACTTTTGTGCACAATCCATCACTGTTTGCTGAGCACCTTGTAGGTTGTCAGACTCTGGGCTAAGCCCTGGGCTACAGGAGTGCTGAGCCCCCGGTGCTGCCCTCAGGGAAGTCACAGTCCCTGGGGAAGCCACGCCCCCACCAGTGTCTGGAACTGTGCAGTAAGACCCAGGAAGGGACGCACAGCAGCGTCATGGCGCACGAGAAGTGTCAGCTAACTCAGCAGAAGGAGGCCCATCTGGAAGGGCTTCCCGGAGGGAGTGACTCAAGCTGACTGTGGAAGGACAAGTATGAATCAGTTTGATTTTTTCAGTAAGAAAGTAAGAAAGGAAGGAGGAGCTGGGACAAGGCTCCTGGGGCCTGGACTCAGGACTCATTCCTTAGTTTTGGATGGACGTTGTATGGATTCAAACATGTGTCTTTTTTTTGGTGCGTGTGTAATTCCTGTATTGTCCTTACTCTCCCTCCAGCAGTACAGAGAGATCTAAGGAGGAGGGGGGGGATTGCAGGGCACACCGCTGTAGGGCTAGGACTCTCAATTTCTCTTTTCCAAGCGGTCTCATTGGGGAGGCCATGGTGTATGTGTGATTTTCCGTGCTGGGGAAGCTGGACTGTCTATTTACAGGGAGCAACAAGGGGGAGGGCAGGGCGACTTGGCAAAGGTGACTCCCACTGCGTACGGGTGTGTGGTGGGCGCACCACCCCGTAGCTACATGGCACTGATACTGAATGTGCCCCATTCTCCAGCAGGTCAGCAGGAAAGCATCTGACAAAGCAAGATGGCTGCTGTGTGAGGGCCCCTGAGCCAATGTCCTGTATCTCAGCGACTCCCACTTCTTTCCCACACCCCATGGCAATTATATTTTTTTCTGGGAAGCCCACTTGTACCAAAAGTACTGTTCTTTTCCATCACCAGAATGCAAATCACTCTATGGCATTCCCGGGTAGGTGGAGTCTCTGAGGCTTGCAATTACCAAAGTATGCAAACAACCTCTTTTAAACATTTCCTTAGAGTACATGCTGCCCAGGGAGAAGATGATGCTTTGGGAAAATCGAGCATTAAAATTGTCTCGAAGATACATGTATAATTGCATATAAAACAAAATGTGCATGTGAGCTGTGTAGTTTTATTTTTAATTATCTGTTTTTTAGTAAAAATTCCACTAAGATTACAAGGAATAAAATCCCAGGGCTTCGTAAATGAGTAAATAAAATATGAGGCATAATAAAATCAGATGACATAATGCACATGAAAAATGGGACAAGAGGAATATAAATAGAAAATATATATAGTCTGGTAAGTCTAGCATTGTGCTCCTTTGTGAAATAAAGATCTCTAGAACACTGTAAGCAAACAAGTTTTAAAATTTAGAAGTACACTCTATTATTTTATCTTAGGTTTTATGTCTAAATATTAATGTATTTATATTTCTTTTTGTTTTTATTAATCCACTGAAGCAGCCCTCAGCTAATTCCCACAGCCGAAATGTAGTCCACAGATGCTATCTTTTCATAAAGAAAAGAATAAATTCGTATTTCGTGATGTGGCTATATTATTTTCAATGAGAGGAGTTTCATTGTATTAGATTTTCTCATTCCAATGTAACAAAACAGTCCCAAAATCGATAAAACAGCAGCACAAATAATAAATAATATGTATAAAAGTAGGTCACTCTGCATTAATTCATGGAGAAAATAGGTCTGCTCAACGTGGTCTGAGAGGCGTAATTAGTGCTAGTCTCCGCTTTGTGCTGAAAGGCGGTTGCTGCTGGTTCCTGTCCCTTTTCCCTTTTTTCCCTCCATTTCCCAGGCTCTTGTGTCAACAAACACTGGAAGAGTCGTTTCAGTGGTTCTGCGAGGTGGCCAGAGTGAAGGTCTGGGGTTAATGTGACCGGGTCTCCCTGCGCAGCAGAGGGGACCGCGGGGCCAGCAGGGCTGTGCGGGAGCTGGTCCCACCTGGAGCAGCGACTGCTCCCTCCTCCCCTGGGCTCCAAACACACAGACAGGAGGCTCATCTGACCATCGTGACGCCCAGGTTTGTTGCTGACACTCATATCTCCTGGGTCAGGATGACTGCAGCTCGAGGATTCGTTAGACTTCTCGCTAAGCTTGCCTTCGGCCCTGAGAGAGTCGTCCTGCCTGTTCATGTTGGCGGTGGTGAAGCAGTTTTATTTATGGACAATTCTGACGTGTGAGTCAGTGTACCTAGGAGAGAGGTTGCAAACTTGCGGTTTCTAGACATGTTTTGTTTAGGTTGGATAGTATTATTTTTTGAAAGACTTTTTCAACATTTAAAAATCAGGAGATTTCCTGTTAAAAATATCCAGATTTCTGGTATTCTTATCGAACCAGAAAACCTGACAACAGTGGGCTCCCCTTCCTGGCAACACCTGCCTGGCGCTGAGTAGTGACAGTCTTCGCTTGACACTTACCCGTGTGTGGTTTCTGGCTGGCCCGATGCCCCTGGTCCCCTGGGTATAACACCCTGCCTGTCTCATTCGTTTCCATTGCTTACCTTTTTAATTTTTGAGTTGGTGATTCTCAAAATTGGCTTCATGTTAGAATCACCCGGAGAAGTTTTAGTCCTCAGTCATTTGATTGTATTATTCCAGAGTGGGATAGTTTTACTCCATCTCAGGTAATTCTGATGTGTGGCCCAAACTGAGAAAAGGTGGCTCACGGAAGATAGACAGTGGATACATCATTTTCTCATGAGGTTCCCAGGCGAATCACTGCTTGGCCTTGTGATGCCCCTGTGATGCTCCATTAAGGAAATTGTAAGTTTCTTGGTTCTTCCAAGGATAATTGATCTAATTTTCTCATCCTTTATTTTATTTATTTTTAATTTTTTTCTTTATTTTTTTGAGAGAGAGGAAAGGAGAGGGAGAGAGAGATACAAACATCGATGAGAGAGAACATCGATTGGCTGCCTCCTGCAGGCCCCCCACTGGGGATCAGGCCCACAACCTGGCCATGTGTCCTGACCAGGAGTTGAACCGGCGACCTCTTGGTGCACGGGTCGACACTCAGCCATTGAGCCACACTGACCGGGCAGATTGTCTCATCCTTTAAATGTTGTGGTTGATATTGTCATAATAACCTGATTATTATTTAACAGAAAAGGAGTAAAGGGAAGATGAACTCATTTCATACTCCAGATCTATTCCCCACTAATCAGTGGGGAAGGGAGTTTAGACACATGCCCAGTAAGGTCGGAGTGACTTGGGAGGTGCCTACCTGTCTGTCACACCTGGGAGCGAGTCAGTGGCCAGAATAGCACTTGAAACCTGAATATTTAATCTCCTAGACAAAGAAAAGCTCTCTCTTGCTCTGGCTCTTTCTCTCTCCTGATGCCGGCTGGGACTCCCAGCTTGTCCTGCCACGTGGGACCCACACAGTGGGCTGATGGATGGTCTAGCCGGATGCCTGCTGCCTGATCTGGACCCAGCTGCATCCTGGGCAGACACTCTGGACCCTGGCCTCATTTCTGGCCTTGCTGAATCCACAACGGCCCTTCTTCTAGGACTGGAGTGAGGGAACAGGAACACTACGACCCCAGAAATATAACTCCATGCCAATAAAACCCACCCACTTCCCGGCGGGGGCCTCTGAATATGCTTATTCTGATGGGGCCCCAAGAACCTCCTGCTCAGGCGTCTTGGCGGGATGTGGCCCCTTTCTCCCTTGGCAACATGGCGTTGGGGGGATTCACTGGGGTTCATGAAGTTCCCAGACTGGTGTTGCTGGCAGAGGGTGGGTCAAAGATCCTGTCTTTCAAGCAGTTACAAATGCTGAGGATCATACTCTTCGTGTTTGGATTTTCCTCTTACAAAGCACGTTGTGGGGCACTGTAGTTTGCTCCCAGATATCTCTTCCTCCATCCCTGTCCCACTGCCCTTCAGTGCTGTGCAAGGTGGG
This sequence comes from Tadarida brasiliensis, assembly GCA_030848825.1. Taxonomy (NCBI): domain Eukaryota; kingdom Metazoa; phylum Chordata; class Mammalia; order Chiroptera; family Molossidae; genus Tadarida; species Tadarida brasiliensis. Next base: position 41,652,608 of record CM061260.1, on the reverse strand, counting down.
GCTTTGTGGCTGTGTAAGGTGAGGGTGCATCTGTGGAGAATGTCATGAAATCAACCTTTTTTTAAAATATGTTTTTATTGATTTTTTTTAGAGAGAGTGGAAGTGAGACAGAGATAGAAACGTTGATGTGAGAAAGAAACATTGATGGGCTGCCTCCTGCACGCCCCCTACTGGGGATCGAGCCCACAATCCGGACATGTACCCTGACCGGGAATCAAACCGGGACCTCTCAGACCATGGGACGATGCTCAATCCACTGAGCCACACTGGCTGGGCAAGATGAACCTTTTTAATGCCTATAAAAAGACAGGATGTCCATGCGAAGCCTCATCTGTAACAAGCATTTTCAGTCTTGCTGTGATTTATGAAATATTGTAAACTGCAATCACGCTGGCCCATAAAATCCTGGCAGCTATTTCCATAGCAAAACTTGCACCCCAAAATATGATCTATAGGTGGGATAAAAGTTTCAGAAAGGGAGTATTGTTTAATAGGCAGGTGCTGTTATCAAGCACTACTGACAAGGGAAAGTTTTCTCAGTGAAAGTCTCCTTTCCCACCACCCCGCTCCCTGCACAAAGCGTGGCCAAGGAGAACGCTGTCCTGCTGTTTTCCGCGCATCTTATGAGCAAGAAAGAGTCCAAGGAGGACATGTCAGAAAAGGCAAGTGGAGAAGGGAGGCTTTCATTTGAAATGTGCCATCTGAGGTTCTCCTCACTGTTCTCTGTATTTTCACCTGCAGACAGACATTGCCTGCAGTCCTGAGGGAGGAGACAGAGGCTGTGCAGAACAGTCAGGACCGGCCATGTCGAAGTGTAATGGTTTGGCAGATAATTAAAAAAAAGCGGCTCTGACTGTGTGTGCGTGTGCATGTGCGTGTGTGTGTGTGTGTGTGTGTGTGATCAAAGGAGGGAGAGAGAGAGGGAGAGAAACTGGCAGAAATGCAGAGAGAGGGGGAGGGGGATGGAAGAGGTAGACGGGGAGGAAGGGAAGATCCGTTGGAACTGTGTTCAACTGGTTCTTGTACAAAAACTTTCCTATGAAAACATAGTGACTTCTTCAAACCTTGTTGACATGGAACCATACTCTTGGATCCTCAGAAGAAACGTAAGATTTAAATGTCCTAAATTGCTTTCTCTACCTGGATTTGCTATCACCTCAGACTGTGATGTCACCAGATGGTAGAGAAGTTCACCTTAGCAGGGATCTGGTGGTAGTGGGGAGACCATACACTCAGAATGTTTGACAAGGTGCTGCTGTTTATAAGGCCTGCATTGCAGCGAGGAAGGGGGCTCACCAGCGAGGGGCTGAAAACGACTTCATCCCAGTTTTTTTGGAAACACATCAAAGTTACAGGCTTTCTTTTACACTCAATCTACCCTTCAAGTTTTGCCTTGTGGTCATCTGGGGAGAAGGGCTTCCTAACACTCACGTAGGAAAAGGAGACAAAGGGACACTTTACAGGGAAGGGAAGCTGAACTTCCAAGTTGCCAGACTTCCAAAAATCTACTTGAAAGGGGTACATTTTCAAGGGGTGCTGATATTATACATTTGAAAGCATGTCAAATATGCATTTGAAAAGAGGTCAAATGCACATTTGAAAAGAAAGGGAGGCATAGTATTTGTTCTGGAGAACAAAGAAGATTATGATATTGAGATTCTATAAAGAGATCATGATTGTACAAGGGAGTAAAATCTTAAGGATATTTTTGGTAAGTTGACTTTTTAACAAGACAAGAAATTCTCTAGATTGAGGAGGGGCTGATTTCTTCTAATAGCGTATCTTGATCACCTTGATATTTATTCCCTTTCAGGTAGGTGCTCAAAGAATACATTAAAAACATTTTTAAAAAATTGATTTTAGAGAGAGAGAGAGAAAGGGAGAGGGAGAGACAGAAAAACATCCATCAGCGAGAACCACTGATCAGCTGCCTCCCGCACACCTCCTACTGGGGATGGAGTAGGCAACCTGGGCAAGTGTCTGGACCAGGAATTGAACCGATGACCTCTTGGTGCATGGGATGACACTCAATCTACTGAGCCACACTGGCCAGGGCTCAAAGAAAACATTTTGATGCCCTGGCTGTGGTTGCTCAGTTGGTTGGAGCATCGTTCTGTCTGATTCCCAGTGTGTGTGGGAGGCAACAAATTGGTTTCTCTCTTCCCCATCCCTTTCTCTTTCTCTAAAATCAATAAAATAATGTCCTTAGGTGAGGATTCAAAAAAAAAAAATAAAAAGGAATACATTTTGATATATAATGTTTTCCTCACGGGCAAAAGAAGTTACACTTAATTAGAATTTTGAAAGCACTTAATTATTTGATGCAAACCACTGTGGGAGATCAATTTTGTTATCCTCTGACAATGTTAAGCTTTATTGAAGTCATGTGCTTCCAGAAAGCAATGACAATTAAGAAATCCTATCACGTTTGTATTTCAGGAACAGCTAACCTTTGAGAAAAAAATGCCGCTGGAAGGAGTTAAACAGTCAAGGAAGACTTTATTCCAGGCTATTGCAATAGGGGTCAAGACTGTTGCAAGTAGGGAGAGAGACTGAACTCATCTTCAAATATAACAGAGCAGCCAGGGATTTATAGCCAACAGTCAGGGTGGAAAGTCAATGGATGGAAAACTACTATGAGGAACTTGGTTAGCCATCAAGGGTGGGAAGATTATTACAAAATTGGCCCAGTAGGATTCTTGTTAAAGTGGGTCAATTGGCCGAGGATGAGATCCAGTTGAGAAGAGGGCTCAGAGGAACCTGACTAAAGTTCATTTGAGGAGGGAGTTCTTGTCACCACAAAGAACCATCTTGCTTTTATCTGTTCTGAGGTAAAACCCATCTCGTCCTTCCTTATGACTGCCATAAGATGTTGTCGTCCTAATTAGCTAGCTAATATTAATAATATGAAGAAAGCAAAGGGGAGGCAGCCTAGACATTATAAGCATGGTCATCTGGGCAGCTTCACCAGGAAGCCACAACTCCACACTCCGCAGGGAACCACCAGTCCATTCCTTGCAAATTACTGGGGAAGGGGTCCAACAAAGAGAACATGCACACATGAGCAGTGGAGTCGGGGTGATGTAGGGAAGGCACTTGCCTGCCAATCTAACCTGGAACAAAGATCATTGGCCTGGAGGTGGAGCCACTGCCAGCACACGGAATCTTGGAAGGTAAGATTCCCGAGACAAGTTCTCTCTCTCGTCCTCTTTCGCTCCTGTTTCTCACTTGATTCATAACCGGCACTCACCCGTGCACCTCCTCAGCCATGTGGCCTTAGCAGCCCGTGGCCCACGGCCGTGCGGATCCCATGCACAATGGACTGCAGCTGGGAACATGAGCTAGGCTAGCCTGATGCTGGACTGGGCTGTGCTTGGATATGGAGCAGAAACTCGGGACGATGGCTTTAATTCTATAAATGACTGCATACAAAATTTTGACTTGAGAAAGGAACAGATTAAGGCTGCATCCTAAATGTAGATGTAGAGTGCCAACCGAGTATCAGTGCAACATTACATTTGGGGTGATAGAACAATGTCTTCCTCTGATAGGATATAATGCCCACCCCTGCCCCCCGAAACCATGAGATCACAAAAATGAAAAGCATTCATACATCTATACAAACACTCAATAACTGTCAAATGACAGCTACACAGCAAGCACTGTGCTCAGTGCTAACGGACAATTGAATGGACAAGTTTAAATTCTATTGGTGAAGACAGACAATAGTCACGTGATCAAAAAATAAGTAATAGAGTTACAGATGAAAATAATTTTTATAAAGAGAAGGCAGGATGACGTGAGGAAGAATCAGAGGGATGGGCAGGATGATCACGAGGCTTCCTGGGGAGGCAACGGCGGAGCCTGGAGGTTCTGCGGAGCCAGTGTGCAGGCCGCTGGGAGAGGAGCTTTCCACCTCTCTGACCTCTACTTGGCTCGCCTGCTGGCTGAAACAGTGACTTCCATTTGCTCAGTACATTTTTTCACCTGGTGTGGCTAGTGGCCTACCCTCAGAATGCACTGAGGTTCCCACCAGTTTTGTCTATTGATCAAGAGTTGTTATCAACTTAGGTGCGGGCAAGACAGTAGGTAGAGTGGGAGCAACACTTTAAAAACATGGAAGAATTTGGGACTTACATTGCTTCACAAGAGTCTTGATGTTTTCTCACCAATTAAAAAAAATGGAAACGGGAAATATTTGAAAATGGAGACAATGGAAATATAATGACAGAAGATATGGAACTCTAAAAGGTGGACCCTCCCCCCCCAAATTAATCTTGGCCTTTTGTCAAATGACTGGTAGAGGTTTTAGATTAAAGAAAATGGTTAAAATATATATAGATCATATTTTTTATGTTTTACCACTTCAACCTATTTTTTCTTTTAATGGAACAACCCACTGACCTGATTAAGAAAATTTAAAAAGTCCAGTATTTATCTCACAAACATGAGACCATGCTATTCATATTGTTTTGTAGGCTTTATTCTCACTTGCTATGAACACCTCTCTGTGTCATTAAATATATTTCTATAGTATATTTTAGATGCCATAGTATTTGATTACGTGAATGGATCATACTTTTTTGGGGCTATTTACAATGGTCAGCTGTTGAGAGGGTTGGAGCCTGTCACTACGATGGTCATCTTTATATACACATATTTGTACACATCGTTAACATTTTTCCTGAGATAAATTCCCAGCAGGTGAATTTCTGGCCCAAAGGCAGGCACATCTTTAAGACCTTTGATGTGTACAATCAAATCATCCTCCGGAAAGATGGACTGTCACATGTCATTTTGGGGTGAAATGTTCCTGAAATTCCCGGAATATTTCTGAGGCAATTTGATAATCAGACACTAGAGTCTTCTCTTACAGATTATGTGCACATGTAGGGTTACTGAATTCAAGCCACTCGAAGGGCAGAATGAATAAAATATCAAAAAGACCCTCATAAAACAATAAAACATAGCCAATACATACCCAGCCAAGTCACCATCATCATGTGAAAAGCTTGCTTTTGCCAGGTAAAGCCTTTATTTTGGAGTGACAAAAGGTAATAGAATCTGAACCATTTTTGTCACAGTGGTCCTCCCACTCTCTTCTCTGAAAGTACTTATTGGCTACCTGTTCTTTTCAATTTAAGGGCTGCCTGTCGGAGAAGAGGCAGCAGCATTGCTTGAAGGAGCAGCATTCTCTGTCAGCACACCTGGCGCTCTTTTTGATGATGTCTGTATAAAATTTGTTACTTCCTTTTCTTTAATCTACTATGTAGTCACTTTAAATGTCATTCTTTGAAATGTCTCTTGGAGACAGCCCTTGAGGAAAATAATTGCATTAGTTACAAACACCTAGACACAGCACAAGCCCAGAATGACACACCAGTCAGATTTAACACCTTCTCCTCGTATAGCTGTCCGGGATGTCTTTCGAGCTGATAATTAGGTTTCCAGGGTTTTCTTTCTCATTAATGGCCCTGGTACTGTCAAAAACCCCACTGAGAGTGAGATTTATTTAAAGTAGAAATTAAATTCCAATACAAAGAACAGAGCCAGGAATTCCCACCACATCTCTCAGTGATAAAGGTATTTCTCGCCACTCTGTGCCTTGAAACGATTTAATAAGGGCTTCTGTCTTGTTCCAAACTCAAATAAGGACTTCCAGATTTTAAATTATCTGTGTCAACTGAATTAGTTTCTTCTTTACTTACTCTGTAGCTTTGGACGTAAATGCTGGGTCATCTTCTGGAGCCAGATCTCTCAAGCATCGTGAAGAAGGAAGACATTGATACTTTCCAAAACGCTTTCTTCCTTCCAGTGTGGGGAAGCTGACGCAGAGACGGAGCCGTGAGCGTGGTGTGATGTAGGTGAGTGGAACGGGGGGCATGAAGCTTGGTGGAAACACAGAGAAAGAGGTGACCTGATTTCTTCTCCAGATGTCAGAGCAGGCTCTGGAGAGGAGGTGACCTTTGACCTGGGCCTGGAGAATGGGTAGGACTTAGCTGGGCAGAGAAGATGCGCATTCTGAGCACTACAGGTGGGGGAGGGCAGGGTGTGCTGGAGGAAGTGCGATGGGGAAGACCATGAGGAGGCTTGTTTATGGGACAGAGTAGGAGAGTATTTGTGAACGGCCTGAGAGGACCAGGCAGGATTCTCTCTCCAAACCATTTGCTCTTACTGCCTCTATTATCACCTGCAACGACCTTCATTAAATGGTCATTTAAAAATGGTGAAGTCTTTTGTTCTCTATTAAAAGGGAGAAATGCAGAAGCGTTACCGTTGAGTTTCCTACAGGGACCTGAATTCTGTTCCAGAGGGTTACCGTAATGTTCCCTTCAGTGCCCACAGTGCCCCGGGGCTTGTCTTGCTACCGCCACCAGTGTTTGGTAAGGAAACAGAAGCTTATTTGGTGAGCAGTTGTCAAAGGCCACACCTGCCTGGTAAGTGACCTAAAGGTAGATCCTCCGAATGTCTCAGCGAAGGTGTCAGTCAGGAGAACAACCTTGCTGGGGGCTTTGGGGACGCACCCGATGGCAGTGGTGGTGTGTGCCCCACAGGGAGGATGCCTGGAAACGGGGGTGAAGAGAGGAGAGGTAGGAAGAAACCAAAAGAATGTATCACAAGTTTCCCAAGTGCATTTGCTCATCTATCTCTTATTCATTTAATAAATGCCCATGGAACACCTACCGCGAGGCAGTGAGCCAGGCGTTGGGTGACAGGACGTGCGGGGGCAGGATCAGGGAGCTCACAGCTGGTGAAAATGTGCAGATCGATGCACGACAATTCCCTGCAGAAATGCTCACACAGAGGGACACCCGGTCGTGAGGTGGTAACTGCCTGAGGAGCCAGGGAATGATGTGGGCACGGATCGTAAAGGACTGCCGGGGATTTCTAGGGCAGGCAAGTGGGGAAAGGCATGGGAGGCAGAGGATCCACGAGGCGAAGGCGGCACCTGTGGAGGGGAACAGGTACATGGAGAGTGGTACACTCACGGGGTAGAGGGGGAGGAGGAGCAGTGGAAATCAAGCTAGATCAAGGCTGGGGCCAGGTTGACCAGGGGCTTACGGGTCCCTCTGAGGAGTGAACTTACTCCTGTATGTTTTTTTAAGGAGGGGCAATAAGATAATGATCCTGGTGGTGATTTGGAGGACAGAGCTGAGGAAGGAGGAGATTAGAGAGGCAAAGAAAGAAACTGCTGCGTCCCTGCCCACTGCTGTTGACGGGACGCAGGCCACGTCGGAAGCGGGGGTGTGACTTCTCCTCTCTCTGACTTTCTAACTTCCGGTCAGTCAGCATCCGGCTGGACCCTGGGAGCCCTGCATGCAGAACCCAGCCTATCACCACAGAGCAGAGGGTGGAGCAGGGGCTGAGATATGGATGAGACACTGCAATAGAGCCACCCACCCCTCTCCATGGGACATGCAGGAACCATTGAATTCTTGTCTCTTCATTGCTGCTGCTCACTCTGTGAAAGAAATAATTATCCCCACCCGAGACTCCTCAGCTATCAAAAAGGAGAATTAAAGATAATAAATGTAATGAGTTTCTATTCCAAGCGAAGAGTTTTTTTTTTTTTTTTTTTTCAAGTTGGTGGGTGAAGATGCCTTGCATTGCCTGTGGCCTGATACTGTTCTTGGCAGCCTTTACTTCTGACCTGGTGCAGTAGATTGCCTAATCCAGTCGTTATCATCTCTGTTTACAGGTTTTATAAGAAGAAACTTTAAGTCTCTCAGGAGGGGTATATTAAAAAGTAACTCCACAATTAAAAGGAAATAATGATTCTCTTAATAGCATTAGGTCATGGTGTCCTGAAATGTGTGTGTGTGTGTGTGTGTGTGTGTGTGTGCATTCTCATTTGTTATTTTCATGTTTATTTAGTTTATCACTTTATATTTTAACAACTTTAATGAAGTATCATGAACATACAGTGTGTCTTAGTCTATCTGGGCTGCTGTAACAACAATGCCACAGATTGGGTGGCTTACAAACGACAGAGGTTTCTTTCTCGTAGTTCTGAAGGCGTGAAGTCCGAGATCCAGGCACCAGCAGATGCGGTGTCTGGTGAGATGCCTTTCTTCTGTGTCCTCACATGGCAGAAGGGGGCCAGGCTGCTCCCTGAGGTCTCTCATAAAGGCACTAATCTCATTCATGAGGGCTCCACCCTCAGGACTTAACCACCTCCCAGAAACCCCACCCCCTAATACCATCATCTCGGGGATTAGGCTTCAACCTATGAATTTTTAGGGGGAGGGGAAACAGGCATTTAGTCTGTAGCACAGTACGTGGCACACGTTTATGCATACTAATGGACATATATGTAAAACTGTGGAAACATCACACAATCAAGACGCTCCTGCGAGGTCCTCATGTCCCTTTGTGGTCCCCCTCCTGCCTCGTTCCCTTTCTTCAGGCAACAACTCATCTACTTTCTGTCACTGCAGAGTCACATGTTAAGTTTTACAAACAAGGAATACAAATCCGATGTGTCAGGGAAAGCTAGTTGCTTACTCAAGCATCATTTCCCACTCTTTCCTTTTAAGTGAACCCTGATTGATATCATGGAGGGCATGGGAATCTCTGGAAGATTTTTCCCCAGCCTTCCCATTGCTAGGTATTGCCGTATAGCTAAGGTCCTGCCTATGAGCTGTGGCCTGGAGGCACAGCTGGTTGGAGCATTGTCCATACATCAAAGGGTTGTGGATTTGATTCCTGGTCAGGGCACATACCTAGATTGTGGGTTCGATCCCCAGTTGGGATGCATACAGGAGGCAACCAACTAATGTTTCTCTCTCACACCAGTGTTTCTCTCTCTCCCTTCCTCTCTTAAATCAATAAAAGAATATCCTCTGGTGCAGATTAAAGAAAAAATAAAGATCTTGCCAGTGAGATACAGAGTATTATATGAGACTTCTGGGAAGACTGCTTAAAGGGAGCTAAGCTGACTTGGAAAAAGACCTTTTCACCTCTTCCCCGCACTTCTCTTTCTGCTGTGTGACATGCATTTGTAATGGCTGGAGCTCCAGCAGCCATATTGGACTATGAGGTAACCTTGAAAATTGAAGCCATTCCCTGAGTTGGGGGGACAGAGAGATGAACCTGCATTTCTGATGTCACTATATAATACACTGTCTACCTCTGGACTTCTTTTATATGAAAGCGTCATAAATTACTAACTTTCTTAAGCAGCTCTTATTTCGCTTTTATTTTTATAAGCAGTTGACGCCACCCTAAGAGAAGCATTCATGCTTCTATTTTTGCTTCCTCAGAGCAGTCACAACAATGCCACCTGCTTTTATTTCCATTTGAATTATACATCTGATGACAGTCCTTTTAAAACATTTATATTTTACTTAACTTTGACGGTGAATTGGTCACTTTACTGGGGTCAATCTATCGCCTCAAAAACATTAGCAAGCAAACTGTTACAGCAACTTGATTCTCAAGGCTCTGACACATCTGCTCCTCTGGCAGAATAAACTGCTGTACATCTATTTAATTTTAATTTTTTGCTGCATAAAACTTTATTGTTTCCATTCGGTTCACGGCATGGGAGGGACTCCAGGTGGTTAAAAGGCTGCCTAGTGGTTTCGGGGAGAGGCTCAGGCAGAAGGCAGACTCCAGGGGATGCAGAGGGGCCCCTCGAAGGCCTGTGGGCTCCAAAGGCTCCTAGTCCTGCTTGAGGGCGAGCCTTTCGAAGAGACACTTGCCCAGCCCAGCCTGGGGGCCGAGCAGCCTGTGGAGGTGAGTCAGGTGTCCCCATCTCCTTGATGAGTGTCACCTGCTCCTCCTGGAGGTGGTTCTTCAGGAAGTCACAGAGATGAGGGTCTGTGCGGTAGAACCCAGGGCCTGCGGATCCAAGAGGGCCAGGTTAGGTTCTTCTCCAAGGCCATGGCAACCTCCACGGCGTCCTGAGTTTTACCCCACTCTTCTCAGAAAGGTTTCTGCTCATCCTGGAAGCAGGCGTGGCCGCTGTGCTGGTTTTGCTGCTCCAGGGGACACCTGGCTCCCTTCAGCATCTCCACTTCTCTGCCGCCGACTCTCAGAAGTGACCCTCCTCCTCCAGAGCCACCTGGCGGGGGACAGAACCCAGACAGAGGTGGGTGCAGGAGGCCGCAGAAGCAGGGTGGCCCGCGGTTGACGGCAGCCTTCACCCTGTGGGGTAATTCTGACGAATCTGGGAGCTCACGGTTGTTTGGCAATAAGGAGTTAGGCTGCAAAAACGGTGTTGGCTGGTCTCAGAGGCTGAGGATGGCTGAGATGGTTCAGAAGGTTGCAATGGGAAAAGTGCTTGGAGGGTGGCTGGAGGAAGGGGCGGCCCTGGTTCTGTTCCACTGAAAAACTGTTGAACAAGAGACAGGTTGAGGGCACCGCTGAAGGGCACCGCCTGAACTGCTAAACCTGTAAGCACCTTCTATTTTCAGGGGGTTTCATGTTGGGTGGTGCCTTGAACACTTTCAAGGAGCCCTGGGGAGAATCCTCTGACACACTTCTCCACGTTCAGGAAAAGCCAGAATGCAGAAACTCTAAACCTATGCGGTGAAAGAAAAGCATCATTAGGGCTGCATATAAATCTCCCGGAGACACTATTCCTTTCTCACCATGGATGCAGGATATATCTCCATCTCTGCCCTGGCTTAGTACACAATGTCCATTATCTTAATACGTGTGGAAAACGGAGTTCTGTGGCCTCCCCCGGGGGCAAGGGTCCCCGGTCACCGTGGTGGCCTTGGCTTGCTTTCTCATGGCCCGGGTCCTAGCTCACATCCTTCCACCTGCCTCTAACAAGCTTTCTGTTGTGAGGAAATGTGGTGTGTGCAGTAAAATACAAACTTAATTAAGCTCCGTTAGGCACTGAATTCCTTGTGAGAAAGGGAAACCGGAGGAACTGTGTAATCAAGAGGAATTGGCCCAGGCAAACATTCGTGCTTCTTTTCACTGGCATTTCTGGAATTAAGCTATTAAATCAGGAGAGCGGGTCAGGCCAGTGTGATATTTATTTTTCATTCCTTGACTACAAAGTAAAAGGCTTAACTTATACTGACATAAAATCAACACCTACTGTGTTCCATTAATTAATTCTGGCGTTCCATCAAAAACATCTCCCAGATTTGTCTAATGTGATTTTTTTTCCTCCTTCATTAAAGCCTGCAGCATATTAGTAATGATGCCATTATAGTGTAGAGGTTTTAAAAAGATTTCTATAATTCTTCTCATCCCTTGCCTGGGACATTTTAGTGAGAAAACAAAGCCGGGTGCGTTAGAAGGTTTTGTGGCGTGTGAAAATGTCCTGGCATTTTTTTTTCAGAGACTCTGGTGGTCTCTTTCCAGGTCTCAGTATTTTAGGAAAATTGGAAATAGTTCACGAAAGGCATGAAACATTTGGATAGTCTAGGACATATTTAACTGAGAGCTTCTTATTTCTTTTAGCTTAAAATTTACAAGGGCTTATTTCAAAATAATATTTCTCAAAGTCTTTATTACTTTCCAACTGGGCACATTTTTTTTCTTTGCCTTCAAAAACATGACATACATTGGATTTGTCTTGTTCTCATAATGTTCTATGCTAGAAGATGAAGATATTTCAACTTGCTTTTACTTCCTTAATTTTATGCAAACATTCCTCTTATTTTCTTTACTCAGATCACACCACCTTCTTGAGGGAGAAGGGGGCAGACTGTTGGCTCATTGATTTGGACACTGCAATGGGAAGAGGGCGCAGTCCATCTTCCCAGTAGATTGAAAGCTTCTTAAGACGGGGGATGTGTTTCTGTACCTTAGCCCAGGCGTGGCAAATGTCCAGCTCTCGGGCCATATAAGGCCCTCGAAATCAATACCAGTTAACATCACACGCCTCACCGAATTAGCCTGACCAAATGTAGCAGGCTAATTTTTAAGTTGGTAATTTTGTATGGCCCGAGAATGATGTTATAAATATCCAAATGGCCCTTGGCAGAAAACAGGTTCCCCACCCCTGGGCCCTTAGCCCATTTCCTGCATCCAACAAAGGCTCCATGTATACTTATTGAATTGATTTGAAAATACGGAACCAGAAAACAAAACGTCTTTACTTGTACTTCCCAATGCTGTATTTTCAGAAAACGAGTTTGACCTAAACATTTAAACAAATTGAATTGACTGCATATTTATTTCTCCTTTAAGCGAGGCATGTTGTGGTTATATAGACGTAATCTTATGAGTTGATCTGATTTTCTGCTCTTCACGTTTTACATATGAAGAAGTTAAAACCCAGGGAAAGAAGCCCTTTGTAATTATTTGGCGACCCACTCAACTCTCTACAAATGCTTCCACCTGTAGACTGTGAAGTCCTGACATCAGAGAGGGTGACTATTTTCCTTGTAGCCCCAACGGCTCAAACGGTAAAGCTGAGCAATAAATTTATTGAAAAATTAAGTGATTGATAAATATCAATTAAACTAACAAATGATAACATAATGTTGAACAAGTATGAAACTTACTACCAAACTTATTTTTGACTTTAAAAAAAAATTTTTTTTTTCTTTATTGATTTTAGAGAGAGAGGGAGAGGGAGAGAGAGATAGAAACATCGATGAGAGAGAACATCGACTGGCCGCCTCCTGCATGCCCCCCACTGGGGATCAGGCCCACAACCTGGGCATGTGCCCTGACCAGGTATCGAACCAGTGACCTCTTGGTGCATGGGTCGACGCTCAACCACTGAGCCACACTGGCTGGGCCTTTCCTCAGTTCTTTATGCACGTTCTCAACGTAAGGAAGAATTGAGTCCCACAGACCAAAGGCTGAGAAGGGAGGCAGTGGAAAAAGAAGCAGCCTCCAATAACTGGTGATAGGCAGACTGAATGTTGTAAACTGGCTCAGACTATTGCTATTCCATAAAAGTTTACTCCAAGGCGCCTTGGAAATAGAGGACCTTGATGGCCAGAGCTGTGTGGGGCTTGGCCTCAACCTGAGGTCCAGTGTGAGCTCTAAGTACACTCAGAGTGAGTCACCTAACAGGGGAGATCATCCCTTTTCTATTCCTGTCAGAATGGCTGGTGTAACTATAAATGTTGGTCAGAGGTGCCTATCAGCTCATAGGTGGGACTTTTGAGTTAAAGATATTAAATAGATGAATGGATTGAAGCTAAAGACATACTCGGTAATGAAATATACAAAAACAGAAATTCGTGGACTGTAATATTATCGCCCCGATTTTTATTTAAAACTCAAATCTCTCTTAAAAGCATCTGGGGATGAAATTATTTGCCACGTTACTGATGGCATTCAATAAAACATGACATTTGTGGATCAGGACTGCTTGGCCTCCTTTGGGAAAGCAAAGGTGTTCCGTTGCTGTTAGATTCATCTAGAAATGAACAGCCACCATCCTGGGCCATTTTGTCCTTCGTGGGCTCCGGTGGCCTCTGGACGGACCTGGCCACCTGTTGGCACCTGGGATGCGTCGCAAAACGACCGCAACAACTTCTCCCCTCCCTGTGTGCACACACCTTCTCGGGAGATTTGGATGCTCCTCCCACGGGGAGGTGGTCTCTCCCCGCCCATGGAGTGTGGGTGGCGTGCGACTTGCTCTGACAAGTAGAATGTGGCCAAAGTGATGTGAGCATTCCCAGCGCAGGCCTGAGGCGCCAGTTCTCACTCTCTTGGATGCTGCCCTGCAGCTGCCACACTGTGAATTGAAGCAGGGCCCACCCTGCAAGAAGGAGACGTCATGCAAAGAAGAGAGGTCCCGAGCCAGCCAAGCCCCCTGGGTGCACACGCGAGGCCTTCTCAGCCCGCCCGGCCCCCGCTCCGTGACTGCGGCTGCAGAAGTAGCTCCGGCCAACCCAGTGCTGAGCTCAGCTGACCCGGGCCCCGCTGCTGTTCCAGAGTCACGGGCAAGGCAAACCATTGTTACATTAAGCCATTAATTTTGACGTGATTTGTGAAATGGCCATAGAAGCTGTTACAGCACTCTAGGAAAAGGAGCCCTGCTTTTCAGTAATTCGTGGTAGCTCCTCAGGCAGCTTCTTATCAACTCCACGGCCCCAGCCTGCCCACTTTGGTTACCCCCGCTTCCACTCACACGTGGTCTCTGTCTCTGGCCTCTGAGACCCATGGCCTGGTTTGGAGTGTCTGTTTTGATTCAGACTCCAGCCTCACCCTGGGATGCTGGGCCTTTGGAAGTTCTTTGGCCCCATGCTTTTTAGTCTACAGGCCAGACCGACTGTCTCATGGCTCCCAGAAGCTGGCTAGATGTGTCCAGCGCCGCTGCTCGGTCAGGAAGGGAGTTCAGAGGCTGGCTTACAGAGCCACGGGGCCCAAAGGACAACTGTCCTTGGGTTTACTGTAGCCGATCTATACCCAGAACGTACTCTCTTGCTTACAGGTCTGTGATTCTTTAAGAGGCAAATCTGATCCTATTTCCACCCCCTTTCAAGCTTCCCCATTGCTTTTCAGATACAGTCAAGCTCTTTTTTCATGTTTTACAAAACTCTGAATGTCTTGTTTTCTGCCTAACTTCATCATCTCACTCTCACCATCAGTAGTCCCAGCCTGTACTTCATGCGTTGTTGGACTGAACTCATTTTATGTTCTTGGATGTGCCTTGCTAACTAGCCCTGATAGTTAAGCCACCAGTGTGCGGTCCTTTGTTATGGCAGCTTACTCTTTGCCACACACTGTTCAGATGCTTGGAATACATCATTCAGAAAAATAAACATCGTTACTCTTGAAGAACTTACATTCTAGTGGAGAGGGATGGACGAACCATAAACACGTGTTATAATGTAGCACATACTATGGAAACAAGAAAAAGTACAGAATAGTAAGGTGGATTGGAAGTGGAGGAGAGGGGCAGGGTAGGCCTTATTGAAGTGACATTCGAGCAAAGACTTAAAGATGATAAAGGAGTTGTCCGAGGGTCATCTAGGGGGACAGTGTTCTGGGCGAGAGGAGAGCCAAAGCCATGTCCCTAAGGCAGTGTGTGCCTGGTGTGTTGGAGGGGGACCCAAGGAAGTCAGCACGGGGGAGTCGGAGGTAACAGTCCTAGGGGTGGAGGTCGATGGTGGGAGTGGATCCTGAGTCTGTGGAGATCCTTAAAGCCCTGAAGACACTTTGGCTTTTACTCTGACTGAAAGCAGAAGCTGATGGGGGTTTCAGACACGGGAGTGATATGCTATAACTTATGTTTTAAAAGGATCACTCTGGCTGCTCTGTATTGGGAGAGACAGAAGCAAGGAGAACCATTCCGAGCCTGTTGCTGTAATCAAGGTGGGAAATGGGCCTCCGTCGCACCAGGCAGTGGTCGTGAGTGAGAGAAGCAGTGGCCTAATTCTGAACAGGTTTTGAAGACAGAGCTGTAGGATTTGCTGACAGATTGGATGTGGGAGTTTTTCAGAAAGGGAGGAGTCAAGGAGGACTCCAAAGTTTGTCTTTAGCAAATGAAAGATGGCATTCTCTTTTATTTCGTATCCTCTCTTCTTTTGCTGAGGACATTAGGACATTTTTGGTGAAGTTGATTCTTTCCCTGTTTGCAGCCTCTGTTTCTTCTAGTTGGCTTTTTTGATGGATTTGTTTCCTTTAGCATAGACATCTGCCTTTGATTTTAGATGATTTCCTACACTGCCCAGTCTCCTGGACTCTTTGCAGTGAAGAGTGGGCCATGACAACCTGTTTGGACGTTCTATGTGTGTGGGAGGTGGGACCGCTTGTTAACTGTGGTCTTCACTGCAAGGTGACCTTGTGCCATTTGATTAGGGAACCCCCAGTGTTAGACCACTTTGCCTTTTCTCTTCAATTGTTGAGATTCCTTAGAAAAGAATGCTCAAGTTGCAGAGAGTGTTTCTGTGTTTAGGATGCTAAGTGGTTGAAGAGAGCTGGGCTCTCAGCTTCCAGTGTGAGACCTTTCCCCGCAAGGTGTCTTGGGCTGTGGCATGGGTCTTTAGTCCAGAGACTCATTTTACTCTCTTCAAAGGGAAAACCTTCAGTGTCTTGCCAGGGGAAGTGATGGGTAGATACCAGGCTGGGGAAAAGGAAGGAGCAGATTGAATTTCTCAGCAGAGTTTCACTCAGTGCATTTGTTTTAACACCGTCTTCACCCCTGCTTCCCGAGGTAATGAGTGCCACCGATTCAAAGTCTTTGTGGGGTTCAGCAGCGTAGCTGGTGTTGCTCTTTGATGTTTCCATCTGCTGGTTGTGAGTGTTCTCTATCCAGCTAAGTCATTTTCCAGTTGTCAATGTGCTTTCAAAATTATGAAATTTCTTGTTGGTATCTTCTCATTCTCTTTGCTCTTGTAGTCCTCTGTGTTCATGCCCTTTGTTTAGAATCGATGACTTTCACTGTGGTGAATTTTCCCATCTTTAACCGGAAGTCCGCTTCCTCCCTCGGTGAACCACTGCACATTCTCTGTCCTCAGCTTGGACGCCACTTCTCTCAGGAAGTCTTCAAGTCTGAGTGTGTGCTCTGTTACCGTGTTCCCACAGTTTTCTGTATTTCCCTATCCCCGTCCTTTTCGCAGCGCACTGGAATTGCCTTGATTAGGGACAATGTTCATCTCATCCAGCACCGTACCCCTGAAACCTGACATAGTGTCTAGTGGATGATAAGGATTCCGAAATATCTGTGGAGTCACTGGTTCTCAGCACTCCGCACTCTGGCCACACCTCCTGTTGAGAGGGCCTGCCACTATAGGCTGTTTCTCTGACAGCGTACACCACACCCCAGGAGTGTCAGCCTCGCAGACCTAACAAGGGACCGTTTGCATTTGACACAAGAAGCATATTTCCAACAAACCTGCTGGGAAGAGAGGACCGCTTTGGCGGAGAGCTTTCCCGCAGCTGTATGACAAATCTCCAACGTGCCTTCCTGTTTCATGTCTTCTCCCACCGGATTCTTCATCTCAAACACTCTTTGAACAGCCATCAGAAACCCTGTCTTCTTCTCAGTGTGTTACATATAGATTAATAAGTCAGCTACTTCCAGCACTCCAGGTTTTCGAGCGCTGGCATCTCAGCTTATCGATTTGGATCTTCTGACAAAATGCACCACAACGGTGGTTTCATTTTGTGCCACAGAAAATGCCTTTGCTGGGGAAACACTTCAGTTAAAACCAGCTTCAGGCATCTGGGAACGCACAGCCCGGAGGCCTGTGAATCGAAAGGGGAATTATGTGCTGGAAAAACTCAGCTTTCTTAATTAATAGTAAATTCTGCAAATTAGGAGAAGATTTGACACGATAAAAAAAGTACTAGTGTTTCACAAAAGTTCTTTCTTCTTTTTTCCAGGACTGCCCTAGACTTTCTTTGAAAGGAGTATTTCCCCCTAAGTGTTAGCCATGCAGTTTTTTGGCAAGGGAGACAGAAATACACGTGCCACACACACAGTAAGATGAGGCTTTGGGAACCACGGACACAGGAAGCGGAAGCTCTGATATTCCACCCAGGAAACAGCAGTCTTCCCTGACTTCCCTTCTCCACCCAGCTCCATCCGACTACTTCACAGGCGAGGCCAGGCTACACTGGTCTAGCATCCACCAGGGACCTTCTCTCTCTGTCTTTAAAAAAGTATTTTTATTGCTTTTTAGAGAGAGAAGGAGGGAGAGGGAGAAAGAGAAACATCGATGTGCGAGTTGAATATTGATCCGTTGCCTCTGACAGGCCACCAGTGGGAATTGGATAGAGCCCACAACCCAGACATGTGCCCTGACCAAGAATAAAAGCAGCAAACTTTTGGTGCATGGAACGACGCCCAATCAACCGAGCCACACAGCCAGGGCACAGGGAACTTCTTTGTAGCACTCACAGCCCATGTCACTGTTCAGTGCTCTCCTGCTAGCTGTGACCTCCACACGGGTGAGGATCATGTCTATCTGGTCTAACCGCAGTTCTCCCATGGCTAGAACAGTATTCAGCATGCAGGAGGCATCCACAGACTTGTATTTTCTAAAACATAAGGATGAATGAATTATGACACCGTAAGGGAGATGTGGTCAGTTATTTGCAAAGATGGCTGCAGCAGTTCCTCACACCCCTTGGCAATGTGACTTGGCTGCTCTTTGCATCGAGAGGTGGAGTCTGTCCCTTCCTCACCTTGGATCTAGGCTGGCCTTGTGACTGACTTTGGCCAACAGAACGTGGCCGAAGTGACACTGTATGACCACTAAAAATTCAAGAGGCCCTGCAGCTTCTCTTGTTAGCATCTTGGAAACGATCTTCCATTGAGGCCCAGGTAGCCTGCTGGCTCGGTGGAGAACTGAAGTAGCAAGCCAAAAGCCACACCAAATGACACAGAGGAATGAGGCCTCCAGCGAGAGCCAGTGCTTCCCTGACAGCCACCTGATTCAAACACGTGAGCGAACTCAGCCGACACCAGGCGGAGCAGAGCTGAGCCACCCCAACTGATACCGGCCCACATTGTTGACCCAAAGAATGTGAGCAAATAAATAGTCATTTTAAGCCATTAAATGTTAGAGGTGATTTACTGTGCGTCAATGAGTGATACAGGGGGATTTTTCAGGTTTTTCTCAACATGTGAGTTCTCCTTATTTAAATTAGAGGCTCTTAAATCTGCCCCATCCCCCAGCCTCCGCCTATGGATTCCCTGTAAATTCGAGAGGTGGAAGCCATTCCCAGGGAAGTGAACGCAGTTATAGGAAATTTGCAAAGAGAAAATCAAACGAAATTCCGGACTAAAACAGATTTGTATACAGAGTGATAAAATGTAGTTGATGAAGAATCCATTTTTTTAAAGAAAATCACTATTTTTATGAATTCACCCTGATTATGGAAGTGATTCATACTAATTATAGGAAATTTGGAAAATTCAGATAATTATAGAGAAATGATAGAACTATTTAAAAATTTCAAAATATGAATACTTCTACTAATAATGCATTACTGCTAACGTGTAGTGGCAAATGTGTTCAGATCTTCCAAATTGCCCCAGTAATCTTCCCATTCAGGAACATCGGACTGTCCTTTATTTATTCCAGTCTTCTTCTGCATGTCTCAATAAGGTTTTGCAGGTGTCTACATGTTAGACTGGCATATGTCATCTTAGGTTTATGCTCAGTAGCTCTAAAACAGATTTTTATTTTATTATTATTATTTTTTTAAAATACTCACCCGAGGATATTTTTCTGTTTATCTTCAGATAGAGTGGGAGCGAGGGAGAGAGAGGGGGAGGAAGAGAGAGAGAAACATCGATGTGAGAGAGAGACATCAAATGGTTGCCTCCTGCATGACTCTGGCCAGGACTGGGGATGAACTGCAACTGAGGTACATACCCTTGACTGGAACCGAACCCACGACTCATTGGTCCGAGGCTGATGCTCTAACCTCTGAGCCAAACTGGCCAGGGCTTATTATTTTTAAAAATTTGTCTTTATTGTTGAAAGTATTACAGATGTCCCTCCTTTCCCCCCCCATTGATACCTTCCTCCCCATTCCCACCCCTTCCTGCCTTCACTGTACTGTTGTCTATGTCCATTGCTTATGCATATATGCATGTAAGTTCTTTGGTTCATCTCTTCTTGCATCCCCATGCCCCTTCCCTCTGAGGCTTGTCAGTCTGTTCTCTACTTCCATGTCTCTGGATCCATTTTGTTTGTCAGCTTATTGTGTTCATTATATTCCACAAATAAGTGAGATCATGTGGTACTTGTCTCTCTCTGACTGGCTTATTTCGCATAGCATAATCCTCTCCAGGTCCCTCCATGTCATCTCAAAAGGTAAGAGATCTCTCTTCCTTATAGCTGCACAGTATTCCATTGTGTAAATATACCACAGCTTAAAAAAATTTTTTTAAAAATTGATTGTAGAGAGAGAGGAAGGGAGAGGGAGAGAGAGAGAGAAACACTGATGAGCGAGAACATTGATTGGCCGCCTCCTGCATGCCCCCACTGGGGATTTGGCCCACAACCTGGGCATGTGACCTGACCGGGAATCGAACCAGTGACCTCTTGGTGCATGGGTCGACACCCAACCACTGAGTCACGCTGGCTGGGCCCACAGCTTTTTTATCCAGTCATCTGCTGACGGACAGTTGGGCTGTTTCCAGATCTTAGCTATTGTAAATAGTGCTGCTATGAACATAGGGGTGTATATATTCTTTCTGATTGGTGTTTCAGGCTTCTTAGGATATATTCATTCCTATTGTTACTATGAATAGATTTTGTAAAAAGTTAGATATATTTCATGTATCAGTTACCTATTATGATAATAATTCTGGTTAACAACTAACCACAAAATGTAGTCTAGGCTTAAAATACAGGGATGGGCAAAAGTAGGTTTACAGTTGTTTGTACGGAAAAAGACATGCAGGTCATGATTATAATGATACAAGAAAACCTCTGTGTTTCCTGTACTCACCACTGTAAACCTACTTTTGACCCCCCCTGGAATAAGCACTTCTTTTGCTTGAGACTTGGTGGGCCAGCTGGAGGTGTTTGTCTGGTTTTGGCTGAATTTACTATGGGTCTGTGGTCAGCTGTGGGTTGGTTAGGTGACCAGGTTAGGTAGCTCTCATCTGTGCAGGGGCCAGCTGGTGACAGCTGACTGGGAAGGCTTCTGCTGGTGTGAGGAGGCTGACGCGACGCAACTCCATTAATTTCATCTTCTTTTTTTTTAAAACTTTTTAATTTATTTTTTATTATTATTTATTTTTTTATCCTCATCCAAGGGCATTTTTGCATGTATCTTCAGATAGAGAAGGAGGGAGAGAGGGAGGAAGAGAGAGAGAGAAACATCGATGTGAGAGAGACACATCGAGCGGTCGCCACCCATACGGCCCCGGTGGGGCTGGGGACAAACTGCAGCCGAGGTACGTGCCCTTAGCGGGAACCGAACCCCGGTCTCTCTGGTCTGCGGGCCAACACTCTAATCACTGAGCCAACCCGGCCAGAGCCATTAATTTCATCTTCTATCAGCACAACTGGGCATGCACTTTATGGCAAAGGCAGAAACGTGCCACCTGCTAGTCTGGGGTGGTCTGCCTCTTCTCCCACCTCTCCTCGCCCCACGCGTCTGAGGGCCAGTTTGCAAACCAACAGGTCATTATTTGGAATTTCTTATTGGATCTATTAATATATCATGCTAATAAATTTTATAATATAAAGTCATTTTTGCTCTTAAGAGAGAAAAACCTTATATTATCAGGTGGATATTTGCTGTTGGACAATAGAGTGGCATTTTATTTAGAAATTTTGTGTCTATATTTATAAATAAAATGGCTTAATAGAGTGAGTGTATTTTTTGACAGTTTATAAAATCTGTATTTTATTAGATTTATAAAGGGCACTGTGTAGCTATAATAGGTTTCTAAGGCTTTGGGAGGGTTTAATAATGTGGAAATTATCACTTTCTTAAATATTTGAAAAAAAAAATCAACGGTAAACCTTTAGATGCTGGCATCTTTTTTGGAGGTACTATGTTGATAAAATCTTCAGTTTATTTTATGGTTATTTATGGAGTCAATGTTTTCTTGATTCTACTTGGATGATTTCCTAAAAAATATCCATTTAAGATTTTATTTCTTCAAAACTATAAATCTAGTCTTTTCTTTTTTTTAAATCTTCACCGAGGATATTTTTCCATTTATCTTCAGATAGAGTGGGAGGGAGAGAGAGAGAGAGAAACATTGATGTGAGACAGACACATCAATTGGTTGCCTTCGCACCACCCCAACAGGGGCTGGGGATGAATTGCAACCGAGGTATGTGACCTTGGCCGGAATCGAGCCTGGGATTCTTTGGTCTGCAGGCTGATGCTCTAACCTCTGAGCCAAACTGGCCAGGGCAAAATCCAGTCTTAGCGACATGGAGGGACCTCGAGAGTATTATCCTAAGTGAAACAAGCCAAGCAGAGAAAGACAAATATCACATGATCTCACTTATTTGTGGAATATAATGAACATAACAGTCTGAGAAACAGGGTAGACCCAGAGATGTGGAAGTAGGGTACAGACTGACAATCCTCAGAAGAGGGGGTGGGGGAGAGGGAAGAGATAAACCACAGAACTTATGCGCATGTATGCATAACTGATGGACCTGGACAACAAAGCTGGGGACGGGGTGGGGGGATGGGGAGGAGGGTATCAATGGGGAAAAAAGGAGAAACATCTGTAACAAAAATAAATTAATAAAAAGAAAAACAAAACAAAACAAACAAACAAAAAAACCCCAAAATCCAGTCTTAGAATTATTTTCTCTATTTATTTTTATATGTATTTTTATATTAATAAGTTGTATATTTTCTCCTCTTTTAATGCTATATTTTAAAAAGAGAAATGTTTATCTAAATTGTTTTTAAAATAACTAATTTTTTGATTTACTAAATTATAGTGATTTTTAAAAAAGTTTACTAATGTATTAATTTGTTTTATACTCTCTTCTATTCTTAAATTTGTCTCATTGGCTTTCTTAATTCTTAAATTTGCTTAATAATAAAATTTAAAAGTTTTAATATAATTACAAGTCAGATACATGTTATTGTAAAAAAATTGAACACCAAAGTAAATTATTTAAACTTATAAATTTACCTTAGAATATAACTTTGGCAAAAGCCCATTAATTTTCATGTATTATGTTCTTATTTTCATTATTTTTTTACCTAGTTTTAAGATTGCAGCTTTGATATATCCCCTGACCAAATAATTTAGTAAGATATTTTAATATTTCTAAATATGTGGACTGTTTTATTATTAGCTATTGTTACAATATTATTATTATTAATTGATCATAGTAAGAGAAAATGAGTTACAATTTTTATTTGTTTTACTTTTTTATTGTTTATTTTCTTAAATTGGTTCAAGATTAACTCTGTACATGTTACACTGATTCTTTTTTACACATTAAAAAATTTTTTTAAATTACAGTTGACATTTAATATAATATTAGTTTCAGGTACACAGCATAGTGGCTAGACATTTATATAACTTATGAGGTGATTCCCCTGATAAGTCTGGTACCCACCTCACATCATACATATCTATTATAATATTCTGATTTTTCAGGATGGTGTTCCATTGATCTGTAATATTATTTTCTTATGGATGTTTGTTTCCTTATGTGTGAATCAAAAGAAATTGTCCCAGGCCCAGTAATTGCCAAGAGAGAATGTGTATCAGCCTTGGTCCCACTTAGTCCAGCTGAGCCTTATTAAATACTGTTCTGAAATCTATGGCTGGGAAGTACATCACTGTTATTCACTCTTAGTCTCATGTATATTGTTTAGTAGACATTTAACTTACGCAGTTATTCTGGTTTAAGTGGTCTTCTACCCTCAGTACCTGAATTCTTTTTTTTTCTTTTTCTTTATCACTTTTTAAAAGATTTTAAAATTGATTTTTAGAGCGAGAGGAAGGGAGAGGGCGAGAGAGAGAGAAACATCAACGTGAGAGTGAAGCACTGATTGGCTGCCTCCCTCATGCCCTGTACCAGGGATCAAGCCTGCAATCCCAGGCATGTGCCCTGACTGGGAATTGAACCTGAAACCTTTTGGTGCATGGGAAGATGCCCAACCAACTGAACCTTGCTGGCCAGGGCAGTACCTGACTTCTGACATTCAGAAGCAAGGTAGGACATGAAAAGTTGCAAAGCCCTGCTAGGCACTACTAACACTTCCTAACTCGGGTCCTATTTCTGCTCTGGGGCTTCTCTTTCCAAGATGTCATCTATCTACATGATAATACATGTTGATTTATAAATTGTGGTCTCTGTTTGGATGCAGGAAGGGATATATCAACTAAGAGAGAAGCAAGTATAGAGACTTCTTCAAAAACAGTATCCATGGGATTGACCCCAGCTGATTTGGACCATAGGACCTTGAGTCACGGGGCAGACAGAGAGTGTGGGAAGAAAAGAGTGTCTCCCTGCCTTTGTCAAGAGTAATATGCTCTGGGTCAGTACCAAATCATGTATTTTCCCATTAGTTTTGATTTTTTTTTTCCTATAGGTTTTATAGTTTGTGCAAGTTCTTTTTAGATTAGCAATTGATTGACATTTTTAGATTTTCTGTGTTAGAAATTTTTTATTGTTTAATTTCACAAGTATTTCAGTGGGATGTCAGAAGTTGCACCGAGGTCTGAAATTCAGATGCCACATAAAAATGAAAGTCCACAAACCCTGTAAGCTTTAATAATTATACTATGCTGATTTAGAATGGACTGGTTTGGGGTTTAGAACAGCCTGGGACAAAGGAGAGATTTAGTGAAGGACACAACTATTTAATAAGAAAGCTGAAAAGGATCTGGAAAGAAGGCAGAGACATTTTCCTTAGTTATTCCTGGCCAAGTGTTTCATCAATTTCTTAGTAGAAATTTAATATTGTATCTACCCTATAAATATACCAACTCAGGTCAATTGACGGTTAATGTGTATCTTAAAGAGAAGTGTGAGATCATGTCTGGGCTCAGCCAGAGACTGAGAGCCAAGAACAGTTAGGAATGGCTGCTGTAGTGTGGGATGTGATGTGTATTTACAACAGCAGTAGTCATTTATTTGTACATCAAGTACCACAGTATATTGTCATTATGTCAGTTTGGGTCATTTGAGAAACAGATGTCAACATGAGATGATATATTATTGAGATATTTTTTGGGGGAAATGCCAGTGAAAGAAGAAAGGGGGGAAACAAGAACTAGTAGGTGATCTTTATATGGTGATCCTAGTTTGGGACTTGTGAAAGGAGAAGGGAAAGGGAGGATTTTTGGAAGGAAGAGATTCAGACTGCTGTGTATTTCTGATAAAGTTTTGACCAGGCTGATGGGAAGTCCTTGAACAAAGACTGCCTGTTGAAAGAGCCCTGCTTTAGACAGTAGTGGGCCAGCTCTGGTAGCTCCTCCACGCTCAGTCATTGGCTGGAAGCACCAGGGTGACGTGTGGCCTCGGCATGAACACCGTGATTAATCCAAAGGGTGGCAGTTGGAAGCTTCAGTCTCCACTAACATCTGCCATTTACAGAGTGCGTACTATGGTCCATAAAATTTTAATATTTAATCTATCAAACAAACTCATAAGGTAAATGGTATTTCCCCTATTTTATGGATAAAGAGACTTCAACTTGGAGAAGATAAATAATTTAGGGTCACACAATCAGTGAGTGGCAATGCCAGAATTTGAACATAGATCTATAGATACAGGTTAGGATTTTTTTTTTGTGGTTGAAAGCAATAGAAAAAAAACTTTTTAAAGATAAGAAGCTTATTTTCAGGATATAGACACATTTGTCACACAGAACCCAAGGGTGGACACCCAGGATGGCCTAGAAGTAGCGATTGGCATGGGTCCCCCATTTCTCAACTGTGATCCTTCTGGGGAATCTGATTATTTCTTCTCTGTTGCTACAGAAGTGGTTTCTTCTTCCTTCTCCTTCAATGCAGAAAGTGGCCTTTATAAACTAGCTTACATAAACAAACTTACTCGTTGCTTATCTGTCCTAACCTATTTAGTGTTGTCAAAATCTGTCACAGAATTTTGAGACCCCTTAAAACAAAGTTTGATGAGAAACCTGTGTTTTGTTTTGGTCAACACTGTAACTTTTGATTATACTACTTAGTAAAAGACTGAAGGGTTGCCCATAACCTACTTTTGGTATTATATCTGCTGACACTTTAGAGCTGGTTTTCTTGTGTATAGCAGAACAATGGCTGCTGACGACTGTTGAGTTCAAGACAGCATCGAAGACCAAAGCTGGAATTACTTTCCCAGGGGAGGGGTTCTGCATTAGCTAGGATCACCTGTCCATATTTAACCTGAGTAATTTATTTGACTGGGAGGTGGGTTCTAGTGAGGAGATTCTTTTGGAGTGGGATGAGGGTCTGTGTGCTACTGAGTTATCATGTATTAATAAATAGCTGGGAAAGGGGAAAGAAGTTACCAGAAATGGTGGTGTTGGATATAAAACTCAATAGGTGTTGCCCTGGTAGGTGTGGCTCAGCGGTAGAGCGTCGGCCTGCAGATCAATGAGTCGTGGGTTCGATTCTGGCCACGGGCACATACCTCAGTTGTGGTTCATCCCCAGCCCTGGTCGGGGTCGTGTGGAGGCAACCAGTCGATGTGTCCCTCTCACATCGATGTTTCTCTCTCTCTCTCCCTTTTTTCTCCCTCTCTTTCCCTTCCACTCTATCTGAAGATAAATAGAAAAATATCCTTGGGTGAGGATTAAAAAACAAAACAAAAAAGTCAATAGGTGTTTACTGCAAGATAGCTTTTTGAAAGGGGTGAACCCTAAATATAATTGTAGTGAAATTTCTGTGCATGTATATATTCAAAGAACAGTAATAACACTGTATATAGGCCATTTAGCAAGCTATATTTCTGATTGACTATGCACTTATTTTGCATAAAGATAACTAATTAATTATCCTCAATAAAGTGTTCCATAAAATTTATTATTTTTGACACGAGTGAGAAATATGTAACACACTAAAGGTTGTGTAGAGAAATAAAATGTGAATTTACAGTATCCTGGATCCTTGGGGAGGAAGACGTCAAAGTAAATGGCCCAGATCTAATTCTGTCCTGATTCCTGGGGGGGGTGCTCCCGGGGAAAGGAACAAGGCAGGTGACCAGGTCTAATCTTCTTGTAAACATGCTCATAGCTGAACCTTCTGGTAAATTAATTAATGAGGTTTGCTGAGAAGAGAATCTTTATTTATGCCCTTAATCCAATATGACTGGTGTTCTTTTAAGAAGAGGACATTTGGAAATAGCTACAGAAAGAAGACCATATGAGTTCAGCCATCTACCAGCCATAGGAGAGTGGCCTCAGAAGAGACCAGTTCTGCTAATAACTTGATCGTGGACTTCTAGCCTCCAGATAGTGAAAAAATAATTTTCTGTTGTTTAGACCACCCAAGCTGTCGTATTTATTACAGAAGCCCTAGGAAGCTAGTAAGGATGGGGAGGAAGATTGTGTCTCTTTTTTTCTTTTTATGCACTCACGGAACCCATGCGAGATTCAGCCTTATTGGCTAGTGTGTCTGCCTTCTGGGGCTTTCTTGGTACCTAAAATTAAAATATTTTTCTAAAACATTCCCTTACATGTTAATAATAGTGAACTAGTACAAGGAATAATTCATTTGACGTGGAGAAATTCTTGTGAATAACTTTTCTCTTTATTGTAGCATTTTGTTTTTGCTGCTAAAACCACAGGTCAAATTTTGTACCTACTATGAATGGAATAAATTATCTTGATGTTTTGGAAATAAGATAAAATATGAAAAAAAGATATAGGTGCTTGGAAACTTAGGAGTATTTATTTTGCTATGTGACTATTTCTGGAAATTCTGAAGCGTTTTACTGGATTTCATTAACTTGCCTTTTTTTTTTTTCTTGGAAGCTTTGCAAATTGCTAATGTGCTAGTATTCTCATTGAGTCTACTCTGATTATTACACAGGCAAATGGAGATCCTACTATCATTTTAAGTGGAGAAGTTCCCTAGATGAATATTAGGGACTTGAACTGTATCAGTTAATGCCTTGGTTTGGAAAATGTCTGACTTCTTCCCCAAATAGAGCAGAGGGGAGTCACTCTGCTATTATGTTTAAAGGGCATGGCGAATCTAAATATTGAATTTTGATCTCACGTCTTTCCCAACTTGCTAATTTGCATCAAGTTCAAGCTATTTGAAAGCATTCTTAGAAATGTATATTTGACATGGTATTCTCATTTTTTCTTTTCTTTTTTATTGTTGGCATTCTCAGTTTTTAAGCAGCTTTGCAGTGAAAGGGTATTAGCCAGCCCCTTTCCTTCACCAGTCCTCGCCTCGGTTTTCTGGGCTCTGGTGGGCACAGTCAAGTTACAGAGCTTCAGTGCTCAAGCCAAATTGATTCATAAATAACGTACCTGCCCACTTGCTTTTTCCTGCTTATACTTTTAAAGGAATAATATGTAGTAGATTATGTTTAAAATTTTTAAACAACTTTTTTCAATTGATTTTTTTAGAGAGAGAAGAAGGGAGAGAGAGAGAGAAACATCAATGTGACAGAGAAACATCGATTGGCTACCTCCTGCCCCCCCCACTGGGGATCGAGCCTGCAACCTGGGCATGTGCCCTGACCAGGAATCGAACCAGGACCTCTCAGTCCATGGGACGACGCTCAATCCACTGAGCCACACAGGCTGGGCGATGTTTAACATTTTTTAAAGTTGTGAGAAGATATTCTTCCATACTGACTGAGAAGTCTAGTGAAAACAGGTAGAAAAGAGGCAGAAGAGAAATTAAGAAGTGGATGGTAGATTTATTTTTTGTGATTAGTGCTGTTAAAGGAGGTAAAGAGATCTTCGAGCTAATGAGAATGAATTTAGGTTCCCAGCTCCGAACAGAAGAGGGCAGATGGCGAGAGGAAAGGGGCCGTGTTATTGGCTTCCTTGAAGGCAGTATGAGTTATGAGTTTAAGGGATATTTCCTCAGGGAAACTCTAAAGGTCTCTATTTCCTGTGATAATCTACAAGGTGTGCATTAGGGCAGAGTGTGTTTAAGCCTGAAAGATATTTGTCTTCTGCCTGCGGCCCTGCCAGTTATGTGAGCTATCAGTTCTCTCTGCTCTCCCCCAGGTGACCTCCGCAGGTGTTTACTGGTTGGCTGTAAACCTCCGGGCCCTGCGCGGCGTCAAGGAGTCTGGGTGAGGACTGCCTCAGGATGAGGAAGGATATTTTCCTTCCTTTCAAAAGTTTACACTTTTATGAAGGAGAAAGCACGGAGGTACAAGCTCTCTAAGTTCTATCTGGTTAGAGGTGATGAGTCATTGCCAGTTGGATTAGAAGAAATAACCCAAGAAAAAAGGCAGAAGGAAAGATAGTTTTAATGAAGAAGTGAGAGATAAAAACTACTGGCAAGTGGCAGATTCTCACACAGCAGAAAGCAAGGAACGTGTGCTTTAGCTTGAGTTATGCTATGAGATGACACCTTCCCAGAAAGGGGAATTCAGATCGTATGAAGAAGTGGTACTATCCCGTGCTCCGTAGAACTATCAGTAAAATCCTAGGTCCTGGTCTACGCGGGTCAGCCTGTTACAGGATCAGGCAGGGAGAGCTGCTTAACGGTGGTTGGTGTCTCCTCATTCAGGCCATGGTATCAGTTCTATGAAGGTAATTGTATGTAAACCTACACGGGAAATTGGACAGTGCTCTGTCTTCCTGGAGCAGGTAGATGAAATGTGACACGGAGTTCTCACTAATATATCAAATCCCACCAACCATGATCTCATTCTGTTGACTCAGGTGAGGTTGATTGTGTCTTTCAGAGAAGACTTGTAAGTAATAATGCTGTAGAAGTTCTATAAGAATTGGAAGACCTTGGGTACACAGAGGGTGTCCTTATTCTTGTCTGGGGAAGAAACTATAGACAAGTATTAAAATGACTGGTTTACCTATTTTAAGACACTCATTAGAGGGTGGGGACACTGTCTATCTTTCCACTACTGTAACCCCATTTATTACCACAGCATGTTATACAAAGTGCTTTCTCAATAGATATTAGTTGAACAAATACATGAAAGAGGAAAACATTAATATTGGCTATGCAGAGGTGTTGCTGATAAAATTTAGATTTTTTTTTTTTTTAGCCATAATTAAGACCCCAGAATGGTGAGTTTTTGGTTGGGGTGAGGACAGCTCTCAAAATTATAGAGTTGAGTGTTAAGCTAAATATGAAGGAGATATAAATAATCTGATATACTAGTGTAGACTATGATTTTGGGAAATGAAGGTACTAACAAGGAATGTAGGAAATGCTTAGTGATTTGCATGGAAAATCAGCAATGGTAATAAAAGCCAAAATTATGGCCTCCAACACTTATATCCTTGTGTAGACCGTGAGAAATAAGCAAAGATATAGTGATATTTTAATTCATGGAGAGAAGTTGAAATAATTTCATAATTATCATTGAGATTCATTGAGATGTAATTAAAAATGGAAAGATGGTAATAGTATCCCTTTAAAAGGAACAGACATTATGTGATGAAAGTTTAGAGAAGTAGTTATATATTAAGGATTCATAGACCAGTGTAGAAACTAATGATGGGGTAGACTATTGCTGAGGAAAATTGAAAAGGGAATCAGAATTTTTACTGTTGGAGGAGTGTTCTTCGAGCTTCCTACCCAGATGAAAGAAAGAGATATTATGCTTTTTTAAAAAACATATTAAAATTTTTTTTCTTTGTTGATATTAGAGAGAGAGAAGAAGGGGGAGGGAGAGAGAGATAGAAACATTGATGAGAGAGAACATCGACTGGCCGCCTCCTGCATGCCCCCCACTGAGGATTTGGCCCACAACC
Source organism: Tadarida brasiliensis (assembly GCA_030848825.1). NCBI lineage: Eukaryota > Metazoa > Chordata > Mammalia > Chiroptera > Molossidae > Tadarida > Tadarida brasiliensis. The sequence continues at coordinate 41,622,356 of CM061260.1, read as the reverse complement.
TGGGCATGTGCCCTGACCAGGAATCAAACTAGTGACCTCTTGGGGCATGGGTCGATGCTCAGCCACTGAGCTATACTGGCAGGGCGAGATACTATGCTTTTGATAGAGATTTGAGAGATGACCTTGTGTCAAGACACAGTCATGATTGAGGGATTTTAGTTATTAAAAAATCTGCTAGAATTTTCAACCTGCTAAGAAGCTGAGTGCATGTAAGCTCATGAAGTCCTCTAAGAAGTTGATAGCAATCTCCTGTAAGATAGGCCATTAGGAGAACAGTTCTTCTGGGTCTATCTCTGACATCTAGGGAAAATTTGTTGACAAAGTGAAAGGAGCAGAAGCTTTGGGGGAAGTCCTTTGACATCTCAGAGTTCACGATAACCATTGAAGGGAACCCTGGTGTGGTAGGCCATGTGCTACAGACTTCAAGAGGGTAGATTTCAAAAAAGATCAAGGAAAGCATAAGCATTTAATGGCATGCTATATCAAAGGGAAGATGACAACAGGTGTGGGAACTTCTTATAAATACTTTTCTGATTTTGAGTATTATAAACCATCCATCTGATAACACCCTGGCATTTCTGAAAAGAAATTAAGATTGTTGTATAGAGAGATCTCCAGTGAACTCAGATTTTTAAAAGATACATATAAGTGATAGAAAAAGGGGTACAAATCAATGAGAAAATATGTGAGGATGGTCCACATGTGTAAGAACAATGTCCACAAGGCTCAAGTATACTCAGGTTTGCAGACAGCGCCACTGAAAATAAAATGAAATTTCTTCCATATATTCAGAGCAAGAAAAAAAATCAAGAAAGAGACTGTGTAACAACACTCTGGGAAAAGATGCAGCATTACACATTACCCAATAGACTTCCTTGTATCAGCTTGATCTTCATATTTAAAAAAGTGGGGCAAACATTTTTTCCTTTTTTTTTTTCAATTACACTTAACATTTAATATTATTTTGTATTAATTTCAGGTGTGCAGCATAGTGGTTAGACAATCATATACTTTACAAAATGTTGCTCCCAAGTCCGGCCGGTGTGGCTCAGTGGTTGAGCGTCGACCCATGCACCAGGAGGTCGCCGGTTCGATTCCCGGTCAAGACACATGCCCAGGCTGTGGGCCAAATTCCCAGTGAGGGGCATGCAGAAGGCGGTCAATCGATGTTCTCTCTCATCGATGTTTCTATCTCTCTCCCTCTCCCTTCCTCTCTCTCTAAAATCAATGAAGAAAAAAATTAAAAAAAAAACAATAACAACAACAAAAACAAAATGTTGCTCCCACTATTCCAGTACCCACCTGGCCCCATACATAGCTATTGCAATATTATTGACTATATTCCCTATGCTGTACTTTACATCCCTGTGACAGTTTCGTCATTACCAATCTGTACATATTAATCCCTTCATCTTTTTCACCCAGTTCCCCAACCCTCCTCCCCTCTGGCAACCATCAGTCTGTTCTCTGTATCTGAGTCTGTTTCTATTTTGTTTGTTTATTCTGTTCTTCAGATTCCATGTGTAAGTGAAATCATAACATCTGTCCTGCTCTGATTGTCCCATTTCAACCAGGACAATACCCTCACCACTCGTGCTGCTGCAAATGGTAAGACTGTATTCCCTCCCGTGGCCGAGCAACACCCCGTTGCGTACATGCGTCACGGCTTTTCCATCCACGCATCATTTGTGGACACCTGGGCTGCCTCCATATCCCACCCACTGTAAGCAACACTGCAATGAACGCGGAGGTGCATATGTTCTTTCGAATTAGTGGTTTAGGTTCCTTCAGATATATAGCCAGAAGTGGAATTGCTGGATCACGAGACCTTTTCAATCCCTGAGGGCCCCCCACATGGTTCTTCCCAGCGGGGCACCACCTTGCATCCCACCAACGGTGCACGAGGAAAAACGTGGGAGAGTCTTCACTCACAGTCCTCAAGGAATTTACTGGAGAATGAACTTCAACCAGCTAATGATTGGGAAGTGTTCAGTGAAAGGATCAGTGCAGAGTGCATTAAAATATATAAATGTTCATATAAGACTCTAACAATGTGGGATAAAGGTGGAAGACTCAGGTGCAAGTACTATATATTGTGACAACGTAAAGATTAACTAAAAAATGGAGTAGAACAAAGAAGGAAAGAGAAGAACAGAAAAGCTCATGCTGTGTAGGCAGGAGGAGGGCATAAACGGACGCTTAAAAATAGTACAAAACAGATAACAAAAGATTAGATGAGAAAACAGGGAACTAGAGATATTTTTAAAAGGAATAAATGCAAAGGTAATCACTAGAACAAAATACAAACCTTCTTAGAGACAAATGATAAATAAATGAATAAATAACAGAACTTATAGAATATACATCTCATAAAGACACATAGCAAGTACAACACAATATGCATAATTATAAAATACCATGACAATTAGGACCAAACATATCAGTCATATTAATGCATGTGAATGGATTCAACTCTCCTATTTAAAGAGAATAATTTTCAATTTGGCTCACAAAACAAGACCCAAATGTATGCTGTGTACAAGAGACAGCCCTGAAGTGATTCAGAGAGGATAAAAAAAATAGAAGAATGGACTTCACTTCCAGGAAGATGGAATAGACACACTTTCCCCCATTTTCCCCACTGAGTACAACCAAACATCCTAAACGTTAAGTATAAAAGAAACATAAGAATTCTCTGAAAGCTAGAAAAAGAAGGCAGCCGGTTACGGCTCTCTAGTCTTAAGAAGAAAAGTGGCAATGAGTTCCTTGGCTTTTCTTTTTGGCTCATATACCCCAGACTTGGAGCTGAAAACACCAGCATCCTAGGAAAGCCAAGGGGCACAGACAAAACAAACAAAAAACCTGCTGTCTCCAGCGAAAGGACCAGGACAAGGGCAGTTTAGCAAGACAGAAATGCATAGACAATAACCACTCTGCTCCAGTCAACATAGGAGGAAACTGGGGCTCACCCCCACCTATGCCAGAAAAGGCAAGTGGGGAGCTTAGACTTCCGCCCTCATGTGCCTTTCCACACATAGCAAAGCCTGTGAAAGAAATCAGGAGAATTAGCCCATCATAAATAACACAAGTCACTCTTGGTGTTTCCTTTTTGTCAATACTGTTTGTTTTGGGGCCTCCAAAATTCTAGACCATTACCTGTTGGTACCTCTGCCCACCCCATGAAGTTGGCCTTTGCACTAGATCTGCGGGCCATGCCAGACCCCTCTCATTTAGGGACAAGCCAGTGTCGGACCCTGCTCTTTAGACAACTTTGAAGCTCTCCACATTCCCAAATTGCATGTGAAATTATATAGTCTCTAACTGGGCTTTAACTTTTTATTTCCCCTCTGTTTTTATATTTATTTATTTATTGTTGAAAGTATTATCCCCTCTGTTTTTAAAATTGTTGAAACAATACCATTTTTACTTAACTACTTGTTGAAAGGGGAAAAAACACAAAAAAGAAATAAAAGTGAATACTTAACATATGTTAAAAACCACTACCAGCAAATATTTGAGAGTTATTTGCTTATATAAGGGAAAACTATACCCAAGCTACTGCAAATAATTGGAAATGATATTGCATGAAAATATTGCCAAAAATTGGGAATTAGTGTAAAACACTTTTTGATCATGTAAGATTTCTCAAAGAGATCCAGACATACTGTAATGTCTTTTTAGGAAAGGTTGTATTAAAAAATATATGTTTTTTATTTTTTATTTTTTTCCTTTATTGATTTTAGAGAGAGAGGAAGTGAGAAGGAGAGAGAGATAGAAACATTGATGAGAGAGAACATGCATGCCCCCCACTGGGGATCAGGCCCACAACCTGGGCATGTGTCCTGACTGGGAATTGAACCAGCAACCTCTTGGTGCATGGGTCGATGCTCAACCACTGAGCCACACCAGCCAGACTGTACTAAAAAATATTTTTAAAGTTCTCAGAAAAAAATCAGTCATATTTTACATCTGTAAAATAAAATATTTCTTGAATTTGAAAAACAATGCTATATATTTTTATCATCTGGTCAATTATGAGATGACTTTGGGATAATATCTTTATAAAAAGAACACCCCATTGCTTTATGATTTCTTGAATATGACACTAAATGCAGAGGCAACAAAAGAAAAAATATACAAATTGGACTTTTATAAATTAAAAAAAATTATGCATCAAAAGACAATATTAACAGAGTAAAAAAGCACCCCACAGAGTTGGAGAAAATATTTTCAAATAATATATCTGATAAGGGATTAATATCCAGAATATATAGAGAATTTCTAAAACTCAACAATAATTTTATAAAACCGGATTCAAAAATTGAATAGACATTTCTCTGTAGAAGATATACAAATGGTCAATAAACCCATACATGAAAAGATGCTCAGCATCATTAATCACTAGGGAAATGCAAGTCAGAACTATAAGGAGATATGATATCCTCTCATACCTATTAGGATGGCTGCTATTTAAAAACAAAACAAAACAGACAATAACAAGTGCTGGAGAGGAGGTGCAGAAAATGGAACCCTGTGTACTGTGGATGGGAATGCAAAATGACTGTAGAATGGTACAGCTGCTATGGAAAACAACATCACAGCTCCTCAAATAATAAAAAATAGGGCCATTACATGATACAGCAACTCCACCCAAAATGTACACTTGGAGAATTGAAGGCAGGGATTCAAAGAGATATTTGTATATCCATATTCATAGCAGCATCCTTCACAACAGCCAAAAATACAAAAGCAACACAAGAGTCCATGGACAAACACATGGATAAGCAAAATGTGTACATGCACATAACAGAACATCACTCAGCCCCCAAAAGGAAGGCGATTCTGACATATACTACAACATGGGTGAACCCGAGGATACCACGCCAAGTCAAATAAACCAATTAGGAAAAGAAACAAACCATACGATTCCACCTATATGATGGGGCAAACATTTGAATGGGAAATGCAAACTCAGTACAAATAAGGAGATGAAAAAGCATTAGCGGTTCAAATGAATTCAAATCTTTTGAAGCAAATGAATGACTCCTTAGGGAACTCAGTGAATTCAAACAGATTAATTGAATCCCTGTTATTGCAGAGAAATTCTGGAAATTGGGCAAGATGTGGGAGACAGAGTCAGGCATTTATTCTAAAAATTTTTATATGAAAGGTGATCTCTATAAACACAAGACTCATTTCTATTAATGTTTAGCCACATATATTGCTAATTTATTGAAACCCTTCCCTTCTTTTGCTGATAATTTTAACACAATCCCAGATATCATGTACTTGTGTCTTGAAATATATCAGTATTCATTTAGAAAAATAAAAAATGTTATTTTTATGCATAATTACAGTATCAGCAGAGGTGGCTTATACAAAGATGTGTGATCTACCAGAAGTTGAAAGTGATCAATGGGACATAGAATGGGTTGACACAAGGTCATACTAGCCTAGTTTCATTTCTTTCTTTGATGAGATTTCTGAATTTATCAAAGCAATGCAGCCAAAATGATACTATATATCTGCACTTTATCAAGGAATTTGACAAAGTCCCCCTAATTTGTGGACAAGATGGAGACATACAGGTCAAATTTCAATATTCAATTGAAATCATTGATTTCTCTTCAACTGGGGGAAAGTTTCTGTTCTTAACTTTGTCATTTTTCATATTTTTGCCAATGACTTTGAAAAAGATACAGAAGGTCTATTCATCTAGGTTGTGGATAACAGAATCTATAACCAAAAGATCTTTATTATCTGGAGGATAGATTGAATCCAAAACACTAAAATTTAATGGGTCTGAATAAATGATTCTTTATTAGTTTTCAAAAATCCAACACTAAGAGACAGGAGGTTTTAGTTGAGAGTAAGTACACCACTCTATAACAACTAATGGTTCTGATGAGGCTTTCAAAGAAAAGAGAATGTGATTCAAGGTTGTAAGAATACATATAGATATCTAGAAAGAGAGTACTTATAACCTTGTTCCTTCTCTGGCCCAGTGGGTCTTGTTAAGAGAATTTATACAGACTGAGTAACCAAGAGATAGAAAAGAGAGTAACTAATGTGGTTAAGCCATGTCATGTAAACAATCTGTTGAAAGAAATGAGAATTAATATTCTGTAAAAGAGAAAAGTTGGGTGATGTGATAACTATCTTATATTGGAAGGGTTGTCATGTGAGTGTATAATTAGACTTTCTGCAAAGACTTAAAATTATGTTAGCATTTTCACCAATAATAGAACTTCCAGGGAGACAGTTTTGGCTCAAGATACAGAAATTTTTTCTAATGGTCAGAGCCCTCTAAAGGGGAATGTGTGTGGTTCATTTTTAAGTCACTGGAGATGTTCCAGAATAGAGGCATCATTTCTTGGGATGTTATACCAGGCATCCAAGCTTCGGATGATTAGGTAACACTTAAAGTCTTTTTTTATGCCTGAATTTTTAGCATTCTATGAAGCTGCTTTCAGCTTGTTTGACTTCAAAGAGGCCAATTTCCTGGTAATCCTATCCAAGATAATTATGTTTTAACCCTAAAGGGATGGTACAACTTAATAGGGATCTTGCTTTCTCCCTAACCTTCTGCCTGATTCGAATTTAAGTGGCTTCTGACTGTTATTCTCTCTTCCTGGAAAATTTCTTCCTCTTTTAAACCCAAGCTCCTTTAATGATGCAGGTATCCAAACCACCTATTGTTTTCCAATTTCTGGTCCTGGTCTGATGGAAAGGCTCTTTGACATTTGATTGGCAATAGTTTGGTGACAGACTCTCAGTGAGACCCAATGAATATTCTAGTTATTCCTCTTCTAGGTTATTACATTTGACCAACTATAGAACTTTCTATGAAAACTCATAGTCTTTATACATTTATAAGTTTACAGAATAGCCATAAGTTAACTCTAGACATCATAATTCCCACAATTACACTTAAGTCTTTCTCTCACGAATGAATTTATTAAAAAACCCATTTGGCTTGTGAAGGGGTTTGAGGTAATTGTGGCAAATACAAGTAGAGATGAGCAGGGATGTGAAGAGACAAAGTTAGAGAGAAAGATTTGGAGGAGTTTATATAATGGATAGGCTGCTTAAAGAATGTGTAGAGGGAATAATGGAAATTTCAGCTCTGGGATAGGTGTCCATTCCTGGTATTCCTCCAGGTGTGCTCTTTTAGACAAGAGACTTAAATGTATTCAACACTCAGACCAAACATTAGACTAAGAAAAGAATAAAGCAAAATAGCGTTTATAGTCTTTTGTGTCGTGGCGGGTGCTAGGTACTTTATGTTGTTATCCCCTTCAATTCTCACAAAAACCCTTGGAGGCAGGTGATAAGGATGCAGGTAAGGAAGCAGTTCAGGAAGTTAAATACTTGCCCCACTATATAAGCTAGTGAGCTATGGAGGGGTGACTCACATTGACACAGGTTTCCCTTTCCTACCACACCACACTGCATTCTCTGCTGGATGAAGGTGGGGATCAAGGCATAGCATGTAGCTATGGGGCAATGCCACCATAACGAGCTTTACATCATTTCAAGCAAAAACTGGTTATTTGCTTTTAATGGAAAATTTACAACATTAAAATATTGGATTTCAGGAAGTTTCTTGAGTTCAAAGCAGACACTTCCTTTTAAGAAGCCGTAAAGCACATTCAAATGTGTTAGCCATCACATACATCAAGCAGGTAGCAAAGCATTCTGTAAACCACGAAAAAGCAGAAGTCGTTTTTAAAAAAAATATAATTCTATAGCTGCCCTTAGAACCGATGCAGAAAATTTGCTCCACCTCAAGTGTTTCAGGTGACAAGATTAAATCAATATGGGAAAAGGTTTCTTGACCTCCAAATACCTTGAGTTTAATGAGATCTGCTTGAGAGGAATGTAACTCTAGGTTCAGGGCTGTGGGAAGCCTTTGGCAGCTGGTGACATGTTGGAGGAAGGCTGTGATAATGCACTCCCCATCAATTCCCTTATCTCCTGATTACACCGCTTTTTAGAAGCTATCCCTAAGGGTAAATCTCTTCAATTGATTTTGCTGTCAGGAGGCAGTTTGAGTTCACATAGGAAAGGCAGATTAGTACCTCACTGGTTAAGTGCTTGAGCAATTTGCCCTACATGTTAAATTATGGGCTTTATCAGCTCAGAGCTGCTTAATTTCCCGAGCAGGGTGAAAATGATACCATTTGGGCCAACCGTTGATCTTCACATTTCAGTCACTGGGAAGTTGGGCAGTTTGAACTTCTCTGTGACTTTAGTAAAATCCTCCAAGTTCTGGGACTGATTTTTCAATATCCCTGACAGGCCCTGTCTCGCTTGATGAATTGTATGGTCACATTACTGTAAATTGCTATAGAGTCTGACTCCTCTAGCTCTTCAAATAAGTATAAGAATTTGCTGGAAATGACCATGTTATTGTCTGTGTTGGTACCCAGTTTGTGATGTGGCATGCAAAGAAAACGAAAACAATAGCATTACAGAGAGCAATGACAGAAAAACCACAGTCCAGTTCAATATCAAAATGTTGGAATAAATCATAGTGCTATTTCCCAAATTCCACTATGTCTAGGAGAGGAGAGAGGATATTTTATTCCCTCCATAGTCTTTGTTATCTTCAGGCAACCCTCACTGAAACAACTAGAATCAAAAATCCCTTTCTTCTATTCATAACGTGTTCCACCCTCCTTGAATCTCCTTAACAACTTTAGTTATGTGAAGAACTGGACTTCTATTTTGCAAATCAGTTTTGTGAAGGAATGGGAAAGATTCCTAGTGAATCCTCTTACCTGGATTTTGGAAGAGACTTGGTGATGGTTTCCCACTGTGTTACTCTTACTTCTAAGTGCTTTTAAAAATAAATGAGTATTATGTTCACAAAATAATCTCTTACAATGTCGCGGAGCAACAGACTAATTGATTTCACTCCCTGACTTGCTCCTGATCTCCTTGGCTTCTGACCATTTTCTCTTTCTTTATATGGATCTCTACATGCTCAGAGCCTCAGATTTCTTCTGCTTTCCCCACAGCTGCCTGTTGAACATCTGTGTGGTGGACCTGGCTGCCTGCAGGTTGGAAACAAACAGTAAGTACCGCACACATAGACATAAATATAGGGTATTAGTTTATTTCAGTGTTGAGGATTCAGAAAAGACTTCGTGGAAGAAGCATTTTTAAAACTGTGACTCAGAAGATAGATGCATAAGCATTACCCAGGTAGAGAAAAAGAGCAGAAACAAAGATCCTAAAATGAGAGAGACTGTTGTGAGTGGGGGACCAGATGTGGTTTTACATGGCTGCAGTGACAGGTGACGAGGGGAAGGAGGAATGAGTGAGGTTGGAGCAGTAAGTGGAGGCAGGTTATGACGTTTTCCGGTTTCCATTTATTTCCCAAGGAGTTTTATTCATTCTAAAGGAAGCAAGGGCAAAATTTCTTGGTCTTTCAGAAAATGTGTAGTTCCTAATACCAATGATTGGCCTCCACATTTTAAACAGGTATTGCTCTTTGCCCCTGGGATGAATAGAGGGACAGATAAAAACCCTTCTTACTGTTTTTCATTGTGTGAATCCTGAGCACGGTTAGCTTGAACCTACATCTTATGAAGAATCACCTTGGGGTTAGTTGTCTTTGAAAAAACACTCCTTATATTTGTAGAACATCCTACATTTCCCAACTAAACCACTTGACTGGATCATTTTGAAATGCAAAACATATTTACGTCTCTGTCCCTACTTAAACCATTCAGTGGCCTCTCATGACCATGATCTGCTGGGTGCTTCGTGGTCTGCTTCCCTGACGCCTCTTCAACCTCATATGCTTGTTCTTCCTCTCAGGCTCAGAGCGCGAGGCCCACTGACTTTCTTTCAGGCCCTTGTCCTTCTTGCCACAGAGAATTTGCACCTGATAATCCTTCTTTTTGTAATACTGTCTCATTTCCTTCTCACCCAGCTAACTTTCATTTCTCCTTCAGATCTCAGCCTCGTCATCACATCCCCCGTGAAATCTCTCCCAACCTCTCTCTCTGACCAGGCTTGTGTCCCTCAACTGTACTAATTTCACACCTTACTGATAGTCTTGCTTCCTAAGAGTTAGTACAGGCCTTGCCACCTGCTGAGTGAGTCCAGAACTCCATTTCTCCCTTTGGTAGGTGTTTCTGGAAATTTCTTGGTAAACAGAACAATCCACCACAAATATGTTTTCCTCACTTCTTCCTGGAACAGGTTTTCATGTTTTAAAAAAATTTTGATATGCTCAGTTCTCTCCCGTTTCATGCAGTGGTTCTCAAGTCTATTCCAATATCTTCAACCACTTCTCATTCTTCTTTGTAGGCTGCTCTTCCTTCTCTGTCCCTTCCATGTAGGTATTCCTCAGGGCCTTGTCATTCTTCGTATAAACTTTCCCTAGGTTATCACACCTATCCTCATGACCTCTACTGCTGCGTAGACACCAGTGAGTCTCAGACCTTTTATTGACATCTCTCCAGGATCCACCTCTCACTTGAGCTCAGTTGCATTGTTCTGGGAAACAGCTGAACATTGCCCTTGGATGTGTTGTAGACACTTTATAATCTGTATGTTTAATGTCAGCCTCCACACTTCTCCCATCAGCACTGCTCCTTCTCCACTGTTCCCCAAGCTCACTGTCTTTGAATCAGTTCTGATTCCTCCCTCTTTCTAATTCCTTCCACTGTTATCTCTACCTCATCTGATCAACAAGTGCTGTGAGATTCACCTCTTAAAGGTTTCTAGAATCTGGCTTCTTTATTCTTCTTTCCCCAAGAAGATATCCACCTAGTCTCTCTCCTTTAAACCTAATCTCCAGTTTATCCATCTCCAATTTGTCCACAATAATGTCATCAGCGTTAGCATTCCAAAACAAACAGAAACTTGGTCATTAAATAACTCTGGCTAAAAAACGTTGCTTATTATACATGCTCTATAGGATGTTGTCCAAGATCCTGGGCATGACATTCAATATCAGACCATGTCTTGTTACTTTGCCCATAAGTTGTTCACTCTGATCATGCTCATCTTCCCCATTGTCTACACACTTGCCGCCCACTGTTGTTTTGCTCATGTTGACGGATCTACTTATCAGTAGAGGAATCTCTGTCTGGGTAAATCCTTCAATCTTCAAATGTCACCTTCCTTGTGAAATTTCCCTGGAACTCCCTAGCAAGAATTAGTAACTGTCCCCTCTTTGGTGTTGCCACAGTATTTTGTATATGCCTTTGTAGCACTTATCATAATAAACAAATAAATAATATACATATTTCTGTATATATAATCTTAGTTATTTTTATTTATGGGTTTACTCTCCTCACTAAATAGAAACATTATGAAAATAAGCACAGTATCTTAGTATCATCTGCATTTTACATCTCCAGAATTTACTACAATGCTTGAATCTAGGCCACTTGGTAAGGATTTGAAAACTTTTTGTTAAATTAAATTTAGGAAATAGTACTGTGCATTGGATGAGCATATTTCTATTTAGAATGTGGGCAGAAATTGCTGAAAAACAGGTAATATCAAGAAACAGATGAGTATTTTTTTTAGTGTTAAGTAAATTGTTTGCTAAAATATTAAAAGGCAAAAATATGGTTGACATGTACTTGACTTAATGTATGCTGCAGGTATTAATAATCTCCCTTTTAGAGAAGAATAATAGAACCTCAGAGAGGTTAGATATAGAAATCCTGTTTTCGTTTCCCTTTCAGGTTATCCGCAGGTGAGAGATGGGGCAGAGCTATGAATGCAGTGTTTTTAGGCCGCAGCAGAGGGAAGGCACCATGGCAATTAAGACAGGTACATTAAGAGACATACTGGTTTTAGAGAAGATAAATTAATCCACAATAAAGTCAATAATGGAGTCATTTTAGAGGTTACTCTGCAGTTGGGAAAAATGCTTTTACTTATTTCAATTCATGGTATTTTCTGTTGAATGGTGAAATTACTATTCAATGATAAATGCATTTTTTGGGGTAAACTCAGTATGTGTTTGGCTCATTGGCAGTCTGATGAGAAATTTTACTGTATTCCATGTCAAAGGTTAGGCAGAAAAGCATTCCATTCTGAAGTAAAAATCTATTTCAATCAAGTAGATTGGAAATAATTACATTGTAGGACTAACTCACAATTTTCCAGTTTTAGAAAAGGCAGAATTGTAAATGAAATTGAGGTTGGAATAGGAGTTTAAAATAATGATATACATAAAATGTTACAGCTGAAAAGACTTTGCATGCATCAATTTTCCCAGAGAAAACGGGGGCTCTGAAAAGTCAAGTGGCTTGTCTAAAGTCAAGTGAATCCATGGCCAAGTCTTGGCCTAACCCCAGTGAACTGACTCCCTGTCCAATTCTATTTCCATCACTACAGATCTGATTCCCCCATACGAATGAAGGTACACTTCTAACATTCTCTTGTATTGGGCCAGTGGCTTTTATTTTTAGCTGCTCTGAAAGTTTTTTGATAGCTTTGATCATCCAGGTATCATTCTTGGGTTGGAGAGCATTTATCTAAATAGCTATACTTCTCCTTAACATTCAAGTACCCTTATAAAATAAATCATCTTGGGAAAGTGTATTTTTTCCCAGAAAACTTATAACTTCCTGAGTTTTTAAAAAGTATGTAGTGTAAGATGGTCCTTGCAATCCACCAGAACACACTAGTTCCGTGTTCAAGCAGTTGAATTTAGTATAGGTTTTGTACTTTGTTCTAATCGAAGTCCCGGTTGATGTGCCAGAGTCAGGTCTACCTTTCCTGTTGCAGTCTCTAGAACTTTGCTTTATAAAGTACTGCTGTATTGAATACAGCACAAGCCCTTAAAACTTTCTACCCTGAGTGAAAGGAGGTAGAAACTGGGGGGAAAAAAGAAAAGGTAGAGGGCGGGGGGTACTAGATGGCTGGAATCAACCTTCAAAACCGCCTTCAACTTTCTTAGCCTAATATTGGCAGAGTTCTGAATAGATGACAAAGAGTTCCACGCATTTCAGCCATTTCTTTTTACATCAGCCCTCATTGTTATCATTGTGAGCATCACTGTATAATGAAAACTGGGGCTCAAAGATGCTAGATAACTTTCTCCATGTGACACAACCACTGCAGAGGTCAGACCTGGCCAAGGTCTGTAGACCCCTAGCCCACAGTTCATTCCTCTCCCAGGTGTCACATCTGCAGTGTGGAAACCCTCCACAGGTAATTCCATTTCAACCTCTCGTAGTGTTCCTCTGCGGAATTCTATTGGACACTTAAGCACTGGGATTGAAAAATCAATAACTTAGTATTTCAAGGGATATTTCCACACACTTTTGCTTGGATTTTTCCAGGATTCTGATAAGCTTCCAAAAGGAGGGCTTCAAAGATGCTTGTGGAAATGAAAATCACAGCCTTTACCAAAGCAATGTGTCAGAACTTTCCAATAAGAATCTAAGTTTCTCAAGAATATGGGTTAGAATGTTTTGGTTTTTAAAAATCTGTCTCATCCCCATTTCACAATAGTTACCAGCATAATATTCTACCCAAAGAGAGAGCTCTTTGGATGTTAATTCTGCAGTGATACTAATTCAAACTTTAATTTAGCTCCAAGATATTATAATTCTATGGGTCTATACAATGGAAAAGAAATTTATAATTTTAAACATACTGTCATTCCATTTCAGAAACTCAATTATATTTATGTGTGAGAATACTACAGATGCAATCACTCTTCCAAAATTCCTACATTTTTCTATACTAAATTGAATCTTTGTGTTATGAATAATTGAATTGCAAAAGCTGTATACATATGAATGACAGGTGTATGTGTGTGAGTGTATGAATATAGTTTGCATGTGTACATGTGTCCAAATTCTATATATCAACCTTTTACTGCATCACATCAGGCCTCCTTGATATCGCTGAGCTTGACCACTTGGTTAAGGCAGTGGTCACCAGAGCTCTCCAATGCAGATATACATTGCCTCTTTGTAATACAGAAGTAATCTACGGGTGATACTTTTAAGCCATGTTAATATCTAAATAATTTTCTTTCCTCATCTGTGTATAAGATGGGCCTATGTTAGTCTCCTCCATGATCTGTCTTCTATCAACTCCACTCCATGCAATATCTTCATCAAATTTACCGTGTTGGGGGTCCTTAAACCGCTCTCAGTTTTGATGGTTCCCCTTGACTTGCAGAACTTAGAAAAGCTGTTTCCTCATGTTTACAATTTATTATAGGAAAAAATACAGGTGAAAATCAGCAAATGGAACAGATGCACAGGGCAGAGCCCTGGAGAAGCCAGGCTCAAGCTTCCAGTTGTTCTCTCCCAGTGGGCTCACATGAACAGCTCTTAACTCTCCCAGCAGTAATGTGTGGCAACGTGGATGATGTATTGCCTGCCAGGGAAGCTCATCTGAGCCTTGGTGTTTAGGCTTTTTATTGGGTGTTGGTCATGTAGGCAGGGACACCTATTCAGTTTCTACCTATGTCCCTTCACCCCTGGAGATCAAATGAATATAGCATGGCCTAGGGGCCCAGGAAAACAAAAACAGGCATTCACCCTAAATCTCATTCATTATTGGCGTAAACTATCTGGTGTGGCCCAAGGTCTCAGGTATACAAAGCCAATCTTATTGGGCAGGATATTCTAAGGGCTTAGAGGTTATTTCCCAGGAACCAGTTAAGGGCCAGTGTTTTCTTTGGAATGTGTGGGCTCAGAGAACCCCAAACTTGCTGAGTTAACCCTTTAGGAAACATTTATACAAATCTCTTTATGTTTTTTTAGATGAACAATTGCTTTAAAAAAGTTTACTTTCTTACTTCCCTTCTCTCTTGTATTTATGAGTCCTAAAATGTCACTAATGATAGCTAAAAAGTTGTGTAGACTGTTACTGTACATGTACTTCTTGGAAAAGGGATGTCATTTTCTGAAGGAAAATTAGACATCAATATCATGACTTCTAATATTCTGTCAAGAAGCTCAACAACAATTTCTAAGTTTTCTTCATCTAATGAAACTCATTTGTCCCATCGAGAACCAGCATTTACACTAAATTAAAATTTTCTTATTTAATTTCTTTGTTTTGTATAATCACTAGTTTCATAATGTGATAGTTATTTATTTATTTTTTAATAGCAATTTTGTGGTATTTCTGCTCCAGTGAAACTTATGTAATGTTTTTTTGAGATGACTTAGGAACTCAGTTACCACTTAGAATGCTGATAGTCTATACAAATACAATCAAGGTCACTACGACTCCACTGAAAATTAATTTAGGAATAGAATTTGCTTGTAATTTTAAGATTGCTGTATTTACTTGGCGTCTGAGGCAAAGTCACTGTTTTTAGTCCAATTTATAGATATTTTTGCACAGCTATATAAACCATTTAAAAAAAACAACAAGGCTTAATTCATAATCCACTGTTAATTTTCAGAGTGTTTGCGGATTATTTCATTCAATGATCGTTTTCTGTTTACCTCTAGAATATTTCATAGATTTGTATGATACATTAGCAGTCAGAGTTTTTATATACACATAACAGAATCCACTGTGGCTTATTTAAACAGAAGAGCATTTATTCAGAGACTAACTCAAAGGTTCATTGAGAACTCTGTGGAAAGACTTACTGGCTGTCACTGCAGAACCACAGTGGAGGACCAGCCTACCAATGCCACTGTCGCCTCTGCCTGGGGGACGAGGCTGCTACTCAGGCAGCTACCACCACAGTGACTGACGCCAGCGCTCATCAACGC
The DNA here is from genome assembly GCA_030848825.1 of Tadarida brasiliensis. Lineage (NCBI taxonomy): Eukaryota > Metazoa > Chordata > Mammalia > Chiroptera > Molossidae > Tadarida > Tadarida brasiliensis. Next base: position 41,606,625 of record CM061260.1, on the reverse strand, counting down.
TGCCAGCCTCAGTGCCAGGAAAATAGGTGTCCTGTGCCTTGCTTTGTGTAAATCATCCCAGGTCAGGAAAGTCTGAAGTGAGTGCTTTTCTCTCCAAGCGACTCAGTTCTGAATCAAGGTCTTGCACAGAATACCTGATTGGTGGCAGCTGAATAACATGAAGAATGCTGGCCTCAGGAGAGAAGTGGAAATACGTTTTCCAGCTTACCTGCTCTGGCATGCTAGAAGGGGGTCGAAACAGGTGCTGACCAGCAAACCCACCATCTATCATGGGAAGGAGGGCTATAAGGAGCAGCCAATGCACTTCTTCCTCTCAGTTCTCCTGTCTATCAAGTCAGATGCTATGTCGAGAAAGGATTACCTACAGCCAGGAGGACACTTGACACCTAATAGCAAATGCTCTCTTTCCCTCCTCTCAGTTAGGTCCTGAACGGAGAGCAATTTCCTAAAATATATACAGCTCCCGTTTTCAATTTTGCTTATACTGGTATGGGATTTTCTGTTCTCTCCGAGTAATAGCTGGGGCTGTCTGGGATCATACTGATAAAGTTGCTTTAGAGGTGGAGGGTTGGGGCATAGATGATGGAGTCTCTGAGATAAACACACTGGAGGCTATGGAGTGAGGTTTAAAAAATTATCTGAGAAGAATGGAATGATTTCTCCTACACCACAGGCCTTGGGGATTCTTAAGACCTCACGTCTCCCTGCCACAATTTTGCATACTTCCTTCATCCTTTAAATGGCAATCAATATGATTTGAATATTTTTCCAGTTTTTAGCCTTATACCTCTACAGGTGAAGCCCTGGTGGTGCGCTGCCTCATTGATAGCCCACAAACTCTTGAACTACGTCTGCCCTTCCTCAAACGTGTGAAAACATCAGAAAGGGATTTTCCCGGTTTCTAATTGTGTTTAGGTCTTGATCCCTTAAGGAAAGGCCTTACTGTGCCTTATTTGTTGTCTTCAATATTGAAGCGTTTTGGCAACTTATTTAAATTCCCTTGTTACCAATTTCTACTTGGCTGAAATGCCCTGGAAGTAAGTAAGTTGGTCACTGGGGGACAGTTCAGAGAAATGAGTATAATTTCTGCACCACCAAGAGACCAATAGTAAATATATGTATTAAACATTATAATGTATTCAATAAAATATCCAGGAAATTTTTGGAACTAAAATAACATATTATTCTTGGATTCCATTCCTGGGTCTAAAAGTTTTACATAACTAAAAATACAAATCACCCTGCCAGTTTTGGCAGATTTATCTCCAGCCGTTGTTTATATAAGAAACAAGTATCCAACTGAGTTTCCCAAATAGACTTGAAGTAATTTAGTTTAGAGCACAACATTCCATTTAACCAGGAGGGCTGCTGTGAAGGGGAGATGTTCCCGGGTATCCAAGTGTTCTCCCGCTGACATTTACGCTCTTGTAGCTGTGAGCCCAGCAATGCCTTTCCAGCCCAGCTGCAGACATTAGCAATGCCTTCCTAAATGAGCTTGATTATTCAAGTAGAATTATGTGTTCAACTCTAATTCCTGTCACCGTGTAATCTTTAGAAAAAAATGTGGCACTTGAATGAGTGAAGAGGCATATTATTTGAAAAAAATTCATCACAGAACTGAAAGAGTATGACATGTATACTAGAGCAAACCAGACCTTATTCAAGACTTTGTTTTCAAATAATATCCTTCATACACTTCCGTGTAAATGACATGGTCAAAAGGAACTCACACATGTTATATCTTTAGCAACTCAGTCTGTGTAGTAATCCATTGGCAGTTTATATAAAAAAAAAATAGAATCACTTTTGGATGTTGGTCATTTCAAAATTTTCTCACCACTTATTGAACTTATCACCTCGATGAGAAGGTAAATAAAGACTTTTCTCGTCTCCAAAGGTGGTATACTTCCTCCTGGTTTAGATTTATTGTTTGGAATAAGACTTATTGTCTCTCATGTAGGTGGCTGAGATGTACCCAGGCAAGCTGTCCTTTGCTTTTTCCTTCTGATCATATGGGTGGCAAAAGCATTCTCAGAATATGAGCCCAGAGATGCACTAAAATCAATTTCCTTCCTCCCTCCCTCCCTCCCTCCCTCCCTCCCTCCCTCCCTCCCTCCCTCCCTCCCTCCCTTCCTTCCTTCCTTCCTTCCTTCCTTTTCTTTCTTTCTTCCTCACCCTTTTGCATTTATCTTCAGATACAGCGGGAAGGAGAGAGGGAGGAAGAGAGAGAGAGAAACATCGATGTGAGAGAGACACATTGAGTGGCTGCCACGCACACGACCCCAACCTGGGCCAGGGACAAGCTGCAACCGTGGTACGTGCCCTTAGTGGGAAATGAACCCGGGACTCTCTGGTCTGCTGGCCGATGCTCTAACCGCTGAGCCAAACCAGCCAGGGCTATTTATTTTTTAACTCATCTTTATTATTGAATGTATTACAGATGTCCTCTCTTTTTTTCCCCATTGACCCCCTCCTCCCCAATCCTGCCCCCCTCCTGCCTTCCCCATACTATAGTTGGTGTCCATTGGTTATGCATATATGCATAGAAGTTCTTTGGTTTATCTCATCCCGCCCTCCCTCCCCCTTCCCTTTGAGGTTCATCAGTCTAACAACCAATTTGTACTTCTTAATTCCTTCATCTTTTTCACCCATCCCCCCAGCCCCCACCCATCTGGCAAGCAACAAAAAGTTCTCTGTATCTAGGAGTCTGTTTCTGTTCTGCTTGCTCATTTTGTTTGTAGATTCAATTGTTGATAGATATGTATTAATTACCATTTTATTGTTCATATTTTTGTTCTTCTTCTCCTTCAAGAAGACCTTCAACGTTTCATATAATACTGGTTTGGTGGTGATGAACTCCTTTAGCATTTACTTCTCTGGGAAACTCTTGATATTTCCATCGATTCTAAATGATAGCTTTGCAGGATAGAGTTATCTTGGTTGTAGGTTGTTGCTTTTCATCACCTTGAATATCTCTTGCCACTCCCTTCTGGCCTGCAAAGTTTCTTTTGAGAAATTAGCTGACAGTCTTATGGGAGCTCCTTTGTAGGTTACAAACTGCTTTTCTCTTGCTGCTTTTAAGATTCTCTCTTTGTATTTAACATTTGCCATTTTGATGATGATGTGTCTTGGTGTGGACCTCTTTGGGTCCATCTTGTTTGGGACTCTCTGTGCTTCCTGGACTTGTATGTCTATTTCCTTCATCAAGTTAGGGAAGTCTTCTGTCATTATTGTTTCAAATAGGTTTTCAATTTCTTGCTCTCTCTCTTCTCCTTCCAGCACCACTATAATGCAAAATGTTGGCACGCCTGAAGTTGTCCCAGAGGCTCCTTACACTATCCTCATTTTTTTTGGATTCTTTTTTCTTTTTGCTGTTCTAATTGGGTGTTTTTTGCTTCCTTATATTCAAAATCAATGGTTTGCTTCTTGGCTTTACCTACTCTGCTGTTGATTCCCTGTAAATTATTCTTTATTTCAGTTAGTGCCTCCTTCATTTCTGACTGGTCCCTTTTTATGTTGTTGATGTTCTCACTAAGTTCTTTGGAGGTCTCACTAAGTTCCTTGAATATCTCACCAAGTTCCTTGAGCAACCTTATAAACTGTTTTCTGAACTCTGCATCTGATTGACTGCTTATCTCCATTTTGTTTAGTTTTTTCCCTGGAGTTTTCTTTCATTTGGGGCATGTTTCTTTGTCTCCTCATTTTGGCTGCTTCCCTGTGTTTGTTTCTATGTATTAGGTAGAGTTGCTGTGTCTCCTAGGCTTCATAGGGTGGCCTATTGTTGTAGGTGTCCTGTAGGATCCAGTGGAACAGCCTCCCTGATCACTCCACTTTGGCCCTCGAGGTGCACCCCTAGTGTGGACTGTACACCCTTCTGTTGTAATTGAGTCTTGATTGCTGTTGGCACATCAATGGGAGGGACTTACTCAGGCTGATCAGCTACAAGGACTGACTGTGCCCACTGACCACTGGCCCCTACACAGCTGAGGCCAAACAGCTCAGTTCTTCCCTGTCTGTCTCTCCTGCCTTTCAAGCTGCCTCCCCTCCATGCTTAGAGGGAGTGAGTTCGAGTATGTCCATGCGCGGGCCCTTTAAGAGGAGCTGCCGGGGGCTCCAGAAGCCTCAGCTTCCCTCAGCCTCAGTACCCGCTGGTTTTTCCAGCCAGAAGTGATGGGGACTTCTCTTCCTGGCACTGGAACCCTGAGCTGGGCGCCTCATGTGGGACGGGGACCCCTCACTCCTCAGGGAGGACCTTCCCAACCGAGGTGTCCCTCCTGATTTTTATCTGCCTCACGTGGGTGTGGGACCAGCCCGTCCGCCTCCGCCCCTCCTACCAGTCTGGATGTGGCTGCTGCTTTAATTCCGTAGTTGTAGGACTTCCATTCAGCTCGATGTCAGGCAGTTCTGAATGATGGTTGTTCTGTAGTTGAGTTGTAACTTTGATGTGGTTGTGGGAGGAGGCGATACTGTGTTTACCTACTCTCCATTTTCTCTGAGTATGATTTTTGACTGAGGCTCATTTCAGAAATCAATTTTCAGTTATTTATGAGGGATTGTGTGTTTAAATTTAGTAATTTGGTTCATTATCCCCACTCCCAACAAAATGTTCAAGCTAAGAGAGAAGGTGATGTGTCATGCTTATTAGTGAGGTGAATGTTATGTGTATCTGAACTTTTGTGCATTTTGAACAACATTTACTAGAACTCAGAAATGTTGAGGGATTTTCCCTAGCTGATATGAAGATTTATTACAAAACTCTAGTCATTGAAACAGTGTGGTATTGGCAGAAATATTAATAACTAGACCAATAGAAGAGAATAAAGAATGTTGAAACACACCCATGCAAAGAGAGAAATCTGCGAAGCAGACATGTGTGACTTTGCTAATGAGTAGGGGAAAGATGGAATAGTACAAAATTATGTAGGATCATTATCTACGTGGAAAAATCAACTCGTATGCCTGTTTCATACTGTAACATATACCAGGTGAACTTAAATAGGAAAGGTAAGCTTTAAAGTCTTTAGTAGTAAACACAGAATGCCTTTATGACTTTGGGATAGGAAAGGATTGCTTAAGACACATAAACTACATACCATAAAGAAAATGAACGATACATTTACCTCCACTAAAATAAGAATTTCTCTTCATTATAAGAACACTATAAAGAAAGTAACAATGCACAAACTTGGAGAAAACATTTGCAAAGGGAAAAATTGAAAAGGATTCTCTGTGCAGAATATACAAAGTATCCTTCAAGCCAATTATAAAGAAACAACACAATAGCTATTTGGACAAAAGATAGGGATAGGCATTACATAGAAGGCTTAAAAAGACCTGTAAATACACAAAAGGACGCACAATCTCATTACTAATCAGGGAAATGCAAATTAAAAACACAACATGATAAGCTCTTTAAAATAAATATGTGGATGCTATTTTGGACAATAGAATAGACATATGTTAAAAAGCATTGTTAAGTTCAAAATAGCTTTTTAATTACATATTTCTCAATCAGTGTTTCTTGAAAAGTACAATTATAATCATTCAAGTAATTTATTATTTCTTACTATAAAAAGTGTTTTTTTTTTTTGCATATTCAAAAAGACTGAGAAACAATGCCCTAAGCCAATTTTGAATCCAATTTTTCTTAACGCAGATAAAGAAACTATGGTTGAATGAACTGGTTCAATATGTACATCTAGTTACTGAATGTGTAGGGACTTAAACCCAGGTCTCCTTACTCCTAACCTGGCGGATAGTTTTATTGCTGTAGAACAAAAGAAAGTCCTAACTCCTAGGTGTACTTGGAAAGACCCTGGATAATCTCTTTCCAACTGGTATTTCCAGTCTTAGCATCTATTAATCTTCTGCTCCATACTTGGTTTTAGCACAGCCAGCATCTCCTTCATTTGTTGAATGCAGCTTGCACATTTCTCCTGGGCTCTTCTGTGTCACTATGTAAAATTCACCTGCCTTTAGGATTCAATTTTGACCCCTCCCTTCCTAATATCACCTGTCTGACTCTCCCCAACCCAAAGTAATTTTTCACACCTCTGAACTTCCACAGACATTTGTCATTCTGCAGGCAACTTTCACATAACATTGTGCATGGTGTATTATTAGACTTACATTAACATACCAATTATTTATTGAGTCCTTAATGTGTTTTAAAGACTGATGAGTCATTGGTACTCAAGAAATAATGGTCTCCTGTTTTGGAGATTTGACAACCCAATACATTTTATTTATTTATTTTTTGAAGTTTTTCTGTTTTCTTTAGTTTTTTTTTTTTTTATAAATGCCTCATGGGTTGTGACTTTATCTCTGTCTTAGAATAGTGTCTGGTGTTGAGTGGGCTCAAGAAATATGTTTCAAATTATATTGCCAAGAAAAGAAGCAGTTATTATTAGTATTATTTTTTTAACCCAGCCCCTACTCTATTTTTCCTTAAAGATTTCTTGACTTTTTTAGAATAATATGGCTTTCTATGAATGACAACGGTTGAATGGTTCAGCTGAAACTGTTGCACTGATTTAGTACCTTAAAGCTATTTTTAGTTACCCAACAGTCCTAATCTGTATTATTGCAAAGGAGGAAATGGGAGAAAACATAAAAAGATGAGCCATGAATGGTGCTTTATATCAAGCAAATGCAAAGTCTGATAGTAGAAACAGGACAGAGGTATCTCTTTGCTACGCTATGTTAAAAATGAAACAAACTAATAGGAGCAGAGTGATCTTAACGAGAAAGCTGCACTGAAATGGCTCTTTGAATTACAGCCAATCATTTTAGTGACCACTCGAGTAGTATGTGCAGTGCACTACCGTATACAATGGGGTTGGTAATGAAAATGTTATGTAGCTTTAGTTTTAAAAGCTGTGGGAAGGTAGATAAAAGCTTTCCTTTATTTCTGTGTATTCTGAGATTTCTTATATCTTCTGTGGTGCAAATATATTTGCAGTTTCCCCAGAGAGTGATATTTGTTCATTTGCGCCTCAGAAGATGCTGGAATGTGCGTGTGGGTGATGGTCTCCTGTACGTGCTAACTGAATTATCGCAAAAATAAGCAATGTGGCATAAAGCAGTTTCTTCCTTTCTACCATGTTATAGTTGCTGAAGGGAATGTCCTGGCTTTGCATGTGGTCCATGAGGGTGACGGTGGCTTAGGTGGCGGGAGGGCAGGCCTCTGGATGTATAATGTCATGGAACATCCGGAAGCATTCTGTCATTACAGATTTCCCCCTCACTTGTTTGCTGACACCTGGGCGATTTCTTTCTTTCTTTATTAAACAGAAATTCAAGCCCGTCATTTAACATTTATGTAAGAAAGGCTTAATATGTGGGTTTATTCAAAAAGGGCACCGTATGTTTAAAAATGAGAGAGGCAATACAACTTGACTCTTCAGTTTTGTCCTGTGTCTTAACCAAGGATCATTTGATTGTAAAGCACAAACATTTATCTAACTAGTCTTATAAAAACAGAGAATATATTAGAAATATATGGCAAGCGCTTATAGATCTTAGGGGTGGAAAATGATTTTGGTATTTACTTGCTATGGGAGTTTCAAGGAGAACATTTATAATCAGCGCAGAGGCAAGATAATGGGATTTGTTATGGCCTAGGCCACAAGGTTATCTCTAGCCCATGTGTGTGTATTTGGAGAACATACATCCAGTTTGCTTGGGACAGACCTGGATTTTGTCTTGTATCCTTAAGGAATTACAAATTGGCCCCTCGTTTCACTCTTAAAGATGTCCTGGTGTGGTAGGTAGAATAACGGTCCCCCCAAATATTAGGTAGGTCTAATCTCTGGAACCTGTAAATTTTACCTCATAAGGAAAAGGGATCTTTTCAGAAGTGATTATGAAGGATCCTGGTATGGAGAAGCTACCCTGAATGACCTCATAGGCCCTAAATGCAACCCAAGGCTCCTTATAAGAAGGAGGCAGATGGAGACTTGGCACATGGATTAGAGTGGTGTGGCCACAAGCCAAGGAATGCTGGCAGCCACCAGAAGCTGGGAGAGGCAAGGAGCAGATTCTCCCCTGGAGTCTCCAGAGGGAGCAGGGCGATGCTGCTGCATAGTACTGATTTCAGGCTTCTGACCTCCAGAACTGTGAGAAAATAAATGTCTGTTGTTTTAAGCCACCAAGATTGTGGTAATTTTGCAGCCCTAAGAAACGAATCCACCCAGAAGACAAATGATGTGGTCACTCCACTTATAAAGGACTAGTTCCAGAGCTTTGGACGTTATGTGGTCTGATGCAGCCCTGGTCCCATTTCTTACTTTGCAGGCTGGAGTAGTCACCTTCTCCCTGTCTTTGCTTCATTCTTCTCTCTCTCGGTGGAACAGCCTTGCTGGGTAGAGTAGTCTTGGATTCAGATCCTTGTTTTTCATGACCTTGATTACTTCATGCCATTCCCTTCTGGCCTGTAGTGTTTCTGTTGAGAAGTCAGATGATAGCCTTATGGGGGTTCCTTTGTAGGTAACCTGTTGCCTATCTCTTGCTGCCTTTAGGATTCTCTCTTTGTCTTTAATTTTTGGCATTTTAATTACTATGTGTCTTGGTGTGGGCCTGCTTGGGTTCTTCTTACTTGGGACTCTCTGTGCTTCTTGAACTTGAATGCCTTCTTTCTTCACCAAATTAGGGAAGTTTTCTGTCACTATTTCTTCAAATATATTCTCTAACCCTTGCTCATTTTCTTCTTCTTCGGGGACTCCTATGATGCGAATATTATTATGTTTCCAGTTGTCCCACAGTTCTCTTAAGCTGTCTTCCTGTATTTTCATTATTTTTTCCTTTTGGTTTTCTGATTGGTTGATTTTTTCTACCCTGTCTTCTAATTCACTGATCCAGTCCTCAGCTTCCTCTACTCTGCTGTTTAGTCCTTCCAATGTGTTCTTCATTTCTTCTTAGTGCTTCTTCATTTCCAATTGGTTGATTTTCAATGTTTCTATGTCTTTGCTCATTGTGTTGATGTCCTTACTCATGTTGTTGAGCTTCCTCAAGATTATGGCTCTGAATTCTAGCTCTGATAACTTCCTTAACTGCATTTCATTTATCTCATCTTCGGTAGAGGTCTCTTGTTCTTTCATTTGGGATCTGTTTCTTTGTTTCACCATTTTGGCTATCCCAGTGGGTTTTGGAGCCTGCCAAATTTTCCCTGTGGATGTTGGTGTTCTGCTGTTTGTGGCTCCCTCTGCTAGGTTTGGATGAGCGTGGGAGGACCCACGTTAAACACCACTGTCGAGTCTTACTTTCCTGGGTAGATTTGCAAGCCCAGAAAAGATTAAGTTATCCTCTAGCTTTTTGCCTAGAGGCTATTAGTTGTGGTTGCTTGAAGAGCTTTGGGTTTTCAGTTGAATGAAAACCTCCCTCAGGTGTTCAGCGTGAGAGGATTTCCAGGGGGTAGGGCAGATCCAGTAGTTAATGAGCCTCAATTTGAATTTCAATGGCCCACCTGGTTGTGGCTGGATCTCCAAGGGAGGGGCTGCCACCTCTCCCCAGAGCCCTGGGATGGAGTAAGACGGCCAGGCCACAGTCCTGCGTGGCCGCAACTCAGCAAAAGCTCTGAGAGCCCTCCAAATCCCGAGTGTCCCCACACAGTTCCAGTCCAGTCGGATCTCCCTCTGCTGGAGCCCAGGTGAGTGGCTGTGGCTATTTAGCGCTCTGTCCCGGCCCTCTGCGCTGTGGAGCCGGCTCGGGCTTTAACCCTGAGGGCGGGCGCTGCTCACGGCTAAGGCCGCTGCTGTCCGTGGGCTCCCAGCCCCCCTCTCGCGCCTCCGCAATCCTACCAGGATCAAGTCAGTGTCCCTGGTTGTATGGTCCTCACGAGCTGCTTTTCTGTTGCTTTTTCCCGACGATTTGTCTTTATTTTAGTTGTAATTCCAGTTTGGTCCTGGGAGATGGTCTATGTAGCTTCCATTCACTTCGCCGCCATTTTGGAATCCCCTGAATATCTTTTTAATAGTAAGAGTCCAATGATGGATTTTCATCCTATAGATTAGTGACCAGGAAAATCAAACACATAATCTCAGTCATCTGAGTATACTTAATTGGATTCCACATCATCTGCTATCAGACCGAAAAGAAAGAAAGAAATGAAGTGAGAAAGAGAAAAAGGCAAACAACAAGAACAATAACAGAAAAAAGGAAACCGAAACAAAAACAAAACAACTGGCCTATATTAATACAAGTTTGAATTTTAATAGATAAGGGCCAAGAAGAAATATATCCTAAAAGGTGTCTAGGGTTATCTATAAAATAGGATATGCTCATCATATTTCCATACAAAGAAAAACTTTCTAGGATTCTTAGAGCCTTATGTTTATTTGTATGGAACTACATGTACTTTTAAAGCTTATTTTGTAAAATCTCTTGAGATATTTCAAAGTATTGTACTACCTAGGCATATTTATAAGTAGAATAAAATTTCAGATTTAAAGTGATAGGAGGTTAAACTAAATCTATAAGTCTACAATATTTTCAGAAAAGAACTCTGGCTGCAGAATTTAGGGACCTGAGTTGTATTTCTGGCTCTGTTATTATCTGGCTGTGTGACCTTGGGAAAGTCACAGAATTCTCTCTGAGCCTCAGTTTCTTGTCAGGTGAATGAAGAGGCTGTAATAGATTTTTCTATCCTAACATGTCTTGTTTCCCTTGGATCCTAATGACTTCAGGATCCTAATGATTCCTGAATAACTAGCAACCTTAACAGTGGAGGCTAAAATAGAATGTTCTATTTTTACAGTTGTTGAAGGTAACCTTGTCACAGCAGGAAAAGAAAAAGATAACAATGGAATGGCAATGACTAATCTGTTCTCCAAACCCAATGTAATTAATGATCCATGTATTACAGAGGCATGAGTTATGTGGGAAATGAGTTTTATAACATTAACACTCTGTCAACTAGGACCTAAGGAGAAGTCAAATTTATGCCATTACTTCTAGTGTGAGAACTGTGACTGTTTTCCTGTTCTTATTATGAAATGGTGGCTAAGCGGTAGGGTTTTGTATGCTCAGTTAAAGACTTATTGCCTGCAATATTAGTGTCTGTGCTAAGGGATGTTTTGAATAGTTGATTGCCAAACACTAAGTTATTATCTTGAGCTGCCAGACTGTCTGCACAGAAATGCTGTCTTCCCTGAGCATTGCCAGTCTTTTGTGTGAGAAACTCCTGTAGATTGTGTGGTGTATTAAGTTATTCCTACAGGAAATCATTGACATTGATCTTCAATGGTGGGGAAGGCTACAGTTTGGGTCTTCAGCTTTGATTGCTGCTGAGTTTGCTTTAGATGATTTATATTTAAAAAATCCATATGACCAAGTCAGTAGATGTAGAAAAGAGACATTTGACAAAATTAAACAACCATTCTTGTTATACACTCATAGAAAACAAAAAATTGAAGGTAATTTTCTCAAACTGAAAAAGGGCTGACATAATGTGTAATGGTGAAAGACCAAACGCTTTCCCCTAAGATCAGGAACAAGGCAGGAATGCCAGGTCTCATCATTTCTTTCAGCATTGCACTTGAGGTTCTCATCAGTGCAATAAGGCAAGACAAACACATTTAGATTAGAAAGGCAGAAGTACGTTTGTCTTTATCAAAGGATGCCATTGTGTACAGAAAATCCTAAGATACAAAGTCATATGCAAAAAATTGTATTTCTATATATGGTTCATAATCCATTTGTCAATAAAAATAAACAAACAAAAAATTACTTGCAACAATATCACAAATCATATTATTAGAAAAAAATTAACAAAATATGTAAAAATCCTATACATTGAAGACCATAAAATATTGTTAAAATAATTAAAAGATAGAGCCCTGGCCGGGTAGCTCAGTTGGTTGGAGCATTGTCCTGTACACCAAAAGGTTTCAGGTTTGATTTCCCAGTCAGGGCACATACCTAGCTTGTGGGTTTGATCCCCAGTTGGGGTACAGGAGGCAACGGATTGATGTTTCTCTCTCACATCAATGTTTTTCTCTCTTAAAAAATTAATGAAAACATATCCTCAGGTGAGGATTAAAAAATAATTAAAAGATCTAAATAAGTGGAGATTTATCTCATTTTCATGATTCAATATTGTTAAGATATTATTTCTCCCCCATTCTATAGACTCAGAATAGACTCCCCAAAATAGACAGTGCAGTTCTCACTAGCATGCCAACAAGTCTATATTTATAATTTGACAAGCTGATTTGAAAATTTATATGAGAATCCAAAAGACTCATAGTAGCTAAAACAATTCTGAAAAAGAATAAAGTTGTAGAACTTACCCTGTCTGATTTCAAGGATTTTTATCATTCTACAATCATCATTGCCATGTAGCACTGGCATATGGTGAAATATACAGTTCAGTGGGACAAGATAGATAGGTGAGAAACAGACCACAACGATATGGCCAATTAATTTTTAACAAAACTGCCAAAGCAACTCAATGAGAAACAAAAATATTTTCAATACATGTTGCTGGAATAACTGGATATCCATATTTTAGAAAATTAAACTCAATTCTTAACACACACTATGCACAAAATTAACTTGAAATGAATTACAGAAATAAATGTAAGAGCTAAACTTCAAAGAATTCTAGAAGAAAACATAAAAGAAAGCTTTCTGACCTTGGGGTAGGTTATTTCTTCAACAGTATACAAAAGGCACAAACTATAAAAAATTATCAAATCGGAATTCGTCAAAACGGAAAATTTCTGTAATGACCAGATAGCAAGCGTTTTAGCCTTTGTAAGTCATATGGCCTCTCCACAGCTGCTCAGCTCTGCTGCTGAGGCAAGAGAAGCCATGGATGATACGCAGTGAATGGGGGTGGTTATGTTCCAATAAACCTTTATTCACCAAAACAGGCAGTGTGCAGGGTTTGACTCATGGGCTCCAGTAGGTGGACAGTTGCTCTAGTTTGACACAAACTCTAGCTTGATGCTCAGCAAGATGAATGATTTTACCAAATAATAAAGTGACTTCATGGAAGAAGCAAGTCCAAATCCCATTTTTCCCCCTCGAGTTTACCATGTAATCTCTTTCTATAAATAAATGTGAAGGCAAGATTCTCTTCAGTTCATACCTATGCGATTATGCAACTGTAGACACTCAGGAATTGACTCATAGAGTTGCTCTTTTCCTATGCTTAATACTTTGATTAATGCCTTTCTCTGGCTAGAAGAAAAATAAATTAAAAGTAAGCAATTTTATGTTTCTTTTCCCTTTGTATTACTTGAAAGCTTATCCTAATTGCTGCATCATTCACAAGATGATATGAAAGTGACTTTATATTCATGTGACATTTTATTTAAGTCTGCCAACAAACAAAATCATGGCAGTTATTCATTAATATTTTGACATGATTATTGCTGAGAAAATCACCCATCTAAGTTATTACATGAAAGGAAACATGGCAGGCATGCATCACAGGCTCTTTCTCCATCAAGTGAAAATTTCAAAGAGAAAACAGAAAACGAGAATCAATATGCCTTTGCTTTGTGTCACTTTAAAAAATCTTGACATGTTCCAATGAAGCAGAAATGCAAGACTGGACCACTGCACTGTAGTATAGGAAGGAAAAAATCTATTTATTGAGACTAAAATATACCAGATACTATGAGAGGTATTTTACTTATATTTTCTCATTTTATCTGGTCAGCATTACTTGCAGGCAGGTCTAATTGTCCTCCTTATATATTCCAGAAATGTTAGTAACTTGCGGAGTTTGATGCAGCTGGGACAGGTGTGGACCTGTCAGCTCAAACCCAGGTCTGTTGGATCTTAAGTCTGTACCTTGAGGCTCATGAATCTGGGAGAGAAAATGAAAACCACTGGGAAAGTCTTAGATAAAATTAGTAAATATGGCCACAGCATTAAAGAATGAATCCAGAATATGTAAGTATATCCTAAACACTTATAATTCCACTTCTTTCATATTATCAAGAATTATGAAGAGACTGTGTTCTATTCATTCTTTTATGCCTGTATTAAGGAGAGGGGAGGAAAAGTACAGTGGCCCCCCTTATCAGTGGGGAATACATCGCAAGACTCCCAGTGGATAGTACCAAGCCCCATATATACGGTAATTTTCCCTATACATATATATGATAGAGTTTAATTTATGAATTAGGCACCGTAAGAGATTAACAATAATAACTAATAATAAACTAGAATAATAATAACAATATACTGTAGTAAAAGTTATGTAAACGTGGTCTCTTTCTCACTCTCAAAAATATCTTATTGTAACCATCCTTTACTTGTAGTAGATGGCCTGGTGTCTCTCATTTCTGGGGATCCTTTGCTGAAGTCTGTATAGACTCAGTGTTTTCTGGCGCAATGCATTGCTGTTGGTAGGAACATGTTGTCTGTACTTGGTCTCCACCCACAAATTTAATGCCTTTGTCATCGTAACTAATCACTGACCAGTTCGCTTGCAGTGGGAGGTGACAGCAAGACCAGCATGGATTCCTGTTTCCTTCCTCACAACTTCACAGATGGAAGACACATTGTTACCGTAGATCTTAGCATCCTTGGCATACAATTTTTTCTTCAAGTTGTGAGCTTCCTTTTCACTTAAAGGAAGCACTTTACGCTTCTCGTTGGCGTATTCGGATTGCCAGCATCACCACGCTTTCCTCTGGGGCCAGTATTAAGTAAAATGGGGGTCACTCGAACATGAGCACTGCGATACTGAGACATTCGATCTGATGACCCAGGTGGCTACGAAGTGACGAAAGTTTGGGTCGTGTGGAGAGCATGGAGAGGCTAGACAAAGGGATGACTCACACCCTGGGTGGCATGACATTTCATCATGCTATTCAGAACAACACACAATTTAAAATGTATGACTTGTTTATTTCAAGAAGTTTCCTTTTAATATTTATAGACTGTGGTTGACCAAAGATGACTGAAACTGGAAAACAAAACTGAGGATAAGGGATGGGGATACTGTACTGTCATGTGTAGCTTAACGATGGGGACATCTTCTGAGAAGTGTGTCGTTAGGCAATGTTGTCATTGTGCTAACATCATGAAGTGCATTTCTACAAACCTACGCAGTATAGCCTGCTACAAACCCAGGCCGTGTGGTCTAGCCTACTGCTCCCAGGCTACAAACCAAGGCCGTGTGGTCTAGCCTACTGCTCCCAGGCTACAAACCAAGGCCGTGTGGTCTAGCCTACTGCTCCCAGGCTACAAACCCAGGCCGTGTGGTCTAGCCTACTGCTCCCAGGCTACAAACCTGTTCGGCATGTTACTGTACTGCATACTGTGGGCAACTGTAACACAATGGTAAGTATTTGTGTTTCCAAACATATTTAAACATAGAAGAGGTACAGTAAAAATATGGTACAAAAGACAAGCATGGTACACCATGGATGGAGCTCACAGGACTGGACGTTGCTCTGGGTGAGGCAGTGGTGAGTGGTGAGTGGATGTGAAGGCCCAGGACATCACTGCACACTCCTGCAGACTCTATAAACACTGTCCCACAAACCCTCCCCCTGCTTCCTTTCGACAGGGTCAGAAACAGAACAAGGAAGCTGTCAGTGCTGCTCCATGGACAGGGATGTGGGCTGGATTGATTGGAAATATTGAGGAGAAGCTGGCTGGGTAAGGCATAGGCCACGGTAATAGTGACTGTCAGGGGAGTGCAGGGTGGCTGAGGACCATCTTGAATGAGAAATCAGGATGGAGAGAGAAAGGAACACAGCGGAGTGTCATGGCAATGTGCTGGCCATTGCATGTCGGAGTGGTGGTCAGCTTGAGGAACTGTGTGGTGATCATAAAAACAAGAGGGTGTTTAACATGGAGAGGCTCTAGAACTGAGGACTCCATATTTTTTCTTTTATTTTTGTGATTTAAAAAATATTTTTATTAATTTTTTAGAGAGAGAGGAAGGGAGAGAGAGATAGAAACATTGATGTGAGAGAGAAACATTGATCAGCTGCCTCCTGCATGCCCCTACTGGGGATTGAGCGTGCCACCTGGGCATGTGCCCTGACCGGGAATTGAACTGGGACCTCTCAGTCCATGGGACGATGCTCAATCCACTGAGCCACACTGGCCAGGCTGAAGACACAGTATTTTGACTTTGGAAATTTGTTTTTGGTTCCATTGACCCCATCTGGCCCAAAGGGCCCTCTCTGGCATTGAAATGATGGAAGAAATAAAACTTATCTATGCTTTATCATTACAACCTGAAAATACTTCCCAAGTAGGAGGCAGGCTGGCTCCACACCACCACAGAAGCATTTACTCAAGTGATGGTGGCACTTAGTACTTGTTAAGGGACCTCCTATGAACCTGTGTCCTGTACAGGATCTCAGGTCCTCAGCAGAGAATTTACAGCAATGTGCTCTGAAGACCGGCTAGATCCGAGAGGGCTGTAGTGACCTCTGAATATGTATCGCTGGGGGGACAGGCTCCTCTGTGCTGAAACAGGTCAGTGGCTGACTCACTGGGGTGTAATCTGTGCACCAAAATTGAGGTGCTGTGAGCGAGAGGGACTCTGCCGTGCCCCACAGATAGCGTCCCCGTCAGAGGACAAGTATTCCTCCTGAACCACACATCCCATTGTTTCTTGTAGGAAAGTCAGCTCTGTTATGATTTTATGGGACCACCATCCTGTATGTGGCCCGTCACTGACTGAATCATTGCTATGCGGTGCATTGCTGTGGTTAAGACACTGAGTTTCATTTAATTCTCAGACATATGTGCACTGAACCATTCTTTATTGGGATAAAACCTAGATACAATCAGAAGGACCCCACAAAAGGAAATGGCTTGAAGTAACCTCTCCCCCTGGTTAATTTTTATTATTTTAACCTATCACGAGTAGCCTTGTAGCGTTGGCAACAATTAAATTGCTCCACTGGAGGCATATGGATTTCTAAGAGATTTCGGTGGTTTTTATTATTAAGTTAGAAAAGCTCATAAAATCTCTTCTGGGGCCGAGAGAATGAAATTACGTGATTATTAGTATTAGGTTGACCGAAACTTAAAAGTCCCCACTGATGTCTGCAAAAATATTGGAAACAGTAGTTTCCTTTTTTGACCTCAACATCTCTTTGGGATTATTATAAGATGGCATCACTCAAAAAAAGTTTTTTTAAAAAGCAAACACTTCTTCATTTTGTAAGCACAGTTTGTAGTTTATAAATAAAGATGGCCTAGGAATGAAAATTTTAATTATGTTTTTGCAGGCGGTGTGACAGTAAGGCTTTGTGCTGGGAAGTTTAGGGCAAGAAGATGAAATCGGCGATTCCTTGAGCCCATGGGTTCTTCCCGCAGTGGGTTCTCCCCGAAGAAATAATGCAAAGCTGTCAAATGAATGACAGTTTCTGAAGTCGGCACAACCAGCTCTCCCCGAGTCTTGACAGATGGAGCATTGCAGGGCCACGTGGCACGGGAATTCCCACGTTTCCACTCTAATTTCATTTCCTTCGTAGAAACTTTGGCAGCTGAAGTCGCCGCAGCTGCCCCCTGGGGAACAGGAGCGCGGAGGCGCGCTGGAGTGTGACGCTGGAAGGAGGCTGCAGGGCCGCGGAGCACAGGCTCACCTGCGCGGCTGCACGAGGTCCCGGGCTGACTTCACCAGCGGCTGCGTGCCTTGGCTTCTATCTTTAAGGAAGCAGCCTGGTGTGGATAGAACGACACTCCTGGATCTGTGTGACTTTGGTCCACTTTTCAACCTCTTCAAGCCTACTTCTTCATCTGTCAAAAACAAACAAAACAAAACAACAACAAAAAAACACCAAACAAAACAAAACAAAAAACAGCAGCTAAATTTCGGAGTTGTGACGATTAAGGCTAATATAGGTAAAATATCTAGTACAGTGCTCAGCATAGCTTAGGCCTCCATAAAGGCCCTAACTATTTAACCCAGTGAAATTCTTGTCGTGTCTTTTATTTCCAGAAATTCAGTTTCCTTTCCAAGAGGCACATTCATGGGGCTAGCACGGTGCCGGGAGTTAGAAGATAGGAAAGTGAACACACTCATCTCAGCTCTCAGCACCTGTCGAGTAGGGGAGAGAGGTAAGTAATAGAACTTCAGGTAAAGTAAACTACGTAACAGAATGAGGGGAGCCTTTCAGTATTTAAAAGTCAAGATGAAACACTTTAAAGGTAAGCTCAGAGGAGCGATGACTGTCCTGTGGATTCAGCAGGCAGGAAGTCTTGTCACCCTCCTCATCTGAACACCTCTCACAATTTTTAGTTCTCTTAGAGTCTTTCCAATTAATGAATTATGGGTGCAGCCCCTTAAGTCCCAAATGCTGAGAAGCAGCCGCGAAGCCGGACACATTGTTTGATCTTTCATTGTTCCTCATTCAGTGCTCCCATACAGCTAAATGAGGAGGCTGCTTAATGAACAACTTCAGGAATACTGATCTATTACACTTTCCCAGGCAAGGATCATTATTTTTAGTAAGAAAATGTTTATTTATCAGGGTAAGTACCATGAAACAAGGAGCCAGATGAGCATTCTTGGATCCCACAGGTATCATGGACATGTTAAATTCAAACACAGGGCTCCAGGCTTAGTCAATTCTTCTCTGTGTTGCGTCGAAAACACAAGGCATATGGTTTTGATTTACCCTTTGATTAGGAGAGTTATATAGGACATTCATTTTTTCCTAAATTTAATTTTACTCGGAGACCTTTAAGAAGTCATGATTCAAAAGACCCTTGAGTGAGTACCCATGACTTTTATCAAGACACCTGGGTATTCATACCCTCAAACAGTGGAGAGCTAGCATACATACATATTTTGTCACTATTGGTCAGTGCCATTGAAAACAAGTAGGTCTCACCTAATCAGAACCCTCTTCAATTTTAGTATATCAGACGTAAATTTAGTCACACCCATGAATTGATAGAGATTTTAAAGCCGAGCAGAGTATATTCATTGCCGTTATCCACTTGGGAGTGATGGAGGGTGAGTATATACGTATACATAAGAGGCTTCTGCAGCTAATTTGGCTATGCTCGTTTTACAGCAGCAACAATGTATCTGTGTGGGAGGGGCTTGAGGGTGGCAGGGAGGTTGGAAGGGGGTGAAGGTGGCTGGCAGCCAGCACAGTGCTCTTCCGTATATCGTGTGCTGTGGACACCGTGGTGGGCAGCGTGTGAAAAAGCTCCTCCTGGCGCCTCCTGCTCCATCGCTGTTCAGGGAAGGTGCGGTCTTGAAGTGCTTTGCTCTGAGTGACAGCAAGTGATCAACTACTATTTAGTGAATTCTCGTCCACGCGATATATCACTGCCGGTCTGTATCTGTGTGCACATTAAGCCATGGTGTTTGGAGACAGATTCAGGTCTGAACTTCAGGTCTTTGACTTATAAATGTGGTAGCATTTTTGAAACAAAATACTTACTGGGCACCAGTCACTAGGCAGCACTGGGTGGGGAATGATAAGGTACCGGTTCCATCGAGCTCATGCTTTCAGAGGCGCTGAATCACATTAAGATTCCCTCATTGACGACGAAATAAGGTAACAGTGATGGTCTTACTGGATTCTTCTGAAGATGAGAAAAGGTGTTTTCAAAATAACATGTACAGAGCCTGTCCTGCGGCAGATTCTCAGTGAATCTTCATTGTCAGGCCCATCCGTGTGGTAGGAATTCAGCGAGGGGAACACTCCTGTGGACTGGAAAAGACAAGGAGGGTTAAAGATGAGATGAGGCTTGATCAGACACTGAGGTCACATTTTAATGCTTGGAGTGGAGGGAACCAGCACAAAGAAAGTTCAGATGCTGGCGGAGGCAGAATATGTCTGTAGGACAACAAGACACTATCGCAGGTGAGGGGAAGGAGGTGTGTGGGAGCACCTGGTGTGCCAGGCAGGGTTCGGCTGGATTTTGGGGGTCCCTGGGAGCTGGTCAGAGGAATTCAGACTTGTTCAAAAGCAATTATGGTGTTCAGAGCAAAGGGCTAGCATGATGAAAGTAGCCTTATAAACACTGGTTCAGTGGCGGAGGGTATGGGGGGATAAATGGTGATGGAAGGAGACTTGACTTGGTGTGGTGAACACACAATACAGGGTACAGATGACATGTTGTGGAATTGTGCCCCCCAAATCTGTATAATTTTGATAACCAGTGTCACCTCAATAAATTCAATAAAAAGGAACCCCCCCCAAATTGGTTTAATGGCAATAAACTCAACAGATTAGTTCTAGAGAGACTCTAGAGCAGCGGTTCTCAACCTGTGGGTCGTGACCCCTTTGGGGGTTGAACGACCCTTTCACAGGGGTCGCCTAAAACCATCAGAAAACACATATTTCCAATGGTCTTTGGAACCGAGACACGGCTCCTCTGTCGGTCTCCAGGCGGGTCTGCCCACATGCAGATACGCCCACATACAACATGAGGAACTGTATTAAAGGGTCCGGGCATTAGGAAGGTTGAGAACCACTGCCTAGAGCCACGGAGGCCACATCAAATGCCAAAGCAGCAGACCGAGGCTCCTGAATTTAGAGAGCTATTTAGAATATCAAGTTTGGTTTTTCCTTAATCCAATCTTCATTGTGAACCACAAATCCAGCACTAATAAAGAGAATTGACCATTTTTGCTCTCTCAGGGTGTTATATGGAATCTCAGCAAATGGAGTTTAATTTCCACCTAACTTGCTGCCTAATACCTTTTGAGACTCCCAAGTCATATTTCTGCTTCTCTTCCCTTGATCTGACACAGTGACAACAAAATTTTCTTAAAGCTGTTTCAGCCCCTCAGGGAACAGTGTAGTTGACGTGGTACTCACATGTTCTCCGTTTGAAAGACTGGGAGAGACAAAGGTCTCCATCCTGATACACATGACGACAGTCTCCATCATTTACATGTTCACTCCTCTGTCAGGGTGTAAGACTCTATGATTATCAAAAAAAGACTTGGAGCATACATGTCTAGTGTTCCCTTGAACTTTATTGACTTACAGAATTTGTAAGCTCGTAGCTTTGATTTTTTTTTTTCTATTGTTAAAGGTTAAGCTTATACTGCCAATCTAAGTGACAGATCAGCCCACAGAGAAGTGTTTGATCCTCAGGTTACTTAAAGTCAGGGGACCATAAGGCCAGTTATAAATACCCATCAGACCCGGTTGGAGTCTGGCCCAGCCCGTCACCTTTATTGCTATTGGTCAGATGGCGGATTGATCTGGTTCTGTGAAAGGTGGACGGGATGGGGCTGTAATGGTGCCTACCAAATAGGAAAGCAGGTGAATATTAAAAGATTTTTTTGTTTGTTTGTTTCAATAGGGAAATAGTGAGCCTAGGAGACCCACTGGGATTGATCCACAAAAGAGAGCTGGGGTAAGAGTGCCTGCCTGGCAGGCCGGGCTCAAGGTGCCTGTGCAGTGAGAATGTCTGTGTGTGGGACTTGCACCGGGGTGCTTGCCTTGCTTTCAGACATCCCTCTCCCCTTCAGCATTCTCTTCACCCCATCTAGTTAGTACCTTTTCTGGAAAATCTTCTCTAGCTTCACCACAGGCCAACTGTCCCTCATAACCGGAGAACTCTAAAAACAAACGCAGGACCCCTGAACCACAGCTCTCTGGGTGCAGCTGGAGTAACCCACCTTTTAATGACCCACAGTTAACCCACTTAATGAGTCCGCTACTGAACCTTTTAACCCTTTAATTTCATGATTATAAAATAATATATTTTTTGATAAAAAAAATCTAGAAAATATGCAAAGGAGATGAAGTAGAAAATAAAACTCATCATAATTCTGGCATCCAGATGTAACTTGCTGTGTCGGTATGCGCTCAGCCTGTGGCATATATGAGCCGATGCCTTGCTCTTCCACTGAAGTTTCTATTGTAAGCGTGGTTGCATATCATTCCTCTTTCTTTAAAGTTGTGATCTTGGTGGCTTCAGAGTATTTTGTTGAAATGCCATAAATTTATGTAACTGTCACTAGGCTTTAATCGGTTATTTAATCTTTGTTCTCTTACAGAGTCAGGACTTCTTCACTGTGCCTTAGAGTGGAGTATGTCTGCACGAGCTATGAGCACGGTATTCAGGGAGGGCGACTGACACTCCCTTGGCTACTGGGGAAGATGTTCTGAAATTTTGTTTTATTGTAAGTTGTAACAGGTAAGAACAACCAAAAGGGCTTCCTACTGGAGATATGAGAACTGCCTAAGGCCAAATCTACCACCTGGAATACTTTTGCTCCTGCCTAGATTCCCCTCTTCCCTTTCTCTGAGTTATCCCCACTCTGTGGTTATCACATAGCAGCCGTTTGGGACAATGCGACTTTCTCCCCTGACCACAGTCCATGGTTCCAGATTTGGGCACCTGACCCAAACTGGGCCAATTAGCATCCTGCTCTAAGGTTATGGACTAAAGCTGAGAAGTGTCTTCGATGCCTAGCTGATAGCCAAAGCTGTAAGATATGCTGCTGCAGAGCTCTTGGTGGCCAAGTCTGCTGCCATGTGGACCAGACAGACAGAGAAGGCAGAGAGAGAATGTGACAGTGAGGGCGAGTGAGTGAACAGCAGGAAAGAGAGGAAATGAAACAGATATGGGGGAGGGGGCAGCCATGATTGGCTATGAGAAATGGAGAGAGAAATGCTGGCATTTAAATAACTGATTTGAGCTGCTCCCCAGACCTTGGGTCTCATGAGAATACTGAGAATTCTTATTATGTGCTCACTTTGGCAGCACATATACTAAAATTGGAATGATACAGAGAAGATTAGCATGGCCCCTGAGCAAGAATTCTTATTATAAAAGCCCCCCTCCCCCCTGTTATTTGGTTCCATTGGTTTTCTGTCACTTGAAATGCAAGTCATTTTTAACTCTTACTCTGACCATGATTTTAAAACTGCCCAGATCCAAGGTACTGTTTCTGCCTGTCATTTTCCTCTGGAAAATTCTCATGTAGAGCCGTCTATTATTTTTTGATTGATTTTTAAAAACATCTTTTTAATTTATTTGTTCTGGAGAAGCAACTTAGGAAATAAATGAAATAGGTATATAAAACACACCTTTGGAAGGGGGATGTGAGATCTGTGAAATTATGAAATAACAGTGCTAACTATGAACCTGCCTGATAGTTACAGACCTAGAGAAAGCTTTGTTTGCCAGATTAGCCCAGAAAACCCCCCCAGAGCCCCTGAAGCACACGGGAGCCTCACAATTACATCTCCTCGTGAGATGGATCATATTGTAATGAAGTCCTTTAAGTATACTGCTTAGAGTTTAATAAACCAGACTGTTAACAACTTCTGCTTAAAGAAGGATGCTATGAAGCTGTGAGTACCTATAATGTGCAAATCACTGTCCTAGGTGAGCTGAAGGATGCAAAGGAACTTACAGCAAAAACATCTTGTGCTCAGCAAGGGTACGTTTGCTTTTAATGCAGAACGACTGTGTGTGCACATGTTTGCACACCTGCATGCTATGGGGTGATACCACGCAAGGCGCTTTACACTCATTTTTTATTTTTTTCCTTACAACAACCCTTCTTGGCCTATTTACAGAAGAGAAAAGTGGTGTTCATCTAGGTCAAAAATGCACATAGTTGTGAGTTTGGGATTTGAACTCAGTTCTGTATGTCTTCAAAGCACACGTTCTTTATACTATTACATAATTTCACTGCCTCACGCTGCCCCCTGTGTCTGGTTAGGAAATAAAACATATGCACATGAAAATGTAGCCAGTAGAGGAAGATAGGGACCCCACGAAAAGAACCAAGGTAAGACATTCACAAAACAAATCTCCCAGAGGTCCAGGGCAGTGAGTCCCCTGAAGTGGGGCGGTTATGGGCTGCATAAGGTGGGACTTCAGTTGGTCCATGAAGAAGGGGGTGGGCTTAGACACTAGAGCCCTCTCAGGCCGTGGAGGTTGCTAGAAATGTTGTAATCAGATAGCGGCTCCTAGGAATTGTATCAATCCCACAGCTGATTACTGGTTTAGCCAGGGCAGGACCATTGGTCACTTTCTGTGGAACCAACAAAACCTGCGGCTGGTGGATTTATTTAATGATCTGCCTGAGTAACCCTGGGAGATTAAGGCATGCTGGTGAAACCCACACAGATCTGGAGTTCTTGTCTGTGAAGCTAATTAGGCTCTTCAAAGTGAATTAAAATTTACATTTCCTTATATACCCTATTTCATATTGACGAAATTAAAGTATTTAAATAATTGCAATTTCAATATCTTGAGGTACTTCAGGACTGAAGCTCACTGTGTTTTCACCCCTTGCTTTGCTCCTAAGAACAATGTAAAAACTCTATTTACTAAGGCCTTAGTCAGGCCAAATACTTGGTTTTGACTAAATGATAGATTTGCATTAAAAATTAACAGAAGAAAATAACAAAGTTTTGCTGTTTTGATTGTAGATCTCAATGGGTGTAGGTGGCATAAACTCCTCTGTTGATTACTGTTCTAGGATGAACTGCTATATAGACAGTTCAAGGCAGATCTAAGCAGAGAAGCTTTGAATGAGATATATATTTTTTCCATTTGAAATGCAGAAGCCTTTAAGAGAATATATATTTTTTGATAAAATCTCCAATGTGCTAATGAGCAACGACCTAAATTTTAGGTCCTTGGAAACTGGCACTCAAGGGATTTATTTATGAAGGAAGGCATTGAGGAGGTGCAGTAAAGTAGGTGGTAATCAACCATTCATCCATTGGTGTAGGAGCCATAGTCTAAAGTATGAATCTTTAGCTTCTTAGCTCCGAATCACACAAACTCTGGAATGTAACAGGGACTAATGAAATGTTAGATTATCCTGAACTACACATTGCTTGCCCCACCCATTTACCGATGATCACTGGCTGCCTCGTGCCCTTGTTTACCATTTCTTGTGTTGTATTGATGCAGCATAGAACGGTGGCTAATGTATGCTCACGTAGAAATCTGACGTCAACTTTTATGACCTGTGTGATTTACATAGCCTTTCTAAACCCCATTTTTCTTCTTTATTGTTTCCAGCTTTAATGCAATATTATTGACATATGACGTAAGTGTGTTTAAGGTATACAACATGATGACTTGATACACCTATATATTGTGAAGTGATAACCACAATAAAATTAGTCAACATTTCCATTTGCTCACATAAGTACCTTTGTGGGGGAGGGTGTGGTAATAACATTTAAGATTTAATCTCTTAACTTTCAAGGACATAATACAGTACTATTAATTATAATCACTACACTGTACATTAGACTGTAAGGACTTATTCCTCTTATAGCTGGAAGTTTGTATGCTTTCCCTAACATCTCCCCACTTCCCCCACCACCCAGCCCTGGCAACTGCTATACTATTCTCTATTGCTCTTAGTTCCACTTTTTAGATCCACATGTAAGTGAGAACATACAGTGTCTGTATTTGTATTTCTCTGTCTGACTTATTTTACTCAGCATAATGCCTCAGGGTCCATCCACAAGGTTACAAAAGGCAGGATTTTCTTCTTATTTATGGCTGAAAGATATTCCATTTATCTGTCAATGGACACTTAAATTATTTTCATGTCTTGGCTATTGTGAATAATACTGCAATGCAATGAATGTGGGAGTGTAGCTATCTGTTTAATATCCTGATTTAATCTCCTTTGGATATATACTCAGAAGTGGGATTGCTAGATCATAGGGTAGTTCTATTTTTAATTTTTGAAGAACCTCTATACTGTTTTCTGTAGGGGCTAAACCAATTTACATTCCCACCAACGGTGCACGAGAGTTCCCTTTTCTCCACAACCTTGCCAATACATGTTATCTCTTATCTTTTTTTTTATATAACAAACAGCCATTCTAACAGATGTGAAGTGACATCTCAACATGGTTTTTATTTGCATTTTCCTGATGTTGAGCATCTTTTTATGTACCTGTTAGCTATTTGTATGTATTTTATTTTTAAAATCCTCACCTGAGGATATTTTTCCATTGATTTTCAGATAGAGTGGGAGGGATGGAGAGAGAAACATCAATGTAAGAGAGACACACTGATTGGTTGTCCCCACACAACCCCAATGAGGGCTGGGGATCAAACAGCAACTGAGATACGTGCCCTTGACTGGAATTGAACCCATGACTCTGGTCCGTGGGCCGTCGCTCTAACTGCTGACCCAAACTGGCCAGGGCTATTTGTATGTATTTTTTGGAAAAATGTCTATTCAAGTTCTCTGCCTATTTTTAATTCAGATTGTTTTTTTAATATTGAGTTGTATCAGTTATTTATATATTTTGAATACTAACCCATTATCAGATATGATTTAAAAATATTTACTCCCATTCAGTAGACTGCCTTTTGATTTGTTAATGTGTTCCTTTGCTCTGCAGAGGCTTTTAGTTTAATGTTGTCCCACTTGTTTATTTTTGTTTTTATTTCTTGTGTTTTTGGTGTCATATACCAAAAAAAAAAAAAAAAAAAAATCATTGCCAAGACCAATATCAAGGAGCTTTCCCCCTATGTTTTCTTCTAGGAGTTTTATAGTCTTGAGTCTTACATTTAAGATTGTAATCCATTTTGAGTTAATTTTTGTGTATGGTGTAAAATAAGGGTCCAGTTTCATTCCTTCTCATGTGGATATCTAGTTTTCTCAACACCATTTATTGAAGAGACTATTCTTTTTTCATTGAGTATTCTTGGCTCCTTGGTCAAATATTAGTGGAATGTATATGCATGGGTTTATTTCTGAGCTCTTGAATATGTTTCATTGGTCTATGTGTCTATTTTTATGCTAGTGCCATACTATTTTTAATACTGTAGCTTTGTAATAAAGTTTAAAATCAGGGAGTGTGACACCTCCAGCCTTGTTCTTCTTTCTAAGGGTTGCTTTGGCTATTTGGGGTATTTTGTGGTTTCATAAATTTTTAAATTATTTTTCTATTTCTGTGAAAAATGTTATTGGAATTTTGACTGGGATTGTATTGAATCTAGAGATGGCTTTTCATAGTATAGACATTTTAACTATATTAATTCTTCCAATCTATGAGTACAAAATTTCTTTCCATTTATTTTTGTCTTCTTCAGTTTCTTTAATTAACGTCTTGTAATTAAAAAAAAAAATTCTCACCCAAGGATTTCTCCATTTATCTTCAAATAGAGTGGGAGGAAGAGAGAGAGAGAAAGAGAAACATCAATGTGAGAGAGACACATTGATCTGTTGCCTCCCTCATGACCTCAACCAGGGTCGGGGACCGAACCGCAACCAAGGTATGTGCCCTTGACCAGAATCGAAACTGTGACTCTGGTCCATAGGCGGATGCTCTAACCACTAAGCTAAACTAGTCAGGGCTTGTAATTTTTATAGTACAGATATTTCAGTGACTTGGTTAAATTTATTTCTAAGTATTTTGTTATTTTTTTGATGCTCTTGTAAATGAATTATTTTCTTTGTTTCTTTTTCAAGTAGTTTGCTGGCTTTTGTATGTTGACCTTATATCCTGCAACTTTACTAAATTTATTTATTAGTTCTAACAGTTTTTGGTACAGTCTTTAGAATTTTCTGTATAAGATCATGTCATCTGCAAATAAGCAATATTACTTTTTTCTTTCCAACTTGTATACTTTTTATTTCTTTTTCTTGCCTAATTGCTCTGGCTAGGAGGACTTCTAGTACTACCCACTGTTTGTTCAGAGGTGTTGTTTAATTTTCACATATTTGTGAATTTTCATTTTCTCCCTGTTATACATTTTTAGTTTTATATCATTATAGTTGGAAAAGACACTTGGTGTGATTTCAATCTTCCTACATTTGCTAAGACTTGTGATCTATTCTGGATAATTTCTATGTGCTTCTGAAGAATATGTACTCTGCTGCTGTTGGATGCAGTGTTCTGCATATGTCTGTACGTGTATTTTGTTCAAGTTCATGTTTCCTAGTGGATTTTCTGTTTGGATGATCTATTTGTTGGAGGTGAGGTATTGAGGTTTTCTACTATTATTATATAATTGTCTATTTTTCTCTTCAGATCTATTAGTATTTGCTTAATATGTTTAGGTCCTGTGATGCTGAGTTCATATATATTTATGATTGTTACATCTTCTTGATAAATTATCCCTTTGTTATTAGATACTGATGTTCTTTGTCTCCTATTACCATTTTTGTCTTAAAGTCTATTTTATCTGATATAAGTATAGGCACTAGAGCTATCTTTCTGCTTCCACTTTCATAAAATATCTTTTTCTATCCCTTTACTCTAAGCCTATATATCCTTAATGCTGAAGTGAGTCTCTTGTAGCCAGTATATAGTTGGGTCTTATTTTTTTTATCCATTCAGACAATCTATGCCTTTTGATTGGAGAATATAATTCATATATATTTACAGTAATTATTGATAGGTAAAGACTTATTAATGCAATCTTATTGTTTTCTGGCTATTTTGTAGTTCCTTTGTTCTTTTCTTCCTCTTTTGCTATCTTTGTGTGTGTGTGTGTGTGTGTGTGTGTGTGTGTGTGTGTGAATTTATGATTTTTCCATAGTGGTATATTTTGCTTCCTTTCTCTTTTATGTATCTGCTATAAGTTTTTGCTTTGTGCTTACCATGAGGGTAACATAAAACATCTTAAAAAATATGTCTATTTTAAGGTTCAGTTTTCTTATTTATAAATTAGATTTAATAATGACACCTACCATATAAGGTTAGTGTGTGAATGAAATAACTCAATACTTGTAAAGTTTATATAAAAATGATTGGTACATAGTGAATAGTCAATACATGTTAACTATTACTGAACTTATATGCATGTATGCATAACCATGGACATAGACAACAATACTGGGGGTGGGGGGGTAGGATCCGGAGGAGGGTGTCAATGGGGGAAAAAGAGAAACATCTGTAACAAAAATAAATTAATAAAAAAAAAAATCCTATGTCTTATCTCTTTAACCAGATTGTAAATTCCTCAAATACAGGAATTGTGCCTTATTTAACTTAGTATCCTTTACAGTTTTTGACAAATTATTCAGAACACGTTTATTTTTAGGACATTTACATATTATATACAAATGGATATGAGGTAATATATATTTTAAATTGTGCATGGTAAACTGAACACATATATTTGAGGGTTTTTTATTTGCATGAGAAATCTGTCATTGAATAGGAACTCCTCTCGAGGGAATTGTGATAGGTGTATCTCAAACCTATGAATCTAGTGGGACTTCATGGTAAGTTGGCAGCCCAGTCTGAGGCTAATACTGCTATTAGACAATATGTATATCTATATTAGTGCTTGCTTATTTGGGGAATAAAAGGATGCCATGACTCAGTAATGGTATTTACAGACAGCATATATATTTTAGAAGTTTTAAATCAAGATGTATTTCATTGACTTTTGTGAACAATTAGGGATTTTCTAAAGGAGAAGACATCAGTATGTAGTGACTTGCCACTTTGGTAAATAAGACTGGCAGGTAACAGAGGGCAAATTTCACTGACTTAGGACCAAATATGGTTAGGATTTATGGTCTAGATAATGCAAAACCAAAAGGAAATAATGCAGGTTTGATAAAAATTGTACATATTTCTCATGAATACTATGTAGCATGACTCAAATTTCTGACTTCAGTCTTTGTTTGAAATAAAACATCCACTTTGACAAGAAATGACTGGGTTCTTCTCCATTACAGCAAACACATTTTGTCAATGTGCATTGGGTTATAAGGCATTGGGTTTGAGTCTTAGACAACGGGACCAATAACACATGAGGGGATTAAGGAAACATACCAAATTACATGTTATGACTAAAATATTTATTCAAGCAATACATGTTCACTCTAAAAAAATTAGAAGAAAATTATTTCTCTCTTCTCTTTACCCATTTCCTCATTTACTTGTCCCCTTTCTCCCCCTTTTACCTAGAAAAAGTTTAAAAATTTTTTCTACTTTTTTTTTTGTACTTGGATTCTAATAAATTTCCATAGCTGGAAGAACCTTGGAAATAATCCAGTTAACATTTCTTCAGATCAACAAGAAAACAGACCCCAAAAAACAGCCACTTGTTCACGATCTTGCATTTAGCTTCTCTCAGAACACAGCTTCTTTCATTCCAGTTTTCATTGTTTTCTCTTTCTTGTTCATTGTGGTGGCCAAGAGGTCCAGACAATCAATTAAACACTGAATCCTTTTCAGAGAACATTCTGAACTGGTTTGCCTAGTGTCTGCTTTCAAATTTGTTTTTGTTCTTATGACTGACATCACTGAGGGTCCTGGGAGCCTGCGTGTTGGCATTTCCCTGGTTTATTCCCAACTCTCGAACCTGACTGTGGCCTTTGCAGAGTAGCCCCCTTGCCTGCTGGGTCTGTTTCAGGTGCCAGTCAGGGGATGAGAACTCCCATGTGTAGGAATGTGGCAATTTCTCAATTCTGGTGCAGATGTGAAAAAGCAAATAATAAAAGCTGAGGTGAAAGAATTAAAGTTTTTATGTTCAGATGCTCACTTATGTGTGAGTGCTACCACTTTCAGTTCATGTCCTCTGCCTCTAAATGCTATTTCTGACACTCACCCTTCGTTATGGAAGCACCAAGAATGATGCTTTCCCAGTAGTTTCAAGTCAACAATGGGTGACAGTGCTTGAACAAAAGCAAAATTAAATCAACGGATTGTATTTCTGTCATTTGTTTGTACAACTTGGACTTCTGTAAACTCAAATGTTTTATTACATTCTCAAAGGAACACTCAGAATGTTGGAATTTCATCTTGGTTGCCCCAAATCCAATCTTCATCATGAAACTTCCCTGAATACACCATGTCAAAATGATTTCTTCTCTTCCTTCAACCCCTTTAAAGCTCTTAAATTCTCTTCAAGGATCATCTCCAGTTGCCAGAATCATTTTATGTGACCACAGTTTTGCTTAAACTATACTCATTTAAAGATGATGTCTGTCTGACTCAGAATTGTATCCTGTGTACATACAGAGCTTTGCACATAGTAGGTATTTAATATTCATATAAAGGGAATGGATTTTAAAAGCCACTTACTCATGTATATTAAAATACCTCCCTTTATTTTCATACTACTGAAGTTAATTTCTGTGTTAATGACTATTTGGTCTAGTGGTAGAAACTTGAACTTACACAACTCAGATTAATGTCAGTCACTTCTGGTTTTTCTCAGTCTACTCTGTTTTCTCCCATGCATCCTTTCCTGAGAAGATGAAAACTTGGGAGAGCAATTTTTGTAGTGCTATCCTGTTGATGGGAAATAGTAGCATCTGGTCTTCATGTCTTATCACCTGTTTGCTGGCATCTGTTGCTGATGTACATGGCTTGGTTGTGTTAGTGTTAATCCTGACTGGTAGCCCCTGAAGACCCAGCTGGCATCAAGCTCACATGGTCCACATCAAATCAATTACCACAGTGCCTTGCAGAGACCAGGAAACCAGTCTGGAACCCCATGTTCAAGGGCATAACCACTCAACTCTGGCAATATGGGGCAAACCTCAATCCCTTTTGGGGATGCCTGAGGTTCTCTGTGAAGCTATTATGGACTCACCTGTCACAGAACCATATGTAGCCATCTATACTCTTCAATGTTGTGCCATGGTGCCATGGGAAATCAAACAGGACTTGGTGTCATTTTAGAGGTTCATATCTCCTATTCTATATCATGCATAGTACTGTGAGAAATTATGTAGAGCTTGGTGTCCTTCAAAAGTTCTAGGTCTTCTATCCCATGCCATGGTGTTACAAGGAACTGTGTAGGGCTTCCGGACCCAGCGGACTATGCTATCATCTTTACTGCTATCATACATGCAGGTTATAGGGATTCTCTTTGAATGTCTCTACTCTTATATATCAGACCTGAGTGTATTTTTAAATCTACTATGTTGAACTCTCTTCTATCCCTAACTAACTCACCACATCTACCCAGCTCAGGATTTTCTCCCAATGGTGGATGTTTGGCTGATAATTGTAGGAGTGAGATGGGGACTCACTCCCTTCTCAAAGGGCTGTAGCTGCCCAGGTCTGTTTGCAGAGGGTAAGCGTGTGTTGATTGCAGAGACAATTCTGTTCCTACCCATACCGATTATACATTATATTATGTATTACATATTGATTAGTTTCCCACAACCTTTATCGGATGATTACATATAGTAAATTAATATTCAGTCATTTTGAAAAATATTTACTGAGCATCTACTATGTGTTAAGCTCTATTCTAGGAGCAAGGAAGATACCAAATAAAATAGGCATTGTTTATGCCCTCTGAATCTATAGTCTGGAATGGTATCAGTTACATTATTATAGAGTAGGTATTGTAATAGAGGGATTACACTATGGAAACACAAGGGAGAGAGGGAGTATTTGGGTATGTCAATAAAGGCTTCACAGAGAAGGTGATTTATCCATGAGTCTTAAAAAATATAAACAATAGGATATTAGAGGTGGTTTGAAGGATTTCAGGGCTGGTGATGAAGAAAAAAAGATATGCCCATATGATAGCAATAGCGCAGACAAGCTTTATTTGGGCACTGTTCCCACAGGTTTGCATGCAGCAGAAGTCACTCACACACAAGAGCAGTTTATCCAGAGGCTATGGCATGGGAGCAGTGGGGTAGTGGGAGTGGGAGGTGAGTTGTGGGGGATGGGGTAGATGAGTATAGGATGGAGTGGGGTGTTGGCAACCCTCCAGAAAGGAAGGAGGGCAAGGGAACTCTTGGGGAAGAAGGGTACTAGAGAAGGGACTTACCTGTTTAGGTGATATTGCTCAGTCGCACGGCAGGGGGTCTCTGGGTCAGAGAGCTCCAAAGAGCGACAGCGACTTGGAGTCTTTATAAACACAGGGTTTACTTTATCTGTGGCTAAGCAGATGTTGGGCACAGTTTTGCAGGGTGTGCAAAGCAGCAGGCTCTAAATGGCTAAAAATCTGCTCTTTGGGGCTATATTTAAAACAATTGGATATGTAAAAATTTGAGTTTGCCTTGATGAGTTTTTGAGCTAACAGATCTCAGCCTGCTGTGAAAAAGTAACAACTTGGGGGCCACTATACAGAGGCCATCATTGGGTCACTTATATAACAATATTTCAATAGACTGAGAAGCACATTTTATGACAAGGAACTCCACATTCAAAGATCTCGAGGGATGAGAGTGTATGGCATGATTGAGACAATTTCAGGTACCTTAATATGGTTGGTGCATAACCTCTATGGAGCAGGTAGGGATAGTAGTGGAAAGGTTGGAATAATAATCGCAGCCAAAAGCTGCTAGAGGGCCTGTTAGCCATTCTAAGAGATTTTCAGCTTAGTATGTTGAGCGAACCTCCTGTTGGCCACACAAAGGAGGTAAACACAAACACATACATAGACTCCCTTTCTGCAAAATAATGTATATATAAAATATGGTTTTGTAGTGTGAGAAATTACTTTGATGCAACGTACTCTGAATACATTATCATGTAGGGTATCCCAGAGGCCACAGAACAATAGAAAGGCCCAAAGGCAAAATTAAGATGCTTGAATCATGGTTTAATGGTTTATTGAATAAGTTTAAAAGAAACAGTAAGAAGCATGGAGAACAATGGGATACATTAACACATTTAGGATAAGGTCAAAATGGGGAGGAAGGATCATCCTACCTATATTCTGGGGTATGTGATATTCATGTTTCCTTTTTTTCTGTTTGTCTGTATTTCAGTGGCTTTCCCTGCAGGTGTGATTATTAAGGCGGGTTAATGTTGACCAAGGGGATTCAATCAGACAGAAGGTGCACTAGGCCAACATATATGGTTGCCATATAGGGAGACGTAGAGGCCAGTCAGTCTGGCCAGTAGCTGTAACTTGCCAGTTAACCTCATGAGCAACTGGGGATTTTATATGAGTTTCTGGCCAGAAAAAACTTGGGACCAGAATGGGGGTCATCGATTGAAGGCAAGTGTAGGACCTCAGGACTGTCAAGTACCTTGGAGGTCTTATGTCTACTTAGTGTATCATGGTTATTATGCCTCATGGCCATCTATAATGTACACTGTTCTGTCTGCTACAGTTGAGCCAGCCTCATACTACTTAATTATCTGTGTTCAACACATCTTATGAGCTTCATCCATCCCTGCTAGCTTCTTATTTTCTGTAGCAGAGTTGAATATCATTAAATAATACTGCAAATGCACCTTATAGTTTAAGGGGTTAAACTTCCAAGCAGAAATAGAATAAAGCACATCCAATACCCTAATTTCTACTCTCAGATCTCATGACTAAAGGTGTTTGCATATACTGTTGAACCTGTTTACTTCCTTCCCAAACTCCTTTCTCCTCTCCAGCTGTCACAGTCCTTTCAGGAGAATGCCGAGGCTGGCCTAGGTGAATCAAAAGCTGTGTGGACAAGGCAGTAGTAAAGAAGGACTCCTCACCTGTAATACTTTGAATATTTATAGAGAAAGAGGGCAGGGAACAGCTCTGTGACTGTGCAACAGTAGAGATTCCTGGTTCAGAACATTTGTTTGGTAGAAGAGAAGTCTCTGGAGCTCAGTTTTGGAAGTCAACCTGCTCTTTCATGCAGCTACCCTGCTGAGCCGGCTTCTGGCTGAACTACCAAAGCCAGCTGAGGGAGCCGGGGCAGAGGTGGGGGGCGCAGGCCTCTGAGGCTGCCTAGGTTACCTCTGCTCCGTGAGTCTGCAGAGGGTAAGGTGGGGGGTGCTTAGCTACCTAATGTTAGGGAGAGAAAAAGCAAGTGTTCCCACTCTGCTCTCGCTCTACTCTTTTGGGCAGTTCAGCTATTTTTGTTCATTTATTTTGACCAGTTTCAAGCAATAACAGCAAATACTTGTTTCTACCATATGCCAACCTTGTTTAAATCTGCCCGAGGCATCCCTCATGCTTTAACTTCCTCTCTTTTGTTCTTTTTACTATCTTCCTCCTCTTCTTCTTTCAAATCCTCACCTGAGGATATTTTTCCATTTATTTTCAGACAGAGTGGGGGGCAGAGAGAAACATCAATGTGAGAGAGACACATCGATTGGTTGCCTCCTGCACGACCCTGACTAGGCTGGGGACCAAACCTCAACCGAGGTACATGACCTTGATTGGAGTCAAACCCGCAACTCTTTGGTCCACGGGCTGATGCTCTAACCGCTGAACCAAACTGGCCAGGCGATCCTCTTCTTCTTTCCTTTAGGTATTCTTCCCTTATCCCAAAATACTGATTGATAGTAACAGAGGGACAAATAGTCAGAGTTCATAGATATTTGATTCTCCCTTCCTCCCTTCCTCCCTTCCTCCTTCCCTCCCTCCCTCCCTCCCTTCTCTTTCTTCGTTGTTTCTGTCTTTGCTCTGCCTCTACTCATATTCATCCTAAAACACTGCAAGCGATTTTAGTCCTTGAAATACGTAATTCTTACATTTGGTGAGTATTCTTTAGAAGTAAAAAAGAGCATGCTAAATTACTATATTATAATTCTGCCTTATTGTCACCAAATCTAATTGTTTAATATTTTCCCAGCAGTACAATTATAAAAATCAATGAATGTATTTTTCAAAAGGAAATAAGAATTTTCAGCAGTCCTTCAGCAATGCCAGATTATAACTTATAGCCAGAATTAATTGAGACATTGCATTGAATTAGCAGCCCTGGCTGGTTTGGCTCAACGGTTAGAGTGTTGGCTTGTGGACTGAAGGGTCACGGGTTTGATTCCCAGTCAAAGGCATGAACCTGGGTTGCAGGTTCCATCCCTGGCCTGGTTGGGGTCATTTGGGAGGCAACCAACTGATGCGGCTCACATTGATGTTTCTCTCTCTCTCCCTCCCTCCCTCCCTTCCCATCTATCTAAAAATCAATGGAAAAATATCCTCAGGTGAGGATTAACAGAATAAATAAATACATAAAAATAAATTGAGTTAGCAAATTATACTTTTTACCTTCAAGTATATTTATCAAAAATCATAGGTTGATATATTTTCATTTATCACCTGGCTTTTGACTCTTCCTTTCATACATGTGGACCACGGCTCTTTCAAGCCCCCTTTAGCCTGTTCACAATACCCGTTTCTCCCCATCTTTAGCAAGGAATCCAGCCACATAAAACAAAATGTAATTGTTGGAAGTTCATTGAAGATTTTTGGAGTCAAGATCAGGGCTAAAATTCACGATGCACATTTCATTCCTCTTCCACATCTCAGATGGGCTGGGCTTTGACTTATCAGGGCTGGACCAGTGGGGCGTGACTCCACACTGCTGATGAGGGCGAGGTCAGCTCTATTTCTTATTTCCCTTGGCCCAACAAGCCAGACAAGGCAGGTTCGCCTCCTGTTAATGGCAGAAGTGAAGAAAGAACCAGTGGAATCAGGGGATGCCTCTCAAAGCCTCGTGGCGGAACCGGCACACGCCACTTCCATCCACATTCCTCTGGGCGAAGCCAACTGTTCGGTCAAACCCAGCATCAGTGGAACAGGGAGCTATGTGTCTAGTGAAGGAACTGCAAAGTCATGTTATAAAAGGTGAGGATAAAAAGAGTAACATTTTTTGAAAAAAAATAATGCAATCTACCAGAGAAGAATTCATCAGATTAAATTTGTGGGAGAGGAAAAACAATTTTTCTTATACCTTTGTAAGTTCTTCAGGCTGGACTAATATTCAAAATGACATGAGGCAGATTAACATGAGAAAATAACCAAATTTATTACAGATGTACATATGGGGATTCCCTAAGAATATGAAACCAGAGGACAAATCAGCAGTTAAGGCTTTTATGTCGTCTGGAGCTAAGGAGAAGGGGTGGGGTTGGAACTTCAAAAGGCAGGGAGGCAATTCATATGGAGATTGAAAAGCAAACATTTGGTGAACAAGTGTTTGTTGGGCCATCTTTAACAGTGGGACACAGAGAGGACTTTGATCAAAAAGGCCTTGCTAGCTTTCTCCCTGTCACACACCAGTTCATATTAAACTATAGTTATCAGTGATGGTATCTCCCTTCCTGGAGCAGGTCTTTTGTTTCTTAAAAATAACCAGCTAAAAATAAGTAATATCCTAAAAAGGCATATTTTGGGGCGGGAAACTCTGCTTCCCCTCAGTCTAAAGCAAAGACTTTAAAAATGACTTTAAGCCCGACCAGTGTTGATTGAGTGTTGTCCCATGGACTGAGAGGTCCCGGTTCAATTCCCGGTTAGGGCACGTGCCTGGGGTGTGGGCTCGATCCCCAGTAGGGGGTGTGCAGGAGGCAGCCGATCGATGTTTCTCACATCGATGTTTTTCACATTGATGTTTCTATTTCTCTCTCTAAAAAAATAAATAAAAACAGATTTAAAAAATAAAAATAAAAAGGACTTTAATAAAAATTCATAACAATTTTTACATCTGCTCTGTACCCTACCGACATCTACTTTACATGGCTAAGTCCTGGTTTACTCCTTCAAATTATTACAGTAATTACATGGTATTTGGGAACTCATAGATGGGAGTTTGAAAACTTGCCCCTGGTCATCTAGAGCCTTCTTTGTTTTGTGTGGTTTAGGTAGTTCCCACTTGTTGGGTCTCATTTCTTTCTGGTATAGAAATTTATCTTTTTTAAAAACTAAAACTTTCTGTCCATTCCTTTCTGTTTGCTTAAGGAAAGCACAAATTTCACTGAACTCTTGAGAGAGCCCATCAAGCTGAGGAGAAACTCTGTTTTCTTTTCTTGTAGGATTTCTGACCTGAAAGAATAAGGATGAATTCTGATATTATTGAACACTGCCTCTTAATATCGCATAAAATTTTGTTTTGCTATAAAACCAACAATCTCCTGAGACCTCATGTAGTAGAGAGGTCTTTTATTCATTTGTATTTGAACCAGAATTTACAAATATATATGCACACATATGTACACACATACACTCCCACACATCTTATTGTACAATATGGGTAAATGACAGGCATATGTGTTGAGTTGTGTGTAGATTGAGTTTTTCTATATTTTAAAAATGAGATTGAAAAAACAAACCTTTTTTAGCAGTAGCTTCAGCAGCAAAATGCCTGACATTCAAGGAAATCAAGTCTGATAGTACTATACACAATGTAGTGAATCCATTTTAAACGTATCACACCAATCTTCAAGTTGTTCAAAGGCCTTCACATGTTTAGATCTAGAGTGTACCTAAGGAATGTGAGAGGCTCCAGGTCTTGAATGTTTGGCCCCAGAGGAACATAGCTTATTCATTCACTAAATATTTTTGACGAATACTTCTTGACCATCTTCTATTTTTCCAAACAAAGATATATATTGCAAAATTGAACAAAGCATCTTGAGGACCTTATGTTCTAATGCGGAAGTTGGCTAGAAAACAAACTTATACATAATTATAATAATATGATATGCTTTATTCCATAAGTACAAATCAACTGTCCTGAAGCACCCAGTTGTAGATGTCTTTCCTGCCTCATTTTCCAGCACTCCATATGTTGCCTAACAGGAGAAGATTTTTTTATAACTGTGATTCAATGAACAGAGGCATCTGTAAGCTGGTTCTGGGGAATTTTTTTGTGGTAAGTTCTGAAGAGTAACTTCTACCTGCTCAGAATATATTATTCATAAAAGGTAAGGCAATTTGTTCATTCAAAAATATTTACTGTCTAAATATTATGAGGTGGGCATCATTCCCATGCTTGAGATACCTCAGTGAATAAAGCAAAAATCACTGCCTCTACAGAACTTATATGCTTGTGGGAAGAGACAGATAGTAAGCAATGAGCATAAGTGAGAACGTATGTTGGAAGGTCTTCCTCAAGGAGCTGCTTATTTCACATCTATTTGGGATAATTTCTCAAAGACCACAATAATTGGACTTACTTTCAATTGTCTAGTTCTGTTAGACTGTACTTTCTTTAAATCATCAGGACATGGAAAATGGACGCCATGGTGCCCCAGTTATATTCAGATTAGAGATTTTATAATTCTGGTTTACATATCCTCCGGCCCAACTGTATTACAAGCTCCTTGATGGCAGAAATTATTTCAGTTTTCATATTTCTGGAACTCTTCTCAATGGATACTAAGTAAATTGGTGATGTTTACAATGAGTCTTGAAGAATGGGTGGGGATATAGATGCAATAAGCACAGATGGACTAGGATGTGAAGGGTGGAAAGAAAACAGAACCTGGAGTACTTGAGAGACAGCAAGAAATTCAGTGAAGGTTGAACTGTAGTTCGATATGTCATGGTGTTGCTGTGATGTAGAAAGAACAAGTGAAGTAACTATTTTATAAATGGGAGAAATTAAGAATGAAAGAGAAAGCTATCTATGTAACGTCACAATGACTCCCACGACTCATAGTTGATCCTTGTCTCTATGAAGAAGCCAGCTGCATGAGTTTATCTATCACTGTGCAGACTTAACCAAGTATGATACATCTGGAAAACTTGCAGTTTACTTCAAAGTTGTGTCTTACAGGGTAGATTTTACATGAAGGAACCTTTGCTTTTGAAGTCCTTGAAACAAAATCTAGGACATTGCTTACAATCCCCGTCACTCATTCTAGTAAAGTCCATCTGGGGGGTGGGGTGAGGAGGAGCTACGCTTACTGTCATGATGGTCTCCTGAAGCTTCGGTCAAATAAATTCTTCTCACTTCTGGCTGTTTGACCATTTAACTTTGCAAGGGATTACTTAGCATCAGGAATGTTTAATTTCAGGGAGGTGAAAAACAATTCCTGCATTTTCTTGAGCACACTGGGGTCCTAAAGGATGGAGATACTATAGACAGGGAACAGGGCATTATTATTATAATGAGTGAGGGTGTGGATGGATACAAGTGGGATTGCATTTTGTTATGATAAAAAGATAATTAATGAAACATCTGTAGCCTAGGCAACTCATCTAGAGATGATTACACAGAGGCTGGTAGGAAGGCAACACTGGTATTGTACAGGCTCCTGGAGGACCAAGAAATGGAGACTGCAGCACTTCTGTGAGAGAAGAAAGAAATGAGATAACTTGCTAGGCAAGACAAAGGATGCTCTTCTCTTGAATGGAGTATTGAAAATGCAAAATGCTGGGAATGCATATTTCCACCACTGTAGTTTCAGTTTGAATACATTTGAATCTTCCCCCCAAGCATCTGCTCCTTCCTGCCTTTCCCACTGCCCTCCCCAGTGGCGGTGGGGGAGTGGGGGGTGGGGGGAGCCCAAACAAAACACAGAGCACATCGATGGGAAACAATCCCAACAATCAGATCAGAATAAATAAAGGACTAGCAGAGCGAAGTCATCTATAAACATGTAATGAACAAAAGTGGTAATTTGGAAACAGCAGGAATGATTGAGTTTGTGAGTAGAATAAAGAGAAAGTGGGATTCATGAGGAGAGGATGCAGAGCTTATTTCAACGTAAATGTTTTCTGGGTGAAGTGCTTTTGGGAGATAAATCAGTGATAACCCAGACATTCCCAAGATCTCCTGCCATTATGAGGTAAGATGGAGGAGGGTGAAGGGTTAGGTTGCATTTCCCTTAAGTGCCAACTAATATTACATAACTCTTACTCTGTGTCTTCATAGGAAGTCGAGTCTTGCCTTGAAAATGATGGAAAATCACTGGGGAGCCCTGACATTTTCCACAAATCTCTTGGATGTTGTTGCTTCTCTCTCTAGGCGCCTGCTCTGAACTTCTCCACTGATCACTCCAGCCCACTCTGCTGCTGCAGTTCTCTCCACCCATATTGTACCCTGAGGGGGGCACCCTTCACGGTGTGTTTAACAATGCTTTACTGAGGGTGTGAGGACAGCATAAGGGAATTACAGTGCCACAATTTCAGGCATCACGTTTCTTAGGTCCTTAGCT
Source organism: Tadarida brasiliensis (assembly GCA_030848825.1). NCBI lineage: Eukaryota > Metazoa > Chordata > Mammalia > Chiroptera > Molossidae > Tadarida > Tadarida brasiliensis. The sequence continues at coordinate 41,565,910 of CM061260.1, read as the reverse complement.
GTCCTTCCCAGAAGTTCCCCCATTGGGAGCAGGACTTTTTAGACAGGAACCTGACACCGTCCTGCCCCCTCATTGTTTTCATGTTCCCACTCCTCTGCTTCTAAGCTGGTTTCTCCTCTCTAGCTCATCCAGAGGGAGCAACACTCAGTTTGTATCACCTTATCTCTCGAACAGTGTTCTTTGCCCATGGCAAAGTCAAATATTTTTTTGTATTAAATAGAATATTAAACATGTCATGATAAATCTCCTACATTTGGAATAAACTCATTAGTTCAAACATTCTCTAAAACTATAGGTAGTGTCACCAGAAAGGCTCATCAATGTGATCAAGCTCTGTAGAATATACATTTCAGCATCTGTCTTAAAATGCAAAACTCATGTTCTCTCACGCTGACATTTCCAGTTCCAACAGCATTGAGATCCAGATGCATTTTTAAAAGCCAGTTTATTGAAACCATGATTTTAATTGTTCTGTTCTCCAGGATTGTGGTTGTGTGGTGATGGTTACCAGGAATGAGAATGCTACCACACAGACAATTCTTATTTCCATCATATTGCATTGCAACAGATTGTTGTTGGAGTTCAGAAGCTGGACTCCATCATTATTAGCTCTAGGACAATGAATAGTTCACTGAATATTACTGTGGGACTATGCTTGATAGCTATGTAACTATGAAAGGGTCTTCGAAGGTTAGATTTTCACAAGACTTATCTAATATCTACACTTTATAACTATATAGTTATGCAATAGTTCATTTGTCCCATTCATTTGGCAATTTCTGCACCGATGAAATCCACAGATTATGTGCAATAACATTCTTGGATTCTGGACTCTTAAGTAATTTTATAGTAAGAAAAATTTGTAAAACTTGTAAAAAGCTTTAGAAGCTGATGGTTAGGTAATTAATCTCTTGCTTCCCAGTGAAGGTAAAAATGTTCTGATGGCATCTGCCAATGAAATGCTGTGTGAGATATTGTAATTGTGAATGTCTTTTTAGACACCTGGAATTATGTTGGGTCTTGTAGAAAGAATTTTGATTATTGTTTGAAAAGCATATTGGACCATCTCACTGTAATGACTATTACTGCATAATGTTTATATAACTAACATTTGTTTACAAAATTAGGTTGTGCGAGAGGCAACTAGTCGATGTGTTTCTCTTACATCGATGTTTCTCTCTCTCCCCCTTCCAGTGTATCTGATGATAAATAGAAAAATACCCTCGGATGAGGATTTTAAAAAATTAAAAAACAAAACAAAAAACTAAAATTAACCATGACACAAAGAAGATATTCCTTGCTTAGGAAGATGTAGAGATGCATGGGAGACTAGGTCTTCTTAAATAAAACAGGGAAATAGAGAATAGGCATATGTAAAACATACAAGCTGGTTGAGTTTTATCTGCTACGATTGACAGAAATAATGTAAATAGTAATACTACTGACAGTTCGGTTTCTGAACATGTGGCAGGTACCTGGCAGAGTGCAAAGCAATTTACCTATACTTTCTTATTGAATTCTAACAATGAATTTTGTGGGTGGGAACTGGTAACCTGCTTCTCATGGGAACACCTCTTACCTTTCTCTGTTAGCCTTTTCATGCTTTCAGAACCTGTTGCTGTGGCTGATACATAGTAACAATCTAATGAATATTTAGCATTTTTTTTGATAAATAAGTAATTGGAGGAATTATTATTCCAATGTGAATGGAGGGGCAATGTTATTGAGACAAAATTTTACTTGAAATTTATATTTGAACCAAACTGGGGGCCTCCTGGAAACCAAAACTGAAGGACAGGGAGAGTGGGTGGTGAAATTCTATCAATGCTTCTATGAGCAGTTAGTGTGTACTAAGCCCTGTATTCACTAATTTAAATACTATCTCTTATACTGATTACTCGGTGGGAACTAACATTTTTCTAAGTGCAATATATGTAAGGTAGACAGATAAAATACAGGATGCCCTGTTAAATCTGAATTTCAGATGAAATAGAATTAATATAAGTATGAGACTATTATTAATTTTTTCTGGAATTCAAATTTCATTGGGCATCTTATAATTTTATTTTCTAAACCTGACAACTCTAATTATCGGCATTATTATCTTAGTCTGTTTGGGCTGTAATAACAAAATAACCCAGACTGGGTGGTTTATAAATAGTATATTTTTATTTCTCATAGTTCTGGGGCTAGGAGATTCAAGATCAAGGTGCCAATAGATTCTGTGTGTGGTGAAAGCCTGCTTCTTGGTTCTTGCTGTGTCTTCTCGTGGTGAAAGGGGCAAGGAAGATCTGTGTGGTGTCTTTTATAAGGGCCCTAATTCCATTCATGAAGGCTCTGCCCTCATGATCTAATCACCCAAAGCTCCCACTTCCTAATACACACATTGGGGTTAGGTTTTCAACCGTCAGTTTTGAGGGAGACACAAATGTTTAGTCCGTAGAAGTTATCTTACTTAATAATGCAACAATCCCAAGAGGACCGTTTTATAAACAGTAGCACCCAGACATGAAAGACCCTGTAACTTGTCCAAGGTCAAACAGCTAGGAAATAGTGAAACAGGATTTAAATCTAGTAGATGGGCCTTTAAGCACAGTGCTATCTCCCAACACCCCTAGAGACAGGCATAATTACCCCCATTTTGTACATCTGCTATCAGAGTTAGTGAAGTCAAGAAAGTGGTGCCATGTTATAAAGCCAGTAAGAGAGGCAGAACTGTGATTCGAACACAAGGAGGCTTGTCTCCAGAGTCAATACTTTAAAAACAATGATCTTTATTGTTTAGAATATTACCGATGTCCTCCTTTTTTCCTCCCATTATCTCCCTCCACCCTGCTCCTGCCCCCCACCCAGGCCTTCATTGCACTATTGTCTATGTCTATTGGTTATGCAAATAAGTTCTTTGGTTAATCTCTTCCTGCTCCACCCCCTTTCAGAGTCAATACATTTTATCTCTATCTTTAAAGATAAAAGTATATAACTGGAATTTTTCAAGGTGAGGGACCAATGAGGTTTTTGAGTTGTAAATATTTTCTTTCAGGGTAACATGAGACACAGGATAATGAAAAAGAAGTGTCTAGGAAGGCCTAACGCCATTTAGTGTCAATAAATTATAAATAGTTGTCACCAAGATTCCTTTTAGAGTAAGGACTTATTTCACTATTTCTAATAGCTTAAGTGTTGGCATTAGAATATTTCTGTAGCTAGAGGGGCTGAACTGTAGAGAAGCTGATTCATCTTTCAGCATTTTACCTTATGCCCACGTTAGCTCAGAGGATTTATTAAACACCCACAGCGTAGAGACCTTCAATATGGTTGCAGTGAAAGTATTTTCTAAATATTGCCCTTGTCTGTTTCATTTGGTCCTCAGAATTAGCAATGACATGTTTCAATCCTAAAGAAACATGCAACACAGTTCTTTAAATTTACTCATTCTCATTGTATCTAGCCTGATTCTATTCCAACACAGTAGGTAGCTCAGAGCAAACGTAAGACACAATGCAAAATATGGGCTTGTCAGTAAAGAGAATTTCTTAAATAAGCAAATCAGACCATTTTAACTTTTAAAAAATGTGATTATTTGAATCAAACAAAAATAAGTAAAATGGATACTTTTCCAATCACAGGCATAGAAACTGTGGCCACAGAATTAAATTTGCCTCCTCTCCCTGTTATTTGAGACAATTGACCATTTTTGTGAAAAACCAAGTAATTATATGCTCCAATGCTTTTTGAAAGAAAGGATGCAAAGAAAGGAAAAACAACAACATAAGTGTGGGCCACCTGTAGATAATAACAGAATTTGACTCTGATCTCTGAAATGAGCTGAAAATATTACTATTACACACCTCATGGGTGACTGGGTGATCTCTGAATCTACTTTTGGTTCTGTATTATAAGCTTCAGAATTATTCACTTCCAGAGATGGAAAATGTCTGTTTAATTACTTTTGAAGAGTCACCACACAAGACCTTTCTTAGGAGGCTCATGATGGTCTTTAGTTATACAGAACGTAAGTAGATGTTATGGATTGTTTGACGTAATAACTGCAATCCTCCACATGTCTTCACATGTTGCAGACTAATACGATGTTTACACTTATTGACTCATTTCATTCTCGTAAATGAGATGAGTACAACAGGTAGCATTTTACCTGGTTATGGTTGCTGATGCTGGAGCACACAGTCAGAATATGTTGAAACTAGGGCTGAAATTCATCTCTTTGATGCCCTCTCTATCCTATAATGTTATTGTTGTATGATTTGTTCAGGTACAATTTGTTGCAGGATTAGCCCAATTTGTTCATGGGACCTTGAGAGGTTAAGTATGGCATAGGATAATTTTCTGAAAATTCCTATTTCTCAGGAGGTAGCATTGGCCTGAAGCCAAATTTGAGGTGGATAATGTGTCACCATACACCTTGACTTGTTTTTCTTTGCCTTTTGGATTTCCCTTCTTTCTCAGTGGCACGTGCCCTCTTTCTGTCCCTTCTTCTGTATCCAAAGACCCTTACTGCAAAACTCATCCAAAGCTGTTTTTCTGAGTGGATGCTCATGTATAAAATAATCCTCTTTTTAGCAAAACTCAGAGCCTTCTCATCCAAGTGACCCAGGCCAGAAATCAACCAACCAATTAATTCCTGGTTATCCACAATTGACTGAATACTGTTCTTCTCAGTGGTATATGGATTAGAAAAGAGGATACTTGGAGTCTAAGGTACAATAAAGAGAAATTAAGTTTTTGTATTTTGTTTTCACTATAATTTGTCCCTGGTGAATCCATTTTTATTTAGTCTGCCTAGATTCATATTTCCAATATTTGACTATTCATGTATATCAACAATTCTAGAAAGTTCTGAGTCATTATCTCTTTGAATAATACACTCCCTCAATTCTCTCTACTCTCTTCTGAAATGCCTATTAGACACGTTAGATCATCTCAAGATATTAGCCCATAATTTGTGCATAGTAAATGCTAGATTTTTGTGACAACGATAATGTTGACAACAATGATGCTTGATTTAGAAATGGCTGAATGGCTTGGGCAAAAGATCCAACACTTTGGAATTACACTGACTTGGGTTCAAATATATTGGCCGTGTGATGCTGGCCATGTTACTTAGCCTCTTTTAATTGCAGTTTCCGTATTTGTAAAGTAACACTTAACTCCTAGAGTTTCAAATAACCTGGTATTTAGTAAGTTCTCAATAAACATTAATTTCTCTTCCTTTACTAAATTTATTAGTAAAATATCAAATCATGCGGATACTTAGGAGGAAGAAATAGCCATCATTTGGTTTTGTAAGGCTGCATGGAAGGATGAGGCTGTTTAAGAAAATGCAGGATTCAGTGGGGAGAATTTTAAGCATGGGCAGTGGTAGAAACAAAGACTCTGAGTAGGGAAATGGAATGAAGGAGCAGAAGCATTTGACTGGAAGGAGGGGGTTATGTAGCTGCATAATAGGAGCTATGGTTAGAAAAGCAGAATGGGGCCAGAGTAAGGATCACTTCCCTGTTTGGCCAAAAGAATGGGCTCTAGACTGTAAATACATGAATGATTTTTGAGGAAGGAACAACATGATGAAGTTCAAGAAATCAACCTAATGGCAGTTAGTGGGATGCATTGGGGAATAGAAAGAGAAGGCAGCTATGCCACTGTCTAGGAATAAGGCACAAAGGATTTGGACTAGTATATTAGCAATGTGATTAAAAGGGAGGACATTAAGGCCAACCAATGTGCAACAGTAGAAGACAGAGAATTTGGTGATTGCATGAGAAGGTGAGTTAAAAGGAAAAATTAAAAAAGAATCCAAGATATTGAGTCTGAATATAAACTCAAGAAAAATAGAAGATTTGTGGTTCAAGAAGGCAATAAGAATTTAATTTTAATATGTGAACAACATAATGGCAGGATGGCTGGGTGATTCTATGCAGCTTTCTTAGTTATCTGGAAATATTTGTAGTTCCCCAAATATCATACTCTCTCTTTTCTCTGTGCTGTTGTCCAGGTCCTTTCCTCCACTGTTGGCTGGTTTACTTCTGCTTGTCTTTCAAGACTCAATTTAGGAGCCATGAGAAAATCCTTTATTCCTCTACTTCCCTGCCAGGGACCCAGTGAAATCCTAATTAAACATCCACCAGAATACTTATCACTTCATATTACATTACCTGTTTACTTGCCTTTTTCCTTCAGAAGACTGGAAACTCCCTAGCACTAGTCAGAGTGTATGGCACACAAAAGGCAGTTAATACATTGCTTATTGAATGGTGAATGATTGAGCCCAAGGGAAAATATCCAGCAAACTGCCAAAAGAGTAAGTAGTAAGGAGAATTATTTTTCCTTTTCCTTCCGAATATATAGCAGATAAAAATATATACCTCTGCATTTGAATATTTGGTCATCAGTGTCAATTTATCTGACTGCTTCCTGGAGTTAAAACTAGGCCTACAATCTTGGCAGCCCTTCTGAAAAGATTTTGTGCTTAATCAAAGCCCATTTGAACAATTCTCTGGCGGAGGGCATTTCATTCTTACTCATTCCTTTCTACCTCCAGTAATCAATGAAGCAGCAAGAGAGCAGATCTTCTTGCTCTCTCATTGCTCCTTGAGGTGCAAACCGATTTTCTACCTTCAACATATCCTAGCATATAATTGTTTGGTTCTGAAATAAAACTGTTGCTGCAATAGTGATAGGGTACCAGTAGGACAATAAAAAATGAAGTCTTAATGCCTCTGATGTGAGTGCATCGGGCTGGCAGGATGCTGGAGGTGGTGAATGGAGCCTGGGCAGAATGGCCTGAGGGTCCAAGTGCAATCATAAATGATTTCCACAAATAGTGTGACAGTGTCTTTGCTGTCTTGTGTGCTGTGCTGAAAAAGGGGGAAGAGGCTGCTATTCCTGGCATGAAATGGACTTCTTTTTATGTTGCTGACAAAGAGGAACCCACTGGCAGTGTACACTATATTTGCTTTGGGTTTTAAAAACGTGTGGCTCTGCCTGGTTGCAAAAGTTGAAATTCTATATGGCAAGTGCCTGTGACACATGTGAGTCAGGTTATGCTAATGATGTGGCTAAGAAAAAAAATCTCGCCGCCATCTCAGCAAAACAATACATGGGCCAAAGGGGCCATGTCACAAAAGCAATACATGGATTGGGAAGCAGGAGATGGAGGTATAATAGATTATGGTCTTTAGAGAGACCTGGATTGCGACATTCTGTGTGCTGGTTTCTTTACTTTGCAATGGGGACAGTTCAGCTCACCCCATGGCATCGTGAGAATTCAGCTAGAAAATGTGCCCAACAGAGAATGTATTTTTGGCAAAGGCAGGGCACATTTCTTCACACTTATTGGGGTTCTACTGAATATGATACTTGTTGGAATACTGAGTGAAGCTGTTAAAAACAATTAGTCTTAAAGAGAAGTTTCCCACTTTTTAAAAAACAGAAATAAGTAGTTTGACTCAAGCACTGGTCCACAAATGTCTTATGAAAGACACGTTGTATTGAAAATGGATATTTTCATCACCTCTGCCTTGCAGATAGGAAAACAATGAAGAAAACTGCAGCCATGGCAGCTTGAATCAGCTTTGCTACCCTGTCTATCCCCACCCCAGGCTCTGTGTGTGTGTGTGTGTGTGTGTGTGTGTGTGTGTGCATTACATCTCTTCAGTGATATTCAACTGGAAGGGAATGGAGGATGATGCTTTGAAAGTCTGGAGACCCCATCAACCTAAAAGAGTGAGGAAATCAGTAAATTTCTCCATTATTGTGTCTATGTCCCTTTTCTTCAGATTTCAGGGAAGCTTTGGAAAGAAATGGAATAAGACAATATCTTACAGTCACAAGAAATACATAAGCACTCGCTAGGTGGTTTTATAGATAGCTGTAATTTTCAGTTCATTTTTAGATTTTAGGTCAAATTGATTTCACTAGTATGATTGAAATTATGAGTCAGTTTAATCAGGAAAAAAATATAAAAGCACTAGCCAGATTAGCTGAATATATAAGCCCATTCTTAGGTTAAGGAGTGAGATCAATAGGATGTTTCTGAACACTACCTGGGGAACAGGTGTCTATGAGAGTCCTTTTGGGCCTTGTGGAAATGACTCCGATGTGGCTGGGAGATCCAGGCAGCAGATGGTATTTAACTACTACACAGAGCATTGGATATGGAAATGGAAAATGACAGCATGGGGAGGGAAACAGGAGGAAAAGGCATTGAGATATTAGGACCAAGACTTTATCTCTGTGACTGTTGCTGGAGGGAAGAGGGGGCCAAATTCCTCCAACACTCATGGGCAGGAGGCTCTTGTGACATCTTTAGAACACAAATTTTCTAAGACTCACAGGGGAGAATGAATGCTTTTTATTGGTGTGGAATTACATTTCTGGGGTTGTCAAGTCCCCTGTCCCTCAGTCCAGTCCTGGAAGGGGACAGTTTTGGGTTTAGCAAGGCTAGAAATAAAGTCAGGGTCCAGATCAGGATTGGTCTAGATTCAGTCCATTAATTCATTGTGTGGGTCTCACAAGGCCATGGGCCACATGGCAAGGGCAGGGCATAGGCCCCCCTCCCCCCCACAAGCCTGGAGTCCTGCCCAGCTTCGAGGAGAGAACAAGAGCTTCTTATTTTATTTATTTATTTATTTATTTATTTATTTATTTATTTATTTATTTTTTATTATTAATTTATTTTTGTTACAGATGTTTCTCCTTTTTTCCCCATTGACACCCTCCTCCCCATCCCCCCACCGCGTCCCCAGCTTTGTTGTCCATGTCCATCAGTTATGCATATACGCGCTTAAGTTCTGTGGTTTATCTCTTCCCTCCCCCCCAATCCCTCTTCTGAGGGGTGTCAGTCTATATCCTACTTCCACATCTCTGGGTCTACCCCGTTCCTCAGACTGTTATGTTCATTATATTCCACAAATAAGTGAGATCATGTGATATTTGTCTTTCTCTGCTTGGCTTGTTTTACTTAGGATAATACTCTCGAGTTCCCTCCATGTCGTCTCAAAGGATAAGAGATCTTTCTTTCTTACAGCTGCATAGTGCTCCATTGTGTATATGTACCACAGCTTTTTTTATCCATTCATCCACTGATGAACACTTGGGCTGTTTCCAGATCTTAGCTATTGTAAATAGTGCTGCTATGAACATGGGGGTACATGTATTCTTTCTGATTGGTGTCTCAGGCTTCGTAGGGTATATTCCTAGAAGTGGGATCACTGGGTCAAATGGCAATTAAATGCTCAACAAGAGCTTCCTTGTCTAGGAGATTAAATATTCAGCTTTCTTGAGCTTGCAGTGGCCACACTGATTCTGGCCACTGACTCACTCCCAGGTGTGCCAGACAGGTAGGCCCCTCCCACGTCACTCAGACCCTACTGGGCATGCCTCTAGACTCCCTTTGTCCAGGCCCTTCCTGGAAGGGGAATAGACTTGGAATGTTAAATTAGCTCATCTCCCCTTAACTCCTTTCTTGTTAAATAATAACCAGGTTATTGTGCCGGTAGCACATTCTGAATAAGAACTGAACAATTGAGAAAGAGCAGAAGGATGTTGATAGCACCAGAACAGCGTGAGACAGGCGTGAGCACACAGAGCTGTGACCGGGAACGGTGAGGCAGACAGCGAGGGGGCCAGTGTGGCTGGAGTAGGGGGTATCAGGAGTGACGGAGGCAAAGGGCCAGAGAAAACACTGGAAAGTTGGGGTGGAGCAGGGCAGGAAGTACTTGCAGGTAACAGGGGACCATGGAAGTCATTCAGCAGGCTTGATGCAACTGGACCTGTGTTTCCTTAAAGACAAAGGACAGAAAGATGGCAGGACCAATAGGAAGCAGATGGAACCTGCCCTCAGTGCAGAGAGGGACGAAGAGAGGCCTTTGTAGGCATCAAGGCAGGGAATCAGGGAAAGAACTTTTGGGAGACAAACAGAGGAGGGGCCTCTTAGGAGTGGGGAGACATCAGTATTTGAGACAGACAAGTCTCAGTCCACATGGAGTGTCCACATGGAGTAGCTGATAATCCCCTGATCATATTTAAGCCTCTTTTTCCTCGTTTATAAAATGGCAAATATTAACATTTACTTTGCAAGGCTTTGTAAAAATAAAATAAGTAAAAAAATGCAGAACCAGGGACGTGGAAGTGGGGTACAGACTGACATTTGCCAGAAGAGGGGGTGGGGGAGGGGAGCGATGAACACAGAACTTGTACGCATGTACTCATAACCAATGGACATGGACAACAAAAATGGGGACAGGGCAGGGAGGGAGGGGGAGGAGGGTGTCAATGGGGGAAAAAAGGAGAAACATCTGTAACAAAAGTAAATTAATAATAAAAAAAATGCAGAACCGTTTATTGCCATTTATGGCACATAATAGGACTTAGATGTTAGCCACTATTATTTTATTTTCCCACTGAAAAATAATTTTAAATTCTGGAATAAAGTTTGTGGGCACCTTGTATTTAATTCTCACTTGGATTTGGCAGAACATTCCCCAGAGAAGCTCCTTTGAACCAATGGGGTTAACATTTCATAGTCTTCTTTGCAAGGAGAAGACAGGTGAGCGCCCCTCCGAAGCAACCTCTCTTCTCTCAGATGAAAGAAACGTTCAGTTCAGATAACGGAGTCAGACATATCTGGTTTTGATTGTTGATAAATATTTCATTTTACATTTTAAATTTATATGGGCCACAAAATCACTGAAGATAAAAAAGAATGGAATACGAGGCCATCCCTTTGCAGGGCTGTTCCTTAGAACACTCTTGTTCCCGTTTTGTTCCATTGAGATCGAAGCACCTGGGCAGCCGCCCACGGACAGCTCCTTCACAGCTGCAGAGAGCAGCGCACCGTGGGGATGAGTTCCTTTTCCCCTGCCGATGAGTCTAAAATATCCCCTTCCAAGATGAACTAAAAAGCAGTCATTATCGACCTGGCTGCATGCTTGATTTTCGTTCTATCTTAAAAATATCATCTTCAGGTTGCCGATGCTCTGTGTCCACATGTCTTGCATTGTAATGTAGAGATGTGTAGCTGTCTTGTTATTTTTTACGTTTTATGGCAAAAAATGTAAACATCTTGGAGCTAATTACAGGGTGAGATTTTAATATATGCATGAAAATGACATCCGATTAGGAACATTCTGAGAACAACTGAAAATGGCTAAGAGCACGAATGTTTACATGACCGTATTACTGTCCCTTTTTCTGGGGGGCTGAGCCTTCCATTCTCTGAATTTCAACTGTATTATTAGCAGTAGGCCATCTTCACAGTAATTGGTACACTCACTTTACTTAATGGAGTATTTTTCATCTAATTGACTGCAAATTTATCATATAAATGTCAAAGCCAAATTTTCCTATAACAACCTATTTTCTCTGCAGTTCTGGCTCAGTGCACCCACAAGAAATGGCATAATAATCATCGTTGGCAAAGTGAAGGACAGCAACTTAATTTCCTTACCTGGGATGAGAATGACAGCTTACTTCTGGAAAAAGAAGAAACTTTTAATATGTTCTCTTAATTTTGCCATATTTCTCATTCACAAGATATAACATCATCCTACACTAAACACAGGAATGTGTGTGTGTGTGTGTGTGTGTGTGTGTGAGTGTGTGTGTATATATATATTTTAAATCCTCACCCAAGGATATTTTTCCATTTATCTTCAGATAGAATGGGAGGGAGGAAGAGAGAAAGAGAGAGAGAAACATCTATGTGAGAGAGCACACATTAATTGGTTGCCTCCCGCATGACCCCGACCAGGGCCAGGAATTCAACCGCAACTGAGGTACGTGCCCTTGACCGGAATTGAACCTGAGACTCCTTGGTCCTTGGGCCCACCCTCTAACCGCTGAGCCAAACCACCAGGGCCGGATTGAATATTTTTGTTGAAAGAGAGCATTACAAAAGCAAGAGGGCAGATACAAACAAAGAACAGGACCAGGACCAGGAGGTCTGAATGCCTGTTTAGACTGGATGATTTGGGGCCAATAACTTCATCTCCCTGGGTTTTGTCCGTCAAATGAGAGGGTCATTCTGGAATAGTTGTTTTACAAACTTTGGTTATTTACCCCCACTTTAAGGCCTTTAAATGATTACATATACTTTTGTACTCCAATGAATCATATTTAATAGTCTCAATGAACTTGTAAAACATGTATTTGAAAAGGAAATTTAAAATAAGTAACAAACAGAAAAGTATTACCATTTGCAATAAATGTGATTCTGAAAATGAATTCATAAGTATCAATTTAAAGGAAATGTCCTTATGGACCCTAGCAAACATCGTACCAGGAGCTATGTTTCCATGCTCATGCAGTTTCCATCATTTATGCTGTTTGCAGTTTGGATCACTAACAGAATGTGTCTCTCAGTTTGGGAAACATTGAACTACATGATTTTTTGGGTCTTTTCCAACTCTACTAGTCCATGATTAAGTTACTTAAGAAGAGGCTTTTCTGGTGTACATTTCAGAAGAGCCATCCTGTCTCAGAAATCCTCTGAATCATTCCTATTCAGATGGGATATTTCTAGTCAAAGGATGAGACGTGACATACTCTCGTTCTCAGAGGAACCAATGAAAACATGGAGACTCATGGGAATGTCAGAGTGAGAGATTAAGTAGAAAACTTCTATTTTTCTCTAGGGAACATTAAATTCATGAAAGTTAATTTGACCTTGATTAAGACAAAAATGTAAAGTATTATTAAGGATATGCTTTTAAAATTGGCAATGCTTTTTCCATCTCATTTTTTATGTACAAATCATGTAGTTATGCCCATATACAGAACACACTTTTGTGTATCGTCTAAAAAATTCAAATGCCAACATTTTTCTAATCTAAGAAAAGATGAGAACCTGGAATAGGGCCATGATTATTTATGGCTTCTTTGAGCTGAGTATCTTTTCAGTCTTACCCCAGAGTGCCTCTTCTAGGAAACAGAAATGTACTATAACAAGCAAGGACTTCAAGATGTTTACTGTTGTGATGTTTGTAATAGTAAAAACAACAAAAACCTCCACATAAATACTCAGCATCTAAGTTATCCTTAAACAAGTCATAACATAACAGTTTGATGAAATGTATAGTCATTAAAATAGTATTTATGAAGAATTTTAATGAAGTGGGGCTATGCCTATAATATGATGTAATAGTAGGCAAAGTCCTGTGATAAAAGTGTCCAAATGTCTCAGCATGATCTACAAATTCACTCGACCTCTAATCTCTGCCTAATTCTCTTCTCCTATGCTATTATACTCCAGCTGTACTGACATACTGGTTATTCTCTAAACACAGTAAGTTCTCTCACTATTCCATGCTATATTTAATACGTATGCTATAAACATGCTAGTTTTTCTTTCTTTCTTTCTTAAAAAATACTTTAAAAAAAAGAGATTGAGATGAATGTTGAGTTAGAAGAAGGGGTAAAGAGAGTTGGTAGAGAAAGGAAAACAAATTTCTTGCTGGATGTGGAAAATTAGGGCCTCTAATTTCAAAATTGCTGGGTGACTTTGGAATAAATCCTTTATCATTTCTCCCCCTTGTCAATTTAGTTGTAAGTAGAATCACCGTGCAGCTAGTACTTTGATTAGGTCCCTAGCTTCTGGCTATTACTCTAACATTGTTTATAAAATACACACACACACACACACACACACACACACACACACAGAGAGAGAGAGAGAGAGAGAGAGAGAGAGAGAGAGAGAGAGAGAGAGATTGAGCACTAATAAAATCTATTTGTCTTTATCACTGGAACTAAAGAAACTTGTCATGAAAAGAATGGATAGAGTGTCTTCAGGGCCAAAGGAGGAATTTTTCCTTTCCTCTTTACTCTGCCTTTAACTGCAACCCAATGACCCCTTTCTATTCAAACCCTTTGAATATAGAAATTATTTGATATAGTATACCACACTAAAAAAAGAAAACATTATTTTCCCACTATAATCAGTTGATTTTCAAACAATATCTTGAGGATACATTCCTTCAGGCCTTATAAAGTTCCTAAGGATTAAAACAACTTACGCGAAAATGTGAAAGAAATGCTGGTGGGAATTTGCTGCTGCCCATCAAAACTTTAAGTGGATTGGACCTCTTGGGTACATTCCAGAGAATAGATGGAGTAGCACAGACCCGAGATTCACAACTGACCTGAATCCCTCACAGGGTTGTTCAGAGACAAAAATAGTTAGATAATCTGTGCAGGGTTCTGAGAACTGTAGTGCACTACATAAATGTTAGAAAGTTTCCTAAACCCACAGTCAAGGTAGAAGGAAAGAGCTTCCTAGATCTCTTACATGGCTATCATTGGGCATGTGATTTATGCTTATTAGAAATATTTCCTTAAGAGATCAACAATAAAATTAAAGCAGACTTTGGTCTGACCATTTTGGAAATAAAGCTACCTTCCAAAATAACTGATAGGAAAAAAAAATTAATAGACAGTGAAAAACTGACTAATTCAACCCTATTTTCATTGCCAGGAGTGGAGAAATGGTTTTGTTTAATAATACATTTGGGTTGAAGGATCAGAGGCAGGACTCATATTGCAAAGAAATAAATTATGTGGTTGCCCATTCACCATGATCGTCTGGTTCAAAAATCTCTCTGTTTTGTTCCAAGAGTACAACATATAGTCCTCAAACAGGGGACAAAACCTTTCATTCCACAATTAAACCCAGATGGGTAACTTTATCTTCTCTGTACTCACAGAGGATGTTACTTTCTACTCTATTATCATTTATGTCGTTATTTAGTTTTGCCCTTTCTAACTTTTAACTCTTCAAGACCAGAAAACTATATTGTTTTTATCTTTGCCTTTAATGTAATAATGCTTGTTATAGTCGATACTTAATAAATATTTGTTGAAATATTTGAATGATTAAAATGCAATTGACCCTGGTAGGTGGAAGTGCTGACCTGTAGTTATTCAGATTATGACACACATGTTGGCCATCAGATTCTGAGCTGAGAGAAAACTTTCTAAGTGGGTGGAACTGATCAAGGCAAAGAGATTCTGAAGGGAGAAGAAAGGGTATGTTTCAGACAGTAAAGAGCAAAGAAAAAAAACAATGGAATCGAGAAACAAAGGAAGTGAAAGTGGGAAATTTGCTTATTTGCAGCTTTATCTACTTGAAGGTCCTGGCCAGAGACTTCTTGAAAATATGTAGTGAAATTTACTGAGCAAAAACAAACTTACTAACAGTGGATTTTACAGAGGAGAAAAGAGATCGAAGAGGCTTATCATATTTTAAAAAATACATTCAGAATTGAAACAACTGAAGAAAAATTTGAGTATGTTCAATTTAGCAATTTATAACACTTATTAGTGAAGCTACATACCTTGACACATAAGTACATATTTGTATTGTTCTCTTAGTGTTTCTTTCATGTTTCTTTTGTTTATATCACAGTATTTAAAGTTCCTTGGAGGTACAGATAGGATTTCCAGCAAGATTGCATTGTAAATTCATGTTTTGAATCTTCTCTTTGCTCCAAACATATAAGCACTTACAGTAAAAATTTAAAAAGAAAAAATGTAACAGACTAACATAAACTAAATCTGTCAGGGTGGTTCAGGTATGACTGCAGCAGAAAACAATCCCCAAATCTTAGTGGCTTAAAACAGAAAGGTTTATTTCTTGTTTGTGTTATATTTCCCCTGTGATTTGACTCTGGGCTGTGCTCCATGCTGTCTTCACGTTGACATTTAGGTGAATGACAAGACCAGTACTTGGGGGCAGTGCTAGTTGCTATGGCAGAGGGAAAGAGGCACGAGGAGTCACATACCAGCTCCATACAGCATCCATCTAGAGGAGACATTCCATGTCCACTCATCCCTCATTCACCAAATCAAATCACAGGGCCATGTCCAAGGTAAGAAATAAAAATCCTACCAAGTGTTTGGAAGGAAAAGTGGAAATATTTGGTGAAACTAATTATTATTAAAATAACCATGTTGTAATCAATAGCACCTTGGCCCAAAATTAGAACAGAAATAAAGAGCCATAAGAAAGAAGGAAATCTTACCTTTTGTAACAGCATAAATAGAGAGTATTATACTAAGTGAAGTAAGCCAGTCAGAGAAATACAAGTACCCACTTATGTGTGGAATCTAATAAACAAAATAAACTAACAAATAAAATAGAAACAGACTCATAGGTACAGAGAACAGAATGGCAGCTGTCAGAGAGGAGGGAGGTCGGGGAGCTGGGTAAAAAATGTGAAGGGAATAAGTAAAGAAAGAAAACCCCACTGACAGACAATAGTATGGTGATAATCAGAGGGAAAGGAGGGTCGGGGGAGGTAGAAGAGCGTGAAGGAGTGATAAATGGTGATGGAAGGAGACTTGATTTGGGGTGGTGAACATACAATATAATATATAGATGATGTATTATAGAATTGTACACTTGAAACCTATATAATTTTGTTAACCAATGTCACCGCAATAAATTCAATACAAATTAAAAAAAAAAAAGAGTGCTGAGCAGAGAATAGTTTTGGACTCTAGGGCCAGAGGCAGGGAGAATTAACCAGATGTTCAATTCTGTTGGGATGAAAAATCCATAAATGTCTATAAATTTGTGTGCCCAGGGTAGCTAAATATTCCTAACATAGACTAGTAACCAGAATTTGAGATAAGTCACCTACTAGCTCAGTGACCCTATCAATGATACCCCTCTTATCTTCATAGGTCAAGAGTCCTATAGGATCTATTTAAGGCCCCCTTGAAGAACTGGTAAATGTGATAGCAACATCTAGTCAGAGATATGCCAGCCTAGAGAGAGTAGGAAAAATACCATGTTCACAATGAGTCTCCAAACCAAAACTTTAAATCACTCAGAGAAAACCGATGTTAAGATAGCCAAGACAATCAACACTTAGAAGATGAATTCATTTCACTTGTAAAACAAATAATGGTATTGTTGAAAAAGAATTTAAGTTTATTTAGGAGTTTCAAAAGATTAAAGAAAGAATAACATTAAAAAAAAATAAGAGAGAGAGAGAGAAATGATGACACACACTGGGGCAGAAAGGAAAGAAGACCATGT
Organism: Tadarida brasiliensis; assembly: GCA_030848825.1. Classification (NCBI taxonomy): domain Eukaryota; kingdom Metazoa; phylum Chordata; class Mammalia; order Chiroptera; family Molossidae; genus Tadarida; species Tadarida brasiliensis. The sequence goes on along the minus strand of CM061260.1, from coordinate 41,548,857 downwards.
AGATACAGGAAAGAATCACTCTGAAATTTTAGAAATGAAAAAAATTAATTAAAAAAATCAGCATTTAGTATAAACTGAAGGTTGGATTCAGTTGAAAAGATAATCAGCTAATTAGAAGTTAGTATTGAGGAATGTTCCCAGAAACTGAAGAGTGTTTTAGGAAGAATAAAAAAAATAAAAATGAAAGAGTATTTAAGGGATATGGAAACATCACTGAGAAGCTTCAATACATGTTTAACAGGCTTTCTAAAAGAAGAGACTAGAGGGAATTGCAGAAGAAAACTGTGAAAAGAACTGAGGATTTGCCAGGATTATAAAAAAGCCTACATCTGCTGACAAAGGTGCATTTAAAGAACTAATTAGAATAAATACAAATAAAATAATACTAGGAGCATCATAATAAAACTGCAGGAGATATGAATAAATAGAAAATCTTAAAAGCTGCTGGTGGGGAAAACAGATTACCTCAAAATACAAAATTTGAAATAATAAGGTACAGCAACAATAGATAGCAGAAGCCAATGGAGAGATGTCTTCACATGTCCGAGGGAAGCAGATACGTCATTCTGGGATTTAGAAGCTCACTACACTATCACTCAAGAGCGAGGGAGACATAAAGATACCTGAAGACCTATAAAGACTAGGAAGTGCATTTGCTACCCATGGGCCATTATAGAAAGAACCATAGAAGAAGAAATTAACTGAAAAGGAAAGAGGTTGATGTTTAAAATAAGGAGGGACGGGGTCAGAATCCAGAAATGTGGTAAGGTCTTAGGAAGATGACACTATTTAAAAATTGAAGGGCAATAACTAAAAAACAAAAGTGCAACTTAGAGTTTCTATATCAGAAGAGAGAAAAGGAAAAAAAATATTGAAGAACTGTACCTTGTATTATTTTGATTTCTCTCTTCCCCTTCTCCTAAAACATACCACAAGAACTAAAAACACTTGTTAAATTAAATTGAATATGGATTCTGTTGAGATACATGAAAAAAATGATTTGGAGTTGGACAATTGGTCTAACTTTTATAGTATACTAGGAACTGTCCTGTTATTTAAATCCCAAGATAAATGCAAAAAAAAAAAAATAATAATTCAATAATGTGAAACCACTAACTAACCAAAATTACTTCTCCCCTTAACTTTATAGAAAAGAAGAAAACCACAAGGAAATAATCAGTATATATTAAAGATGAAATTTGGTTTCCGATCAGTATGGATTTTATCTAGCCACCTACACATTTTACAGTCCCACCTGCCTCACTGTGCTGTGAACTCCCAGCTGCAAAATGCAGGTCCGTCATCAAAGCAAAGTGCAGTTCTTGCTAATGTACTTGATGTGTAAGGATAGGCATCAGGCTCCTATTTTGAGAAATGATTTTGCTAAATAAGATTTTAGAAAGTCTAAAATACCAGAAGGAAGCTGGTGACTAGATTCAACAGAAACGTGATTTACTTTGAGCGGCAGAGGCCCGCGTGGCCTCCCCAAGGGCGTGCGGAAAGCTGACAGGTCTGGCTTCACCGCTTTGCACTGCGGCCAAGCAGCTGTGCGGCCACACAGAACTCATTTCACCTGTCTGAGCCTCCTTATTGTTTTGCATAATATAAGGAGATCAGTGACATGACCTCTAAGGTCCTTTGATGCTCTTTAGGTCTGATTCTAGGATATGCCACGTGCTGGGTGTTGTGGTTCATTGAGGTTTTAGGCGAAGTGAAAACTCTCTTTTCTGGCGGGAGTGTGCATCCCCCAGACCTGCCTTGTCAGAGAGCTGCGGGCCAGGCACCGCAGCACCCTGTCGCATGCCTCCTGTCAGGGGCTGTCCGATTCTACAGAGTGAAGTGCTAGGGGATGAGAGCACTGTGGGGGCCGACAGGTAGAACAGGAGAATGATTCCAAATAGTGAAATACCCAGGAAAGACCTATCAGCCAATTCACAATTGGCATATTTATACAAATATTGGACAGAAAGTTTCTGAGTTTGAAAAGGCAGTTTCTATATACCTTTGTCTAAGGCAAAATGTGCACAATGAGAGGCATTGTTCAAGGAGAGGGGCCGGAGCTGTGATAACGACGTTGGCACTGGACCATTTTTTCATCTGTGACATTTATCATGAAGCAATAGTCAGGATCTTGATTGGAGGCTCCTGCTGTGAAACACAATGAATGTAATATCTAGAAAACAAGGGAGAACAGATGTAGCTGAGTTGAATAATCCAGCGTGACACTCATTATCCTCATGAAAGGAATAACTATCAAGCTGGAAAGACGGAAAATAGATGCAGCCAAGGTGGTCAGAATTCTGCCTGGTTTTAAAAGATGTCTGTGATTTCTATACCTGTGAGTAGTCATTATGAAGCAGGATGTCATTATGCCAGTTCTTACAACACACAAGCATCCCTTATAATAGGCTGTGCAGCCTGACTATTCTTCTGTGGAGCTGTTTAATTTTGCTCAAATGATATTTCATGGTGAACAAAGAAAAGTTAGAAGAGAGTGAGGTGGTCAGGAAATGGTTTTTCAAAGATATAGACTCTTGTTTTCAATATCTTACTTCAGAGATGATTAAAGTAGAATATACAAATCATTACGAGTAGGAGAGAATGGAAGACCTCACAAAAGAATGTGTCATTATTTTCAATGTATTTACATTATTTAGAAACTTAACCTTTTCCTTTATTTTTTGGGGGGAGTGGGATGTTGTTAGACTTCAACAATTGAAATAAGCAGCTGAAATCACATTGACATAATGGTTCCATTTCTAAGCTCTTATACCCTTTGGTATTTGAGTTTATGAAACCTTTTGCGTATTTCATATAAAAAAATAATTTTGTTTCTCTCTGCAACATGCTTTTATTATGAAAAATTATGAGTGTTTGGGGCTTCCTCCTCTGGAGTCATATTACTGAGAGAGATTATAGAGACCGACTGAAGAGAAAGGAGTCCCTAAGTCATGGATTTGTTTAAAACCCAAATAACAGCAGGATCTTTAATGCTTTATTCTCTGGAACAAACCTGCAATCTTTTGTAGATACTCAATACCAAATTTTATTTGTTTTATTGATAGAATACTGTTATTCTCCTTCATTACAAATGTGTACCTAAATCTTTTTTTTCAGATGTATATCTTACATTGTTTACAAGAATGCCCTTATTTTCACTGTACCTGTTTGATTCTTTAGTAAAAAATATATTTGACCTCATTTACTGTTACTCGTTCTATTTTTAAGCTAGGTACTCAAATCACTTCTCAAATGAAATTTTAGCTTTTTAAAAGTCATTAACTTTAAAGTATAAGAGGGTCCTTTTTCTGCAGATCCAAAGACAATTCCTGGAAATCTGAAATGGAGGGAATCTCAGGATATGCTTGTGTGTAACATACACAGTGAGGTGCTAAGGGTTAGGGTGAGACATTCACCAGAAGTCTGGTAGATGCTACCCTCAGTTCTTCCTGGGTGCAGACTTTTAATTAAATGGAAAAGTTACATTTGAAAATATTCCAGGCCTGTGGTCTAATTTCCAAAGCACATCAAACATCAACTCTTTAGTCCTGTGCTGGGCTTCTGTGTTAAACTTGGCTTTCGTTTTCCATCTGATGCTGGGCTAGACAGGTATCTCTAAATTGTTTTTACTTTTCTCCCGTGAAATCTAGAGCCTACCTGGATTGAAAATGAATGGCTCATAGACAAACTCCAGGTGCTTTCACAGTTAAAAATATGCATATTTGAATACCTTTAGATGGGCATGTGCTCTCTACGTCTCACACCCCCTCATCTCCTGTTGTCTGTCAGCAGGCATGCGTTAGATTCTTGGGCGGGCACCTGTAGAATCTGAATTCATGATGCCCTGCCAGGAACAGCTCAGGACAGCCCTCTCCCTGCATTCTAAGCCTGGGCTGTTTAATGCACATGTCACCACCTCCGTGGGGAAGCTTTCTCTGCCCGGCTCCCTCCCTCATTACGTCAGTGCCCTCTCACATGTGCTCTATTAGGAACCTCCTGCCTACCTTGACATAGAACTTGGCTTCTCCTGTGCAGTTGTGTTGGTTTGCCATCTGGCTCTCCAGAGTCAAGACAATTCACACAGGGGGCGACCCCACTCCAAATCACACCTTCACACAGTTAACAGGTGTCCAAAGAGGTAGGACAAGTAAGCTCTAATTAGACTCTTACCCATTACCAAATAATAAGTATAAAAACCTATATATAAAATTTAAGCTTTTTGGGGGTATATTTTTAGACTTATAGAAAAGTTGTAAAATAAAACCTTCTCATATATCCTTCACTGAACTTTCCCTAATGTTAATATTATATATGATTACAGTATAATAATCACAGTCAGAAACTTAGCATTGGTATTGTTATTATTTATTTATTTTACATATATATTTATTGATTTTTTTTAGAGAGAGAGAAAGGGACAGAGAGATAGAAACGTCGATGTGAGAGAGATACATCAATCATGCCTCCTGCACGCCCCCTACTGAGAATCGAGCCTGAAACTGGGGCATGTGCCCTGGCAGGGAATCGAACCGGGACCTCTCAGTCCATGGGATGACGCTCAATCCACTGAGCCACACCAGCTGGGCTAAACTACAGTTGTTATTTGAATTTTATTAGTTTTCCCCTACTGATCCCTTTTGACCACACTACTACAGGTTCTACCTTCCGGCCCTGTTTCTTCTCCAGATAGGGAATGAATTGAGGAACAAGGGCGTGTTGACCTCTCCATTCTCTCTGGTACCATAAATAACCAGGTCCATACCTGTTGCATTATTTAGCCACTGCAAATAAGCAAACAGATACCTCTTAATTTTCCTGGTCTCTGTGATGACTTACCAAACATGACTTCTTATTCTGTTTCCCTATTAGTTCCTCTCTTCCCAAGTACCAATTTTGTGACTCATTTTTTCTGCTCCAACTAACCTTTTTGTTTGCTTTTAATCCTGATGAACTTCTGACACATCCCCCATTTATTAGGAATTGAACTTCTAATCATCTGCTGGCCTTTGTAGTGAGAAGTAGATCACCTGTATCCACATAACTGAACTCATAGGACTAATCACCAAGGACTCTTGTGTCTGCAAAACTGAACTATTTGTTGTAGGAAGTTCTTCTTTAAGAAAATAAGACTGTAAACAAATACATAACCCCACTATTTACTTTAGGAAATTTCTGAAAATTAATTTATTCAGACAAATAATTTGCTCATCTGGGTAAACAGACTTCCCTTCTTAGCAATAAACTGCACACCTGGGCAAGCAGCTTGCTTCTCAAGACTTTCTTCAAGGCATTTGCTTCACTGTGTCCATCAATCAGAAACGACTATCTCACAAATCTTGCCAAATCCTCATCTGTTTTGTGCCTTAAAAACCTGCCTTAAATCACCTGAGCCCAGACCACAAGATCCTTCGCATACCATTTCTTTTTGAAACACTACTCAGACTTTGTCAGAGTGGTGCTAGCTACTAACAGACTTGGTGTTCTTTGCTCAGCAGATTTCTTGTGGTCTTTTGCAGAGTTAATACATAATTGAGGGTAAATGCCTCATGTGGCCCAGCCTAGCTCTATTGATGTTACTCATTAGGTTAGGTCTTTAGTTGTATTTGACTGAAAATAAGGATGGTTCCCCTCTCTGGTGTGGGATGCTTAGAAGAGGATAGAATTGTTTTTATTTACAATTCACATACAGGCTAGTTTTCCACTGGTGGTGATGGGATAAGGAGAGGGGGTCTTGGCATTTGAGTCACCTGTTGGGAGGGCTTGTTTCAAATTACACTCCCATGAAGATTCTAATATCAGTCCAATACTCCCTCCCTCTTCCTCAAATCAGAAGTGAGAACGACTAGTCTAGATACTTGCTGTTCCTAATGAAGGGAATGACAGAATGGAGGCTGTTATCTGTTCGTTAATGAGTAAATACCAAATACTTTTCTTAAAACATGCAAGTAATTAAGGCAAAGATGTCATGTTGGATATATTATCCAATATTTGCTTTCTTTTTCTACTTTAGTCATTATATTTTTGAAAAAATAGTGCTTTTCCTTGACCTTTTATAGGCTTATTTTTATACAGAGAGAACAAAGCATATTATCTCGAGCCCCAGAGGGACACACAATTATGCCAGAGAAATTGAGCGAGACAGGATTTGTCCAGCTCGTTCTTGGTTATTTTAGACATGTTTTTTACTGAGCATTGGCATGAGAATTTTTTGCTTTTAACATGGGAATTGCTTTTCTCTTATAAAATGCTCACTAAACTTTGTTTAGGAATGCTTCTTTCTGCCTATTGAGAACGTTTCATTTTTCCTACTTAATATAAAAAAATGCCATCGTCATAAATAAGTCTAGAAAACTTTTATATAAGAGTTAAGATTTTTTTTTGTTAATTCTCATGAGGATATTTTTCCATTGATTCTTAGATAGAGTGGAAGGGAGGGAGGGAGACAGAGAGAGAGATATCGATGTGAGAGAGAGACATCTATTGGTTGCCTCCTGCATGGCCTTGGGGGGATTGGACCTGCGATCCAGGTACATGCCCTTGACTGGGAATCAAACCCGTGACCCTCCGGTCCATGGGCCAATGCTCTAACCACCGAGCCACACCAGCCAGGGTTAGGAAATAAGATTTTTGTTTAAACAAGTGGATAGCTGAGAGTGATGGCTGACAGAGGCTCCTCTGTTGGAGTGGAGCGATGAAGAAGAGAAGTGAAGAAAATCTGTGACTGCGTGTCAGTTGTCATTTCACTCTAAGTGATACTATGCAAAGTAATTCTTACCCTCTTCTCTCATTGGAATTTTTTGGTGATGATTTATCAACTTAATATAATACCTACATTCTCTCTCCGTTACTATAATTGCTTTTTCCTCCAGGTCTTCTTTGCTGTCAAAAGTTTCCATAGTTTTACATATTTTGCTTTTGATGTTAAGTCTTCCCAAGATTCATGTTGAAACTGTTTCATAAAGTTTACAGATATTCACTTTATTTTTCTCTCTAGAATATTTAAACTTTAAACATTTTTAATATTTATTTTAATATTTCCCTCAGTCTTAAGTAATATGGATATTGGACAGTTAGCTCAGACTATGCCATGGTAGAACTCTGTCCAGGATATAAGGACTTGTTGAGATAAAAGGTTGATCCTATTCTTTGTATTTAATAAAAGCATTGGGAGGAAACTGCAGCAATCAAGACTTTTTCTGAAAGAGGACTCCGCTACTAGGATATACTCAATTCTGTCCTTGTCTTATTTACACTGTCGCTCAAGAACTACCCCTTAAATCCACAGATGGATCAGAAAGAATGATTTTTAACTCCCACATAATAATCACTCAACAAGGTTATGGTACTTAAACTTAGTAGATCTGAAAAGTTATATGCATATCAGGTGTTTTTTGTTTTTAAATTAGAACTCACTTTGAAATTTTAGCATGTAACTCAGCCAGACAGAAATATGCTTTGTTGAAAAAAAAATTGTACGTGGGGTAGGGGTATATCCATTCTAGATGATACATAGAATGATATGTAATGATACATAGAAGAGAGTTCTTAGCGTCTATAGTTCACCATAAAAAATATTCTTAGACCCCTCTGTCTCACATGCCAAATGTAATGCATCAGCAAGCACTGCTGGCTCTCCTTGAAGTGATAGCCTCAGTCTTTCAGTACCTCCACCATTCCCACTATATTTCAAGCTATCTCATCTAGACTATTGCAATGGCCTTCCACCAAATAGCTTCTGCCTTAGGCTATTTTCCACAGTAACTATAGTATTTGTTTAAAACTAAAGTAAGATTATGTCACTTCTCTTATCAAACCGTACCAGTGGCTTTCCTTTGCACAAAGAATAAAATTCAAAGCTTTTTTTCTACCATGATCCACACATCGCTATCATCTCACACCTGGCTGCCTCTCTGATCCCATTTCTTACAACTCTCTCCTTGCTCAGTCTGCTCCAGCCCCATCAGACCCCCGGCTGCTCCTTGAACACACAAATCTGCTCCACCTCTGGGTCTTTGCGATTCTTTTCTGCCTGGAATGCTCTTCTCCCAGACACCTGCATCTTCTCTCTGTGCATCAGATTTCTGCTTCAGTGTCACTTCCTCCTAGAGGTCTTAACCTGGCACTCTGGCTCAAGCAGCACCCCTCTACCGCTCTGTCCTCTTACCCTGCATACAAGTATACACCTGTTACCACCTGGACATATTCTATTTATTGTCGACCTCCCTCCCCCACCTTAGAATGTAAGCTCCACAAGAGCAGGGAGTACATCTGTTTTGTTCATTGCTCTGTCCTGAGACCCACAATGGTGTGCAGCCTATAGTTAAGTCCATAATAAATATTTGGTAAGTGAATAAAACCCAAAAGGATGAATGAAGAATGACACCTGACCACACTCAGGCTCTGCAGTGACTAAAGCTAGAACTTACTATGAACGATGGGCCATCATGGCTGCGGAGCATATCCTCACATCACTCTCTGATCCCTGCTCACTGGCTGGTGTCCTGTAGTCAAAGCTTTTGTCTGGACTGAGGGACCGTCTTCAGGTCATGTCACGAAATTCTGGCCCTTGCTGATGCTTTTGTACTGGGCAGTCTTTACTTGAACTCTGGTATCATTGACATAATGTCAAATCTTGTTTTCTCTCTAATATAAGTTTACTTTATTTTGTGTTAGAATTAATATTCTCCTCTGGTGGCATTATCTTGTATTTGGAAGATGATTTTCCCCCTTCATGTTGCGATAATCAGTTTTTCTATTTTTATGAATCGTATTTGATATGAGATTTTTAAAGACACATTATAAAAAGTACATGTTATTTTAGAAAATTTGAAAAACTCAGAAATATATTATAAAAAATTAACTCTTACCTGGTGAGTCAGTATTTGTGTAGGGTTTTTAGCCCGTTCTCCTGGGCTATGGCACCTTCTTACAGTCAGCTTCGGCTATGTGTTCACTCCTCCAGTGAAATAGAGTGGCAGTGGCACGTCTCACGTCCAGGGGGGAGTTTTCAGAGCTGTGCACCTGTCACCACAGTCCTCTCTTGGTCTCAGTGATCATGCAAGGGTATGTGGACATGCAACCTCCGTGAGTCCGAGTCCCTGACTGACCCCATGAGCAGAGCAGCCCTGCCTATGTAAATAAATAGGCAAGAAATAAACATTTTGTGGATAAAGCCACTGAGATCATGGGATTGTTTGTTCCCACAGTATAATGTTATCTGTGCTGACTGCTATAACTGGTTATAAAAACAATTGGAAAATACAGAACTATTTAAAAAATGAAAAAAATGAACTATTATTCTAGTATCTTGGTAAATATCCCCTGGACTTTTAGAAGTTTATATATGTGCTTATTTATTTAGAAGTTTGTATGTGCTTATTCAGAAATTTATATATGTGCTATTTTAAAAATAGGGCTTATGCTCAAAATTTTCTTATGTGATGTTTTTTTCACTCACTAGTAGTAAAAGATTTTCTGTGTTATTTAATATTCTTCTGCAACCTGATTTTTTAATGGCTACATAGTAGTATATCATTTCCTTCTCCAGTGAATCCATTCTCTTTGTGTGCTATGCTTTGAAAAAGTCAGAAATATATTTTACAACATTAACTATTCTCCTTTGGTAGGGAAAGGCTTTTTTGCCTGGAGATTTTACGAAAAAGGAATCCTTTGTTTGCGCTGCACCTTGACACTTCACCAACCCGATTAAACATTTTCCAGGAGACAGTAGCTCAGAGCTCACCAGTTACACATTTACTACTTAATATTAAGTAGGTTACAATGGAAAATACTCTGCAATAAATTATTTCTGAAGGCAACACGTTTTTGGTTTTTTTTTGTAATATTAATAATTGGTCCCAAATCTTTATAAATAAGTTTTTTATATGTTAGGTTTCCTTACAGTGGGTCACAACTGTTGTAACCAATATCCGTACATTAAAGTTTCTGTAGCTCAGTGCTGTTAGTAATAAGAATAAAGCTTAAAGCTGAAATTAATAAATGGAAATGCCAACTTGAATGTAAGAGTTACTTCTATGTCAGTCCTTGGAAATTCATTTAGCTTTAACAGACTGAAGTAATTTTTGCCACACAAAATTTATTTCTTGTATTTTTATCTTTAAAAAATTATTATTATTTAAAAATATATTTATTAAAAATTTTTTTTTCCTTTATTGATTTTAGAGAGAGAGGAAGGGAAAGGGAGAGAGAGAGAGAGATAGAAACATTGATGAGAGAGAACATCGATTGGCCACCTCTTGCATGCCCCCACTGGGGATTTGGCCCACAACCTGGGCATGTGTCCTGACTGGGAATTGAACCAGCAACCTTTTGGTGCATGGATCTATGCTCAACCTCTGAACCACACTGGCTGGACTAAAAAAAAATTATTTTTTTGGAACAGACTGACAGATCTCAGAGGGGAGGAGGGTGGAAAGGACAGGAAGAGATCAACCAAAAAAAAAATATACATATATTCATAGACCGTGGACACAGACAATAATGTGGTGAAGGCCTAGGAGGGGTAGGGGCAGGGTGGAGGGAAGCAAAGTGGGGGAAAATGGGGGACATCTGTAATAGAGTCAACAACAACAATAAAAATAATTATTTTTTATGATATATTACCTCAGGCAAGGGAAACAAAAAAAAATAAAGAAATGGGACTACATCAAACTACAAAGTTTTTGCACAGCAAAGGAAACCATCAACAAAATGAAAAGACAACCCACTGAATGGGAGAACATGTTCACCAATGATACATCTGATAAGGGGTTAATTTCCAGCATATATAGAGAACTTATAAACCTCAACACCAGGAAGACAAACAATCCAATAAAAAATAGGCAAAGAACCTGAATAGATACTTCTCCAGCAAGGACATACAGATGTCCAATAGACATGTGAAAATATTCTCAATGTCACTAAACATCAGAGAAATGCAAATCAAAGCCGCAGTGAGATATCACCTCATACCTGTCAAAATGGCTATCATCAATGAATCAACAAACAAGTGTTGGCGAGGGTGTGGAAAAAAGGGAACCCTCGTGCACTGTTGGTGGGAATGCAGATTGGTGCAGCCACTGTGGAAAGCAATATGGAGTTTCCTCAAAAAACTAAAAATGGAACTGCCTTATCACCCAGTGATTCCATTTCTGGGAATATATCCAAAGAAACCTGAAACACTAATTAGAAAGAATATATGCACCCCTATGTTCATTGTAGCATTATTAACAACAGCTTAGATCTGGAGGCAGCCCAAGTGTCCATCAGTAGATGAGTGGATAAAAAAGCTGTGGCACATTTACACAATGGAATACTACACGGCCGCAAAAAAGAAGGAAATCTTACCCTCTACAGCAGCATGAGGGACCTGGAGAACACTATACTAAGTGAAATAGGCCAGTCAGAGAAAGACAAGTACCATATGATTTCACTCATATGTGGAATCTAATGAACAAAATAAACAAAGAAAATAGAAACAGAGAACAGACTGGCAGCTGTGGGAGGGGAGGAGGGTTGCTGGCCTAAGTGAAAAAGGTGAAGAGATTAAACAACCCCCCCCCCCACCAAAAAAAAACTCATTAACACAGACAACAGTATGGTGATTACCAGAGGGAAAGGGGGTTGGGGGAGGAGGTATAGGAGGGATAAAGGGCGATAAATAGAGACATGACTTGGGTGGTGAACACAATAAAATGCACAGATGATGTATTATAGAATTGTACACCTGAAACCTATATAATTTTATTAACCAGTGTCACCCAATAAATTCAATAAAAAATAAAATAAATAAAAATTATTTTAAAAAATAAGAATCTATTGTTACTATTGCCAAAGGATGATTGTTGATATTTAAGATTTTGGCCTAAATTTTGTTAAAATATTAAGAAGACAGTAGTTCTATATTTTATAAAACTCATATTTTCTTTTTTAATTTAATTTTTACATATGATTTTATTGATTTTTTTAGGGAGAGAGGAAAAGTGAGAGAGATAGAAACATCGATGTGAGAGAGAAACATTGATCGGCTGCCTCCTGCACACCCCCCACTGGGGATCGAGCCCGAAACCCGGGCCTGTGTCGTGACTGGGAATCGAACTGGAACCTCTCAGTCCATGGGACAATGCTCAATCCACTGAGCCACACTGGCTGGGCAAAGTTGATGAAAAAATTTATTTTCTTCATTTAAATGATGGAGTTATTTTGATATGCTACAATATTTACATTTTGATTCCAATGATTGTAATTTTGGCATGAAATGCTGAATAAATCTTCAATTAATTATATATATATTTCTGATTTCAGCAGTTATTTAATTGTCTTGTTTTTGACAGGTAAGATTTAAAGACGTTATCATCAAATAAAAGCAGTGAAATTTAGAATTAAGAGCCAGAGGTAGATTTCTTTTTCATGGGGGAGAAGATAGAAGAAAATTTTTTTACATAAAGGTGGAGACTCGATGTTAGGAGGTAGTAATCACTGAGACATACAGTAATCTGACCAAATCTTTATAAAAATGTGATACTCTATTTGATTTGTCTAAAAACAAAAAAGGAAAAGTTTCCAAATTCTAATCAACGACCTTTCTGTGTTTATGCAATATTTGATTCCTCAGCACTAATATAAGATTATGGACATTCCATTATACTATGTTTCTTCTCACGCCTGAGATGTTACTTATATTGATAATATGTAAGTTGTAAGAGAAGTGTGAAAACAGTGAATTACCTGAAGATTATCATTGGAACACTGTGATTTGCCGTCCTTCTCTTTCTCCAGCTTATGATACATTTACTCCTCTAAGACGTGACAATGTGTGAATCAGACATTGGTGCTAAAAGAAAAAAATTGCAGTCACTGAAGAGAATGTATGAGAGAGGGTTGGTGCTGGAGTGTCTGTGACAATGCCTCTCCCTTCCCCGAGGTGTGAAAAAATTCCAGAATCTTAAAAAAATACCTTAGGAGTGACAATGATACTCTAAAGGAGGGTAGTTTTTTGGGATCACCTCTTAAGCAGCTCATTCTCATTGTAATCCTGTGATCTGGACTGACATGAATGAGCCCCACGGTCTCTATCGCTTCCAGTTTCTAACTCACACAAATGAGATTCCTGTGTGCCTTCAGTTCTAGCTGGAGTCGTGTTTCCCTGTGGGGACAATGTCATCTTTTGGTGGTTTTGTTGAATCCTTAGTAGTAGTGGTGTTGGCAGAGAGTTTTACGGTCTACCATGTTTTTTTTCTGGAGCTTACAATGAACGTGCTGAGAATTGTACATAAATTCATAGCCTTTCTCACCCAAGCTGCATCTAGACTGGAAAAGTCTGGATTTACCCACTCGTTGTGCATGTGAACGTGCGTTTGTGTCAGTTCATGCCCTCCAAGAAGTAAGCGGTAAGATGGGATTAGACTGGACAGAAGTTTATTGGGTAAAACACCTGTGAAGCTTAAAGGTGGGAGATCAGAAGGGAAGCATCTTCAGACTGCAGTGCAGGTCCGTCATCTAGGAAAAGACAGAAGGAAGGAAGGATCAGGTAAGACTCTCAGACCCCAGCACAGTTCTGAGGAAGTTTCAGCCTCACCAATGGGGGCTCCCTGTGCCAAAGGTGCCTGTTAAAGGAATCCCATGTTGGCAGAAATTGCCTGGTTTATATATCACTGTGCGTATTCATTGGCTGGGAGCAGCTGGGACAGGTATGGTGTGAATCTGCAGCAGGTTCAAAGGTGTGGAGGTGGAGATGGTCAAGCGTCTGTGCTCCATGCAGCAGGTCCTCCTGAAGGGACGGCAAGCACCTCCATGGTCCCACAGCACTGTGACAGAAACACTGGGGAGGCCAAGGGAGAGCCTAGAGGTAAGGGCACCTTGGTGGGGGGGCCTCTGCTCTAGGCTGAGAACCTGGCTCCATAATTATACCTCTTGAGCATTGCTTTTCTCATTTTGAAAATGATGTTGATGATAGTCACAGAGTCGGGTTGCAGTGCTGATGAACTGAGTTTGTGATGTGTTAAGTTCCGAGTAGACAGTATGTGTTACCCTGTCCTTCTCTCTTTTGTTAAATTAAAATTTAATTTTTAATTTTTCAATTACAGTTTACTTTTAATGTTATTTTGTAATGGTTTCAGGTATACTTCATAGTGGTTAAACAATCATATACTTTGCAAAGTGGTCCCCTGATGTTTCCAGTACCCACCTGGCACCGTACATAGTTATTACAATACTATTGACAATACTCCCTATGGGTACTGTACAACCCCACGACTACTTTGTAACTGCCAATCTATACTTCTCTTATTCCTCTCCCATTCTTTGAACACTCTCTACTTTTTTCTTGTCTGTCTGCCTCCCCATTAGACCTCCCCTCCTTCCCTTTCTTATTTCTTTCCTTTTTCTTCCTTCCTCCCTTCCTCTGTTCCTTCCAAGTTGAAAGATTGATTTAGGGCAACTAATTTAGCATGGGGGAAAACTCACCATAGTCACAAAATATATTTTGTTTTCTTCTTGCAAATGTGTGCTCAGGAGCTAGAGCAGGTTGACAACATGTTCTTTATTATTAGAACAGCAATCAAAACCTTGTTTTAGATTTCTGATATCTCAGTAATTATATATATATATCTCAATACTTTCAAAAAATTATAAGCTCAAAGAAAATGTCTGATGACTTACTATATATTGGTCATATACACGTGTGAAGCTTCAGCAAATACATTTTTGAAGGTGATGATAGTTAAATGATATTTTATTCCATATTTCAACAGCTCTACTGACAAAGAATCTTTTCAATTATCATTTTAGATAGGTGCCATTAACTGGAGATTTAAAATTTTTGTTTTCAAGTATTTTCTCATAAAATAGGTGTTTAAATGTGATTCATTTAAACATCATTGTTTTCTTTTTTTCATCAGATTCAATCTCTTCATTATGAATTTTAGGACCACCTACGGATCCACCCCCCACTGTCATTTTAAAAATCTTTTCTATGAGCCTTACTTGTACTCATCAAACAGATCATTTTTAGAAATTGGTGCCTATTTACACTGAATTAAATATTTCGTTTCTTCCAAACGCCTGACACCCAATTGTCAATGAGAGCCTTCTTCCTCTACCCTTTTTTGGATCCTACTCAATATCCATGTTATACAAAATACTTATCTCACTTTTAAAGTCTAGTGCGGGTGAAAAGACTTCTGCTTTCCTTTTATCTATTCTCAGAATTGTTTTTCACCCAGCTGTTCCATTCACTGACAAGAAAAAACAAAAAACAAAAGAGGAAATAAAATGACTATTAATGTGCATCTAGATTATAACAGCTTTATATCAAAAAACAATGAATAAACTACTTTGGATAAACTACTAGGGAAGAAGGAAAAATTTTAAATTCCTGCTTCATATTTCTGGAGAGGAATTTAAAGTGTTTTTACTACTTAATTATTTTAATATGACCATACTATAGTTCATACATATGTATATACATACGCATTTATTATGGCCCGAACATGAAGGTTCAGAAGGGAATAGCAGCAGAAGACATCTTTACCTCTTCCCCTTGATACTGGTGTAGTCCTAGTTAGGTATACCCTGCAGAGGAGGTAGATTTTTAGGACCTTTTCTCTGTTAGCAGGTATAGAGCTAGCTTGATGTTAAAGAAATTGTTCCCATGGTATCATCAAGGGTGCCAGAAAAGCTGGTCTGTAAATAAACCAGTATAATAAAAATAATTCTCAAAATGTTCTTAGAAAGCTCATGTTCAAACTCTGGGCCAATTTACGAGTTAAGAGTTAGGAGACTAGGCAACTCATCTTTTTAACCTTTAGTTCCTCATTGATGAAATGATCACATCTTCACCCTACCCTGCCTTATTAAGAAGGAAGAACTGTCACTTTTCTTATGGATCATTGATCAATCAATGAAACAATTATCACTCAACAAATCAACACCCAACAGACATTTACAGGGCATCTCTTGTGTGTCAGTTATAAACCAAGAATAAAGTTTCTTCTTTGTCTATCTAATGGACTATGAAGACTTCACATATGTAAAAAAAAAAAAAATGTTTACACTTTAAAAGCTAAACAAATGTCAGGCATTGCTATGATTAATAATGAAAATGCCTCCCTTCCCTTGCTCATCCTGACCCCATGCCTAAAGCCAAAGTCTATGCAAAGCTTTGTTGAACAACTAGCACTCTGGATGTATAAGAGATCATCAGGCTATCGTGTTCACGGTCTACACCTTGACTCCTCATTCTATTTAGCTTGGTATTTGCTAGCCTTGACTTCTGACCTCTAGCTTGGTCTCCATGTTTCCAAATGCACTAGGGTGAAGAACTCTTTTTTGGTTGTTGTTTCAATTCAGCATTTATTTATGGAATATAAATATGCATTGGTTTTACAAAGATGAATGGGACATGAATTCTGTTGACTTCAAGGTACTCATGACAGCATAAGAAAGATACATAGGCAACTAGTACACAATATGTTATGTACTAAGTTAGCAAAATGAAGAGAAAGGTACTGGGGAGCCCTGAGGAAGTGGTTGATATTTTGCTTGGAAAGGTCTGTAGAGTAGATGGCCTCTAAGTTAGCTTTTATTTCTTAATTTTATGTTCCCTTTTTGTTACTTCTTCTTTTAAAAAAAATTATCTTTATTGTTCAAAGTATTACAGATGTCCCCCGGTGAATGAACTCTTGACTCCTAATGCTATTATGGAAATATTCTGATTAGCACTGCTCCTCAGTTTCCATATGTACTCATTCCTCAGATACAGCTGTCTTCCAGGCATGTCGGGCACCACCTGATCTGATCCCTCGTGGCCCCTGGGATTTGACCTTAGTTCCATTGTCAGTGGCCAAGAATCAGAACATTTCCCCAAATATCTTCGTGATTGAAATTCCCTCATCTGTGCAATGCACAGCCCTTCAAAATGCAATCTTATCTGAAAAGAGCGGCTCATCACACCATCATCAGGTTTTAATACTTGAGATAGAATCGTTGCAGACCAGGTCATCAGCATCTTGAAGAAGAGCGAGGAAACAGGACATGCTGAAAATGTGTTTGGAGAAGGTGGCAAGGAGTGGTGGTGGGACAAGGTCTGTCAGAAAATGGTCCAGAATGTGGCGTATTTCAATGGGAGTCCACGGGAGAACTTCTTGAGCGTGATGCCACAGTGAAAGGAAGGGATGTGGCAGTGGAGATGGAAGATGACAGAGAAATGGAAGTTCAAAAGGGCAAGTGGAGTAACCTATGTCAAAGAGCTTCCAAAATATTAATACTTCACTACAGCCTCTGGTATGACAGGCATCTCAGTGAGTTAAAATGAACTGTTCTCGGTTCCATGTTCTTTATACATGATGAGTTTCTTGAGGTCAGGTACAATCCTTTAATCACATTTTATTCCCAATACTTGGTAGAGCACCTGGAAATATTTTTGGTACTCAATGTTACATTAGGGAAAAACAACAACAAACCAAAACATTTATTTTGCTGCTGGGAAATTCTGCCTCGGAACTCTAATCTTTTTCCAGAGGAAACTCCTCAAGATGCCAAGTTCCTTGTTTCATAGCTAACAGCAGTAATTAGCTATTAAATCTTTGCTACATGGTTTATTATTTCAGTTATGTAAGAAATCAACTTTCTGCCTGATGCTATGAGAGTGAAGAGTGGGAGGTAAGACCATCAGGAGAGACTGGGGGTAGATACACTAGGGAGAACATCAAGCTTGCACTTAGTTTGTAGGAAATGAGGGGTTGCAAAAGGATTTTGAAAAGGAAGTGGCAATACAGGAGTATAATTTAGAAATATTAGTGTGCCAGCAATTTGGAGGCTGAAATGGAGTCATGGTAGGTGGTAAAAATGGCCTAACCTCTGGCAGAAGAAGTGAGGAATGTAAAGGAAGCTGGAAATGTAGGATACTTATCTATAGAATTAAAAACGATTTTAAGGAGAAGCAAAACAAAGACAAATATTCAAACATCATATGGGACTGGTGATATTAACAACAAGGGAGAAGTCAGTGATAAGGATGTTTAGGGAAGGAAGTTTTCCTGGTAACGAAAAGAAGCACAATGTTCTTACAGAAAAATGGTGGCTGTAAATTGGACACTCTGGGTTCAAATTCTTGCTTTGACCTTGATCAAGTCACCTGTCAGAGTCTCAGCTTCTACAATTGTTAGAAAAAATATGGGTTTTAGACCAGAAGAGCTTTAAAGTCCCTTCTAGCTCATCACCCTGGAATCTAGGTCCATTTCTTTAGCTGCTTTGTTATTTGCTGGAAGGAAGTCAGATAAGATAGATATGTGATAACTCCTGAATTGAGTATAAGGTACTGGCAATTGATGGCTATTTCCAATCACAACAGAAGAGGGTTTGGGTTGCCAACTATAAGAATGGATCTCACAGTAACTGATCATTCTATGCCCCGAGACTCTTGCTTTATCAGTAGACTTATTGACCTGTGTGGTTTCTTGCTTGGTGCTGACATTGATCCCCAGTGTGGCATATAATGGTGGAAATAGCTGTAACTTGGCAATATTGAGTGGTACAGAGCCTCTGAAGGAGAGATGGCTGCAGGGAGCCTGTCAAGACATTGCTGGATATAGTCAGTGCTTCCAGACCCCAGAATAAGGAGAACCATTGCCGCCAATGAGAATGAGAACGCGCTTTGAAAAGAAAATAGAGAGATGGGAGGACAAGGGGGAACATAAGTGAGTTTCAGGGCAGTTTCTTTCTAGTGGCTGTCTGGGAAGAGAAGATGGAGGGCAGAGTGACTTGATTGGAGGGCAGGAGAAGGATTGATTTGGAGGCAGGACAGCAGGGCTTGCCCTATAGAAAGGCTGCTTTATTTACTGAGAGACACTACAAAGAGGCATAGCATGCTGGCAAGGTTGCAGAGGTTCTGCATCAGGGCTTCAGATCCGGAGAGTGAGACATTATCTGGAGTGAAGATCACAGTAGAGGCAATAAATAGAACCCCATCAGTTTCAATCTGGTGCTAACATTAACCTAATTTTCTAGAAGAGTCATATTTTTCAATTTTGTGAAATTGTGCTGCAAGTGGACAAGTGGAGGCTTTGCTCTTACCTTCTCAGGGGAAATGAGTTTCACTGTAATTGCTTTTTATTTTCATCACTGAGTAAAATACTTCTGTGTCCCTAACCTCCAATCCGTACCCCAGGCTTTCATGTGCACAACTTGTTTTAATTCTAATCAGTAGGAGAATAAGCCCTGAAGAGTACGTTTCAGGTTTTGAACTGATTGCACCCCAAACCAGGCAAAGCACTTCCAGATGCTGCAATGTGCTGCACAAACGCAATAAAAATTGCCATGCACAGCAGCACTGCCTATTGTTATGGACAGCAATGAATTCTATCTTTCACTGCCCATTTTGCTTTATTTCTCTGACTTACTGACCCCCCATTTCAGAGAGAAGCTCCACTAGCATTTGCAGATGTCAATGTAAATGCAGGAGGAAAACGTTTTAGGACATGAACTAATCAGGCAAGACCCTAGATATCTTGCTGCTTGTAAAAATTTTTTCAGAAGATAAAAACTAGTTTCCATTGGATGGGTATCAGATCCTAGAAAGGTAACAATTAAAACTTTAGTTACTCATTATAGTCATTCATTCATTCATTCATTCATTCATTCATTCATTCATTCATTCATTCATTCAATCATTTGTTTATTATCTGCCTCGTTCTGCAAAGAACTTGGGAGGCATATAACAAATGCATATGCAAAGAAATAATAAAAAGTAGAAGGGAGATTAGAAAATTAGGATGGGGAAACAGAATAATATAATTATGGCAACTATAATAAGACTTCTGATTTGTTTCTATACTTCCGGGTAGTAGGAAAAAAATGAGGTATACAATCACTGATAAAGCTCTCGTTATTGGAAAGTTCTAAGCTTTTTAGTTTCTTAAGAGAAAAAAACATTTTCTAGCACTGTAGTAATTTAAAAAAAAGAAAGAAAACCTCATATGGAACTTTGTAAAGGGTCATTGAGTAATGTAATATGTGATGGCCTTAACATTTTTATACTGATTCCAGTTACAAATATCATATGTTTGCTTCTGGCAACGACCTTTGATAGAAGCCAAGGGAATATTAATAACTGTAATGTAGCATAAAAGCAGTTCACAAGTAGCTTAATTTTGTGGAAATGAATGCCACTCTATTGGAAGCCCAGCTTTATTCAGGCATATAGAACAGGTCTATTCCTCAAGTTTGAGGAATATATAAACCCCTAATTTAAGAATAATTGTGCATAGTATTCCAATTCCATGCAAGACAGAGGAAGCACAGCCCATTCTGTCTCTTCCAATGAATGCAACTATAAAACATGGGTAGGATTCATGGAGCAGCTATTTGAAGGCTGCACAAAGTAAACGGCATTGAGGAAGGTGAGAATCAGGAAGAATATCTAAATTCAAAATAGCACTAAACTGGCAATAAGTTTAGCATTTAGTTTACTTCAGCATCTCCTGAGTGGAACTTAATGCAGCTGAAAACCTAGAAGTGGGCATTAGCATGGGCAGAGAGAGCTCCGGGAGAAGTCCTCCAATTATGGCTTAAGAAGCAGTAAAGTGATTTTCTAAAGCTAATAAAGAGTGCAGAAACCTTTCCACCCTTTAAAAAACTTAATTAATTAATCTTTCTCCAGTTTTTGCTTCTTAACCCTCAAGCAATCCTATGGAAGTAGCAACAGCAAAGCCAATAGGAGCTGCGGGAGTCAGAATACTAAAGGCATTGTCTTAGTTTGAGCTACTATTACAAAATACCATAGACTGGGTAACTTAAACCACAATCATTTATTTCTCATAGCTCTGGAGGCTGAGAAGTCTAAGATCCAGGCTCAGTCCACTGAGCCACACCAGCCAGGAAATATTGTTTTAACACAGTGGTAAGTATTTGTGTCTCGTATTTAAACATAGATAAAGTACAGTAAAAATGTGGCACCTGCTTAGGGCACTTACTGTGAATGAAGCTTGCAGGATTGGAAGTTGCTCTGGATAAGTCATTGAGTAAATGGTGAATGGATGTGAAGGCCTAGGATACTACTGTGTATTACTGCAGACTTTATAAACACTGTACATGTATGCTACACTAAATTTATAAAACAACATGAGATTAAATCTAGCACAAGAGAAAATGATGCAATTAAGAGACACTGAGATGTATGCGGCTGCTACTGGCCTAACATGGCATACAGATTTACAGCAAAACTTTCCCCCCTTTTTTTAATAAGTAGAAAAAGTAAACTCCAAAATAATGATAAAAGTGTAATAAATACATAAACCGGTAGCATAGTTGTCTTATCACTATTATTGTGCATTATGCACTGTAGGTTTTTTATACACAGTAGGTTTGTTTGCAGCAGCATAACCACAAACAGCTGAACGGTGTGCTGTGCCATGATGTCATGGTGGCTAGAACATTATTAGAAGATATAATTTTTCAGATCCATTTTGATCTTATGGGACTATCATCGCGTATGTGGTCCATCATTGCCCAAATGCCGTTATGTGGCCCATGACTGTATTATGAATTAAGCTACTTGGAACATTCCTATACATTTGTTTCTGTAGATACATGTTTTTATTTTCTTGAGTGACTACCCAGGAGTGCATTTTCTGTTTTATATGGCAAATTTGTGTTTAGCATTACAAGATGTAGCCAGACTGATTTCAAAATGGAAACTTGATGTTCCTACTAGTGATGTTTGAGAGTTCCAGTTGCTCCATATCCTTGCCAAAACTAGAATTGTTAGTCATTACTTTAGCTACGCTAGTGTATGTGTATTAGTATTTCATTTTGGCCTTGATTTGCATTTCTTTTATGAGGAATGATTTGTGCTATGTGTTTGATTCTGACATTTTTTCAAATGGGCAGTTTGTCTCGCAATTATTGAATTGTAATATATCTTCATATATTCTGGCTACAAGTCTTTGTCAGATATGTGTATTGTGTATGATTTGTCCAAATCTATGGCTTGCTTTTTTATATTCTTAACAGCATCTTCTGAAGAGTATAACTTTACAATTTCCTGGAGTTCAGTTTATGAATGTTTTCTTTTGTTGTTTGTGCTTTTCATGTTCCAGCTAAAAATGTTTTGCCTACCACAACCTCATGAAGGCTTTTATTCTTTTTTTTTTTTTCCAAAATGTTTAAGAGTTTCAGCATTTGAATAATACTGGTTAGGTATATAGTAGGATGCCCCTCTATTTATTGGAATTTGTCTGATGTTTTCTTCATGATTAGACTGGGGTTATAGGTTTCTGGGAAGGATTTTTCTGAGGTAAAGTGCAATTGCCTCACATCATATCAAGGGTACATGCATACTATGAACTAGATTTATCACTATTGATGTTGAAATCCCCCCCCCTTTCCATACTGGATTCTTTGGGAAAAAAGTCACTATGTATAGCTTGCACTTAAGGAGAGAAGAGTTATGATGCCCCTCCTTTAAGGTGGGATATTTACATTATTTATTTAGAATATTTCTGCATGGGAAATTTGTCTCTTCACCATCATTTATTTATAATCAATATGGACTCATGAATATTTATTTTATATGTTGGGTTGTAATTCAATACTACTTTATTTATTTTGATGTTCAAGTTGTTCAAAGCTTTGACCATTGGGAGGTCATTTAGTTGGCTTCTGTACCCCTTTGATATAATCCTATTTGTGTGTGTGTGTGTGTGTGTGTGTGTGTGCAAACACTTCCGTACTTGATTTATGGTACCACAAGATGCAATGGGCTCATCTAGTATTACTCCTGCCCTTGTCATTTCATGCTTATTCTAACCTCATATTTCTTTATTCATGTTTCCTTGAATGGTTTGTTATTGATGCTCAAGGTCAGGGTATGAGATTGTAAACAGTTCTTCAGAAGAGTATAAAAACCCCAATGGTATTTCCAGGTAATGAGGTACAAGACAGACTCTACAGCTGACATTTTTACTAGTGCAATCTCTTCAATACTGCTGCCATATAGGGAATCAGGGAAACTCTGCAATGTCATGAAGTTTTTACCGTTGCTTCAGAGGGTTTTGTGCATTTCAACTAGGACTTGTATTCAGCACCACCATTTAATTCTTGACAATTGCTTGGGTTTGACAATTCCTGATTTAGCTGTTATCTATTTTTCTGTGCTTTCAAGAATGGGATGATAATGCAGACTCCTTTCATAAAATACAAAAGGGTTCTGGACCGTTCTTGTGAATGTTCACCTGCATGCTTAATTTCCTGCAGTTGCAGCATTAGAGTAAAAGCCCAGGAGAAAAGAGATCACTAGTCCTGGTTTAGCGCACTCCTGGAGCGTGCTTTGTCATAGGTCATCAGTATAGACCTGTTTCTGGGGGAGTTTCCCTTCCTGGAAGTGAGAATAGCTAACAGGCTATGGTGGAACAGGAAGGCTTTTCAAACGGTTTTCAAACTGTTAGCTCTGTGGCTATGGTGCCTGTAGTTAACACAGCTTTGCCCTTTTGGAGCTCAGCCATTTAGAAAACTGCATGAAGTCTTTGCTCCAAGCAATCTTCAGTCACTGAACGCTGTGCGATTGTGTAGCTGCCTTTGCTGCTGTTTCCAGGAGCTGCCATGCTAATGGGCATCTTCCTGTCTGACATTCGGTAGAGTACCACCAACAGTATTTTGACAGTAAGTGACTTCTTGGTTATTCTCTCAGTTTTATGACTTCTTTCTATGGAAAGTCTGACTACACTTCATTGTCAACTGACTGCATGCTGATTGCCGAAGATAACTGCTAATTTCAGAGACATTTCATTTGTATATCTCACTGTTGTTGAAGGTCCATGAAACACAAGTGGTTTTCCCAATTTAAGATCATATATGGAGGTAAAGTACATCGTTTTTCTTGAAGTAAACTAAGAAACATTACGACATTAACTGTAACCTTTGCACAGAAGAGGAGTTCCTTGGTTGACAAAACTCTACCCTCCTTTACAAGTTAAACACATGGCAGGAGTGAAGACTATTTGTTCACAAATTAATAATAACTCAATTTTATTGTAATAGCTTGAAAGGACTCCACCAGTATATCCTTCTGGTTAGGGAAAGGATAAAACCTTCTTCCTTATTGCTCATGTGTTCATTCATTTATTCATCAATCAACACATTCTAAAGGGAAATGCACTAGGCAGGATCTATGCTAATCACAGCCTACAAAGAAGAAGAAGACATGGTCTTTGCATTTAAGCCTCAGTGTTCATGGAATAAATGGATGGATGGATGCGTGAACGAATAGCTCTTGTCTCTTGTTCTTTCTGGTAATTAATGTTTTGAATACTGGGAGAGAGGAAATGTTAGATATCCCTTTAGGATAAGCAGATCAGAGCTCCTACACTGTACAGTAGCAACTTCTACATTATCTCTCCATTTGGAATTATAAATAATAATGTTATTAATAGTTATATTGATAACAGCAGCACATAAAAGTGGTAGAAAGAGTCTAATATGAGAGACACCTGTATAAGTAAGCCTTTTTCAGAGCTGCAAACTCCTGCACTGAGAAAGTGGAAGCTGTCACTTGCCCGTCTGCTGCAAACATGGAAATCTTAGGCTATATCCAGAGTGTGGCATTGTTCTTGACATCTTTAGGATTTAAAAACATTTTTTTTCTTTATTGATTTTTGGAGAGAGAGGAAGGGAGAGGGAGAGAGATAAAAACATCGATGAGAGAGAACATCGATTGGCTGCCTCCTGCATGCCCCGCCCCCGCACTGGAGATTGGGCCCACAACCTGGACATGTGCCCTGATCTAAAATCGAACTGGTGACCTTCCGGTACATGGGTTGACACTCAACCACTGAGCCACACCAGCCGGGCAACGTCTTTATGATTTTTATTTTCTGTTATTTTTTCCTACTGTAACTAGGAGTAGGAAATGGAATTTTTCAGTTGTGCAAGGGTTTTACACATTTTTTGTGTGTTAATCCTCACCCTGAGGATATATATTTTTCCATTGATTTTAGATAGAGTGGAAGGCAAGGAGGGATGATGTGGGGGAGGAGGGGGAGAGAGAGAGAGAGAGAGAGAGAGAGAGAGAGAGAGAGAGAGAGAAACATCAATGTGAGAGAGACACATCCATTGGTTGCTTCCCGAACCAGGGATGGAGATTGAACCGGCAACCCAGGTACATGCCCTTGACTAGAATTGAACCCACAACCCTTTGGTCCTCAGGCTGACACTCTCACCACTGAGTCACACCAGCCAGGACAAGGGGTTTACACTTTTATCAGGCAAATTAACTATGTATAATCCAATTCTTCTCAAATATTTTTTGAGGGTGTCTTATGGACTAGGTGCTCTGCTCTGTGCTTTGGCGTATATAAAAATGGACAAGACAGGAAGCACAGTCAAGTTGGGAAATAAGAATGTGTACTGGTACAAGTAATATAAAACAGTGAGAGAAGGACAAAACAAGGCCATTTGTGATACAGAGGAAAGGATATATATTCCTGGGCTTACCAGAGAAGGATTTGTTAAAGAAGAAACACTGAACTTGAAATTGAGACTTTTTAGGGTTTATTTAGTTAGAAATGAAAGTGAAAGCAATTTGAGGTATGGTGAACTTATACTCAAAGATCATTTATTAGTCAAACCTTCATTGAGCACCTATAGTGAGTAGTTGCAATCTACAAGTAACTTGCAATCTACCTAAGAAGGTAGACACTTATCTAATAAATAAAATGAAGTGTGACACATTTAGTAAAAGTGATATGTACTGAGTATCCTGGGAGCACAGAGGAAGAAGCAATTTACTCTGACTAGAAGGGAAAGGAGATTAGTTCGACTGGGGCCTTGGGGAATGCATAGGAATCTTATGGTCAAGTAGAGAGAGAAAGGCATTTCAGATAGAGCAAAGATCATGTATATGCAAATGGTCCAAACCAGTGTTTCTCCCAATGCGATTCTTGAACCTCCTCTATCAGAACCAACTGGTGTGCATATACATGCAGACTCCTGGCCTCATCCTAGCTCCACTGAATTGCAATATGTCTGAATAAAACCCAGAATTTGCCTTGTAAATAAATTTCTAAGCTTGATAAAGGTTGAAAATTGCTGTTCTAAGAATGAAGTGATGTGACTACTTTGGAGAATTGAAAGTAGTTTAGCATAGCTCAAGATGTGTGTGTGTGTGTGTGTGTGTGTGTGTGTGTGTGTGTGTGTTTGCAGTGTGGTAGGAGTTGTGAGAGAGAAAACTAGAAGAGTGATTGGTATCAAATCACGGAGGGACATCATGCATCAGCTTTGTTCCTCAGATAATGGGGAGCTGCTGGAGTTTTCTGAGTAGGCGAGTAAGTATATAAAATACATGAAAATTCAAGAATTTCCAAAATTACCACCATGCCTTTCAAACAGTAGACACTTAATATACAGTTGTTAAGCTGATTCCTTTTGTCTCCTACACACACACATACAATTTTTAGAAAGATTCTATAGACCATCTAAATCCAATGTCTTACTTGGATATCAGTTGTGATTTTGGGTGTTGCCAATAAACAAACATATTGTAGACCCTCTTCACAACATGTATTTAATGATTGCAGTTTTGACTGTTTACAGCTTGAGGTGTATCAGCCTATAAATCTGATGAGGTGATTTTCCATTGCATGTGCCAGAAACGCCAGATGAAGCCAACTGGCCTACAGGTCGGTAGAGGGACCCACCTGGCATGACAGTGTGGCTCCACTTTTTGTTGTATGGGACACATCTCAACCACATGAGGCTTAATTTATGCACAACCTAAACAGCGACAGTGACTCTGTAGAACTCTTAGGTCTGCACCAGGGGCTGAGAAAGCAACGTAAGACTCCCAGCCCAACTTGGAGCCTTATCTTATGAAGTTAAAGTCTTCAGAGTACATCTTGGGTCACCTTTATAGATTTTCAAAAATTCTATTTTCTGTCCCATCCCCTTTCCCTAAAAGAGGAAGTAAAGGGAATAAGTGTCCTTTACCCTCTGTGCAGCACTCCTGATGGCCATTGCGTGGGCTTTCCTTGGACAGGTTGACTGCATATGTATGTTGGCCTGTTTACCAGAATGAAGTGGGAGCCTTCGTGGGCCTGTCGCAGCATGAGCCTCTCTGCCCACCCATTACAGAAACCCGTGCCTTCTGATGAGGGTTGGCTCCAGGAGACACAAAGCGCGTGCACTCCCCTAAGCACACCCAACAGGAAAGGAGGAAAGAGGGAAGAGGATGCCAGGAGACAGGGTGGGTGGGTGGGTGGGCTGAAATTTGCCAGGTAATCCACATGAATACTTGAGCTTCAGCCTCAAGTGCAAACACTCCATTGCTCATCGCGGTCTTCACTGTGGCCGTGAGAGGGCAAGGCCAGCGACAGGCCTCTGTGAAGACGGAGAAGCTGGGCTCTGAGTGTGGCCCAGGAGCACTTCTGTCAACTCACCTGGAGGAGGAAAGGCTCATTTTACAATGCCTGCGACGTAAATATATCAATTTAAAAGCAAAATACTAGGCATTTGGGGTATATAAATCTCTAATGATATGGCTCAAACCTTTAAGTAAATTTCTTCACATTTTCAAAACCATCAATATGAAGAATGTTTTTCAATGATTTAAACTTCCCAAATGCTGTTTATATACAACAAAAGTAAATAAATAAGAAAACAGGTGTAGGGATTATTTGTTCATATATATTATATATTATGTACCATATATAATCATATTTCTGTTTTTCTTGTGTTATGGATATTTTCTCCTTTCTATCTTGAGAAGACATCTCCTGCCAGTATTTTCCTTGGCACCAGGAGCCCTTGTGTGGAGTGGCAGAATGTGCTGTTCCCTCAGGGCGATTGCTGATGCATCCTAGGCTTGTCAAGAAGACATGATGGCTGGGTAATCTTCAGGGGTAAGGAACTAAAGTAATGAAGCGAGAATAGGGAGAGCATGTTGAGGGCAGGTGTATTCCCGGGGGTGTTCTCAGCTGAATTTCTGTGGACATTAGCTACTCTGCGAATGAACACATGTGATGAGGTCTTGCTCGCGTCTGAATGAAGGTGGTGGGAAGGGGCTGGGAAGAAGGGGCTGGGAAGGGGCTGCCACGTGAGCACCTCCACTGACCTGGCGAGGAGCCAAGGAGCGCTGCCCGCCTCTGGCCTGGGGATGGGTCATTTCGGAAGTAGCTGGTGTGCAGATAGCCCTTGTTTGAATACTCCAAACTATCTGGGACCCTTGCTATCTTTTCAGGGTTCTGGATGGAATATGGAAGTCATGGAGCTCCAGTAGTGGCCGGGAACATCACATTTCCTCTTCTCCTTACGGATTTGTAGATGAGGGATTACATTTGATTTAGGGACCTGAAGGAACTGGGGCATTTATGACACTCAGATATGTGGAGTTCATACACACTGCAAATATATATATATAGCACACAGCAATTTATAAAGAACATCCACAAGTGTGATAGAACAATGACTCACAAAAAGCCAGGAGAGCCCGGCGGGTGTGGCTCAGTGGACTGAGTGTCGTCCCATGGACTGAGAGGTCCTGGTTCGATTCCCGGTCAGGGCTCATGCCCGGGTTGTGGGCTCGATCCCCAGTAAGGGGCGTGCAGGAGGCAGCCGATTGATGTTTCTCTCTCACATCGATGTTTCTATCTCTCTTTCCCTTCTTCTCTCACTAAAAAACCAATAAAAACATACTAAAAACCAACAACAACAAAACCAAACAAAAAGTCAGGAGAGCATTAGCCCCATTTTAAGATTGAGCGAAGAGAAACTCAGAGGAGTCAACTGATTTTTCCAGGTTCACACAGGTAAGAAGTGTAAATAGAGAATCTACTCTGGTAGTCTGACTCTAAATCCAGGTTTTTATCCTACCACACTAACACATTACAATAAAATACAGTGCTTTTAAATGCAAGAAGAAAATAGTCTTTGCATGTTAGTAACTCCTTTGTTTTATCTGAGTCATTACCCTCCAGGGGACATTTCATACGGCCTCTGAAAGACCCTTGTGTGTCTGAGAATGTTAGATTTGAAAGCTTCCGTAGGTGGGGATCACCTGCAAGTTCCTCATGTTAGAGATGAAGGCAGTGGAGCCCCGGAGGATGAAGTGACTTGACCAAGGCCAGCAGGCTGGTTAGAGACAGAACCAGTGCTGAAAGCTGAACATCTTGTTTCCTAACTCAGGAGTCCCTCCATGTCCCTGAGAGGTCTCCCACCAGGGATGAGGCAGCACAACACACACCACACAATCAAGAGGGTTGTTGAGCCACATCAACAACAGCAACGCCAAGTAGCAAAGCCTGTGGTTCTCTTCAGTAGCCAGAACATTTTACAGTAAGACATTTCTTTCTAGAGGCTCATAATTCCTTATAAAATGGAGACAACTACATAGCAGCTTGCTTTGCTAATAATGCCTGTGACATTAGGGCACTCTAAGGAGGAAGTGTGGTTTCTTCAGATTGGCCAGCTGAGCTGGACAGTGCTTGATTTATTTTACAGTAACATGTAATATGGACTTGGGCTCTATCCTAATACTTGTCACATTGGACACTTCAGAGAAAAGGGCACTGAATCAGGAGACAACATATCTGGGGTCACATTGTGGCTGTGTCACTAACTTGCCTGTGACTTTAGGCAAGTTGTTTCGCATTTGGAGCGCCCAGCCCCGTCTTCTCTGACAGATGGGTACACTGCCCTAGCATACGCTATAGTACCTATTGTAATGCAGAGGGAAGGGCCCTGTGAATTCGTTTTAAGAGGAACTATTCAGAAATTCTGTAGTATTATTTATTGGGGAAAACGGGAAAGACACAAGCTGGCCACAAGATCTCCTACTGAGCCGGTCTTTCAAGGTCAAGGCTCTGTGCTCGGGTGCTTTATGCACATTACATGTAATTCTTACAACAATCCTGCAAAGCAGGTGTCGTTACTGCAATTTTACAGACAGAATTTGAGAGTAAGATTACGCAGCTGGCCACAAGGCCACCCCGATAAGAAAAAGAGTTGAGATTTGAATCCAATTTATTTTGATTCCTAGGTCCCTGCTCTCGAGCAGCCTTACGATCCACCTCTTAGAAGAACCCAGCGTCCCAGTTGGCACCGGCAGGCCTGTGGCATTATTCTCCTATAGGCAGAATAGCTCATTCATGGATGGCTGACATGGGAACACAGGCCAAGGTGCTGTTTGCAGCGGCAATCACCAGGCTCAGTCAGGTCCACAATCTGGACATTTCCACTGGCCACTGCAGACTGCACCTGTGTTTTCCATTGTTTTTTCACAGAAGCCTGGTGATAAAAGCCTCTCTTTTCTAGCCTCTGTGAAATAAATCGAAGCATAGTGTTTACAAAGACACTCCACTCGATCAGGTTGCCGTTGCAGCCTTTGAGTGCTCCGGTCCTGCAGGCAGCACTTGCTTTAATGACCCAAAGGAAAGAACCTTTTAAGAAGATCAAACGAGACATCTGAAATGAAATCTGGCTTCCCAGTCCCATGGGTAGGAAAAGTAGCTTTTACATTTTGATTTAAATTTTGAGAATTGTCTGCCTCTTCAGACTCCAGGGAGAAGATAGAGATTTAGATTGGAATCCTGCCTGGAGATGAAGCTGCATACCGCTAAAGTAACTTACTGCATTGCGGGGAGTGGGGCTGCCTGGTGGTGCAAAAGTTGGAAAGGCTTGGGTTCCCGTTCTAACTATGCCACTGACAAGCTGTGTGACCTTGGAAAAGTGAACTCATCTCCCTGAACCTGTTTTGAACTTGTTTTTTCACCTATAAAATAGAGATTATAAGTCTATTACAAGGTCTAGGGTTCAGGTAGGTTAGTTCACTTTTCCAAGGTCACACAGCTTGTGGGTGGCATACACACACACAGCTTTGAAGGGTATATTGAGAACACAAAGAAAACAAACTCTTTAGCTTATGAATTGATTCATTATGGACCTGTGAACAGTGACCATAATTTAGTTCCACAAATTGGTGTGTGACATTGGGCAAATTACCTTATTTCTCAAGATCTTTGTTTCATAATTTGGAAGAATGAAGAACTTAGGCCAGAATTTTTCTTAAGTTCCTTCTAGCTCAAACATTCTGTGAGTCTATAACTGATCATTTGTTGCTCTACAACCACAAGAATTTTGGTGGTTTTGGACGGACTTCCCAAGTATTACAATGGGTAATAACAGTGGAGGGGCCACACTAAATTCACGCTCTTCCCATTCAGAATGTCTCAGCAATGCCAAGTCTGAGTCTATATTTTGGAAGGTATGACGTGAGTGTCATGCTTATATGACTACTTACCCTTCCTCCCACCCTCCTCTTTCCTGGCTCAAATTCCTTCAATAGCTTCCTCTTCACTACTGTATCCAATTTAACCACCGCCTGGATTTCCTAACTCTTTATTTTGTATCAAATTGGCTTCAAACTACACTACAAAGAGCTCTCTCCAGCATACTACATTTTCTTCTACATGTACTGTAAGGAAACACTGTCAAAGATTTGAGAACTATTTGGCTATTTTGAGGTTATCATTCAGTAATTAAGAACTACCTGAAATTCTAGGGAGAGTTGGAGAAATCACAGGCATGCAATATTTTTCTTTTTCTTTCGTTTTTTTTTCTCTTTTTTTTGAAAAGGGAGTAGCATTCAGGAAACTTCCAGTGAGCCATCAGAGACAATAGTTAGAATGATACAGATTTAGTGTCTCATTGAAATGGGCCCTGGTTATTTCTGCGAACTCCCCAAATGGAGCACAGATGGTAGTATTTACATGCACACAGGCCTTGTCATTACAAAAGATGACAAAGTACTTGACAAAGTCTTTGTGGTCACTATGCTACAAAGTATCCAATGGGGAGATAAAAGAGTTGCACTTGAGAAATTGAACAAATGTGTAGAGAAGGAAAATGTTGACTAGTAACACTAAGAGGAACTCTACTTTTCTCAAAAGAAACCCAAGAGATTTAAGATAAAAGAACAGACTAGATTTTGATGTTAAATAATTCCTGTTCTCATTCATGGAACAATTTTTTGAGCATTCACTATGTACTTGACAGCATTCTAGTACTGTGGGGAACACTAAGATGGATAAGACAGAGTATCTGTTTTTGCAGTTAGAAGAACAAAAAAAAAAAAAAAAAAAGAATACCCCTTTCTTCTCTTTTTATTTTTGGAAGCAATTGAAAATAAGAGAATTCATCTGGCAATCAAAATAGTAGCTTTATTGCTGCCCTGGCTGGGAGGATCAGTTGGTTGGAGCATCATCCCATGCACCAAAAAGGCTGTGGGTTCGATTCCCAGTCAGGGCACATACCTATGCTGCAGGTTCGATCCCCAGTTGGGGCATATATGGGAGGCAGCCAATCGATGTTTCTCTCTCACATTGATGCTTCTCTCTGTCTCTCTCTCTCTAACTTCCTCTCTCTCTAAAATCAATAAAATCATATTCTCGGGTGAAGATAAAAAAAAAGCGTTATTGTTGATAACGCTGATGGGAGAACATGGACAAATGGACTTGGTGATTCTAGAACTTTGGATACCTGCTCTAAGAAGAGTTCGGGTTGGTAGAGCAGACACATATAGAATTATTATTGTCTAACTTGTCTTACCTTTTGAACCTAAACCGGTAGCTTTTTAATTGATTAGCTCCACTTTATAAGATTTATAGCACCTACTAATCAGATAAATCAATTATCTATGATCATTGGGAAAAATGAATAAAGAGAAATATGGACTGAGACTCAAGTGTTATATCAGTGGAAGTAGCCTCCTGGAATTTTTGAGATAAGAGGAATAAATATCTTCACCTAATATACTCCAGCTCTTTTTCTCCTAACCCATGGCCTTACTCTGTATTGTATGGTAAAATGACAGTGTATTTGTTCCTGTCAGCAGAAGAGATAGTCAGTGTAGCAGGGAAGCCCAGCACTAGTTACTCTTTCATTTTGGATATCTTCTTGGGACCACTGATGGGGAGTTTAGTTTTGGTCATTAGATGGCCTTTGAAAAGGGTTAGTACTTTAGACTAACATGTACTTCTTATTTTATATCTTTTATTAAATTGCATTCTCTCATATTATTCAACATCAGAAGTTGTGAAATAAACCCAAATAACCTCAATTTGGATAGAACCCTGTGGTCACCACTAAATTCCTAGGGATAAATAAAAGTACAAAAATCTAATTCTCTTGTCCTCTTGATAATATTTAAATTAATGGAAGACCAAAAAGCTGCTTAAGGACTTCAGTAGATAAAATTTGAAAGTTGTGAACTTGATATGAAAAGAGGTGACTTGTAGACTTGTACTTGCTCTAAGCAAGTCTTTGTATATCAGCACTTCATTTCCATCATGTGGTCAATTTGTGACCTTTTTTTTCTAATGAGTGGAGAGGAAATAAATCTAGCTAATGTTTACTGAGTACTTTCCACATGCAAGTTACTATGGGTAATGCAGAGATGACTAAAGACAGAGCCCTTGTCCCTCAGGGATTTACAACCAAGTAAACTGGGTACATTGGAATAGTAGGTTGGCATGGAAAGGCAACAGTAGGTTGGCAAAGAAGGGTTTCTTTTTCTGCATCAACCTAAATCACAAATATAATGTCTTATTGTTTTTTTTCAGCTCTACACACACAGTCTCAACATATTAAGCTTAATAACATCCTTGTGTCATTACATATGTATTTTCTTTCAGAAATGACCCCCTTTCTGTCTTTTCAGACACACAGCTATTAAAACCTAGTTTAATTATTACTTCTTTGATGAAAATTTTGTTGATTTTCTGGAAGAAGATATCTAGAACTTCTAGTGAGCTCCCATAGTACACTTAAAAAAAACAAAACTCCATTATAGCACTTATCCCCCTTTTTATTATTTTATTATTATTATTTTTTTATTAATTTATTTTTGTTACAGATGTTTCACCTTTTTTCCCCGTTGACACCTTCCTCACCATTCCCCCCCCCACCCCGTCCCCAGCTTTGTTGTCCATGTCCATTGGTTATGCGTACATGCATATAAGTTCTGTGGTTTATTTCTTCCCTCCCCCCACCCCCTCTTCTGAGGATTGTCAGTCTGTACCCTACTTCCACATCTCTGGGTCTACCCTGTTCCTCAGACTGCTATGTTCATTATATTCCACAAATAAGTGAGATCATGTGATATTTGTTTTTCTCTGCTTGGCTTGTTTCACTTAGTATAATACTCTCGAGGTCCCTCCATGTCGTCTCAAAGGATAAGAGATCTTTCTTTCTTACAGCTGCATAGTACTCCATTGTGTATATGTACCACGGCTTTTTTATCCATTCATCTACTGATGGACACTTGGGCTGTTTCCAGATCTTAGCTATTGTAAATAGTGCTGCTATGAACATGGGTGTACATATATTCTTTCTGATTGGTGTCTCAGGCTTCTTAGGGTATATTCCTAGAAGTGGGATCACTGGGTCAAATGGCAATTCAATTTTTAATTTTTTGAGGTAACACCATAGTGTTTTCCATAGTGGCTGCACCAGTCTGCATTCCCACCAGCAGTGTACTAGAGTCCCCTTTTCTCAGCACCCTCGCCAACACTTGTTGTTTGATGATTTGTTGATGGCGGCCATTCTGACAGGTGTGAGGTGATACCTCATTGTTGTTTTAATTTTCATCTCTCTGATGATTAGTGATGTTGAGCATTTCTTCATATGTCTCTTGGCCATTTGTATGTCCTGTTTGGAGAGGTGTCTATTTAGGTCCTCTGCCCATTTTTTAATTGGGTTCTTTGTCTTCCTTTTGTTGAGTTGTATAAGCACTCTATATATTTTGGAGATTAACCCCTTATCTGATGTATCATTGGCAATTATGCTCTCCCATACAGTGGGTTCCCTTTCCATTTTGATGGTTGTTTCTTTTGCTGTGCAGAAGCTTTTGAGTTTGATGTAGTCCCATGTGTTCATTTTTTCCTTTGTTTCTGTTGCCTTAGGTGATGTATCAGTGAAAATTCTGCTGCGTATGATGTCCGAAATTTTGTTGCCTACATTTTCTTCTAGGATTTTTATGGATTCACTAGTCACATTTAAGTCTTTTATCCATTTTGAGTTTATTCTTGTGTATGGTGTCAGTTGATGGTCTAGTTTCAGTTTTTTGCATGTAGCTGTCCAATTTTCCCAACACCATTTATTAAATAGGCTGTCTTTACTCCATTGTATGCTCTTGCCACCTTTGTCAAATATTAATTGAGCATAGTGTCTTTGATCAATTTCCGGGATCTCTGTTCTGTTCCACTGGTCTATATGCCTGTTCTTGTGCCAGTACCAGGCTGTTTTGATTACAGTAGCTTTGTAGTATAACCTGATATCCGGTTTTGATCCCACCTACTTTGTCCTTCTTTTTCAAGATTGCTGTGGCTATTCGGGGTCTTTTTTGGTTCCATATGAACTTTTGAAGTATTTGTTCTAGTTCTGTGAAATATGTCATTGGCATTTTGATGGGGATTGCATTGAATCTATAGATTGCTTTGGGTAGTATGGACATTTTAATGATGTTAATTCATCCAATCCATGAACAAGGTATGTGTTTCCACTTTTTTAGATCTTCCTCTATTTTTCAAAGTCCTGTAGTTTTCTGCAAATAGGTCCTTTACTTCTTTGGTTAAGTTTATTCCTAGTTATCTTAATTTTTTTGCCGCAATGGTAAATGGGATTGTGTTTTTAGTTTCTTTTTCTGTGAGTTCATCATTGGTGTATAAGAATGCCGTCAATTTCTTGATGTTAATTTTGTATCCTGCTACTTTGCCAAATTCATTTATTAAGTCTAGTAGATTATTGATGGAGTCTTTAAGGGTTTTCTACGTATAATATCATGTCATCTGTGACTAATGACAGTTTCATTTCCTCCTTTCCAATTTGGATCCCTTTTATTTTTTCTTCATGTCTGATTGCTGTGGCTAAGACTTCCAGTACTATGTTAAATAAGAGTAGTGAAAGTGGGCATCCCTGTCTTGTTCCTATTCTTAAGGGAAATGTTTTTAGTTTTTTTCCATTGAGTATAATGTTGGCTGTAGGTCTTTCATATATGGCCTTTATTATGTTGAGATATGATCCCTCTGTTCCCACATTGCTGAGCGTTTTTATCAGAAATGGGTACTGAATTTTGTTGAATGCTTTTTCAGCATCTATTGATATGATCATGTGGTTTTTATCTTTCATTTTGTTCATGTGGTGTATCACATTTATTGATTTGCGAATATTGAACCAGCCTTGCATCCCTGGATTGATCCCAGTTGGTCATGGTGAATAATTTTTTGATGTATTGCTGGATTCGATTTGCTAGTAATTTGTTTAGGATTTTGGCATCTATGTTCATCAGAGATATTGGCCTGTAGTTTTCTTTCTTTGCAGTGTTTTTTTTCTAGTTTTGGAATTAGAATTATGCTGACCTCATAAAACGAGTTTGGAAGCCTTCCTTCTTCTTGAATTTTTTGGAATAGTTTGAGGAAAATGGGTGTTAGTTCTTCTTTGAATGTTTGGTAACACTCCCCCATGAAGCCGTCCTGGCCTGGGCTTTTGTTTGCTGAGAGAGTCTTGATTACATCTTTAATTTCCTTACTTGTTATTGGTCTGTTCAAGTTTTCTATCTCTTCCCGATCCAGTTTTGGGAGACTATGTGTTTCTAGAAATTTGTCCATTTCACTTAGATTGTCGAATTTGTTGCCATATAATTGTTCATAGTATTTGTTAATGATCCTTTGTATTTCTGTGGTGTCAGTTGTTACTTCTCCTCTTTCATTTCTGATTTTGTGTATTTGGGTTCTCTCTCTTTGTTTCTTGGTGAGTCTAGCTAAGGGTCCATCAATCTTGTTTATCTTTTTGAAAAACCAGCTCTTTGTTTCTTTGATCCTTTGAATTGTTTTGTTTTGTTTTTTTTTTGGTCTCTATGTCATTTATTTCTGCTCTGATCTTTACTATTCCCTTCCTTCTACTTGCTCTGGTGTTTTCTTTTTGTTTTGCTTTCTAGTTCTTTAAGTTGTGAGGTTAGATAGTCAATTAGAAAAATTTCTTGTTTCTTGAGGTGGGCCTGTAGTGCTATGAACTTCCCTCTCAGAACTGCTTTCGCTGCATCTCATAGATTTTGTGTTGTTGTGTGTTCATTTTCATTGGTTTCCAGGAAGTTTTTAATTTCTTCCTTGATCTCCATGGTAACCCATTTATTGTTTAATAACATGCTGTTTAGCCTCTATGTGTTCAAATGTCTTTGCATGTTCTTGTTGCAATTGATTTCTAGTTTCATGCCATTGTGATCTGAGAAGATGCTTGATATGATTTCAATCTTCTTGAACTTGTAGAGACTTCGTTTGTGTCCTAACATGTGGTCTATCTTTGAGAATGTCCCATGTGCACATGAGAAGAATGTGAATTCTGCAGTTTTGGGGTGTAATTCTCTGTAGATATGTATTAAGTCCATTTGATCTAGTGTTTCATTTAGAAAATCTGTTTCTTTGTTAATTTTTTGTCTAGAGGATCTATCTAGTGATGTCAGCAGGGTGTTGAAGTCCCCTGCTATGATTGTACTGCTGTCGATTTCTCCTTTGAAGTCCTCCAGAAGATTTTTAATATATTTTGGTGCTCCTATATTGGGTGCATATATGTTTACCAAGGTTATATCTTCCTGTTGGATAGATCCTTTCAATATTATGTAGTGGCCTTCTTTGTCTCTAGTTGTGGCCTTCATTTTGAAATCTATTTTATCAGATATGAGTATTGTTACCCCAGCTTTTTTTTCCTTTCCGTTTGCTTGGAAGATTTTTTTCTATCCCTTCACTTTCAACTTATGTGAGTCTTTTGTTGTGAGGTGGGTCTCTTGTAAACAACATATATGTGAGTCATGCTTTCTTATCCAATGAGCTACTCTGTGTCTTTCAATCCATTTACGTGTAATCCATTTACATTTAAGGTGATTATTGATATGTACTTATTTATTGGCATTTTTGTTTAGTGTGGTTCTATTTTTCTTCCTATTTCTTCTACTAATTACAGCAGTCCCTTTAACATTTCTTGCAGTGCTGGTTTGATGCTGATATATTTCTTCAGCCTTTTTTTGTTTTTTGGTCTGGGAAGCTCTTTATTTGGCCTTCTATTTTGAATGTTAGCTTTTCTGGATAGAGTAGTCTTGGATTCAGATCCTTGTTTTTCATGACCTTGATTACTTCATGCCATTTCCTTCTGGCCTGTAGTGTTTCTGTTGAGAAGTCAGCTGATAGCCTTATGGGGATTCCTTTGTAGGTAACCTGTTGCTTATCTCTTGCTGCCTTTAGGATTCTCTCTTTGTCTTTAATTTTTGGCATTTTAATTACTATGTGTCTTGGTGTGGGCCTGTTTGGGTTCTTCTTACTTGGGACTCTCTGTGCTTCTTCAACTTGAATGCCTTCTTTCTTCACCAAATTAGGGAAGTTCTCTGTCACCATTTCTTCAAATATATTCTCTAACCCTTGCTCATTTTCTTCTTCGGGGACTCCTATGATGCAAATATTATTGCATTTCCAGTTGCTCCACAGTTCTCTTAAGCTGTCTTCCTGTTTTTTTAATTGTTTTTTCCTTTTGGTTTTCTGATTGGCTGATTTTTTTCTACCCTGTCTTCTAATTCACTGATCCAGTCCTCAGCTTCCCCTACTCTGCTGTTTAGTCCTTCCAATGTGTTCGTCATTTCTGCTATGTCATTCTTCATTTCCAATTGGTGGTTTTTCATTTCCAATTGGTTGATTTCCAATGTTTCTATATCTTTACTCATGGTGTTGATGTCCTTACTCATGCTGTTGAGCTTCCTCAAGATCATGGCTCTGAACTCTACCTCTGATAACTTGCTTAAGTGCATTTCATTTATCTCATCTTCAGTAGAGTTCTCTTGTTCTTTCATTTGGGATTTGTTTCTTTGTTTCACCATTTTGGCTGTCTCAGTGGGTTTTGGAGACTGCCAAATTTTCCCTGTGGATGTTGGTGATCTGCTGTTTGTGGCTCCCTCTACTGGATTTGGATGAGCATGGGAGGACCCATGTTAAACACCACTGTCAAGTCTTACTTTCCTGGGTAGATTTGCAAGCCCAGGGAAGGTTCAGTTATCCTCTCGCTTTTTGCCTGGAGGTTAATAGTCTCAGTTACTTGAAGAGCCTTGGGTTCTCAGTTGAGTGAAAAACTCCCTCAGGTGTTCAGCGTAAGAGGATTTCCCGAGGGTGGGGCAGATGCTGGTTGTTAATGAGCCTCAATTTGCATTTCTTTGGCCCAGCTGGGTGGGGTTGAATCTCCAAGAGAGGGGTTACTGCTTCTCCACAGAACTTCAGGAAGGAGCAAGATGGCCACCGTCCTGCGTGGCCTCAACTCAGCAAAAGCTCTGAGCGCCCTCCAAATCCTGAGTGTCCCCACACAGTTCCAGTCCAGTCCACCCTCCCTCTGCTGGAGCCCAAGGTGGGTGGCTGTAGCTAATTTAGTGCTCTGTTTTGGCCCTCTGTGCTGTGGAGCTGGCTTGGGATTTTAACCCGAGGGCGCTGCTCACAGCTAAGACTGCTGCTGTCCGTGAGCTCCCAGCCCCCCTCTCGCGCCTCCACAGACCTGGCAGGCTCGATTCAATGTCCCTGGTTTTATGGTCCTCTCAAGCTGCTTTTCTGTTGCTTTTCCCCGATGATTTGTCTTTATTTTAGTTGTAATTCCAGTTTGGTCCTGGAAGATCGTCTGCGTAGCTTCCATTCACTCCGCCACCATTTTGGAATCTCTTTATCCTTCCTTTTAAAAATAAGAAGATTTCTTCTTGTTTGTTCATTCTTCTATGGTGGATTGTGATGATGGCTTTGATTCTTTACCTCTCCCTATATTGGTGTCCTTTACCATGTGATTTTAAGGGTCCTTTCACCACAAGGCTAAGTTCATTTATTTCATTCTGAGTTTGGCTGTGTGACTTGTGTTGGCCAAGGGGATGTTAGCAGTCATGACACAGAGTCTGGAAAAATACTTGAGTATTTTTGGTTGTGCTCTTATGCTTCTTCCATTCCTTGAGAATATGCCCAGGTGAGCCCCTTGGAGAATGAGAGACATGTGGAACTTACCAATTTCTTCCAATTTTACCAGCCAAAGCCAGCCTAGATCAGCCAATAGGCAGCTGAGCCCTAGACATGTGAACAAACCCAGCCAAGCACAGAATAACTGCCTTACATACAGTCCAGACTATATCACTGACCTGCAGGCTTTTCACTTTACACCACTGGGTTTTTGAGATTAAATGTCAGATGACTAGTTTGTGGAAAGAAATAACTCATCCCTCTTCTATTTCTTCCATTAGACTGCAAGTTTTCTGAGAGTAGAAATTATGTTACATTCATCTTCTTTTCTTCCCCAATACCTAGCATAAAAAGGATATATTTGTTTGCTGAGTGAAAGAAAACCTAGATAAATAAATTAGTATTATACACCCAAATTAGAGCTTACTCCAAAGTTGATTACATTTGGCTTTAAAATATAAAATAATTTTTTTTTTTATCATTGTAGCCTATTTATTTTTCTAATGTTTTCCTTAGGCTAACATTTATGATGTTTTTGTACCTTAGATCAAAATTTGAAGAAGACTAGGCCCCTAAGAAATAAAGAAGCCAGAGAAAACAAGTTGGGGATGAAATAAAATTTCACTGTTAATCAGCTAGCTGACCGTATGAAATAAATAATTCACTGGTCCCAGTTGTCCCCCTTTCATGTAGCCATCAACCATTTTCACCCTATATAAATGGCTGTGGCACGACACTGAGATAGTTCAGGTTATTATTAAGGTAAACCCAAATATTTAATTTCTGCTTGCTTAGATACACTAGAAGGAGCACAGAGTTGCCAGTTAAAGAAGCAGAATCAAGTAATGTAATATTTGTCTGCTGGTCTCCTAGTGATAAGGTAGCCCAAATGGCTGAAAGTTGGGTTTCAGGGATGATTTGTCAGTTTTTGATGGAAGCTGAAACATAAACAGGGTGTTAATTGGAAAATTGAGAGTTCACTATGAATAGGAATCAGTTTTGATGGATGGGTGTAGCCAGTAAACCAAGAGTCCGCACTTCTGTGCGACATGAGGTCGCCCTTGAGCTGTGACGCCCTGCCCTCGACGAGCCATGCATTCATTCCGAACATGCTGCCGAAACAGATCCTACAGGTTTAGGGACAAGAACCAAGAATGATCAGTTCCTTCAGACAAAAAACTAATGTCCTGGCAAACACTAAATAAACATTGCAAGTTAAGATACTTCTAGAGTTTCTTACGAGCTGAGAAAAAAGAGAGAAGAGCCATTTTTGGTAAGGTGTTAAGAAATATGAATTAGGAAATTTACTTAATTAGTTTCTTACCTATCTAATGTTGTCATGCTGGCTTGAAGTGTTCTCATCTGAGAAGTATGAACTTTTCAATACCGATATTTTTCTGAATGTTAGCAGAAAGAAGCACTGGCCCATTACGGTCCTCCTCTGGCTTTTGTGACTGCATTCTTGACTTCTGTCTGGTAGCCAGGACATCATGGTGTGGGTTGGCATTTTCATACTCCTAGGTCATTTTATAGTGAGACAATGCCCTATACTTTAACTGACTTGTCAGAATCATAAAGTGAATCTTGTGATTCTTATGGGAAAGCTAAGTTTACTTCAAGGTTTTGGTGGAGTACATTGAAAATGGTCATCACTTATTTATGCTCAGAGCCAGTCAAGACTGTTTTATTATTATTACTATTATTTAAAGATTTTTAGAGTCGAACAAGCAACCCTTCATTGCACAGGAAGTCACCCAACTGAGCCACGCTGGCCAGGGCAAGATTGTTATCTTTATGTCTTGAGCTGGACACAGTCAAATATGAAGGCAGATTTCTGGGAAGAGACTTGGTTTCATGAAAGAAGTATGGGTTTTAGGATAAGACATATCTGCGTTCTAATCTTTGCTCTGCCACTTACTAATTATGCAATCTTTGTTGGTTACATAGCCTAGCTGAAGCTCATTTTCCTTATTTGTGAAATTGGGTTAATATAAGTGTTATGGATTAACACAAGTGAATCATATGTGACAGGCATTCAAAACAAATAGAGTTCTTCCCTTATTCTACAGTTCTTTTAGTTTCCTCATGTTCTGGTCATATAAACTGGAATAATTCAATAAATCACTGGCTGTGAATAAAGGAATGAAAGCCCAGAGCCCAGAATTAGCACAGATTCATTAGTGTAACTCTACACTGAATGGGACCATCTATATACCTCAGTTACAGTCTGGGCCCTGACTGCTGGGGTGCTGGGTTGGATTAAAGTCAGTTGCTGAGGGTGAAACCCAGAGGTGCTAACTCATTAGTAATCTCTTCAGACAGTGAAGACTTGCACATCACTGTTTTTGCTTCTTTGGCTCAAGAGGTTAACGACATTTAAAAAAAGAAGAGTTTTCAAGTACTTGATGATTTCACTTGAGCTGGAGAGATAATCTGCTCCACCTTTGGCCCAGTGAAATGTGAAATGCAGAAATGTAGCATAGTCATTTAACCCCAACCTTCTCAGAGAAACTTGCTCAAACACACACACACACACACACACACACACACACAACACACACACACCACATATACACTGTAGTTATTTACATTTGAAAAAACAATTCTATTTTCAATCTGAGACAAGTGCTTTTAAATGTAAACTTTATTGCCCATTCCATTTCTACCGAACATTGAGCTTCAGAAACAGCATTCAGGGAAATGGTAAA
Source organism: Tadarida brasiliensis (assembly GCA_030848825.1). Lineage (NCBI taxonomy): Eukaryota > Metazoa > Chordata > Mammalia > Chiroptera > Molossidae > Tadarida > Tadarida brasiliensis. The sequence goes on along the minus strand of CM061260.1, from coordinate 41,506,145 downwards.
ATGTGTGTGATTTGAAGGAGAAAATGTGCCCACGGTGGAATATATGCAAAGGAGTCCTCACAGATGGGAGACAAAGGATTGTTTAACTACCAAATTTGGTAGGATAAGATGCAGATCTAATTTCTAACTATTATAGGTCACGAGACTAAAAACAACAAAGAATGCTTTCCTTTCCCTCTTTCTTTCCTCCTCCGAAGTCTGGGCACAGAGTCTGGGAAGCTAGCTGTGTGCTGACTGCCACCGCCTGCTATCCACGGAGTTCCACACCGGTGGCTTGATCAGCTTGCTCTCCCCCTCTGAACGTGGATTGCTATGAGACTTAAGAGAGGTGTATTATGGCCGTAGGACCTGAATGAAGACAGAAAAAGTCTCTTTGCAGAGGATTTTGGTCATAAGTAATATGCATTTAAATTCTTGTTTCAAATCGTAAGAAGACCAATAAGGGGTCAGTAGAGAGCAGGCAGAGAGAATGGTAAAACTTGCTGTAAAAGTGGGTTTTTCTGCAACAGCACAGGTATGTCAATGTGAATGAACTTTTAGCTGCCGTATAAACTGATTCTTCCAGCAGAAATTTTCTTGGTACAAAGCAAGAGAGCCTCGGGAAAAAGACTTAGGACTAAAAAAGAAACCCTCATATGCCATTTTATTCTCTCTGTTTTCATAGCTTTGTCACATTAACATTAATGAGGCAAAATGTCTATCAAGCTTTAGAAATATATGAGAAAATTTAAGAAGAATGATTATAGATTCAATTCTGGAAAGATATTCTGGATTGTCAGTTAAATCTTTTTTCTTCTTATTAAAGCTGACTTTTTAAAAAAAAAAAAAAAAAGGAGCTTTTTATATTTTGTGCTATGTGACATAACCTAAAAAATACTTACAAAATCCTGTGATAAAATTTTAAAGTGAAGTGTTTTGAGAGGTAAAACAGAATATGATGTGAGAAATCTTTTGACAGAAAAATGACAGGCAGGTAGACAGGAGAAACTTCTGCATGCTAGATGAAGGGAACACACGCACACACACACACACACACACACACACACACACACACCTACCCCAAAATGATACATCATATAACAATGGGCTAGAATGAGTCATTTTCTTTTTATTTCTTAGGTAAAATCTATTTAATGATTTTAACATTTATCCATTAATTTTTTTTGTTTAAAGTGTAATTTAAAACACTATATCAATCCTCTCAAGGTTAAGACAGGTATTTATTTTAAAATGAAAAAGGAGTACAGATTTCCAGCCATATAAGTCATAATACAGAAGAGATGTATAGTTGGAGACTTTCTGGGGAAATGTTTTTTGTGCCATTACTCCTCTTGACGAAGGCTTGTAATGATGATAAACCTCTATTCCTACCAGGGAAGAAAAGCATTTCAGAACAAATGTAAAATTTTTCTTTCAGGTAAAAGCAACCAGTTCTGTAATTTAATTCTATTCTAAGCCAATGTCTCGAATTTTAGAGGCAAGGTGAAAAAAATCTCCATGGTGTTCAGTAAATTGGTTTCAAAATTTTCCTGTGGGGGATGAAAGGCACTTTCCCTTAAGAGAAGATTTAAATCTAAACCTTTCTTACCACTGACTTGCTTGAGTTTGTGACAGAAGAGAAAGGCATATGAAAAAGTGAGTTGGTTTCATCTGTTCTTTGACTGTTATGATGTCAGGATTGCATATTTAAAAAAGTTCTCCCCAAAGGAAACGTGTATTTATCTGTCATGATGTTGTTTATTAAATTATATTACATTATTCAAATATCCATTTTTTCAATAATGCCAAGTCTCTTTCCATAATCACAGTAGATGTGCAAACTCGATGGCTACTCGTAAGGTTATGAGCGGACAAGGGAATCCGGATTCAGAGACTTGGATCTCCCAAGATGCACCAGATCACAGCACTTTTTTTCTGCTTGTAAGATTAGAGCCTATAATATGAACAATGGAGACTGTAATTAAAACATGCTCAGAGGTTTCAGAATGTTAGGCTGATTAAATGTCCCATTCATTATCTGGTAATAGTTTGGTATTTTGAGAGCTAAGTTATTCCAAAGCAATAAAAATGAATGACCTCTGTTTCTTCTCAGAATGATTACCCTGTTATACCAGTTGATCAGTTACCAATTACTAGGCATTCTGACAGGCTCAATCTCCTTGTGTTATTAGAGATGAGAAAGCAGAGACTCAGAGATTTTTTTTAGAAATTTGACCAAAGTCATGCAGTTGAGTCAGGATTGAACCCAGGTCTAGAGTTTTTCAAAATCTCATGGTGTTTCACTACATCACATTGCCTTCCAAACCAAGAGAAAAAAATAATAGTTAAATTTAGCTATTCCCCAATACTCCAAACAGTAGTAATTAAAGTTTATTTATCTTTTTTTGTCATAGTCCACATTTACATGCCAAGATCTGTATAGCAGCTCCATGGTTTTGGGGACTCAGACTCTTTCTAGCAAGTTGCTCTGTTGTCACTAGGGTATCTTGTCCTTGTCCCTGTGATTCAAAGGGATTTATAATCGTGTCTGTCTTCAGCTCATGGAAAAGGGGCTGGGGAATGTAGGAGAGGCGAGAAGGCATGGTGTTTCCCTTTAAGGGTACAATCACTTTTACTCATATGCCATTGACTTGAACTTACCAATACGGTCACGCCTAGTTGCAAAGGAAGATGGAATAACCACGAGACTAGATAAAACTAGGAGGTTCTATTATTATGGAAGAAGGGAAGAATAGTTATTGGACATAAATTAAGGACCATCATAGGGACTTTTCATATGATGGAGTTGACCTGTTTCATTTTAGTGAAGATTTGAAGTTCCAGAGAGACTGTAAATTAGCTGAGGTCATACACAAGTTGGTGGCACAACAAGTCTAGAATCCAGTTGTCTTGACTTTCAGACCTGTGCATTTTCTACCATATCAGATTAGCTCTACAGCTTCACTGCTGCTGGTGGAAGAAAAATACCGACCAAATTGGACCACTGGCGTATGAATTATGTTCATTAACACACAAAACATTCCCAAAGAATCGAAAGATACTTTGTGTTCCTCTTCCATGAGTTAATGTGAAAATACATAAATATTTGTATTTCTTTGAAGATTTTTGGAAAGGGTTTTTAAAAAGCATTTATGCATAGCTGTAGAATGTAGTGTGGAGGAATTTAGTGTAATTTTCTAATAGGCAGAGAGAGTGATTAAGTTCTGAAATTTATTACTCGGTGCATTCCACTTAGAATGCCTGACAGATCATTGGAATTTAATTTTAATTAAAAAGACAGTGCATCATAGTCTAATAATCTATAGCAGTGATTTTCAACCTTTTTCATCTCATGGCACACATAAGCTAATTACTGAAATTCTGCAGCACACCAAAAAAGATATTTTTGCCAATCTGACAAAAAATAGGTATAACTTTGATTCATTTATACTGGACGGATTTATTGTGTTGGCTGTTGTCATTTTTTTATTTGCCAACCTAAGGGCAAATAGGTCAGTGCCCCTGACTAAATAGTCAGGTACTGCATGTTTTAAAAATTCTTGTGGCACACCAGTTGAAAATCGCCGATCTCTAGTCTCACACTGCCATGAATTTTTTGGAAAGCAATACTGAAATAATTTTTGGATATTGAAATGTGTTCAACCCATGGATTAATTTAAAATTTATATGTTCAACCCATGGGTTAATTTACAATTTAATTCTGATGCTTTAAAGACCTAGGCTTTGTGAGCACACAGGTTAAGAAAAAAAATTGAATTTGCTGTGACATAGCAACCGAGTGCAAACCTGCCTCCCACCCCCGAAGGAGTGGTTGAATGGAGGACAGACTGTGCAGACACAGGGAGCAAAAACAAACACCAAAGTGGGACTAACTGTTCCAGCTACTGCAATCAGCTTTCCACTATCAGATGCTTTTATTTACCGAAGCATCACTTGTTTGGTCTTGCCTGAATGGTTTGTGTGAATGTTCATCAATACCACTAGCAATATTTCCTGTGTGTACTGTGCTTTATGCCTTATAAAGTGCTTTACTTTATGAGAAGTAATTTCATCTAAGAAACAATCCAGTGAGACAGATGAGGGCGAAGCAATGATTCTCATTTGTACAGATAAGAAATCCATCATAAGAGAAGTCATTATGAGATGTGTTGTTGATTAATGCAAAAGCAACAAAAGGGAGAGTCATATTTGACTATGAGTTTAATGTTTGTCTTTGAGACAGGGTGGTTTGGGTGTGTAAATGTGTTTCTGGTATGGAGGGCAGGTAGCAAAGTTGGAGTCATCCTGTGGCTATGTCTATGGAATGAAGACACTATCCATTCCAGTAGTTGTATGTTTTACAAAGCTAGACCTTTGGTTCTGATTGGGAGATCTATGTTGTTTAAATATGAGAATTTTTGAGAATTTCAATACTGTGGGGCTGGAGTATCCATGCTAAGTTTTACATTTCTTCCCTTTCTTTGTGTCAGCATCTTTACCATGCCAGAGCCCCTGCTGTCCTGCGGTTCCTTGTTATAGTACTTTGCCTCTGCACACTTGGTCACCGCTCCATTTTCTGCTCAGTTTAACAACCCTACATGGCCATCCTGTCTACATTTCAAAAGATTGCCCATGACCAGGAGATACAGATGTAAATATAGATATAGACAGATGTAGACATAGACATAGATATTCAGATACTTTTTACTGAAAGCTCACAGTCTGTGTGGTCATGTGGCCAACACAAGATTTTCCCTTTATGATATGGTAAAGAAAGAGGAAATTTGCCATTTTCCTTTAGGTCCAGTTATTTTGACCTCTCAAGAGGTCAGACTTAGCTATATCAATGGCATTGATCAATTCTATTTTAAACACTCTGAGAATGAATTTGTTAATACTTTGGCTTCTCAGTGACCAGTACTGACACTACTCTAACTTTTTTGTCTCTGACATTTTTGCAAGCTGAATGCTCACAGGGACTTTGGCTTTGCTTTGGGTCATCTTGATTCTCTTTGGCATGATGTCTCAAGACTCTTCCAGTTTGGTTTACTACCAGACAATAAGGCTCAAGAAGTAAGAACTGTGTATTAAGTTTTAGTTGTAGCCTTGGACAAACTTACCAGCTTTCTATGCTCGCTGTCCACCCTTTTCTCCATGCTCACATCTGTCAAACAAGGATTAGGGGACAAAATCATTTTTCACTTCTGTAGGCCAAGAACTTCCATGGTACAGTGTACAATAGGTCTTATCCTCACTTTGGGGTTGTTCGCTGGCTGGAATTCAGCCTCTATGGAGGGTCTTCGGTATCCTCAAACTCTAAGGATCTAACTGGTTGTGTTCCTACTTCCCTGTCAAGGTCCTAGTGCCTGGAAACTACCCACTGATTTGCTGGTGATTTCACTCATTAACCTTTGGAGAGAGCGACCTGTGTTCTGCTCTCTGCTTTTTGAGAAGAGGTGCTTGAAGACCTGAATTTGGCTCATAAGGGAGTTTCCCTTATGAGTTTTTGAGATTGGCACTCTGGTAAGATTTTCATGGTGGAAGGATTAAAATCCATTGTATAAGCATAAAAGAAATATCTCAGGGTGGCTGAAACTTTGATGTCTTCGTCAAGTCACCCAGTAAAGACTGACTATGGACTCAAGTCATAGACTAGGAAAGAGAGTAGTATTTTGGGGTTATATTGTTTATTTTTTCTATGTCTAATTATATCTGGATATTTTTAGACAGTTTTTTGGGTGAGTATTCAATATGATGGCTTTGTTCTGAATCTGCCAGAGAAGGGGTAACTCTGTTACTCCAGTAAAATTAATTTGTTGATAATTTGTGAAATAAGAGAAAGAGATAATTATTGGAAGCTTCTTTCTTGATAGTTATTTTAAAGATTTAAAAATATATTTTGATAAAAAAAATTTAAGGAATTTATAAAGGTAAAAGCTAACATTTCATCATTAATGGTGAAACTGAGTAAAAGTATAACCTGAGCGGCGGCACACTTTAAGGATTATTTGAGGTGGGCTCTTCCTTAAGAATAAAAAACAAAAACTATGACCAAATATAAGCAAGAATTTTTATGAACTGTTATTAAAACGAAAGAAACCCTGAAATAACATGTGTTGTCTCCATATTGCACCATAAAATCATATAGGGCTTTGCAATAAAAGGGACAGAATTCCATCTTTTATTGTCTTAGTAAATTTATGGGCAGAGAGTGGAAACTCTTATAGAATTATTGCACATCTCTTGAAATTTAGTTCAATATTTTTCCCCCTTTGCTTCTGAGGACCTGTCCTTTATGATCAGCTGCTCTATTATACATCTCTCCAGACACTTTGCGAAGTGCGCTCTAACAGTGGTGCGCTATTTACATCTAATGATTCTAATTAAGCTTGACAAAAAGCCAAAACTGAGAACTAGGAAGCTTGCCTTCAAATCTGATTTTGGGGAAATCAATTTATCTCAGCTTTTGTTTCCTTGCTTATAAAATCAGGGGCTTGAATATAAACGCAGTAAGCCCATCTCTGTTCCTCTAAGTGTGGATGGGGAAAGCTGTGTTGGAGATGTGATACATGCCTTACTACCTGCACCAAAAGGAACAAAGGTATAGAGAAACCCTGGCTTTGAGGCCTTGGAATAATAGTTCTGAGACTTTAATGTGCCCAAGAATCTATTCTTGGGGGAACTTATTAAAAATTACCTACTTCTGGGACCAACTACAGAAATTTTGATTTTTGAGGTCTGGAGAGGTTTAGGAATATGCATATTTAGCAAAGAGCCAGATGGGTCTGATCTAGGGGATCCTGGCACCACCTCCGGCCTTAAAGACATGTGGCTATGGAGGGAACAGGTAAGCACTCACAAGCTATCCGTTCATAAGATGCTTTCTTACAAGTCTCCGGAGCTCAGCAGATTTTGAGCTTAGTAATTGGTTGCATTTCTGCTGGGTGTGCTTTTGGACGGAGTTTTGCTCCAGGTGGATGGCACAGCCTGAGGTCTGTGTTGTATCGTGTAGTTCTACTTCAGGGCAAGTGCTCCTGCGATTTCCTCCTAGGAGAAGCCTGGCCGCTCTGTCACTCCTAGTATGTGACGCTTCTTATGAAAGCCTTGTTTCTTTTTTATTTTTATTTTTTTATTTTTTATTTAATTATTTTTTTATTAATTTATTTTTGTTACAGATGTTTCTCCTTTTTTCCCCGTTGACACCCTCCTCCCCATCCCCCCACCTGTCCCCAGCTTTGTTGTCCATGTCCATCAGTTATGCATACATGCGCTTAAGTTCTGTGGTTTATCTCTTCCCTCCCCCCCCACCCCCTCTTCTGAGGGGTGTCAGTCTATACCCTACTTCCACATCTCTGAGTCTACCCTGTTCCTCAGACTGTTATGTTCATTATATTCCACAAATAAGTGAGATCATGTGATATTTGTCTTTCTTTGCTTGGCTTGTTTCGTTTAGGATAATACTCTCGAGGTCCCTCCGTGTCGTCTCAAAGGATAAGAGATCTTTCTTTCTTACAGCTGCATAGTACTCCATTGTGTATATGTACCACAGCTTTTTTATCCATTCGTCTACTGATGGACACTTGGGCTGTTTCCAGATCTTAGCTATTGTAAATAGTGCTGCTATGAACATGGGAGTACATGTATTCTTTCTGGTTGGTGTTTCTTATCTCTAACAGGGGGTGGTATAATATGTTTTCCATAGTGTCATTACATCAGAACACATAGGATGTGCATACAAAGCCCTGAGCAGAGTGCCTGGAGTGTAGTAATGCGGAGTAAGTGTTACTATTGTTGTTAAAGGCAACATATCACTTTGACTTAGTAATCAGTTTCTAGTACAATTTACCCTTAAATTTTCAATTCATTGTTCAAGTATCTATTACTGATTTGTTTGCCACGAACATAGCACTCTGATGTCCTGGGGTTGGGTTGCGTGTAAAGAAGAGGTAAATACGAAGATGACCTCAAAGGGATGAAACCAGCTTTGGTACGCTGACCTCAACTAGGCGAAGGGCCTGGAAACTCTGGAAAGAGGAGGGAGGAATTCAGCTTGGCTTGATTCTAGAAGTGTCTGTTCTCAGTTCCAAACTTAGGCTGATGAATCTTCTCAGGTCTGCATCGACCCTGGTCTGAGGTTATAAGGAGGGGCTGCTGGGGAGATTTCAGGAGTTCTCTTATAAATTTCCAAGTAGTAATACATGATCTGTTATGATTTTCCCTGTCAAATGAGTGGTTAATAAAAAAATGTTTTTAAAATAAAATGATCCTCCCCTTTTTATTTATTTAAGACATTTTATTAACCAAATTTTGAATAATCAGTGGGAATAAAAGAGCAAAACACATTCTTTTTTTTTTTTTTTTTTTTTGTAAAACACATTTCTAACTAGGGTGGGGATTAAGGATTTCTTTGAATTTGGTGATGCTTTCTGGTTTCTTGCTGACAGGTCTTCCTAATGAGAGAACACTTCCTTTGACAGACTGCTCAATAACTTTGCAAAACACACAGGAATCACTACCTGGGTTAATGACATAGACCTCATCGAAAATTCTTCCTGAAAAAATGATCTTTTCTCTCTGTCTTTCAGAAGTCATGGATGGAGGGGGAAAGACATTAAAATAAGGTTAACTAGATCTGAGTTTTATGATGCCTGCAAAAATCTGCAACCCAGAGATAAAGAATGCACACTTTGTTGTAAAGAGACACAGTGCTGGCTAAAGAGTAGACACAATTACTTCAGTTAGAAACAGGTGTCCTTAGAGAGAGAGAAGGGACTCAGAACCGTCACGATGTCCTGACCACAGCTTCTGCCTGCTTCATTAGCAATGGGCAACATACTACTTCTAATTAAGAAGTCATTTAAAATAATTTGCAAAGAGCAGTGACATGTCAAGTGTGAAAAGTTCCTCGTAGAGGAGCACGTCAGGGCTAATGATGATGAGACTGACAGCAGTTTGGGACCTCAGAATCTCACTCTGGCAGCTAAAAAGAACACCTAATTAGCACCTGCGGTTCTGTTAAAAGTGAAATAAAGGAACCAATATATGGTCTTGGGCCAGGTAATTTTGAGTGCCACAGAGCCTTCACATGCTCCAGGAATCCCGCTATTCTAAATAAACTAATCAATAACAAAAAGCAAGTTCTACTCACAAAGAAATGATAACCTCAATTGAAATTGCAAAGATAAATAGGTCAGAAAGCAAAGGAAGTGGCCAGATTTTCCGCTAGTCATGTAAGTCAATAGCAGGTGTTCTCTAAGACTGATTTGGATTTCTCTGCTTTGGCTTGTTGAAGACTTTACACTGGTGCATGTAACAGCCTGTTTATCATGGCGAAAGAAGGTGACGGTGGCCTAGCCCTTCAGAGTAGTCTCATTAAAAGGGCTGTGAGTCAGAGTGACCTCTGTTAAAATTTTTAATTTGCCACTCCTTAAATGAATGATCTTGACTCTTTTTGAAAACGTATCTAAGCCTCAGATCCTTCGTCTGTTTGATGAAAATATTAATGCTGATTTCACAGAGCTATTGTGAGGATTGGTTATGATGTATGGTAGTTGCTAAAAAATGTAGCCATTATTATTCATGGTTCCTAACCTGGGGACTCATTCACTCAACAAATATTTTTTGAATGCTCATTATATGCTAGTCTCTGTGTAGATTCTGAATGGCTTTGTCATAAACATCTGCACTATAGTACTTTATCCTCTAGGTGATAATCAATGAACATATATGTAAATGAGGATGGATGTTAAACTTAATATTTAGTTCAAGAAGATATTGTTTTCTGGAGCCAATGGAATAGGTGAAAAATTTCAAAATATGGCAAATATTACCATATTTGAATGCTCCTGTAACTCATTATCCCAAATGAGTCTTGAAGGGTAGAAAATGATTTTCATCATCAAAGAATAAAACTTAATAATATTAACACTGAGGCTATTGGCCTGAATGTGCCATGGATTCTGAAGGAATTCTCCAAAATAAGTTCTCAAATTAGGTTAGTTATGACCCTCTCACTGAAATAATATAGTGTTCTACTTGTTATTTTGAGCAAAAGGTTTTTATAATATGTGTTAGATTTCTATTAATTTGTGTTTGTTTACTTAAAACTCAGACTCAAAACAGCTCACACTATCAGTGGAATTATGGGCCGAGACTCTACTCTGATTTTTATCTAAGTGGAAGGACTTGAGAAGCAAATGACTATGGACTAAATACAAACATGATGATTAATAGCTCATTAGGACTTCTGCTAATTTTCCTGGCAAGCAAGACTTGGTTATATTCTGCTTTAATTTCCTCATTGTAATAATTGGGAAATGAGTATCCTGTGTATACTAGGATTCGTGTTACCTTTGTTTTAATCTTTCAAAAATAACACTCAGCAGTGATTCTCAAACTACAGCTGCATGAGAATCACCTGAAAGACTTACTAAAACACAGATTTTTGGGCCCCACCCTCCAGAGTTTTTGACTCATTAGGCCTGGGGCGGGGCCCGAGCATATGCATTTCAAACAGGTGATGCTGCTGCTGGTTTGAGACTGCACTGTGAGAACCCCTAGATAAGAGTAATCAAGTCTAATTTTGTCAGGTGCTGCAATTATACTGTACCAGCTAGTACTTGGATAAGACTTGATAGCAAATACTGTCCCATAGTGTCTCATTTGATCCTCCCAGTAATTCTGGGATGAAGGCATTATTAGATCTGATTTACAGATGAGAACTGTACCATAACCATTTTCTAATAGGCTGTGAGTTCTTTGAGGCCAGATTTCATATCATATTCGGTTTTGTTTCCTCAACACATAGCAGGGGTCTGGCAATGAATGTTTGTGGAATGAATAGAGTGATTGGCTTTGAGTCCCACAGAGAGATCGTGGTAGAGCCCAGTTTTGAACTTGGACTCCTTAAATCTCAGTCTAGTGCTTTTTTACTCTTGGGTACACAAATCTAAAAGGAAATTTACTCTGATGCTGGAGAAAAAGTAGTTGTTTTTCTGTTTTATCCCAAAATCCTTGGTTTAAAAACTAGCTAGCCAAGGTTATTAAAATTTGTTTTGAACTATACTATTAATCACTGAAATATTAGGTGGACCAGAAAGTAATGTCGTGTTTTTACGACATTAATTCAAATAGATAAATTTTTAACAAGTTTTTATTTTTAATCAATGATGTAATCACCCTCATTATCAACAACCTTTGCCATCTAGTGTGCAAATTTTCAATGCCGGATCAATAAAAATCAATTGGTTTTTGAGCAAAATATCTGGAGATGGCATTTTGGACATTATCCAAATTTTCAAATTTTTTGCCACTTAGAAAATGTAGCGATCGGAATAAATGGAAATCCGATGGCGCAATATCGGGCGAGTATGGTGGGTGAGGCAATACCTCCCACCCCAATTCATTAATTTTTTCCAGGGTTCGTCTTGCGCAGTGCAGTCTTGCATTATCGTGTTGCAGAATAATGCCTTTTCTGGTGACAATCGCTGGGCACTTTTCAATTAAAGATTGATTTACTCTATCCAATTGTTCACAGTAAAGGTCTGCATTCAGTTTGTCCAGGTTTCAGCACTTCAAAATGAACGACCCCGCGAATACTCCACCAAACACACAAAAGTGCCTTTATGGGGTGTAAACCTGGCTTAGCTGTACTTCGTGGTGATTCATTCGGAGAAAGCCACTGCCTTTTGCGTTTTGGATTATCATAGAGGACCCATTTTTCATCTCCAGTAATCAAATGATCAAAAAACGCTTCTGTATTGTGCCTCTGAAGCAATAAGTTACATGTGGTGGACCGGTTAGCTTTGTTTTCCTCGGACAGATTATGTGGGACCCAAACACCTGCTCTGCTTACTGTACCAATCTGCTGCAAATGTTCTTGGATGGTCAACCAAGGTTGGTTAAGAGTGTTTGACAGTTCCTCGATTGCCTGACATGGATTTGCTTCCACTTCCACCCTTAACATGTCATTGTCTAAAGTTGTTGGTCTTCCTGATCGATACGAGTCAGAAAGATCAAAATTACCGAATTTGAACTTAGAAAACCACCTTTGGCATTTACGAACGTCTAATGCACTTGGATAAACATCGCAAATGTTTCTGGTAGCAACTGTTGCGTTACTACCCTTGTGAAACTCAAAAAGCATACAATGCTGGATTTGTACCTCTTCTGGTATTTGGCTGGCCATTTCATTATAAATTGCAAAAAAAATATTAAGATTTAATTATTTATGAGTAAACAAGTCACTCTAACCTTAAAATGTCTTTGGCACGATTTTGAAGTACACAATGAGCTGATAAATGACAACCATATATTGAAACACGCAGAAACGACATTACTTTCCGGTCTCCCTAATACAACAGATTAGTAATGCCTTACACATATATTCTTTTTTCTTTATTGTGACTTCTTTACCAAATGTGGGCAGTCCTCACTCTGTGCAGTAGTTCAGGACAATACAAATACTTGTGCAAGCTAAAACCATAAAAAGTGATCTTCACAATCAATGGGGAATGTTACGTATAATTTTGGTCAAGGCATTAAAGATGCTGTTACTGTTGGTTATAAATATATATGAAAATAAAAAAGATATATTCTTTAATACATTACAACTTAGAACATTAGAAATATTGGGAATTATTCAATTGAGAATTTTTTTTTGTAAATAGCTTATCAAGCAGAGTTTGAACAGTCCTTGCTTTCTTATCATACAACTTACGAAAGGGGCCTTTTTTTCCTAACGCCTTGGAAAACTGTAATAGTTCTTTCTCAGTTTGGATCAGTTTCCAACATTTTATCCTTTACACTGTCAACATTGTAAAATACCTCTGAGAGTTCTTTTAATGTGAAGTTTTTGCTGACATCACACCCTCTGGAACATCTTCCTCCTTTTCATCTCAACCATCTTTCTCATTTTATTGGTAGAGTCTCCTTCATTAAGTATCTCTGGCTTCATAGATAGAGTCTTGAATGGTGGCAGTGTCAACATACACTTCATAAAAGCATCTTCATTTGAGCCACAGCTTCACCAGATATCTTAACGTTAATCAATTCATGCCGATTCATGAAACAAGGAAACCAGCCTTTATTGACAGTTAAAGTTTCTTCAGCCCCCTAGTAATTATAGTTTTCTTTCAATGTGGCAACTAATTTCATTGCTTTGGTAGTCAAACTGATTGAGTTTTGTTTTTTATTACAGTCTTCAATGCAAAGTAGAAGGAAACACCTCACTTCAAGCATTAGTAGCATTCTGTTCCTAATGCAATTGAACTAAAAGATGTTGAATTGACTTTACCATCTTTTACATTATTTATTGGACTTTTCAATATGGGTTATATGGCACCTTCTTGCAGGCCTAGATCCTATTCTCCCTTTATCAGCATTTTCTAATAACATACAATTTTACTTCACTTTTCCTTGCACATTCTTCTTTGTCAGCCAATTCCTTCTTTTGATTATCCATTTATGTGTCATGTGGGTTTATCACTCGTTGACAAGGAGGCAACAGAGCCACATGATTTACTATCTTTGTGTGAACTGAATAATAAATGTGATGACAAGTAATTGACAGGTTATGAAAGAAGTGATGTAGTCAGTCACTGATTGTGATGCTCTTTGGTTTACATGGAGTGGTCTGAAGGGCCAGCAGTGAAGTCTGTACTTTCTGCCTTCTCTACGCACAGTTCATAGTCTGCGTTGAAGATTGGAGCCATGTTATTGGGAGATGAATAGCATTTAACTAAACCATGGTAAATAAATTTTGAGCATATTGGAACTATGCAATGTGAGCACTGCCTAAAATATGAAAAGTTTTTCTGCATACCGGATACAAAATTGAGCCATCCACTGTAAAATAGTGCCTGCCTATATTTTCCAAGTTGTTTAAAGAAACAACTTTCTTTTGCCTCCAGATGAACTGATTAGATTAAGAAAGGCTTGCATATTCTAATATAGTTTAAATACATCATGTGTTTAAGAGGGAGTAAAAGAGAGATCTATTAACTATTTGTTTTTTGAAAATTCAATATAACACTATAATTTACTCAATCTGTAGAGATCATTTAAAAGTTAGATGGAATATACGAGGACTAGGTTAAGATTTGATATTTATGTTTTGTGCTACTCTAATCTTCTTCCCGTGATGTTTCTTCCTCATGATTATTTCAGTGGTACGAATAAATGGACAACGTTTTCAGCCAAACTAGGTGGGCTAGGCTCTTTGAAGGAGGGGGCATTTAGACTCTAAAAGATCATTTGTCTAAGTCACTGAGTTTCTATTTTTTTCTATGCAAGGATTTTATTCACTGTGCTATGCTCTTTTGTGGTGGAAGAGCTGGAGAGGATTTTAGGCATTTATTTATTCATTCACTGCCTAGAAGAGCGCTTGGCACATAGTTGTCATTCTATAAACACATATTTTATTGAGCCCATACTGGGCCCTGGGAATGCAAAGATAATTCAGACATTATCCTTGTGGGCACCGAATAGAGCTCTCTGTACCATGACTTTCTGCTGAATCTCCAGTATTGTGCAATGATAACACTAATGGAATTTCTAATTTATGCAGTGTCTGCAATGTACTGGCAACGCTATTAGACCTTTGCTGACATTATTGCTGTAGTTATCTGAAGCCAAAATTGGATATGGAGGTTCTACTTTCAAGGTGGTTCACTCACACGTCTGGCAAGTTTTGCTAGCTGTTAGATAAGGGACTCTGTTCCAATCTGCTGGCCTCTCCATGGGGCTACTTGAGTGGCCTTACAATATGGCCACTCAATCACCCACAAGAGAGAGTGATCCAAGAGGTCAAGGCAGAAACTGCAGTGTTTGTTATGCCTAGCAATGAAAGTCATACATTGTTAGTCCCGCAGTATCCTATTGATCACACAGGACGCCACACAAGGGTTTCCATACAAAGGACGTGTTTATATCTATGAGATATAAATTATTATCATCCCACTTTACAGATGAATAAGCTATGGCACAACTAGTAAGTGGCAGAACAGAGATTTGAAGGCAGGCTTTCGGGCTCCAAAGTTCATATTCTTAACCATCACACTATCATATAAACTATACTTTTCATTTTGGCTATCATGATTGGATATTGTTTCCATAGTTGCTGGGTGTTTTTGAGCTCTTCATTCTATTTTCTTGTTGTATTTGTCATCCCCAACGGGCAGTTCCACATTGTTTTTTATAACTGTTGCTTTATAGCTTGATATCTGGGATGATTCCTTCACTTTACCTTTCTTCTTTGAGAGCCTTAGCTATTCTGGATCACTGTACTTCTATACACATTTTAGAATAGCCTGGAATATTCCATAAGGAACCTTGCTGGTGCTATGATTGGAATTGCACCGAACCTATAGATCAATTTAGGAAGAAATGACGTCTTTAAGATACTTTGTCCTGCTATCCTCAAACGCTGGATTCTTGAACATGGCAGATATGTCCATTGACCTCTCCTATGTTTTCGCAGATCTGGTGTCTCATTTTCTGTCGGTCCCCTCAGGACGGTGCGTGGGTAGGTTAGCTTTGTTAGTGCAGCAGTCACTTCGGCTTGGCAGAAATTGTTGCCACTTCGGTCTTCTGCTTGTCCTCATTTCCCAAGTTAGAAAGAAGTGTTGCCCCATTTGTATTTTCTTCACGGTAACCTGTGGTTCTTGGAAAATTCCTGTCATCCTTACTTTTCTATTTTTACAGCCCTTTACATCCTGCAAATACCCTGAGATCACTTCAATTTTCTGCTTATTATATCTCCCAACCCTAAGGCTCCTTCTCACCTTTCCAGGTTATTGGGGGTTTTAAACAGGTTTTGTCAGATCCGCCTAGAGGCAGAGTTGGGTAGAGGTTAGGGGAAGGGAGAGGGATATTGAGAAGGTACGGATATGATGGGTGGAAAGGTAACAAAAGCTGTTTGGTTGATGGGCGCCAAGCCAGTGACTGCTGCCTGGAAGGTTCATTTGGGTGCACAGCCGAGTGCCTTTCGTTCTTGGAATTCATACTTAACATACTTCCCACTCATCTCACACCTTTCAGTCTCCTGGCGTGCATAAACAAAGATGATGACCACATGTGCATTTTGCAATATGCGTTTGGTTTCACTTTATGTAAATGACCTAACATTGCTCCTTAATTTGTTGACTAAATAGGATAGGTGCAATTTCTTATTTAGGAGGGCTAAATCCTTAAGGTGACATTAATGCTATAAGCTCTTAGGGTTCATATAGGTCTCTGTAGGGAGTTTTTAGTTAATAACACCTCAGTGGACAGAAAGAAGCTATTTTGATGCCAGCAAAAACTTTCTGAACTCTTAAATCTGTCTCCTTGTTTATCATATATAGGAAGTACCCAAGTGAAAGAGGTTTCTACACACACAAGTCTAGGGTATTTTAGTCTTAATTTTGCAGGGGCTCTGATCTTAACAAGGGTGTTTAAAAGTACATGTTAATAATGAAATCCAAATAATCTAGGGAGAGCCCTATGGAGTTTTAGCAGCAGAGTCATCGTGGGCAAATTTTCTTGTGAAACTTGAATGCTTATACCGGGAAGGGCACTGAGGGCAGTGCTGACCGAGTGTGCCCATTGCTGTTCAATATTTATTGGCATAATAGAGGCACTTGGAACAAATATTCCCTTGTAGGCGGTAAGCCTCATTTAGAGACAAACCTTTCTTCAAATACTCCATTCGTGATCAAATGGTAGGTGGAAATGTAGCAATTCCCTAAAAGGGTAAATTCTGTGTATATTTAGGAGTATTTGTTGAGTTTCAATGTTTTTTTGTCAAGAGCAATTTTTTTTTCACTTTCTCAGTCTTCTTTGGCCCTGCTATTTTGTATCCCTAGGTGTATCTCTGTGAGACAGAAAAGATGGAACAGAGAAACAGATTCCAATGTCATGCTTTTGGTTGGATAATTGGCATAAAAAAAGAGTGGGAACTTTCACGTAGCTTTTCAAGCATGGTTTTCATAAATTTGTGTGATTGGGACCAGAGCTGAAGTTCATTCAGTGCAAACTGTATGTCTTCTGCTTTTCACTTTTGGAACATGGCCATTGGGTAGAAGGTGTGCTGGGGATTACCTTTAGTTTCAAAATTTTTCCTTGAAACTCTTTTCCCCTCCTCGGATCTAGAGATTTTTCTTCTGAGGGTCCTCATGAGATGAGTGAGGTACCCAGTGCTTCAGTAACTGAGCCCCTAAACTATGTGCAGACAGAAACGGGGCCACTTTAGTGAAAGCGTGTGAAGACTGGTCTCTGGTTCCTCGTTCCTTTGACCTTGTCAAAGTAGCACCAAGTACATAGTGTCTCCTCAGGTCTTCCTTTTATGGCACATCCCATTGATGAAGCTTTTATCGCTTCTGTTTTTCACAGGAGTCCAGAGAAGGAGGCAGGGCCCTGCTGCTCCTAGGCCAAGAGCTCAGAGCAAGGTCTCTGAAGGTCAGAGCAGCTGAAACATTGACTGGAGGTCTCAGGTCTCCACCCCCAAGTCCCAGGCTCCTCCCACCTCATGGCTGCCGCCTCATTTATGGAGAGCACAGACTTCCATTAGGGTTGTGTTTTCCTTTCAAGGGCTTGTAAAAAGCGTTTCTTTGGGAAACAGGCAGGCTTCATACCTATGTTATAAGATCTCAGATACAGACTATGGAAGCCCAGTATTAAAACACAGGCTCCTGAAAACCCAGGCACCTGGGTATCTCGCCTGGACCACCAGACTTCTCTCCATGTCTACCACACACAGGGTGGGGGTCGGCGTAGTGGACCACTTAGCAAAGCAGATTCCTAGCTGATGCTCCCCGGGCTCCCCACCCAGCTCAGCTGATCTGTCAGCCTCAGAACTGGTGGTGAGGAAATGGCTGGGTTTTCCCCTCTCAACTTGTTTTTCTTCTATTCTCTTTCATCTTATGAGCTATAATTCCCTCTCACATATGCACCTATCCCAACTCCACATATTTTACTTGTTTTAAGAAGATAGAAGCAGTATTTGGCTGCCCACGTGCCAGGCTGGGAACACATTTTTATTTCCAGTTCTTCCTTTTAGGATTCTGTAGGGGGTCTGACTATATATTTTTGCACCAAGAGGAAGAGCCTGCAGAGCTCTCCCAGGTCTGCAGGACTGGCTGTGATTCAGGACCTGGCTGTTCGCTGGGCAGAGCAGCTGGAAATGGGTCAATTACAGTGTCGTGTTGGCAAGATGGTGAAACGTGAATCGTCAGCAGGTTTGCTGATCTTTTGACCACATCCCCTCTAAAAGCTGATTAGAAAGCTACTTTTGCTCTGCTTTGCCTTCACCTAGGCATACATTTCATGCTTCCCAGGTTGTGATAATTCGGCATGTCCAGCTAATGAATCTGTCAACATGTTGGAGCCGAGTTGAAGTAGGAAGGCTATGTCAAGCTTTCGTGGGTGTAGGAAACAATAGCAAGCTTCCCTCTGAGTCAGGGTGAGAGCCAGTGGAGGCTGTGTGGAGTCTTCCTGAAAGAAAGCTCATGAATTCCTGCCTCACATGGAGGGCTGCTGCAATCAGACCCACCGAATGGTCCCAGGGGCTTGATTTTGTGGTGAGATATTTGCTGTGACACAAAGGGTACTTCTGTGGATGAAAAGTAGACTCTCTATGGCAATTCAGCCTGGTTTTCCCTCTAGACAGGTACAGGCAAGGGCAGGAAACTTCTGTTGGCACTCCCCGTGCATGTGTGGCCTTGTGTCTGAGCCGACTGTGAGCAATACAGCTTATTTAGTTGCCCCGAAGAGATAAATTCAGTGATCTGTACACAGTGGGAATTCTGGAAATGTTGCCTAATGATGTAGTTTGTTTCTGGGGCCAAGTTTGGAAAGGAGTTTTGTTAGCAGGAGTTTTGTTAGATATGCTATCTAAAAGTTATTGCAGGTGTTAATAAAAATGCCAGGAAGCTACACCACTTTGGGCCATTATATGAAGTAGTTGGTAGGGAAAAGTTTCCTTTCAGGCAATCCATAGATGAACTACTTTCAAATAGGTGCTAGCAGGACGCTGCTCTAGAACGAACAAGCGAAACAGCGAGGTATCCCTAGCTGTTCCAAAGGTCAAGAGCTGGTAGATAGAGTGAGGGTGAGGGGAAACATTATTCTTAGGCAGTATTTTCCTTCAGAGTTTCTCATGTTTCCCCCCGCTGATCTCCAGATACAAGCTAGGAGACTAGAATATATTGAAGCTGGCATTTTTACTCTTTTGCAATTCAGGTACAATCCAAATTCTTTTCTATGGCCCAGTATGATCTGATGTCATCTTACTTTGCAGCCTACTCCTGTGCATTTCTGTCTGCTCACTTACTTACTCCTTTCTGAACTGGCTTGCTTTTCCCTCCTCGAATGGCCTCAAGCCACTGAACCTGCTGAGGTTCATATATATTTGTTCTCATCTTGGGATGAGTTACAAAGACACCTGTGCTTGTGGTGATATTCCTCAGGGAAATCACTCTTGGAGAATATGGGAATGCATAGCAAGGCGCTAGGGCACAGCAACGGGCACAGCGACAGGAGGGCAGTAGGCAGACCGGAGTGTGGTGCTGCGTGCTACCTTGACTTGCTTTCCTCATTCAACTTGGAGCCAGCCTGGTGTGAAAGAGGGCCAGTGTCAACTGCCTCACAGGCTCTTGTAGGAGCATAATTAGATATTTCAAGTGTGGCACTTAGTGAATACTCAACCAAGTCCCAATTTCCTTCTGATGGTTGGTCTGGCAAATTCCTTCAGAAAGCTATTTCTTGAAAGGGTAAGGCAATAAAATACTTCCATTTTGGTGTGACTGTGATCCTTGGGGGTGAAAATGTCGCATCGCACAGCCTTTGTGGGTAGCAGTTTGGTAATATATAATGAGATGCTCAAAAAGTTTCATACCATTTTAATTTTAATTAAAGATGTAGAAAATTTTTATATTTCATGATGTTCATTACCACATTTTACAATTATGAATTGAAAAATTTACATGGTAAAGAAATTATTATAAAATGTATGGTGTATCTATCTGCAGAGTCAAATATTATTCAGCCTTTACACATAATGCTTTCAAGGAATATTAAAAAAAAATTTTTTTTTCTTTAGTGATTTTAGAGCGAGAGAAAGGGAGACGGAAAGAGAGATAGAAACATTGATGAGAGAGAACATTGACTGGTCGCCTCCTGCATGCCCCCCATTGGGGATCAGGCCCATAACCTGGGCATGTGCCCTGACCAGGAATTGAACCGGCGACCTCTTGGTGCATGGGTCGACGCTCAACCACTGAGCCACACCAGCCATGCTCCCATAGATTCTTAATAACAAGTTGGAACTAGAATTTGGACTACTAATTGATCTTTCTACATCCAAGCGTAACACCTCCTCACACATCCATTCAGTCTCTATTCATACTGCAGCAGACAGATCATGTTGAAATACAAATCTAATTATTTGATTTCCCAGTGGTTTTAAGACAAAGACCAAAATTATTGTCTAACCATAAAGCCTAAGCTCTTTACTACAACTGTTCATTGTTTCTCCAGATAATAGTATTGTTTTTGTGTTTCCCTAGTGGGGAAATTACAGATGGCTTTTATTTTCTTCTTTGTATTTATCAAGTCAATTAATGTATATTGTGTTTACAATGGGAGACAGGATGTGTATGAAGGCAATGGCGGTGATGGTTTCTAATAAATCATTTTTATTTTTTAAAGAAAGAAAACTGAGCAATTGTGCCTTAGAGGGCCCAGGAAGGTGGTGTTGAATCATCTGCCAAGGGACGGGTGTACAACGGGTCCTCTGGGGACCACAGCTAGTGGAAACACAGACATTTCACTGGAACCGTAGCTATGGCTTCACCTGAAAGGTAAAAAATATCCTCAGCCAAGAGCTGCCTAGGCCATTCCCATTGCTGTCAAGACCAGTAGCTTTGGGGAGGCCTCTGCACGAGCACCCACTAGAAACCATGGGTAGAAAGCACCCCTGGGAGAGGAAAAATTGTCAGATTAAGGATACCACATTGCTGAATTCTCTCTCTCTGTCTCAGAAAGAACATCCAGTTCCAACACTCCCTGGTAGTGTTGCATGTCCCCAGATACACAGAAATTTTACTAATCACCCCAAATTACTCTTTCTTTTTCAACCCTTTAATCATTCAACACATATTTATTGAGTGATTTCAAATCTGTCACCAATGCCCAGATGTTTACCTTTTAAATATCTCTTGCATCAGGGCATTACTCTCCATTTCATGGTAGCCATTCCAGGCCAGTCTCCATCACTGGATACTACAGAGGTCTCCTAACTGACCTCCTCATATCCAAGTGTACCCCCTCCTCACCCATCCATTCCTTCTCTATCCCTACTGCAGCAGAGAGATCATAGAGAGAGAGGAAGGGAGAGGGAGAGAGAGATAGAAACATCGATGAGAGAAAACATGGATTGGCCGCCTCCTGCATGCCCCCCACTGGGGATCGGGCCCACAACCTGGGCATGTGTCCTGACTGGGAATTGAACTGGTGACCTCTTGGTGCATGGGTCGACGCTCAACCACTGAGCCACACCGGCCGGACCAGAGAGATTATCTTGAAACATAAATTTGTTTATAGTTTTCCAAATGCTCTTGGGATAAAAAATAAAATTATTGGTTCTGTGGGGCCTCTTGTGGGTTCTGGTCTCTGCCATCCCGCTGTCCTCTGCTCACAGTGAGCTCCGCCTTGCTCTCTGCTCCGTGTGCACTAGCCTTATTCTCAGAGCGTGTGCTGTCCTCTCGCCCACCCCAAGGACCTCCGCCTGCGGTGTTCTTCTGCCTGGAATGCGCTTCCTTGTTCTTCCTTCAGAACTTAGCTCAATGGTTGCTTCCTTAGGGAACCCTGCTCGCTCCCTCCCATCTTTCCTCTGACATATTTTTCTCTTTATTCTATTTCCCTCTCCTCTATTACATACTCGGAACACTTCTCATCATAATAGTCATCACAGTTGAATTTTGACATTGGCTAATTTTGGTGTGATTATTTGTTTGAGTGGGAAACATGGACAGTATTCCCGCACAGTGACAAGCCCAGCGAAGGCTGAGGGCTCTGCGTTTCCTGGTGAGGAAGTGCTTCAGGCCCACTCAAGGCCCATTGCCTGTGGCCCACTGGGGTTTGCTTTTCCCAACAGAATGACACGCCCATCTCACACTGATCTATTAAGTCTATTAAGTTATTCTTCAGGAGAAGCCACTATCTTTCCAGGAAACTTGTTTTTCAAAGACCAAAAAAAAAAAAATCTGAGAAAACTTGAGGTTTAATTTAGCTGATTTCTGAGTATTAGAAAAGGGTGTTTGGGGTATTTCTTCTGTATAATTGAAGTTTCATTTTTATTCAAAACTACATGTTGGTTTCCAAACAAACAAACTTATTCTCATAATTAATCACCCCTTTAATCTCACAAGTAATTAGAAATGGAATCAATCTCTATCCATTAAGTTTGGTTTGAGTGTAAGTGCAAAAAACTGCATCTACCATCTATAGTCTTTAATTCCCAGGTCCTGACCTTGGCTTTGACATCATATACAATTTCAAATAAACTGTTTTTTTTTCTGTATTGGTGTCAGACTATCAGAGAACTCGACTCCTCCAACTGTTCAGTGATTAAAAGCATAGATTCTAAAGCCATCTCTCCAAGATTCAAAGCCTAGCTGCACTATTTATAAGCAGCAAGAACGTAGGCAAATTATTTAAACTCTCTGTGCCTTGGTTTGCATTACCTTTAAAGTGGGAACAGTCCTATTACCAGATAAGATGGTTATGAAGATACGTTAATATATCTAGGTCTCTTACAACAAACCATGCACTAAATAAACTTTGTAAATATTTAAGTAAGCAAAAGCTTTTGTCAAATTTTAAAGCTCATGGACATTCCCACAATAACAAGTTAAAGGCTAGAATAAGTGTCAGTTATATTTGTAATATTTGTATGGATTTTAGGTTAGACAGTCCTCTAAAAAAAGTTATTGACAAAACTCATGAAATTGAGTTCCAGTGTCTGAAGGTCAGCTGAAGGGGGTGGAGACTGGGTGAGAGCTGAGAGACCAGCAGCCCTTCTTGGGAAAGGCTGAAGAGGGGTGGAGACTCATATGCTAGTCCCATGGAGGGACTGGTCACCATTGCAGGGCTGAGACACAGGGCTGGTGGCAGGGAACTGAACAAGTTCAGGGAATGGAGGGCAGATCAGGCAACACGACTATAGGACTGAATGAAGTTATTCTCTGTTGTGTCTGAGGAGAGTCAGGGATCTCGGTTTACGTTTATTTATTCCTGGCACAGGCGTGCAAATCTCACTTGCATAATGAAATCTGGACTCACGTATCTCTTCTTATCATCCGCCCCATTCTGTTTGTCCTTTCTCTCCCCTCCAGTGTATGTTTTCCTGGCATAAAGATTGACTGTAATTCTCCTCTAATGGGAGACAACTGGGAACCAACAAGGAGGGACTAAAACATTGTGTAATCAAAGGCAATAAAAAGATTCATTTGAATGGGTGTCTAGCTCAGAATTCCCAAAGTGTGCCCTTCTGCAGACGCAGAGCAATGTGTGGCGGCTCTTACGTGCTGGGCGACGTCCATTATCCTGTCTGTCTTCTTCTGTCACCAACGTTGACTCCATGGGTACCCAGTGTTTTTAATCCATCTTTCTTTACTAGAACCATTTTCTTTTTAACAGGGACAGAGGAATCTAAGCTTATAGCTTCCCGTGAACAGCAGGAAAACCTTTCAAATTACACAGCATTGATGGATTTTCACCCCTTCCTCTAAATACAATACATATGCTATCCCTGGGGTTCACTTAAGACTTCCTTACTGATGATAAAAATCCTACTTGGTGCAGACGAGGGCCCAACTCACGGCATCACTGTACTCTTGTTCAGATGGCAGCCTGGCCAGGGAAGCCGAATGGGAAGTCTAAGCCCCCGATCCTGGTGGCACACAGCATATTAAATGCTGTTCTTGCTGATATTTCTCCTCTTGAATGGCAAATGCTTTGCTACTGCCTCTGGATCCCGGTGCCCTAAGTGGTCGGGTGACTGAATCGTGTACCGTGGACAAGCTGCAGAGAGCTCAGGAGAGAGGTTTTGAAAGAAAAAAAAAAGATGTGAATGCTGAAATGTTCCACCTCTGGGAGAGTCCTTAACAAGAAAGCCTCGCGTCCTCGGTGAGCATGAGGCATTCTTTCGCCTGCCTGTTTCTGACAATAATCCTAGCGGCCAGCCTGCGGTTCATGTGCTGGTTGCTGGTAAAACTTTATGGATGAGAAATTTGACAAGAAGTGTTATTAAATGAACAGAAGGACCTTGGACGGGATTGCCGAGAGCCAAGAAAACAAAACAAAACAGACCGAGAAAACGAATGCATTGTGCCACAGACTATGATGGGCACCTCACTGGATCACTTCCAGTAGCGTTTTCACAGCTCACAGTACAGCGACTGACAATTTGGAAAATGCTTTCACCCACTCTGTCTTGTCGGAATCTTGCAAACATGTCAGGGAGTAAGGCCAGGCAGAAATACTATTTTCATGGGACCAGTGGAGAAACTGAGGCACAGAAACAAGCGAGTGGTCTAAAATTACCTGGCTAGTAAGAGGCAACATTCTGCCTAAAACTTAGACCTTCTCATTTCAGTCCTAGATCCGTTGATCGCACTGCCTCCTAACAGTACTGTCCACAGGACCACTGTGGGGTCAAACCACCCCTCCAGGGTCTTCTGAGCAATCGTCCCTGACCACCCCAAGCTCTGTGTCGGGCTCCTGTGTTCACACGTGAACCACCAAACTTGGCAAATACTGTGAATTCTTTTGTTTCCTAATTTTAAATAATTTTTTTGTGTTGCCCTTTTTTTTTTTTTATCCTCACCCGAGGACACTTTTCCATTTTTTGTTCAGATAGAGTGGGAGGGAGGGAGAGGAAGAGAGAGAGAGAGAGAAACATCGACGTGAAAGGGACACATCGAGTGGCTGCCACCTGCACGACCAACCAGGGCCGGGGACAAACTGCAACCGAAGTATGTGCCCTTAGTGGGAACCGAACCCGGGCCTCTCTGGACTGCAGGCCGACGCTCTAACCGCTGAGCCAAACCGGCCAGGGCTGTGTTGCCTTATTAGAACATAAGCTTCCCAACAGCAGGGATGCTGCTGCTGGACACACAACAAGCATTCAGTGGACACTTACTGACTTC
The DNA here is from genome assembly GCA_030848825.1 of Tadarida brasiliensis. Classification (NCBI taxonomy): domain Eukaryota; kingdom Metazoa; phylum Chordata; class Mammalia; order Chiroptera; family Molossidae; genus Tadarida; species Tadarida brasiliensis. The sequence continues at coordinate 41,480,979 of CM061260.1, read as the reverse complement.
TTACATATTTTTGTTATTATAATGAAAACTATGTTTAAGTACATAAGGAATGTAACTTTATGTTGAGTAAAGTCATATATTAAAGTGATTTTTTTTTAACACTTTTGCCTATCTCTCTGATTCTCTTTAATACCTTCAACGTAATGAAATACATTTCCTGATATATCCAAAGTGGAAAAATAAATAAAACTTGGATAGTGGCCTGTGACCTCTTTTGGGCTTTGAACATCTCTGAACATAGGATGAAAATATGTGTTTGTATGCAAATCCAGGATGGAGACAAAAAGAGCTCTGTGGAAGCCCTTTTTGGGCATGGTTAGGGATTCCTATATTAGAAAAAAACAATGTTGCTATGTTGCCTGGCAGAGGTCACTTGTAAGCATAACCTGCAACAAAAAAATAGAAAAACCTCACCTTCCTGGAGATTCCCATTGCTGTTCAGGTAGATAGGTATTCTTCTACCTTCGCTTTCCTTCTTATAAATTTCCCAGTCCCTTCCACACTGTTTTTGGTAAGATGAGATAATAACATTCACCGAAAAATTCTTCATCTGACAGTCCTTGATGATGTATCTCCCACATGCCAGACTGTGCTGGCCACAGAAGAGACACAGATCTCTCGAGACATGTGCCTTATTTCCAAGAGGCTCTAAGTCTAGAATGTATATTTTAAAAGTCTGTAAACTCTGCCTGTGGGAAAAGCATGAGACTTCTTGGTGATCGTAGAGTTGGGGGATAAAGCTAAGTGGGCATCCTCCAGGTGGATAAGAGAACAATGTCTGGCATTCCAGCAAAGCACTCACTAGCTCGCGCACAGGTTCAAAGACACTGCAAAACACAGTCCATTCAGGGCACATGGTGTGTTCAGTGTGTGCTTAGAGTTGAGTGCGGGGTGAGGAGGTGGGTCGGAGGAAAGGGAGTCAGGGCTCACAGGGTAAAAGGTCTTTGAGATCTGAGATGTGTACTCTTTATTCTACCATACAAATACCCAGGTGGGGGAAGTTAAAATCCATTTGGAGAGCTTTTGTATTATGGCAGAGCTACAGTTGCCACCACTTGCTACCACTGGCTACACAAAAGGAATTATTGGCTCCTGTCATAACCCAGAGGCTGCAAACACAGCCATCTGAACAAAAAGACCTGCCTGTCCGTTGCTGGATGTGTGAACCATAAAAGCTCTTCAGTGCAATAAGAACATTTCCTTGGATTCTGAGGATGTTAACACAGCTGTTTATAAACTGCGCAAGTAGCAGGGGGAAGCCACAGAGTAATTTATCTGGCTGCCTGAGCATTTTGAAAAAAAAGATATTGGTGACATGGCAGATTGACACTCCTGCTGATATTTTAAGTAGCATCCTGAATCTCCTTCCAGCTGAATGGACATACAATCTCTGTCTCTGATTACTTATGCATCGTATAGCTCCGTGCTGAAACCTTGCCATTTGCCTGTTTAATTCAGTGAAGGTAGTGGAACTGTATTCTTTCCGTTCATTTATTTATTCCCCAACATTGGTGGCAGGTCCAAAGGCCAATGCCTGCACATCAAAGTCTTGTAGGTAAGTCGGTCTCACTTCCCGGGAATCATCCTTGTCAGTGCTTCTCTCTATCACCAGCTCCAGTAACAAGTTGCTACATGTATTCAGAGGTGAGTTTTGTTCCCTCACCACTTAACCGCCTAGGATTTGGGGGATATGAGCTACCACTGTGCCTTCTTAGATGTGAGGACACAAGATTGTTGTGATTTACCATAGCTTCCTGGAGACTGTAAAAAATGTCCTGCAGATGTCCAGTGTCTTTGCCCTGGGAACCTCGTCTTGCTACCAGCTGATCCTGGGGTTAATAGAGTTCTTTTAGGTGAGAAAAATGATGAAATAGGATTAATGATCTGACTTCTTTGGAAAGCTCAAGAGGGAACCTCTTACACCTGCTTTGCCTAAGAGCCCTTCAATGCTCTGAGCGGCAGATCCAAACTAAGAGGTCGTATCAGAGAGGCTGCTCTACATTGTGTCCGGGCCGAGTGTGCAGCCAAGACGTCACAGATGGCAGAGTCGGCAGTGGCCACGATCCAGGCCAAAGTGGCAGATGCCTGTGCTATTTAAATTAGCCCTACATTTAGTCTACAGGTGTCAGGATTGATTCAGCTATCTGGGTGCAGTATCAGGAGGCATTTTGTCCCAGATATCCATTCTTGATTTGTTTGTCAGACTTCCACAATATCATAAGACTTAGAGAAACCTCAAAAATAGCATCTATTTTGTTTTTTCCCATCACCTCTTTTTATTTTTAAAAAATCCTATTGAAGCCACATTAAATAAATTGGACGCTATTCTCTTCTGTAACTCAACAGAAAAGGGTCTTCCTTGGCAACTCATTCTAATATCTCCCCATCCCGTGAAATTTATGTTTACTCAGATAGTTGGCAAAAGCCCACATGATATACCCTTCCCCCATGTGTTGTTAAAGGTGTCCAAACCAAATTATTTTAAAATTTCCTCTCAAATCTTATTTTCATTTCTTTGGATAATTTTTTTTTAATTTAGCATATACTAAGTATTTATTACATGGTTTGCATTGTGGTAAATACTTTAATATACATGATCTCTTCTGTCAATAGGTAGGTACTATTATTTTCACCATTTTCAGTATGAAGACATTGAGGCTTAAAGAAGCTGAATGACTTGTTCAGGGTAACATAGCCAATGATTGGTGGAGCTTAAACTTAAGTTCACATCCGTTGCGTTGCAGACCCTGCCTTCTAATCTTTATTCTATATCACCCATCAGCCACGTGGTTATTCACCAAGAACCACTGCACATGTTTTGCTAATACTTTGCAGATTTTTGTAAAGCCATGGGTTGTGACTCATTAGTTATAAACAACATTATAAAAAAATGAAATGGACCATAATATACACATATAGGTATATAGGTTTATATGTGTAATTGAATCACAGTGCAAAAATGTATATGTTATTGTGAGTTATGGTAAACTTAGAGAAACAATGCTGCGTGTGATATAAAAACAGTATGAGTTCCTTGCTCTCAAGGTACCTAGGTCTCACTGGGAAGGGAAAATGTATACATATTAATTAATGTCAGCAAAATACACAGAAGTAGATTATTAAAAGCTAAAATATTCATCTGTAAATAATATTAAACTCATAATCCTCTTCAGTACTCACTGTCTGCTGAGTTATGATTTTGTTTTGTTTTGTTAATCCTCACCAGAGGATACTTTCCCATTGATTTTTAGATAGAGTGGAAGGGAGGGAGAGAGGGAGAGAGAGAGCAACATCGATGTGGGAGAGACACATCAATTGGTTGCCTCCTGCATGAGCCCAACCAAGGCTGGGGATCAAACCCACAACCCAAGCATGTGCCCTTGACCGGGAATCGAACTTGAGACCCTTTGGTCCATCGGCTGATGCTCTAATTGCTGAGCCAAACTGGCCAGGGCCTGCTGAGTTATGATTTTTAAGAATGTGTGTAACACTCTTGGAACATCTTGAGGAGAGGGAAGGTCATGCCTTGTTTCGACTGCTCAGTGCTTTAGAAGGTGTTTCATGAGTGATTATTATTTTTTTTATCCTCACCCGAGGACATTTTTGCATTTATCTCCAGATAGAGTGGGAGGGAGAGAGGGAGGAAGAGAGAGAGAAACATCAATGTGAGAGAGACCCATTGAGTGGTTGCCACCCACACAACCCCAACCAGGGCCGGGGACAAACTGCAACTGAGGTACGTGCCCTTAGCGGGAACCCAACCCGGGACTCTCTGGTCTGTGGGCTGATACTCTAACAAACTGGTGGCCAGGGCATGAGTGATTATTAAATGGATCAAATGAAGAATAAGAATAACTAGCCTCCTATGTAAAGAGCATTCTTTACAAACAGCACATCTTGAGTGTGATGAAACTTACCACCAGCCCCCTCGTTTTATGCATGTTTCTTCCTTTTAAAAATGAACCCCTTTGTATTATATGTGACAGAAGCGGAAATTTCCCGAGGAAGCGTGTAAGATGGGAATTGTCATGGTGGCTCCTTGTCTGTCTTGACTCAGCTGGAGGCCTCTTTTATTAGCTTCTCCAAGAATATGACACAAAATGTGATAATAAATTAATTGGGTCACGTTTACCTGAGAGAAAACACGCTGAACAGATGCTCTTTAGTACCTTAGCTTCTCAGTCTTCCGGTTTTGTGTCAACCAAATCGCTGGTATTACATAAAAGCAGAGCTAACACTTTTTGAGTCACAGACTTTTTAAAAAATACCTTTCTCTGTCCTCTTTAACAGAGTGACATTCAGCTGTTCCTTTAAAGTTCTCATGATCTTCCCAGAAGCTACCTTACACAGTTTTTGCCTTAATATTTGCTACTTATACTTGTGTCAAGTGAATGATTCAACCAAAGTTGCATAAACAAATTTCAAATGTTAAATTTTCTGGGGCCAGAGGGTTGCCTTTTAAGCACTAGTACCCGAATAAGTAAGAAGGTGAGCTGAGGTTTGACTGAGGAGCCACAATGTCTGGATATGCTGAGAAACAGCACTTCGAAATTTGATTTGGGCTTCTTTTAGTTTATTTCTTGCTACCTAAAAAAATGATCTTAATTGACTTTATTTTTTCAAACTGAACATATTTTCTGAACAGGTGCTTCCTGTTTGCCTGATGTATACCAAACGCTGCCAGATGCTGATGGGTCAATGCTAAACGGTGCCAACCTGCCCTCCTGGTGCTGGGAGGAACCCAACAGGTGAGGGCAGGTCTGGCACAGAGCGCGTGGTGCGGTCACAGCAGGGCTGAGACGGTCAGGAGTGCTCGTGGGGGCCTCCCTCAGACCGGCCGGTCAGGAGTGCTCGTGGGGGCCTCCCTCAGACCAGCCCTGTGGGGCTGCCTCTCAGAGGACGTGAGATAGGAGAGTGAGCACAGACTGAGCAGGAGAGTATGCTGGGGCAAGAGAAGGGCAACTTAAGGTGCAAGAATGGAGGGGGGGGGTATTGCTTTCTAAGAATTTCTGAGTAGTTCCATAGGACCAGAACTCAAGAACGTGAGGTGAGAAGCTGGAGAGGTGTGGCTGGAAGAGAAGGGCAGGGACACAGCGTTTTCTCAACCATGTTCTGGAGTTTTGACTGAATCTACGGATGAGGAGGCTTGCAGGGTCTTCGCTGGAGGGGCGAGAGGGCAGTTCTGGCAGCAGGAAGAGGCAGCGCTGAGCCAGGGACCCGGAGCACGGCCTCTGCTCTGCGGGCGAGCGGAGCGCACAGGGTCCCTGGACCTCCTTCCTCCGCCGCCTTCCCGGACAGGCTCAGGGAAGGAGCAGGCATCCCCCTGCCAGGCTGGGGACTCTGCCCTGAGGGCAGAGCAGCAACACCGTGAGCGAAAGCTCGTGGCATTTCATAGAACTCCCTCCCTAGAGAATTTTTTCACCTTACAGAACATGAAAAATGTAACAGAGCAAGAATATTTACAGTCCCGCATGACAGATGGGGAGCATTAAACCCATTGGCCTTTACTTAAGAAATGGTGCTGTGATTAGCAAATATTACCTCCGCCTTCACTGAAGGTGGAAGAAAAAACAATGAGCTTATATGGCAAGCTCTTTCTTTGTTCTACACACCTGCCAAGCATTTCTATTTCTTCCTGCCTGCAGGTTCGATGTTCCCCACCACAGACTTATGCCCCAATGAGAAACATGAAATTAGACTCAGGTATGAACTTTTTCAATTTCTGGCTCCTCTGAGGCGGCCTCCTGTTTGCTTTCTTCTGCCTTCTCTGCTGATTTGGATCATGTCTTCATATTTTTCGTAGGCCTTTGCATTCCTGCCTTTATCCATCATTCTTTCAGAATCTTAGAACCTTTCAGAAAAATGATTTTCATGGGTATCTTAAGGATGCGTAAAAACTTATTAGAAGCCAACATTTTCTTTGGTATTGAAATGCTCCTTCGTGTCTCCTATCTTTGGGCACGTTTTTGCGAATCTGCTTGAAATCGCAGGCACGTACAGGCCACCAGGTGTAGGTCAATGAACGTTACTTGAATAACAAGAATGAGACAGTTCTCAACACTTGTTAAGGCAAAAATACAGCAATACATGATCACTCTGGGGAACAAGAAAAGGTCTAGGTATATAATTCTGGCAGAAATGATCACATACACACAAATATAATATCTTAATTAAGAAAAATAGCTTATGTTAAATGACTAAAATATTCTCACGTATATGACCACTTTGTTCTAACATCAGCTGTCCACTTGCTTTTGACCTTTTGACTTATAGATAAGAAACTAGGTATTACCCATAGAAGACCCTGAAATCATCAGAGTCTGGCCCTTGTCTTTGGTCTGACCTGTGCTTGAGGTTACTTTAGGCTCTTCACCTTCAACCTTTCCAGGCTCTCCATGACCTAGCGCCTAGCCCTCTGCCAAAGGTTTACCAGTACCCGTGGTTCCAACGTTAATGTAGTAGCTGAGTCTTGCCAAGGACCTGAACAAGAATTTGCTAGGCTTTTTCTGGCATGCTATTAATGCTCTTTCTTTTTCAATCCCACATATTCACATGACTAACTCCTTCCCATCATTCAAGCCTCATGTCCTAAATGCCATCTCCTATGATCTCTTAGTTGTTTCTGTCTCGAGCTTTCAGTACTTAGTTTGGGGAAGCTAAGCTGCTACTTAAAAAAGGACCCATGATGATGTTTGCTTATTTTTCACATAATAATATTGATGTGTTTGGTCCAGATCATGGGAAAACTCTATGAGGTCATTCATATGTCCAGGATCCTCTCATCTTATTGTTCTGTCATACCCATAGTCTATAAGAAAAAGTGGCCATCATCTGAATATTTAAAGCTGGGCTGTCACTATGTTCATTTTCTAGCCAATGGGAAGGGGAAAGAGAACATGGAAGAGACATGCTCAGTATGTTAAGGCCCAGATCCCAAAGTGCCACACATCATTTTCTTTCCTGTTTCACTGGACATGGTCACATAGTCATGCTTGCTTTAAGAATGGCTGAGAAATATAGTTAGCTGGGTTGCCATGTGCTCAATACAACTCTACTTTTATAGAAGGATGCATTCTTTTGGACAGTTAGCAGTGCTCAGAATACTAGGTCACTCTGTTATCACATGACTTTTTTATTTTCTTCACAACACTGTCATTATCAGAAATACAGTTTATTTATTTTTAATTTTTTCTTTATTGATTTTAGAGAGAAAGGAAGGGAGAGGGAAAGAGAGATAGAAACATCGATGAGAGAGAACATGGATTGGCCGCCTCCTGCATGCCCCCCACTGGATTTGGCCCACAACCTGGGCATGTGCCCTGACCGGGAATCGAACTGGTGACCTCTTGGTGCATGGATCGATGCTCAACCACTGAGCCACACCGGTTGGCCAGAAATACATTTTTTTAAATCTTCACCTGAGGATATGTTTATTGATTTTAGAGAGAGAGGAAGGGAGAGAGAGAGAAACATTGATAGGACAGAGAAACGTCTATCAACTGCCTCCCGTACGTGCCTGAACAGAGATTGAACCTACAACCTAGGTATGTGCCCTTACCAGGAACCGAACCCACAGCCTTTTGGTGTACAGGATGATGTTCCAGCCAACTGAGCTATCAGAAATAATTTTTAATGAATGAGTTAATTTTTTTTTAATTTACCGAATCTCTCATTAGCGTGTCCGATCTGTAACAGCAGCAGCATGTTCTGTTTTGCTTACCTCTGCATTGTTAATGCAGACAAGTGCCTGGCATATAGAAGGTACTCACAAGGGCTTGGGGTTCCTGAGATTGGGTGAACAACTTGCTCAAGACGTTCATTTCCTTTTTACATCTGCTGAGAGGCTTACACATTAGGGCTGTCTGGGGCCAACTTTGAGATTGTATGCCAGAGCTGCGTTTAATTGAGTTCTTGCCCTCTTAGAGATGACAGACTCATCTTGAACTGGGCATGTTTGATCATTGACTCGCATAGCCAACCTCTAGTTGTCGGAGGAACCTCATTTATCTGGGGTACTTGAATTAGAGGAGTAACTAGTAGCCCAGAGTATTGTAGAATACCGATGTCATGTCTTTGAAAGATGGGGGTAAGATCTCAATTTCCACCATGGCTCCCTCTGCTTTCTGGGGGGATCCCCCTACTTAGCAATCAAAGCACGCTGTTCCTGTCTGAGGGCTGCCCCAGGGTCCGCCTGCAGTGTACAGATCCTAACGGAATGAGGACGCTTTTCTAAGGAAGAGAGGAAAGTTCTTATCAGACACCCTCTATTAGCGGCTCCCCTTACTTTCCCTACTCCGGCCTCTTTCGCCTTACTGTGGGCCCAACTAGATCAGCAATTCTAGTTTCTTGCCTTATATGCAGCTTGTCTTCTGGTTTGCTCCAATCTCATCTGGTCTTAACTCTTTATCTTGTATTCATTTTACACTGGTGTTTGCATATGAAATATGACCTGGTATTGAAATGAAATTGCAAAAATGAGACTAATTTCGATCTAAACTCTGTGTGAGTGGGGGTAAGGTCTGTTTTATGCATCCTTGTATACCCATTAGCTATCTGTCACATAGCAGATAAGCAAAAAGGTAAGTGGGTAACTACAATAAAACAATGTGCATTATACTTTGAGAAAAGTCCAATGAAAGAAACACTAAGATGTTATGATGTAGTAGACAGGGCACTCTCAAACTGGAATGCTTTTTAAAGTACAAGGGGCTCCATTAACAGTGACAGAACGAGAGGTATAAAGTGGACGGTTTCAGGCAAATCAGTTTGTGTGGTCACTCTGCCTGTGAGTGAATCGCTTACTCCCATTCTCTTTCCTTTCTCTCTCCCTCCCTCCTTTGTAACTGAGGCCTCTCAACATAGCAAGAATGGAAGCCCTCCGGGATACCGTATCTGAGAAAGCAACCTCTCTGTATAGCGTTCAAGAAGTCACAGAATAAAATGCACATAACCACAACCTTTCAAAATTTGAAGTGCTTTTAAGTGGTTTCTAGATACCTAATACTTTTTCTAGTGTTCTGATTTCCAAGGTTTTCTTCCACATAAATTTCTACTTAGCACATCATTTATGGAATTTTTTTTATAATTGTTTTACTTTACAAGAGTCTCTACGAAGCCCTTCACTAAAAAATATAAAAATGAATGCATATTTTAAATATCTATTACCTTATTTCATATAACTGATGGATTATATCCTTGCAGTAGAAAGAGATTATACCCTTCCAGTAAAAAAGGAAGTCAATGTAATGGAAGCACAATTGTCAAATGTATTTGAAAATGCACCTGGTAAGCTACCAACTACTATTTATTGAATGAACAACTAAATGAGTGAGCCAAATTATAGTGTTTTAGTCTGTTCTTAAATTGTTAGAATAGTAGGCTCAACTTTTACCTTTTATTATAAGGATGAAAAGGCAAAGTTGAACACAAAAGAAATTTAATTTTTCCTTCATCCTTTCTGCCACAATCATTCTTTAGTTTGAATCAAAATAAGTATATGGTAAGCACGTACTGTGAATGTCTAAAGCAGTGGATTTTTTGGTCCTCCCTACAAATACGATTAAAAATGGATCATGCTATTACATTCTGCTTCAAAACATTTTGGTAGGTCAATATAACCTGAGTTTTTTATTTCACAGTTTTTAGTTTCTTCTTTTTTTTCTCTCTCTCTATCAAAGACTTAAAATTTTTAGAGCAGTTTTAGGTTTACAAGAAAATTGAGAGAAGGGTGCAGAGATTTCCCCTACACCTGTACACACACATAGCCGCCCCCCTATCAACCTCACTTCACAGAATAGTACATTCTTACCAACCTACATCGACACGTTATCATCACTCAGCGTCAATAGTTTATCTTAGTGTTCAATCTTGCTGTTGTACATTCTATGAATGAACACAAGTACAATACCATACACTCATTGTAACATCATTCAGAGTATTTTCACTGCCCTAACAGCCCTCTGCGCTCTGCCTATTCATGTGCCCCCTTACCCCCCACCTCTGCCACCACCTCTGGTCTTTTACTGTCTCCACAGTTTTTTTTTTTCCTGAGTGTTTTTTCCTTGCTGGTCAGCAGTGGGTGTTGTGCAAATAATTTTGAAGGACTTCAGTTCGAAAGTTGTCTGTCAGCACTCAGCATCTGTTCCCATTACCTTCTGCGTTCTCTGTATTGCAGGGACGGGTAAGCTCAATGCTATGGATCCCAGGCTTCCTTGCTCCAGGGTTCTGGGTGATTTAGGTCCTACCAATAAAATGTTCTCACATGAAATTTAGGAGACAGAAGGGAGGCAGAGGCCATCCCCTTGCTGCGTGGCGCCGCAGCAAGTCCGTTGGGTATGTTTACTGTAGCCAGATGCCATGTGCAGTGAGTCACCATGGTTATGGAGGCAGAGGCGGCAGCAGCAGCAAGTTTTCTGAGTCTTGGTTCCTAGGCAGGGTGGTGTGACCTTGGAGCTGGTGTCCAGTGGCGGCTCCCTGACCTTTCTGCTCCTTCCAGCAATTTGTAGGCACCGACTTTCTATACTATACCCCTTTCTTACACCCCTTTCTAAGTGAGATACCTGGAGAAGTTTTGGATTCCTAAGCCGAAGCTAAGTGACATTACTCTTGAGTGCTCGGTTTTTGTATATAGTAAGCATCTCGAGCAGTTCTCTGCTGACCATTTAAGTTGGTATTGATCTGGACATTTACGAAGTATGCTGTGAGGGCCATTTCTTCTTGTTAAATGCTTCAGTTTATAATAGAAAACTTATACTTGGCCCTTAATAATGTTTCTGACTAAAGAGTATGCCCAATTTAGGTCACACATATATACATATACATATATATATATTAATAATTTCATGAATTACTCTCCAGGAGTGTTGTAGAAATGAATGATTGAAACAATTTTATATGAGAGTGGAGACAATTTTATCGATGGAGGAAGAAAGTGAGGAAGGTAAATGGTGGACCGCAGGGAAGTGGGTTGCTGAGGGGCATCCTGTGTGGAGACACTGAAAACCTTCTTCAAATCTCTCTCTCTCTCTCTCGTCTACCTAACTCCTTCTGAATATCTGTATTTATGTGTATGTGTACATATATGTACATATGTCTAAATATATATGTGTAGATTAATAGGTAGAGATCTCTAAAAATTTTTGCCTTTCTCCCTCCATGTCGACCACTGTGATGCTTCAAAAAAATAGGTCACATATCAAATTCTTAACCTTTCTCTCTTTGGGTCCCTGCTGTACTGGTGACCTGAGCGGGTACACCCGACTGGGAGTCCTCAGTGCCTCAAACAACTGGTGTAGCTGGGCGAGAGGAAATACGATGCACTGAAGAGCACGGTTTCCCAGTTCACATCTGCCTGGGTCTGCACTTGGCCGGCTGGAGGTGAGCACAGATGGAAAGAAGAGGAGGAATCTTTTCGTGATGTAGCCCACCAGCCTGTCAAAGCTCTGCTGGCATCAATGGCTTCTGGAGCAGGGGTCTAGCTGTCTCCTCCGGGCTAGTCAATTGTATGCATTACTGTCCAGCTTCTGCTCTAGTGAGTGCTCGCCTCTTTCGCCAGGCTCTGACAAAGTTCGCCGCGAAGCACCTAGCAACATGCTGATACCCGTCTCTCAGAACAGGTTTATTGAAGAAAGGAAGTGTGGATAAAGGAAGAAATGGAGATGATGCACACCACCCTGCCACCCTGAAATTCCTTCTCTGCCATGATATATCTCAGTGTATCCTGAACTAGGCTCAAAGATGTGTGTATTCTAATGTGAAATACACAATTTTCTGAATTTCCACTGCTTGATTTCTCGTTTTATGTAGATAAAGCTGGAAATAGACAGGAATATGTTTAGAAGGCAGCAAATACCCAAATGATGTAGACATATCTACATTTCATTGTCTTGAAAAATCAGAAATTGTTTTAGTGGCTTGGCGTTCACAAAAGCAGTTTATTTGGGATCATTGGATCTGATCTTTAAAGCTTTTTCTTAGCCTTGTGAAATGATCATTTATCTCCATGATTTTCTATTCAATCTTTTTTGGGGGCATTAAACAAGAGAAATTTATTCTTTCACAGTTCTGGAGGCCAGAGTGTCAAATTAATTTCCCTGGGCTGAAGTCAGCGTGTCAACAGGACTGCACTCTTTCCAGAGGCTCTAGGACAGTCTGCTCCTCATCTCTCCCAGCTTCTGGTGGCGGCCAGCATTTCTTGGCTTGTGGTTGCGTCAATCCAGTATCTCCTTCCATGGTCCCTTTGCCTTCTTCTCTTCTATCTGTGCATGGATGACCAGAGGGAAGGAGGGGGGGATAGAGGGAGGTAATAGAGGGTAGAGGGGGGATAAATGGTGATGGAAGGAGGCTTGGCTTGGGGTGGTGAACACACAATACAATACAGATAATATAGTATAGAATTGTACACCTGAAACCTATAGAATTTTATTAGCCTTTGTCACCACAATAAATTCAATGAAAAAGAATAAAAAACAAAACAAAAAAAGTACTGAGTTGTGAACATGGGCCACCTTGTAGGAGACAGGAAAAGTGACCGAGGGCAGAGGTGGAGTCCTGCAGGACAGAGCCTCGAGCCACACATTGTTCCTAGGCCTTGAACCCGACTCCATCTTTGAAAACCAAACTTGCCACATTGTTTTGTTTTGTCTTTGTTTTTAACTGAAAGGTCGGGGTGTTGATCCAATCATTTCACTAGAATTATCGATCAATGACATCTCTTTTTTTTCTACAAGGATTGAATTGATTTCTTTATTTTTCCCCCCTCTAAATATATCTCAAAGCTAATAAGTTTTAAGGTAGTCTTTCTTTTAAGACCAGAATTGCATTTTTGATGATTTTAAGGTATAGCGGGAAGACTAAACGGATTCTTCATTTGTCTGCTATACATTTATTTTTACAAATAAAATACTTAAAACTCATTTATGAAGTGTACTCCCAAAATATATTAGAAGTGGGTATAAAGTTCTTTAAAATTTGTAGAACTGAAGGAGACTCAGGCTATTTCTGCACATTTTCAAATATGTAGATAAGGAAAAGAGACTTTGCTTAGTTTTGTTTGAAAAGGTATTTGCCAATTTAATCAGGAGAGAATCTGAAATTTCCTCAGTTTGCCATTTAATTCCAAGGTTTCCTAATTGGTGTTTTGTGGTTCCAGGTTTCCCATGATCCCAGAAAAAGCAGTTTAGAAGAATGTTAGTAGATGCAACAGAAAGAGTTGACTGTGGTCAAATGAACTGTAGGCTGAACAACATTAAACGGCCTGTCTTTCTTAAGGCAGTCTCAGAGACTGTAACTTGCTCCTGTGCTCCGAGTTTCTCCAAAGGAGCCTAAACTTCACAGACTTTCTCAGCTATTTGACCTTGAAAACTCCCCCTCCCCCTTTTCACAGAGCAATTCTGTGGAATTATACTTTACAAAACTTGTTTTAGAATTGGTATGACCAAAAGATTGAGATGGACAGAGTGACTTTTGGATTGCTTTTTAAAAACATTTTATGAAATAATAGAGATGAACTGATACGTTTCTCGTCTCCTTTTAACCCTGTTAAGGATCACGTGTGATCGCTCATACATCTTCCTCACAAGTGGCCATGACGACAGCCCACCTCTCGGAGCCTCACAGCTGCTAAAGCAGATCCCCAGTGACTTGTTGCTGCCTCCATGTCTTAGCAGAGTGAGTAGTGGGGAAGAAATCAATCTCTCACATTGGACATGGCTAGCAAAATCAGAAGAGCCTTTCTTCCTGGTCTACCATTCAGGAGGGTGGAATATAGAGAACAGGGGTCTTTGGGGAATGAAGACTTCCGTAAATACACTCTGAGTTAATTAAGCAGCTGAGTGTAGGGTGCTGTGTTCGTGTTGTGTGAAGTGGGTAAACTGTGGATGGCAAGTCCTCCTTTTTAATCACCCTCTTTCTGTGAGCCCTAGTGTTCTCGAAGGAAATTCTGGTTACATTTTCTATTACTAGGGTAATTTCCCTCACCATACATCTCAATCCCTCACTAGTATTCTCTTTGTGTTAGTTAGTGATTAATGAATTACAAACGACTTCAAGAAATACATATTACATGCCTAAGAGGTATTGTTACTCTGATGGGAAACCCTAAAAAGAAGGAGGCATAGGGGTGCAGAAAAACAAAAGGCTTCTAAGCAGATCAAGCGTAAGAGTCTTCATTAGCTATTTAAATGGAGATGTTAGGTAGGCACTTGGACATAAAAGTCTAGAGTTAAGGTACACGTTGTGGCTGGTAGTAGACATTTGAGAACCACCAGAATAAAGGCAATGTTTAAAGCATGGGATGGACGACATGGTCTAGACATGTGGTATAGAAAAGAGAAGAGGCTCAAGGACTGATCTCTGAAAGCAAAGCTGCATTCAGAGATCAGAATGAGAAAGAGGATACAACACAAGAGGCAGAGGGAAGTGGCCAGGGTCTCGGAAGGAAGAACTAAGAGTGTGCTGTATTCTGGAGGCTAAGTGGAGACAGTATTTCAGGAAGGAGAGAAAAGTCATGTCAAATGCTCTGGAGTTCAGTAAGATGAGGTCAAAAATTTCCACTGGATTTGGCAAGATTGGGGGCTACTGGGGATCCTGAGGAAGGCAGTTTCATAAAGAAGATGTCCTCTGTATGTTGTAGCAGTGGGAGGTATCCTATAAATTGCTTTTCAAGAGTGGTTAGCCATACTGGCTTCAGCCCAAGTCCGGCCCCTTATTCTTGTAATTGCCTTTGGATCAAAGCTACTTGTTTAGTTCATATAAACATTTTCCTTGTTTGGTGATCGCATGTAGATGGACTGGAGATAAAACGAGTTTCCTTTTGTGGCTAAGATGTTTTCTTTAATCTTCTGATTTAAACTTGGTCCATGGACCCAGAGGACATGCTGTATATGTGATGAAAATCTGTAAACATTTGAAATGAAAACACGATACTGAGTTTTTTTCTAAACTGTTTTCTCATTTTAATGTGGCTTTTTCTTTGGCACTCAGGTACCAATATTTCTTGGTGGCTGCTTTCTAGTTAGCATTGTGGTAACACAGTAGACTTGATTTTATATACTATATATATATATATATATATTTTTTAATATTGAGCTGGCTTCACATTATTCCTATTTTTTACTCTGGAATTTGATTTTAAAAATCACAAGAAGATTAGGGTAATATAGATGCTACTGTGTCCATTCCTCAGTCTCCAGACGGGCCATAATTAAGGAATTAGAGTGAGCTAATTATACATCCTAATATTAAATATCTCCAGGAAAGCAGATTAGAAATGTACTAGAAAATTACAATAGCTTTTCCTGAAACATTCATGCTTTTTCTAATAAATATTGTAATTTCAATTCCAACTGAACCGAGGTCACACTGAGCAGTCAAAAATAGTCTCTTATTATCATTTGTGTATTTTATATTTTTTTCTAGCTCATATTTTAGTCTGTGTGTCAAAATGGAGAAAATGAGTTATGTTGTTTCTCCCTTTCTCCTTTCTCTCTCCCATTTATTTTTCTTTGAAAAATAAGACAGCTTGACAATGAAGTAAGCTTTTCAAGGTCAGCACCTTAGGTGCCTGTTTCTTTATTTGCAAAGCAGGCTAAGAGTTTGCTAAAGGCGGCTTTGCTATGTCATCTGGATGTTACACAGTCTGATTAGATTACTAGACACATTAAGTAAACTCCAAATCAGTTGTCTCCTTGTGCTAGGGGAAAGACGATTTTTTTTTTTCTATTTGCTATTTAAAATATATTGAAGACTATTTGCTGTATTTGTTATTTGAATTCTGAAGGAAGTTTGTGCAAATATGTCGACTAACTTCAGGAGAATTTGGTGTGGGTGCAAAGCTTGATCCTTACTGTAACCATCTAAAAACCTCACACCGATATTTGCACCCCCCCACCCCCAGCTCTTTAATATTGATCATGGTAACAGCTTTTGAGTAAAACCCTAATGCTGTCACCAAAGATAAAAGAAGCTGTGGCAAAGTTGACCTAATGCATTCTTTTAAATTAATTATTTATTTTTGTGTGTGTGAACTGTGAGATTATGAGATAATTTGCAAAGAGCAGTGCCTGGCAGGATCGTCAAATAGGACTGATTTTAGACACAGACATTTTCAACCTCAGTGATTTTGAGTCTTGATTGCAGACGTACCTTTAAAGGAGTAGTAGAATTTTGTCACTTTATGTCCTGTAGATGGCAGTGTTGCACTTGACAAGTTAACAGGTGAGTGTCTAAAGAAAGTCTATGCTTCCCAGAGGCAACATCGTTTAATAACCAGTGAACAGCAGTTTTAATACCAATTCAAGGCCTTCTATTTGGAACATGTATCTCAAATGTAGAGTACGTATGGAATAGATAAATATCTATAAGTGTCAGCATTTACATTTAAAATTGTGCGTGGTTTTAGAGACTGCTTTGTTTAACTGTTCTCTTTCCTCTCTCTGAGTGATCTCATTTTCCTTTAAATAACGTTTTATTTTAGGTCTCATACTTAGAGTTGCTTTCATATTGCTGAAGATGAAGAAAAATTGTCCTTGCTAAAACCTACAGGCTTTTACAATTTACACCATCCAGTGATCTACCATAGAGCTAGGAAGACAAAGAACCCAGGGATGCAGGCTCAGTGGCCTTCTCCCTGCTGTCCAAGGGCATTATTGTTTCTCCAAGAAGTCAGGGATGGAGGTAGGAGGGGAATGCTTTCTCAAGCAACAAACTGGGTTATTCTTGTTCAGTGGATTTGATTTCAAATGCAGCCAAGGAAGAGCCAGATGAGGACGTTTTAATTAAAATATAAACCCTCAATAAGGCAGATATGCTAAATCACTTCCTTTTAAATTGAGATGAAAAATTCAAATGTATGTAAAGGTATACTACAAACTTTCCACAGAAAAATGTAAACTGAGAATATCAGCTTTAGAAACCTTGTATCTTGCCACTTGGGGCCTAACGGTGTCTTTTCCCGTAAACTGAGACTGAAGGCACATGAAGAAACAGAATCATGGGCTTGTTCTGGCCCATTTTCCTCCTTGACCACGAAATCCCTGACAACATTATTATTGCTCTGAAAAAAAAATCTTGGTAAGTTAAATCTAGACAAGAAAGCAATTATTTGCTCTTTGGTAAGAACGGGAGGACAAAAATGGACAGAGGTTGTGGGAAGAATTTTAAAACGTGATGAAAAATTTTGTACGGTTTCAGATGAAATAATAATTAATGATCCTACTTAGGAATAAGCTAGTTTTATTTTTTTCCCCTAAAACATGCCTTTGGTTATTGAAAATTAATTTTAACTGTTAGAAACTTCTGGTCATATTCCAATTTATTGTGTGCTCATGTCTGGGTTCCCTTCTTTCACACAGTCATGGACAGCACGGAGCAGGGGCCGTGCAGAGCATGAGTGAAAAGGGTGGGCTGTGCCCACCTCAGCCTGGCAACCTGGTGAAAGTCCCTTGATTGTGATGAACTCCAGTTTTACTCGCTGAAACAGTAGAAATATCTGTACCCATCTTTTCGGTATTTTGGCTCATAGTAAGTGTTCAATAAGTGATGGCTTTTATAGCTTTTTTTTCTCTGAGAAACGAGCTTTTCTCTCATCATTTTTCTCCTTTTGGCAAAAGAAAAATTACATTGTAACTACTCAATAAATATTTGTTAAACTGAATAGCTGTAAGTGAATTAATTCTTGAAGAAAGTTTGTTCAGTGACATTCATATCAGAACATTTTCTTCCTCTTCTCTCTTTAGACTCAAGCCTAAGACAAAGAGTAACCATGTCTCAAAGGTCTGTGATTAAATCATACACAAGAGAGGAAGCAAAGCAAAAGAAAGTCAATATATTTAAAATTTTATTATGGCATGTCAAGCACAATCATAGAATTTTTCCTATTGAAGAGAATTTCTAGAGAAGTTCACATTGGGCTTGAACTCTTCAGTTTATGAGTGGGAGCCCATTCTAGCTTTTGCATTATGACCAGGAAAACAAATAAGACCTCAAGGTCAATGTCAAAAGAAAGGTTAATAATCTGCTTGTTTGCGTATTGTATGTATGTGTCTATTTTCACTTTAAAGCAAAGAAACATCTGGGGTTCTGATTTATCTAGTGAGTTTACAAAACTTTACAGAACACAGCAAACACTGCTCAAGTATCCCTAAGCTAAATGTGTAATAAGATTTCAGAGGATGCAAATCTTTGTAAATTAGTTTTTTACTATGAAGTGAATGCTTCAGCTAATGACCACAAATAAATCTAATTCTATAAAACTTGTGGCCCAGCTGAGAAGTCTGTGATTAAAAATTGGATTCCAGATATAAACTCCTCTTCTTTTCCTTGGTTTAATGTATTTTGTGAAAAGATCTGCCAATAAAAAGCAATGCATTTGGATGACTTGCTTTAAAGGCAAAAACAGAAGGCAGGCCTGTTAACTTTTGAAATAAGACATTGCCTCATGTATATGCCTGATATTTAGAATACATTAATTTATGTCAATAAAGAACATTGAGGGTTTCTAGCACTGAGAACATGCTTACCAGATACCTGATATTATGTTAAACAATTTACATCACTGATCTGTCCATGGTTATTTTATTATTACTATTATTATTGTTGTTTGTTAATCCTCACCTGAGGATATTTTCCATTAACTTTTTTTAGATAGAGTGGAAGGGAGAGAGGGAAAGAGAGAGAGAGAGAAACATTGATGTGAAAGGGACACATCAATTGGCTGCCTCCCTCCTGACCCCGACTGGGGTCAGGGATTGAACCTGCAACCCAGGTACATGCCCTTGACTGGGAAACGAACCCATGACCCTTTGGTGTGCAAGCTGTTGCTCTAACTGCTGAGCCAAACTGGCCAGGGCAACTATTATTATTATTATTAACCTCGTTTTAAAGAGGAATAGACTGCTAGAGAGATTAAATAACTAGCCTACTCATCCCAGCCAGGAAGTGATGTGCTTGGGCTGTAAACCCAGGCTGACCACAGTCATAGTCTAGAGACTGGACCCTTAAACACTCGTTCTCTGTAGCTGTCTTTCTAGCAAACAGCTTTCTGTGGAACTCCTGACATAATTCTAGCTAAGAGAGACTCTTTAACAGAAGTAGCATAAATTTGTGTTTTTTAGTCTCGGTATATTTGTTTCTCTGATTATGTTTCTTTTATCTCTCTGGTTCTGTGTTCCCTAGTCTGGGACATATTATGTTTCCACAGAGATTATATTATGACATAGAATAAATATGACATGCCTCCAGAATGAATCATTTTACTTTAATAATCATTTTATTTTTAATATAAAACATTATTATTATTGCATGCCTGTAACGTGAAATTATTTCCAATGAAAATAATTGAAAAACACTTGGAATTAGAAAGGTTCTCATCTTGTCCTCTATTTTAATATAGCTTGAAGACCAGAAAGTAACATAGCTTGACTATATCACTCTGGTTTTCTTTTAAAATTTTATTATTGAACTCTATTTAAATATTGTATTCTCACCTCTCATAGATGGTCTGATGTAATAGGAAACATTTTGGTGCCACTAAAACAAAAAAAAAAACAACTGCTCTTGAGGTCTTCATTCATGATCTTGTTCAAAGCTTCTGGTAAAAATCCTTGTGATAGATTCCTCCAAGAACTGGAAACTTTACCATTGAGCTCATTTTCTACTTGATGATGAGAGATAGGCAACTCATTGTGTTGTTCTCTGACCAGGATTGCCAGGGAAGCTAAGGTTTGAAATCTCTTGTGATGGTTTTCCCCAGTCAAGACTTCATATACTTTTTCTCTTTAGTTTTCCTCCTACGATTCTTTCAAAATCTTTTATCATGAGTTAATAGTCTTGGGTTGATTTATATGCTTTTATTCCAAGTTGTCCCAAATCCTTTATGGAAATGAAAAGGGTACAAAAGGGGTTAGCAGGAGATATACATAGAAAGAAACATTGTAAGGTATACATTTATTTTTCCAATGCACACAGGTAGAATTTTCTTCAATAGAATGAAGAATGTACTAAGATTCCAATGGGTGCTTGATACCTTCTTTTTTGCTATATTTTATTTTTGGTGCATGAATATTATAGCTATGAAATAACCTTCTACAAACCAGACTTTAAAATAAAAACAAATATTTTTAGGGTCTATTAAGATTTTGATTGATGTTTGTAGGTGATATTGAGTGGTTGTACAGAGTCAACATGAACTAAACATATTAATCCTAAAAATATTCTAAATCAATGATAAAAGGAAAAGAAATTATTTTGCATTCTTTATGGATTGTGAAGACCATATCTCATTCTATTAAATGTTTTCTCTTTTGAGAAAGTATCCACAACTCAAGAGGGTGACCTAGTTTTCTACATAATTTTCTTAATCAAAATTTGCATTTTTTCACTCAAATTGTGAAAAATATGACAATTTTTGCAATGTTATGCAGATTCTTGTTTTCACAACTATTGGTGAAATAAATTCCCAAACTTTTGCCTTTTAAACCAACTTATATTCTGAACTCCTCATGATTCAGTTATCATTTCCCAATTATTATTTACATGTATATTTATTTAATCTATAATTAAATTCTGCTGTTTTTCCAAAGTCTTAAAGATAGTGGTTTTCAACTTGTTACTCAAATTGTGTGAGTGCTTAGAAAAAATTATAAATATGTAAAACAAGATAATTTAAACATGTGCAACAGAAACCAGTTCTAAAAGTATAACATTGGGTTGTTTGAAATAAGTTAGCATTTATCTGTGTCATCAATGCTTCATGAAACTGACTCATTTCATTAGTAGAAATATCTATCCAGAAAGTCAATAAAGAGTGCTGAGAGCATTTGTGAAATGCCATTGACTTTTGCAATGGCAAGAAATCCATCTCCCTAAACATGAATTGTGCTATGTCTGTGTGTCTTCCAATAAACATCTCCCTATCAGATAATTTCAATGTCAGTAAATAGAATGGAACATGAAAATTCCTTCTGTCTAGTCTTCCTTTCAGAACAAAAACTCTGACCTTGCTACATCTATAGAAAGGTAATATACATGAAAAAAATTCAATACAGCTCTTTTTGTGAGAACTGTAGCTTTAGTTTACATTTTGGAAACTATTGCAAAGGTAATTTGACATCGTCACTTAAAAAAATCACATTATATTAATAATTGCAGGAACACGTGAATGAAGTAATCTTTTTCAATCAAATTCTTATGCTTTTATGGAATGCCTATTTTGTCTTTAATGACTTGGAACCATTTTCCTCTTCCTGGAGAGGACATTATGCTTTTGTTCGATTGTAATTTTTCCCCCTCAGTTGCTTCTTCCTCTCTTAAGTGCCAGAAATGTCCGAAAAAGAGAAAACAGCACATTGATTCCATTTTGCTCAGAATGTATTGTCTACAGCATCTTTGTCATATGGTTTTTGTTATTTAGTTAGGACAATATTCTTTTACCTTTATTATGTGTTTATTCCTTTCAGTACATTTGGAAATTGGGAATATTATTTTCTTTATTTTATGGGGAGAGAACATGACGTTACAGAAAAGAGTATTTAGAATTGTCTCCTATTACCTCAAAGTATAGGACCAGGTCTCATGCGTGAAAGCTTCATTGTAAAGAAAGATTTTGGACTTGACTATGTTGGCATTTTCAGCCCCTGAGAGAATACAATAAAGTGTCAGATTGGTGGTATTGAATATTCTACTCCTATGTCTGGAAGACCCCTTCACTCATTCGTGTTATAGCTAATTCCTATTTCCTTCACAGATCGGCTTGAATTTCATCCACACTAGAAAGTTTTCTTGGAATGACACCTGCCCCATCTCTGTGCTGCAATAGAATCATCTGTCTCTCTCTATCAGAACATGTGTTACTCTCCATTGTTGTTGTTAAATTACTTGCTCATACTTGTGACTAGTCTTTACTGACTTGAGTGTAGGGATCATGACTTACTTGATTTTATATCTCTAACATCCAGCACAATTTATGGCAATCACAAAATTGAATGAATGAATGAAAATATTTGGATTCAAATATGTGATCTGAAATGACATTTGAAGGAAATGTATTTGTACTGTTTTAGAATCTTTGGTTTCTTTCTTTCTTTTTTAATCTTCACCTGAGAATACTTTTTCTATTTATCTTCAGATAGAGTGGGGGGGGGGAGAGAGAGAGAGAGAGAGAGAGACATAGATGTGAAAGAGACACATCGATTGGCCACCTCCAGCATGACCCTGACCAGGGCCAGGGAGGATCTGCAACCTAGGTGTGTGCTCTCGACCGGAACTGATCCCACGACTCTTTGGTCTGCGGGCTGATGCTCTAACTGCTGCTCCAAACTGGCCAGGGCGTTGGTTTCATGTTAATACCTCTACAAACTCATACAAAGCATCATGCTACAGAGTAACATATGTGTACAGTTGCTCTAAAAGTCCATTTATTTGATAATCCTTTAATTGATTATGAATGCATCTCATAGGATCACAGGAAAGATACTTTGCATGTTTATTGTTGTTATTATCGAAAGTTATTTGATGTCCATTTCTACATCCATTTTATTTCTTGTAGTGCCAAATATTTGAGTGGCAGTAATATATATATTTTTCACCTCACTGTTTCCATTGAGGTTTTAGATAAGAGCTTAAAATTGATTGAGGTAAAATGAAAAAGACAGCAATGCCAAGTGTTGTTGAGGATGTGGAATAAGCGAAACACTCAGGCACTGTTGATAGAAGTGTAAATTGCTATAAGATATTTTGGAAACCTGTTTACTAGTATCTCTAGAGCTGAACATATGCATGGCCTATGACCCAGCAATGCCACTGTTAGGTGTATGACACATTGAAATTAACAGATGTATTTATCAAATATATAGATGGGAATGTTTATAGTAGCTCTATTTGCAATAGCTCTAAATGGAAATAAGCCAAACATCCTCAACAGTAGGATAGATGATTATTGTATATAAATTAGTGCAATGCCTATACAGCAATTAAAATAAATGAAATATAGCTATATGCAACAACTTGGATGAATCCTACACACACAACAATAATAAATGGAATGAAAATATTCAGAACAGAAAGAGTACATATAGTATTATTCCATTTATATAAATTTCAAACACTGAAAAAACAAATCACGGTGGTAGAAGCCAGGAAAATTTAGGGGTTGGGAGGGTAATAATAGGAAGGGGACATGAAAGGGAATTTTCGGGGGTTGCCAATGTTCTATTTCATAATCTGGGTAGTGGCTATCCAGGTGTGTTAAAATATGTTTTGAATTATACAATTATAATCTATGAAATTTTCTGTTTGTTTATTAAAACTCACTAAAATTTAAAAACGAAATAAAGTTAGAACAAAAAGTCAAAATTATGATTTAGCAGCTGGTAGATACTTCCCAATGAATATTATCTGTTTTGAATACAGAGTTCATGATGCCAACCTTTAATTCTTTCATTAAAGGTGTAGAATTTGGCTATGTTAATGTAGCCAAGTTTTCCTAAACCTTTAGACTTTTGGTATTGCCTCTCCATTTACTGAAAAATATGAACATGCAAACTCCTTGGACAACAGGTCCAAATTGTAGTTAAGCTTCATGCCACCAAACTGAGACTTTACTTATTAAACTTTTGGCTTTCCCAGAAATGGAATTTTAAACCAGTCAATCAGGAATCACTTAATCAGAACTAGTGAGGTAATCTGTCTGTCGACCTCAGCCATCCCATAAAGGAAAGTGACCTGGCAAAAATCACCCGCTTTTTTCCCCCCCCCAATATAATTTTCTTGTTCCTACTCCCTTCTCCCTACAAAAGTCTTTCATTTTATACAGCTCCTTGGAGCTCCTTTCTGTCTGCTAGATTGGATGCTGCTTGATTCATGAATCGTTGAAGGAAGCCAGTAAGATCTTTAAAATATACTCAGTTGAATTTAGTTTTTTAACAGGAATGCTAAAGTTCTCCCTCCTTGCACCAAAAAATAACAAATAAAAAGTGTAGACATATATCTTACAAGACTATCAAGTAATTTCTGATGTTTTGGACTTACCATTTCTTCAGAAAGTCTTCAGGCTGTTACACAGTGACCTACTGTTCAGGCCATGTTATTAGCATGGCTTAATTAGTGATGACACTTGAACATGAAAAACCATTGAACTTTGAGTACATTGTAAATTGATTTGAAATTTTTTTAGAGTGTGCATATTATTTATAGGGTTTCTTTTCTTTAAAAAATTTTTTTTTTCTTTATTGATTTTAGGGAGAGAGGAAGGGAGAGGGAGAGAGAGAGAGAAATATCAATGAGAGAGAACATTGCTTGGCCCCCCACACACACGCCCTCCCCTCCCCCCCCGCTGGAGATCAGGTCCATAATCTGGGCATGTGCCCTGGCCAAGAACTGAACTGGCGACCTTCTGGCACATGGGTCGATGCCCAACCACTGAGCCACACCAGCTGGGCTCTTTTCTTTTTTAAATAAGAACTTCTTCCCAGTTAAATAGAGTAAATTCATGTTAATTTTCTCCAAAGTGAAATTTCTATGTTCATATTTTTTGGACAGGTAGCAATTAAGAAAACAAAGTTGTAAAAAATTGACCACCTATAGAGAAATTTATAACATTTGTCCTCTTAACTACAAGAGAAAAAGGTAATAAATCTGTTACTTCCTTGTTTGTCAGGGTCTAAGGAAATACGTGTTTTCATTAACCTATTTGTCAGGCAGATGTGAAGTGAGGCAGAAAATACTAACATAGAACAACTTGGAGCACTTGGAATTAGACAGAACTTAGTTGCCCTCCATGTACAGGTTTGAACTGCAACTTCTGAGAAAGAAAACAGCAAAGAAAAGTTAGGGAAAATTATGAAAGTGGTAATGTGAAAAATGATGATACAATCTTTGCAATTTAGCTTGGCCTTTGAGGTGTGCCATATTGCATAATTTAGTTTTAAAAGGTCATTTAAGCAGAGTTAATTGCCTCTATTTAATTAGATAGTCAACACGATTTGTTCAAATGCTTGGTGTATTTTGGGCCTCAGAAGTAAAACAAAGAATTTGGTCCCTCTTAGAATTGTCCTGATAGGCAAGAGTCATAAATGCTTCCAAGTGTTAGACACCAGACTGTTAGGAATAGAAATCTCAACAACATGATTGGATACATATTGTCAAGAGATGTGTGTTAGAAATAACAAGCATTATAGAAGTTTTGTAAAGAGAGAAAGAGAAAAAGAATTACAATTATGGATTCAAACTTCTACACAAAATATTATGTTAGATATACATTGTATCAGGTTTGTATTTACTAAAGAAACTGTCTGTTCAGTTTAAGTTAAAATGTTGGAACTATTTTGTTGAGGACTATTGTTTCAACTACATGACCCTTGACTTCAGGGCACATACCCAGTTCTGTCACTGGTTAGGAATACAATTTATATATTTGCCTATATTAGGGCAGTTTGGATGCCTAATAATTACATTAAATGCATTCATAAAAATCCTGAGTGATGGCAATATGGGAATTTCCAAAATTAGTTTTAGGAAAATGTGTGCTGAATAGAGACCACTTTCTATTATCTGTGATAATGAGGATTTGGTACACTATAAAAATAAAATTCATGTTTTAGCCTATGCTCTCAGCATCTTGACCAATAAACTTTTACTGTAGGCACTAACAAGTGACAGATGTGGTTGACTCATCTCCTTCCTTTTTTTACTCTCTAGTGAGCAATTAAATAACCTGAAGCAGAACAATCAAAAGGTCTGGAAAAGCCACACACCAGGTCATCTGTTTTTGAATAATTGAGAGTTAGTGGTACCACGCTCTGTTGTTAGTCAAGAATTCTCCAAGTGTCTTTCTCAGAATGACTCAAAAAAGAGAACACCCAATAATAGCATATTTTCAATCACTGTTACCGTAAAACCCAGTCTATGATTTACCAGCATTGTATAAACACTGTTTTAAGTGAAAGCATGTGGAAGGCATGCAGTCAGACATGCTGTGCCATTTGGGAGGGCGTGGTGAAAGTCTGGAATTCCAAGCCAGCTTTCCTATTCAAGTGTCCTCGTTCTAATGGTCCACCACTATTCACGGTTCTTTCTTTGGGTAGTAATCCTCTTTAGAATTTTCTTCCTTCTTCTCACTCCTTCTCTCCTTCTCTCCTTTCTTCACATATTCACTGAGTGCTTGTTCTGTATCATACACTGCTGGCTATGGAGATACGATAAACAAAGAGAAAACATTTGATATAATACTGCGTATTATCCTTACAGACAGTTGGAAATAAAATATGAGTGGATAAAAAAGCTGTGGTACACTTACACAATGGAATACTACTTGGCCATAATAAAGAATGAAATCTTACCTTTTGTGACAGTGTGGATGGACCTGGAGAGTATTATTATGCTAAATGAAATAAGCTAGTCAGAGAAAGATAAGCACCATATGATTCCACTCATTTGTGGAATCTAATAAATAAAATAGAAACAGACTCATAGATGGAGAATAGACCGACAGCTGTCAGAAGCGGGAGGGTTGTGAGGCTGGATGAAAAAGGTACAAGGATTAAGCAAAAAAACACCACAACCCTCAGACACAGACGACAGTATGGTGATTACCACAGGGAAAGGGAGGTGGGGGAGGTAGAAGAGTGTGAAGGGGAGATAAATGGTGTTGGAAGGAGACTTGACTTGGAGAGGTAAACACACAATGCAGTATATGGATGATGTCTTATAGAATTGTACACCTGAAAACTATATAATTTTACTAACCAATATCCCCCCAATAAGTTCAATAAAAAAGAAAAAAAATTGAATACAAAATGTATAGTTACAAAGTAGCATGGCTGGTTCAGAGACAGAGAGATGCCTGGGGCATGTGGGGAGCATACAGGAAGGGCAGGTGAGGAGTGGGACTGGAAGATCCTTCCCGGCAAAGGTGGCACGAGCAAGAGCAGGTGTCTGGGAAACAGCGGAGCCTACCCGGCTATGTTCTTGGAGTATAAAGTGTAGGTAAGCGTGCGGCAAGGAAAGAGGTGGGAAGGAGAGGTGAGAGGCTTATAATTCATACTAATGAAATTGGGGTTTTTTCTTCTCTTACAGATTTCAGGAACTCATGGAAGGATTTCAAGCAGGGGGTTGGGGGTGGGAATATAATCACCTTTGCATTTCAGAGGGCACTCTCGCCTTGTCTGACCCAGGCCAGAAGGGTGGCTGGATTGTGGTAGCAGACGATGCTGTCCTGCAGGTTCTGACACAGGGCCGCGGGGGTAGGACAGAGAGAGGAGTGGTGATGTCTTCCATGCATATTTAGGGGGTTAAGGCAAAATTACTTGGTGACAGAGTGAACACAAGAATGAAAAAGGAGCAAAGGATAATATCCATGTTCCTGGGCAGACTCTGATGTTGCTGAGTTAAAAGGAGAGGAGGGCAGTGTAAAGATAATACGAGTTGAGGTGTGCTTTTGCTGATTTCAAGTTGCATTTAGGATAAGTCGATGGGATAGTCTAGCAGAGAAGCAGTTCTGTAATACTGTACTTTTAGGGAGATGTTTGTGTGGAAAATACGCTTGTGGCAATAGGGAGCATTTACCTTTCAGTTGACGCTGTGTGGGTGGGTGAAATTTCCCAAGAACTGCATGATTGTGGTAACAAGAGACATGAGTCCAGGAATCTTCTAAACAGTATTTAAAGTGCAGGCAGAAGCTACGCAAAGCAGGCAGAGGTAGGCACCAGAGTCAGAAAAAGGACACAGGTACCAGTTACTTTTTAAAGGTTAAGAGAATTGGGCATCAAGGAGGTTGGATAGTTTCAAAGGTAGTGCTTAGTGCAATCAGTATTGCAGAAAGTCCTATTAATTATTTCACAAGGGACATTTGTCGGGACCAAGGATCCTGAGCAAGTTGAAAACTGCTCTGTTAACAACAACCCCAAGAGGTTCTGGAAGAAAAAGTATGAAAGGCCAGGCTAGGACATGCTAACCCCAACTGAAACATCTTATTTCCAGATGGAGCACTGGCCTCAAACTGCAGTGCAAGAGTAATTTAGGAGTTTGTCCACACTCAGAAGGGCCTCAATGACTCTTCTTAGAATAAACAGGCCAAAGGCAGGATTTAAAACTATTCTGAGGCGCATACACAATCTCATTCTTCTGTGTTTTATCATTCAGATAACAAAGGAATGTACATCCAAAGAAAACCAGGCCAAATATTTGAAGAGAAAATCTGAGTTATTTCTAAGGCCTACGGCTTCCTAAGGCTCAGTTCAATTCTTCTAGGTGTAAAATAGAGGCAATTTCAGATAACCGTAAAAACTTTTCTTAAAAAAAATATGTTTTTATTGATTTTTTTTTGAAGAGAGAGAGGAAGGGAGAGAGATACAGAAACATCGATGTGAGAGAGAAACATTGATCGGCTGCCTCCTGCACGCCCCCTACTGGGGATCAGGCCCACAACCTGGGCATGGGCCCTTTCTGGGAATCGAACTGGGACCTCTCAGTCCAAGGGACAACACTCAATCCACTGAGACACACCAGCAGGGCTGTAAAATCTTTTTGTAACAGGGAGATAATTAAAACGAAATTTAATGTTGAGAAAAAGAGAGCGGAACCCACCATAGCTTATCATGACTCTGTGGTCCAAATAAACGTCCTAAACCACCATCAACTGAGCCAGGGGTTTCCCTAGAGATCATTGTCTTCCCAGTAAGAAAATCTCTGAAATATAACCATTGGAATTTATAATCACTAGGATGTTCTATCTTTTTAAAACAAACTTGTTATTTTAGGCCAATTTTAGAACTGCAGAATCACTGTGAAAAGAGTCCAGGAAATTTATTAACTAAAGTCCGTACTTTACTCAGAGTTCCTCAGTTTTCCCCAATGTTCTTTTTCTATTTTGGGATCCACCCCAGGGTGCCACGTTCATTCAGTTGTCATGAATCCTTGTTTCCTCTCTGCTATGACAGTTATTCTGACTTTCCTTTTGTTTTGTTGACCTTGGGTGTTTGAGGTGTATTGGTAAGGTCTTTTGTAGAATGTGTCACCATTGGGATTTGTCTGATGTTTTTCTCATGGTTAGACTGGGATGGTATGTTTTTGTGAAGAAACCACAGATGTAGAGTGCCATTCTCATTACATCACATCAATATAGCTAATCACTGTTGATGTTATCCTTGATTACCTGGATTGCAGTAAGGTCTATCAGCTTTCTCTACTACAAAGTTCTCCCTTTTCTCTCCCTTTCCATACTATGCTCCTTGGAAAAAAGTCACTCTGTGCAGCCCACACTTAAAGGGTAGGGAGTTATGGTCCATTTTCTTAAGGGTAGAATATTTATACAGTTGGTCCTCTGTATCCAAGGGTTCTGTATCAGTGCAAATGATCCGTAGTTGGTTGACTCTGTGCTTATGCAGCCCATGGATATGGAGGGCAGACTAAGGGACTAGATACCAAGGGATGACTGTATACATTATTTGCAATTCTTCTGCACAGGTTTGTATTTATTTCTATAATATCATTGATTTGCAATGTATGAATTCATGGGTATAATTTTAAAATTTGGGTTATAATTCAAAAGCACTTATTTTATTGCTCTAATCATTCCAGGTTTGGCCATTGGCACTCCTTCACTTGGTTCCTGTATCCCTTTGGCATAGCCTAATCTTGTGTTTTTGCTTCTTTGAGCACTTTCTTATTTTCTGGTCCTGAAAGATGCTTTAGGCTTATCTTGTATATTTTTTGCCCTAATCTTAGACTCAGTCATTCCTCTAAGAAGCCCTGGTCCCCTTTATTGAAGAATGGTATTAGAAAACAAGATTTAGGTGTAAGTTTTACCCTTTGCTACTGGGTGTCATTGCTTCTCAGCCCTTTCATCTAACAGAACAAGGAGAACTACACACATATACTAATGCGTGTTTATCTATAAACATTTCTATATGTAACCATCTTTATATTAAGCTAATCATTCGTTCATACTGATGTCTCTAATTCATTACCATATGGATTATCCCAGCCTCTTCCCCTTGTTTATCTGTAACCTCTCACTCCATCGTCCACCTGGCTCCCAGCATGCTGAATCCATTTACAGAATTGTTCAGTCCCAGTTCCTTGTACTAGAGAACAGGTCTAACCAAGGTTCCCTTTGCCTTTGTTCCTTCTAAAGTTAGGTCAGCACTTATTTCTCCACCCCCTTCAGTGAGCTTGATTCCATCTTGTGATTCCTGATCACCTAAATTATTTTTCAAAAATCTACATACATTAAGGCTCACTGTCTGTGCTGTAAGGTCCTCTGTGTTTTGACAAATGCTTAATGTCTGGTATTAAACATTATAGTATCACACAGGCAATTTCACAGCCCTAAAAAAAATTCTGTGTATTACCCACTCACCCCCTCCCCCCTCATCCAATGGACATCTGGCAAATATTGATCTGTTTACTATCTCCATAGTTTTGCTTTTTCCAGAATGTGCTAAAATTTGAATCATACAGTATAGTGTTTTTATACTAACTTCTTTAACTTAGCTATATGAGCTAAAGATTCACCCATGTCTTTTTATGAATTTGTAGCTTTTTTGTTTTATTACAGAATAGTAGTTCAATCTATAGATTATACTGCAGTTTATCAATTCACTTGTTAAAGGACACTGTGGCTGCGCCCAGGTTTTGATGATTATGAATATAGCTGCTATTTTCATTCACATGCAGGTTTTTGTGGAGATAGGAGATTTCAAATCAGTTGGATAAATGTTGAGGAGTGCAATTGCTGGATCATATGGTAAGACTATATGTAGTTATACAAGAAATTACAAAACTGTCTTCCAAACTAGTTGCAAAATTTTACATTGCTACCACCAATGAATGAGAGTTCCTACTACTGCACAACCTCACCAGCAAAAGGCATTGTCAGTTGTTCAGATTTTAGTCATTCTAATAGGTATATAGTAATATCTCATTTTTGTTTTAATTTATCATTTCTTAATGAAAAAAGTATCTTTTCTTAAGCTTATTTTCTGTCTGTTTATCTTATTTGTTGAGTTTTTATTTAGATCTTATGCCCATTTTAAATTAGGTTGTAGTGTTTTCTTATTGTTAAAGAGTTCTTTGTATGCTTTTATACAAGTCATATCAGAGATGGGTTTTGTAAATGATTTCTCCAAGACAATGGCTTCTATTTTCATTCTCTTGACAGTGACTTTTACAGAGAAGTTTTTAATTTTAATAAAACCCAACGTACCAGTTTTTCCTTTCATGGATTATGCTAGTGGTGTTTTATTTAGTATCTCATCACCAAATTCAAGGTCATATAGAGTTTTCTGCAAGACATTTTATAGCTTTGAATTTTACATTTAGGCTTATGATCCATTGTGAATTAATTTTTGTGAGAGGTGTAAGATCTGGGCCTGGATTCATTTTCTGGCCTGTGAATGTTCAGTTGTTCCAGCACAATTTTTTTTTTTAAATCCTCATTTGAGGAAATTTTTCCATTTATTTTCAGACAGAGTGAGAGAGAGAGAGAAAGAAACATTAACGTGAGAGAGACACATATTGACTGCCTGCCTCCCGCACGACCCTGACCAGGGCCGGGGACCAAACCGCAACTGAAGTACGTGCCCTTGACTGGAATTGAACCTGAGACTTTTGGTCTGCGGGCCAATGCTCTAACCCCTGAGCCAAACCAGCGAGGGCTCCAGCACTATTTTTCAAAAAAGGCTATCCTTTCTCTGTTAAATTGTCTTTACTTCCTTGTAAAAAAATCAGTTGACTATATTTGTGTGGGTCTATTTCTGGGCTCTCTATCGTGTGCCATTGAGCTATCTGTCTATTCCTTTGCCAATAGCACACTGTCTTGATTACTGTAAGCCTTGGAACTTGATAATGTGAGTACTCCAGGTTCATTCTTTTCCTTCAGTGTTGTATTGGCTTTTCTAGGTCTCTTGCTTTTTCATATACATTTTAGGATTAGTCTGTAGGTTTCAATGCAGTTGCATTGAACCTACAGATCAAGTTGAGATGGATTGACATCCTTACAATTTTGGATCTTCTAATCCATACACAGGGAATATCTTTTCAAAGGGTAAAGGGGAGTTAAATACATGGTGATGGAAGATTTGACTTTGGGTAGTGGGCACACAATGCAATATACAGATGACGCATCATAGAAATGCACACTCGAAACCTATGTAATTTTATTAACCAATATCATCCCAATAAACTTAATTAGAAACAAAGGAAACTCTGGGTTTTCTGGATGGGCCCAATGTAATCATTAAGATCCATTGACTCATGTGTTATTTGAAAATATGCTGTTTAATTTCCATATATTTTGGAATTTCCAGCTATCTATTACTGATTTATAGTTTAATTCCATTGTGGTCCAAGAGTAGACAGTATATGATTTATTTTTTAAAAAATTTGTTAAGATATACTTTATGGCCTAGAATGTAGTTTATCTTGGTCAATGTTTTATGTGAGCTTGAGAAAAATGTGTATTCTGCTGTTGGATAAGTAGTCTATAGATGTCCATTATATCCAATTGATTGATAGTGCTATTGAGTTTAACTGTATCCTTACTGATTTACTGCCCACTGGATCTACTTCTGATAGAGGGGTGTTGAACTCTCCAACCGTAATAGTGGGTTCACTTATTTCTCCTTGCAGTTCTATCAATTTTTGTCTGGTATAATTTGATTCTCTGTTGTTAGGCGTATACCAGATAAGTACTGTAATGTTTTCTTGTTGAATTAACCATTTGGCCATTATGTAATGTCCTTCTTTATCCCCAATAACTTTCCTGGCTTTGAAGTTTGCTCTGTCTGAAATTAATATAGCTACTTCTGCTTTTCATTGATTAATATTAGCATGGTATATTTTTCTCCATCCACTTATTTTTAATTTCTATGTATCTTAATATTTAAGTGAGTTTCTTGTAGACAATATATGGTTGAGTTTTTTGATTTACTCTGACAATTTCTGTCTTTTTATTGGTCCAACTAGAGATCTCTGTCCTCAAAGTTTGAACTAAAGTATAATGGAGAGAGAGAGAGAGAAAAAAAAAGAATGGTCAAATCAAAATTTTAGCATCTGTGTACCAGGAATTTAAGTGTTAAGATCAAGGGGTTCTGTGAATTTGGGAGATTTATATATATTTTACAGTTTTGCCAATAATCACAATATTATTTATGCTCAACACTTTGCAAAATACTCTAGTTAGTAGAATTACCACTTGATCTTATTATTTCTTGCATCAATGAAGAAACATATGTAATCATATCACAAATTTGTTTGAAAATTTTATTGCTAACTATATTTAGATATAATTTGTTTCTTTTTTTAACTCTATTTTTTATTTTATAAAACAAAAATTATTCTGAGGAGTTATGGTAGGCAGAATAATGGCACCAAAAGAACCTGATTCCTCGTACTTGTGAATTTGTTACCTTACATGGAAAAAGAGTCTTTGGAGACATGATTATAATTAAGGACCTTGAGATGGGGAGACTATCCCAGATTATCCAGACAGGCCCAATCTAATCATAAAAGCCCAGAAAAATGGAAGAGAAGGAAGAATGTTGGGTCAGAGAGATGTGACCTAAGTACTAGACCTACTGTTGCCTTGAAAGTGAAGAAGGCAACTCAATCAAAGAACGTAGTAGGGAAAGACCCTCAGCTGCAGGCAGCAAGAAAATGGAGATCTCAGTTTTACAGCTGCAAGGAACTAAAATCTGCCGACAACCCAAATGAGTGAAAAACAGACTATTTGTAGCACCTCCAGAAATGGATGCAGCCTACCCACATCTTGATTTGAGTCTGGTGAGACCTATCCTGGACTTCTGACCTACAAAACCATAATCAAATATATGTTTTTTAAGCCACTCAGTTTGTGATAATTTGTTATGGGAGCACTAGAAAACTTACACAGAAGGGATCCCCATGCTCATCAATACTCCAGTGGTGTCCGTGACTCAAAAAAAAAAAAAAAAAAAAGGTTAAGAACCGTGCTGTTGTTTAACTCAATATTACAGTCCCCAAATCTTTTGATGGTTAAAATCATGGAATAACGTAACTGATGGCCATGACACCCCAAATCATGGCATTGAAAATAGTAAGTCTATCTATGCTAATAAAGGCAAAACAATGACACAAACTTTTTCCCTTCTCCCTTCCAGGTCCGTGGCTGATTATCACTATTCAGTTTTTTCCCTGATATTATGCTGTATATGTAAACTTAGGCATCTAACCAAAAAATAGCTTTTAGGAAATTGATTGCCATAAGCAATCAGTTGAATATGAACTTGTACCTTTGAAAAATGCATATGGTGGGAAGACTGTGCCAGCAAAATCTAATGAGGAAATTGATGTATTAGAAATACAGAAGAGTAATGGCTTGTTCTGAGTATGCTTCTCAGGTTGGAATAAATTATGTTTTGTTTGATCTCAGTATCTCTTGGTAAGAGTAACTATGAAAATGTTTGTCAGGGCTAAAGCAGCATCACTGTGTATTCTTTATGAGAGTGCATTTTTTTAAAACTTATCTTTATTGTTGAATATATTACAGATGTTCCTCATCTTTCCCCCACTGCCCCACTCCTCCCCATTCCCGCCCCCCTCCTGCCTTTCCCCACACTGTTGTCTGTGTCCATTGGTTATGCATATATACATATAAGTTCTTTGGTTTATTTCTTCCCACCCCCGCCCCTTCCCTTTGAGGTTTGTCAGTCTAACAACCAATTTGTACTTCCCTTCACCTTTTTCACCCATTCCCCCAACCCTCCTCCCACCTGGTAACCAACAAAAGTTCTCTGTATCTTTGAGAATGTTTCTGTTCTGCTTGTTCATTTTGTTTGTAGATTCAACTGTTGATAGATATGTACTTATTGCCATTTTGTTTGTTCATATTTTTTTTATCTTTTTCTTCAAGAAGACCCTTCAACATTTCATATAATCATGGTTTGGTGGTGATGAA
Source organism: Tadarida brasiliensis (assembly GCA_030848825.1). NCBI lineage: Eukaryota > Metazoa > Chordata > Mammalia > Chiroptera > Molossidae > Tadarida > Tadarida brasiliensis. Next base: position 41,446,052 of record CM061260.1, on the reverse strand, counting down.
CTCCTTTAGCTTTTCCTTGTCTGAGAAACTCTTTGTCTGGCCATCAGTTCTAAATGACAGCTTTGCAGGATAGAGTAATCTTGGTTGTAGGTTCTTGCTTTTCATCACTATGAATATTTCTTGCCACTCCCTTCTGGTCTGCAAAGTTTCTTTTGAGAAATCAGCTGACAGTCTTATGGGAACTCCCTTGTAGGTAACTAACTGCTTTTCTCTTGCTGCTTTTAAGATCCTCTCTTTGTCTTGAACCTTTTGCATTTTGATGATGATGTGTCTTGGTGTGGGCCTCTTGGGGTTCATCTTGTTTGGGACTCTCTGTGCTTCCTGGACTTGTATGTCTGTTTCCTTCACCAAGTTAGGGAAGTTTTTTGCCATTACTGTTTCAAATAGGTTTTCGATTTCTTGTTCTCTCTCTTCTCTTTCTGGCACCCCCAAGATGTGAATGTTGGCACACTTGAAGTTGTTCCAGAGGCTCCTTACACTATCCTCATTTTTTTTTGGATTCTTTTTTCTTTTTGCTGTTCTGATTGGGTGTTTTTTGCTTCCTTATATTCCAAATCGATGGTTTGCTTCTTGGCTTTACCTACTCTACTATTGCATCTGTGTAAACTATTCTTTATTTCAGTTAGTGCATCCTTCATTTCTGACTGTGCATCCTTCATTTCAGACTGGTCCTTTTTTATGCTCTTGAGGTCCTCACTAAGTCCACTGAGCATCCTTATAAGCAGTATTTTGAACTCAGCATCTGTTAGGTTGCTTAACTCCATTTCACTTAGTTCTTTTCCTGGAGTTTTGTTCTGTTCTTTCATCTGGGACCTGTTTCTTTGTCTCCTCATTTTGGCTGCCTCCCTGTGTTTGTTTCTATGTATTACTTAGAGAGAGGTATGGGGCTAGCTGAGACCAGATGCTGCTTGTTTGAAAGAATTTAGGAAAAGTTGAAGCAGGATCCAAGACAGGCCAATCCTATGGTAAAGCAACTGGCAACAGCTTGGGTGGGCCTGAAAGTTGGGTGGGGCGGGGCCTCAGGGAATCACCAGGGCAGGGCACACAGTGTGAGCCAGGTAGCTGGAGTCCCAGATATGGTGGCGTCTGCCGGCCCAGGGAAGGGCTCACCAAAGGAACAAAGGCCTCTGATAGCACGTCTGCCCAGGAGAAAGCTGCCTCTCCAGCCCTCGCTCCAATGCCAAACAACTCAGTTCTTCCCCATATGACTCTGGTGCCTTTCAAGCTGCCTCCCCCACGCTGGAGCCTGGAGGGTGCAAGTCCGAGTAAGTCCGTGCACGGGCCCTTTAAGAGGAGCTGCCGGGGGCTCCAGCCGCCTCAGCCTCAGTTCCCGCTGGTTTTTCCACCCAGAAGTTATGGGGATTCTCTTCCTGGCACTGGAACCCTGAGCTGGGCTCCTGATGTGGGATGGGGACCCATCAGTCCTCAGGGAGGCCCTTCCCAGCCGAGGTGTCCTCCTAATTTTTATCCAGCACACGCGGGTGTGGGACCAGCCCGTCGTGCCTCCGCCCTCCTACCAGTCTCCATGCGGCTTCTTCTTTAATTTCGTAGTTGTAGGACTTCCATTCAGCTTGATTTCAGGCGGTTTTGAATGATGGTTGTTCTGTAGTTTAGTTGTAACTTTGATGTGGTTGTGGGAGGACGGGATACCGCGGTTACCTACGCCGCCATCTTGACCGGAAGTCGAGAGTGCATTTTTTTTAAAAGCAATAACCAGAGGGGACCATGAAACTCTTTAAACACTCATTAGAATTAGGGTAGCAGAAACTTAATTTATAAGACTTCTGGAATATTGCACTATCTCTACCAGATAATAGTAAATCTATAGGTGGTTATAGGAGGAGGCTGTACTTGAAAAACAGATCTTAGACTTTTTCTTGGAATATACTTTTTAATTTGTTTTTCTATAGTGCCTTTCTTTCTTATAGTTTACCAAAATGTACAATATCTTTTATTCATAGCTTTTTGTCCTCAGGACTATTCAACTCAGCTTCTAAAATAAAACAATATTGCCTTTCTAAGCATTTGCTTCTAGAACTGGCAAGTTTAGGTGAGAAAACATACCAAGCCACTGAAAATGACATAATTTTTCGATCAGTTTTCATCTCAAAGTAAATTTCCACTCGCTCTACATTTTCCAAATAAAGACCGATTTCCTTAAGATGTTTTACAGCTTTCTCCCTCTTTGGTTTGCTTTATTCTCAAATTTGAAAATCTCAAAGTGTTTGGCATCTATAAACGTTAACTTGAGTCTCAAGCGTTCATTCGTTCATTTATTAGGCCTTCTATTCATTCAGCACTATTTGCATAACTGCTGTGTACTAGACTCAGTGCTAAATTCTGCAGATACGATGGTAAATAGGACTCTAACCACGTCCTCAGTCATATGTAAAAACAGATGATTAAAGTAAGCTATGATAGCATTGCACTAGAACCTGGAAATTCTATTCAAGAGATGTGTCCTCTCTTGCTATTATTTAAGCCGCTAAAACGCTTCATGCTTTGTCGCTCAGTATTTACTACACTGATCTGCACCTCATTCTTAATTAAGTTTTCTTAGTAAAAGTTGTTTCTCTTACTTTTCTGTCTTTTTTAAAATTTTTTTATCAGCTCTTTACTGTGCAAAGGGAAAAGCCATTTCTCTTCAGCCAGCCGATACTGTTGTTTTGAGTTGGTAGAGGGTGGTGGTAAAAATCACAGGCTCTGGAGTCTCATTATCTGTATTTGAATCCTGACCTGGCCATTGAATAGCCTTTTAACACTAGATACGTTATGTACAGTCTCGGTGCCCACATGTTCTCATGCACAGGACGGGGATAACAGTAGAACCTGGCCACGAGACAATGGATGCGAAGTGGCTGGTGTGCAGTAAGTGCTGCAGGAATAATGTGCCAGCCACTAGTATGCTGACTGATGTCATTGTTTGGCAACAGAGGCCCCCCTTCAGTTTATAATTTAATGCTGTGAGTAGTAGATTTATTGTTTTTATTCTTCATTTCACATGCCTTCCAGGGGCTTCTGTAGCAGAGGGAGATGGGTCCTTTGATAAGGACCAAAGTGGAAGGTCATGGAAGGATGTCTCAGAGCATCACTAGCTGGGAACGCAGAGGCGGTGTTTGAGTTGCCAGGGAGTCTTGCTCTATCTAGCTCATTCCAGAAGAATTTCTGGGCTTTGATGTTTCAAGAGAACAGATGACAGGGCGTACCATGTGGAAAGTCAGCAGCAGATATTTTTAAATGGTACAATTGAGATGATAATCTATGGCTTTCTGACTTAAAAGCCTGTTTTTTTTTTTTTTGTTTTTTTTTCTTTTAGAATAAGGGTCAGGTAGGCACTCAGGAAAGTGACGGACACAGGAACTGTGAAGTCAAGGGGTCTTAGCAAAGATTGGGAGGAAAAGAGATGTGGACATGGGGTGTGGGGTGTCATCTGTTGTCTAGGGCAGCAAGGGTGGAGAACAGAGACTTTATTTCTTAGTGGTGCTGCCCTATGCTTAGACACACCCTGAGCATCAATCGTATGAAATAGTCTGTAGACGCTTGACTGTTGGTGAAATCATGCTCAGTATTTGACTTGAAACATGGATGGATCTTGAGAGTATCATGCTAAGTGAAATAAGTCAGATGAAGAAGGACAAGAACCATATGATTTTACTCAGTGGAATATAAAACAGAAAGCAACAAACAAATAAAACAAACAAATTCATAGACACAGACAATTGTGTGGTGGTTATCAGAGGGGAAGAGGGTGGGAATAGCTCAAAGAAGGTATATAGGGTCAAATACATGGTGATGGAAGGAGACTAGACTTTGTGTGGTGAGCACACAATGGAATATACAGATGATGTAATATAAAATCGTACACCTGAAACTTACATAGTGTTATTAACCAATGTTATCCTAATACACTTAATTTAAGAGAAGAAAAAAAAAGACTAAAAAATTATATCATGCTGATATTCCACATTTATAGTGAAGGACCATCAGATAGGTTTGATTTGTCCTCTCAGTGTTGTGGCACTACATTGTCTGAAATTCAAATATGAAATTAGAGTTTTTGAAAAGCATACCATTCGGTATTCGTACTAATGGAATCCTGTTGATGTTAAGGACCATGCACAGGGATGTCAAGAGAAGGCAGGATTCTGCACAATGGTTTCTTACGTTGGTCTTTGCCAGAGGGCTTTGGTTGCTGGCAGGGACTCTTTCCAACTGTCTCACCTTCCCGCATTCCCACGGTCTTGACTTTGGAGGCTGCAGGAGAGCCAGGCTTCCGTGAAGCCCAAACTTAGGGACAGTCAGATAACCAGAGATATGGGATATAGTTATGTATTTAAAGATGTGATCGGCTTTCTTTTAACTATTTTAATCGCTCGGAGGGATTTGAAAATGAATTGAACGCTGGTTTGTTATTTTCCCCTTATGGTTCTTTGTATGTCTTTTTAATGAGCACAATGGCTTTAGAAATCCTTTCTCCAGCGATGTTTATTCCTTTTCTATTTGGGAAGCATTCTGAGTCTCACAGTGGTACTTGTGGCACCCCATCACAGCTCCCTACCTCTTATCTTCCTCTCCACCCAGATGTAAAAAGAAAGAAAAGAAAAGCACCTGCGCACCCTGAAGCTTTGTCAAGACACTTTGGCACAATTCAGTGTCTGCGAATGTTACGGAATGCTGTACAGATGGACACAAAAGGGCATTTGTCAAAGCCGGAGAATGCTATTCAACCGAGACTCTCATTTCCAGCTCTCTGCTGTGGAGTTTCCTGGAGAATAATTATGAGTGAGCCCTGTTTGGATCATACAGGGGCCTGGCCAGAGGAAGAAGATTCTGGGAATAAACAGCAGCTAAGTAGCACAAGAGCCAGCTGTCTGTTTAAATAATGCTTTGTAAATGTCTACAGGTAGCCTGACTAAACTCTGGGATTTTATTTTATTCAGGGCTGCTAACCACCTCTCTGTACCACTGAGCTATGGAGAACAAAAGCCTTTGGGTTTTTATTTTATTTTATTTTTTACAAAAACTGCTTCTCCTTCCTCTCTAGCAACAATTACCACCACCGGTTTTAAATTTATTTTTTCTGGTTCTTTTAGCATTTGTTATGTGATTAATTTTCTTTCATTATTTGCTAGCCAACAATGAATCTTGAATATATATAATGTATATCAATACATTAGGTTTGTTTTATAGACAAATCTCTGGTTTTTAAATCCAAATGACTCTAGCTAGAGTCTCAGTCTTCACTTCTCTTAAGAGGAAGGAGTTATAAAGACCACAGTAGAGATGTTTCACTTGACTTGTGTGCTGTTAGTAAAGGATAAAGGTTGAAAGATGATATAATCATGACGCTTATGCAAATATAAAATGGATTCATGTCAAACATTTTATTTAACTCAGTGAAGGAACTGGAAAAGATGTTAAAACCAATCAGTACAAAGAAGACTCTAAAGAGCCACCTAACATATAAGCTCATCAGAAAGGCTGATTTAAATTTTCTTAATAGAAGCAAAATTGGCTTCTTCAACAGTGGGAGTGGAAAAGTCAATTGGAGCTCCACTGGGCAGAATTTATTTACATGCCTATAGCCAAGAATTATTTAGATTACTATTAATTTTCTGCAAGTTAATGTCTATTTTTACAGAATTATAAAATAGCTAAAGAAAGTGAAAGGCACAAAGGCCACAGAATGTAACCCTGAGTGTGTTCTAAACAATGCATCGTCTTTCATCGAAGACACCCGTAATCTCTTGATACACTTAATTAGCTTTCACGATTTTCCTACAGAGTGCCTTCTTTTGACTTAGTTCTTATAATGGGTTTGGGGAGGTACCACCCCTGTTTATGTTTCATTATGATTTCCATGATCTCTGCCTAACTCCACCATGACCCTTTTCCCAGAATGTGTCTCTGTTGGACAGAACAGTTTAGGTTAGCCCCAAATCACACCAGGTAAGCACATTTCTACTTCTTTCAAACATGTGGTTACTATTCTCTCTAGTGAGATCACTCCCCACAACGTTTTTTTTTAAATCCTCACCTGCGGATATTTTTCTATTTATCTTCAGATAGAGTGGGAGGGAGGGAGAGAGAAACATCGACATGAGAGGGAGATATTGACTGGCCACCTCCTACATGACCCCGACCAGGGCAGGGGATGAAACTGCAACCAGATATGTGCCCTTGACTGGAATCGAACCTGTGACTCATCGGTCCGTGGGCAGACGCTGTAACCGCTGAGCCAAATCAGCCAGGGCCACACACCATTCCTAATGCACCAAGGTAGGGGCGTTGGAGGTTGCTGAGATCTAAAATACTGGTTTCAGGAGCTGCTCTGCCTCAGGGTTTCTCAGCAACACTTCACCCTGTTTCTGAGTCTGATCTAAGGTGCTGCCTGTGTAATAGCAGCCTGAGAAGAAACATCAACACCACAAATCATGGTGTGCCAGGATCCAGGCTGAGTACTTTGTAATTGTTATCTCATTTAATTCTTAAATTAATCAATAAATTAGATCAAATTGATTGTTGTATTATTTAATCCTATGGAGTGGGTGAGAGGTGAAGTGTTATGACCAGTAATACAGCTAATGGTGGAAGAGTTAGGACAGGAATTCAGGTATATCTGAATTCAAAGGTTGTGTTCTTGCCATTAAACTGTGTAGCCTTTAAATCTAGAACTAACATGATGAGAATAAGGCTGAGTCAATGTTGGATGGCTGTGGGTAAGTGCGTGTGTGTGTGTGTGTGTGTGTGTGTGTGTGTGTAGCAAGATGAGCTCTTCCCTATATCATTGCACAATCAAGACAAAGTGCATATTATCCATTTTTGCTGAGCTTTAGACTTCTCACCATCCAGGCTTGTGTTCAATGAAAAATTGCATAGTAACTCTAACAATGGAATCAATACTTCTATTAACTGCAACATGCAATTTGAAGGTTCAGAGGGTGATTGGATTATGTTTTGTAGATTTATTATCCTCCATTGGTAGGTTCTATGCTGCTGTAGAGGGACCAAGGAGTGTTTGAAATGTGTCCTGACCGCAGAGAGGTCATAAAGTCATTCACACAGTGGCACTTTGGCCCTTTCACCCCGGCCCTGAGAGTGCAGCAACAGGTGCTGTCTGCCCATGATCAATCCTTCAAGCCTTTTCATTTGCAGGACAGCTTGGCATTTTTCTTTTCCTCACCTTTCAGAATTTTTAACACCTTAACATTTGATTTCTTTTTTCTCAGAATTTCTCCTCCTAAAATGTCTACATTTCTACTTTCTTTAGTTTTGCTTTAAATTCTGAACTGAGTGTGCTTTTCTGAAGTCATTTCCCTCCTTCTGATTAACCCGACTCTATTACACACACATTCACTATTCTTAGTTTCATTGTATCATCTACATAAATTACTAGAGTTATTTCAGCTTTATCTCAGACCTCCTTTAGCATCTACTCCTCAGAGTTCTTGGTTTCTTGCCATTATCCCTAATTAATCTCACCTCTCTTTTTTTTCTAGTAATGACCTGGCAAGAAAATAATTTAAGTGTTTCCTTTACTTAATTTAATTCTTTATATGGATGGGCCAATATGCTTAGATCAGTGCCACTGTGAATTCTTTTGATTGTATCTTTCTAATATCTCACTGATTGTGAATGGAAAGTTTTTTAAAAACTTGAATGTTTAGGAAACTAGAATAAATTCTAAAAAGATTTATGTATTTATTTAATTTTAAAAAACATATTTAACCCAGTTTTGTTGGTCTAAGTTCTAAAAGGTACCTTTTGGGTAAGAAATAATTACCCAGATAACATAGTACAGAAAAAGAACTATTTGCAAGAGTTTAATTTTCAATTTTTATTTGATCTGTGATTACTCCAATATAATATTTTATGCATGCTCTTTTCCATTTTAATTTTTCATTGTGAAAATTTTCAAACGTTTGCAAAACTATTATCACATCATTAACTCTCATGTAGCCATCATTCAGTTTCAACCGTTCTGGATTCATGTTTTATCTACACTCCTAATCACTTCCCCCCATAGTTTTTGAAACAAATTTCAAACATCAAGTCATTTTATACAAATATTTTAGTATGCATCTCTAAAGGATAAGCTCTCCTTTGCCAAAAGAATTAAAAAATAGTATAATACCATGACCACAACTAAAATTCTTCTTAAAATCATGAAGTGACAGTCAACATTCCACTTTCTTTATACTTTTTATACAGTTTGTTTCAATCAAATTAAAACAAGGTTCATAAAATAAATTGGTTGTTATATTTTGTGTCTTTTTAATATGTAGTTTCTCTCTTATTCCTTTATTTCCACCAATTTATTTGTTGAAGTAAGCAAGTCATTTGTCATATAAGTTTCCCACAGTTTGGATTTGTGGATTTCATTGCTGTGGTGTGTTTAAAATATTTCTTGCCATTTGTATTTTCTCTAAATTAGTCAGATTCAGATTTGATTTTTTAGTGAGAGTACTTCACAGGTAGTGGTGTGTACTTCTATCAGGATGTAACACAATGGCTGGTTTTTATTTTTATTTTTTTTGAGATGTTGGTCATCATTGGTTGTCATGGCTTCGATCCATCAATTTATAGTGGTTGTAATAGAATGACATTTTATTGTTCCTTCTTCATTTTGTAGCTAAAATGGTTTTGTAAACAAAAACTTCCCTTTATCTACTGTTTGATTACCCAAAGACAAAGGTTTTCTATGATGATACTTGATTTTTTCCCCCTTTATATGTCACTTTCTAAAATGATGAGGTAGTTTCATAGCATTACGTAGAAGGGACATATGAGACTTTTTCTTTCTTTTAAAAAAAGTCATTATAAACGTGTGCATTTATATATATTTGATGTATGTCAATTCACTGCAATTAATATCTTTATGGATGTTCAAATTTTCTTAACCTCTGCCAATGTGAGCCTACTCCTGAGTTCTATTGATTTGCCCTAATAGTCTTTTGTAGCTTCCTTGATTTCAGGTATAACAGTATGTTCGGTGTTCATCTTATACATTTCCTTCCCCAGGTCTGTAATCAGATATTTCTCTGACAAGTCTTGGCTACTTTTAGGAGAAAATGAAATTTCAAGACTACATGTATTGAGTCTTCATTTATAGAAGCATATTTGTTTGTGACATTTATTTTATACCTTTTTATTCTTTTTATTTTGACCCTTACTGTTTTAGCTAAATCAACACCTGCCCACCAGGAGACATACCTAGACATAAAAGTAAATTGTAACAGCCACAAGTATAGGAGATCAACTGAATATGCTTTTTTCAGATCCATCAGAATTTAGATTTTTCTTTGATCTCTGGCTCTTATTCTAGTTTTACATATTTGCCATGGGACTTCCTTGGATTCTGAATTCATTTTAAATCCTTTCCACACTATTTTGGTCTTGCTTACCTTTTACCTTAACCTCAACCTCACAGAATGCCAACCTGATAGTTGGGACAAGTCTATATACATCTTGTGAGGAAAAAATTCGGACAATAGCAGAAGAAAATATTTAGAAGGATAGTTACTCTGTTCATTTATATCAAACACAAGTTTTCCTTCTCTATTTTTTCCAGCATATGAAAAGTAGAGCCTCTGTTGTCAGGGATATTTATTGAATTTTAGTATAGTCAATATAAGCTAAATAGACATTTACTCACAAAGGCAACTGTAGAATGGCCAGTAAAATAACTCGAAGGGACAGACAGTAGATTCAACTATATCCATCTGTGTTCTCATTCCTACTGTCTTATCCTAGTTCAAAGCAAGCATTCTAATTTTCTACTGCAAGTCTGAGACCGGTAATACTCCTGCGGGTAAGGGGAAGCAAACAAATTATATATATGATACATATTATATACACAATTCTTATGTACACTGTAAGACATGTATTATTATTATTATTATTTACATGTTTTACAAACAAGAAAATGAGGTCAGTTGGTTGAGATGGATTCAATGTCACCCATCTGGTAGGTGGCCATGTTCCTTCCACCTTTTCACTGTGCTATGCTACCTCACAAGATCATGAATTGGCTTCTAAGTTGAAGCTTTGCAATTAAGTTAATTTGGCTATGATCATTTAACCATTGCTTATATTTTTTTCCTAGATACATTTTTCTAGCTCTGATACTCCTCGCTTATTTCCAGTTACCCAATCATGCTGTCTGGGATACGTTTCTCCCTGTCTGTTGGTCTCGGTCCTATCCTGAGCCTGGACCCTCCACCACCTTTATGATCCCGTGCATCTGGCAGGAGCTGTGGCCTGGCTTCCTCAGCTGCCTGGCTTGGCTTCAGCACCTCACCCTTAGATTTCATTTTGTTAACCCTTTGGCTGATCTAATCACCTTTGGTAAATTTGACAAAGTCTCTCATTGGCTTTCTCCAGAACTATGCCTTCTGGGGGTGGATATTTATTTTTAAAGGTAGAATGGATATACTCCTAGCAGGGCTACTTATATGTGGGACATTTTTATTTTCTCAGTTTGGAGATTTTCAGTTGGGTTTCTTTTCAGAGAGAAGGTAGGGAATTGGCAGATGGGAGGAAGAAAATAGAAAACTCAGAATAGACTTCAGTGGGGAGACAATATTTTTATCATTTATTTGTATCTCCTTATCTATATAATTTTATAGCTTTATTTTTTTTATTTACGTATTTTATGGAGGAATTATTTGCAATGAGTAATATTGCATGTAAACTGTAATTTTAAAAAGTTAATAGCTAACACATAGAAATTGCTGTGTGCCAGGCACTATTCTAAGAGCTTTAAATATATTAACTCATTTAATGTCAATAAATGCTACAAAGGCACTTGATTAAATTTTTTAAAAAGAATATAAATAAAATAATGTTAGTGAAGAAATAAAAAAGGCAAGTCCAGAGAAAACATAAAACAAAAGTATAAAGTTAAGTCAAGAGAATAAAAAACATGCGTGTGCCAGTAGTACAGATTTATCATGTTGTTGTAAATTACCTTTAAATTTAGCTCTCAGTGTCCTAGAAGTAAATCTGGAAAGAGACAGTCAGTGATACAATTCTTGTTATCAGAAAAGAGGTTGCCTACCCCTTGCTTAGGGAAAGTCATGTTTCTCTCAGTAATAAGTCAGAAAATATGTTTCTCACTTAGCCATTTGGAGAATAGTGTCCCAAACAATATTATAATAAAAATAAGATAGATGAAAGAAAATAGCTATTTCTTTTAGCACTATGATAAATGTTGATCTCATGACATTACAAAGCAACCAAATAAAGATGATTTAGAGAAAGAGTAGGGCAATAAATATGTCCAAATCTGTAGCCATCTCTTGTCTTGCTTGATGTAAGCATAGAAATGAACATATGCAAAAATGATAATACATTTTACCTCTTCCAAAACATATCACTTTGAGAAAATTTTCAATGACCTGGATAATTTCGGACTGTTGTGCAGTGAGGCCTTGGAATGATCGTATTTGGAGTTATTAGTTGAGGGTGCACAGATTTTAAGAAGCTGATGAGTAGTTGGCATTTCTAGATCAAACTCAAGAACTTAACTAGATGTGCAAGTGTTTTTTTTGTTTTGTTTGTTTATTTGTTTGTTTCCTGGGATAAGGATGATCTGAACACAAACACAGTAAGCAGTTAACAATGCCTACATTGATAAGAGACATCTGGAAGAGGGAGGAAAGTTTGTAATTTCATTTTATACTTTTGTCTACTACTTGAATTTTCTCCATCATTATCTACACGGTGGGATCATGATCACTTCTATTTTCTTCTTTGTTTTTATATAGTAAAAAACCTAGCAAATGTGAAAATGAATGAATGGATTTGAGTAAAATAGATAAAATTAAATAATAAAGATACTTGAGACACTGATCTGACTGGAGACACTTCCTATTCTCTAGGCACCGACCTGGGTGGGGACAATCAATATTAGGACATAGAACTTATAAAACTGTTTCACCCAAAAAAGGCAGCGTAAACATACAATATAAATGACTATACTTTAAAAGCCTTGTCTCTAAAGGAAGGTCGTTTCGGTTTACCACAGTGATTGCATGCTTACTCGGCACTGGGAACACAAGAGAGAGGATCATACTCCATTTTAAGATTTCCCACAGGACTTTCATCAATGTTACAGAGTAGCAGAAGGGCCTCCATTCATGCCCCAGAATACACCACCTATTAGCTCTCAATGTCCCGAGACCTCAAGTGGCTTCCGGGATCTTGTGAGTCAGCTGCCTTGCACCCGAACCTAAGCTGAAGGCATCCTGCTCCATGATGCTCTCTCCTTCACGATTTTTCCTGCGCTGCTTGCTCTCTGTGCTCTGTCCTGTCCGCACAGTCTCTCGAACCTCTGGACGTTGCTGTTTACCTCTGCCTTAATAAAACCAATTCCCCCAGGGATTAGGTTCTCTCCCACTTGGCCCCTTAATGACTTTTCTTCTCTCTTGGAAAAAATACAAATGTATAATGGTTCTGTTAATTATTGTTGTTTTTTTTTAAATCCTCACCCAAAGATATTTCTCCATTGATTTTCAGATAGAGTGGGAGGGAGGGAGACAGGGAGAGAGAGAGAGAAAGAGAGAGAGATCGATTGGTTGCCTCCCTCATGACCCCAACCAGGGCCAGGGATTGATTCGCAACTGAGGTACGTGCCTTAGACTGGAATCGAACCCAAGATTCTTTGGCCCTTGGGCCGACACTCTAACCGCTAAGCCACACCAGCCAGAGCTAGTTATTGTTTTTAATAAGCTATAGCAAAATTTGCATGCAGCTTTCCCTAAAAGATACATTTTACATTATTGCAAATGAAATGGAATGTTTTCAATGGTATGTAATGTTTATTTCTTTCCATTCAAATGGAAAGTAATTTTTATTGAATGGAATATATTTTCAAAGTTCCAGTAAGAACTTTCTTTCCCCAAGTTGTTCTAGCTTCAATGTGGGACCTGACCAGTGAACCCACGTCAAGTGAAGTAGGGAGCTGTGACTCTCTCGCCACTCTCAACGACCCGTGCCCTGGGAGAGGAAAGGAATAGAGTAGCCCTTAACGCTGGAGGAAGCTGTCCTCAGTGCTGCTCTCTGAAGGGTGTTGGGTGGGGAAAGGTCTGAATCTGCTCAGATAGCTGAAAAGAAAAGAATAGAAAAAAAAAACGTAACAAGTAGAGTGCTCAAATCAAGCTTATCAACATGAGAAAATGATAAAAGTGGTGTAACTTGTGAATGCATTTAGCTTCAAATATGAATCCAAGATTTTCTAAAATCGACCTAAAAGACCTACATTAGTAGGCATTTATTCTCACAGAACATAATATCCAGAGTTGGTGAGTTTCTCTGTCATTGGTTCAGTCACTCAAGTTATCATCAGAGACCAGGGAGCTCTCTCCTCTTCTGCTCTGCCATTTGACTGGGTTGATTTTTCTTTCTGTATTTGCTGTCTCTTGACCACACAATGGCTGCTGTGTGCCAAATTCTATGTTCACCTTGATAGGAGCCATGGAAGAGCAGCCAATCCCAGCTATCTCCTCTCACCAGGAAAGCAAATAGTCACTGAATTCCTCAAGGAAACTTTTACTTGTGCCTCATTGGCTGGAGCTGGATTCTGTGGGTCCCTCTGAATGTAAGGGAAGCTGGGAGATCAGGGAGCAGTCATAGGCTCTCCTGGGACGGGCACCAGGCCACACTGAACAGGGATCTAGGAACAAGGGCTGACAAGGCGAGGGGGTGTAGGCAGAATTAGAGGTAGGCAACCAGGAATGATGGCAGAACAACTGCCTGGCTGGTCTCTAAGCCTCCTGGAATCCTAGAATGTCACTGCTTGTATTAAAACCCATTAGATTAGGCTCAGACTAAGGTTATTTGACAATGAGGGATTGGGGCTCCTTTTCCTAAGAACTGGAGAAAGTTGATGTGAGGTGTCAGAGCTTATCTCTTTCTGATTTTGGCGCTGCCCAATCCAAATACCTGTCTCCTATCACCACGGGAGTGTGGTGGAAAAAGTAACTCACTCATATGTTATCAACTGTAACTATAAACTTTGTTTTAATGTATGTGAGTTGCATTTTCTGTTTTTACCTGACATTCTGAAGAAAAATCTGTGACCTTGAAATTCTTTACCTTATGCAAACATAAAAGAAGCTAATTTAGTTAAAAATTGTGTTCATAGAGATCAAGCTTAAAAAGACTTATATGGAAAAGGCCACTTCTAAACAGATAATTTAAAACACTTAATTAATAATATGTATCATCTAAGGTTGAAACATAAAATTCTCTTTTAAAGGTTTTGATTGAAAGATGAATGGGTGCTAGTCCCGGAAAAGATGAAAGTCTTCGTGAAAAGTTAGAAAGCTAAGATCTTTATCACTTCCAAGATGCATTCCCACTCAGTGGATTAAAGGCTATTATGAATCCCATCTTCAGAATATGTTTAAAGAAGCCTACCAAAACCAGAGGAACTCTCCTCATATTTGTCATTATCTAATTAATGAATCAGGTGTTTTGAAAAGCAGTAAGACATACATTCAGAACTTTAAGAGAAAGAAATCAGTTAAAAGAGATTTTTAAAAATAATTGTTTCCATACATTGAAGCTATGATGATATTCTCTCTTCGAATTTATATGATTGACAGTGAGTACATTCATAACTGTTCTTATTTGGAACAATGAGATTGTGGGAGCTTTGTATGAAATAGAAAAAATACAAAAACAATTTTAGAACATTGCATAACTGAAGTTGAATAAATTATGTTTTGTGATGAAACAGGGCCTTGTGTAGTTCCACGTGCCAAACACTTTTGCAAGGCCAACTGAATGTTTCCCGGTTGGGAGGCTGGCTTGCTCATCTTTACTGCACTTTGCCGTGCACACCATTGCTCCTCCACCCGGGTGAAACACTCCCGCCCTGCAAGGCTCCTACCTCGATATACTCTCTAGTCCCTGCATTATCGTCATCCATGAATACCCAGGTGCTATTCAGTAAAGCCTTCAGCACTAGACACAATGAACGCCTCCAGTATATGTTCTATCATCATCCTGGCTCCGTGCTTCCATTGAACATTGTTCTTTAGGCCATCTATTCTATGTGCCTTCCTTGGACCACCTGCACATCTTCGATAGCATCAATACTGATGAAGACAAAATCTACTGCTCTAGTTCAGAAGTCTATAAAACTTCATACTGTATCTCTCAATTTGGAAGTCTAAGACAGGTCTCAAACTCATCGTGTTTCTCACACACTCATTGCCTCCTACAGCACCGTTTCCAGATTGCCATTCTATGGCTCTGGTGGAACTTAGAGTTTTCCTATCTCAGTATTATTATTATTATTATTATTATTATTATTATTTATTTTTTTGTTGTTAATTCTCACCTGAGGATACATGTCATTGATTTTTTTTTTTTTTTTTTTTAGATAGAGTGGAAAGTAGGTAAGGAAAGAGAGAGAGAGAAACATTAATGTGAGAGAGATCTATCAATTTTTGCCTCTCACATGACCCCAACCAGGGCCTGGGATCGAACCTACAAGCCAGGTGCATGCCCTTGACCAGGATTCAAACTCATAACCCTTTGGTCCAAAGGCCGATGAGCTAACTCCTGAGCCAAACTGGCCAGGGCCTATCTCAGTATTGGCATCTGGTTGCTCAAGCCATAAAGCTACAAGTTACCTTTACTCTTTCCTTTCCTCTGCATTTCTTCTGTATAAAAATCAACTCCTGTTGATTCTCACTCTTAAATATTCCTATTTCCTTTCTTCAATGTGCTTATTTTTTTCTGTGCCTCCTGCTATTACCCATTTATAATCGACTACTATTTCTAAACAAGACTGCTATAGTAGGTCTCTCTGCCTCCAACCTCCATCTTATCTAAGCCACTCTGGCCCTCAATGTTATTAAAATGTAATTATGTCACTCTCTTTCAATAGTGTCCCATTTTTCTTAGACTAAATTCCTAATTACCTAATTCATTTTCAACACCCATTGTGACCCTGCTCTTGCTTCCTGGCTTTATTTTCTGCTGTTCCTTTCCTTGGCAATATTTAGACTCAGCCCATGTCATTCTGTCTGCTTAGAAAATTCTTCCATTATTCTCTCCTCCATGCTGCTACTAGCTGTGCCTTCAAGTGGTTGACTTCTGCTTACCTTTCACTTAGTTTTTAGACATTATTTCTTCTAGGGAAATCTCTGGACCTTTTCCTGTTTCCATACTTGGTCACCTGCCTCTCACGTACTCTCCTAGTTATAGCAATTAGCACTTAATAACTGCTTTTTTCTTTGTTTCTATATCCATTACACTTGCTCACCATTACTTTCTCACTGTCCACAAAAGTGACTGGAATGTGGTAGAAACGCAATTAAAAAAAAAAAAAAAAGAATGAGCACATTAATAGGCAACATTGCTGGGAATACAACAGCTCAGGTCTGGAGTCAAGTATGTGTTGGAATTCCTTTTTCACTCTAATTAGTTCTATGACATTTGAAAAATTTATATATATAGCATTTCCTCTTGTCATCAACCACCCTTATGGAATGGCCATGCTAATGGGGAGATAGATCATGAATGAATAAATAAATATACCCAATGGAAACATGTTCGGAAAGTACTATGAGGAAAATGGGATGGAGTGTAATTATGTGGGGCAAGGGTGATGAGTGAAGGCCTTTGTGAGGAGGTGACATTTGAACAGGGATTAGTGACATTTAAACCAGTGTGGCTCAGTGGATTGAGCATTCTCCCATGGACTGAGAAGTCCCAGTTCAATTCCCTGTCAGGGCTCATGCCCGGGCTTCAGGCTGAAACCCCAGCAGGGGTGGGGTGGGGGTGGGGATGTGCAGGAGGCAGCTGATCGATGTATCCTCTCACATCGACGTTTCTATCTCTCTCTCTCCCCCTCTAAAAAATCAATAAAAAGCATATTTACAAAACAAACAAACTGGGATTAGATAGAGGAGAAGGAGCCAGCCATGTAAGAACTAAGGAAAGAGGGTTCCAGGAGGAAGGCATAGCAAGGAGAGTTCTTCAGAACTTTGTGTTTACTTTCCCTCATCTGTGAATTAGGACAGAAATAGTATCTATCATGTAAGATGGCTTTAAAGTTAGAATCAGACTGATCATATAAAACATCTATCCCATTGTTTGGATGATAGTAGGCACTAAAGAAATGTTTGTTTGGACTATTATTGAGTATAAAGTAGATCAAGTTGTCCTTTTCTGA
Organism: Tadarida brasiliensis; assembly: GCA_030848825.1. Taxonomy (NCBI): domain Eukaryota; kingdom Metazoa; phylum Chordata; class Mammalia; order Chiroptera; family Molossidae; genus Tadarida; species Tadarida brasiliensis. The sequence continues at coordinate 41,428,861 of CM061260.1, read as the reverse complement.
AGGGAGACATAAATTATGGGTATTTTACTCTATATACTGACCCAAATTTACCTCTACTCTCATGTCAATTCAAACGAATTATTACTGAGTGACTATAATCTGAAAGATAGTTGCTGTATGCTATGGAAAGCTAAAGGAATATTAAGAAATTGAGATTCCATTTTTATATTCTACATTTCCCTTCTGTTATTTATTACTGCTTTGTCTCACTATTCTAGAAACTATTTTCCACGCGCACACACACACACACACACAAACACACCTCTCTCCTTGTATTTTTATTCTGTTTGGCTACTTGGAGATTCAGTATACATAGTTTTTCTTGAGTGATGACCTTATAAATCATTTGAATCACAGTTGGTATTTTGAACATTTGAAATGCTCACGGCAAGGAAGCCTTCACATTTCTGAAAGAAAGGCTGCCACAAATACTGAACTTTATTGAAAAAGGAGCCAGATGCTAATGGAAAATATAAATGCTATCCAAAAAAAGTTTTGCATTTGTATATTAAGAATATTTCTTGTACCTAATAACTACATGTGGCTACATTTCCTTTCTTCATGTAGGTGTCCACTTTCAAGAAAATGATTACTGAAATGTTATAAATGCAAAATTAATTAACACCTTGTATAGTTCATTTGGCTCCTGCAGATTCAGTAATGGCTTTATTTGTATATAACTGTGTCTGTTGCTTATTTTTGACAAGTTTGGACAAAATATCTGCTCTACACAATTTCTGGGTTTCTGATGCTGCTGAGAATAAGTGCAAGAATAAGGAGTAATGAGAGGAGAATGAAAGGGCATCAAATGTTACTGTGAAGGATTATGCTTTTATTTGCATTCATTACGTGTCAATCCTGAGTCTTTATTAAAGTGAGAGGATATTTTAAGGCTAATGGCTTCTTTTACAGCAACACAGTTAAAGAAAATGACTTACTTTAATTACACTTTTTAAAAACATAAAGATTACTCCTTTAAAACTGTTTTTTCAACTTGATTGCTAAAGACAGTGTCCTTCAATAATGAAAAATTGGTCTAAATATGACATCTGAACAAAGGGCCATGAAATCTTCCAGTCCTGTTATCTATTATTAAACGTTTCTTTTGTTTTATCTGCATTATTTCTTGCTCTTTGGGCAAAACAGTGCCCAAAATATCCCAAACAGCAGGAACCTATTCTTTGAACTTACGTTTTACCTGACAAAACACCTGTTATGTGTATGAAAAAAAGAAAGAATGTTTTTAGTAAGTAGTTGTAGGGCAAATGCAAAACCAAGTTCATCAAGTTTATAGCTTGGTGACTCTACATTAAGACTTGTTTCTCTGATATGAAAATGACTTCTTTTTATATGTGCATATATGTGTGTGCATAAATATAAGTGTGTGTATGTGTGTGCATAAATATATATGTTAATATAGTGTATTTATGTGCATTTAAACCTTGAGAAGCCCTAATGCTCATTTGTAGAATTTCTAAATTACTTTTTAAGTGGCATTGCTATTAGATTTCCAAAGTTGTAAGTTGGAAATTTTTGAGAAATAGGTTGGTTGATGAAGTACTGGAATTTAATGTGAAATTTGTGTAAATTACTATGGGTAACTGTCTTTAGAAATGCAATGTGTTAATAAATCTGTCGATAGATCCTGAGAGCATTATTAGAACTTTGAAGAACAACTAGTGTTTATTAATTCAATATTTATTTAGCACCTATCAAGTGCCAAATACTGTGCTAAATTGGAGTAGCAAGCTGTAGTTCTCCAGTTTTCAGCTGCCTGTCACAGGACCATATTCCCTCTTTTTGTTAGTATCAGCATACTCTCTCTATACACAATGTCCCTCTCTTATCTTTTGTTGCTGGTGGACCAATGGTCATAAAGCCAATGCTCTCTGAGCCCACAGTGATAGGTATTCAACTCAGATTGAGCTAATCATAGTCCTTGGTATAGTGATATATTAATAGATGAGTTTATAACTCATAAAGGGATTAGTCTGTGGATGTTTGCGAAGAAAGCTTTGCTTTGCTTTGAGGTTCCTAATCTGAGATCATGTAATCTAGGATCTATCAGTTAGTGAAATATAGTTTCCCAGTAGTTACTCTATTAGAACTAGATTTCTATCTCTCGTAGTTAAAAGTCTGGATTAATAAAATTGAGGATGCAGAGATTTATATATTCCAGCCTTTAAGTAATCCCATCTGATTAGACTAGCATATTAAGCAATAGTTACAAATAGTATGGAAAGCATTGTTTGTGGCCTGCACACAACATAGTGAAAAACAGAGAGGAGAAAGACTTGGCTTAAGGAGGCTGGTGAAAGTTTCAGAGAGTGTTATTTGGGCTGGGTATAAAATTATTCCTTGGTAGTTACCAAAGCAAATGAGAGAGAGGGCTTACTAAAACCAAAGAACTAGCATGTAAAAGCATAGAAGTCAGAAAATGCATGGCGTGTGTAGGGATTGTAAGAAGTTCTATATTTCTGCTGTTCACAAACTATGAAAAGTGGATGATAGATGAAGTTAAGGTCTAGTGATGGGGTGGTTGGGTTTTAATAGAATTTGAAAGGTGGAAAAATCTGTCCACTCCCAGACATAACAACAATAATATTAGGAATTAAAAAAATCTTGATATAATGAAGATTTAAAAATAGTTAATATTTGAGTGTTAAACTTTTCCCACTTTCTGCCTATGTTAGCCAGGCTCTCAGACTTTGAATATGCTAACCAGAGCATTGAGTGAAGCATGAAACTGGTAAAGGCAAAGAAGGATGAATTATAAATGATAAAAAGATAATTGAGGGAGCAAAGACTATACCATAGTCAATTTAAGCTGCTATAACAAAAATACCATAGATTGTATGGTTTATAAATAATAGAATATATTTCTCACAGTTCTGGAGGCTGGCACGTCCAAGATCACAGTACCAACCAATTTGGTGTCTGGTGAGAGACTGCTTCTTGGGTCATGGTATGACCTCACGTGGGGGAAGAGAACACTGTTCTCTTCAGCCCTTGACAACAGCATTAATCCCATTCATGACTCTTATGGCCTAATCACCTTCAAAGGTCCCACCTCCTAATACCATCACATCTGCATTGAGGATTTTAACGTATTTATTTTGGGTAGATACAAATATGCAGTCCATAGCAGACTACTTCTGGAAAGTGAAAGAATGGAGAGAAAAAGAACCTGAAAGCTGAATTTTGAGAGTTTTTGAGGATTATAAACACATAAGCCTACAGGCTGGAGACCAGAGACTGCGGGTAGCTATGATATTGTTAGATAATGAAACAAATATTGAGAAACTGTATTTAAAACCATTGGTATGTGTTTTGAATGTAGTTTCCCTTTGCTACCTTTTCTAGAGATATTAATAAATATTTTTCAATTATTTTCTTTCAATGTTATTGAATATATGCTTCTTTTGAATGGGATACCTAATAAAGCTGTCCACTTTTTTATTAACTTATATAAAGATAAGCTTTTCTACATATCTTCAGTTTTAAAGAAGTTCAGTATACATTTTAAATGTTTAATTTAGTGGGGATAATTATACAGAAGTATGTGATGGCTCATTTTATGTGTCAGCCTGGCTAGGAAATGGTACCTAGATGTGCTGTGTAGGTTTGTTGTTGTTTTTTTTTAGATGAGATTAACATTTAAAGCAGTAGACTTTGAATAAAACAGGTTATCATAATGTGGTTAGGCCTCATCTAATAAATTAAAGGCTTCAAGAGAAAAGAAGACTGAGGTCCCCAGAGAAATTGTGAATTTTCTCCAATGCCTATACCCTAAGCTCAATACTCTGGATTTTACCACTGATGGTAAGAACAATCAAGATGAATATTCCAAGGGGAATCTCTGTAAGGGATCATGGGAATATTGCTTCCCAAGGGCCTTAGTAGCTGGTCTAAGTACCTTTAGAAGATGGAGTGAGCCTCTTCTGAGATGAAAGGAGACCCGGGCCCATTTAAACAACTTTTAAAAGAGAGACTCAATAAGAAGAGTCCAAAATGAGGGCAAATCCCAGGGAATGGGCTACCTAAGTTAAAATGATGTGAACATTTTCTCTCCTAACAAAAAAAGTGTAGCATAGGAAGTATAGTAATAATATTGTAATAACTATATATGGTGACAGGTAGGTACTGGAAATATCAGGGGGAACACTTTGTAAAGTATATGATTGTCTAACCATTATGCTGTACATCTGAAACTAGTACAAAATAATATTGAATGTCAACTGTAATTGAGAAGAAAAGTGTAACTCCTTGGCATCAGCACCTTAATCCGACAATGTCATTTTTGTTGTTGTTATTCTGTCTGGAAGATCTGTCCATTGATGTCAATGAGGTGTTAAAGTCCCCTACTATGACTGTATTACTGTCAATCTCTTTTTTTGATGTTTATCAATATTTGCTTTCCATATTTAGGTGCTTCTATGTTGGATGCATAAATGTCTACAAGGGTTATATCCTCTTGTTGGATTGATCCCTTTATCATTATGTAATATCTTCTTTGTATTTTATTATAGCCTCTGTTTTATAGTATATTTTGTCTGGTATATGTATTGCTACCCCAACTTTTTGTTTGTTTGTATGTGAATGAAATATTTTTCTCATCCCTTTACTTTCAATCTGTGTGTGTCTTTCAATCTGAAGCAGGTCTCTTGTAGACAGCATATATATGTGGGTTTTTTTCTTTATTTTAATTTTTTCATCACCATTTATCTTTATTCCCCTTATACCTTTCCTCCACCTCTCCCCACTCTGCTCCCCCCAATAATTTCATTGTTTTTAGTCTTGCTCACTATTAATGTTTCTCTCAGGTTCAGAGTTTATTGATGGGTTCAGGAAGGTGGGAGAAGGGAGTTTTGTATCCCTTCCAGAATTCAAGGTACATTTTAGGTACTTGGAAAACTCAATGTATATTATCTGCTTTTCTAAAAATTCCATGAATCTGTAATTGCCTTAAAATTTATTTTGATCTGTAACAAATTTTTCTTTATTGCCTATTACTATAACTCTGCTTAACAACTTGGCAAATAGAAGGGGTCAGAAAGAACACAATTTGGCACAGAAAGAAGTATTGTGTATACTTCCTGAATTCACAGAAGAGCTTCAAGTTTTTTAATTTTTTTAAATACTATGTTTCAGGTCTTCTAAGAAACTCAAATCAATAAGGTAACATCACCAAATGTTTTTGAGATACTCGCAGAGGCACACCTAAGGGTATTTATAGACATATTTAAAACACAAATATAAAACAAAATGTAAGTTATGTGTAATTTATGTGACAATCAAGCTGGATCCAGTATTAAACAAGGAGTAGAAACAGATTGGAAAAGAGATCCAGCCTTTCAGAAGTTTACATTATCCACCCTCGCATCTACCACTGTACTTAATACAAGCTTATACCTGTAGTAGGTACTCAGATATTTTTGGAATGAAGTTTCAAAACAAAATGGTTCATAATTTCAAGGTGATGCTGATGGTTATTATACTGATAAAGAGAGTTATCTTTTGAATAGCACTGTGTACACACTCAGAATTTTACAGTATGCTTTTAAATGAAATAAAAGAACATTTTCTGTACTCTTTAATGATACCTGCAATCAGTGCATAGACCATCCACTCTATGCCCAGCTGGTAATGAGTGGCTTTATTTAGGAAAGTTCCTGAAGCAATGCTGACCCTTTATGACTTCTTTGAAAGTGAGGAACAGCAAATCTCTCTGGTATTATCATTAGGGAAGAATAACTGGTGAAGCAATGCAACAGACTTTCTTTTCAATGAAAAAATAGACTCATAATTGGAAAAATATTTTGGGTGTTGCTGACCCTACAAAAGATTAAAATTAAATTCTGAAGTAAAAATGGCTCAAATCAGATAATACTTCACAACATTATGTTTTTCCCATTTGCAATCAGTGTTGTCATCGATTTGCTATAAATGCTACAATATAGTTATGTAAGTGACATAATATCACTTAAATATATAACAATCAAGGCAGATATAATCATCTCTGTCATTTATGAGTGTAGACTGTGTATAGGGAAGGTGTTAGGCCTCTTAGATAGATCATCTAATTTATTTCCTTGAACAATTATATAAAGTAGATTTTATTATCTACATTTAAAAAATTAGCAAACTAAAGCATAGTAAGGTTAAGTGACTTAAGCAGAACTGTAGAACTAGAGTTTATAGGACTGGGAATTTGAATGGTCTGTGATTCCAGAGGCTGTACTCTTTAGTCAGTAGCCGTTTATCATCCCCACCATCAGTGATGACATGTAAAACAAATAAACGAACAAGTACGTAAAGCAAAACAAAAACCTATATGTAACACAATATCCATTTTTGTTTGTTTAGCAAGAAAAGAGAGTACATTTTTTTTGAAAATAAGTTTACTTCATGTGCCAATGTATAGAAAAACAAAACTACATAAACCTAAGTTTTTGACTGGGTACCTTGCCTGGGGCTTCTGTGAGCTGACATAAAACAAAAGATCTGCAAACCTTCCCTTTTGAAATCTGAAAACAATGGATACTAGTACTAAGATAATATTTGGTTACTTTTCCATTTTTACTTGAGTCTTTTATTTTCTAAACCAAAAAAGGAGTGTTTTTCCAGAAATATGGGCATATACTTTATTAATCCATGCTTGTCTTCTAAGTGGGACTCAATTTTTATATGCTGCTACTGTATTTAAAATTCATGCGAAAATTCATTTCAGGCTAGGCAGTTAGAACTATATATAGTTGGGCTATATGACAACACTGTAAATGAGTATTATATATAGACTTCCCTTCATCAGAGTATATTTTGAATTCCACAGCAAATAGAAGCCATGCCATAGTAAGAATGGTGCTGTTGAATAAAAATCTCAGGCTTGCTTAGGCTATAGCTTATTCATTCATTCATTCAATTATTCACTCGTTCATTCATTCATTCTCATATACTAATTCACTTAATAAGTATTTATTCAGTATCTATTAGGTACTAGGCACTGTTATAGGCGCTTAGGATACAATAATGAACAAAATATGCTAAACTCTCTACTTTGTGAAGTGTATCTTCTGCTAATAAAATGTCTTAAACATGCCAAACTCCTATTTAATATATGCCTAGAAGAGGGGTCAGCAAACTTTTCCTGTAAAGGACCAGTAATAAATAGTTTAAGCTTTGTGGGCCATACAGTTTCTGTTGCAACCACTTTAGCTGTTACTGCAATGTGAAAGTGGCCACAGGCAATATGCAAACAAATGTGGCTATGTTCCAATAAAACTTTATTTTTAAAAACAGGCAGTAGACCTAGACTACATGATCCGACTGACTATGATAACTTGAAAAGAGCGAACACAAAGCTATGGAATGTGAGTAATTACTTTAGGAGTTAAGCCTGTAAACTCCTTTATTTGGTAGATGAATTACATGGAGTCCTGAGAGGTTGAGTAATTAGCTTAAGGTAACAAAAACTAGTGGTAAAACCAACACTGAACTGGTGGTTCCTGACTTCTAATGTATTTTCTTTTTACTTTACTGTAGTGGTATACTGTGGTGGATGTAATAGGACTTACGATAATATTGTTGTAATGTGTGTAAAATAATATTTCTCTTTGGTTTCCTGGGATCCAGATACTACTGGAGTTAAAAATTCAGCCACACACTATTACCTGCATCACTGCCACATCCACCACCACCTCCACCATCACCTCAACCACTACCAGCAGCACCACCACCACTACCATCTCCACCACCATCACCACCATCACTTCCACCAAAACCACCACCACCACCACCACCATCTCCACCACCACCATCACTTCCACCTCCATCACCACCACCACCATCACCACCACCACCATCACCTCCACCTCCATCACCTCCACCTCCACCACCTCCACCATCACCTCAACCACTACCACCAGCACCACCACCACCACCACTACCATCTCCACATCCACCTCCACCACCATCACCACCATCACTTCCACCACCACCACCACCACCACCTCCATCTTTACCTCCACCACCACCACCACCATCACCTCCACCTCCATCACCTCCACCTCCATCACCACCAACACCAACACCACAATGACTTGTACCACCACCATTACCACTACATCCACCACCACCACCACCTCCATCTTTACCTCCACCACCACCATCATCACCATCACCATCACCATCACCATCACCATCATTACAACACCAGAAACAACAAAGACCCCCAGGAACACACCCACAGTTACAAAGCTGGGTTTATTTAGCTTAGTGTAGCAGGGTCTGAGAATGCCTTCAAGTGTAGTCCCGAAAGCACCCCAGTAAGGAATGTTGGAAGAGTTTCTAAGAGTTTGCACTTGTGCTGATGACTCTAAGAATGACTTTTATAAAGCAGAAACACATTCTGGATTGGGTGCTATCAAGAACAGACAGCTGGATGACTGGATTTCCTAATCTGTCTCATCTAATAGGCGAGAGGATCAAGGCAGTGTTAGAAGTTGCAATCACTCAGGTTAGTCAGAAGACAGGTAACAAGTCATTTGGTGGTTGTGACTGGCCTTGTCACTATCTCATTCCAAGCATCTGTTTTTCCCTTTTTAATCCCATTTTCATATTTCAATAGCAATATAGGTTCACTGTGGAAAAACTATAAAATTCAGATAGGAAAAAGAAGAAAATTAAATCCAACATCCAGAGATAACCATAAAGGACTACTTAGTGTATACCAGTTTTCTTTATAGAAATGCATACACATACATTTGCACATTTACATTACAGTAAATGAGATTATACTGTACATTCCCATTTAAACAAAAATGTTCACTTAATATATCATGAGCAATTTTTTTCTAAAAATGTTATCATTTTTGTGATCTGAAAGATATTCCAATGTGTGATTATGTCATAATTTATTTAACCATTTACTTTTTATTATATATTTGGAAGATGATTTCCAGCTTTTTTTGTTCTTTAAAAACATATGCAAATCTTTGTGTCTATCCTAAATACTTTTCTTGGGATTAATTCCCAAAATAAGAATGTCAGATCAAAGTGTATGTACATTTTTAAGGCTTTTAAAAATCTTATTAAATTGCCATTAGGACACTTGTATAAATTTTTACTCACACCCCATCCCATTTTATTTAAAACTGACTCCAGCATAATATCTTAACAGCAAAATTTTGCTTAGTTCTTGTTATGTACAATTCATTCATGTTTCCAACCAGTTCAATAAACTTTTACTGAGCATATATGTAGGTTAGTCACTGTGCTAAGCACTGAATATACAAAGATGAATAATCAGTGATTTTCCATAAAGTCAGCATCCTGTCAAGTCTGGATACATGGCCATCAATTGCTTTTATAGAAAAAAGAAAAAGAGAGGAGACAGGTAAATCTTGTTAGATGAGCTTTTGTGGGAGGATAATTGTATTTATTTTGTGGCATCCACTGCAATCAACCCATTGCAAGTAATTTATCATCATCTTGAGTGTATAAAAAAAGGATTACTTTTTTCTCCAAATATTTAAGGGCTATATTTGAGATAAGTTAATATTACTTTTGTCTGATGTATTCTTACCACAAATATTTTTGGACTCCTAGGAGAATATTAGTGATTATCATAAAATGCTTTACTGGCTCAGGGGGAAACACTGAACTAATTATTCTAGAAAAAAAAAAACACACACACACACACACACACACAAAAACCACACATGTGTTAGATATAAGTTCTATATCTTTTTTTAAGCTATACTATTTAAGTAGGCTTGTATGTCAAATTGCTACCAATGTTAATATGTGAGATTGCATAGTATATCTTAAACATAACACTTCATTTTTAAGTGTTAAGGCAAAATTAAAATCAGGGTACATAATTGCAAAGTAAGATTTTTTAAAAAAATTTTATTTTCTGCTTCACTTTCTGAAATCGGGGAGTGGCTCCATTATTAATCTGATTCTTGCTTCCTACTAAATAAGAGTAAGCTTGGGCAATATGCAATTGTCTAGAAATTGAATCAAATGTATGTGCTTTTCATTTCACTATATCTTATTTTTTTCAATTCAGTACATATCAATAAATACTATTAGACTTTAGTATTAATAACTGTAGCTATATATTTTTTTTTACTTATTTATATTTTTTTGCTAATCTTCCTGAGGATATTTTTCCATTGATTTTTGATAGAGTGGAAGGGAGGGAGAAATAGAGAAAGGGAGAGAGAGAGAAACATCGATGTGAGAGAGACACGAGTTGGTTGCTTCCCACAGGACCCTTACCAGGGCTGGGGATTGAACCCACAACCCAGGTATGTGCCCTTGACTGGAAATCAAACCCGCAACCCTATGATCTGTGGGCTAACACTCTAACCACTGAGCCTAATTGACCAGGGCACTGTAGCTATATTTAATTAAAATAAACTCATAAAGGTTTATACTTTACAAGATAATTTAATTTGACATTTTTCTATATTCAGAAGTGAAATATGTTCACCAATACCACGTTTACATTGTTTTCTCAATAGTTTCTTCCTTTTTGAATGTAGTTGATATCTTTCACATAAAATTTACTTAAACTGTAATAAATAACCTGTTTTTAAAATAAATCATTATAATGACTATAATTTATATTCTTTACAGGTAGTTTATTTACTTTTTAAAGTAACATTGACTCATTCTACAAATATTTGGGTTAAAAACAAAATATAAAATGCATTCAGCATATGAAATATTATTCACTTGACATAGTTTCATTGTACCATACTGTTCTAAAATAATGCTCTATATTGTTTATTTATCAATTATAATGATGAATTTTAATATGTCTAGAAAATTATAATCATGCCCTAACATGTATAATTCTTATTCTTCTTTTCCATTGTTATGATTTTTAAATTGCTACTTTATAACTTTAAGTGACAATATGAAATTATCATTGACCATTCTGAATTTTAATATGCTAATAAATTAATTAAGTTAATTTTGTTGCTTTGTGTAACTCCCCAAGTTTTCTGTGCGTAGAATGGTAAAAGTTCAAAGATCTTGGTCTGAATCATTACTGAGACAATTATGACTGGCATTGATTGTTTAATTTTGGTATTTACATTTTGCAAATGAAGTTAGTTTGAGGTAGCTTGTACACTCTGCTCTTCTTTTAGTCACTCATTTCAACTTATAAAAAATGCTTATTGAGCGATTGCTCTGCACAGGGCATTCTATGGGGGAAAGGCCCATGCTTTCCATACTTTTATGTAAGATCCATCTTTTGGCAAAATCAACCTTTCTCTCTCGCTCTCTCTCCCTCCCTCTTCCTCTCTTCTGTCTTTATACACACACAGGATTTATTGTGCAAAGTAAATATATATGATCACTTAAAATGTTTTTCCTTTAAAAAATGTATCTTATTTACAGAAAACTTTACTTGTTTTTTGGGGGGGGGTTTGGTGTAGAGAATTATAGGTTTTACTAATACATAAAATCTTGTGTCTAACACCACAACAAGATACAGAGTTTCATCACCAAAAGCTAAAACAAAAACAAAACAATTTTCTTGCCTCTTCACCCCTGGCTATTGTTATCGCTCTCTGACAGATGGTTGTTGCCTTTCCAGAATGTCACATACATGAAATCACCCAGTGTGTTGTCTTGGGTTTGTCTTCTTTTACTTGGCCTAATGCATTTGGAATTGATTCATGTTGTTGCTCACATTGGTAGTTCATCCCTTTTTATTGCTGAATAGCATTGCACTGAATGTATGTACAACAGTTTTTACCAACTGAGGGACATTCGATTGTTTCCATTTTTTAGCAATTATTAATAACATGCTGTCGTATTAGCTTACAGCTGTTTTGTGATCTTAAGTTTTCATTTCTTGTATAAATATCTATGAGAGGAACTGCTGGATCACATGTCAAGTGTATGTTTAACTTTATAAGAAATAGTCAAACTGTCTTCCTTACTAGCTAAGAGAATTTGGGAAGACTGTGTAATTCAAACACCAATTTCCTTACCTGTAAATTGAAGCTAGTACTTTGTGAATGAGATAATTATCATAATGTATTAAGTACAAGGTGTGACTCTCCGTAGTCTTTCAGCAAATCTCTGTGGGTGGTGGTGGTTGGTAATGGTGGTTGGTGATGGTTGCTATTTTTATTGAAACTATGACTTGCTTCTTCTACTTTTCTTCAGTTACTAAAATCACATCACTACACGACTGTCCACAAGCTGACATCCTCTTCAGTCTTGCCTGCTGTTGACCACTGTCCCAGATACCACATCACAGTGCACTCTACCTGCAGGGACTTCACCTCACCAATCACCTCTCCGATGGCAATAATCACCAGTCCTGCGACCAGACGCCATATGCTCTAGACTCTAAACTTCACCTGCCAAACTCTCCCTCCTCACCACCCACTTTGCCCTGGTGTTCCCTCCAAGTTAGTGCTCATTCCTGATACCCAGGTCCTCATGTCTCTGAGTCTCCTGAACTCCACACTCCAGTTCTGAAACTGTCTCCATGCATCTATTTTGCCTCTTCCAAAAATTTTATTTAAATTGTCAATTCTTTTTAAAAAAAATCTTAATGAAAAAACAAATAAACCAAACATATCATAAAATCATCATCTACTTCTCCTTGCCCAGAATAGCACATCTCCCACTTAGTTTAGGAAGTTCCTAACAGACCATACATACAACCTCCAGCCCCTCTTGATTTAAAAGGTTTCTCTGGAGGAAAGTCAGATTGCTTAACACAGGGTACCTTCTCCTTTGATTTCTCAGCTGAACGAGATCAAGGGAATTATGAGTTGGCAATAATTTGAACACAGCGTGTACTGAAAAGTTTTAAGTACCAGAAATGTGGGTGTTTGAGGGCAAAACTTAACTATTTTAGCTATACAAACAACTGTTGAACTGTAAAGAGGTTTATTGTCTCAGGTCACATAAGATTTCTTTTGTGAAAGGTCTTTTGTTTGTTTGGGAGTTGGAGATATTGCTTACACTGCTCTGTAGTGTTTTGACTGCCACAGTTTTCTTCCTTTGTAAAGACAGGCACTTTCTGCATGCTTTGAAGTCTGTTTTCACCTTCTTTCATCTCTTCTCACTCAAAACTAAATTAAGGATGTGAGAGATGCGCCATCTCCCTTTGCCTCCCCCACCTGAGAGCTGCAACTCTTCAGAGGAAGAGATAGAAGTGTCCTTTGATTACTGTGCCAGGTCAATTGTGACATCTTCCTGGAAAGTTAAGAGCAGAAAGAGATCAAATGCTCTGGTTTGAAGCCCATTGTGTGTGTTCACAGCACAAGTAAGAAAAATGTAAAATCAAAGAAAACCACCTGTATAGATCTGAACTAAAATCCAAATGATAAAAGAGCTAGAGAAAACTACAATAGAAATTTGAGGAAAGATTACACGCCCTCAACTTTTGGAAGATGGATGTTAATCATTTATCACCAAGTTTGTTGATAGGTTAAAAAAAACCCATTTAGAATCTACTTCTTAAGCTCTTAGACTACCATGTAGTTAGCTCCTGCCACCAGTTCCCTAAAAATTCTCTTTTGGAACCATCTGCTGAACTGGTGGGTAAAGGCGGAGTCAAAGTGGATGCCAGGGCCTTATTTAGTCAGTGTTAATGGAGTGCCAAGAAATTATATTGTCAATCTTACTGCTTGCTAAATTCATTCATCCAATCTCCTATGCTACAAAAGGGTTAGAAAGTGAGTTTTTAAACCAATTTGTACCCAATCCATTCAATCTTTGGTTTGCCCAGCACGGCCTGTGTTGCCTTGGCATTTGTTCTCCTGGGCAGGGTTCTGATCACCCTTCAACGTCTTGTGCTCTCCTTCATGTTCGGCTGTTTTTGTGACAATGATACCATTTGAGCTGTGATATTTATGACTCATGTTACATTGGTGTTCATCAAAGCCACATGTTGGGGAGGTAATATCCTGGTGTCTGGATGAGGAGAGAACCTAGCTCTATCTTGGGAATTTCTCCATTGCTAATAACTCTAGACTCTATAATAAAAGATGCAAAGAGCCCTGAGGGAGTTAAGAAGCAGAACGAGAACTCCCCCCCCCCCCCACGGAGGTAAAGTCACAGATGCTAGTTCCTCCCTCTTGTGATGATGCCTCCAGTCCTTAGGGTGGGTTGTCTGTTTTGAAGGATTTGGGGATATTTAACTTCTCCTGAGTACTGTGTGCCAATTATTGTCTAAGTGCCTTGTATACATGAGCTCATATAATCTTCCTATGAACTCTGTGAGGTTAATACTATGCCCATCAAATATTATATTATTTAGTTCAAAAGCCAAAAAAAAAAAAAAGAAGATAATTATAATCTAAGATTTCACAGGTAACACTGGCTCTACTCGCCCTTCTTTTTCATTTAGTGCTCCAGGCAGATCATGTATAACGAGATGAGTCCCAGTGCTAACATTCTACCCTTGATCGGCCCTTTCCTGAATCTGTCAAGGTGGCAGAGTTTTCTACTCTGCTGCTTCATCAATATGTGCTCATAAAGACAGAATAAGGCGGGATGCAGCAAAGGCAGGAAGTATTGAGATAACCTTGTATCCCTGGAAAAAGATGTCTCATGTGTTCTATCACAATGATTAAAGAAGGAGCTATGTGCTGAAAAGGATTAGAATGGTCTCTGGTGTACTCCTCTGTTTCCTACACCCACTACCCACACACTCCGCTTTCAAACGCCACATTTTGTTTCACCTTCTGACTCCCAACCTTTCCTTGGTTCTGTTCTTGTCTCTGACCTAGGAGTGTTTACTGACTCCTCTGACCTTTAACTTGGCTTTGACACGTGACTTTAGGTCTCAACTAAGTAATGGCTTTAGCCCCTTATCGTCTGATTGCTCTTAGTTAACCCTGCTACCCTCCCACGTAGCTGCTCCTGGAATTCAGATCAAGCCTGGCATCGAGCCCTGTGCTTCTAACACTCGTCTGTCATGGATATTATGTTTTATAGTTTTTTTAAAGACCAAATGGTTTTTCACTAAACTTGACCCATCACCATTAAACTGGCTTTAATGTTGTGAGCTGTAGAGGCTATGCCTTCCTAGGGAAGGGGAAATGGGGCCATGAAGATAAGAATGGTGGTTGACAAGTGAGACTGTGGTCACCTGTATGGTGGCTCCAGCCATATGCTCCACCTGCTCTCTGAAGTCTTAAGCTTGTTTCGTGGGGATTTCAAGTACCTCCACAAATGTGTCCCCCCTTAGCACTTTATGTTCAATAAAGGAAGGAGGGCAGTACTTCTATCATACAGATCAAGACCAGATTAGTACATTAATTAACTGATTTTAGGATTCTGCCACTTAAAAAATGTGTGACCTTGGGCAGATTAATTTATCGTTCTTTGCTTCAATTTTGGGAAGTATGTCATGTATCTTGAAAAAAATGCACATACTAAGTACTTATTAAATATCAGCTTTCATTGAGCCAGACAGGGAGATAGGAAGCCTTAGCAATGACTGGAAATATGGTATAGTGTGGGAAGTTCTCAGGCAGGATAACAAATGGATTTGAGTTTGAATACTGGATCAACCTTTTTTAAATAAAGGTTTTACCCTTTAAAAAAATATGTTTTTATTGATTTTAGAGAGAGAATAAGGGAGAGGGAGAGAGAGATAGAAACATCGATTGCCTGCCGGCTGCATGCCCCCACTGGGGATTGAGCCTGAAACCTGGGCATGTGTCCTGACTGGGAATCAAACCAGTGACCTCTTGGTGCATGGGTCGATGCTCAGCCAACTGAGCCACACCAGCCAGGCATGGCTCAACTTCTTTTTTTTTTTAATATTTTTTTTTCTTTATTGATTTTTGAGCAATAGGAAGGGGGAGAGAGAGAGAGACAGAGAGAGAGAGAAACATCGATGAGAGAGAACATCTATCATCTATTGGTTGCCTCCTGCATGCCCCCCAACTGGGGATTTGGCCCACAACCTGTGTATGTGTCCTGACCAGGAATCAAACTGGTGACCTCTTGGTGCATGGGTCAACACTCAACTTCTTAATAGCTGGAAAGCCTTGTTAAGTCTTAACATATATATATATATATATATATATATATATATATATATATATATATATATATATTTTTTTTTTTTTTTATATATATATTTATTAATCCTCACCTGAGGATATTTTTCCATTGATTTTATATAGAGTGGAAGGGAAGGAGAGAGGGAGGGAGAGAGAGAAAGAGAGAAGGAGAGAGAAACATTAATGTGAGAAGATTACATCAATTGGTTGCCTCCCGCATGACCCAACTGGGACTGGGGATTCAACCTGCCACTTAGGTGGGTGCCCTTGACTGGGAATCGAACCCATGACCCTTCGGTCTATGGGCTGATGCTAAAACTGCTGAGCCAAATCAGCCAGGGAAAGTCTTAATTTCCTGTTTGTAAAATACACATACTGCTACTAATGTTGCCACATTTTGGTAAAGATTGGAAGTTATAATATGTGAAGCCTCTAGCTTAATGCCAAGCACTGTCCAGGATAAGTTTAGTAGATGCTCGGTTTCACAATGTCAGTTTCCCATTTCCATAAACATTCTCTGTGATCTGTGTTGTTGGTGGTGAAAGCCTTTCCAGGGACATTTGTGCTTCATCTCAGAAGCGCTGGAAAACCACCGAAACTTTCGCAAAGGAGCATGACGTCACTGTATTTGTGACTTGATGACCACTCTGACTGCAGTTTGAAAATAAGTTGAGGAAGGGGACACATGATGGCAGCCATTGGCAATACAGGAAACCTGGAGGAGTGGCAGTTCAAGTGGAAAGAATCGGACTGATTTGAGTTCTGGAAGTGGGATTGTAGGATTTTATTTTCCTGTTTGGAGAATGTTTAGGTATTATTGGGAGAGAGCTAGTATAGGGTGGAGGTAGGTTAGAAATCATAGGGCATGTATCACTGATTGCAGGTTAGAGAGCACAGAGGCAGGTCAGCAAGTATGTAGGACTCTGCCCTCCAACCAGCTGCAGGGGGGTGTCCTCAGCTGGACACAGTTGGCCCCACAGTGGGGCAATACTTTCAGGAAGGAACTCTGACTCCCCTCTCTTACCCCTTGTATGAGGTGGAAAGAGCAAGTGATATCTAGTCTGGCCTTGGGTACCAACAATTCTGAGGAGTCACAGACTGTCATGGACATCAGTTGTCTGGTCCGATAGAACCTGGACACCTCATGCGAAGTTGAAAACAATAGAAACCTCTCCCATCGGAGAATGAGGAGCCACTAGTCTGAGCTCACTCTTCCCAGGCCATGTGGACGGAGCCTCCAGTATGGTTCAGCAGAGACTCCTGTTTCTCTCTCCAGAATAACACATGGAAAAGGGAACAATGCAATAAAAGGACACGTGTGAATTTCTGCAGTTATTTAGAATTCAGTATATACTTAGAAGCAGATACATTTGTGGGTTTGGTAGAGAAATTGAGGTGATTCTACACTGCGGATTTCTAGTTCCTTTATGGCTAACGGGTCCTGGCGTTTACTGAGGAGGAAGTCAGTAGCAACAGATTCAGAGGATTGAGGACGGTGGAAATGTTTAAAAAAAAAAAGTTCCTGTGGAGAATAGGAGAGAGATTTGCCTAGGGAACTGTACGATTACTGGGCAGTTCAAGTTTGAGGTCATGAATTTTTAATAGTATCAAATCTCAATAATGTGTCATCTTTCTCTCGGTGTGATGGAGCAGCTGTCTAGGTGTAGATACGGAGCAGGCCAGCTTTGGGATGAAGCAGGCTTGGAATTTTATCGTCCGGGTGTGATAGGAGCAAATCAAGCAATGCAAGCAATTTTGGCAGGAGAGTGGCTGAGTAATGTTATATAACTAGGCAGGATAGGGGAGGAGTGAAGGAGGGGGAGGAAATCTAGGGAGCCAATGGGGATGAGATCAAGGACCAAGAAGTCCCCGAAAGATAGAAAAGCAGGTATAACAGGGAACCTTAGCAAACCCATTAAAGGGACAGGGCGTTGTGGTCAGGGTTGCTATAGTTAATACTCTGGATATAGGACAGGTAGCATGATAAAGTGTTTATAGAGTGTGGCCATGGACTTCAAGTTTGAAGTGGAATGGTAGTAAAAGTAACTGAAAATGAGATGGTGAAAAGACTGAGTCTGAGAAATATGCCTTAGCAAAAATAAATGCAAATACTAAGGAAACAAAAGGATTTCCTGCTCAAGAATGAATCAACCATGAGTAGGAATTAGAACATATGAAGTAACTTCATGGCAGCTTGGTACATTTAGTTTTAAGGTACGTTGGGGGTTCGCCCTTTTCCTTGTGGCCTAAAGGCCGCTTCTTCTGTGCAGCCTGAACGGTGCCTGGAGTTGTTTGCTAAGGAACCACGTGATCGCAAATACTCAATTATTAGGCCAGTAAGTGTGATACAAGCGATTCAGATCATACATGTAGATGGTTTCACAGCCAGAGGAATGAGTTAAAAGGTAGCTGGAAACTAGAAGGTGAGTTGGGTCCCCAGAGACAGAAGAGAGTGGAATGAAGGAAAAAAAAGCTGTTGAGGAGGGAGATGGCCTTTGGAGAGGCCAGCACAGTGTCATGTCCATTGCTTAGTTCATTTGTCCCTACAATTCTCCCAGGCCCAGTCCCCCTGAAGACCCAGCCCACACAAACAGTGTCCCACCTGACTGTAAGGGCACACATTACTTTCTCTGCCTCCCTCCACTTCACGTCTACCCGTGAAGGGCCTAGAAAGGGATGGTGAGATGAGCAGAGTCTTGTTCTAATTAATTAAATTAGTTTAGTCTAACTAATTCAATTAACTTTGTATTTTTCTTTGGAAATGTGGAGCACAGAAACTCACAAGACCCTTGCATTCAGAATTATTTTTAAGGGTAATTTTAAGAAAGAGTTTGGGGCCATGCTACAGAAGATCTTAAATGTCAAGATAAGGTATTTAGACTCATTCTAAGGCCGTGCCGTTGAGACAGAAAGGTGGCACGTCGGCCATAGCACTTTTAGAAGACTTGTCTGGTGTTGATGTGTGGATGGGTTGGATGTTTATATCACCTGGCATCATCAGGAAAATCATTCTTTTTCCTTCATAGCTTCACTATCAACAGATCTTGCAGCTTCTTTCAAAATGTCTTAAATGTACTTCCATTTTCTTGTTGTGATTTCATATTCAGCTACTGCCATTTAATTTATTTTTTTATTTGCTTTCAGAATCCCAACTTCCCTCCTATTAGTTCTAAAATGCCAGAGTTATTTTTTTCTCCTCAGTAACTTTTGTTGATAAAGGTCACCCATTGAGCTACTCAAAGGCCTCTCTTGGTGGTCTCATTTTAATTAAATCAAAAAATCTCCAAATATGAGTTCAAGGTTCTCTTGTCCCTGCCCTAATTTAATTTCTTAGGAGTGCCTCTTCTGCTGTGTGTTTTCTAGTGAGAATACACTTTTGGCCATTTTCCTTGTTCATGTTTCTGCTTTCCGAATTCCCAAATGATAGAGGAAACTTAGGCAGTGACTTTCCCATAGTGAAATCTCAACTGTTCTCTAGCAGGCCATGATTTTTTAAAAAATCAGCTGAAAACGTGCATATACACTGGTCTGTGCTAGCAGAGTAAGAACCGTCAATCCCTGTGACCAGAAATGATCTTATCTTGTAGTACATTATTAAAAGTCTACTTCCACAGGTAAGCTAGAATAAATTGGGCTGAAATGAGGAATCCTACTTGTGTTCTTCAACTTCTACACTGTCTGCCAAGGTAAGGTTTCAATGTACACGTCTATATCTAAATTTTAAGTGCTTGACTGTTGGAAGTGCACTGGAAGTCTATGAATGGACCTGGGCAGGCCTGTGACTGACCTCCCTAAAATTGAATAAGAACTTTTATTTATGGGTACATATGACATTGTTTTTTTCACAAAATAATGATCCATACTTTTTTAAAAGGCATTTTTCTTTCTTTGTAGTTGTGAACTGATATAAGCTAATTTGGCTACATACATCTCTTAGGTTCTTTTGGTTGGGCATAGTAGTAGGCAATGAAGTTTGACGTAGCAAGTATCAGCAGTGGCCTTCAATCTAACCACGAGGTGATAACAAAAGGAATTTCATACCACCTGGCCTGTGTGGCTCAGTGGATTGAACACCATCCCATGGACTTAGAGGTCATGGTTCGATTCCCAGTCAGGACACATGCCAGGATTGTGGGCTTGATCCCAGTAGGGGTCATACAGGAGGCAGCTGATTGATGTTTCTCTCTCACATCTGTTTCTATTTCTCTCTCCCTTCCTCTCTCTCTAAAACATCAATAAAAACATAATTAAAAAAATAAAAAGAAAGGAATTTCAGACCAAGTTCTTTCACATATAACAAAATTTATTAAACAATTATCATAAATAAGCAGGCAGCAAACAGCTTATATAATTTCTCTGTCTGCTGAATGAATTCCCAATTTCTATTCTTTAAATGCTTCCACCTCCACATTGGATGAAAGTTGATTGGAGGATGACATGACAGCTTTGTGGAGGTAGGGTTTTGATACTCTCATAATCACACTGATTTACAGTGGGTAGACATGGGGCTTCTTGTTGATCAAACTTTGATAACGTCTCTAAGAATCCAGGCTAAGTGCTGGCCAGTTTGGCTTAGGGGTTAGAGCATCAGCCTGCAGACTGAAGGGTTTTGGATTAATTCCTAGTCAAGGGCATGTACCTGGGTTGCAGGTTCGATTACCATCCTCCAGGGCTGTGTGGGAGGCAACCATTTGATGTAGCTCTCTCACTTTGATGTTTCTCTCTCTTTCTCTCCCTCCCTCCCTTATACTCTATCTTAAAATAAAAAATTCAAGCTAAGCACCACTGTATTCTTATATGTTGTTCCTACAAGAGATTGGAGGGAGGAGTATTCTCAAAGTATTTTAGCCAATGCTTATTTCTGAAATACCTTTAGTTTTACCAACGAGAGTTAGATTCGAACATGTGGCATGCTTATTAACAAGCCAATAATTACACCAAGAAAAATCCTTTTCTGGTATTTTCTGTGTTCAGGTAATGACCAAGCTAATGAGAACAGAAGTACCTGTAATGGCCGTGTTTGGTTTAGGGACTTCTGATAAAAGTCTGTATAACCTTCACCTGAATATTGCTGTATAATTAGAGCAACTGACTGTCCCTAGAGTGGAATCATAAACATACGTAATGATATATTATTTATACCAAAGTATTTTAAAGTTAATTACAGGTAGTATAACATTTATGCATATACTGCACACATATATCATTTTATATAATTCAGAGATGTCATCATAAATATTCTATTTTTAGTGTATCTTGTGTTTCTTTTATTTTGTTCTTGGTTGTTCTTCTCTTGCACTTTAATTATTTGTTTTGCAAAAAAAGTAAAAGTGGTATCATGTTTGCCTACTTTTCTGCATCTTCCTTTTCCTTTTTATAAAAAAATATGATAACAACTGATCACAAGTGACTGTTTAAATTTTTAAAACAATTTTATTGAGATATAATTTATACACCATAAAATTTACTAATATTAAGTCCATAGTTCAATGATTTTTTGTAACTTTATTGAGTTATGCAACCATAACATAATCCAGTTTAACATTTTCATTACCCCAATATGATCTGTCCTGCAATTTATAGTTGTGTCCTTTCCTACCCCTTGCCCTAGGTGGCCATTAATCTGCTTTCTGTTTTTACATAGATTTATCTATCTTGGTTTTCTTAATATTGTGCAATAGGAATCCTTCCAAGTCAAGTGTCGAGTCTAATTCTTTGTTTTGTTTCTGCATATGTTTTCCTGTACATAACAAAGAATTTATACTGTATATAACATACACAACAATATAATCAGCTTTTTCCCTATTGATGATAACCACCGAATTTGACCATGTTTTCTATTTTTTAGGCCTTTGATGCATTTTCTGTGCATGTTCATTCATATGCTTTGCCATTTTTTTCCTGCTCGGTTATTAGTCTTTTTTGTCTCAATTTATAAGGGCTCTTTGCATATTATTATAAGTATTAGTCTTTTGTCTATTATCTGCTTTATATTTTTTCTAGATTTATTAATTTCTAGAAAATCAATTATGTTAGATTATGCCAGAGAATACAACCTGGTCTTTATTTTAAAATAATTTTGAAAAGATAATCTTAGTGAACAAGATTACCTATTATTTTAAATATTCCATGAATATACATTTACTGAAATTCTCCTATTTCTTTTGAGGAATATATAATTATATATATAAAATGAATTATATTATTTAATTTTTACATGACCCAAACTTATATCCACTAGATCTGATTCTGACAGAAACATATTGAAGACTCTCATAATAACTGCAATTGTTCTAGGGTGTCCAGGGACTTTAGGAAGTTTTGGCTTTGTGAGTTAGCAGCTGTGTCGGTTGTTATACAGATTTATAACAGCTACATGCCCATACATTGTTTTCTTTTGTCTTCATCATATTGTAACCACTTATATTTTCTATTTCTATTATATTGTTTTTTATCTGGTTAGTGTATTTAATGTTAAATCCTGCTTTGCCATCCTCCCCTTCCCTACCTGTCTCCCCTCCCCCTTTCCATTTGGTTTCTCTTATATAATGTCTCTTTGCCTATTCTTGTATTAAAATCATTTACTTTAAAACATCCCGCAACTGGGCTTCCCTCCCTCAAACCAATGTTATAATCTTTTTATTGATTATATTCAATTTTTATTTCTATATTTTCTTTTTCTTTTTTGTTTCTGCTTTGATCAAGTTTCCATTCAGTCAGCCCACCCTCCCCCTTATTAATTTGGAAGTTCTTTCTCATCCTATATATTGTTACTTTTAGATTGTTTTTACTGTTTCTTCACTGTTCTTTACTGTTTCTTCTCCTACCTAATTACTTTGTTTTTTGGCAAAGTGATATAGAAACAATACTACTAATAACTAACATTTACCAATTTTTTCCTTGATTATAAAATTTTCTCCAGTGTTTTTCTCAAATGAAGTACATAAGTGATATATTACCTGAAATCTTACATGTTCTAAAATATTTTCTTTAACCTCAACCAGTAATCGAGTTTGGGTATAGAATTCTTGTATTACAGTCATTTCCTTTCACTGATCTGTGGAGGTTATTATTTCACTAGTTAACACAGATCGAGATTGAAATGTTTGGTACCAGTCTGACTTTAATTTCTATTTTAGCTAAGTTATTCTGTCTGCTGGAAAGTCTGTAATTAAAAAAAATTGTCTTAAGAGCTCAAGAAGTTTGCCAGGATGTGCCTAGTTGTGTATCTTTTCTCATTAATTTAGTCCTCGGTGAGCCCTTTGAATCTGCAAACTCAGGTCTCTCCCCATCGTGGGGAAATTTTCCTTCTAATATTTACTTATTTGCTTTTCCTCCATCTGTTTCTGTTTCTCCTCTGGAACCAATAATGTTCTCATGTAAGGTTTTCTGGATCTATCCTTTAATTCTCTTACTGTATTTTCCCCTTGTGATTTTCATCTCGGTAGTTTGCTCTGTGCTTCAAGATAATTTGAGGTTTCTCACAATTGAACTTCCAAGTCACTAATTTGGGTCTCAACAGTGCTGTACCCTTCAACTCATCTGTTAAAAATTTAAATTGGGAAATAGTATCTTTTGACTCCCTGAAGCCTTTTGGCTTCACTTGAAACATTCTTAAGTGTATGTGTTTTTATTCCGATCTTAATTTGTCTCCTCTAGCTAACAAATTTTTGTCCTTGGTTCTGACCTTTGAAACTATATTTTAGATGCTTGTCCAGGCATAGGGAATATAGTTTCTTATCAATTCTTTCTACCTGCAACACAATAGAGTTCAAACATTATTTAAGCAAACTAGCTCTATGATTTAACAGGTCAAAGACCAACTTGGAAATTATTTGGAATTTCTGAAAAACCAATAATTATAGTATCATCATTTGTAGTACATAAGCTAATTTATCTACATACTATTAAGACTTTAAAAATAAGTCTACTGTAAATGATATAGAGTTGGAAAGGGATGAGAAACGGGCCACTGTCCTGTGTCCTGTGTTTACAATCCCATGTCCATTGCTTTTTTGGATTTTCAAAGGAGTCTGTAATCCATATAGTAACTACTTCTTCAGTTAATTAAAACTTAAACTGTTAAAGCCATGCTTCTCCATGTTTTTAATGCACTTACCTAGGAATGACTTTGTATTTGGATGATAGTGACAATTTTAAATTCACAGGACTGTGTTCTGTCCATCTAATCTAACAGACAGGGGGCTGTAGTTTCTATCCAATGTAATTGATCCCCCCACCCCCCAGTGTAAAACATCATAAATCCAGCTTACTATATAGACTCTGCCAGGCACTTATCCCCTTCTAGGAAAAAAACAAAAACAAAAAACAAAAAACCCACAAGTATATCTTAAGCTCTCTGTAAATCTTGATCTTTAAAATTACCTTTACCCTAATAGCTTAGCACTATAAAAATTGATGGAAAAATAAATGTTTTTTTAAATGGATTTTTTAGAGAGAGAGGAAGGGAGAGAGAGATAGAAACATTGATGTGAGGGAGATACATCAATCTGCTGCCTCCTGCACGCCCCCTACTGGGGATCAAGCCTGCAACCCCAGCATGTGCCCTGACCAGGAATTGAACCGGGACCTCTCAGTCCATGGGACGACGCTCAATCCACTGAGCCACACTGGCTGGGCAAAGTTGATGAAAAAATTTAATGAAAAGGCTTTCTATTTTTAGCACATCTGATTGTTGGAAAGAGACTGATGTTTTAAACATAAATTCAGAAATCTTTCCTGTGTGTGTGTGTGTGTGTGTGTTTTTTTAATCCTCACCTGAGGACATTTTGCATTCATCTTCAGATAGAGCAGGAGGGAGCGAGGGAGGAAGAGAGAGAGAAACATTGATGTGAGAGAGACCCATCGAGTGGTTGCCACCCACACGACCCCAACTGGGGCCGGGAACAAACTGCAACCGAGGTACATGCCCTTAGCGGACACCGAACCTGGGACTCTCTGGTCTGCGGGCCGGCGCTCTAACCGCTGAGCCAAACCGACCAGGGCCTTTCCTGTGTTTTAACAGTCCACATAACTCAGAATTTGAAGGATCTTTACATTTAGTCCAATTTCTCATTAATGCCAAGTGGTTAGCTGGATTTTGTCTTAACTCCCTGGAGGGGTAACCCAATACTCTGTGGACAGCCAATGTGTTTATTGGAAAACTCTGATTGTTGAAAAAGTCTGGATATATTAAGCTTGGATCTGTCTCTTTGCAAACTATGTCCATTAATCTCTCTTCTACCTTTAGAACATCTATTTTGCAGAATAATGCTACCATTATAAAAACATTTTATATTCCAAAGAAAATCATATATGTTTACACAACTTTTATGGAGGTATTTGTACTTAAATGCTATATTAAATAGAAGCTTAACTGTTGGGTTGACCTTTCATGTAATTTTAACTTTGAATATTCTGAACCAGTTGGCCAAGATTGGCATATATCCTGAATCTGGTCTTAGAAATCCTCATTATAACACTTAGAATTTTAGTGATAGAAGGAGCTTAGTACATATACCACCTAGCCCATTATCTTTATTTTACATAGGATGAAATTAAAGTCCAGATAAGTGAAACTTCTTTAAAAAGTTAAGGCCACTGAAAATCAGATCTCCTTATCTATCATGTCACAGTTGAAGCAAATATTAAAAAATAACTAGTGATTAAAAAAGGACTCAGTAGATGTCAAAAGGTAGATATCAAATGCTAAAAACACAATAAATATAACAATATTATTTATGGAAAACAAACTAGTTACTGCCAAATATTATACTACTTTTAAAATAGGTTCATTCTGAACAAATTCTGTCCATAAGAAACTTGCAAGCTTTTTACAGAGATAAAACCTAAGTAATTAACTCCTTTTTGGTGCTATGTGGACCTTGCCCAAGATGAAAAAAAAATGATAGAGAAATAATCTTTTAAAACTCACCATGCCTTGAAAATCAATAATAGTGCTCAAATGACTGAGCTGCTGAGTTATTAATTTTTTGACAAGAAAGAAAATCTAATGTTGGAAGTTAAAAATAATTAATCAAAAGTTTTCTGTTAAGAAAAAACAGGTAAGAGACCTTTTAAATGTAAATGAATCTTAATTAATGACTCCAGATGACAGACATATGCCCATGTCATTAAGGTTATTTGCTTATTGTATTATTTATGGGTGAAAAGCCAGGAGGTACCAAAGAACAGTACAAAGTAGCCTGGAGCATATGAGACAAAATAAAATTCTTCTTTTGCTTCTGGAAATGCTAAGGAAAGATCATTCAAAATCTGTTTTCCTTGATAAAGATGTTACTCCTTTTAATATACTTAAGGGCCCTGGCCAGTTTGGCTCAGCTGTTAGAGCGTCAGCCCGTGGACCATAGAGTCCCGGGTTCGGTTCCTGCTAAGGGCACATACCTCGGTTGCAGTTTGTCCCCGGCCACGGTTGGGGTCATGTGGGTGGCAGCCACTCGATGTGTCTCTCTCACATAGATGTTTCTCTCTCTCTCTTCCTCCCTTTCTCCCTCCCGCTCTATCTGAAGATAAATGTAAAAATGTCCTTGGCTGAGGATAAAAAATAAATAAATAATATATAAATAAAATGCTACCTCTAAAAAAAAAAATTATGCTTAAGGAATGTTTTTCCTACTGGTGGTTGGATATGCATCCAATGGAACACTTGGCCCTTCAACAAAATGATCCTTTTTGATGCATTGTGAAGTACAGTGTGTCTCGTCTCTCAGCCTGCACACGGTGACATGCAATAAAGCAATAATACAAACTCAAAGCTATTAAAATAGAAACACACAGCACACTTTTACCAAAGCAATTCTTTATTTTGATTGTTTATGTCATTGTGGTAGGATACAACAACCTCCGGATTATAATTCCTTGGGGGCTAAACTCATGTTTTATTTGTCTTTGCGTTTCTACTGAAGCATCAGGCTAAGACCATATTTTATTTTCAGTCCCCTTCTTTCTTAGAAGCATTTGAAGAAGCCCTGGCCAAGCAGTTCAATATTTATTGAAAAAAACGAAAAGAAATCAAAATGAACAAAATACTTGTATAAGGATCACCCCTCATGGCACATAAACAACCTTCCCTCCCTTAGTGAATGTAATATTTTTACCATGAAGAGGTAACCGATTGCAAAACGATTTCTCAGTTATACTAGTGGGTGTAAAAATACCATGTGATTTTATTTCATCAATGCAGTGGACAAAGAAGAATTATTGTTTCTTTTATTTTGTGGCCCTGGTGACTCCTCAGGAAGTGTAGTTGAAAAATCAATTTTCCAGGCTGAAGTCTTTGCTGGTCACAGTTCGAGGATTAGAGAAATCCAATTTGAGGGAAATATTGGTCTGCCTGAAGGCACCCTTAGAGCTTATCTCTTTGAAGTGCTAAGATGTCCTCCCTTTTGGGTTAATATACAAGTCAGGATTTTCATCTGTCAGTATAGAACTTCCCCCTTGCTCTTCATGCTGTAGGTGATTAAACCCATGGCTGTTTCCCTTCATTCAGAAACAAAGGGCACCTGTGCTTCCCTAGAGGTTTACAGTGTGTCCCAATTGTTATCCAGGTCCTGCTAAGACCTGCTGATATAGGTTCTCTTGGAAAAACTTTTGTCTAATGGACATGTGATCCATGAGCCATGTCCAGGACATGTAGGAGGACTGGTTTCCATCTTCGTAGTATAATTTAAAATGTAGCTTACTTGACCATAAATAAGTCTATGTAAGACAAAATTCTGGAAGAGCGTCAAGGGTAAGATTGACTTATTACTTTTGGTTATTCTGAGCATCAAGATCTTTAATAGTTAGGCAGTGTCCATTTGGTAGAGAATTCTGTAGCTATGCCTGGGTGGAACTGGTTGACCTCAATAGAAATCACATTCTTAATGCAAATTGTATGTAGGTTACTGTTCATATAAGCTGTGTTGTCCTTGCCAAGTAATTAACAATTGTCAAAGTTCTCTCCTGGATAAACAGAGTTTCTAGTGGTAGTATACCCAGGCTTGTATCAAGCCAATACCTAGCACAGTGTCTGGTCAAAGAAATTGTTCAATAATTATTTGTTGAATAAAGTAATATATCTTAACACGAGTTCTATAAACACTTGCCACATAATTGATGAAAGAGTTTTTTATTTTCTTTTTATATACTACACCCCTAAGAATCCACTGGTTCACAGTGGCAAGAATATTAGAACAAGTGTGTAGGAAAAACAGTGGCATCTTAGCATAGGTTTTCCCCATAACAATAAGTTTGTTGAACTGATCTGGGTGTACAATATTGCATTTTGAAGAATAATATAGCATTGTTCTCTGAATTCAAAACCCCCACTCTCTCAGGGGAAGTGTCAAATTATTAGCAACACATTATCAGGGTGGTATAGCAGATCTTTTTGCACGTTCTGAATTCTGTGTTGCCCTGTCCTGGCTGACCTGCATTGTAACTGTTTTGAGGTCTGGAATAGACTGGTCACTTTCTGGTTTTACTCACCCCGCTGTCATTTCTTTTCTTCTCACTCTGAAAATGCTTGGTTCAGTCCTTAAAGAATTTTTTTTTTCAATCCTCACCCGAGTATATTTCTCCATTTATCTTCAGATAGAGTGGGAGGGAGGGAGAGAGGGACAGAGAGAGAGAAACATCGATGTGAGAGAGACACATCCACTGGTCGCCTCCAAAGCGACCCTGACCAGGGCCGGGGATGAACCGCGACGGATGTACATGCCCTTGACCGGAATCTAACTGCAACTCATTGGTCCACGAGCCAACGCTCTACCACTGAGCTAAACTGGCCAAAGCAGTCCTTAAAGAATTTGATGTTCCCATTACAACATTAAAATTTGAACTATTTTTCCTTTTTTTATTTATTTATTTATTTTTCATTTTTTATTTTATTTTTTTTTCTTTTTCAAATTGAGGGACATGTGGAATTCTTATTTTAAATATATATTTGCAAAGTTACATTACAGATATTATTTTATCCTTTAAATGTCTAGAAAGATTACATCATTTGTTATCATATAGTTATTTATTATAAGGAAATTATACAAATAGTTCCAATGTCAGTATTATATATGTGTGTGTACAAATGTATTTATACATATATGTTCCAAATATTTTTTTATGGAAATATATGATTTCATGAATTGGCTTACATTTCTCAATAGCCCAAAGATACTTTTTAAAGTTAGGATTACAGGCCAAGTATAGGAATTAGTACAAATACAAGTATAATATAA
Organism: Tadarida brasiliensis; assembly: GCA_030848825.1. Classification (NCBI taxonomy): domain Eukaryota; kingdom Metazoa; phylum Chordata; class Mammalia; order Chiroptera; family Molossidae; genus Tadarida; species Tadarida brasiliensis. Next base: position 41,399,568 of record CM061260.1, on the reverse strand, counting down.
GTATTTATATAGTAGTAAAGTAACTACTAATAGATCTAATAATGTCTACCCAGCAATGTTACAGATTTTCCCCTCACAGCTTCTTTTCCCATACAAAATTTAACATGCTTTCAGGGCAGGGCTCTATTAGCAATGTTCTTTTTTTTGGTGCTTTATTTACTCATTTTATTTTTTATTTAAGTATAGTTTTTATGCAATATTATATTAGTTATATTAGTTTTAGATATACAATATAGTGATTTCACATTTTTATACCTTACAAAGTGATCAGCCCACAAATTCTAGTAATCATCTGTCACAAGGCACAATTATTACAATATTATAGACTATATTCTCTTTCATCTTTTTCATCTATTCCCACACTCCGTCCCTTCTGGCAATGATATTGGAGGGATTTGAGTGAAGCATGAATTCCGGTTTTGCTGTGCAGTGACATCAAGTTGGTACCTCTGGGAGCTGTCCCCATGTCTGTATGGACAAGCATTATAGTCGGCCTTGGTTTTGAGAGGGAACGTGAATATCTTCTGGTCTAAGTAATTCCTAGGAGCCTTCCTCCTATTGCTCAAATACTGACTGACTTTTCCTCATGTGGGTCTTCCCTCCCACCACTGCATCTCCGGGGAAGAAAGAAGGCTGTTCTTGGGACTATGGTTTATCAGATATATGGCAGATCGTTTAACTCTTAGTACCCACATGTCCAGTTTTCATGTATGTATTCTTGTATGTGTGTGTGAGAAATAAGCACCCTGCTTATAATCTAGAGAACGAAGAGGATGAAATCAAGTTGATTACAACGACCATAACTGTAATCTGCTTTAGGCTGGACGTCACACTGTGGTCTTCCGTTTCTCAGTATTCCATAAGATATAGTGTGGCGCTCTCTCTAAGATCTTTCCAGAAGGGAACTATCTGGAGCTTTGCCTTCTGCAGATTATGTCTACCTATTTCCTTCCGTCCTTTGGTTTCTCAGTTATGGGTTTGTCTTTTCCGCTCCTGCCTCTGCTGCCCTCTGCTGGAGAAGGCTTAAAGCCCCTTCTGACCCCACCAGCGGTTGTTTGTTTCTTGTTATTGCCCCATTGCCCACCAGAACGGAATTACACTCCAGGGCCAGGAAATTCTACTGGAAGCTCAGTTGCTCTGGTTACACAGAAGCCCCCGGGGAGCTTCGTGGCCCTTCACATAGTGAGATGCTCGTCCTTGTTAGCTTTAGAAATCTCTCCTGGCCTGGTCATCTTCTTGTTTCTCAAAAGTACACTGGGGCATTTCATCTCCAAAGAGGCATCCATATTCCTCAGAGTCCGGCAAGGCACACCAACTTATTCTCATGAATCACTAGATGTTCGTGGACAAGTACTGATATTTCTTGAGTTTCAAATAAAGTTTCAAATATGTGTCTATAGAAGCCCATGCAGTCTATATTCTCCCTGCTTCTAAGTCTTTGCAATACTACTTGCTCCACACTAGACTACCCAAGGACACACAACTGGTTATCAGCAGGATAAAAACTAGAACCCAGCTCTCTATTAATTTATAGCTCTCTTCACAGCAAACAAGGCTGTGGCTGCTGGCAACAACATTTATTTAATATATAGACATAAATTACACTCTCAGGATATATGAGTCATAAAGCAGGAAAATGACAGAGAGCATCTGGTTTATTATGTTTCCTTATTGTTCAGTTTCACAGAGGATTTTCAGTTTTTGAAAGAGAGGTGTTGTAGAGAATCCACAATGAAGAGATAATTTTGTTTTGTGATTTGATTGAGCTGAAGCATTCATCTACCTTGATTTTAAGCTCAAAAGCTCCTAAAGTGATCAGCAGCTGTTTATTCAAGAGAGCACTCCCTCTCTGAATGCAGACCAAAATACAGTCGTCTCTAAAACTTCACAAAGGTAATAGGAGAGACAATGGTTCTTTGTGGTGAAACAACACATCCCAGCATGAGAAATCTGATTAGTACAGCTTTGCTGAGTTGTCTTAATAATCAATACGCCTCGTTTCATAAATGACATGTCTCCTGAAATCCATTTTGTATATTGTTCTCAATTCACCTTCTGATCCATTTTATCATAATGCTTTATAGATACTGATATTGACCATAAACTTGTCTTTAAAAATCTAGTATGATATATGTTGTGTGAGGAAGAGAAAATATAACTGGCTTCTTTTTTCCCCATGTCTAGGATAGTACCAAGAATATTTCCTAAAAGAAAAAATTAATTTAGCTTAAATAGCTGATGAATAGTTAAGACAGGAATTGCCAAACAGAAGCCACTGGGCCCAGTCTGGCTGAATGCTTTATTATTATTATTTTTTAACATTTTTTAAGTTTTTAATTGATATTTAGAGAGAGAGAGAGAGAGAGAGAGAGAGAGAGAGATTGAAATATCAATTTGTTGTTCCACTTATTTATGCAGTCATTTGTTCCTTCTTGTATGTGCCCTGACCAGGGATTAAACCCACAACCTTGGCATATCAGGATGACAGTCTCATCAAATGAACTGCCCAACCAGGGCCCCAGTGCTTATTTTTGTAAATAAAGTTTTATTGGAACACAGTCACATTCATTTGTTTATTGTATATGGCTTTTATGCAACAATGACGAGCTGAACAGTTGTAAACAGCTGTATGGCACACAAAGTCAACCTATTTGTTATCTGACCCTTTACAGAAAAAGTTGGCTGATATCTGATATAGAATGGTGATTTTTATAAAGTATTATGATTTCATTGACATTGTTAGCCTACTTATCATTTACTTAAACATCGTCTTTTCTTTAAACTGTTAAATGACTGCCTAAATAGAAATGACTTTGTTAAACATTCCAAGCTGTAAGTAATGCCTGTTGACTGCTTTTTTGTATTATTTTGACCAAAAATATAGGTCTACAATCACAAATAAGGCACATTCTGTGCTTTTCGCTACCAATTACATTAAGTTAAAAATGCATTAGGACTCATTTTCCTAGATTGTGTGCAAAGTATTATAACCGATTAAAAATATACCTTGTGTATACTTTGTGTTTATTGAAGTCCAATGAGGTTAGTGACTACCCTGAAGTCACACAGATGAAAAGGCCAATATAAGTATGCCATGTTTCCTGTGCATTTACTGGCTGAGTCACCAGGCGTCGGTGATTTCCTTCACTTTGTTCTCTGCAGAGATAGACATGGCATCTTCTTTTATGGCTGTGAGGATGCTGTAGGGAGCACATCTCAGAAATCTGGGCATGTTGATTTAGAATGTTACTGCAAGGTTTGGGAACAGGGCCAGTGTTCACTCTGCAGCCCCCTCTGCTCTGCCGGCAGGACTCAGTGGGCACTGTGGGAACAGTTGTGTTCCAAGGATGTTTACATTAGTCATTGAATATTTATGGTACATATTGAATGCCTATTCACTTTCTCTTTGCCAATAAATTTAGAGTGTAACCACTGTACTGGGTCTGCAGGTGTTATATTTCTCAGAGAGCCTTCAGGTATGTGTGGAAATAAAATAGCAGATAACAATGTTGTCCCAGCTTGAATGTGACTTCCTGTGAAAAGTACTTATTAACTAATGGATACTAACTTATATTAAAATATAAGATTCTGTGTATTTATGCACTTGTCTATTAATAGGAAATATAGTTTAAAAGTTGGAAGCAAGTTTATTTATTTATTTATTTATTTTTATTAATTTATTTTTGTTACAGATGTTTCTCCTTTTCCCCCCATTGTCACCCTCCTCCCCCTCCCTCCCTGCCCTATCCCCAGTTTTGTTGTCCATGTCCATTGGTTATGAGTACATGCGTACAAGTTCTGTGGTTCATCGCTCCCCTCCCCTACCCCCTCTTCTGACAATTGTCAGTCTGTACCCTACTTCCACATCTCTGGGACTACCCTGTTCCTCAGACTTATGTTTATTATATTCCAGAAATAAGTGAGATCATATGATATTTGTCTTTCTCTGCTTGGCTGGTTTCACTTAGGATAATAGTTTCCAGGTCCTCCCATGTCGTCGCAAAGGATAAGAGATCTTTCTTTCTTACAGCTGCATAGTACTCCATTGTGTATATGTACCACAGCTTTTTTATTTAAAGTTTGTAATACCTAAACTCCAAATTTCAGATATTCAGTGTTGTAATTTGAGATGAGGATCAAATATTTGAACTCCCTAAAAATGATTCTATACACTTAATATTTACTAAAATCAGCAGTGATTTTTAAAAAAAAGACTATATATAAGAAATAAGAAGCCCAGCCAGTGTGGCTCAGTGGTTGAGCATCAACCCATGCACCAAGAGGTTGCTGGTTGGATTCCTGGTCAGGTCACATGCCCAGGTTGTGGGCCAAATCCCCAGTGAGGGGCATGCAGGAGGCAGCCAGTCGATGTTCTCTCTCATCGATGTTTCTATCTCTCTCCCTCTCCCTTCCTCTCTCTCTAAAATCAATAAAGAAAAAAAAATAAGAAAAACATATTGATTTAGGAATGGTTTTTAAACTCCCCAAACAAAACAAAAGACAAAGCTCCACATAATTAAATGCTAATGTTGACTTTATTTACAGATATCAACTCTTGAACAGTCCTCACCTAGTAGACATAAAAGACACAGTAGACTGATACATAGAAACAAACTTGTATGAGTGTAGTTATACACTTATTTTAAGGACAAAATTTAATACACTCAGGTCCATGCTTCTTTTTTCCTCCACAGGGTAATCTTATATTTGACTTCTACGTTGACCTACTTTTTAAGAAATGTGGAGGTGGGGCAAATGGAGGATGATTCTATCTTGTGGATAAAATATTAAAAATATAGGTGATGAGACAATGCCAAGAAATTCATTCTAATTAAAATAGAGGCAGAAGACTGCAACATATGGAACAAGAGATTTATGATACAATTAGTTTAGGCTTGGATTCTAATATCTAATATGTTTTAATAAATATAATGAAACTGGTGATATGGTAGAAATGATTAACCAGGCTTATGAGATTCTGATTTCTTCCAAGTTGCAGTAAAATTATTATTGTTTTAGGTTCAAGATGAGGGTCTTTCTGTCATTGATATACTAATTCTAGTCCCCGGCATTGACTTTTCATTCAGATAACAATCTCCTTGTTAGGTGGTAAGAATGTCCACTTCTATAAGAAATGTGGCCTACAGAAATTTGATCTTGCTATACTTTCATGGTATAACATTTGTTTAAAAAGAAAAATGTTACAACTAGCTTATATTGTATCAAAAGTTTGAAGTTTTATTACCATACTTAGTAATTTTGAATGGGAGCAGACAGCAAGGAAGAATACATTTAGTGAGAGTGTTGCCTTCTTCAAGACAAGGATCCTTGCATGTCTTATTCAATGATGTACTCTAGTCACCCAGGATAGTGCCCAGTGTATCATCAATAATTCTTTATTTTAATTTAATTATTTTTTTTATTTTTATTTTTTTACTATAAACCAGGACGGCATTCTTTATCTGGATTCACATGTGCAGATTCCAATCATGATAGCACTGATTCAACATATAGAGTCATAGAATTTCAAGACTACATAGAGCATGATAAGAAATGATCACACAGTCAAATATCTTTATTTTGTGTTTAAGAAAAATGGGTGGTTATTACTTGGTACAGATAACCTCAAAAGTTAGTGATAGAACAAGTACTAGGATTCAAGACTGCTAACTCCTCATCCAGTTCCTGTTCCCCGTGTTGTGTTGTCATCTGTCCTTGTTTCTTCAGATGATAAAATAATCAAGACTCTAACTTGTTTATTCGTGTTTTTTTGTTTTAGAGACATTATTCACATACCATAAAGTTTGTACTCTTATAGTATACAATTTGGTGGATTTTAGTATTTCAAAATGCTGGGCAACCATCTTCACTATTTAATTCCAGAAAATTTTCATCATCCCCAAATAAAATCCCATATCCTTCAGCAATCACTTTCAACTCCCCACAACTGCCCATCCCTGACTACCATTAATCTACTTACTGTCTCTTTGTCTTTGCCTATTCTGAACATTTCATATAAACAAAATATCTGGTATCTTGGGTCTGTCTTCTATCACTTTAACATGTTTTCAAGGTTCATTCATATTGGAGCATATATCAGGACTTCATTCCTTTCTAAGACTGGATAATATTCCATTGTATAGATACCACATTTTGTTTATCTGTTCATTAGCTGGTGGGGTTATGGGTTACTTTTACTTTTTAACGATTAAGAATAATGTTGCTACACTATAGAAAACAGTGTGGAGATTCTTCAAAGAATTAAAAATGGAGCTGTTTCATGGCCCAGTTATTCTAGTTCTGGGTATATATCCAAAGAAACGCAAAACACTAATTTGAAAGAATATAAGCACTGCTATATTCATTGCAGCATTATTTGTAATAGCCAAAATATGGAAGAAACCCAAATGCCTATCAATAGACGAGTGGATAAAAAAATGGTGATACTTATATACAATGAAATATTACTTGGCCACAAAAGTAATGAAAACTTACCATTTGCTACAACATTGATGGACCTAGAGGGTATTATGCTAAGTGAAATAAGCCAGACAGAGAAAGAAAAATATCTTATGATATCACTTATAATATATATAGAATCTAAAGAACAAAATAAACAAAGTTGAAACAGGCTTACAGATACACAAAACAAACTAAGAGAGGCAAGAGAGGAGAGCTGTGGGGGTGCTGGGTGAAAAAGTTGAAGGCTTTAAGAGTACTGATTGGTACTTACAAAATAGGCATGGTATATAGATAAAACATAGGGAATAATGTTAACAATATTTTAGTAACTATCTATGGGGCCAAGTGGGGAGTTGAATTACTGGAGGGAATACTTTGTAACCTATATGAATGTCTATTTGCTGTTCTGTACATCTGAGACTAATACATAATAGTGTTGAATGCAAACTGTAACAACAACAAGAAAAAATAACAATGTTGCTATGAAGATTTATGTACAGGTTCTTGTGTGGACATATACTGTCAATTTTTTTTTTTTTTTGGTATATACATAGGACTGGAATTTCAGGTCATATGGTAATTTTATGTTTAACCATTTGAGGAACTGCCAGATTGTTTTCGAAAGTGGCTGTACCATTTTATAACTCACCAATAATTATGGTTCCAATTTCTTCAGATTCTTGCTACATTCTTACCCAGCTTTTTAAGTGTTTTCATTAAATTAATGTTCGCCTCAACTGTTACTACCACCTCAGCAACCATGATATTAAACAATGCTGCTGATTGTTTTTGACAAACATGCCCAGGAAAAAGGCTGTTTTCATTGGGTGAGCTCTAAGTCAGGTCAAATGAAGACACACATTGTGAATAGGGTTTCCAAAAGAACTGCCAGACAGGTCAAATAATTACACATTTCTGAAATCAGGCTTTGAAAGCACATCAGCCCTATTCTGACCCTCCTAGTGGCTTCTAGGCTGCTGGTGTACACTGTCATTGTGGGCAATTGATTTTTGAGGCCCCCCCGGAGCTAGGGAGAAGGTAATGGAAACAGGACAAGAAAAAACATCATAAAGCAAACTGCTCTCACCAAGATCTAGCCATTCTTCTTGTGCCCTAGATTGTTGCAAGGCTTTGGTTAATGTCCAGAATTCTGAGGGGTTTTGATTTTGACAATTTTTTTTTTTGGCTAGTGTTTTAGTTACTTTTATAAGAGACCAAAATTTTAGAGGTCCTTACTCCATTATTTTCACTAACATCATCCCCTTCTTTTCTAATTACCAAAAAGCTAAGTTCTGCATGCAGGAAAACAGAAAAAAAGAAACAGAGAAGGGATTAAAGAAGCAGAACAGGGAGAAGGAAAAGGGCTTATTGGGGAAATCTGAAAGAAGCGAAATGTGTGCATATTTTGTTTACAGAAGAGACCAAGTACATACTCTTTTATGGATCTATGCCTGAAGGAATGCTAAAAGATACAAATGATATATTTTATGAATCTTTTGCAGACTCATACTCACAGGGCAAATCTTTCTAAAACAGCATGTATTGAATGTGTGAAAAGTAAATGCAGCCAATTCCTTTCTTTCTCTCCTCCCACCCCGCCAAAGTTTTGTCTTTAAAGAAGAATACAAACTCCACATAAAATACTGACCAAATTAAACTGTACTTTATATATTAAAATCTAAGCAAAAGAAACAAATGGAATTCAAAGCTATGATTTAAAGACAGTTATTTTAGGAGAAGATAATACTTTTAAAGGCTGGACTTTACCAGAATGCAACATTTCCATCTTTTTTCTATACTTGGACTCAAAAGGTCTAGGTCTCCCTAATTTACAACTTAAATATCATCTTATAGCTCGGCTTACAGCCACCTTAGAAAGTGATCTAATAAACTAATTCCTACTGGGTTTTTAATTACCTATAATTGTCTGATGAAAAACCATTAAAGGCATAACCCTTATGTCAGTATATCCTCTGTGAATCATACAGGAAATTAATTTCAAGGAATATTGCCTTTGATGACATACCTATTCTCTCCCCACCCTGTCCTCCTGTGAATATTTGAAATATGGGACAAGCACTGCTGATACTTGTTAGTATTTTAATCACAAGGTTAACAGAGGAACACAATTAACAGGACATAGAACAATGAAAGTAGCATAGCTAATAGATAGCTCTGAATTCACATAATTCAGATCTAACACTTACCAGCTGTATGCTTTTAGGAAATTTCTTAACTGCTCTAAACCTGTTTTCTTGCCTTTGAATTGGAAATAACATCTGCTGCATGTGGTCTGGGGAAGACTAAATGACATCCCTTGTACAAAGTTACAAGAAACTAAAGAAAAGCATTTGTTATTAGAGCTATTAGTGAGTATGGTCATAGTTATGGTCACGATCACCACTCAGTGGCACACAGAGGCTGAAATTCCACAGGAGCCAGATGGCATTAGAATGCCTTTTACTTCACTTGAAGAGTTAAGGAGGCCATCTTCAGGATTCCTCTACCACAGGGGCCTCAGTTGTGTGGATGTCTCCTCATCCCTCCTGGGTGTTCTCTAGCAGTCACCAGAAATGCACGTGAGGGAAATTCCCATTCTTCTGGAAGCCTTCAGTTAATCCAGCAACACTGGGACATCTTCAGTTGAGGCCTTAGAAACCTGAATCACATTAAAATCCACCATCATTACTCATTTCACTCTTAATTATGGACACATGGAAGAGACCATCATATATATGTATGTATGTAGAATTGTTTATAAATATTTATATATACATACATATATGCATATTTAATTGTTATATATGTATAATTTATATATATATGTATGTATTTATGTATGTATACACACACATTTCTTTTTTCTCTCTCTCTGTAAAGCACTATTTTGATACGTCAAGGCAGGGGAAGAAGCTGGCCTTAAAGACGTCTGTTCCGATTGCTCTTGGGGTTTCCCTTCTTGTACAGCACCCCTGTGGCTATGAGATCACATCGTGTCCTGGTAGTGACGAGGTGAGGGCACTCTGCCAGTGCTCTAATTCTAGCACAGTGCAATCTGAATTCTGTAATAGAAAGGTATTTACATTCTGGCAAATATATAGATTAAAAACCTTGAATTAAAGGTTTTCTTTTTGAATAGGGACATTTCACACTCAGTTACTATTGGTTAGGGGATTTCCCCCATGTTTCTCTGTCATGCATGTGATATTTGGCCTTTTCTTTGGTGAGGGAAGAGATAGGAATCTTCTCAGGATTTGGAGTCTGAACCAAAGATATAAGGATAGAGATATAGAGAATGGTAAAGATGGAAGAGATAATTATCAGTAGAAGATGGGCTCAAAACAAACTGTGTGGGGAACAGGAGTAACATTAGGGATAGGAAAAATTGGAAGTGAGACACTCAGGTGTCTGGCTTGGGGTAGCAGGTGGACTTCTCTATCCCTCTACACGTGAGATAGGTACAAAGAAAGAGAAGTAGGAATAAAGACAGTGAAGAGTATGAATTTTGGACATGCCCATGGAATGTTAGGTCGACCATCTCATTAGGTAGTTGGAAATAAAGGCCTGCTGTTTTGAGATGTAAATTTATGGGGTACCAAAGGAGACTCTACATGAGAAGCGGACAGCAGATGGAATATGAAGGAACATTAACAATGAAAAAGGTGCCAGCATGAGAGGACAAGCAGTAAAGATTCAGAAGGGCACATGTGGATGTGGCTGGAGCATCATGAGAGAGTCATGCTGCGAAGCCAGGAGGGACGATTTCAGGAGAGAGAGTGACAGCTGCAACAACCGCCTAAATGGTCTCTCTGTCTCTAGTCTCTTCCCCCTGCTGCCTAGCCTCACTCTTCTGTCCAGATGGTTTCTCCTATATACAGGATGGCAGTTATTAGATATGTATGGCATGTGACATTTAATATAAAATAGTTACCTAAGCCTAACTCATCACCAAAGCCGAACTGGCTATTGAAAGACCAGCTCTGGGCCTCATACCTAGAGATACTAATTTAGGATTCTGGACCAAAGAACATGCCTTTTACAAAAGGCCCCCAGATGGTTCAGATGCAGATGGTCTATTGATACTTTATGAAACAGTGGCCTAGGGGATAAGTTTAAGTTCTCTTGTATTAGATTCATGGTTTTCTGCCATCTGGCTCCAATCTCCATTTTCCTCCTCACCACTCCCTTCCTCCCATCACCTGAGATCCATCATGAACTCTATATTCTAGCTTTGCTAGAACTGCAAATATGGGTTGGGGTGGGGAGAAAAGTCCTTGTTGGAAAAGAGACCAGCCTATCAAAAGAGACTCAGGTGAGACACCATAGGATATGAGAAGATAGGAGACCAATCACAGTAGCTTCCTGAGAGAAAACAGGGAACAGCTCAGTTTGAATGATCATAATATATAGACAGAAATGCATCTGAAGGACAATTTGGGGCTAGGCTGTGGAAAACCTTGAATTTCAGATTGGGGGATTTATCACAGTTCTACGGCAAACCGGGGTGCTTGGCTCTTTCATAGTTTGTTTGCCTTGTTCATCTTCTTCCTTTTCTATCCTGGGTGTAGGTGTCAGCTTCCTCTTATTATTACTGAAACCGTGTCTTTACAGCTAATTTTTTTCTGAGTATAGATTTTATAGGTGAAATCGAACAATAAACACCTGAGTTTTAGATGAGGAAATTTAAAATTTCTGGAAATGATAAGAGAGTCTTGACTAATTTAGATAAATTTAGTCATGGCTTCAAGGCAATTAATCAACTTTCAATCTTCAGAGGCAGGTAAGCCACTGTGATTGTTCTCTTAATCTTTGTCAAAGGAAAAAAGTAAGACTTAGCTCAAGTAGCTGGAGTTTGGACTCATCACCATAAAACTGAACACCATGTATTTTTCTCCAAGGGAAGATTTCAGCCCAATCGGGTCCAAGAGAACATATGAGCCCCTTATGCTGAACACACTCTTAGAGAACTGGATGGGTTTTGCCATCTGCTAAGCCGCACATAGCCTCCAGTTTGAAGTTGAAGCGATGTCAGAAGCTGATTTAAGCAGCTTACATATGTTGCACTGCAGGAAAAACATTGGACGTTGGGGACTTGGAAAAACAATGCTAGGCATTTGGGGGTCCATAAATGCTTAGTGTTTGTGACAAATATGCCTAGTAGCCATTGGGCAATGCTTTTCCCCCCTTAGATTTAAGAATAGATTTTTCTTCTTTGCTTAGTAAAAGAATTTTCACATTATCTTGTGTATTTTCTGGAACTGCAATCATCATTCCTTGTAGCAGGTAAGGTTATTTTAGTTAATCACAACCTTCTTTTGTTGCTTCAAGTTTGACAGAAAATGCCAGTGCTATGGCATACTTTAGAGAATTATTCTATGGACTTGCCATTACTGATAATGGTTTTGAAAAATCTAGATGCATAAAAAATGGATACATTTATCATTAACTGACCTTTAAAATTCTTAAAGGGTCTACATGAACACTGAGCATTTTGCAAATCATTTAGCTGGTCCTCCAAGGCCTTCTATGGTGTGACTGTACCTACCTTCCTAGCCTTATTTCCCCTTCTTTCTGTACAATTACAATTTTTCAAACATGTTGGTTTTTAAAAAATCTCTAATGGCATCTACTAGTGCAGTTTCTCTCATCTAGATTTTTCTTTCCTTCCTTTTCTGCTTTTCCCCATCATCTCTCCCTGTTGAAAACTTATCTATTACTAAGGACCAAGTCAAGTCTCCTTCTTCCAAGGAATCTTTTGCGATCACTTCTAATTTTCTCGTAGCACTTAGCATGATCATGCTCTGCTTTGTTTCATAGTTATAATATGAATATATTCAAGATCTGCTTTTAATTGGTCATTCTTTCATTTATTATACAAATAGCAATCCATGTCCCCGTCATGTGAATTTAAAATCCCCCTTATCTGTGTCTTAGGAAATTCAGAAAAAATTCAAGGCATGAGTATCAGCAGTTGCAATAAGAAAGAGTATTGCCCTGGCCAGGTTGCTCAGTTGGTTGGACTGTTGTCCCATACACCAAAAGGGTGCAGGTTTGATCCCCGGTCTGGGCCCATATGGAAGGCAACTGGTGGATGTTTCTCTCTCACACTGATGTTTCTCCCTCTCTCTCTCTGCACCCCCCCCCAAAAAAAAGAGAAAAAAACAACAATAAAAACATATCCTCAGATGAGGATTAAAAAAGGGGGGGGATGGCCCTGGCCAGTTTGGCTCAGTGGTTAGAGCGTCGACCCACGGACCAGAGAGTCCCAGGTTCGGTTCCTGCTAAGGGCACGTACCTCGGTTGCAGTTTGTCCCCGGCCCCAGTTGGGGTCGTGTGGGTGGTGACCACTTGATATGTCTCTCTCACACCGATGTTTCTCTCTCTCTCTTCCTCCCTCTCTCCTTCCTGCTCTATCTGAGGATAAATGCAAAAATGTCCTCGGGTGAGGATAAAAAAAAAAGGGGGGTGGTATTAATTTTTTTCCATTATTTTGTAGCTTTTAAGAAATGAGTTATTTCTCATTTAAACTCAGTTTGGGAATTCCCTTAGAAAATTTGTAGATCTAGACACTTTTGTACAAAGAAAGCACTGGCTAGTGATGACTGTTGGCCAAAGTTTAGAAAGAAGTAAACACACCAAGTTCAGCTCAATCCCTTGTCATGGCTAGTTTCTGCCACAGTCCCTCCAGGCACACAGCTGTACAGTTGTGTTTCCCAGGAGGACATGTTTTCCACAGCCAGCCTTCTGTTCCTAGATGCTTTTCACTCTGAATTTCTCTGCTGGTAACCTTATGCCACCTCATAATTTCTACTCCATGCATCTATAGGTATTTATTCAACTCTCTTTTCCTCTATGTCGACATGGATCCCTCTGTATTTGCTCAAAGTACAGCTAACATCAGGCTGCAGTGGTTTTTTTTTTTTTTTAGAGAGAGAGAGAGAGAGCGGAAGGGAGAGAGCGATGGAAACATTGATATGAGAGAGAAACACCCATCGGCTGCCTCCTGCACACCCCCTACCAGGTGTCAAGCCCACAACCCGGGCATGTGCCCTGACCGGGAATCGAACCAGGACCTCTCAGTCCATGGGACGATGCTCAATCCACTGAGCCACATCGGCCAGGCCAGGCTGCAGTGTTTTGACAAAACTTCCCTCAAGTATGGAATAGAAAACTTTAAAACCAGATATCTGACATTACATTTCTTGGAGTCTATTATCTATGCCCTTTGCCAGCAATTTACCTAGGCCGGCCAGCAGCTTATCCCTCCCCTCTAGAAACTTCTTATCTCTTCTCTCCTTATATCCCTTCTCAAAGAGCGGTAACAAGATACAGTTGGCAGAACATAGCAGTATAATTGTACACTTCTCCCAGTGAAGGTAGCTTGTACATTATCAAATGGAATGCATCAACATTTTCTTCCTCATTTGAGGGCTTGCCCAAGAACAACTGGCAAATGCTTGCATTACTGATGACGAAGCTATTCATCAAAGCGGGAAACAAGGACCTAAGACAGGGCTCTCCAAAGTCAAGTTTTAATTTCTACCTTTAAAATATAGCAGTTTCTTAGAATAAGGCAGGTTCATTCCAATGAGTGAGGCCGAATATTTTTTTACTAACAATATTTAGAATTGCCAGTGCATGGTGATAATAAAAAGAAGGCTGACTTTCCTTAAAATTGATTTTATTACTGTTTTTAAATTTGTCTACAGACAATACACCCTCTTACAGCTGGTGCAGGGGGAAGAGAGGGATCATGAGGGAGGCTGCTCCCATTGCTTCCCCACTCCCATGCTCCTGCTTCATATCTTCCCAAATGGCAACTGTCTTCGATTTAATAGCTTTAAGAATGAGATTTCATCTGCAGAAACAGCAGAGAAGGCGCTGAAAGCACTTTTGGAGTAAAAGAGAATGACTCAGTATTTGTTTACATGCTTTCCTAATTTCTAGGAATATATGTTTCATTTCTACAAGACAGAAATTCTCATGCAACTGAATTTCTGTACAGTGTTGCATCTAGAAAACACCTGAACAATTGTGTACTCATCGAGTGTATTCTTAAATTGAGTTGAATATCTACCCTCTGTTTAAATTCTTTGCCTAGCAAAGGGTCATGAAGTATTTTTCTCAAAATTTCTTGGGCAAACGTCTAGTGCACCTGTTTGTCTTAGGAAAGTGTGGACTTAGACTAGAGGTTGTGGGTCAGAACACTGCGGTTCAGACTGTCTTTCCTGTCCAGCGCCAAGCTGGGTAAAGGTTTCACACCAAAGATAACAATGAAAAGAAAGCTTTGAAAACAGACTACCTGGGTTTGACCCTATCTCTGCCACTACCAGCTGTAAAATTCAGAAGGTTATTTAGTTGTCTGTGCCATATTTTTCTAGTTTGCATGTTGAAGAGAGAAATACTCTTTTTTTTTTATTAGAGTTGTTATGCAGATAAATAAGATAAGTTAAGCGTACTGTTTGTAGGTGAAGAGTCTGGTGCAAACCAGCATGTAAACTGGCAGGAGTTAACCAGATTAAGTATTAAAATAACAACAACGACAACAAGTACATTAACCCAGTGATTCCACTCTTAGGAATAGATTGCTGGGAAATTTTTGTATAGCACCATAAGAAGGTAAGTCGAGCTTCTCCAGTTCTTAGCTGGGGATGGAAACTCACATTTGTGGAGTTACTGTCATGTGCACAAGACTCTATATGGGTTGCCTTGTTTAATCCTCAGAACATATTTACGAGATTGTTATTTTATCTATTTAAAACTTGAGAGAAATTATTCTCAGTGAGGTTTTATAAACGAGCAAGGACACAGCTAATAATAGGCAAATTTGGGTTCAAACTCAGGTGTACTTTTTTACTCTATCCCAATATCTCATACACTGTCTGAAAAGGGTAATTATCTCTCTTCTGTTCCCCTCACAGGGATGAGTTCATTTATTATATCACATGATTTTTTTTTACTTTGTCTTTCTGCCATCTTCTCTTTTTCTAATTTTACATATTATCTTCCCTCTTTTCATTCCATCCTTTTTGTCCTGCTGTGCTCCACGCCCTCCCCCCACTTTGAAGATATTTAAAGTTACCTTGGATATATATATGGCATAGTGAAAGATAAGAAAAAATGAATTGTACTAATAGTTACAGACAAAGAGTTTGGAACGTCATCTATTATTTAAAAAACAAAGCAAACCGACTGCCTTGTCAGATGTCAGCCAGGTCAAACTATTCATTTCCTTCTTTTTCAAGTTGAGCCTTCTGCTTTGTAAAGAGAGGACTTTAGTAGCAGGGTCCGAGTCCATTGATTCTTCTGCTATACATCCATTTCCTCACTTACTTTCTTCAGAATAAACTGTGTCTTTTTAACTTTCAAAATGGAGTTTAATTTTTTACCAACTGAGTAATTTCCACCCTTAGGTAAGGAACATCTGTCATATTTACTAATGGATTTGTCAGTCTGTCTTGAGAGTTCCCTGGTGGCCTTAACTCTCCAGACATCGGTTTGTCACATATGATCTGATGATGACTTAGTGTGGCAGCAGCCCTGTGGACTGCTTGCAAACAAACACCCATCTTTGGGCATGGTTAGATGCATATATTAGACGTTTCATAACTTGCAGGTAATGGCACAGAGGAGCACAGAAAGGGGTTCCCAATGAGTTTCATTATGGAAGAAGAATGCTCCGGACAAAAAAAAAGACGAATGGATTAATAACAAATGTTACTCATTTGTATTTGGTGCTGGGCTCTGTGAATTATTTATGTTTCCAGGCATGGCCCAGGAAGTATTTCAATGAGGCCTAATTTGTCAAGGTTACTTATACTTTACCATATTTTTCCTAACTATATCTTTCTGGATGGTACCACACATAAATATTTTCATTGTGCTATGCATTTATTTGCAATATTGATGACACTGTAAAATGTGGGATATTAGCACCTCTTTAACCGGAGTCAGCTGAAGAATTAAGATCGGAAACACCAGTGCCTTCCTTTTAGAAATATGGAAGTTAACTTTGATTATTATTCCGCTTTCATGGCTGATGAGCCAGCTATAAGTCATATTGTGGAAAATTTAGTGTCTAGAAATCATGCTACTGAATATTTTATTTTACTGGAAATGTGCTACAAAGGGGCCGCATCTTTAATCAAATACATGATGATGTCGCAAGCCCTTGGTTGTACTGTCATATTGAAAAGCTGAGGTTAAGCAAGACTAAAAGCATAGCTTCTGGGGAGAGTAGTGATTGTCACTGTGTATGTAGACATTACTTCTCTGAGAAGTTGCTTTATTTTAAAGCTCTATGCTATATAGGAAAAGTCTGGCTCGTTGGAGTGCTCGGCTCCCAGCTGCAGCAGGGAAGCCGAGTGACAGCACAGCCAGGGAGGAAATGCAGAGGAGACGCAGGACATGGTTACTCAGCGTCTGCAGTTTCTCTCTCTGATAACTGTTCCAGATCTCACAGAATCTGAGCACATCTCCTTCTCACAGGAAAACAACTCTTTAAGGGCAGAGAGAAAATGTCCAGCGTGTATGCAGTGGTGCCATCAGTGTGCGGTTGTTCAAAGTGCCTGGTGGCCATGGGTCCCCAGCCCCGCCCTGCCCCCAGCCCACACTCGTGTTTGCTGCTTCTTGGTGTTGTGTTGGGTTTTGTTTTGTCTAGACGTTGGAAAGAGGAGATGCTTGTTCACTGTTGGATCTGACTTTCAGTTCAAGCCTCTTAGGACACTCTATCCTGATGCTTTTATTCCTTTTCTGTGACTAAAAAACCTAAGACAGGGATACTGAAGGAGGTTTCAGAACAATAGCCAAATCTGAAAAGACTCTAGCTGAGAAAAGACCTACTGGAAATTTGAAAACACGACTGAAATATTATCACACCTGCACCAAGCCTGTCCTGCCCCTGTTTGGCTATGTTTCGAGTCACACTTACTGTTCTTTTATGTTTTCCTCCATAGCCCAATTTCCCTAAAAAAAATCTCTTTCCCTGTACCCCATATAACCTGAAGGAGGCTACTTGTTTACTGCACAAGATTTAAAAGCACTTTACTGAGACCTATAGTTGCCAGATGACTCTAAATCATTGATGTGTAAAGCCATGCTGTTCAACAGAACAGTTCTGATGATGGAGATAGTCCGCACCGTGCTGTCTCGCACAGTAGCCACTAGCCGCATGTGGCAATTAAGCACTTGAAATGTGGTTAGTGTGCCTGTGGGACTGAGTTGTTCTTTAAATTTAAAAAGCCACATATGTCTCTTGGCTACCACACTGAAACTGCACACCTAGTGCATACTGTTGACATGGCTTTTTGAGCAAGTTCAATGATAGTCATTAAATTTTTAAAAGATGAGATGCCATTTATTATTACATTAGAACGAATCTGCATACACTCATTTTTTTGTGTGTGTTTGTTTATTAGTGTTGGGAGAAGTGGGTAGTAGCTGATATAGAGACAACTATATTTCTATGTTTATATATAATTAAAAGAATCCTACATGGCAAGCACTTTTGTAGAAAATATGTTTTACCATTAAGAATTTAGGAATTTATTGTAAAGGAAACCAGGTGGTGTGCTATTTCGGAACTAAGGAATGATGGCAACACAATACTTACCCAGCAGTCAGTATTCCATTAACTTTGCTTATAAGAAGGGAAGCTAAGAAGCCAACAATACGAAAGAGACCTCTGAGTGGCCTCTGAAAAGTACTGTATGGCCCCAAATGTTGTTGCCAACCTTAATTTTCAATGATCGCTACCCATGTACAACTTGCTCCATCATATTTGATTACCCTTTTTCTTACAAAATGTGGTTTTCATTCTTTCCTTTGACTTGATTGTCCTTCTCTATGTTCCTATCTTTGTCTACTGAAATCACATCTACCTTTGAAAGTCAAGCCTATCCATACTCTTTGGGCTTCTGTTTCATAAGCTCTGCGCCTAGGAGTTCTTTCATGCAGCTAACAACCTGTTGAAACGTGAGCATACTCAGAAGGGAGGAGACTGGGCAGGTTTAAAGTGCCCTAGAAAGTGGACCAGTGCTCCAAAACTGCTTTCCAACTGGAAGCACCATTTTCTTTGACAGGCAGGTGTTATCTAGGGTAAGCAGCGGTTCTCAACCTGTGGGTCGTGACCCCTTTAGGGGCCAAATGACCCATTCACAGGGTCGCCTAAGACCATCGGAAAACACATCTTTCTGATGGTCTTAGGAACCGAGACACCGCTTCTCTATCCGTCTCCAGGCGGGTCTGCCCACATGCAGATACGCCCACATACAACACGAGGAACTGTATTAAAGGGTCGCCGCATTAGGAAGGTTGAGAACCACTGACTTAGAGGTACAAGGAGGATCAGGCTTCCCAGAGTCTGCTGGCTCTTCTCAGCATTTCTAGTATTTACAGTTCTTGACTGGCCTTCACCTTTAGAGTGTGATAATGTATTTTTTTTCTCTTATTCATAAAAATATATGATGACCTGGTCTTCATAGATCTCAAGTACCTGGACAAAAAGCATTTCCCTTACTGCTTCTGTTATTCTCTACTGCTTTCAAGTGGACCAGCATGCACTGTTTGTTTTTTTCTTAGTACCATACTTGAGTCCATAGAGTTAGATAGCATTCTCCAGTTTCCTTAAATTTTGATCTTTTGTAATCATTTGCTCTAGATTTTGTGAGTACATAGTCTGTACTCAAGAGACGATCAGTGATAGTTGAATCCACAGCATTGCTGCCATGGAACAAGGACTGTCATCTGCCCAACTCAGGACTCTGGGAGTCTCACTCTTCTCCCATGTTACCGGACTTGATCACATCTGCCACTTGTAACACCTCACCCCTGAAAGCATGAGTTAGGGTTGTTTGGATTTCACGTGACAACATCTCAAATGGACTTGGCTTAAGCAAAAGATAAAATTTACTCACAATATTCTTGGTTATTTCATAGAATGACAACGCTGTGGGAAAATCACAAAGCAGTTAGGCCACATTAACACACAAGGCCCTGTACTGAACTACCCCAGACCTCTCTCTGCCCCTCATCTTTGTATGTCTCATTTGTTGGTGTCATTCTCCATTCCTGCTCTAGATGTATTCGCCACTGTGGGAAATACCGCCAACAACCACCCAACTTGACTTTCTGGGTCACAAGTCCAAATATCCTGGGAAGGGTTCTGATTGGTCCAACTTGGATCAGCCCATCCCTAGATAGTTCAGGATGGCAGGGTCATATCTGATGATATGTTATCTTCACAATAGGCCTGTTGGGGATTGGGGCGGGGATGTACTTCCCAGAATACCATGGTTGTTAGACAAAATGAATATCCTTTTTAGCTCAATGTTCTTCTTTCCCCCTTTCCCCAATTCCAATGACTTCCACGTTCAGCTCAAATGCCACCACAACATTACCCCCCCCCCCCCCGCCTCTTTTTTGGCATTGGAGACCCGTTTAATGTGGACATTCCTAGGCAGAGTGGAGAGTGCCCAGGAACTGGGCAGGCAGGCAAGGTGGGTGGGTTGCAGGCCCACACCTGACCCCAGGAGGGGAGGTTGGGTGGTGGGGGTTGACCCAGACACACCAAGGGGAGTACCTGACGAGTGGCGCAGGCAGGCAGACCCACGGGGGACCTGCAGGCCAGCCCTTGAAAAGGTATTTAAGTCAGGTGGTGAGTGCCCAGGCTAGAGCCTGGCCCAGGGAGGCAGCGTTGGGCTGGGATGGGGGCTCCTGGAGCCTCGGGGCTGGGCTCACTGCGGGCCTCCCCCAGCAGCTGCTGGCACTCCAGGCGCCTGCCGGTTGGACTCAAGCAGCTCCTGGAGGCGGGCGTGGAGGTGGTTGTTCTCCTCTTCCAGGCGGTCCAGACAGGAGTTGATCTGGTCCAACAGGGAGCTGATAGCTGCATATTCTGCTTCCGCGAAGCCATCATCCTCGCCTTCCGTGCCAGTTCCATCGGCGTGCCCGGGTCCCCGCCGGTGCCCGACACCGCGGGTTCGGCGCCCGGGGCCACGAGGCTGCCACCGGGCCGACAGCCGACAGCCGGGGCCGGGCGGACCGTCAGCACTACCCTCTCATAACGCTTTCCGGGAACACAGTTTGGACTGATTTAAGTTAAAATCCTGGACAGAGTATTTACCACTGCTTATGACTTTGTGACATTGGCCTATTTTTTTCACCAGTGAGAATCGGGATGGGATGGCAGAACATTAAGTCATCTAGCAAAAGAGGGTTTATACGATTTTTTGAACAAGAAATTGTAAGTGGTATTTTAAGAATTGTAATGTGGCAGCTGATGTAGACGAGGAAGCTTCTTGCCATATTCAGTGGTGGTGAAGATGATCAGGGTAATGTTCAACATGAAATCTAACCATGAAGGACGCCCTTAAGAGACACAGGATTCACTTGATTTTAACAATTGGCTAATGGTTAGATGGCTGCCTTTTTGCCTCAGATCTTAGCTCTCACATCATCTCTCTCTCCTCATGTACTGTACTTAATTTCTGCATTTAGCTCACCAAACCAGCCATTTTTCACTTAACTTCAGAGCTTGGTAGATGCTCTTATTTTTATCTAGTCACTCCAGTTTATTTTTTAAATCTTTGCTAGAGAGAAGATGAAGTGAATGAGACAAAGCTGAGAAAATTATGAATAAAATAATGAAAATACCTTAACAGATTATTGGAAATAAATCCAATCCAATAAATACCTTTTTTATTATTTAATATTTTCAAGATTGTTTTAGTCCAAAGGACTACCGATTTTCTAGATTTGCAAACTGAAATCGAGAGGGGGTACAGATTAAGGAATTAAGTTAGTGATTCTCACTTTGCTTAGGTGGTAATACATCTGAAATTCATGATGCTTATTGGACAATAAGCAAAATTACAAAATATGACCATGCTAAATTCAAAGTGAATGTATAATTGCGTACTTAACAGATGTCATCTTTGGCCAGACTGTAGTGTAGATAATCTTTAACATCTGTCAAAGACTTAGAAATAATTGTAGGAGAAAATCTTTAAACCTAGAACATGCTATTCCATTGTTTTAATGTTATTCTCTGAATTAAGAGAAGATATGAAATATTTAATTTTAGTGATGACATATTTCAGTGGAGCTCAGTGATAGCATGATCTGAGAACCAGTAAATTAGGCCTCAGACTTTGAGTAAGCTCTCCAAGGGACAGTGGGGTAAACTTGGTCATAGTGCGTATTCTTTGCTTCTTACTTCCTGCCTCCAGTTCCATGGGTTTAGGGTAAATGGCCCAGCACTGCTTGCAAAAAAGGACAAGGGGTTCTCAGCTCTGGCTGTATTGTAGCATCACTTGGAGAGCTTTAAAACAAATGCAGATGACAGAACCCACCCTGGACCAATTCAGTTAGAATCTCTGGGGTGACACTTGGGCATGACTATTTAAAAAATGCTCCCTAGTTGATCCTAATATGCAGCTAGTGTTGATAATCACTGATGGAAGAGATGAAAAAGAATCATGAATGTTCCAGTGTAGCAATCAAGAGTCTTAAATTATTATTCACACTTTGGGCAGTGCAACGCAACTATTTCATATCTCAATTTCCTTAGCTATGAAAATTAGCTATATTCCTTGGAAATGAAAGGATGCAACTAAAAGACCTAATGTATTTTTCTAGCTCTGTGACTCTTTAGATGTACTCCTGGAAGTTTGTATATAAATAAAATTTTATGTAAATAGGGCCAATATAGTTAAACAAATCTTCAGTAATACAAATGATGTATAATGCACATAATAATTATTTTGTGTATAATTTAATAGAGATCAAATTAAGAGATTAAATCATTTATTGATTCCCTGCTACAGATATTTCAAAAATTTTCAAAAAATAAAGATTTTACTCAGAAGACTAGATTCTCCTTTGTCATTATCATCATCAAGAGAAAATTTTTCAGTTCTAACAATTCTCTTCTATTCAGTGTTTCCCAGTAACTCCCTATTAATTTCTCAATGTTTTTTTGAGAATGTCAAAGATATCATTACACCAGCTTGCTGGGCCACCTGAACAATATTTCACCTGTCAAAAGGCCAGGAGACCTTTAAAATCATTTACCCATTCTCTTCATGGGTTTAACCAGTGTGCATCAAGGGGTTTAGCATGGACGGGCATAACTTCAAAGTCAAACAGTGAATAGAATTACTGCTTTACTTGAACTGTCATTTCTCTCTCATTCTCTCACTTTCTCTCTCATAGGTGATTTCTGATTTAATGCAGCTACATTTTATTGTTCCCATTTTCTGGACAAAGAAAGTGAGAGCCAGAAAGTTGTGTGATTTTCCTAGGTTTCATAGTCAATATAACAGGAAATTCGTATCAGGACTTTTTTTACTTCAAACTGAGCAACTTTGTGTGAGCTTCCATATGTTAAATAATATGTTCATTAATAAACATTTAAGGAAAATCATTTGTGTGCATGGATTTGAGGGTGATAGAAACGTAATGATATTGTCTCATCAGGATTCCTCTTAAGAGAAGAGAATCTAAGAGATTTTGGTAACATGATTTGATTATTGCTCAGGATAGTAGCTGGGACCTGAGAACTACAGGACCTTGGTGTGGGTGGAGCTGTACTGCTGGGGAAGAGGGAGGTTCTGTCTGTTGCTCCTGAGCAGGAGGGGAGATTAGAGGTGATGCAAAAGAGAGACCGGGTAGAACTGGGAGATGGCAGGAGACCATGTCCTACCTCAACCCTAGTAAGTCTAACAAGTCCTGAATACTTAATGTCAGTGAATTTCATATGGAAAATCGTAAAAAAAAAAACATGGTTCTTCATGCAGAATGTCCCAGTATAATCGGTGATGGCTAAGCACTTACTGTTCAAACCATGAAGTTGGATTCAAGGCAAGTTTAAAAAGATGTCTCCTAGGCAGGGAGAAGGTGTGGGGGACGGAAGAGTCATTAGCTGACATGTGTTATCCCAAAGTGAATAGAGTATGCCCTACCATCTTCAGCCAAAAATATGAGACTGAATAATTTCAGAGACAACAGTGATGTGAAAATGATTTACTTGTACTCTATTAAAAAGTAGTTGCCAATGGTAGAATGGCTCCTAATGTTTTAAGCTATGTAAAGGATTATCAAAATGGAAAAGTATAGAAGCATCATAAATGATAGTGGCATCTTATATTATTTCCTTATCTGAGTAACATATTGTGCAGAAGTAAGAATGCTGAAAAAGACCAACATTCGCATGATTATAAAAGATTTAAAATTCAAGGATTTAATTAATCACTTTGTTTTTCCCTTTAGACACATAGTATTTCATCATGGTAGGCTTATAAGATCGCGTGCAAGCGTGTGTGTGTGTGTGTGTGTGTGTGTGTGTGTCTATCTATGTGTGTTTTCAATTGAATCCACCTAAGTTTTAAACTTGAAATTTGTTTTTCTCAATGTAATAGGCTTTATTACATTCACTGTATTAGAAATAACTACTGTTGCCTGCTTTATTATTGTTGGTGATGAGATATTGCTAAATGTATCAGAAGGTACCAACACAATGATTTGGACAAGTGAATCACATATTTACATGATGTTCTTTTGTTTAAATGCAAAGGGAAATCTTAAATTATTTTAACAGAGCATATGCCTCTGTAATAAGTCAATCTTCAAAATTATAATGAATATGCCAGTTTCTTTAGAAGATATATGGTTCTACTGGTTAAAAATATTAAGCAATTTCCAAAGCACTTAAATTCAATTTGCTTTGACTAGTTCATTACAGTTTTTCATTTAAGCACAGACAAGAGTCCTCAGAATAATGAATCTAGCCCCCAAACTTTCATTCTAAATTTAGGTCAGGTAATTAGTGTGTGTTTCCTACAAGAAACAGGTAATTATAATGGTAAATGCCCACCTACCTGGAAGAGTAGATGTCCTATTTGTGTGTTTTAACGACACTAGAATAATTTAAATCCAAGATCGAACTGCATTTGTATACTATTTTTAAAATCTGGCATTTGCTGCTTGTATAAATTTGTCATACCTGTTTCATACCTTCCTACAGAAACAGCACTTGAGCTAAATGCTACTTGTGTTCACCTTGGAAGAAATCAAATGGGTATATAATCTGGTATGAAAGTACAATACCGTACTAAATTATATTTTCTGGCTAAGGGAGACCAGCAAAGATATTTTAGGCATCAGTAAATGAGAAACCCACTTAAGGAATTTGTGTTCTGCTGTGTCTGCAGTTGTATAATCACTGGGGATCTGATTAGTTCTGTGTATGTCTTTTCTCATTTATCATCTAACTTAGATTCATATTCAAATGAGAGTTAATAGGGCCATGATGTGGAAGTTGTCATAATTCCTTAGAAATATCACTTCCCCACACAAAAGTATAGTGATAATTTTTTTTCCTGACAAGAGAAACATTTTTTCCCATTTAGGTTTCTGGGTACATTTAAAAATAATTAAAACATATATTATGTTCTTATATAAGTCATTAAAAATGAATTTCTTCAATACAGTGGTCGTTTTAAGCAATACAGACTAAAAAAGGGTCTTCTGGTTTGACATGTAAGTCTTGGAGAACTTTCTTGTCCAGTAATCATGCGTGAGTTTCTGAATTTACAGTGCTGTGAGCCAGGGCGTGGCCTTCGGTGAATTCCTAGAATAAATGCTTCCCAAGAAGTAACTTTTTGAAGATAACATTTTTGGTCTGTTCTCAAAAAGAGGTAACATTGGATGGAGTTTGTTCAAGAGGAGTTCTGTAAAATCCAAGTTATGGATTTAGTTAGGGATTTCCTCCAAAGATCATGTATAAAATGACCCTGTTTCTTTTCTTTACATCTCAACTTTTTTCGGAAGATGTTTTTCCAGGGTTCTACCATGATAGATCTTTGATGAGGCACATAAAGAACTGATGTAGGTAGACTGATAAGACAGATGCCATCAATAAATGCCTTCACAAAAATACTTGCCTGTCACAAGTTAATTTGATGCAGTATTTTC
The DNA here is from genome assembly GCA_030848825.1 of Tadarida brasiliensis. Lineage (NCBI taxonomy): Eukaryota > Metazoa > Chordata > Mammalia > Chiroptera > Molossidae > Tadarida > Tadarida brasiliensis. The sequence goes on along the minus strand of CM061260.1, from coordinate 41,374,137 downwards.
TGTCATGAGGGTGGATTAATTTTGTCCATTTTCTCCTCTTGTCGTAATTCTTGTCATGCGAATAAGAATGTATTACAAAGAAGAACATACTAGACATTATAGTTCTGTGATAACTCATTTTTGTGACAAAAAATATAATGAGACCAGACAATAGTGCAAATTCATCATATTCTTACAGTGAACTTAATATTGACTTCCTGGCTTCCGTTCATGATTTTGAGGGCATGTCACTTATGGTTTTATACCAACCAAATGATTAAAGAAACCACCATTGAAAGACTTGTGCTGATTACAAAAGCCTTTCAACAGGGAAATAATAGAACCAGTCTGATTTTCTTTCTTTTCAGCTTACACACATATTTAATGTATACTTGTGATTTCATTTTGATGAAGACTCATTGATTTGATAAAGTTACTCAGAAAACGTTATAAGCTTGAAGATTAGACTGCATTTATCATTGAGGAAAGAGTGAATTTCTCAATAAATCACTATTATAAGTCATAAAGGAAAAACAACGTTTTATAATAAAGAATCTTTCAGAAATATCCCTCGTATTTTGTCCCAGTAACTAAAGTAGCAAATGGATAATTTTAACGTGGTCTGTAGCTCTAACCAGAAAACCCCAGTGTACAGACTGGTAGTTTTTAATGGCCTCCTTTTTCTACCACCTACTCTAACTCCATGTATTCATTCATTTCTTCTTCTCATGTTGGAACAAAGAGAAAAGCAATAATCCATAATCAACCACTCTTTTTGTACAACTTCAGGAAAATATTTAGACAGGAATTTAGGAGATAGAATCCAGGGAATATTAGAGCTAGAAGAATATTCCTACAATAGAAATGTCATCTAAATAACACATTTACTACCATTTGTATACTCATTATGATCAGCAAAATTCACACACACTCACTCTTTCATTCTGCTTTTATATAGCTCTTCAGAATCCTTCTTAACACAGCACTAGAAATGAGCTGCTGATAATTGCCTTTGTCTCAAGAGCTGAAGCCTACTAATCATTTTCTTTCATAAGATTCACTGTCTATACGCCTGGCATATAGATAATGTTAAATAAATGCTCATTGACTGAATGATTAAATGTCTCAAATTTACAAGAGAAAAAAATCTACATCTATGTAGCTGGGGTCTCATTTCTCTAGTGATGAAATAAGAGTGCTTCTGTCAACAAAGTTCTTTGTGATTTGACTTTCCTAGCTAGAGAAGGTGAGGATCATACATAAAAATGAATGCGAAGAGCTATTTAGAGATCTGTGTTTATGAACTTGAAATCTATACATACTATGAGTACTACATACATAAACATAAATTCACTCAGAGCATAGTGTAGTGGAAAGACTGTCAGGCTTTGCTTCTGCTTCCCCTTTTACTTGACCTTGGGTCTCAATTTCTTCAGCTATATGATATAAGCAGTGGATTTTCTCTTTTAATTCTAGCCTTTTATGTTTATATATACGTGTCCAAAATCAGTGATAAAATAAACCAATAAATTTCACTTGACCTGATTTTATGGAATTATTTATATCTTAGATAATACATTAGACATTTTTCTTTAATTTTTTGCCAAGGACCTTTATGAAGCTGTCAAAAGCCAACAGCTGATTTTTCTTTTCCTAATTACAATTACCTGTAGGAAAAATATGCGATAGTATTCTTTTCTTTTTAGAACCTGGGGATTCTATTCCGGTGTTGAAATTGGAATATCTCCAGCCTCTTGTGAAATAAAGTACAAAGAATAGTCTCTGGCTGAGGCTGAATTTATCCAGATAGAGACCCGCTCTTGAGTCTCCTGGAAGATCTGCTGCCTTCTGAGAACAAAAGGTCCAATCTGATATGGATTCTTGCAAAAGGGGCTCTCACAGGAAGCCTGAGTAACCCAGTGGACAAGCAGTGAATTGGCCAGACAGTCTTGGAATGAATTTAGCTGCTGGTTGGCAGGTGGGGTACATGTAAAGTACCACATCCAGGCTACACAGTAATTTGTTTTTAATTACCATATTTGCATGGGAAAGTCTGTGAGGTCTACTCGCTACTCATATTGGTATGCTAATTGACTGTTGGGAGATTTACAAACTAGGTTTTACAGTGTCCTTTTTGATAGCCTGTGGTGATCTGAATAGCATGTTATTTATTTGGTTCTTCTAAAACTTTGTTTTAATATCTCAAATAAAGATGAAAGAGAAAACGTATCTCTTATTAAATCCCTCAACTTCAACTAGTGAAGACTGTAAGAAGGTATCACCCTTTAAGCATGTCTTTGCTTTCATTTTATTTCCTGGCTTAGAAAATGGAATATTTTTGTGTGAAATGTTCATGAGTGTCAACTAGTAAATATTGATTTATGTGTGTGCTCTTACAACCTCGGGAGGTGGAAGATGGGAGAGGAAGGTGAGGAGAGCAGCCAGAGTATTAGAGAAGACAAGCAAATGGTGAGCCAGGTGCCTGCCCAGCAGCAAGTGTGCCCAGGGGCAGAGCCTGGCAGTCCATGGTGGGTTGGTGGGTCAGATGAGGTTCAGAGGAACACAGGTGCTAGGCAAGTCCATGCCCACAACCTGGGAGCAGTCATGGATCAAGCGGGGCTGGATGAGAACAGGCAGAGAGATGACTTACATGAATGATGAAGAGGCAGTCAGACCTGGGTCAGAGGATACACTGGAGGCTGTGAGTGAGAAGGTGAGCATACCTGTAGAAAGGGCTGTGTGAAATTCTGCCAGCCAGAGAGGTAGTCCCTTGCAGATGTTGAACTGAGAGCAGAGACTGTAATATGATAATTGTGCATCTAGGGTTTCAAAGCTGTTGGGGTGGGGGTAAGGGACTAATACAAATTATCAGTGATCTAAGAAGGGGCCCTATTGTCAGAGCTTATTGCATTTGTATTGATATAAAATTCCTGATACAAATTTAAAATATAAAAATTCTATGTTGCATATTTAGCCTGTGTGTGATTCCTGGGGTTGGAGGTGCATTTTTGTTTTTATTTTTGTTTTTTAACCAGATGTACTCTAGTTCAGTCCTCCAGGGTCTACAATAGTTCCTGACAGATAATTGGTGCTTAATGAGTTTCATGTAATATTAATTGGATAAAAGATAATTTTTCTTTCTGTGATGTTTTAGCCCCAGATCTTAAAGATAAAAATTGTGGCTCTGTGCCCACAAAAATTCGATTCTTCTTCATAAGCAGAATAAAGTTTAGAGCCTTTCTGTGAAATTTAGGTCCAATTCATTTTGACTTGTTAATATAAATGTTTTTCTTTGTTCTTCTTGGGAGATGGGTATAGGTTATACTATATTTTAAAATATATTTAGTCATTGTCAATGCTGTTAGAAGTCATTACACTGAGGTGCTATTAATATGATATATGGTCAGAGATGCAGGAATTCTCATCTGGACCAGAAGCACCTACTCTAAATAGAAAGATGATGTCTATAGCCTCGTGCTCAATAATATTTATATATGTTTTAAAATTTTATACTCCTACAAATATGGCGAAATCACTGCTTCTCAAACTGGAGCCACACCTTTCTCCTTGGCAGGGCTGGGGTGGTGGGATGAAACTGATGTCGCATAGGGTTTAGAGTGGCAAGTCTGATTTCTTTGGGTTTAGTTCATTGGGTTCAATGCAGGTTCTCTACCACTTACTAGAGCTATGAAGTGGCTAGAGTGATCTCAGCTGTAAAATGAGAGTAATAACAGTACTTAGTAGTGTTGATGTGAGGCTCGGACGTGTGCATATATATAATGCATTTAGGACACACCAGAACCACACAGTAAGCACTCTATGTGTTGGCTGTCATCAATAACATTCTGACTACAATAATTATCCCTTTGATTCATATTTTAGAGGAGGAAAGTGACTAGAGGCTGGAGAGAACTTTGACCTCTCCTAAAGGCCCGCAAATATGGTGGTAGATAGAATGAAAATAGAAAAGACTGAAAATAGAAACATTCATTAGAAAATTGGAGCAATTTTCTCTCCACCTACACATTTAACAAAGATTTCATTTTCTGTCCAGGTGTTTGATAACTTGGTGGGTATAATATATACATTTTTTATGAATAAAGATGATACAGTCATAGACCACACTAGAAAATAATTACGTATATACAGATGAATCCTCTGTGCTCTTTTTGGTTGTGAGGATAATAATTAAGCTGTGCTTTCATGACAGGTATAATTATGAGACAATATTGACTGAGAACTCAAGACGTGCAATTAACACAAAATGGTAACAACTGAGCATATTATGATCTACTGGCAATCATAAAGCAAATTTATTTTATTAAAACAAGAAAAGAGATCTGACATGAAAATAACATGGAGGAACATGAAAATTAAAGCAAAATTTAGATTGCCAAGTGATCAAAGTTGATCATTCGAGGACAATCATGACTCTAATAGAAGTGATCAGATCTTTGCTGAGGGATGCTACCCCAAAGCCCGCTGTGACATCATAATCAACACACCTACCTATGTAATTTTTTTCCTGGGATTGCCTTCTATTGTTTAAAATCACATTTAATCCTTCCGCAATAGGAGGCTGATACGCAGATGCGAATGCCTGAATCACACTGATTTACTCCCTAATTTCATTTGAGAAAACCACTTTATAAACTAATGTCCTGATTCCAAGCAGAAAAGAGATGGAATACAAAATAAAATGTCCACGGGGGGTTTCAGCATTTCATTTGGGGTGTCATATTGAATATTAAAATGCAATATAATAAAAAAAAATGTTTAGAAGAGATGAGATGATGGCATCCTTTTGAATAACTCAAAGAAAAAAAACACTGCCTCAGCTTTGAGTGCTACATTTTATTTATAGCTTCCACTGATATCTTGACTTCAATCATGGAAGCTCTAGTTAGTTTGCAGAGATGGTTTTATAAGCCTCCTGGGTGAAGGGAAATAGCCTGCCCTGATTGGTCCGCCAACAGGAGGCTAGCTGAAAAAAACAGAGGAGGAAAGATGAAGAAAGCCAGTCAGCGGTGTGAAAGGTGGAACGGAAGTTTCCCAGGGGAAATGTGTGTGAGTGGAAGATTAGTTTCAAAACCTAAGAACTTGGAGGACAATGGAAGGGCAGGATAATAAGGGAAGAAAAATAGGGAGGAAACTCTGCTACCCTGTGAGCAAACAGCTAGTTTAAAGGAGGAAAATTCAAACTGGATATTTTAAAACTGTAGACCGAAAAAAGTGAGCATAGTAATGCAAGATAGCTATTTGTTGATAGCTGTAATTGTTAATAGCTACATTGTAGAGCTTTTCAGAATACCATGGTTTTAAACAAAAACAAAATTGAATTTAGTTAAGCAAATTTGAGAGTATACTCATCTGGCTTATAATATGCTTGCACTAAGAACATGTGTAGACTATATTTTTTTGCATATGTCAATAAATTATATTTATTTTTGTATTTATATATTGTATTACATGATACTTATGTTAGACTATGTCAGTATAATATATATTTATTTTGTTCTAGCCTCCATTTTACTTAAAGGTTAAGATTATTTCCCTGAAAAATGAAAGTTGTTTTAAACAGTTGTTAAAAAGTATTTTGCAGAGCAGAGTCACTTCCAAATGGACAATGCTTAGCTAAGTTGACTTTCAGGATCAAATCCTGCCAGCTCTACCTTTCAAATAGATCCAGAGGCCCATTGCTTCTCATCCCCTCCCCTGCTGCTACCCACCATCTTTCACTAGATTATGGAAATAACCTTCTAACTGCTCTCCCTGTGTCTACCTTCGTCCCAAGATCACAGCCTGAGAGGTGCTGAGAAAATGAAAGTCACACCAGGCTGCTTCTCTGCTCACACTCTAAAGGCTCCCCGTCTCAGTCCCAGTCCAAGGCCCGCGCGCTCAGCACCCGCAGGACAGCTGCCCCACAGCAAGGCCCAGCGGCTCCGCAGAGCCCAGTCTACGTGACACCGCCTTTGTACCTGTGTTACATTCAAAGCTCGCCTTTTCACTGGGTGATTCACTTCAAAGAGGCTGGAAGTCAACCACTCTGCTTTCCAAGTTCCACGGTCCTGCACCTAATTTCTGGCACTGCGTTCACGACAACCCCGTTCTGTCAGAATGTAACCGTTCGGCAGTTTGATGGAGTTGGTCCCGATCGGGTCTCCCCTGTTCTGCTTACATAATCCACACTACGGTTTAACGATTCTTATCCGGAGCTGTTGCGAGCTGCCCAGGGTGGAGAGTTCCAAACTGACTTTTAAGGAAGATGGAATAAATATTCGAGTGATCATTTTGACAGTAGAAAGTCTGAGATGGAGATACTTGGCTGTAGAAATCTGAAAGCTGTTTTTTGGTTGGTTGGTTGTTTTTCATTGTAAGAAGATACGCTTCTGACTTAGAGTTACCCACGCAGGTCCTAACAGAGGGAAATGTTTGACTGAACTTGTAAGATGTTTTCAAGTAAAGGACAGAAGTAACATTTAAAATGGATGAGAATGCAGCATTGAATAAATATTGGATACTTTTGGAGCAGATATGGTGGTTTCCAAACTTTAATGTTCATTGTTAAAATACAGATGCAAGGGCTTGCCTGTAACATTGTGATTTAGAGCTAGACTGCGCTAGAAATATGTGTCTGCCTGTTTTTAATCCTCACCGGAGGATATGTTCTTACTGATGAGAGAGAGAAAGAGAGAGATCAAGAGATCAGTGTGAGAGACAAACATTGATCGGCCACCACCCTCACTCACTGGGGATCGAAACTGCAACCCGGATATGTGCCTGGACCAGGAATCAAACCCACAATCTTCCCGGTGCATGGGATGACATTCCAACCATCTGAACCACCCAGCCAGGGTGAACAGTATGTGTCTACTGAAAAGCAGTCCCTGGACCTCACCTTGAGAAACTCTAGCAGAGGTGAGAAGATGGGCTGTCGTCTTGACAGGGCACAAAGGTTATGTGGCCTTCAGAATGTAGTGTTCCGTCTCCTTTTGGTTTTTCTATCTATGATGTTAACAATTCACATTTGTATATAAACTTTACAGAATATAAATATTATTTCCATATGTCACCCAATATAACATTACTGGAATTTTGCAAGGTAGTTATTCCTGTCTCCATTTCATGAGAAAAAAATCCAGGATTCAGAAGGGTTATCACAGGTCACTGGCAGGTCAGTGATAAAACCTTGACAGGAAAGCATGCTACTTTCCCCTTCTACCACGCCTGTCACTGTGCTTCAGATGCAAAAGAGAGAGTGGATTCAGATGATATATGTTTCCTTCTAGTTGAATTCTATGATTTGGTCAGACAGTTTAGATAGAGACAGAGTTATTTTCAGCCCACATTTGCCACGACAGCATGGTTCAATTCCAAGCTCATCTTTTTTTTTTTTTGGTCTAGACTATTCTGTTTTATTAATCACTGAGTCATACAGATAGCTTGCTTGACAATCAATTCCTTGGATTAGTGCCTACCTTTGGGGGAATAAGATGCAATGGAAAGGGAAGGAACCAGCAAAAATGAATTGACTCTCACCGAGAAATAGCTGAGGACTTTGCAGCAGATTTCTCCCCTAGAACATACACTAGTATAACTTTATATTGGGGAGCAGCCACAGTAACTTCCCCCTCCCCACATGCGTTCTGAACAAAATTCGAAGTAAGGCCAAACAGTAGGGCAGGTGAGGGATCCAACAGCACCACAGCACACGTGTTAATTGCAGTCTACTTGGATGTGGAAAATGTGGCTTCTGCCTGTCCGCGTGCAGGCTCCCTAACCCAAAGCGCAGAGTCAGACAGCCTCCCCTCGGGGAGGGGGCCTTTCAGCAAAAGCAGGGGTTCTGCAGAGGCAGGAAGGCTGCTCCCAAGAGGCAGGGAGGTGCAGGAAACCCGGCTGTGCACCTCAGGTTCCTCTTCCAAGTTCACAAACGGGTCCCTTGCTCCTCTTCCTTGGAGATGAGTTAAGGTAGGGCAAGAGGCCAGGAGCTTTGAGGGAAAACCCCTCCTCAAGCGAAGGAGAGGAGAGAGGTGTAGGGAACAAATGTGCCCTCCTGGACACCACCTTCGATCTAAGGAGAGAGACGAAACTGGGGATCGAAACTGCAACCCGGGATATGTGCCTGGACCAGGAATCAAACCCACAATCTTCCTGGTGCATGGGACGACATTCCAACCATCTGAACCACCCAGCCAGGGTGAACAATGGAAACGGGGATCTTGAGCAGAATGCGGAGGGTCTTCCTTTGGGGGCAAGGAAGGGTGAGAGGGGCGTGGACCCTTTCTATGTTCTCATTGTTGCTCTCATATAGAAGCTTCAGTGTCTGGTCTCTTTTCCTGCTCTGAAATGAAAAAATTCAGCCTTCTTCACACACTGTATTTCTCTCTTTGTAGAGGCTCCCCAGAGGAAGCCTGCCTCTACCCTGGCTTGAGATTCCAGCCCCTTCCACGCAGCACCTCTCCCGTCTCCCCGCCTCGCACACATGGTTCCAGAATAATAAAAAAAGCACCATGTCCTCAGCAGACAGAAATAGAAGGGCTGTATTTTTGAAAGGTTACTAAGTTGAAGACTTGTCTGGTGGCATTGTTGGTATTTTATTTTCAGGACTAGAAAAGCATCTAATTTGAAGGAAGAGGGAGTAAACAGCACTGCACAAAATTGGCATCCTATTAAGCCCGCACAGGCAAACCTCACTGAGTGACACTGGCTGGAGAGAGCTCTATGGTAACCTGGGAAATAAGAATTTAGAGTGTCAGGCAACAGAGAAAAATCAAATTATTGTCAACTTGCTACAGGAACTCTGTTCAAGCAAATATGTCATGCAGTCACTGGCAGACGTTTAAAAAGCCGTGCCTCTCGGTGAATATATTGCTTGGTTACTACCTGAAAGCATTTTCATTTTTAATCTTCCCTTCAAGATCCTTTATCCCTAGTTCTGTTCCTGTTCTCTGGTACCAACCACAGAGCTCTTTTCCACCGCCACCAGAAAAGATGACGTGTTGAAGGGTAATAGTGTAGCAGAGTTGAAAGCAACCTGAACCTGACTAACGGCCTCATTGTACCCAGGTACACTGAGTCTCAGTGATGTTAACTGATTTGCCCTAGTTTCCCCCCTCCCCCCACACAGCCTGCAGTAGCACAAGCAGCCCCTGACCACAAAAGGTCACACGACTACCTGACAGCCACTGACTGTTTTCTACTGGTTCCCTTCTATCACTCTAACATTTAAAAAGTGGTCTAATTTAAAAGTAATGCATAACCCTTTATAGCGGCTTGTAGGGTTGATATTTCTGGAGCTTCTCGGAGCTGTTCTTATAGGAACTACTTGCTATAATAACGTTGTTGTTACTATTGATCACTCCATGCTTGACACTCTGCTAAGTGCTTCGCAAATCTAATTTCTTTTAACCTTCACGACTACATTACATGGATCTCATAGAGGTTAAGTTATTCAGGAGATACAATGTCAGATCTCATCAAGTTCAGTTACAGCCCTTACCTGACTGTCCCAGTGAGGACAAGGAAGGGATCGTTATTTCTTTAGAGCAGAGACCCTGACTAATCATAACTGAATCCATTAGATGGTGTCAAACAGAATGCTGCTTACTCCATGGGTGCCAAGTGATAATTCTAATGAGTTGTTCGCGGGGCGAGGGGGAGGGGAGGAGTACATTGTTAAATACAGCTAGCACAGAGGTTGTCTTGAATACAGCTGTCCCGGGCTCCAGTGGGCTATTAACTGAGTCCATGGCCCTGGGCAAGACACTGGGTGAGGTGTGGGGTCACGGGTGTCTGCTGAGGCCATGACACAGGTGATTTACCTTCCAGACGTGCATGTTGGAAATGTTATGGCATAAGTAGGCAGCACACCTTCAGATAGCATCTCATCATAACGAGTTGCATGCAGAGTGCTCATCGCCCGAGTTCCACACGGGGCCCTGTACGAGGTGCCTTAGAAACTGACTTTTAATTTTCATGACAACTGTATGATTGCCATTTTATATAGAAAAAATACTGAGGTTTCAAGAAGGTCTGATACTAGTAAATGATGGGATTTGCCCCTGGAGTGAGTGACTGGCACCTCAGTGTGTTCTCTCTCTTTTTTAAAAATCCTCACCTGAGGATATTCTTCCATTTTTCTTCAGACAGAGTGGGAGGGAGGGAGAGAGAGAGAGAGAGAGGGAGAGAGAGAGAGAGAGAGAGAGAGAAACATCAATGCAAGAGAGACACACCCATTGGTTGCCTCCTGTAGGATCCTGACCAGGGCTGGGGACTGAACCGCAACCAAGGTACGTGCCCTCAGCCAGAATTGAACCCGTGACTCCCTGGTCCGAGGGCCGATGCTCCAGCCACTGGGCCAAAGCAGCCAGGTCCTCAGTGTGTTCTCTTCATGTCACACCACAGAACCAACACCACGCCCGCCTCCTTTTAGCTCTGTCCTGTCCCACCCTGCCCTGTCTGTGTGGTTTGTTCAAGATCTCCTGGGCATAACATATATTTTGAAAGCAAAACATATAAGAATTCCACAAATGCTGGTGAAATTCATTTCTCCAAATTTCCCACTTGACTGATCTGTGACTGACATTCCTAGTCATACCAGTTATTCGAGGACTTCATTGCAAGAACACTTCTCAGCAATTGCTCTCCGTACAATGTATCAAGTGAGTGTTACTGAGCGACCTGGTGAGTTCTGAACCGCTTTTGTAAATGCAACGCTTGCTGTCCTGAAGATGAAGGCTGCCAGTTCAAATGGCTTTTCACCAGTACTTTCTGCGGGGACTCATATTGTGACGTGGATGCATCTGATGGGTACACACAGAGATGGGTACAGCAAAGACAGTGCCGATGGATCATTTTCTATTTTGACAGAAACTGGTTTGATTTGAATCATTCATTTAGTGTTTATTTAGTACCTGCTATGTTCTGATCACTGTGCTTTCTACTCAAGGGAATACAACTAATTATTAGACATTGTTTCATCTCTAAGTTTATAACCTAGATAGGGTGGAAACACACACACACAGCCCTACTCACACGTGCTTTATTCTGCAAAAATGTCACGGCACATATACGTATATACTACCATTCAATCCTCATGACAGCCCTACAAAGCAGGTATTACCAACCTAATTTTTAGTGAAAACGCTGAGACTGAGAAAGGTTAAAGAATACAGCGAGAATGCTGGGGAGCCCGTATCTGAACCCAAGTCCTGACTACAGGTCTCAGCAGTTTCCACTATTCTAGTTTGTGGCACAACAATGTGACCTTGAAGTGAGTGGTACAGATGATGTACTGCAGAGAAGGGACAAGTCCCTGTGGGCCACAATGCTGGTCTTGGGTAATGGACAACACCCCAGCAGACCAAGAGGAGGGAGAAGGAGGACTTCCAAGGAGGAGATGTGAGAAGAGTGTCTAATAGAAATATGAATTAGATGCGCTCAGAGCGGTAGATAAGCCAACGTGAAAGAAGTAGAGAATTGGTCCCTAACGGGTCAAAGCCTATGCTGGAGGGCGGCAGGGCCAGGCTGTGTGAGCAGGGTTGCCTGTTTATCAAACTCTGACCTTCCCCAGGCCTGGGAACTCCCTAGGGAGTGAAGACCTATCTTCTCTCTGCCTCTCCTGTGCTGCCCTTCAGCCGAAACATATTATTTTCTTGTTTTAAAGGTCACTTTAAGTCTTTAGGAGGCTTTCACTGACTGCTACCATTTGGACATTCTCCCTTCAAGGAACTCCTAGAACATCGATTTTTGCCCTGTAAAATTTATCACTTAATAAGAGTCTGTGTTTTGTTTTGTTTTTCCCTAATTGTTTTAAGTACTTTGTCTTATGATCTCACCCAGACAATAACCTTCTGGAAAACAGGGATTATGTCTTATTTATTAGTAGCTACTGAGACTCCTTTCAAATATGCATATTATAAAACAATAGTAAAATATATTTGGGAACAAAGAATCAAGAGTAGGGAAAATATAAGTGGGAATGAGGGTCAACATACATATATGCATACTTTAAGAATGATAACGGTTTCCTATAAATGCCAAATTGTAAGGGAGCAAGGTAACTTAATTCTTACCATCAGAGAGGAAGAAACATACCGTGTCTTCAGATAAGCTGCACTTCGTTCAGCATTACTTTTAAAAATTAATTTTGATTTATCTCAAGGCACATTATTTAACAAGTTATAAAAAGTAGTGTGCCAGCTGTCAGCGTGTTGCCGCTGAGTTCCAAGTGCACTCTTCATTGCCTGCTATGCAAATCGGAGCCGGACTAAGTACTTCTCCCCCGCCAGGCAGCATGGGTTAAACTTGGTGCAGAGCGCTCCCGAGAGATGCTGCAGCAGGGGGCGCTTCTCGCCCGGACTGACCTGCTTCTTGCAGCTGCCTCCTGCAGACCCTGTCAGTCTCCATGGGTAGCTTCTTACAATATTCCCAGAGCAGTGTCCTAGCAAGTGCCACTGGTGTCGCTTCTCCCAGTGGATGACTTCCCTGGCACCTGCTCGTGCCAAAGCTGTGGAACTCGGGTAGCAAGTTGTAAGGGACAGCACCTCCCTACGGAGAGCTGCGACGGTACCCCTCAGGTGGCTTCACAGTCAGTCATGAGGCACCTCCCCATGGACGACTTCCCCAGCACTGCCCCTCACGTGCCTTGTAAGCAAGTTCTGAAACACGTCTACCTGCGTGCAACCCCCAGCACCCCAGAGAGCAGTGTTCTGGTGAGTGCCCCTTTTACCACACCTCCCTGCAGAGGGCTTCTTTATCCGCACCCCTGAGGATGGCTTTCCAAAGAAGCCTATCCGGACAGCATCTCAAGAAACCTTTAAAATCCATTTCCTTACAGAATCGGTGCAGATTTAACATATAGAAACCATCCAGGAATGGCTCACATGCTATCTGGCCTCCAGCCCTGATATTGACCCTCTACAGGGATGTGACCGTGGGCGTATTTCTTTAGCTTGTAGGGCTTGTTATCTCTTCTATAAAATGAAGAGAATGAAGTTGTGTATCAGTGAAATATATTTCAACTCTTGGGTTCATAGATCGTGAGCTTGTCTATTCACTTCTAACCCCTGCTGTAGGACTAAATTTAATTCCTAGTATAAGTTGATCTTATGTAACTATAACCCATGAGTATCTGCTACCCCTCAGTGACTTTGTAAAGATACTAGGTCATGTTCTCCAGAGCCATTTACTCCAGAGAGAATTGGTATTCTCTGTCTCTGCTCCTACCACACTCCCTGATCAAAACTAACCACAGTGAGTCATGCTCCTCTGTTTATGTCTTGTCTAAGGCTGCTTCTGCTCTCTAATGGCAGAGCTGGGAAGCTGGGACAGGGACTGTATGTGGCTCTCTCTTTCACTTCGCACTGCTGCTTGATCCATCACAAATGGCAGTGATGCAGTTAAAACTCTCAGCGTTTCGAGTGCCATGCACACCACTGTACTGTGACATTTCGTTCTGTTTATTTTTTATTTGCCAGTGCATACTCAGCATGTCAAAACAAGAAGAGAAAAACAAAAACCCTAACCATTATGAGCCTTTCTCGGGTCTATGTATAAACACAATTCTGTCTGTATGACTAATTCCATTTCTTAAACTTGCATTAAGCAACTGATTGTTGAAAGCCGTATGCTAGACGTATTTTTCATGGTGAATAATGGCATGACAATCAATGTATAGTATAGAACGTATACAATCAAGAATCCCTGAAGATACTCTTACCTCATCTCTTTGTATATTTAACAAATATTTCTTGAATGCTTATGTCTCAGACACTTTTTTAGGTTCAGAGGAAACAATAGAGAGCAAAAATACACAGTTGTGGAGCTTACCATTAGTGGAAGAAATAAACAATACAAAATAATCACATGCAGGAGTTTGTTTGCAGTGATGACAAGTGATGCAAGGTGGTGCATGGGGGTATGAAACGAAAAGAAAGGCTTTCACTGAGGGACGTCAGGGAAGGCTTTCCTGAAAACTTACCCTTGAGCTGAGAGCAGAGAGGTGAGTAGTAGTCGATACAGTAATAGGGGAGGGAATCGTCCTCCATTCAGAGAACACAGTATGTGTTCAGATCCAGTGGCAGGAGACAGCACAGCAAGTTCAAGGGGGACACAGGGGCCTGGGGGACTGGGGAGCAGGGAGCAAGGGAGAGTGATAGAAGATGGAGTGGAGAGGTTGGGGGTAACCAGGTATTACAGGACCTCGTAGACTCTATTGAGTGTTGTGTTTATCCAAGGGGATGGGGAGCCATTGAAAGATTTTAGGCAGAAAGGTGGGCTCTGCCATGCATTGTTGAGATTTACACCTTGGAGATCTCTCCAGCAACCTTGAAGAGAATGAACAGGAAACGATCAGAGTAGATCCATGGGGGCCAGTTAGGAGGCTGGTAAGATAGAATTAAATATTTAACCATGAAATATTTTGCCTTCATTTAAACTGGAAACTGTTGGGTCTTTAGAAGAAATAATCATTTCCCAACCCAAACTGTGTTGCAAGCCTCCACACGTCTCATCTCCCAAATATTTGTGCATATTTATTGGCAGGGTTTACTGCCAGCTCCTGGCCGGTCTTGCTGTAAACAACGCAAGCATCCTGATACAGGATGGTAATTGCAATGTAAGACCCAAATCTTTCCCTCCAGTCATAAACCAGACACGAATTTCTAACAGTCAGGCAACTGCAAAGAGTGCGAGGCGCAGTTGCACCGGGTTTATATCTCCTTGATGAACAAATTGGCTTATCACACAGACTGTCTGATGGTTAGCCTCACAGCCAATTGCTAAGACAACAGAAAATTGCAAATCCGCTTAGCCAGTGAATTTGGCAGCGTCTTGTGGACCTGGTAATAAACTCTATTTCCGACTGTCTTTGTAAAAAGTAAACACACAACATTTGAAAATCACCCTGTAGGATATAGCAGGCAGTTTTCCGATCTGTTCTGATGATACCAATGTTGCGATATTAAAAACTTCAATTCTATTCCTTAATTTATTTTGATTTGCCCTTTGCCTTGCTTTTCCTCAACTAGAAGACGTGAGGTTGGCCTTTTTTCCCGAAAATTTTCAGTGGTGTTCGGCAGTGAGAATGATCTCTTCACTAATTAAGCTAAAGACAAATATATTCTTTCTATTTAGGTCACTGTAGACGTCTCCTTTACAATTACAAACCTGCTTTGATGTATAAGCCTTAATAAGAACGAATGCCTGAGGCATGCTTGCTATAGGTAAACAAGTGTTTTCACAGCAGGAAAAACATGAAAATAAGTTGTTATGTGCACTGCTTTATCCTAACTGGAAAACTCAAATAGAAAGAAAATACTTTCCATTTAATTTAGTGATGACACAAGTTCATTTTATAGGAACATGGATTATCACTGCAAAAATTCTGAAAACTAACTTACCAAAATAATTTGTTCATTTTCCTGTAGATGCCAGATGTTTACTACTAAAGAGATTTAGTAAATGGTGCTCTCTTTAACAAGTTAAGAATCCAAACAATCGGTGTTACCCATTTTAAATTCCAGGAATTATAGAATTTGGGGAAATTACTTGGGAAAGTGGTATACAGAAGAAGTTCTACGTATTTTCTCTCCTGTGGTTTGAATGGCAGTGCCTGATGGTTCTGTGTTACTTACTACTTATAGAATCTAAAATTCTCAACATGATATCCAAGACATTTCTTGAGCCCTCACCATGCTGTATCATACTCTTTTGTTTAATGTATCCATTAACATATCATTATGTGTTACTTTAAAAAATTATTTCCATAGCAAGTTACTACTGACTTAGTGGCTTAAAATAACACAAGTTTAGTGTCTTATAATTATGTAGATAGCAAGTTTTATTGGGGTTAAAGTCAAGGTGTGTGCAGGCTGTGTCTCTCCAGAGGCTCTCCCAGGAAAGGCTCCTCTTCCAGGCTTATTCAGATTGTGGGTGGAATTCAGTTCTTTGAGGTTATCAGACTGAGGTTACCATTTCCTTGCTATGAACTGTGGGGTCTGTCCATCT
The DNA here is from genome assembly GCA_030848825.1 of Tadarida brasiliensis. NCBI lineage: Eukaryota > Metazoa > Chordata > Mammalia > Chiroptera > Molossidae > Tadarida > Tadarida brasiliensis. The sequence goes on along the minus strand of CM061260.1, from coordinate 41,358,150 downwards.
TCTAGACACCGTCCCATTTGTTCGTTCCTGGCCCCCTTTCTTCATCTTTGAAGGCAGCTACGGCAAGCCACATCCTTCTCGTGTCTCATGTCTCTGACCCATCCTTATGTCTTGTCCATGTTTAGGACTCATATAATTAGATTGGATCCATCTCAATAATCCACGAATCTCCCCATCTGCAAGTAAGCTGATTAGCAATGTAATTCCATCTGCAGCCTTAATTCCCTTCTGCCAGGATGTGACCATCTTTGGCTGGGTGGGAGGGGAGCATTTTTCGGTCTACACACAGTAATTGATTTTTTATGGGCTTGCTCGTTCCTGAGGGAGGAAACTATGAACAGTTTATCTATGTATCTATAGCACTTAGTAATACAGGGTCTTGGTGCCAGTTGTCATTCAAAGCATGTTTAAATAATGAGTGAAGAATTAAGTTTTTAAATAATTAGCCCCAAATATAGAATCTCAATTACCACTCAGCAAGGAATCTTACTTCTGCTAATTAATGTGGTAGATATGAAGAGGCTTTGAAACATAAATATTACATGATAATTATGTGGTATTATTTTTAATGTTGTGTTTGCTTTGACGCCCAGTATAACATCTATCCTCATTCCTTCCACCTTGCATGCTTCCTCAGTCTCTCAGCTCTGGGAAAAAATGGCACATTTCTGGCCGAAGGGTTTAAGCAGACATCTGCTAGGGAAGATTCTGAGAAGGCTTTTGGTTTTTCTGATTCAAGGGGCAGAAGCTGTCAGCACATAGTGCTTCAAGCCCAAGAGCGAAGGGCAGCAGATCAGAACCTGCGTCTTTATGGCATTATTAATTAATTACATCGACACTGGTGACCTGCTGTATCCAAACTTTGTAAGAAAATAAACCTGATTCGTTTCTGCTGCTTTCGGCCGGCGGCACCCACACATGCACAGAGACGTCCTGCAGAAGCTTGTTCTTCATCAGTTTCTCGGAAACAAACGGAGTCCAGCTAAATGAAATACGGATTAGCATACTTAAATTTGTGAAGGCAGAAAGACTCAAAACTTAGCTGGACTAGCCTGGTGAAAATAAAAATCTATCACAACCCTATGGCGTCTGAAGAAAATCTTTAAAAGGACATTTTAAAGGAGAGAATAGTGTTCAATTTTTTCTTTTCCAATAGTACACGTCAAGAAAGTCTTTCAATTCAAGGCCTTCTTCCTTATTCTCTAGAACTAAAAGTGGAAAAAACAGTTATCTATTTATCTCTGATCAAAAAGACAAGGCAATTCATTCAGTAACTTTCTTATTTTCTACACTAGTTTAATTTCCTTGCAGAGTCAACCCTTTTGGGAAATTCTAGTCCCAATCTATAAAAAATGTTATGGAGACTTAGGTCATCTAGATTTAAAGAAAGGCCAAATGCATGAATAATTACAATTTTTTGTTTTACTTTCATCTATCAAAGTATCTAGAGATCAAAGCATTAATCTGATATGTATTAAGTTAATTTCAATTATAATAAAAATCTAAGGCCTCTCTGACATACACAGTTATCTGTACAATTTTGTAAAACCTTTTTAAAGATAGAATAAAAGGACAAAATAATTTAACAATCCAATGCATCTCTTCTGAACTTTATGCCTGGTGTCTATGATAACAAGATATCTTATTGGTATCTACCAATAGGATAAAGTCTACACAGAATATCAGTCATGTTGTCGTACCGACGGCATCTAGCAAAGAAGCCTCTGTAGAAATCATTAGGCATAATGTACAGGAAAAATCACATTATCATTGTACTTAAAGTCCACAAATATATTTATTTTTCAGTGAGAATCAATACCTGTTTGGTAAGTGTTAAGACATTGGGTCAACCTTTCACATGCTTTAACCCTCTAACAATCCTATAAAATAGGTATTCTTACTGTTCTCACTTTTATGGATGAGGAAACAGCCTGATGAACAGTTGGTGATTTGCTCCTGATCACACAAGTAGGGGGAACAAAGATCCAAATTGCAGCAATCTGATTGTAGGGACAGCTCTGAGCCTCTACTGCTGGGGCAGAAGACTGGCAATCTCTACACCCTGGGCTGAGCTAGTCTAGTTCAACTGCCAGCAGACATAGCATCTCATAACCTCCAAAGGGCACAGAAGACTGGCCCAACCTCTCAATGACATGCCTTTGAAAACCAAACTTATTGTAGTAAAAATTGTAAATTTTGATCAGGTGGGATTACCTGATCAAAAGGATGCTTATGTTTCAGTTTCTCTCACTTGGTCTGGATCCGCTCCAGGCTCTGTCCTTGATTTTGTATTAGTAATTGTGTGTTGTTCACCATAAAAGGATCCCCCACATTTTACAGAGTTTAGGTTTCTAAAACCGAAGACCACCTCTGGTTAAGGTAAATACATTGCTTGCACTCAGGAAACTATTAAACAGTTTGAAACTATCTTAGCAACTTGAAAAAATTCAGGCTGGTAAATACATTTTTCACAGTCTCATCCAGTAATTATCAAATGTTTTGTGGTTTCTCCTTAATCATAGCAGGTGAAATAATTGGACTTCATGTTATTAAACTGAAAAAGATATTGTCATTTCTAATATTAATCAAGCTTGACAACATTTTGTTTAGCCAATATGAGATGTAAATTGCTATCAATCATTTTTATATAAAATGGCACTGGTGGTATTATTCTTACCTCTCCACATTTATAAAAAATGCTTTAATTCTTCAATTTGAGAGGTAACAGGTTTATTTGAGTGGATTTTGTCATACCTACCCCTCAAATAATTCCTCCCATTAAAATCAGACTGATGAATCTCAGAGAGAAGGGGTGGGGGTAGGAAGAGATTAACCAAATAATTTATATGCATATATGCATAGCCCATGGACACAGACAACAGTGCAGTAAAGGCCTGGGAAGGGGGTGAGCAGGAGCAGGGTGGAGGGGGTCAATGTGGGAAAAAGGGGACATCTTTAATACTTTCAGCAATAAAGATACATTAAAAAAATCAGTCTAACTCTACAAAATGCTAGTGATGCTCAGGAAAATAGATTGTTCTATATCCTCTAAACATAACATAGAGATTGAAACGTTAAAAGTACAAGGAAAAAGTAGAGCTATACTAAGTAATTCATCTGTCTCTAAATGCTATAAACTAATTTAAGAATAAAAGAAGGTCTTCAGATTCCATTACCTATAATTAAGGGACCAGATGACTACTGATGCAAACAATAGAGGAACACTATGCAGAAGTAGTCGAATTTACCAAGACCACATTGGCATTGTACTTACCAAAACCACATCTAACATTTGAATATCAGTTATTGCTTAAATTCATATTGTTACATGAGGAATCTTGTTAAGTAGGCAGTTAAAATTAAGAGCTTGTAATTTTTTTATATATGTTTTTATTTATTTTTTAGAGAGAGATAGAAATGTTGATGTGAGAGAGAAACATCGATCAGCTGCAGCCTCCCTACTGGGGACCGAGTCCAAAACCAGGGCATGTACCCTGATGGGGAATCAAACCGGGGCCTCTCAGTCCATGGGATGACACTCAATCCGCTGAGCCACACTGGTCAAACAGGGCTTGCAATTTTAAGCAAAGAGACTTGTTTGGATTCTTGGATTTAGGCATGAACATTTAATTATATAATTATGTATTATAATTAAATAGCAGAGATTTGTGAATAAAATGTGAATACACTTTTTAACATTAAAGTCAATGGGAACTTTTGCCCACAAAGAACAGGTGAAATAAGGCTATTAAAATTGGCTTGACTATTTTAGGAATTTTTCTGAGTCTCTATGCAAATCCAGTTAAGGGTAAATATAGCTGATTGAATTACCTCTCATGATACTTTATCTGCACTTTTTTTCTGTAACATTTATCAACAGATTGTTTGTTAGGTATTTATGTATCAGCTTTTTCTCTCCCAAGATATTTTAAGATCTTATAGGCAGGGCTTCGGTCTGAATGCTCTCTTTTGTCCTTCATTGCATCTTTATTGGTTGGTGTTCAGTGGATTGTTGTTAAATACATTGACCTTTCGTTTAGTTTAGTGGGAGTAAAACTCAAGAGACATGCATCTGTATGTAGAGAACATTTGTTACAGATAGGAGAGGGCCTTGTCTCACCCAGTTGCTCATGGGGGTGGGGTTCTTGGGGTACCACTCGAATAAGAATGTCTGGAGGCCCCCACGGGAGGATGAGGTATTGTAGAAAGCTTTATTTTCATAATATTATACCCCTGGGTTTCCAAAGTCCCATTTCCCCCAGTCCAGTCAGAGAAGAAGTGCAGCTGGGGTTTCAGCAGAGCGAAAAGAAGAGCTAGTGTTCAGAGTTTCCTTTCCATGTGGGAAGCGGGTCCAGTGTAGCATCAGGCTAGCTTACCTTGTGTTCCCCATTGCAGTCCATCAGTCCATTGCATGTGGGAGTCTGCATGGCTGTCTGTGGGCCACATGGATGAATGCAAGAGAACCAAGAGAGCATGCCCCAAGCAACAAACGCAACATGAGAGAGTACTTCTCTGTTTAGGGGATTATGTATTCCCCAATTTGCCTGTGCTTGCAGTGGCCATGCCCATTCTGGCTAACCACCTCTGTCCCTAGGTTTGCTTGAAAGGTACCTTCCCTAGTCACCCCAACTTTACTGGATATGCATCTATCCTCCCTTTGTTGGATCCTTCCCCCAGTGATTTGCAGGGAATAGGCTGTGGTTCCCTGGGGAGTGCAAAGTTGCAGCTTCCTGGTGAAGCTGCCCAAATGACATTTCTATAATGTCTGGCCCCCTTTGCTCTTTTCCTGTTATTAATAACTAGCTAATCACAACAGTATCACATTGAGCTGAATTCTTTCAGTAGATAAGAAGTCTCTAATAATGAGGTACTTCAGGAATCAATGTTAAAATTTCTGGGTCATTAAATAATATTTATCACAAAAGCACAGGGAGGTTAATGGATTAATAAGAATGTGTGCATATCTATCTGTTAAGGTATACAAAGTAAGTGGAGAGAAAAGGCATTTATTTACTTTTGTTGTTTCATTCATTTAATACAAATTTGTGAAGTATCCACTATGTGCAAATGCTCTGATAGGCACCAAGATCAGCACGTTGAATAACACAAGCTCAGTAGTCTTTATGTATGGGTGCAAAGGAGTCAGACTTATGTCTAACATACAAAATTAAATATCAAGCAATTCCATAAAAGTGTTTACATACATTATTATAAAAATGAATTTAAACTTAATTTAAACAGACTCCTTAATGAATTGACTAACATTTTTGCAGATTGTTAGTCTCCATGCTAATAAAACATTTGTAGACAAAAATGCCTCCCTAAGGCTGAGGCTAACCGAATTGTGATGAAGATGGTATTGGGCCACTTGACTCCTTGTAGTTCCCAGAAATAATCATGAAAAAAAGAGTGGCACTTAGAATGCCACTAATACATTTAATATAATCAGGCTTGTATAGGCACAAGCCAATCAAAGCCAATCGAAACAATCAATTAGTGTGAACTAAGATGGGTTCAAATAAACCTGATCAAGCTAATTTCATGGGTCTATTTGCTTCTATCAGAAATGCCTCTTCTTACAACAGAGCTGATTTTTGTCTTTAAAATTTTATTCCATTCTTTATCTTTTGACATTTTGAAAGAAGAAATAAGAGGTAATCAGGTTGCATACCTTTAAGGTTTTCTTCCAATTTATCAATATATTTCCTATCAATAATCTCAGTCTTAGAGTTTTAGCAAGTTGGCATTTAAAGATCATTAAAAAGAATCTTGAAGAGCATCAATCCTGTGATTTCTGCTCTTTGGGCTGTGGCTCTCTGGGGCATATCAGAGTTGTGATACAGAGTCTGTAATTCCATGTGGATATCATCATTTTCTTTGGCTGAAGTAAAAATCTCACACTTACCTGCACTACTTCTCACTAGTTTTCAAACCAGTTTATATGCTATTTTGTATAGTATCAAATAAACTTATTTAAAAATGTTCCCAAAGTCACAGTAGTGTTTTGACAATACTTCCCTAATCAGTGGAATCTAAATTCTATTGAAAATCATGTGGAGAAGATGGCCTGTGGAAGTTTTAAAATTTAGAAGGTCCACATTTAAAAATGTAGTTGGAAACTGAGTACCCTAGCACGTAACAGATACTCAATAAATACGTATTGAATGATGGAGTAAATAAATGTGCTGTATACTAGCTGAACATTTTCACTTTAAGGACATAGGTAAGTGCCTTTCCCAAGGGCATGGTGAAAGGTGATGGAGGTTCTTTGTAGAAGGACCTGCATTATTCTCTATCTGTCTCAGATAAATGTATTTGAGTTCTATTCTGAAAAGATCATTATGCTTTGTTCAGCTTATTGACACTGCAAGACTATGCTGAGATTTTGGGATAAGGTTTGGCTTCCCCTGGAGGTCATGCTCAGACACAATGACCAGGAAATATCTGGAAAAGTCATAGCAAAATCTCTAGTATAGAGTTTGTCAATGTGTGGTCTAAAGAACTTGCATTAAAATCTCCTGGGATATCCATTAAAATGCAAATTTCTGGGTACCAACCCTGGTCCTATTGGATCAAATTTTCTAGAAATGGGGTCTGTAGATTCTCATTTTCACTCACCTTTCTAGTGATTCTTGTGGACACTGAAGCTTGAGGTCTACTGTGCTGGTAGGTGGGAGACAGGAACTAAGCTCACCCCTTCAGCTTAGACTTGAAGGCATCTGATGATCATTCCTTCTTGATGATCTGTGAAAGATGTGGTCTTTCTCCATTTTCACAGTTTTATTGGTAAGAGAGGGATTCAGACAAGACCTCCCTTTTCTGGAGAACATACAAGGGCACTCATGGCCTGAGAACAGAGAGTAAGCTATGCTTTACAAGTTAGGTAATCTAAAGCCAACATTCTTCATGTTGACTTTCCTTTTTTGTTCCCCCAACTTTCCATAAGTCTTATTTAAGGGTTGCAGACTGCCTCAGCCATGTAAGAGGACCAAGGTGTGTGGCTCTGTTAGCAGAAGCATCACCCCCCACCTCAGGATACCCTAAGGGAAAAGAGAATCTTGGGGACAGCATCCTCTCCAATAATTTTTCTTCTCTGTATTGCCCCTGAAGGATCTGTATTTATTAATTTTCTTTTATTAAGGAGAGTAGAATTTCTTTGACGAGGCAAGCCTAGAACAAAATGTTCCCTGGTGTTCAGTGCATGGACTCTCTTAGCGGCACTTGGGAATCCATTATTTTTGTTACATGATATTAGGGAAGTTGTTTTTCATGTGTTCGTACATGCAAACATCTTAAGTTACTACTCTTCCACAAGAAATAGGAGGTTGTTTATTTGTGAGTTATTACTAATGTTTATTTTTCAAGGATCAACAAGAAATTCAGTTTACATGGAATATAATAGGAAGCAGTAGTCTCGAAATGGAACCAAATATATCATAGTGGTTTGCATTAAATTGACTGAAATTGCTACTAAAGAAACAAGCCCTAATTGCCATTCTTCATCAAATTATTCATTTTTATAAACTAGTGCTTTTAGTGCATTAATGGGATCCAAATCTATCTAACTGGGAGCACAGGAAGCAATTAAAATTTAGTAGAGAAAGGATGCAAGGAAATTACTGATAGTATAAAAGTTTTCTCTGACTTAAGGAGAAATGCTTTTAAATAATGGTAGGGCCTCCCAAGATAATAATTGCTGTCTTGCACAAATATAGCTGCTATGAAATTAACTTTTGAACCATTTAGATCAATTATTGTTCTTTTATTCACATCCTCAAAGCATGGGTCTGACAAAACACCAGAAATAAATCATGTTCTTTCCTTTTTATATATTTATTTGGTATAAGCTAAGATTATGACCTGTCAAAAAATTTACTGGATACAATATTACCCTTGGACCACTTGCTGTTATTATTTTATTCAGTCAGTAAAGACCAGAGTGTGACCAATTATCAACAATGAGTTCAGGTTTCACATGGCACAGATATGTCTAGGATAACACAAATGAAAAGGTCCAATAATTTCTCAGTCCCCTAACTGCTTGTTTTCTGCATTAACTCTTCTGCCTACTCATAAATCAAAAACATGCTTTAAAACTTAGCTCAAATGTAGCCTCATACTCAAACATTTTTCTATTCTTTTAATCTTGTCTGTCTCCTCTATGCATTTTATAGTTGTCTAATTATACTTATTGAAGCTAATGTAATATTATATACATTTGTAGGCATATCTTATCCCCAATTATTGTCCAGATTTCTTGTAGTGAATGCTATGTGGCAGCCCAAGTGCTATTTAATGCATGCTACTCAATACACTGTGAACAAATAAATAAGGGCATTGAGAATAGATCCAACTTGAGTTCCAGTTTGCTTACAATTTTGTGTCCCAAGTGGGATTAAGACAGGTCCAGTCATCTGGTGAGGCAGACTTGCCAGAGGCCCGTTTATAGGAAGATCAGGAAGCTCCTGGAAGAGACCTTCCAATAAGGGAGAAAATAGTCTGGCATGGTAACCTTGCCAAGAGGAAGTCCTTAGTGACAGAACTGAGGTGACTGTGAAGAGAGCATGGAATTTGACTCTATCCTGGGCCACCTCTCACTGGACTCAAGCGTGAGTCCTTTCTCTTGAAGAAACATAAAGGGGTTTTGTCCTGAAAACTCTTCAAGCACTGGGGCAGCAGCGTTCCTGCCCACATGCCTTGTAAAGTGGAGATCAGAGCGGGGAGAGGCAGCGTTCCTCAAGCACAAGGGAGCAGAGCTGTGCCGAGTGCAGTCCGAGGACGGGTGCCAGTCTATAAATGGGTCCATGATGGGATAAGGATCTTGAGTAAGAGCATAAGTCAATCATGTCAATGAGCACACTACTTAATTTAGCTGACGTTTTTATTTTATGATAGCAAGACATTCTTGATGAAGCAGGAGCAGTGTTCATTTTCATTCTGGCAAGGCCTCCTTACTTTTGGTAATAAAAAGTCTGTGGGTTCTTCATTAGTTTTTGTGTGTACCTTTGCATCTCAACAGTATCCAGTATATAGTAAGTACTTAAAAGTACTTAATAAATGCAGTTAAATGACCAGCATATAAATTTGGATAGTTGAGCTGAATGGACAAAGAGGATTAGGTATTCTGAGTCAAGTCAACCCACAAAGTCCTTACTTCTCCTCCTGGATCCTCTAGTTTGACCCTAATTTTACTTTTGTTTACTGTGACCTAATGTCCCTACAGATGGCCATTGTTGTTTCCCTGGGCCATTTAGTTAGAGCTCAGCATTTATGTTGTATTTGAATAAAAGTACATGATTCCTGCTTTTTTAGTCACCCCAGAGATAGTCAAATACTGAAAACCCAAGAATTGAACCATGTTGGAATCTCAGAGACCCACTGAGTTTAATCATCTTGTTCTACAGAGGAAGAAACTGAAGTTCAGAGTGGCAAACTGACCTGTTCTAAATTACGCTATTGATTTTTCTGCTGAAGCTATTCATATTTTTTCTGAACGCTTGCTGGTAAAAGATAATCCATTATCCTTCCCAGGCAGTTTGTTGAAAAAATCATGTACCAAGTGATTATCTATGCAACATTCGGAACTGCTGGCTCCGATAAAATCACTACATTCATTATTTAGTTCCAAATCCAGTCTTAATTTACTTAGTGTATTCCAAAACTATTGACAACAGGCTACCTCTCTCCTGGCTCAGCACAGTTTTATAGTTTGACAATCTGCTAATTGACTCTTTCCAGCCTATTTTTACAACCTGAATTTGTAAATGTTTATGACTGACTCACCAGTAGGTCAAAGTCTTATTATCTGGAAAACAATATTGTCCTCCAACATCCGTCACTATTTGATTTCCATGCCGGTATGAGTTCTAGGGGCCTAGGCCCACTCAGTCCTGACACAGACTCTCCCCCCTTTCCCGTCAGGATGCAGAGAACTCATCTTTACATCTCCCCACGACACAGCTTCCGGTACCTGACTTCAGGGTGGGTTTATGAGCAAAGCACTGAGAGCAATTAACATTTGAATGAAAGCTACCTGTGATTCCCCTATTTAACAGCTGTTAAATGGAATTACTTGTGTGCTTCAAACTCCACGCTGGTGGGTTGCGTGTACCAGACAGGAATGACAATGCACCCAAGCAGGTGGGGATTGAGTGGATCGGAATGCATACATTAAATTGCAGTTTTGAAATCCAGGCAGTAATTCCAGTGGCTTCTGAGGAAAAACTCATAGAGATAGTTCCATATGCATAATAACATATCAGGAATATTTCAGGAGATTTCAGCATTTGATCGTCCCGGTTCCATTTGCCAAACCACGAGTTGACCGAGAGCTTCTGGATAACCTAGACCCAAAAGAACAGAAGCAGCAATAATGTCTTTTCTGTGAGCTAATATTTGCCCCCCCCACACACACATTTCAAATGTTCTTCCAGATGATTACTTACTATTGATGATTTTGGCGAAATCAGAGGTTTTGTCACACACATAAGATTTTGTGCTTTGGTGTAATTATTTATGGGTTTTACAGCGAACATTCATCGGGTTGTCAATGGCCGGAGGGAAGAATGGATTAACACTTTTGATGCAGTGGTTCTTAACCTTCCTGATGCCATGACCCTTTAATACAGTTCCTCATGTTGTGGTGACCCCCAACCATAAAATTATTTTCGTTGCTACTTCATAACTGTAATTTTGCTACTGTTATGTCTTAGGCAACCCCTGTGAAAGGGTCATTCGACCCCCAAAGGGGTCGCGACCCACAGGTTGAGAACCACTGCTTTAGAGAGACTGTGCTGATTGAACCAAAAATAAAAGATTTGGCAATTATGCACTGAATGTAAGTAATTTAGAAACCAAGATTCCCATATCTCAAAGTGAACATTTTTACTTCTAAATCCTGCCTATATTAATCTAAACCACACAGACACTGTCAAAACATACATTTGACCAGTGATGTTATATATGGGTCACTTTGGAATTTGGATTATCTGGAGATAATAATGCTCAAATAAGTCAAATACTAAAACTAAAATATTTAGGATCATAGTTGGTCCCTGTACTAAAAAGTGCTTCAATGTATTCTATCTTTTAATCCTTGCAGCAACCCAGAGTGCTGCTATTAACAAACATTGTTTATTCGTAAAGGTTGAAGCACAGAGACAGTGTGTGATTTGCGCCAGGTCGCAGAGGTGATAGGTTGGTGGAGCCAGGATTTATACTGGCAGTATGGTTCTCTAGCCTTCGTTCTCAACCTCTCTACCCTATACTGCAGTTACATTTCTTCTCTGGTTATTTCTGGTTGACAAACGTTTGTGATGCTCACTAGAAAAGAAATGTAAATTTATGTGTGTATGCGCACACACACACACACCCCTCGATAATTGCTTAGTGGTTGTATTCTGTGGCTTCCTGTCAGTGGCCTATTGTAATACTGTCAAGGGTTATGAACCTGTCTTCCTCTGAGCCCTCTGTTGTCCTACTGGGCTCTCCCTCTGCCTTTTTGGATCTTTTGTTCTGCCTTGATTTACATCTCCACTGTTCCCTTTAATTACTGCATTTGGGCTATGGAAGTTATTATTTTTAAGACTTCAAAACTGAGAATTAATGCCCTTTGGGAGAAAATCTTTCTCTTTTTTTGTTTTCCATAAAAATATCAGATGAAATTCCTACCCCCATCTGCACCTCTCATATGTAAATGACACCAGTTCTATTTAGCAAAATGTACATTATGCAAATCATCTGGTATTACATTTGCCATTATTATTTTTATTTACTTTTTTGTTTTAGAAGTTTTTTAAAAATCAAGTAGCTATTCATCATTATCTGAGCATTGAAAAATGCTAATGTATTTTTATTACAGTTACCAATGTATAAATTATAGATGAAAGAAATGTATACTTTAAAGAAATGTATTTTTTATATTTTATTAGTACTGAAACATTTTTGTTCTGGCATGAAAAATTCATAAAGCATGAGTAGCAACTTCTTTCATTTAATTAAAGCTACAATTTTGTACACAAAAACAATCCACAGTATAGCTACATAACTAGATTGTAACAAATATCCAATTGTAGATTTTCTAGAAGGTTTAATGCAGTGATATTAATGGAATGTTTTACTCACATAATTATTATTTAGAAAATTTTATTTCTGTAACATCGAACCTTCAGTTTAACTAACACTCAATGTAAAATAAATAATGAAGTGAAAGACACTTCTTTATTTAAAATGCAAAATATCTATAAATAAATGAAAACAAAATTGGGTGTGAAGCAATAGAACATTAAATTATTAGCAATATGCTGCTGTATATTAATTTCCATAGCAACTAACCAGAAGTTGAATCATTTACCCAGGAATAACATCACAGACTTCCTTTAGGCAAAGCCTGAAAACTTGTTCTTACTGATGTCTGCCAATGGCATTAGCTGTCAGAAAAAGGCAATAGAAATTGATGAGACCAAATTCTCCAGTTCAATATGTTTGACAAGAGAAGAAGAAGAAGAAGAAGAAGAAGAAGAAGAAGAAGAAGAAGAAGAAGAAGAAGAAGAAGAAGAAGAAGGAAGAAAGAAACTACCTTCCTTTAACCTTTTGATCAGATTGAGTTTTTGTAATAATTCCCAGAAGATATAGACTGACTCAAATTCATTTTTAATTAAATAAGAACATCTTAGATAGGGGATGACTTAGTTCTCCTCTCAGTAAATTATACTTCTAAGGTAGATTGGATCATTGCACTTACTGTCCCATGGCCTTTCTATATTAGAATTGGGCATGCATGTCTTTTGCCATATGACTTTGCAGTACTATCCACTGGAGATGGTAGAATATATTTCTCTGCCTGAACAATGTTGACCTTGACCATATGACTTTTGCTAAAGCCAATGGAATGTTGGTGAAGTGAAAATGGCCAGTTTGGGGGCCAGGTCTTGAGAGGTATCATGTGTTCTTGTCATCCTCTTATGGTCTTACCAGTTGCCATTAGAAAAACTAATAGGTAGATACTGGCTCAAGGAGAATGAAAAACACATATTCATTTGCACATAACCCCTGCCTGGAGTTCAGTACACTAAACTAGAGCCAAGCCTGTCAGAGCCAACTCATAAAACCACATAAAAATAAATGCTCAAAGTAGGCCATTGAGCTTAGGGTGGTTTGTTTTGTAGTATTATTGCAGTAATAGCTAGTTAAAGTAACCACCATTCATCTAGTATTCCAAGCCAGAAACTTCTGTATTATAACTACTGTTTTAGTTTGTATTTAAGGAAAACTAGGTTATAGTTTTTAAAGAACACTTGTTATACATAATTTATGCAATAAAGAGAAGAATATAGATAAAAAATAAAAACAAAACACAGAAAAAAAACTAAAAGATACCAACCTTTTACCCTGCAAAAAATCATTTCAATAGTAGGTGAACTTCCTTGCAGACATCACTTTTAAAAAATTTTTTGCATAGACTTTTTATTTTGCAGTCACTTTAGATTTACAGAAAAAATGCAAAGACAGTACAAAGAGTTCTGTATACCCCTTGCCCAGTTTCCTCTATGGTGTTAATATCTTATGTTACCATGGTACATTTGACAAAACTAAGAAAATAACATTGGTATATTACTAATTATTACCCTGTACAATGTATTCGGCATTCATTGTTTTTTTCTGTTCAAGGGTCCCATCCTGGATGCCACATTGCATTTAATCATCATATATCCTTAGCCTTCTTTGGTCTTTGATGGTTTCTCAGACTTTCCTTGTCTTGTTGACCTTAACAGTTTTGAAAATTATTGATCAGATATTTTGTAGAATCTTCTTCACTTGGGATTGCCTGATCTTTTTCCCAAGGTTAGACAGCCATAATGGGTCTTCTCTGTCCCATGTCAATACTACTTTGTGTTGATATCTATAGCTCCATAGTAATTTTGAAATTGGGAAGCTCTTTTTGTTTTATGAATCAAATTTTCCTTACTATAATAATGGTAGGTTTTGAACATTTCCTTTTGTGTATAATCTGGCTCTTTTAGGTTTTGTTTGTTTGCTTGCTGTTTTTTTCTTTTTTTCCTCAAAAAAACAAAAACCAAAAAAACCCAGCTATCTGTTAATCCTTGCTTGTTTGCTCATAATTTAAGGTGAAGATTAAACATCTACTCAGAAATTCAAAATATGTAGCTCAGACTTGTGGACTTTGAGCTTCACTGGAGGATAATGCTTTATTTGTAGTCGCTAGTCGGGGGTTGGTTAGGGAATAAATTATACCATCATGGCCATTACTAACAAGCTCTCTCTGGGGGAAGATGGAATCATGCCGTCTTCACAAATTTGAAATAACAGATTATAGAAAAAAAAAGATGCATTTCTGTTTGAAGAAGCACTAGGATAATTCAGAAAATAGGGAAAATTGAAATTTTTATTTGCCTCAAGTATTTAAATGATAACTCACTTTTGTTTCCAAACTTTCTGGAACATGTGTTCTTTTACTCTAATGTCAGACTACCCAGGTTTAAATTCTGCCTTTCATTTCTTTGGTGACTGGAAGCAAGTTACCTCTCTATGCTTCAGTTTCGGTATCAAAACAGGGACAATAGTAGCATTTATTTTATGCAGAGAGAACAAGTTGCACCTTTTTTTTCTTCCCCTTCTCTTCCCCTCTTTCTTACTTTCTGGGAAACTTTCTGTATTACTTTTTAAGATGTCTTTTCTGTACCATTTGTGGAGTTTTCCGTTTAGAGCTACCAACAGTACCAGTGCTGAATGATCCTTGTTCCTCAGGTTTATTAGTGTGGCTTTGATCGCTCTAAGTGCTGTCTCTCACATCTGCATTTGCAGTGTTTGCAACAAGCCATTTCTCTAAGTTGGTTCATTGCTGTTTTGATTTATTTTTTACCCCTTGCACAAGTACTTTTATTTTCTAGACTCCAGTTGTCCTGTGCATGTCATTCTTTTGTCTTAACATCTTTACACTGAGTGAAATTCTTAGATACATGTTCTTATTAAATTGTTTACACAACTCAAGTTCCTTTCATGGAATATTTTTTGCTCTGAGGGTGATATTTTCTAGACTTAAGCAAAATATTTTATTTTATTTATTGGTTTGAGAGAGAGAGGAAAGGAGAGGGAGAGAGAGAGAGAGAGAGAAACATCAATTTATTGTTCTACTTTTTATGCATTCATTGGTTGATAATTACATGTGCCCTGACCAGGGACTGAATCTTCAACCTTGGCGTATTAGGACAATGCTCTAACCACCTAAGCTACCTGACCAGAACAACAACAAAAGAAACAAATATTTTGAATAATTTATTTTTGTTTGTTTATTTGTTTCAGTTCATCTGCAAATGTGCTGTGCCTTTGTTGTTTTTGCATATCGTGGAAGCTCTTTTCAGGTCTTTTCTTTGCGGTGTTACAGTATAAGAACTTCCTGAGTAACCCTTTCACTGTGTTTAAAACATGCACCCACACAGCTCCAGTGTGAGTGCTGGATGTTTTGCATTCTATCCACGCCTGGAGGCGTAAACACAGGAGGCAGGCCTGCGGGGTGCCGCGGCGTGGGATTGTGATTACACCTGAGGTTTCGTTACATGTGCTGGTTAGGACTCTGGCACTGTGTTGATGGGCTTGTTCTGCACCTATGGAGGTATCTTAGCATTCTTACCCTTTCATTCAGAAACTGCACTTCTGTGAAACAGTCGGGAGCTGTTTCCTGTAGGCGTCAGAATACCCACTCGTCTGCCTCCCTCCAGATTTGAGAATAATAGTGAGAATTATCATTATTTATTTTTTTCTTTCTGATTGATGAGTATCGGAGGTTGGGGACAGGATAGGATTCTTTCAGGATTTGCTTTTGTTCTACCCTAGGAATATGGTTTCTCTCTTTGGATGCCACTTTCTAAATGTAATGGGATCAGACTATTTGTTTTCCTTGTTTGTTGCCTATTTATTTTGTGAAGATGTATTGTATATTTTCATATATATACAGTATGTAATGATACTATATATACATATAATGAGAAAGAGAGAGAGGATCTGAGTTTTTGCTGATCTGGCTCAACCTGTTAGGTGTTTGGAAATGGAGATTCTGAGATAATTTTATTCAACCATAAAATCAGAACACTTTATGGGTGTTATTTTTGACTCACCTCTTTTTCTCAACCCTCATATCAAAGCAATGATCATTCTTCTAAACACTTACTTT
The DNA here is from genome assembly GCA_030848825.1 of Tadarida brasiliensis. Taxonomy (NCBI): domain Eukaryota; kingdom Metazoa; phylum Chordata; class Mammalia; order Chiroptera; family Molossidae; genus Tadarida; species Tadarida brasiliensis. Next base: position 41,341,961 of record CM061260.1, on the reverse strand, counting down.
TATCATCTTCTTTTTCAAACTTTACTGTTATTATCTTATTTTAGCTCTCATCCTTTCTCTCCCAAATTACCAAAGCAGCCTTTTAACAGTGCCCCTTTGCAGACGGCTCCTGGCCAGCCCATACCTCGAGAATACCTCTCTCTAATCCAATCCCCACAATAAACAATTGTTATAAAACAATAATCTGCGTGCACCTGTAGTTTGTAGTTCTCAATGGCTCTTGCTGCTCTTAGGAGGAAAACCATCTGTTTGACGTGGTTCATTGTGTCCTGCATGTTCTTTCTCCTGTTCATCTTCCCTGGTTTTTTGTTTGTTTTTTTAATCCTCACCCGAGAACACTTTTGCACTTATCTTCAGATAGAGCGGGAGGGAGAGAGGGAGGAAGAGAGAGAGAGAAACATCGATGTGAGAGAGACACATCGACTGGTCGTCACCTACATGATCCCAACCGGGGCTGGGGGCAAACTGCAACCCAGGTACGTGCCCTTAGCGGGAACCGAACCCGGGACTCTCTGGTCTGTGGGCTGATGCTCTAACCACTGAGCCAAACCGGACAGGGCAATGTTCCCAGTTTTATTACTTACAAATTCCCAGCACCACCAACATCCCAACTACACACTTCTGTGCACTGAACTTCTCAGTACCTTGAGATATTTCATACTGTTTCCACTCCAGACTTTTGCTCATGCTATTACCTTCCTTTACCATTCCCGTTACCTGGCTGGACTCCTTGGGCCCACATCCGTGTTCCCTTTGATCAGCTAACTGCTTCTCATCACTCAGGGCTCACTTTTTCCAGGAAACCTTCATGATCAACCAAATGTCAATGAGAAATATCTCAAGTGCTCCCACATCATTCTGTACATACCTATACAAGCAGAAATTATATGACATGTGTCTCATAATTCTGTCAGATTTGTCAATATGAGTGCATGTGGATATATGTATGTGTGTGTTCGTAGTGACATGCCTCAGGGAAGGATTGTTGGGGCTTCTATTTTATGCTTTTAGTTGATTTGTATTTTTTAAATCATATATCCCGAACCTATATTGCTTTTCAAGGAGGAAGAAAAAAATTGAAATTGTTTTAAAGGTGTTTCCCAGGTTTTAATGACACATGCATCTAGTCTAAAATGCCAGAACACAGTAATAATGAAAGAGGACCCTTCTCTCCAGACAAAATAGCTACAAGTAGTTTCCATCAAAATATGGCCAAATAGAATTTTATGTGGGTTGTGTTGAAGTGAGAAACTGAGTAATTAGAGGGAAGTATAGGAATATGTCTGTATTAGTAGACAGCAGTACAAAACTGAATTCATAGCTCAGGAATGTACAAAGGCTAATTAATAGGGTCCTCAAACCAATTCCTCATGTTCAGATGAACTCTCAAATCTTAACTTTAAAGGAATAAAATAATCTTGTTTATGTGACTCAAATTAAATAAATTGTATGTCACTGTAAATAGTATTTGCCATCAGTCCATTCTGGTTTGAACTTAGGACACAAGGCAATAATATAACAGATCCTCTGCCCCCAATTCACAACAGTAATGGTTGTGGAGAAATAATAACAATAATAATAATAGAACTTATTAATGGTAGGAAAATGATTAGTGGACAGTAATTGTCATAACTTCATGTGCCAGGTATTACAGACATATTATCTTTAATTCTTAACACACTATGTAATCGTTTTTTCATCAACAAATAGAAACATTGTGGCTTGGAACCACAAGTTCTATTTCCAAGGAAATAGAAATGTTGTGACTTCCCCAAGATCACAACGGGCAACGTAATTGTGGTAACATGGCTAATATTTGATGTATACTTTCTCAGGATCTTTCTGCTATAGCAAACTGAAAATGTTTAATCATCTGTCAGACCCATATTCCCTCCAAACTGGTGCTCTTTTCTGCAGGGTATGTCCAAACACTATGTCATGACAGGGGCTGATTGCTCTTCCTGAAGTCAGTTAATGTCAGCGTGAGCAAGTATAAGCCAGTTGCCAGACACGTAGAAAGAATTAATATAGAAACAGTCCAGCTTTTCTACTAAACACCATTGTTGCAGCACTCAAAATTTTATTTCTAAAATGTTGGAATCCATATTTGTTTTTGTTCATATCTCCATCCTTATTCTGTAGCCAGTGGTTCTTCACAGGGTGAGGTTCTGTCCCTGATACTCGGCAATGCCTGGAGAGGTTTTTGGTTTTCATAACTGCAGGAGTAGAAGAGGTGAGGGATGCTATGGCATCCAGTGATGGGAACCAAGGATGCAGCTAAACATCTGTTAATGCACATGATAGCCCTCCACAATGAAGAGTTATCAATTCTAAAATGTCAAGAGTGCTGAATTTGAGAGATCCTGCCTTAAAATAAGGCATTAAGATTCTTGAGAAATTAAGATTCTTGGGAGTGGGGAAGAGAGGGTCAACGGGGGCAAAGGGAGGAGAGAAAACCTCTAATACTTTCAACAATAAAAATAAAAATGTAAGATTCTTGAGAAAGACAGAAAAATACTTCTTTGTGGTTCAATTAAGATTTTTCAGAAGTTATTTGTGGTTTTCTCTTTCTTTGTTATTTTACATTCTTTCCTGCCTTGGTTGAGCTAAAATAAGCTTCTGAAATTTAAAATAACCCAAGGTTTTATATTTTCATATTGCTACTTTTGGATCACCATGGTTTCCTTTGATTTTTTGCCAACCTTTTAAGTCTTATCAAAATGCTCTTTCATATTTCAATATAGAATCATGAACTTCGGCTGTAATGATTATATTTTGAGACTGTGCTTTGACACGAGAGCTAAGTTGAAGGTGCCATTAAAGAAATGCCAGTTCCAGATGTGTGCCACCAATTGGGAGCTTCCTCTACGAATGGCGACAATTACTCTTTAGATTATTATACCCATCCCATTTTTCCTTGTCTCTGGCACCAAAATATGTGTACGGGAAATTAGAGAATATGTTTTAGAGGCTGTCATGATGGCAAGAAGCCCAGAATTTGAGGTGATTAACTGATGATAGCAGAGGTCACCAAACTGGCCATCATGCATGACCACCACTTTGGCTAGCTGGGCGAAGAGTCACTTTCATCTGCCGTCACTCTCTGGGGGTGGGATGTAGAATGACACATCATATCATAGAGATCATTTATACTTTGTTTCTCCTTTTCACATGGAAAAATCTTAGCTTTTGCCACATTTGGGGCCAACTTATGCATTCTTACATTTTCTCGACGAGATCTTCTTGGCCAGAGAAATACTTCTTGTAAGGATGTTAGTTCTAATCATAGAAATTTTCATTTCAAATGAGGAATATATAAAAACTCCTGAATAATATGTAGTTTCTTAACTGATTAGGAAGTCTTAAGTATGTCAAACATCTTTCACTAATAGGCTTGCTACTGAATGTTCATGTCCGCTCAAACTTCGTATGTTCTAACCTCCAGTGTGATGGCATTAGGGGATGGGGACTTTCCAAGGTATTTAAGTCATGAGAGTGGAGACAGCTTGCTTCTTCTCTCTGCTCCATGCCGTGTGAGGACTCAGTGGGAAGATGGCCATCTGTGAACTAGGGACCAGGCCTTCACTTGACTCCATATTTGCCAGCCCCTTGAGCTTGGACTGCCCACCCTCCAGAGCTGTGAGAAATAAATTACTGTTATTTAAGTCACCCAGTCTCTAGTATTCTGCTGTAGCAGCCTGAACGTACAAAGACAAGACTGTGGGAGATAAACAACACAACAAAACTTTTATTAAATGCTAAGAAATGTTACTCCATTCTGACTGAGGGCAGAAGGTTTAATATCTATTACTTTCAAATGTGGGATGAAATAGTCAAAAGATGGTCTAAGCTCCTCTTTGAAAAATTCAACTCTGTTAGATGCATTAAAAAAAATAGAGCTGAATAATTCTTTGCTTTTTCTCTAAAAGGGATTCAACATGAAAATAAATCAGTATTTTCTCACTGACAAATAGTAATGGATAAAGAGAATAAATATATTAGTTATTAAATAATTATGAAATAACTGCATGAATATATGTTAAAAATATAGTTCAGCCTGCCAAGGTATGTTGATATATGCAAGTTACTGGGCTGAGCAGCAAAGAAGATATGAAGATAAGACATATTCTCTGCTCAGTTAGAATTTTGGATCAAATAAAGGAAAATGTACACCTGAATGTACATTAACAACTCAAGAAAAGTAATTATAAATGGGGAAAGATGGGTGTTTGGAGTTGAATTGCTTATAGGAGTAACAAGCTGCAATTAATTGCCAGTGAAAGTCACTGTGCTGTTGGGTTTTACTTTGGGAGGACACAGAACCTCGCTGGGCTTAGTTTTCATGGTTTGAAACTTAAAATAAAAATGCCTTCTGCAAATAACTTACAGGGTATTTGGAAGAACCAAAGAAATAATGTAGGTGAACTACGTTATAAACTTCTGAGTTCTGTAGATGTGATGTTTGTGGTAGGAAGAACTGAACCCCTAACTAGGGGGAGCTGAGAGCCCATTCGGCCACTGTCCTTAAATGGTCTCTCCTTGGTAGAATGAAGTGCTCTTTCCTCCAAAATCCCGCAATTGTAATTTACATATTGCATTTCTTAATGCATTCCTTTGTGGTGTAAAAGATGTAATTTAGTACAATAGGGTCCAGTTTGTATAGGGTCAGCTTATTGAGGTTCAGAATTTACCTTCTGAAGAATCTACTTTAATCAACTTACTAAAGGTTAAAAATAATTTAATAATAATAATAATTAGTCCTGGTTCGAGATACCCATGTGCTATGTTAGACCTAGCCTTATTCTCAGTCAGGCAAAGGTAATAAAATTACTGATTTACATATTTGTTAACTTAATTAACCCTCCCAAACTAAGCCCTGAAGTTAAATAAACTGACACAAGTGTAATCAACACAGTAACCTGTAAAAAGACTGATCACAGTTTTCTCTTCTGAAAGGTGAGTGAGGTCAGACCATGATTGTCTTGGCTTTAGTTCCTGAGGGCAGAAGTCATGACAATGAGAGCCAAGCAGCTCCCATGCTTGGAGGAATGGCCATCATTTCACCTTTTAGTCTCTCTTGGACTGGACCACTCTCTTAACAAGCAAACATTCTGAAGACCAAGATGGTCCCATTCTCACTTGAGTGAGTGTGTGGCATCAGGTCTGCTCGGATCACATGCTTGGGCTTGTCACTGCAAAACCCTTCCTCTTCAGTAGCTTGGCTTTCCTCCATGTGCAATCTGGTACTTAAGATGTCATTTCTTTGGTTAGTCAAACGAGATAAGAATTATTTGTCATAAAAGACAATGATCATGTTTCATTTTTAGTCTCAAGAAAACCTGCCAAGACAGAAAGCTCGTGCATTATATGAAGAAAAAATCTTAACCCAGGAGAAAAGCTATTCTTGGTTTTAAATGTCTCTATTTTCTCTGCTCATGGAGGAACAACTGTGCCTTGATGTTTTATACCACATCACTGAACTGTAAGAACTTTTGTTGCTTTTTCTTATTTGTGTTCTTTAGAGGGATAAGATATATATATGTGGATATATATATATATATATATATATATATATATATATATATTTCATTTGGATACTAATACAGTAATTAATAAATAATAACACAAGGATAAACTCTGTGTTTTGCATACTCACAACTGTAAAACTACTTTTGCCTTACCCTGTGTGTGTGTGTGTTTCTTTTTTTTTAATTGGCATAGGATATATCATCTATCTTCATATCTATCTATCTATCTATCTATCTATCTATCTATCTATCTCTCTATCATCTATCTATCAAATTCTTCTTTGAGGTATCATGTGTCAAAGATTAGTATATGTATAAAGCTCATTAAACTGAAGAAATGTGAATTCAGACAAAGACTCATTTGAGTTCCTGGAAGCCCAACTCTTGGAAGCAGGTGCACAGCACATGATTAAAGGAGACTCTAATTGTGAGAAGCAGGATTGTAGCAGCAGCACACTAGCTTTCTGACTCATTTGAGGTTGCACCTGTGTCTTTGTAAACTTTATTTTTAACTAAGAACTATTTCTTCTCATAGAAACTGGATGAGTTTTTAGAAGGGATTTGTTACACAGGAGAAAAGTTACTGTGAGGCTGTGATAATGTAACTGAAATAAAGTGCACTTGAAGAGTTCTTTTAAGATACATCTCACATGAAGTTTTCAACAAGAACACCATAGTGAATGACACAGTTGTAATAGAAACATTGGCTTGAGTGTTGGAAGACAAACGCCTTGCAAATTGTCTAATTTCTCAGGTCCTCAGTTTTCTGAGGTTTATCAGGTACCATTAAGGTATCTTTATACCACACTACTGAACTGTTTAGAATTTAACGTTTTAAAATGTTGTGATCTTGAGCTTGTAGTCAAGTCCATGGAGTATAGGCCCTGTTCACGTAAGTCAAAGAATTTACTCACAGATTGAGACCAGTTGGAGGAAACAAAGCCGTGCATGCTAGCCATTTTGCAGTAACAAGATTTTGTTTGGGTAAAGACTAAAATAAATATGGAGTTGAGAGCCTAAGAAAACTGGAGCTATACATGGGATTCATATTTACATTTTAAGGCAAAGTAACAGTTTTTCAAAAGGCAGCAACTTGAATTAAATTCTGAGGGAGCAGCAAGTAAGACTTTCAAATCCAAAGTGTTTTCCCACTATCATTAAACTTTTATTCCTTTGGATCTTCAAAAGCTATCATTTTTTCTTTAATTTCCCTTAAAATCTTTAAATGAAAGAAAATACAGCATGAGTGGTTCAGCTAATATATTGATCAGCTGAACCATCTAACACTTTGGGGGATTAATTCATGGCCAGATGAGAATATAAATGGGCTGTAGTAGATGTTTGGAGGAGAGGATTCCTTGAGCAAGACAGGCCTCCAGAAGGAAGAAAAGGATGCTAATGGAGAAAGTCCCAGTCACTCAAAACAAAAACACAGAACCTTGCAGGCTTAAAGCTGGAATGACTAACAAGTGGAAAGTATAAAAGTACTAAAAGTAGTATGAATGAAATAATAAAAAAGAATATAATTTTTTAAAAATGAGGAGAAAGCCTGGCCGGTGTGGCTCAGTGGTTGAGCGTTGACCCATGCACCAAGAGGTCACTGGTTTGATTCCTGGTCAGGGCACATGCCCAGGTTGTGGGCCAAATCCCCAGTGGGGCAGCCAATCGTTCTCTCTCATCAATGTTTCTATCTCTCTCTCTCTCTCCCTTCCTCTCTCTCTAAAATCAATACAGAAAAAAAAGGAGGAAACCGGCAACAACCGAAAATGACAAAAAGGTGCTGACATTGAGGTATTTGAGCTGCACATGCTTTCATGTAATCAGGTTGAAGACTCACTGAGCCTGGCATGCACCTCTCCACTCTGAGCAGTGCTGAAATACCAGGCGGTGGGCATGGGAGGTCTGGACAGAACTCCAGTCAGACCCAGGTGAGGGCAGGCTGTGGAACGGGGGTGTCACAGAACGGTGATTCCTTTCCTGTGGTAGGAAAGCAGCATTTAAGAGGACAGATTGAGAGAGAGAGAAAGCGAGACTAGTGAAAATTCAAAATAACAATATGTGGATTTTTTCAGATATCTTTCCAGACACTTCTTCTGTTAACAGGGTAGTGTGAGACAAAGCTGCTTACCCACCCACTCTGCTGTGAGAGAGTACCCTCTAGAAGAGAGTTGGTATTCTCTCTCTCTATATATATATATATATATGCAAAATGTATCAGAATTCTAAAATCATTCATTGATCTTTGTCATAATAATTATGGTTCTAGAAAAAAATTGAGGCAGAAATTAAAGATGCATACAATGTAATATGAACAAAGACATTCTGTAAAATTTTCTGTTTGAGCCCCGGCCAGTGTGGCTCAGTTGTTTGGAGCATCATCCCATACACTGAAAGGCCGTGGGTTTGATTTCCAGTCAGGGCACATACATAGGTTGCTGGTTCGATCCCCAGTGGGGGTGTATATGGGAGGCAACTGATCAATGTTTTCTCTCACATCGATGTCTCTTTCTCTCTCTCTCCCTTTCCCTCTCTCTAAACTCAATAAGCTTATCCTCTGGTAAGGATTAAAAAATAATAAATAAATAATTCTATTTGAAATGGGGAAAAATCTATGTCTACATCCATTTAGAATGGATTAATCATGGCACTGTCTTATAATCGATTAACATTTTTATACACTATTAAATGACATGAGAAATATATAGGGCGAAGCATATATACACACCAGTATACAGAATATGATGCTTAATTTGTAAAAGAAACAATACATAAAAAAAGATGAGGAAATATAACAACATGATAATAGTAGTTATGTCAGTGTGGTGTGATCATGAATCATTTTTATTTTCTTTCTGTTTTTTTTTTTTTAATATTTTAAACTCTATAGGAACATCAAATCATTTTCTAATCAGAAACATAAAATAAACATAAATTTTTAAGTGAACATTATACTTTGTGAAATTCCAGAAAAGGCTTGTAGCCTTCTGAAACATCACATTCTGAGCTTTTAGGTTTCAGCCAGATGCCAGACACGCTGACTGACATTTGGTGAAATGGCTTCTTGGTTTAAAATTCCCTTGGCCCAAGTCTTAGGAGTTTACGGAACAGATGGCGTCAATTTGAAGGACATATCTGCTAATAGACAAAGGCAAAGCTGTCCCTCTGTGCAAAGGAAATAGGGCATTGACCAGGAGACATTTCAAATTCCGGCATTTTTTTCCAACTCTTTCATTCAAAGGTTTTTGTTGCTGAACTCTGGCTCACAGAAAGGATAAAATCAATGTCACAGGACTCTATGTAGATCATTTAAACGCCTCTGTGGCCATTCCCCTTATAAAATATGGACCAATGGATAAGCATGACAGTGGCCCAGAAAGGCAGTGGGGACATGTTTGGACAGTGTAGCGGTGGTGTTCTACAGGGATGTCCTGGTCAGCTCTCTTTTTCTAACGCCCTTTGCCCTTAGAGTGTACTTGGGGACAACAGACCCAGAAAGGTACCTGCAGGCAGCTGCTGTCAAGACTGCTTGCACCCCACAACAGGCCCTTAAACTACCCACAGAGGCAGGAAGGACAAACTGGATGCCCAAAGCCCCGAACTTCATATGTTCAGTCGTGTAGCCAACAGGAAGTCCAGCAGACCGGTCATCTCTAAGAATTTAACAGACATACTGGCACAGAAAAAAAATTCTTTTACTTACGACTTCTATGATGTCATTCTTTGCCTTTTGCACAAATTTCTTAATCTTTCCCCAAAGGGGAACCTGCAGGGCTAAGTGTTGTTCTGCTCTGTTTACTATTTATATTGCAGTGAGATTTATTATTAGAATGTATTTAGCAGGGGGAGGGGGTCTGTAATCATGGCAACACTGAGGGGAGCCTGGGTAGTCCAGGTTCTGGCTCACTAAGCCTGGCTCCCCTGTTTCCTCAGTTTACTTACTCTGGTAAAGCTTTCATGGACCCCTCTCCCTTGTCATACCAACAAGGCTAATTTCAGCACAACCTTAAAGACCTCTAGGTAATCATGTCCAAAGTGGTAATGCCTTCTTCTAAATAAGGCTTCTTACTAAATGTAAAACAGTTTCCTGCTGATTTTTTATTTCAGTTTGGTAAATACATTTTCTTTATCAATTGATTATCGCCTATCATCCAATACTGCTCTCTCTATTACCATCAAAGTGATCAGGAAAACTGAGACTAGGAAAGAATGGACTATAAGAAATGGTATGTTTTATATATTGGTTGTTTTCTTCATTGATCTAATTCTTAAATCGAATGATTAGATTGTTGTATCTAATTCTTGATTCTAGTCTAAAATGGAACAAAACTTTCAAAGACTTTGGTATGTCAAAAAGAAGAGGGAAAACATTAGGCGGACAACCTGAAACAGTCAGTTTGAGTTCTGACTTTCATGGTCTAATTGTGTGACCTTGAGGTGTTACTTCGGTTCCCTTGATGGTCTCACAGATGTGGATGACTGCTGCTTTACCTGCATCCCATGCCCGCTGAGACAAGGTGTGTGGACAGAAACTGTGAATCTCTACACAAACATAACACATCATCAATGCTGAAGTATTAGCTTTGGTATCTGCATGAGCCTGGAAAATTGACAAATAGTTTTATGAATTGAGCTAGTTCTAAAAAACAATACAAAACAACACAAGAAAAATTTCCTCTATAGCATTATTTTTCTATGTTTAGGACCTTTTCATTTTGGGCCAATAGATTTTGAAGTCCCTGAGGATAAAAGTCATATGTCATCTATATTTATATTCTCATTACTCAGTGGAGGATCTCAATCTCAACAGATGTTCAGATAAGAGAAAATTCAAGGGTATACATGTGGAAATGCACTGTTTTTCCATTAATAGAGTCCCACAAAAGCAAGCTAAAAGTTGAATGATGGGCAGAGCAAGTTAAATCACTAGCTTGCAGACCTCATTTAATTTTCATTATGTCTGTTGCCTGACTGCCATTACGCCGATTATTATTTCTTTAGACTGTCAGAAATTGCTGGTTTTCAGGGATTGACTATTAAAACGAAAAAGTCCCAACTGATTTACCCCATCTTCATTGGTTCAGATAGTGATCCTCATTTCAACAACAGTGGTTTGCTCTGTAAACCATTCAAACATAGAGAAATCTCAGGATTCCCCTGTGTAGCAATGTGTATGGCTTGTATAAATGCACATTTTAAAATTTTACTTGAAAGAGATTCATCGTGTGCATTTTATAAATATCTGATTTAACAAAGAAATAATTGCAAAAACTAATAAAGGGAAACCTCACTAAAAATGGACCTGGGAGGCCAGAAGGGGGAGTCTCACACAGTACCATAAGATGTCAATTACAGGAAGAATTGTCAATTCCAGACCCCAACAGAAGAATCCTGGACAGGAAAGAAGCACCAGACAGGAAAAGATGGACATTGTGTCTCCTACAAAAAATAGACTACCCCGCAACTCGCCAGTGAAAAACCATCATCTCCCTGAATTCTTGCCTTTGTCCAGTGGATGTCCACTCAAAACAACCCCTCCCGGTTTTCTCCCTTTTCTCCATAAAATAACATTTCTATCCTTATTTGATGGACTTGACTATGGCTTTTGCTATAGCTGGCTTGTCCCGAAATGTGATTCTTTGCTGTTCCTTAACAAATCCTTTTTTTTCCTGGTAAAATAATTGACTTTTATTTTTAAGGTTAACATTATGAATGAAAAAGTGTCTCTAACGTAGCACCTAAAGGAGAGAATACCTCCTGGGATGGTGGCGAGTGAACTGAAAACTGAAGGAAGACAAATAACAGGAAAGAGGAAAATGCTTAGGAGCCACAAAGACCAAGCTGCTTCTCAAAGCCACATTTTGCTAATGGTGTCAAAATTCATATTTTTAATAGCAACTCAGGAAGTAATTTTTTGTTGTTGATATTTTGTTCTGGAAGAATCCATTTGAGGTGAAACACAAGGAAAGTATTACTGTTTGTTCATTTTAATCTCGAGAAATGTTTAGCTGAAGAAAGACATTTAAAAAGAAAATCCATGCCAAAAAGCTGTATCACTTATGTGAAAATACCTTATTAGTTACTAACATAACTATATGTTTTAGGATCGGTTTCAGTTGCTTTAGGCAATGCTGTTTAAATACTCAGGATACTCCACCAAATACATCTAATAACACAGTAGAGTGTATATATATGTGTATATGTGTGTGTGTATATATGTTATATATATTATATATATTATATATGTTATATATATGTTATATATAAATATGTGTGTGTATATATATAATCTTAGAGAGTTGAGGTTCACTATTTTGAAATTTTCTGTTTTAGGGAGTACAATTTATAAAAATATTACCTTTTATTTCATAATACATAAGTACTCATCAAAATAACATTTCAACTCAATTTGAGTAGACTGGACATGCCAGGAGTAAAACCTGCCGCATTGATCCAGTCTCTATGTTTTTAACCACTTCTCTTCCCAGTTGCCTATGTCTTTGGGTATACCAATATCCTAGGTTGAACATCAGAGTTTGGGAGTAACTTATATAATGTTCCTAGATTCATAGAACTTAAAATATGTTGAAAGTATTATTTACTCTATTTTTTTTTATTTTTCAGATAAAAATCAATACCAGAAAGGTTAAATGACATTCTTAAAATTTCAGAGCTAAAACAGAACAAATCTAGAATTCAACATTCTATATTTCCTGTGCCAAATTGTTTTCATTGTATAACACCACCTTCCTATTTTTTATTTTTAAGGAATAATTACACTTGGAAACAACAGAAATATTCAATGATGGGGAACAGATTTAATTATAGAGTAACATGTAGCCATGAAAGTCATGTTTAGAAGTGTATTTAACAACATGAAAGATGGTCAGGATAAGTGCAAATACTAGTTATAAAAAATACACACAGTATGAGCTTAAATTTGTAAAATTTAAAGTTATATAAAACCACTCAATATTATCAATTATTATCTTTGGGTGGCAGGATTAAAGGTAATATTTATGTTCTTTGCAGTATTCTGCAAATTTAAATTAGAAAAATAAAAAGATGTAAACCAAACAAAAAAACTGGCTAGGGTAGGTGCTTTATTTTAGTTCATTTATCTTATGTATGCAAGAATATGATTTAGCTAATGATAACCAGTTATGTGACTAGGGATACATTTGCACTCTCAGAGGATCCATTTTCTTATCTGGAAAGTGGAATAAAGATAGTTATCTTACAGATTTTTGATAGTGATTAAGTGAGATCATGCATATAATGCACATTAAGTGCCTACCCAAGTGGAGACACATAGTGGCCATTTAGAAAATGTTAGTTCATTTCACTTTTAGGAGCTCATAAATTTTTAGTAATGAAAATGTCTATAAAATGCTATTTTCATTAAATAGTTACAAAAACCTGATTTTAAAAATCAATTATATTGTTGCCGAAATACCTTACTGAAGAGTGAAGTGGGGTAGCCAGGGAGGAAAGAGACGGTGAGAGAACGGCTAGGGTTTGTGATTCTCATGTAAGAATGTAGGGCAGAGGGAAGAGTGTACCTCTGGGTTTAGTTAAAATGTTTTAAATGACCCACTTCACAGCACCAGAACTTCTTCGATATATTGAGTGCAAATGCATTTTCTGGTTCTACTCAAGACACTGGGAACTTAAACGCCCTGAAAACCATTTCCAGGTCTTTGAGGTAATTTGCCTAAATGCATGAGCCCATATATACAGGTGTCAAGCAACCTTAACTCATTAGGCTAATGATTGTTCTATGTTTGAAAAACAGCACGACCCAGATGTTAGATGATACCTATGTGAGCCAGTAACTCACTTTATTTCAGCAATCTAGCAACTAGGTACCATTATTGCCCTGGCACTCCATAAAAATGTGGTGTTGTCATTGATCAACTAGACTATACTGTTAACCACTATTTCCACACATTTGTCATGCAATGTTTAGAAGCCTTTTGGATCACCAAGGACATGTTGCATTGCACACAGCCTAGATTTAGTGGTAAGACTATTTAAATGTATTTCAATCCCATACGTGAAGATTCTCTAATCAGAACATCTGATTTCGCAGAAGAGTTCTTTCTTTCACAGTATTAGGAAACAAAGAGATGTCTATATAGAAGAACCCTCTGCTTTTTGCTCCCTTTAAAAGTGTCAAGTGTCAAAACACCTACCAAAGCAGCCAAGGAAATGAGAAAGTCAGAATGATGTTAAAAGGAAGGAGCAGAAATGAACAGTTTCACTGGAAGAAATTCATAATGGAAAGTGAGTGAAAGCACCTTTCAACTCCCTCGTTTCACACCTGCATGATATTTCTGTCTCAAAACAGTTTCAAATACTGTGTGGTCCAAAGAATAGGTAATGCATCTGATACAATGCCGTGTCTTCTAACCTGGGTTGTGACTTCCAGTCATGAGGCTGACTGTTAGAAGTCTGGATAAAACAGAACACATTATTTTTCTTATAAAAGTTGCAGCTGCCTCTTGTCATTCATGGAGAAATACTTTCATGTTTCATTAACCTGGTGTCTACTGGGTAAATGTGGTAGCATTTACTGCTTATACAAGTGCTTTTGTCAAGTCAGGACAAGTTATTGCAAAATGTTAACCAAAAACTAAATGGAAAATAAAGTTGACATTTCATTTTCTATAATCTCTACTATGGGTATTGGAGAGCATATTTGAATTGTCACAAATGAAGGCTTTTCAAAATTGGCTAAATGACATTTCAATATATGGCATAATTTTTCTTATCAATAAGCTTGATACCATAAAAAGTAACTCAGAAATGCATGTTTCTCTGTTCTGGCAAGATAGGCAGGCAAGCTCAGGCTCTTGTCGAGAGAAAGCATTGCTGTGGGAAGGTTCTGAGGAAGCAAGGGTTTGCAGCATGGACTTAGTTCCACTTAGGGACAAAGTTCTGCCTGCCACGGTTATGAAGCCAGAAAATAATACTTGGAACAGTGGATTGTTTCTGCCCAAGGGGAAATGCTTTTGTTTTTATCCATTTCTATTTTTCTTCTTCATGCACAGACAGGCACCAGTTTGTGGCTTGCTGATTGTGGAAATAGAGACCAACTACTGTGAGTGACATTCATTTCCCTCATAGATGACCCTGATTTATACTTTTAACTATAGCTTTGCCTCGATGTAGGGAAAGGCCCGGGACTGAATGAAATGCAGCAGAGGCTGCTAGGCCCATGGAATTCTTCAGTCACTTTACTTTGGAGTAAAGATGGAGTCACTACATCTCTGCTGCTCAGACTCACGTATGTGGGTCAGCGGCATTGGCGGCCCCTGTGTGTCAGAAATGCAGAGTCCCAGGCCCCGCTCAGACCTGCAAGTCAGAATCTGTATTTTAACAAGATCCCTTGGAATGTGTATACATTGTAATGTTTAAGATATATTGGTCTAAATAATGGTGCACGGGTCTTACTTTGTGATTCTATTAGATAATTCCCCCACTGGAAGCATTAGCTGAGTAGAACATTAATGACCATGTTCGGCATTGTGCTCTAGAGAAACAGAATCCGGAGGATGTATATAAAGACATCTGTTGGAAAGAACTGGCTCACGTCACTCTGGAGGCTGAGAAATCGTAAGGTCTGCAGCCAGCCAGCCTGAGACTCAGGAGAGACAGTGGTGTGAGTCCAGTCTGAAAAGCAGCAGGCTCGAGACCCAGGAAGGGCTGATGTTTCCGAGAAAGGATAAAGACAGGAAAAGCTCAACAGCCACTCAGGAGAGTGTCTTACTCATGGGAAGGTCACCCTGTTTGTTCCAGTCAGACTTGCAGTTGATTGGGTGAGGCCCACCTATATTAGGGAGAGCAGTCTGCTGTATCTCATCCCCAAACACCTTCACAGACACACACAGAATAACGTTTGACCAAATATCTGGGTATCCAGTCAAGCTGAACATACAATTAAGCATCACAACTGTCATGGTTAAAGTATCCCGAAAGAAACATTGTCCTGGCCAATTCTGGATACTTTTCCTGCACAGTTGGTCCAGGCCCCTGAGAGCACCATAGCTACAACAGAATATTTGCTTAAAAATCTGGAACACACTTCCTTTTTCTATCGTCACCACCCTATCCCAGCAACCTCCCATTGCACGGGTAACAAGGGCACTGCTAGAGAACGCCACGCCCTGAGGGAAAGGTACACGTGAAGCACGTTGTGTCCTTCCCCACTGCTGGCTTCGGTCTTTAGGTGTCTTCTGTTTTGCCTTTTCTGCCCTTATCTGATTCTATCTGGAGACGTTTTGGCGATGGCTGTAATTTTATTATGACTTTATATTCATCATTAACTATGGTAGTACACGTCTCCAGTTGATTTATGTTATTTATAAATAGGTCTATTACTATAAATTAGAGATTATTTATTATGTTCAATAGTCGATCCAATCAAACAACTGGCTGTGTATATGACCGTAAGTGTGAACTTTAGGGGTGGCTGTGTTGTGACTGAAACCTAATCAGGTAACTGTGGTGATCTGATTAGTTGAATTTACTTGTGGTTCCTTTAGCCAACAAGTGATGTACATTCCTACAAATGCAAGCCACAGCAGCCTCTCCTGAAAGGAATTACTATTTTTCAGTTTCTGTATTTTTAAATAATGTTAGTAGTTTAAAAATATGCAACACTATCTAGCTTAACAGACTTTGCTAATTAAATTCCTGTAGGGAAATTTCTTTCCCAGTGAATTTCTGGGAAATGTGTATCGATGTGGTATAGTTTACAAAAATAAAGAGAAATCCTCATGAACAAGAATGTGAAGGTCTGTGTTTTGCCTTTTGTTCGGTTTGGTGTGGCAGAAAGCCTGTTTTCCAGGGCTCGTTTGTCTTGTGGTAGAACCAGAGCTAGTTAATGAAGTCCTTCAGGGGTGGGCTGGAATTTACTTATGGTTCTCCTCAAGACTTTTTTCCCTCATTCCTGATTTGGATGTGAAATCACTCAACCATCTAAAGATGCAACAAAATTCAATAAGTCCTAGGCTCTGGAAAAATGTATTCGAGACTCATCAGTGAGGCCGCCAATTGTGTCCCTTTGAGGGAAATAAAAGGCCTTCTGAATAATCAAAAGATTGGTGCTAAAATGTGAGTTACTTTTCTTATGTCTGCTATAGTGACTATGTATTTTAAAAAAGGGATATATATGTGCTTTTTATTAATCAATCAAGAATTGGCTTATATGAGAAAAATGTCAAAACAATAAAATTAATCTGTAACCCATCAGACATTAAAACACCACTTTCATTGAAAAAAAAAGAAAAGAAACAAATCTGAAATTACAGCAGTCTTGAAATGATATTTCACATGGATATAATATTCAGGGTTTGGCTGAAGTAGATTTAGTCATGAAATCCTTCTCTGTTTTCATGTCTTAATGAATCTGATTTTTCAAGTATTAATATTTTTATGTTATTCTGGTATTCTCTACTACAGTTTTTCAGTAAATCTAAAAAAATCTTTCTTCTGTCTCTAATTTATCTTACAACTTTACATCTTAAGTGGCTAAAACAATTTAATTCAAATGCATCTTCTTACAAAGTTCACTTCTTTAACATATAGTAGTAGCTCTCCTTACCTTACAGAATTTCACTGGCTGGATCTCAGAATATTATATATTTTTCTCTCCTATTTTAAAAAAAAATTTTGTTATGATATCACCTGGGAGACAGCAACAAAAAAAGGAAGCAAGATGTCAGCCTATATATGGGCAGGAGCTATCATAATGTCATTGTGATTTTCTCCTCTTGGTAAAGGCATAGACATTTTCCTGGTTATGTTTAGGATAATACATGCTTTGATTTATAATTGACAATACATCAAAGATAACTTTGTACAGCTTAGCAATACTTGACTGTATGAATATTTATTTATTATTTTTAAAAATATTTTTTCTTTATTGATTTTATAGAGAGAGGAAAGCAGAGAAAGAGAGATAGAAACATCAATGAAAGGGAACATCATTTGGCTGCCTCCTGCATGCCCCCCACTGGGGATCGGGCCCACAACCTAGGCATGTGCCCTGACTGGGAATCGAACTGGCGACCTCTTGGTGCATGGGTCTATGCTCGACCACTGAGCCACACCAGCTGGGCTATTTATTTTTTACTTAAGATAGCTAAGTTAATGATAATATAACTCTGATGCCTCTATTTAGGATTTAAGTAGAAATCAATCATTTTGGTCGTAGAGGATCTTACTTCTAATAACTGATACTTGGTTCTGCTCTAGTATTTGGCATTGAGAGATTACACATCTCTTTGCCCTTGAAATTAGGCCTGCTGAGTAGACTTGCTCTGCTGAGAAAGTCATCACATGTGCACATCCTGGGGGAAGCATTTAACTGTTGATGTGCTACACTGGAGTCTGCTGTTGCTGCTGTTATAAGTTTCCAGATGGGAAAGATGTCATCAATCTGGCAAAGTGAAGATGGCAGGGATCGGAAAGGCCCACCAATAGCCAAAGGACCTAGGATTAGAGTGAATCTTTAAAAATGATCACAGCAGACTAGTCGATGCTTGCAAATGCCCTGAAGAGAAGTTACAGCCTTGGAGAACACAGAATAGGTTAAAGCTGACCTGCTTGGCACAGGTGGGGGATACAAGAGACTAATCCCTGGCCAGGGGACAGAATTATACCTCTTAGACATTGAGATGATGCCTTGAGATGCAACATGAGTGCATTTACTTCCCATGTAAGAACAACAAGAAAAAGCAGACCCAGCAGCTGCCACGTCAATGGGTCAATATCATACCCTTCTTTGACCAGATACTTCAAACTTGAGAGCAAACACCAGCATATTCAAAGTATATTTCTGTGTGATCTAGGGAAAACAACAAAAAAAAGCTAAATATGAACAATTTGTATTAATTTGTACCTATTTTTCCCTGTGGCCACAATGAATCCTAAAGTTCTGGAAATTGAATAGCTTAGTTTGAGCTATCCATGAAAGAGGCTTTGGGGGTATGTAGATACACTTAGTCTTTAAATTCTTTCATTAGTTTGGAAGCAATTCTAGTAATATCCTAACGTTTGGTGGTGGGGGGAATCCTGGCTGAGATATTTGCTATCTTTATATACCTAACTGGATATGTTACTTAATTTCTATAAACTTCTGTTTCCTTTCTTTTTCTTTCTATTTTTGTTTGTTTGTTTAAATATCTCACACTATTGTTATACGTAATGCACAAGAAAACATATACAAAGCCTAATGGAATTTTTGCTCCTCTAGCCTCTTACTGGTCCTTATCCTCCTCCTCTCTTCCTTCCTCTTCTTCTCACTCCTTCTTCCATCCCTCCTCTCTCTTCTGTTTCTCCTTCCTTTCTAGTTCTCCTCCCTCCTCCTTCTCTCTTCCCTTTTCTTCCTTGTTCAAATATAGGATCTTTGGGTCAGGTGAATCTAATCATTTTTTAAATTGGGCATATTGTACACTTTCCCTGATCTTTTTACTTCTTTTTTTCACTTTTCCCCATCAATTTTTGCTAATTCCTTCCTTCAGAAACTGTTAGCTTTTATCGCCATAAAATGTCTTCCAATGAACATATTCCCATGTCAGTGTTAAAGTCTTTTTAAAAACATTTGATTTCAGCCCGCCCGGTGTTGCTCACTGGTTGAGCATCAACCCATGCACCGTAAGGCCTCTGGTTCGATTCCTGGTCAGGGCACATGCCCAGGTTGTGGGCCCAATCCCCAGAGGGGGGCGTGCAGGAGGCAGCCCATCGATGTTCTCTCTCATTGATGTTTCTATCTCTCTCTCCTTCCTTTCTCTCTCTAAAATCAATAAAGAAAAAAATTAAAAAAAAAATCCACTTGATTTCAAATTCCTTAGTTGCAAGGCTGTTGCTTTTTGTTTTTGTTTTTAAAAATAATCAAGTATCACCTTATGTTTTTGTAAACATGATGCAAGATCATTATGAGAATAAAGAATGAGAAAAAAAAATAGAACTCTTCATGACCGAGAACTAATCTTTGTTTTCATTTGTTCTACATTACTTCAGAAATCTTTTAATGAATATATGCCATAAGAAGGACTAATATAAAGACATGCTTTTATTAAATACAACCATGTAATTTTTAATAAAAACATTTTGATTGTATTAGAATATTTCGGAAGGAAAATCACAGTATAATTGCGGAAATTAATTTGTTTTTCTTCACAAGAGATATTATTGCCTAAAGGATTCTGCTGGTGTGAAAACAATGCAATTATGAAAGTCACTCAGAGAATGGAATTCTTTTTTTTAAAAAACTGTATTTCAATTTAACTCTGTATCAATTGACTCCCTTGTATGAAAGGTAGACCTTTACAATTCTCTTCTCTTCTTGACATTTCCCGTCTTATTTGTTTTGTCATTATTTTTACATGCCCCAGCTATACAACAGTAACATTCTAACCTATAACCATAATCTGCATAGTAGTTTCCTAGTATTTCTTTATCGAATTGTATTTGGTGCTCACCAGCATTTCTTGTTCTTTAGTTTGGCTGTATTTATTTTCTAGTAGCTTTTCAAAGAAGAGCTCATGGGTGCTCTGTTCTCTGGGTTCTTTCCTATTTGCTTTATATTTGTACCAGAGCTTTGCTCAGTGTGATGTCATTAGATGATAGTTCCTTTTACTCATATTATTGTAGACATAACCTATTATTATATGTTACAGTAGAAAAGTCTGAGGCCCACCTGTTAATTCATCCCTTGCATATGGCTTGTTTTTTTCTCCCTGGACATATGGAGGATACTTATTTGTCCTTAAAATTCTTAGCCAGAGTGTATCTTGATGTTGAGCATTCCGTGCCAAATTTCCTGAAACCTCATCTATGTCGAAATCCAGTTTTAATTGTTGTTGCTCATTTCAGCAAAACAGTTTTTTGTATTGTATGTTTTTATTTTTCAGTTTCATTTGTTGAATTCTTGACTTTAAGGATACTTATTATCATTAAGTTAGCTTGCACTTGTCTCTCGTGACTAATAACTTCCTTCTATTAATTTAAATTCTTTGTGTTTTTATCTCTTTACTGAAGTTTTCTGAAGCTCTTCATCTGTGATATTAAATTTTCAGACATGTCTATTTATTTGATAACTTTTCAATATATTTATTGTTTTAAAAAAATGAAATACGATACTCAATATCATTCATATTGTTTTAGGTTAATGGTCTCTTATCCCTCCCTCTCTTTAAAAAAATCTCATTCTAAACATGATGCAAGATCATTCTGAGTTCTTATTGATTCAATTCATATTCACAAAAAATTATTCTATAGCACGGTGACTTTTAAAAATTAGTCAAGGGGATAGTGTTTTCTTCTGGTTTAGGTTTTTACCATGCAAGAGAGTTTCCTTTTCTTTTTTACTGTCACACCTTCGCCTAGTTGCCATGTGAATTCTGTCACCTTGTTTATGCTTGGATGGTGCTGTCCCAGTCTCTTGTTCAGTCTTACGTAGTGTCTCACTGTATTTGAGAACTGTGTCTTTTCTCCTTCAACAATAGTTCGAAGACTGAGCCTTTTATATGCTTTCTATATTTCTGTGATGGGGGAAATTGTCAAGGGGAGGAGAGAATCTCAGCTGCGGAGGTACACAGATTTATTTGGGCTACACTCTTCTGAAAGTTTATCAAACGTATTGTATAATGTTTCAGTCCATCTGGTTGAGAAGGTAGAATTTACATTTCCACGGGGGAACACTTAGACTTCAGCCCATTGTTCCAAGTCAGTGTGCAGTCCTAGAGGCTTTATTTCGATGTCAGCCCTGTTGTTCCTTTTCCTTATTTGTCTGTTTTCTCCAGCAAGTGTTTCCAATACTTCTCAGTTAGAGTTGGAACAAAGACGCTAGTCACTCAGTTTGCCTGTCTTTGTGTTTGAGAGTATGACTGAGAGGGCCTAGGAATTTTGCCACACTGTGTTGTACGGTGCCTCTTCCCTGTGTTCAAAATAGTATCTCTCTACTTTGACTATGAGTTTTCTCTCTTTGGTTGCTGCTAGGTAATGGTTTTTGTTTGTTTGTTTTTTTAGTTATTCTTTTTCCTTTGTTTGCTATTTTGTTAGTTATGAGACAGGGAAATAGGAAAATTGCTTATTCAGGTTTATTCTGCTATTTTAACATAGATTTGCCATCACTTTTCCTCTTTTGGTCTAATGCCTCATTAATAAAACGTGGGTGATAACAATAATAATAACTTCATTGGGTAGTTATGTAGGGTATATAGTAAAGAACCTCTATGAAAATGACAGGTCTACAAGAAACATTCACTACTCATAGTTTAGTTCGAATGTTTTTCAATGACATTAGAACCATACTAAAATTATATTGATATGTGATTTTAGAAGCATTTAAAATGGAATTTTAAATAATTTTGTTACATTATGGTATTTTTGTATGTTTATTATAAAAAGAAGATAAAACTGTAAAATAGAACAATGGCAATTAACCAAAATCCAGAGTTCTATTATTAAAGAATATTGAAAGTTGCTTCATACAAGCTTTTATTCGTTATGGGAAATTCCACTTTCTGGATTTAGCTTCTTTTCCTTTGCCTCACCTTCCTTAAATAAATAATGCAAAGCCGCAGAGTTTGCATGAGCTTGAAAGTCTCTGCTGATCTGGAAAACAAGTCTGTCAGGTCTATTTTCTGTGAGAAATATCAAGTTGGCAGTAGAGGGAAGTGGAAATCATCAAGGTTTTGTCCAGTGTCACATCCCCTGGCTGAAATATTGAAGAAAGAATTTTTTTAGGCTTCTGTATTTGCAGGCCTGTGTAGGAGTGACAGGAGGGTGGGCAGGCCTCAGAGAATGGCCCTAGGGTCTGCCTGCCGGTTCTGACCTGACCAAAAGTTGACTTGCTCTGACACCCAGAACCATGGAAGTTTATCATGCTGCTTCGCATTAGCCTTGATATATACAAGAGTGCTGACGTTTTACAAATAATACAATTAAAATGATAGCTGTTGTCTACTGGGCAGTTGTCATGGGACCACAGCTGGGAAATTTACATCTGTTTTCTCATGCAATCCCAACAACAACACTGCAAGGACAGTGTTACTCCTCACTGCAGCCAGGAGGAAAACGATCCCAGAACGGTCACATAACTTATCACTGTCAAGTGTCTCAGCTCCTAAGTGTCCCTCAGCTACAAACGGCTAGCATGACTGACTGTATGGCCTGGTATCTCAGATTATAAAGTTCTCATTTTCCATTGTTGTATATTGCTTCCTAGAAATCTCAATTAACAAGAAGCTATTTTCTTCATTATGTACTTTAACAGCTTTATTGAGATTTAATTTACATACCGAGGTTTCACCCATTTAAAATGTATAACTCAATGGTTTTTAGTATATTTACAGAGTTGGTCAACCATTACTATCATCTAATTTTAGGATATTTCTATCACACCAAAAAGGAAACTTAGATAATAAAGATGCAAAATGTATAAACAAAAGCAAAAAAAAAAAAATTCAAAGGATAAATGTTATCGCATACTCAATATACATTCAGCTGCAGTTATATCTTCTATCATAGAATCTCTGATATTTGAAATAATAACCCCAGTGAAGTGTTATTCAATAAGGTTTATGGTTTGGCTCTTAACCTCATCTTTCCCAATTTAACTTCTGGCTTCCTCCCCTCTCTGCTCCAGCCATGTACTCTGATAATATCTGGTCACCTAACATTTTCCCCACATACCCAACACTTCTGCTGCTCCTTTCCTGGAGGTTGCAATCCTCCAGGAATCCTCTTCCCAAGAATCTTTCTCTGTTCCCTGTTTCCTTTTCACCAGCCTTCCCCAGTATAGCTATCAAATGAAAAAGCATTGGGATTTATGTGTCTGACCACAAAGTGGGTAGATTGTCTTAGCCTTACTCAGAGCAATAAATCTGCCAGACTACCTGGCTTGAATTAAGATTAATTCTGTGCCTACTAAGATCTGAATTGCCTGCTAAGATGTGGACCAAAGCAGAAAATTTGGAACAGATGTTCCAAACTGAAATCACTTGCAAAGAAGCCACTAGGGGATTTGGTACTACCGATGGCTTCTCTTCTCATTGATCCACACACTGGCCTCCCTTTGAATTTGAGCCTGTCTGTGTTTCTCTGCCCAAGAACTGCATAAACCTTCTGCTGTTCTAACACTCTTAGAAGGTAAACGTTGTTATATTTACATGCCAATCCTGTAGCAGGCTCTGGAGCTGGGTGCCTGCTGCCAGCTCAGTCCTATGGGATTGAGCACCAGGCTCTGCCCTGTGGATGTGCTAAGTAACACAAGTCTGAGGATCAGACAGGTCCTTTCATTAACACATTAAAGAAATATGACCGGATACGCTTCTAAAGAGAAGCGCAGTTGTTAAGGCTGGACACAGATCAGACTGTGTGCCTAACAGTTTATAGGATTTACTCATTCAATCCTTACAACTGCCTGACTTTTAGGTACTCGTTATATCTAACAGATGAGAAATTGAAACCTGGTAAGTGACAGAACTAGGTGAGTCCCCAGGCCTGTTGGATACCACTAGTAGTACTCTTAATCAGTTCAATATGGTACAAAAATTGAGTCTTTATATCTATACATAAAAATGTGTGTGTGTGTGTATATATGTATGTATTTCCAGCTTTTGTTCCTATTGTCTGATATAGAGAAAGAGGCTGTATTTTGAGTATTACTTACAATATTGACTCAAAGCATGAAGACATTAATTTTAGAATGCTTTATATTAATTTAACAAAAATTAATGTTTCAATACATTTTTAAATAGGACTATTCTATGAAGTAGATTTACAGTTGACAACAAAGGGCCAGGTGATGTTTTGCCTCTCTGTGAGTACTTCAGTCTAACTTATTATCTAATTATGTTAGTCATACTAAAGTATCTACATAACCCAATGAAACATATATGACTCTCTTTGTGGAGACTGTAAAACCCTTGGTAACTGCATTTAATTTTATTTAATGTGCAACTTAATGTCTTTTCTAATATATTAAATATCTTTTCCTAGTTGGAGAATATGATGTGCTTTCATATGAGTTTATACAGAATTTCTAAATCTGTCTGTAGTGTGCAGAGACTAATATGTATTTGCATTTATATGTATATAAAATGAATTTGAAATTTAAAAATTATCTCAATGTCTATGGTTGATCACCTCTTACTTTTCAGTTATTTTATTTTTCTCCTAAGAGTTTAAGTAGATTTTAGGTATATCTGTTCATTTTCTTTTTCATTAGAATTAGTAAGTGGCCAAACTACCATTGTTAGATACGGTTCTTTTGTGGTAGATGATCTTGGTGAAAATATTTCCTTATGTCCTGAACCCACAATCTTGAAATTTTAGATTTGTATAAATTTAAAAATATATTATTACTCTCAAAATTAACTTTCCAGAGATAATTTTTTGTTTTTATGTTATAAGTGTACTTTATATTATTAAATGAGCTACTTATGAACAATAATTGTGTTATATTCACAATTACAATCCCAGAACTCAAGATCCTGGCACATAGTAGGCACCTAGAGATGTTTTTTGAATGAATGAATAAATTAATGAATAAGTGAATGAAGAGTATATTAGGTAACTGGCAGGTGCCTATGACTTTACAACTGTAAGCAGTGATTTCATGCGTAACAGAAAGATTTCTTCATATGTAAGAAGAATGCTAAAGGATATCATTGCCCCTATATCCCAAACTGTTTTTCTCTAGTTGAATGGGAGTGAGACTGTAATGGGAAGAAGTATTTTTGAGCTAATATCCTTGGTAAATAGATAATAATTCTGTACAGATTATAATAATACATTGAGAAGAAAGTATGGGTGATTTTCCTCTTGTCCTCTTTCTATCAAAATTTGGATTCCTTTGTCCTCCTCTTATGAAGTTTGTTTTCATGGCCATATGGACCAACATAAACATGGAAACTCCTACATTCACCTTGTGTTTTAGAAGCTTTCTTGAAACTATCATAGTTCCTTTATGGATTCTGGAAAACTGATGCCTTTCAGAGGTCATATTATGCAAGTTCACACACCTACATGTGACTTGAGCCAGAGTGATGGCAATGTTAGTGGCAAAAAGTCGATATATTGGTGGTATATTTTGGAGTAGACTTGGTAGGGCTTGGCCAACTAGATTGTACAAAAGAAAAAGTGAGAAGAATCCGGACAAGTTTCAGGTGTGAGCAACTGTGTAGATGGTGATGCTTTTTCTGAAACAGAGAGCATGGGAGGTTTTCTTGTAAGATAAAATGAAATACAGTATAAAAAGCCTGGTTCTACTTCAATCTAATGAGGGAGGTGACAGAAAATGGATTAACCCTCCCACCTGAAACAACTAAGAAAACAACAAAGTATGTAAAGCAATAACTCTCAAAACATTTATTATCAGTCAAGAAAGACATTGATCCATCCTTGAGAGATTGGAAACAAATGAGGTGAGCCCTATGCTTTCCCAAGATAACTGTCTGGAGAGTTTCCAGGTTTCTGCACAGGGAGGGGACACCCAGAAAGAACTCTGATCTTTCTAATTGGAGAGGCAGAGCTAGGAATCTGAGGAAGCTAAGAGTGCTATAGATTGTAAGGTTGAGTACATTAGAGAAAAGAGCCACAGAGAAAAACTCTAGAGATATGTGGAAAAACCCATGGGGAATTGCCTCCAAACATATAGGTGCAAAAATTCTTAACACAGTTTTAGCAAACAGCATCCAACAATATAAAAGCCAAATGGATTTTATCCCAGGATCATAATAGTGTTTTTACATTCACAAATCAATGAATGTAATCTACCATGTTAAGAGATTAAAAATGAAAATTCATATGATCATCTCAATAGATGTAAAAAGAAATATTTGGCATCGACATTCATTGCTAATAAAATCTCTTAGTAAACATGTTATAAAGAAAAACTTCCTTAACATGAAAGGCTTCTAAGACAAATGTAACTAATAGCATACTAAATGATTCCCTCTAAGATCAAGAACAAGGTCATGATGTCTGCTTCTATTTTTTTTCAGTATTTTTTTGACCTTTGAACAATGTAGAGGTTAGGGGTGCCAACCGCCGCTCAGTAGAAAATTCATGTACAACTTTTGACTCCCCCCAAACTTAACTATAGTAGTCCCTCCATGTCCATGGTGAATTGTTTCCAGGACCCCCAAAGTCCAAATCCAGATATGCTCAAGTCCTTATACAAAATGACATAGAACAATGCATACAGTTGGCCCGCCAACACCATTTTTAATTCATGGTGTCTTGAATCCATGGATGTAAAACCTAGGGATGCAGAGTGCCAACTGTATATTTATTGAATAAAAACCTGCATGTATGTGGGCCCTCACTGTGCAAGCCCATATTATTCAAGTTTCAACTGTAGTATCAATTAAAAAATATTTCCTGATTATTTGTTATAAGTATATAAAAATAACTTGATTTTTAAATATCAAAATGTATCTAGTGATGGCCTTGTTACATTTACTTATCAGTCATAGTTGTGACTGAGCCTGATAGGCAGCCAGAAGGTGGAGGCAGGTAGAGGTGGACCTTGAGTACCTTGGGACTTTTGCTGACCTGCCCCCAGGCACACTGCTGACAAAAGCTAGCCTTGGTGTGCAGCTCGGTCCTTCCAATGCACACCCAGTTCCAGCAGAGGCAGCCACAAATTATGGCTTTGTAGCTTCAAACAGGTTGCCCAGTAACAGGTAGCATCTGATATTGGCCTGTACCAGAAATAAAGAATACACTAAGGGATTAAACAATATGTTGGATGAGGCACAGGATCAAATGAGCAACTTGGAAGCAAGCTAGGAGAAAACATCCAATCAGAGAAGCCCAAAGAAAAAAGAATTAAAAAAGGAGGATAGTTTAAGGGACCTCGGGACAATATGAAGCATAACAACATCCACATAATAGGGGTACCAGAAGGAGAAAAGGGAGAGCAAGGGATAGAGAAACTATTTGAAGAAGAAAAAAATAAAACTGACTGAAATCTTCACTAACCTGGTGAAAGAAAAAGGCACACAAGTCCAGACAGTGCAGTCCCAAACAAGATGGACCCAAAGAGGCCCCCACAAAGACACATCATAATTAAAATGCCAGAGGTTAAAGACAAAGTGAGAATCTTAAAAGCTGCAAGAGAAAAGAAGTTATTTATCTACAAGGGAACGCTGATAAGACTGTCAGCCGATTTCTCAATAGAAAGATTTCAAGCCAGAAGGGATTGGAATGAAATATTCAAAGAGATGAAAAGCAAGGACCTACAACCAACACTACTTTACTCAGCAAGGCTATCATTTAAAATTGAAGGAGAAATAAAGAGCTTCCCAGACAAGAAAAAGCTAAAGTAGTTTGCTACCACCAGACCAGTATTATAAGAAATGTTAAAGGGTCTTCTTTGAGAAGAAGAAAAAAAGAAAAACATATTTATAAAGAATAAAATGTCAATAAAATGTACCTATCAGTAATCACTTTAAATGTAAATGACTTAAATTCTTCAATCAAAAGATGTAAGGTAGCTGAATGAATAAGAAAACAAGACCCATGTATATGCTGTCTACAAGAGACCCACTTCTGAACAAAAGAAACACAGAGTAAGTAAAGGGATAGAAAAAGATACTTCATGATAATGGAAATTTAAAAAAATTAAGTTTGAATAACAATTCTTATATCTAACAAAATAAGGCTATAGTCCTGGCCAGTTTGACTCAGCTGTTGGAGCATTGGCCCATGAACAGAAGGGTCATGGATTTGATTCCTGGTCAAGGGCATGTACCTGGGTTGCAGGTTTGATCTCCAGCCCCTGTTGGGATCATGCAGAAGGCAGCCAATCAATATGTCTCTCACACATTGATGTTTATCTCTCTCTCTTGCTCCCTCCCTTCCACTCTATCTAAAAAAAAATCAATGGATAAATATCCTTAGGTAAGGATTAAAAACAACAACAAAAACCAAAAATAAAGGCTATAGTAAGAGACAAAGAAGGATGTTATGTAACAATAAAAGGAACAATCCAACAAGAGGAGATGACCCTTGTAAACCTCTATGCATCCAACATAGGAGCAAGTAAATAAAAAGCTAATCTTGATGGACATAAAGGGAGAGATGAGCAGTAATAGAGCCATAGTAGGAGATTTTTTTTTTTTAATCCTCACCCGAGGACATTTTTTCATTTTTTGTTCAGATAGAGTGGGAGGGAGAGAGAGGAAGACAGACAGAGAGAAACATCGATGTGAAAGGGACACATCGAGTGGCTGCCACCTGCACGACCAACCAGGGCCGGGACAAACTGCAACCGAGGTACATGCCCTAGCGGGAACCGAACCTGGGTCTCTCTGGACCGCAGGCCGACGCTCTAACCGCTGAGCCAAACCGGCCAGGGCAGTAGGAGATTTTAAACCCCCATTGACATTAATGGATAAATCTTTCAGACAGAAAATAAAAAAGGAAACAGCAGCTTTAAATGGCACAGTTGATCAGATGGATTTAATTGATATCTTAGAGCATTTCATCCCAAAGCAGCAGAACATACATTTTTTTCAAGTATACATAGAACATCTTCTAGGATAAACATAGGACACAAAACCAGTAAATTTACAAAGATTGAAATTATATCAAACTTCTTCTCTGACCATAATGGTATGAAACTAGAAATCAATCAGAAGAAAAAAACTGAAAACACACTAAGACATGAAGACTAAATGACATGTTACTAAACAATGAATGAGCTAACAATGAGATCAAGGAAGAAATCAAAACATACCTTGAAACAAATGAAAATGAGAACACAACAACTCAAAATATATGGGACAGAGCAAAAGTAGTCCTAAGAGAGAAATTCATAGCAGTACAGGCCTACCTCAAGAAATAAGAAAAATCTCAAATAAACAATCTAACTTTACACTTAAAAAAACTAGAAGAAGAACAACAAACAAAGCCCAAAGTAAGTAGGAGAAAGGAAATAATAAATATCAGAGCAGAAATAAACAAAATAGAGTCTAAAAAACAATACAAAAGATTAATGAAGTCAAGAGCTCATTCTTTGAAAAGGAGAAACAAGATTGACATACCTTTAACCAGACTCATTAAGAAAAAAGAGAGAAAATTCAAATAAATAAAATCAGAAATGAAAGACGAGCAGTAACAGCTGACACCAAAGAAATACAAAGGATTGTAAGAAAATATTATGAGCAATTATATGCCAGCAATTTGGATAATTTGGAAGAAATAGATAAATTTCTAGAAACATACAGTGTTCCAAAAGTTAATCAGGATGAATCAGAAAATCTGAATAGACTGATTACAACTAATGAAATTGAAGCAATAATAACAAAACTCCAAACAAACAATAGTTTTGGATCTGATGGCTTCACAGGTAAATTCTAACATTCAAAGAAGAACTAACACCTGTCATTCTCAAACTATTCCAAAAAATTCAAGAAGCGTGAAGAATCCCAAGCTCATTTTATGAAGTCAGCATTATCTTAATTCCAAAACAAGAGAAAGACACTACAAAGAAATAAAATTATGGGTCAATATCCCTAATGAACACAGATGTGAAAATCCTCAACAAAATATTACAAAATTGGATCCAGCAATACATTAAAAAGATCATGCACCATGATCAAGTGGGTTTATTACAGGAATGCTAGGTTGGTTCAATATCTATAAATCAATAAATATGAAAAACCACATAAACAAAATGAAGGATAAAAATCACATGATCATATCAATAGATGCAGAAAAAGCATTTGATAAAATCCAGCACTCATTTATGATAAAAACTTTCAGCAAAGTGGGAACAGAGGGAACATACCTCAATGTAATAAAAGCCAGATATGACAAACCATCTGCCAACATCATACTCAATGGGCAAAACTAAAAGTGTTTCCCTTAAGATTGGGAATAAGACAGGGATGTTTGCTTTCTCCACTCTTATTCAACATAGTACTGGTAGTAGTAGCCACAGCAATCAGACAAGAAGAAAAAATAAGGCATCCAAATTAGATAAAGTAGCCCTGGATAGTTTGGCTGAGCAGTTAGAATGTTGGCCCATAGACCGAAGGGTTGTGGGTTTGATTCTGGTCAAAAGCATATACCTGGGTTGCAGGTTTGATCCCTGGCCCCAGTTGGGGTTGTGTGGGAGGCAACCATTCAATGTATTTATCTCACATCAATGTTTCTCTCTCTCTCCTCCTCACTTCCACTTTTTCTAAAAAAAAAAAAAAATCAATGGGAAAAGAAGTAAAACTATCATTATTTGCAAATGATATGACACTGTATATAGAGAACCCTAAAGATTCTGCCATAAAACTATTAGAACTGATAAATAAATTCAGTAAAGTAGCAGGATATAGAATACATTTTTAGAAATCAGTTGCATTTGTATACAACAATAATGAGCTATCAGGAAGGAAAACTAAGAAAAAAATCCCATTTATAATTGCATCAAAAAATGAAATACCTAGGAACAAATTTAACCAAGGATGTAAAAGAACTGTACTTGGAAAATTATAAGACACTGGAGAAAGAAACTGAAGAAAATACAGATAAGTGGAAGCATATGCCATGTTCATGCATAGAAGGAATTAGTGTCATTAAAATGTCCATACTACCTAAAGCAATCTATAGGTTCAATGCAATTTCTATCAAGATACCAATAGCGTATTTCACAGAACTATAATAAGTATTTAAAAAATATATGTGGAACCCTGGTCAGTTTGGCTCAGCAGTTAGAGTGTCAGCCCATGGACCAATGAGTTGCAAGTTCAATTCCAGTCAAGGGCACCTACCTTGGTTGTGGTTCATCCCTGGCCCTGGTTGGGGTCGTGCGGGAGGCAACCAATTGATGTGTCTCTCTCACATCAATGTTTCTCTCTCTCTCCTTCTTTCCCTCCCTCCCATTCTAGCTGAAGATAAATGGAAAAATATCCTTGGGTGAGGATTAAAAAAATATATGTATATATGGAATCACAAAAGATCCAAAATGGCCATTGCAATCTTAGAAAGAAGAACAAAGTTGGATAAATAATGCTATCTGATATCAAACTATACTACAAAGTCATAGTAATCAAAACAGCATGGTACTGGCATAAAAAAAGACATCTGGATTAATGGAACAGACTAGAGAGCCCAGAAGTAAACCCATGCTTTTATGGTCAATTAATATTTGACAAAGTAGGCAAGAACATACAATGAGGTAAAGACAGTCTATTCAATAAATGGTGTTGGAAAAATTGGACAGATATATGTAAAACAATAAAACTAGACCATCTTCTTACACCATACACAAGAAGAAACTCAAAGAGTAATCAAGACTTAAATGTTAGATTCGAAACCATACAAATCCTAGAAGGAAACATAGGCAGTAAAATCTCAGATGTTTCTTGCAACAACATTTTTTCTAATATATCTCTTTGGGCAAGGGAAACAAAAGAAAAAATAAACAAATGGAACTATATCAAACAAATGTTTTTGCACAGCAAAGGAAACCACTGACAAAATGAAATTAAAACACACTGAATGGGTGAACATGTTTGTCAATGTTGCATGTGATAAGGGGTTAATATCCAAAATTTATAAAGAACTTATAAACTCAACACCAAAAAATCAAGCAATCTAGTTAAAAAATGGGCAAAGGATCTGAATAGACACCTCTGCAAAGCAGATATACAGATGACCAATAGACCCATGAAAAGATGCTCAACGTCACTAATCATCAGAGAAATGCGTATTAGGACCACAATGAGATGACACCTCACAGCTGTCCAAACAGCTATCATTAATAAATGTACAAACAAGTTTTGGAGAGGATGTAGAGAAAAGGGAACCCTCGTACTGTTGGTGGGAATGCAGACTGGTGCAGCCACTGTGGAAAGCAGTATGGAGTTGCCTCAAAAGATTAAAAATGGAACTGCCTTATGACCCAGCGATTCCACTTCTGGGAATATATCCAAAGAAACCCAAAACACTAATTTGAAAGAATATATGCACCCCTAACTTCATTACAGTGTTATTTGCAATAGCCAAGATTTGGAAGCAGCCCAAGTGCCCATCACGAGATGAGTGGATAAAAAAGCTGTGGTACATTTTCACTGTGGAATACTACTTGGCCTCAAAAAAGAAGGAAATCTTACCTTTTGTGATAGCACTGATGGACCTGGAGAGTATTATGCTAAGTGAAATAAGCCAATCAGAGAAAGACAGATATAATTTCACTTATATATGGAATCTAATGAACAAAATAAACTAACAAACAAAATAGAAACAGGCTTCTAGATACATAGAACAGACTGGCAGCTGACAGAGGGGAGCGGCGCTAGGGGGCTCGGTGAAAAAGGTGAAGGTATTGATCAAAAAATAAAATAAAACCTCATAGACACAAACAAGAATATGGTGATTACCAGAGGAATGGGGTTGGAGGAGGTAGAAGAGGGTATGGGGGGATAAATGGTGACGGAAGGAGATTTGACTTGGGGTGGTAAACACACTATACAATATACAGATGATGTATTATAGAATTGTACACCTAAAACCTTTATGATTTTATTAACCAATGTGACCCCAATAAATTCAATAAAAGATTAATCAGATTTTCTATTTCTCCTTGTGATAGATTTGATAAGTTGTGTTTTCTAAGAGATTTGTCGATTTAACCTCAATATCATAATTTTTGGTATAAAGCTATTAAATATATTTTATTATTTTAATTTTTGTAGAATTTGTAATAGTGTGTTCTCTTTCATTCTTGATATTAGTAATTTGTGTTCTTTTTATTTTTCCTTCATCAGTTTGCTAAGAATTTATTTTCATTCATTTTTAGCAACCAACTCTTAAATTTGTTAATTTTCTCCATTGTATGTTTATTTTTTGTTTCATTCATTTATGCTCTTTTAAAAAATATTTTCTAGCTTCTTGAGGTTGAAGCTTAGATCATTTATTTTCAGGCTTCTCTTTAAAATTTATATAGTTAAGGTTACATAAGCACTACATTCTATATACATAAATATGTCATTCTTTCAAAATATTTTCTAATTATCAATTTAAATGTCTTCCTTGGCCCAAATGCTATTTATATATTTTTTTCATTTAAATGATCTAGTTTTCTTTTTGTTATTTATTTCTGATCAATTCCATTGTGGTGAGAAAGCATATTTTGTATATATTCTCTTCTGCTTATCCTATCAATTACAGAGAGAAGACTATGCTTCTCCTGTGGCAAAATTTTTCAGGGATCTTAATAGACAACCAGGGTTGTAATCAATTCCCCTTCTTCTTGGTGAACTTTGAACTACAACATCTATTGTCTAAGAACTACAAAATTACAGAAATGTCTGTTTATTTTTATAGCCCCTCAGTAGCTGCTTTCCACTCGGTTCTGACATTTCGCAGAGTGTGTGCACAGCTAGAAACTGGCAGGTACCTGGGGGGAACTCATGCAGAATCTTGGCCTTATTTCTCTGAGGCTTCCTTCCTCAGGAACTCAGCTCTCCATATTTTGGGTGCCTCGATTGCTCTTTAATTTGTTCAAACCACAATTTTAATCAACCCAACTTTAGTGTTGTTTTCAATCAAAGGGTAAGTCTGATACCAGTTCTGCGCCATAGTTGCTGTACCTTATTTATTTCAACTAGGAAGACTTCTTGATAGCAGATGGAATACTGTCTTAAAAATCTCCTTCAGTCTAGTACATTGGTAAGCGTATTACATATCTTATATTTTATCGATGTGTAGAAAGGTATATGATTCCTTTGCTTTTACTCTCAATCATTAAAACTCCAATGCTACAAGGATAACAGAATGGAAAAAATAATAATGTTTTGTAATTGGGAAGAGTTGGATGTTTAATACAAGTTTTATATTATAAAGTATGTAATTCGGCCAAGTTATTTAACATTACATTGCACAAAAAGATGATATTATTTTGTCACGTTTGCATGAAAATTGAGTGACATAATGCATAGTAAGTGCTCTTAAATATTCAGTTGAAGTTTTTTGACTCTGCTCTTGGCCTAGTAACAGTTTGACTGCAATGGCCAAGTCAGCATTTATTTTTTTTCTGAATAAGAACAAGAATAACAATCTTAGGTATTTGTACAAAGTTTTGATTTAGTGTTAGCAGTGACAGAAATAACAGGGAAGCTGGGACTTCTATGGAAACTTCAATGCTGCTTCGGTTTCACTGGTGAACTTCAGGCAATCAGGAATAAACCTGAAAGTACCACCCAGCAGAAAAGGAGTAGTTTCCTACTTGCCTGAGTTAGCAAGGAATTTAGCCTTGTGAGAAACAGAACTCAAGTTCAAAAACTAACTTCAGCCTGTGCACAGTGTCATTTCCTCTCCTTGAATCAAACTGCTTTATGCCAAAAAGGAGAAATGCTCAGGAGAACTGCCCCTGCAGAGCTGAGCTGAGCTTCTCTTGATCCAGCAAGGAAACATTATAACCTCAGAAAGACTAAAGACTGGATGGAGAGTCACAGAGACCTGAGCACAGGGCAAAACTGTCATCTAAATAGACACAGTTCCTTCCCCTCAGCCTATGAAGGTAGCAGAGAGGTGTTTCAGCTGGGAGGAGAAGGCTTACTATTCATCTTATCTCTGGAATCACGTTTATTCCCTTTACATCATTAACCTCTCTCTCCATACTGACACTTTTGAAAACATGCATCCCCTGAGCTATTAAAAAAAGAATCTTCAGGGATCTAAAATGGTTTTGTTCCCGTGAAAATAATCTTAGGAATTATGTAAATGTAGCACTTGAAAAGAGTTAAAATCATGTATATGAGAAGTAAGGTATTGTGGATGCATTTATATCTCCCCTTTTGTGGATTATAGTTAAATTTGAGGCATGAATAGAAAAAATGTAAATAAGCCTATTCTATACCAAGTAAGGAGATAAAATGTTCACTACCATAGTCAAGATCCTCTCAATTTAGTTTAATGCAGGGAGTATTAAAGTTTAATTGAAATGTTGATACTGAAACTTTCCCGAATATAAAAGAAATAGTATTAGCAAAAATGAGGTGAAAAACAACTATTGCCTGGGAAATGTCATTTACTCTTCATGATCCCCAATAGCAGATTAAAGTCTAAGTTGAGTTTAATTTTCTTCTACTCATAAATCGAAATGACCCAAACAACCTGAGATATTCAAAGCAGACTTTGAAATAATATAGTCAATTGTCTCTCTGTTCTTCTGAAAGAAGCAGGGGGGTGAGGGGGCGGGGGGACTTATAGCCTGGTTTTGCTACTTTCGATTTTTCTAGTTTCTGAAATGAAAATTGTATTTTCTGGTGTTCTTGGAGCTAATACCTCATGACAAGGGGAGCCATGAATGAAAGATCTGCATTTATTTTTTTGTGTCCATAGAAAAATCTTAAATTTCTTTGCACTGTCCCGTCCCTGGAATATCGTTCATTCCTCAAAAAATTCATCAAGCAGTAAATCTTGGACGCGTGCACCTGTTAGTGATTAAAATGCCAAAAACTATTGAAAATACACTATTAACAAAGAATTTTAGTGTGGTCCTTGCTTCTGGAATACAATCCATAGGAGTTTTGGGAAAATGGGGACTAAACACAATGGTTCTTGGTTATTTGGTTTATTTGTTCCTCTGTGTGCTCAGGTGCCATAACGTGTTTGCTGAATCTTCAGTTTAGGAAAGATAATGGCCTGTATTGTATAATTATGAAATATTTCACCTATAGAGAAAAGTAAACAAATAATATAATGAAAATATAAGGACCCTTTATAAACTGTAAAACCATATCAGTTTGCCAAATTTATTTTAGTATTTGTTTTACACTTTTAAAGAGTATGATAGTACACATATAATTTAAACCTTTTATGTGCTCATTTCTGAACCTTTTTCCTTTCCTTCCTCTATTCTAAATAAGTACTATTCTAAATATGGTATTTTTATTTCTATATAAGTTTATGCTGACATATAAATATATTTATATCATACATATATATGAAATTATATATATGTGTGTGTGTATGTGTATGTATATATATACACATATACATATATATACATATATATATATATACATATATATATATATACATATATATATATATATGTATATATATCTCTCACCCAAGGATATTGTTCCATTGATTTTTAGATAGAATGGAAGGGAGGGAGGGAGAAACATCAGTGTGAGAGAGACACATCGATTGGTTGCCTCCCACACGACCCCAAACCCAGGTACATGCCCTTGACTGTGAATCAAACCCACGACTGGTGTGCGGATGCTCTAACCACTGAGCAAAACTGGCCAGGGCATAGATATATATTTTTATATAATATACATGCAATATGTGTGTGTGTGTAAATAATATGTATGTATACATATGTGCATGTTTTTAACCTTATTAAGAATGATTCAAACTGTAAGTAATCTTTATCAACTTCTAGTTCATTCATTTGAGCTACTCTATATCATCTCCTAGTGTGAACAAATCAGTTTGTTTATTTATCAATTCTTTTAATATTAGATTTTTAAATTGACTTCAATTATTTTGTAAATGTGTAAATGTTGCAATAAACATTCTTGTGAATGATTCATTGAGTACACATGGAAAATTTTCTCTAGGACATGTGTCTAGGATTGGGACTAGTGGAATGAAGGGCATGTAAACCTTCAACTTTACTTTTCACTGGTAGTGGTAGTAATTTACATTCCCACCAGCAGTAAATTAAAGTCTCGGTTCCTCTACATCCTTGTCAACATGTATTGTATAACATATTGTGCATTGATTGGACAGGTCATAAAATTCAATCAAAACAGCTCTAGAAATGTTATAAATTGCTTCCTCACAGTCCCAAGGAATGTTTACTTATTATTGAGGAAATTTAGCGGAGAAAATCTTTTAAATTTCGAGCATTCTGCAAAGATTTGGGCAGTCTGTACAGCTCCCCAAATAAATAAAAATTAGGGGTTATCTCTTCTTCCTTCCTCATTCCCTCACCTGTCATCCTATGGGACACAGGAACCAACAGAAGAGGCTCTTTTGAAGCATTAATCATCATCTGTGTTTCTGCATCTCCATTTGCAAAATTAAAAATATGTTGAATTTGTTTCTACATGGGAAAAATGTCATGGATCTCATAACAGGTCCTATTTCATTATGTGTAAATGAAGTGGTTGAACTAGTCTAGTGATTTTGGAGCTTCAACTTCTATTATTCTATGTCTTTAGAGTCAGTCATTTTGCATATATAAACAAATCTCTGGAACTAGTAGTTTTATACACAATAATTTGTTATAACAAAATTAATGAGTTTGTTTTGCTTATAGAGACATTAGTCTTACCTAAAATATTCAAAGCTTTTTTTCTTTTTCTTTTGTGTGTGTGTGTGTGTGAAATTTCCAAGGAATTACATATCTTACCAAATTCTGCACATATTATTTTTTAAGGTAATAAATAATCATAGGGATTCTCCAACATGTCCTGCAAAAGCTCCCCTGTGGCAATGAGCCAGTGCCCGAAGTGTGGAGCTTGTTTAGAAGGGACAGCTCCTTGGAGTTTCACCTTAACTGTTCAGTAAGCCACAAATCCTCCACAGAACTCTAAGACACTTGCTCCTATGTCCCCAAGCGGGTGGGGTGATTTGTTTTTCACTGAGTTCATATTGCTTGGACCCACATCACACAATTCCAAACCAAGACTAATCCCACAACACACTTTCACAAGAACCACATTACTGGCAGCCTGTCATCTCTCAATAGACACAGTTGAGCATGAAAATGTTATAGGAATTTCCTTCAAACTAAAAAAAAAAAAAAAAAAAAAAAAAAAAAAAAAAAAAAGCTTCATTGCCAAATTAAATTAATTTTATATCATTTTTTGTCTTCATAAACAAAGTCCACCAATTAATTTTTCTCCCAGTACTTTTCTGATGGTAGCCGAAATATAATAAAGGCAATTGGGACCTGTATCTAATTAGATAATTTTAAAAAATTGGCTAAAGCAGGGACTCATGAAAGTTAGACAAGCCCATGGTAAATATTCTATTTTGGCTCAAAACATATAAATATACATTCATTTACAGTATTTTAAAGTAGGGTTAAGATTTTTCCTAAAGTATAAATCTATTGACTAAATTTCTATTTATTTTTTATAGCATAAACCATTTACAGAATTCAGTCTATAATTTTCAATTTTGGTTCTCTAGAGTAGAACATGGTTTGAAAGACACTTGCAAATAAATCTTTAAGATTTTATTATATTTCCCTAGTCTTTTGCACTGGCTTACCCACATATAATTCAATAGCGTTTTTAAAGTTGTTTTTATTTTTTTAATTTTTTTTCTTTATTGATTTTAGACAGAGAGGAAGGGAGAGGGAGAGAGAGATAGGAAGATTGATGAGAGAGAACATTGATTGGCCACCTCCCATATGCCCTCCACTGGGGATTTGGCCCACAACCTGGGCATGTGCCCTAACCAGGAATCGAACTGGTGACCTCTTGGTGCATGGGTTGATGCTCAACCAGTGAGCCACACTGGCCAGCCTCAATAGCATTTTTATTTAGCAACTTACGATTACAAAGCTTTTGAAACAATTCAACTAAATTTTCATCTATTACATCCCTTTGTAGACTCTCTGGGTCAATTCTTTAGTAAAGAGTTTTAATTATCTCAATTTGTCTATGGTTTTGCCCAAATTAGCATGCAACCATATTTAATTTTAATGTTGATATTTTCATTTCCAAGATTAATAATTGACTTTATAACAATCATCTGGTTTTTATCCATATCTGTCTTATTTTGTTTCATAAATTTTGTTCTTACTTTATGAATGTTTTTTCTTCTTTTATCACTTTGAGAATTTTCAAATCAATTTAAAGATTTTAAAGATTTTTTCCCCATAAATTTTTCAATTGTTTGTGCTTATTCAGGAGGAAATTATCCTAGTCAGCTAGATTATCATTCAAAAGTGAGGAAGAAATAAGATACTTTCAGAAATACAAAAGCTGAGAGTTTGTAATAGAAAGATTTTTGCTGAAACATTACTAAAAGATGTTTTTCAGCAAAAAACAAAAAAATGAATCCAAGAAAAGAAATGTGATGTTAGAAGAACTTATTGGAAAAAATAGTGGTAAATGATGTTGGTAAGTCTATAAAAGATAAGAAAAAATACAATTCTAAGTTATAGATGATAATTGCAGAGGGGTTGTAAGACAGCTAAAGCATATTAATTATCTGTTATTTGGTAGAAGAGATATATTACTGGATCTACATCAAGTCAATGTTAATGCTAAACATTCAAGAGTAAACACAAAAAATATGAAAACATTTTTTCTTAGAGAGCTTGTTTAGTAAAGTTATACATATATGATATAGAGAGATCTAAGCAAAAGGTAAAAAAGAAAAAAGAAAAAGGAATTATAAATATAAAGAAAAAAGACTTAAAAAATAATTTCACACTTAAACCAGGAATCATAAGACTTGTTAATGTACTAACCTCATATATAAAGCTAAAAACTATGTGGTATTATATTGAAATAAAATTCAGAAAAACAAACTAAGGAATGCTTAGAGTAGTGCAGAAAAATGTTAAGTACAAGAAATAAGTATACTATAAGATCCTAACCAAAATACAGCTGGCAGAGTGGCAATGTGAGACCAAGTAAAAGAGAAAAAACATTGCTAAGGTTGGATAGAAATTTTACAGAATTATAGAAGGAAAAAATATGATACTACAATATCAAACTTGCATATAATTCAAAATTTTCTCTTGGAATTTATATATCAAAAGCCAACAGATCTACAAATACAATCACAATGGGAAATCTTAACATATCTTAAAAAAAAAATTAAAGAGATCTAGCATAAAAGATTAGTAAGCATTTAGATTATTTGCATGATGTAGATACAACTGGTTGATTTGATATGGTAGATCTAAAAAAAAATCACATGTTTTTAAGTAAACACAGAAAACTTACAAAAATGAACAATGTGACAATGATAGACTCTCCAGGTGTAATTTGCTACATTGGTAGATGCAATAGCTATGGTCATATTTTATTTATTTATTTATTTATTTATTTATTTATTTATTTATTTATTTATTTCCTCACCCGAGGACATTTTTGCATTTATCCTCAGAGCGGGAGGAAGAGAGGGAGAGAGGGAGGAAGAGAGAGAGACATTGATGTGAGAGAGACACATCAAGTGGTTGCCACCCACACGACCCCAACTGGGGCCAGGGACAAACCACAACTGAGGTTCATGCCCTTAGCAGGAACCAAACCCGGGACTCTCTTGTCCGTGGGCTGACGCTCTAACCACTAAGCCAAACTGGCCAGGGCTATGGTCATATTTTAGATACAGGTAAATATTTGATCAAAGTCAACATATGTTAAATAAATATTTCTTAAGCACCTTCTATTCAATGGGCGCTTTTCTAGGCACTGGGGATGCTATAATAAATAAGACAGACAAAATCTCTGCCCTCATGGATCCTACATTATAGTGGTCCAGACATCAAAAAGCAAACTATATATTTTAATGTATAATGTAGGCAGGTGGTGATAAGTTCTATGTAGAAAAATAAAGGAATAAAGAACTATGGGTGTGGCCCAGGCCAGGTAGCTCATTTGCTTAGAGCTTCATCCCAACAGCCAAGGTTGTGGGTTTGATCCCTGGTTAGGGTACATACAAGAAGCAACCAATGAATGCATAAATAAGTGGAACAACAAATCGATATTTCTCTGTCTCTCTCAGACCAATAAAAAAACTATAGATGTGTACATTTGCGTGATAATGAGGACATAGAGGCAGGTTAAGCAGTAAGGGATGAGACCATGGGAAGGTAAGGCTGAGACACGTAGGGAAGTTTCAGATGACTTGGAGCTCAGTAAACAGGAAGCGCACCTCAACCCAGTATATAGTGGATCTGAAGGTTTATTCAGACTCTACAGATCTCAAAATAAAACTAAAATCAACATGGGAAATTGTGCCTCCAAGGCCAGAAACTTCTAGCCCCTATTCATAGAAATGCAAATTAGAAGCTCCTGGAAGGAGCACAGGTCAATCACATAACAAAAAAAAACCCAGAAAGCCTGGTTTCAGGCAAGGGAGGAACAGCATTGATTGTATAGTTCCTTTTTCTGGGACCCTGATGGGTTTGCAAATAAATTTTATTTACCATTAAAGAATATAGTGCTCTGAATTCTTACCTATTCCATTAATATACCTACTGGTTTCTGAGAGCAAAGCAACAGGATGTCTGAATGAGTTTTGCTGCAAAACTATAGAGTGTGTTTTATTGCAGAAAGCCAGGTTACCTTAAAAAGAATTATAGGAAATAAAAATTGGATTTAGAAAAGAAACCAAAAGCAAGCATAGGGTTGCTCCAATGGTGTTTCCCCTCCTCCTCACTAATAGTTTGAGAGAAGTTAAAATTATCATAAAAAAGGAAGCCACTAAGACCCCTATAGATACCTGGGGCTACTTTATTTGTTCTTAACCACACCCAACTAAGTTGTCTCTTCACTGAAAGTAAAGCTTCTATGCAAATGTCTGGAATATCTAATCAGTGTTTGTTTTTAAATCAGAACCTGTCCATTTCTAACTAGGGAATATTACAGGATAATATATGTCTTTGCTAATCAAGTCTTCCCCAATTCACCCGATAGGGCAAGCTTTTTCATTAAAAAAAAACCTTTTTTTTCTTTATTGATTTTAGAGAGAGAAAGAAGGGAGAGGGAGAGAGAGATAGAAACATCAATGAGAGAGAACATCGAATGGCTGCTTCCTGCATGCTCCCCACTGGGGATTTGGCCCACAACCTGGGCATCTGCCTTGACTAGGAATCAAACCAGTGACCTCTTGGTGCATAGGTTGACGCTCAACCTCTGGGCCACACCAGCTGGGCAGGGCAGGCTTTTTTAAATCAGTGATACCCACATATGCTTTTTCCAGAAGGGTAATATGAATTTAGAGCAAGATGACCTAGGGCTAAACCCAGCCAGGCAGGAAACACAACCTTTATAATGTATGGATGTTGCTATGGCAGAATTCCTTGAAAGGGCCAATCGAAAACTAGCAAGGCATATATCTACCCCTAGACAAAGGAGCCTCATGGGCAACCTCCTTGGGTCCCCTCCCCACTATGGGGAGTCTGTCTGTTTTTCAAATAAACTTTGCTTTCAATTGCCCCTTTGTCCGTGAACTCATTCTTCAATTTTTGAGACAACAAACCTGGACCCGATCACCAACTCTTGGTTTCAACACTTAAATGGGTACAGGGAATAATTCATTGAAATAATCTGAAAGGGAAGTTTTTCAGGCAGAGGAAGCACCAAGTAAAAAATTCCAAAGTTGGAACTACTTGACATGTTTGAGGAATATCAAAGAAAGCAATGTGAAGCAGGTTGAGAGATGTAGAGGCAGTAGGAGATGAGATCAAGTAACATAGAATCTTAAAGGTCATGGTAAAGATTCAGATTAAATTTTGCACCCGATGGAAAGTCAATGGAGAAATTTGAGCACAAGAATGACATTAAATGATTTACACTTTCCAAAGGTCACTCTACCTCTTGTTAAAATTGACTCTTAGGACAAAAGAGAGCTGTAAGAGGGCTATTGTAATCCATATGAGAAATGGGAGCTAGGTCTGTATGAGCTGGGGAGGTGAAAACGGCTGATTATGTTATGGTAGTAGGGTTAAGTTTCATTTGATTTGCCGATAACTTGAATGTGAAAAATACAGGAAATAGAGGAGTCTGGAATGACTCCTAAATTTAAACCTGAGTATCTGTATGAATGGTGACACCATTTATTGAGATGTGGGAAGTTAGGAGAAGAGCAGATTTGGGGAGGAAATATAACTATTTTAGCCATATTAGGTCTGAGATGACTATTCAATGTCTAAGAGGAATACTGAATAGGAAATTCGTTATAACTCCTAAAACTAAGACAAGATAAGGACTTTTCTCACCTTATAAATGGTACCTGTCAATTAAGAAACATCGTATAACTGGTAAAATAGCATCA
Source organism: Tadarida brasiliensis (assembly GCA_030848825.1). NCBI lineage: Eukaryota > Metazoa > Chordata > Mammalia > Chiroptera > Molossidae > Tadarida > Tadarida brasiliensis. The sequence goes on along the minus strand of CM061260.1, from coordinate 41,298,429 downwards.
TTTCTATCAGGGTAGCAATATTTAAGGTGCCCGGTGTTCCTGTTTTTCTTCAGTATTGTGCTGGGGTGTTATAGCCAATGTAGCAAGACAAAAAAATTAAAAATGAGGTAGTAGTATTGGAAAAGAAAATAAATTTATAGCTATTTGAATGCAATATGTATTTATGTGAAATTAAAGGAAAATCTAAAAAAATGTATTGGAATTAATAATACTTTAGCATGTTTACTAGATACCAAATGTATTAGTTTCTTATTGCTGCTGCAGCAAATTGCCACAAACTCAATAGCTTAAAGATCACAAATTTAATAGTTTACAGTTCTGCAGGTGAGAGACCTGGAATGGTCTCTGGAGGCCTGTGTTCCTTCTGGAAGCTCTCGGGGGGATCTGTGTCCTTGGCTTTCTCAGCTTTGAGCGGCTGCCTGCATTCCTTGGCTCCGGGGCTCTTCCTCACCTTCAGAGGCAGCAGCATAGCATCTTCAGGTGTCTTCCCGACTCTGACTCTCTTGTCACCCTCTTTCATTTACAAGGACCCTCGTATTACTTTTTACTTACTGGGATAATCCAGGGCAATCTCACCATCGCACGGTCTGCTAATAATCAGGTTAATTACTTATGTCTGTTCCATTAAGTTTTTCTCTGAGATTTTATCTTGCCCTCTTGTTTGGAATATATTCTTTAGTTTTCTCATTTTGCTTGATTCCCTGTGTTTATTTCTAGGTATTAGTCTTGAAGGGTCGGCCTTTTGTAGGAGATGCACCGTGTCGTCCAACCCTGCCCTAATTCTTGGTTGTCTCTTGACACTTTGGGATTGTCTAAACAGGCTGATTTATTCCTGTAGTTTCCAGTTGTTCAGGGTTTGCCGAGACCTGCTGGCTTTCCAAAGGGAGGGATCTCGGTCAGCGGATTGGAAAGCTGGTTGGTGCCACACCCTCAGGCCGCAGTTTCTCAAGTATGTTGATATATACAGTTCCGTGGGACCACACGCATAAATCCTGCTGGCTTTCAGACCAGGAGATCTGGAGGTGTCCCCTGGGTGACAGATGCAAAAACTGGGGCTCCAGACAAATCTGTAAGCTCCTTTCTGGAAAGCACCGCTGAGCTGTAGTAAGACCTCGCGACAGCGCAAAGGTGGCAGCCACCCAGCCTCTCTCTCCGCCTAAGTTTTGTAAGAGCATCTCTTAGTTTCTACCTGTGTGGCAAATCTGAAGCCTGACTCTCAGGCTGAAGCTCCAGGACAAAGAAAAGGCCATTTTTTTCCCCCCACAGAAAGGCTGGTGTGTGTGTGTGTGTGTGTGTGTGTGTGTGTGTGTGTTTCAGTCTGTTGTTTGTGCAGTGCTCCGAGGTCATAGCCTGCCAAGCACAGTCTCTCCGATCTTTCCAGTCCTGTGGGACTCAAGAATGCAAGCCCTCCTGACCACCAGAGCCAGGTGACCGGGCATAATCCCCAGAGTGGTCTGTGTTTACCAGCTGGCTTTGGTGAGGCAGCTGGAGAGTGCAGGGGTGGGGCGTGCCCTCCAGCGTGGGCAGGGCAGTGGGAGAGGAAGAACAGCACACCCCTGCCAGCCCTAACAAGGAAGAGGGAGAGGGCAAACGTGGCCTCTGCCTGCGCCTCTATTCTCCAGAGAGTCCAGCAGGCCCCTGTCCCTCGGGCAAACTCTTCAAGTTTAACGGATGCATCTCTTTCATAAACAGTCTAAGCACTTTTGCGCTGGGCCCCAGGGTGAGTGAGTCTGCAGGTGAGCGGTATCTCAGTTCCCTGCACCCCTTTGGGTCTCCTAGGTGTAAGCCCTGTTGTTTTTCAAAGCTAGGTGTTTTGGGGGCTCATCTCTCTGATGCAGGTTCCAAGGGTTGGGGTCCCTGCTGTGAAGCACAAACCCCATACTCTGCCAGAGGCCTTGACAGCGTATGTCTTTGAAAAAGCACTGTTCACGAAACTTATATATATATATATCTCCATGGTAACCATTGCGCCAGCTACCAAGGCTCCTTGAATTTATTGTATCTGTAAGAAAATATAGAGACTTGGGATTATGACTGGTGTATGGTAAAGCGAGGGTCTTTACAAGAAAATTCGCTTTCTATTATTAATTTTTTAATGTTTTCTATGTCCAGGCTCTAAAACCAGTGGCAACAAAGCAAATGAGTCTCTTTCAAAAGCAAAGAAATGTAACATTTAAATTAATACCTGAAAACATTGTCCTAGGTTGCAGCCTACATACATAGATCAAGTGTTAAAAAGTAGCAGGATACAGTCTCTGTTTTCAATGTATAGTTCCATCACAGAACTACTGCAGGATAATTTATGGAGTGTGAAAATATGGTGTGTGTGTAAGAGGTGGGAAGGTGAAACAGTAGCTGGTCGTTTTTCCTCCTTTTAAAGGTTTCTCTCAGTTTTTCTCTCTGTTTTGAAAATTCTATTCCTCTTTCATTTCTTTCTCTAAACAGACTCATTTGTTCATTCATTTGTTCTTCAGTACACACTTTTGAGTACCAATATGTCGCAGGTTCTGTGCTAGGGATTAAAATAACGGAGAAACAAAACCAAAAGCCAATGTGAACTTATTTACTGCGTTCTCATGCCCAGAGACGTTGAAGTGAATGTCATAGAGCTTTCAAATCACTGGAAAGACTTCCTCTCAAGAATAAACAATCAGCTAACTGCAAAAACAAAATGCTGTATCATGTTAAAATGTATTCGTCATGAAGTTCCCAGCTCCTTTGGTGGTAGGAGCTTTGTAGAACCTTGTATTTCCTTAGCATGCTTTATTTACAGCTCCTCATTTTAATTACATACTCAAGGTCACCTTCTTTCTAGACACTGAGATTACTAGATAATGGCCTAGGGCTGCTCATCCACTTCTGCTTCCCTATCACCCTACGTAATATGTGAGGCATATTAGGCACACAGTGAACATTTGTGGAATAGAGTAATTAATATAAAAATAGTGTAATGCATGTTTAATGTGTCTGTTACTCTGTTTCTGCACTCTCCTGACAGTGCCAAGTAACTTGTTTTTAGAGCAAGATTCAAGGTGAATCATTATGAAATAGCAACTCTAAATTGACAGTGTATCAGAAGAGATACATTTTTTATTCCTTTTTATTAATGCTTTTGTGGCTAATACAATTTTTGGAATACTATTTCTACTTGTTCTTTAAAGTTAAGTAAAGGGAATCTTAATCTTAAAAAATGGGAATGATGTATTTGGTAACTAAATATGTGCAAATATATATATAATTTACAGTAAATATATATTTACAATCAATATATATATTTACAATAATATATATATTTACAGTTTTTTCTATTTACAATTTTCTGTCTAGATCAGCATGTGGCAAGAACAGTTCTGTGGTGCAAATTGTCTAGCTGATCAATCCCCAGTGGCCAGGCTGCAGCAATGAATGCCCTCAGACTGATTTACGTTGCCAGTTTTCATTGCATGAGCACTGTTGTTTTGCACCAACTGTGTATTTTCTAAAATCACCACTGTATCTGTTTTCTTTTCTATTTCTTTCCAGTCCAACCTTTCCAGTTTATCAACACATCCTGTTGGCTCTAGATTCAATTTTGAGTATTTCAGCTTCTGTACTGTTTCCACTGCTAACACCCTGGTCAGAGCCACCGTCCTCCCTCTTGATTTGCACAGCAGCCTCATTTGTTCTTCCTGTCGCTTCTCTTGCTCCTACTGTCTGTTCTTCACCCGGAAGCCACAGTGAGCCTCCTACAATGTCATGCATGGCAGCCCCTTGCTCCAAGCTCTCCACTAACTTTCTGTCCCCCTTAGACTAAAGTGCAAAGATCTTTCCACGTTCTACAAGGCTCTACATTATCTGACCCTGGCCACCTCTTCGACTTTATTTCAGACCTTTCTTTGCCTCTGACTTTTTGTTTTGCTTGTCCTTCTGCCTAAAAAGAGTTAACTGAAAAATTTTAACTAGCTTGTTGCTGCGTTTATTTAGGTTCCACTTTAAGTGCCATAACTTGAGAGAGGCCTTCCCTGACCTTCCTACTAAAATAACTCAACTTGTCATTCTTTATCCTTTTGTTATGTTTTACCAGGTCTTGTTCATTTTCTCTCTCTCTCTCTCTCTCTCTCTCTCTATATATATATATATATATATATATATATATATATATACCCCCCGGAATATTAGCTGGGGGTTTACTTTTGACTTCACTGTACCCCCAGGGCATAAGAAGTGCCTGGTACCTAGAAGATGCTCAGTAAAGACATTTTGAACACATTATTTTTTCTTCCTCGTAAAGGCTTCCCTTATGACTAGTGCTACCTAGTGTGGTTAGTACTGGTTTTCGGCACAAGCACTATCCCCATAGGAGAGCACAGGTTACAGACAGAAGGAGCCTTCTATCTCTCTGGTACTCTGCACATTTTTGCTCATAGTGGTGATAGTCGGGTTGTCATTGCCGGCTATTTATAGTAAAATAATAGGTAGAAAATAATAATAAGAAAAAACTCAATGTGGTCTGGCAATTTAACCTGCTGTCATGTTATCCTGAAGTGTCCAGACGGCTCCAGAACTTTGCCAGTGTTACATGGGACGTGACTGTGGCCTATTGGCAAAATAGTTCCCATGCTGGATAGCTGCTTACCTTAGGAATCCTGACATTTCCCATGTTAACCACATCTCTACTAGTGTTTGCTAATTACTAGACATGTCCAACTTTTGCCTGTAATTTATTTGCCATTAGGACTGCAGAGAGCTACATTCTAACACAAAAGGTGACGGAGTACAAATTGTACAAAGCGGCGATTTTATAAAAGTAGTGGTTAAGACTGATGTCTCTGTAGCTAGACCTGCTTGGGTCTCATCTCAGTCTGTCATAGTATCACTTTGTCAAGTTGTTTAAATTCTCTGTCTGAGTTTCCTCGCCTAGAAGTTGGAGATAACAGTTCTTACTCCGTGGGATTTTTATAAAGATAAAATGAGTTAATCTACGTAAAACCCTTTTAACAGTGCCAGAAATATCATATTACTGAGTAAGTATTAGCTCTAATTATTTTAATGACAGGAAAGGCCCACATTTTCAGAAGGGTTTATTAGTATTTACACTTGGTGTACAATATATTATTGAAATTCATGCAACATATTTGAAAAAAGAAACAACTTTGATTTTCTTAATAAAACTATATTTGGCTAATATGGTTCAGCTCTTTTGCAAATTATCATTGAACAGAGAGATTCTGGCAGTCAATAATTCATTTGAAGTAGTAATCTCACATAATTTTTTATGTTTGAGAGATGGTCATCACTATACTCTTATTAGAAACAGAAAAAAAAATATAATGGCATTTAAAGAATGCCAAGTACAGCCTGCTTTGCATAGACTTTGTATTTATTTTTCCATCCTATATTTTACTTTTTTTTTTTAAATAGGTAAAGCCTAACAAGGAGATCTTTAGTAAAATTTTAATGTGTTAGAAAGTTTTTCTTCATTGCTTTTAGCATAAAGATTTCCAAATCTAATGTCAGAAAATTAAAAACAAGCATCAGAAACAGAAAATAAATCCAACTGCAGAAAGAAGTGTGAAGTGATATATACATTTCCTAAGCTAAATCAAGTGAAAAGCATAAATGTATTGAACTGAAATTATGTTAAAAACTAAACATTTGCTGCCAATTACATTGTTTTTGCATTTCTATGATGCCTCTTTAAGAGATTATTGATGCCTATTTGAATATTTATTTTAATCTGATTCTGTACTTAACACTTATAAACACTAAAGAATTCCCATGAGCATTTTTGAAAGAGACACTTTTTTTTGTTAATCCTCACCTGAGGATATTCTCTCCATTGATTTTTAGAGAGAGTGTAAGGGGGGGGGGAGAGAGAGAGAGAGAGAGAGAGAGAGAAAGAAAGGAACATCTATGTGAGAGAAGACACATTGATTCGTTGCCTCCCACATGCACCCCCACCGGGCAGGGAATCAAACCCACAACCCCTTGGCCCACAGGCTGATGCTCTAACCACTGAGCCAAACTGGCCAGGGTGAAAGAGATACTTTAAAAACTTTAAGGTAACTTTTGTTTTCCCTAATTTACTTTAAATGTATTTTCCCTTTGAAATTTAGTGAGTCTCTTCTACTGAATTATGGAAGTCTTTTACTTTTCAGCAAAGGCAACCTGCTTGCTAAGATTCAACCCACAGCCACATTTGTGTAGAAATTTAAATTCAATAGATATATCAGTTTATAATGGAAACATCAATGCACTATTAAGGACAGTGAAAGTACAGATATTGCTGATTATGTGAATGTTATAGACTCATTTTCTCTAAATAGAGATTTTTCCCTTTTCCATCTACTACTTGAAATAAAAATTGTTCACATTTCTTTCCAAACATCATTCAGTGTACATCTGACTACAGTTCTGAGTGCCAGTGGGTCAGTGAAGGCTTCTTTTGTTCAGTCCCATCATTTCCCAGGCAGAGTTAAAACTGTCCTGTAAATAAAGATGCTCTCGTCATGAAATCACTTCAAAAAGCATCACTACCGGACACTTTTATTAACAATGCTAGTCATGGTAAGTGCACTTATTGAAACTATTGTCACTACTCAGCTGCATAAGCTTTATCAATATTTTACTCTGTATTTAATGTCTAATAAATAAATAATTTGAATAGTTTTCTTTTGAAAATATTGCCTAATATTCAGCCTATTCAAGAGTGTGAGGTACCGCATTAAGAAGTTATTCAGTCTGTATCAATCATAATTCTTGGCCACTGAAAAATGACATTAGCCACAAATCCTGCTACCTCTATCCTGCATGCCCCACATCCCAAGACATCAGGCTGTTTAATGTCTAGTCTACCTGATTAAGAGCTAGTGGAGACTGAGATAGGTAAGGATAGGTAAGCTTTGATCCAACAGGAAATCCTAACCTAACCAAGTCTATATCCAGATCGTATCTATCTAACTTCCTTTTGTAATGTGGGCAGAGTTGGGTGGAATGAAGGAAGATTTGATTCGTGCCTGGGTGAGACTGACACTATTTATTGTTTGCTGCACTTTGACTACCGAGGCAGCAGAGGCTGCCCTGAAGGCCAGTGTTCCCATAGGAGTTGAAATATTTGATGGCATTTAGGTTAAATCATAGCATAAATAAAACCATGTTGGCTTACACCGTATTAAAATCACAGAGAGAGAAAAAAATGTTTTTCCAAATAGAAAAGGATGGAACTTATGAAGAAAAAAATGATATTATACAACTTCAGGTAAAGGCAACACAAGAACATGAATAGTTTTAGACTACTTTTATAGATATAGATGTAGATATATAGATATTTCTATATGTAGTGAGAGATTGGACCAACTCTATAAATCTTGATTTCAGAGGACAGCAGTTCAGTTACATAATGCTAATACTGATTTGATGTGTGTATGGTATGATACTTTATTTTTATTTTTTTGTTAATCCTTACCAGAGGATATTTTTTCCATTGATTTTTGGAGAGCGGAAGAGTTTTCTTTGACTCTCTTATCAAAGTGATCTTAATTCAAGATCTGGTTGGTTCAGGGCAGATTGACTATGCTAATGACTGGGTATACAAAGTTGAGCTAACTCTGAGCTATCCAGCTAGTCAATCTCCCTCACACCCTCAATTGGCGGTTGGGGATATAGGTTAACTTACCAAGTTCTTCTCCAGTCATGTAACCCCAAAATGAAATGGTTCACTTGTAGACTCTTCAGCAAGCCATAGCATATTTGTTTGTTTCTTTTTCTTTTTGCTGTATGTTTTTTTATTTGTATCTTTTACATTTTATTTTGCAATTACAGTTTATATTTTAATATTATTCTGTATTGGTTTCAGATGTACAGCATAGTGGTTAGACAATCACATGCTTTACAAAGTGGACCCCCGATATTTCAAGCACCCACCTGGCACTGTACATGGTTATTACAATATTATTGACTATATCCCCTATGCTGTACTTTACATCCTAGTGACTATTCTGTAACCACCAATTTGTACTTCTTAATCCCTTTACCTTTCACCCAGTCCCCCAAACTCTTCCCCTCTGGAAACCACCAGTCTGATCTCTGTATCTATGAGTATGTTTCTACTCTATTTGTTTATTTTGCTCTTTTGATTCCACATATAAGTGAAATTGTATGTTGTTTGTCTTTCTCTGTCTGACTTATTTCACTTAGCATAATGTCCTCTAGGTCCATCCTTAAGCCATAGCATATTTCTAAATTAAAACTCTTATTCTCCTTAGATACAATCAGTTAAAAGGTTAGTAAATGGACTCATAGAGGTATTTGGCTTCCTGACTTGGGTGCCCTCCCCACATTTGGTTTGCTTCTTTCATACCATGATGAATATGAGCAGGTACCTGATAAAAGGTACATTACAGACACCTTCCGAGTATGGATGGAGGCATTTATTTAAGAAGGGGTTTGTTTATTCTCTGCTTCACACTGCATTGCAGTTTTTATGTCCATTAATATCTACTGTGCGCCCACCTAAGCCCCTGTGCAAACATGAAAGTAAGTTCAACTTCACAGAGAAAAAATATATCTCAGGAGATTTATTTCAGATAGAGTGTTTGAATAACATTAAGTGAACCAAGCAAAAATAAGATGCTAATGAAATTAGTGTAGTCAGATTTTATACTTGATGAATATAAACAAATGCTCTGATAAAGTATAACTGTACCACCTAATATGTTTCTCATTACAGTATTTAGGAAAGAATACAATTGTGTCTTGAAATAATTCTACTTTTTAAATATGTTTTAAAACTTTTTGTTGCTTTTTCTGAAATAAAAAGTCTATTGGGAGCAAATTTGATAGTCCTGTATAACGTAATCATTAAGACTAAGCTGACTATTCTTATTTACCCTAGTGTTTTGAAGAAATCATAACAAAAGACATAATTTTATTAGGTACCTCTAGCTATATATTAATAACATGGATAGTTTACATAATACTTTTAAAAGGATTCGCCAATGTGTTCCATTCAAAACATTTCATTTACTATTCACAGCAATCATATGAGATAATGCGTTTTTGTCCTTTTTCCATTTTCTCCTTGAGGAAACTGAAGTTCAGAGAGGTTAAGTGACTTCCCCAATGGCAGAGTAAGTTCTAACTTGAAAATAATTGCTCTGCAATTTTATTCAAAAGCTTTTTTATTTTTTTAGCATTTTCTACACTTTGTGCAAAGTGAAGTCACTGCAAAACAGAATACAATACTTGCCTTGATGGAGCTTATAACTAAGTGTATGTATCTGCAAAAAACATGTGCAGATGAAGGAGAGAGAGAAATGTGCAAACAATGATAATACAATGTGATAGAAGATAAATGTGATAATAAATTCAAAATGTCTAGTAATAGAAAATAGAGAGCAAATATTACTTTGAGGGAGTGTCAGGGAACCCCAAGATAGGAAGTAACTTAAGATTTCAGTTGGGAAGGAAAAGTGGATTAGGTTAATCAAGCAGAAAATGCAAAAAAGGCATTTCAGGCATAAACAAAAGATGTGAAGTGAAAGGAACTCGGAGATTCTTGAGTGGCTGGAATGTTTGCATGTGGTTCTGCTGCCCACGTGTAATTGCCAAGTGAGTGAGACTATAAAACTAAAAACCATCAAGAACCTCAGAGGCTTTGCGTGTCACGGTAAGGAGTTTGGATTTTACTTTTGGTCAACAGGGAACCGTTAAAAGTGTTGAAATTCATTCTAAGCCTGAACTTCCTTTTCCAAAATGAAGTGCAGTAAGCATTAGTCTTGATGCCAAAGTATTTTGAGCCAGGAAAGAACATTAAAAAGCAGACTGCACTGAGGTTGGCTAGAAGAAAGTGATGCAACCGCTCTGCTAGAGAGTTTACCCCAAGAGAAGACAGAAATTACAACCCATAATCTCAGGATATGATATGTAATCTGAAAAGATGGATGCACATTTACATCATATGTTATTATTAGAGAAATAATACATCTACACACCCTCACACTTCATGTCCTTTATTGAAAACCACTTGCATAAAAATAATAAAGTATGACGTTTTGGAGAAAAAAGAGATTTTTTTTTAGTTTTGGGGTCTTCATTACACAAATTCACAACCGCAAGATATGAACAGCTGGGGGCTTGTTGTTTTTAAATTTAACCCATCAACTTTTTTTCTTTTAAAATGCTCACCCAAGGATATGTTGTTATTGATTTCTTTTTAGAGAGAGAGAGACACACACACACATCAATTGGTTGTCTCACATACACACCCTGATCAGGGATCAAACCTGCAACCTAGGTATGTGCCCTGACCGGTAGTCGACCACCCACAACCTTTTGGTGTATGGGATGACGCTCCAACCAACTGATCCACCAGGCCCGGGCAGCCCATCAATTCTTGAAGCCCTGTCCTCTAAGGCTTAGGAACTCATTCCGCCCGACCTGACCTAGGTGACTGGCAATACTTTTGACCTGCTCTTAAGAGATTGTTAGAAGAAAAAATAACAATAGGGTAGGTATCCTTCTTATTTTGATTCTCACACACAAGAAAGAGTTTCAAAGATAGCCTTGATGGGGATAATTTTAAGATGATAGCACCTAGAATTCCATTTAAAAATGAAAAATTAACATGATAAAGACATTCATTTTTATTTTAAAAATTTCTTAAACATTTTATTTAAATTAAATTAAATTTTATTAAAAATATAAATACACACAACCCTAAGTCACGTATAGGGTGTGGAAACGTCTGACACAGCGGGAGCTCTTTTCTAAAATGCCAGCCTGTTTGAAAAGTTTAATCATGCAGAAGCAGTTAGTGCATGAAGGGGAGGTGAAGAGTCAGATGAGAAAAGTTGAGAACACAGTTGATACGTAGCTTGAAACTCTGGATATATGCAGATCAGCAGACTCAGAGGAATGAGACAGAATTTTAAAGGGATTTCTAAATTATTCAATATTGTAGTTCTGTGTTCATTAGTTTTAAGAATGTTAGAAAAAAGAGAAGAAGTCGGATTACTATAAAGTGTAGAGAAAACGCCATTCTTGAAAAGGGAAGGCTGAGTCCAGGAGAGAATGGCCACGATAATTATACGCTCTTCGGTTTCACTTCGACAGTAAGACACCAGAAATAACTTTCAATTTCGAATCACCTAGAATTATGTAAGTTCCTGAGCATTAAACAACCAAGTTGATCTGCAGAATTTTTCTGCGTCCTCTCTAGAAGATTTCTTAGCACGTTGCAGCACCAAGCTTGCTATCAGAAGGGTCAATCCTCCCAGCCCAGTTTAACCTCCTGTAGGTAATTGAGGCAACACTAGATGGAATCTCTTTGAGACTTATGCATTCAATGGTTCGGGACATCAATGGAGATGAATGGTTCCAAGGTGGGGTTCTGAAGTCAGGCAGACCTGGATCTGAGTCCCTGTTCCCCAGGTGCTTTCCAGGTGACTTTGGGGTAACCTCTCTTACGTTCCACTTATACAAGCCACATAAACGGAGACTATAGTACTTATCTCGTAGGTTTATTTTGAGGTTAAACGAGAATCCAGGCCCAGGAAGACCTATTGAACATTTTTTACTCATGTACAGTATTATATTTTATAGTCCCTCTCAGAAAATTTCAGCAGTTTAAATTTATCTATTTTACTTTCTAGTGATTTTGTGCAAATTACATTAGAAAAGACCTGGATAGTTAGATAAATAAGTTCCATTATGTTTATGTTTTTTGTTAGTTTTTTCCACCTAGCATTAAAAAAAAATTAATAGACTTTATATTTAGAATAGTTTTAGGTTTATAGAAAACTTTGTTAATTTTTGAGCAATGAATTTTTATCCTTGTGATTTAATTGAGTTAGTAGAAGAGTACAAATAAATGTATAACTATACTTATTCATTAAAATCTTATAACTAGATAGGTAGTTACTTTATTAACTATACACCCATACATATGCACATACAAGTTGAGTAACCTTTCGTTTTAAAAAGTTGCATATAAACAGAACTTTCATACTTATTCTTCACATTGCTGGTTTAAAAAATGTTATACTTTAGTGAAATTTCAGATATTCTAGTAATAAGTTTAATTATCAATTAAATTTTTATTGAACAATTATGTCAACATTCTTATCTACCTTGTAGGTTTTAGCAACAGTACCACACTCTCTAAGTGGCCGGATAGCAAACTGGTTATTGGTCTCTGATCTTGGGAAAGGTTCTTTGTCTTTTCTGATTCTGACAAAGATTTTTGAATCCTGTTAACTGAAAATGTGACAAATAGCAAAGCGCTTTCTGAGGAACCCTGGACATACAGGTGTGATGTATAATAGTCTAAAAATACTACGCCTACCATACTTACCTAGCCAAAGTGTACACCTTATACTGTCACATCATATCATGATTATACTTTATTACTTTATTATATATTGTCATCATCTGTAGGGTTATTACACAAATATGAGATGGATTCTTCAGCAGTCTGAATTAGGGTAATTTTTTCAACAAAATAAGATTTGTTTATATTCTTATATTTGTACTTTTCTTCAATACCATGTAATTTTTGTTGCAATTACTGAGCCCATGATTTGTTGCTGCCTAGGTCATGTAACAGAGCACAGATGTATTAGAGCATTCTATCCTATTATCACAGAAGCTCAGTTTCTAACTAGTGCTAATCTGCACGGGCATTAAAATGATGTAGCCAGATCTTTATGACGATTTAGTCCAAGTTGATTCCTATTCAAGTACAATTGTATTGATTAATAGTGATATATTGACTTTAAGTGCTTTAGATATTCAACGGCCATCATTGGTTACTATTGAAGCTTAACTCCTAAGAGCCTCTTACATCCCATGTCTCCCAATGTGATTCATCAGCTCAACGTTAGTGCTTCACAAAGCACATTCCTGGGGATGGCATTTCCCCCATGTGCCAAATATCTGGGTGTCGGGAGTTGAAATTGTCACTAGGTTCACAGGATCATGTAGTCCTGAAAGATGATTCAAGGTGAACTCTTTGGCAAATAAGAAAAGTGATCATCAAAAAGAGAAGAAGTTTTGAGAGATATGAATAGGAACAACTATATACCTCAGAGAAAAAAAAGCCACTAATTATTTAAACCAACCTAGAGGATACTGAGATGCATAAAGTCAGACAACTCTGACTTTACTCTCAGAAAGGATTTTAGTGTTCTTTGAAGTCTTATTATCATGTAAAGGTTGACAAGAATATGCAAAGTTCACCTGGAGATTGTTAATAGTTCCATTCTGAGACAGTCTGGCTGTTATTGGTTGTGAACCCTTATGCCATAGGCTTTCATTTATTTTTATCTCAGAGAAACTCTAGCAAGCATGCTGTAGATCTAGTGACACATAATAGGACAGGGCCTAATTATTTCTATGGCTTTGTTATTGTGTTTGATTCATTTCATTGTTTTATTGTGATTTATTGAACCAATATAATCAAAATAATTACATAGTTAAACATCAATAATATGTCTAAAAACATTGATATCTATATTTTTTATATATCTAGTTAAGTGAGTTTCTGAAGACATTATTTGGCCTGTGCATTCATTTGGGTTTTCTGAGAAGCAGAGCTCAAGATGGGATTAGACATGCAAGATATTTAAAAATATGTTTCTATTGATTTTTTTTCTTCTTAGAGAGAGAGGAAGGGAGAGAGAGATAGAAACATGGACGATCGGCTGTCTCCTGCTTGCCCCACTGCTGGGGATGGAGCCTGCAACCCGGGCATGTGCTGTGACCGGGAATCGAACCAGGACCTCTCAGTCCATGGGGCGATGCTCAATCCACTGAGCCACAACGGCCAGGCAGCAAGAGATTTATTAGGAAAAATGCTTATAAAAGGTAAAGTTGAAAGGGGAGAAGAGGGGTAGAAAGAAAGAACCCCAGACTGAGATGCAAGTCTGATACTTGTGAAAGGAGAGGGGGAAGGAAGGAAGACTGGGTAGGAAGAATGCTGTGTCTCTTCTAAGAAGGTGTCAACCAGAATCACGGGAGCTTTAAACAAAAGCCTCAGAACAGAGCAGTTCTATTTCACCGCAGGAGCGGGCTTGCACTAATACCCTCTCTGCTCAGTCACTGTTGAGAGCAGCCCCGGAGAAGTTAGACCGTGGTGCAAAAATGGTGGTGGACCCAGAGGAAAGATAGCTGAGTCTGTCAGAAAAACATGTCACTCAGCAGGAGATCTGAGCAGTGCATTTCCATGGGAGGCAGAGGTAACAGATTTAAATTTATATCCTGGCTCTGCCACTTAGAAGGTCCCTGAACTTAGACAGCTTTGGTTACTCTATCTGTATTCAGTTTACTGTAACAGTTAAACATAAGAGAGGCGGAGAGGGAGGGGAGAGACAGGGTTTAGGAGTTTCTGAGATACAGAAATAATATAAATAAATTTAGGAGCAATAGGAGAACATAGTGGTTAACAGCCAGATCCCCTGGATTGCACCCTTGGGTTCAGTCTTCATTCGTCGCATGACCTTGTTTGTTTCCAAATCTCTGTGGTTTTTTTCTCCTATTTGTTACATGAAGATAATAGGATCATTGTGAGAACCTAATAGGTTAATAAATGACTAGATCTATGTCTGGCATAGAGTACGAGTTGCATATGTGAACTTTTAATGCTATTATTGGTTGGACTATGTTTATTCAAATGCCCGTTCATTCGGATTTTCTCATTTTATGATATTGACTTCTTATTTTTACTATAATCTGTATTTACTTTGACCTCCTTTCCTCTCTTTAAAAACTTTCTTTTCTGTGAACAATTTCTTCTCCTAAATTTATCTGAGATTCACTTTAAATGAGCCGGTGTTCAGCTGGAATACAGAAATGGAGCATTTTCAAGGGTCATTCCCTTTGATCTTCCCTCTGTACTCTGGCTTCATCAGCTGGTCATTCCCTCTGTGTCCTCTCAGTTTGGTTCTTTAGGAAATTGGCTTAGCTAGGGATTTGACAGGCAGGTAACATGAAACTTCAACAGAGGACCACCAAGATACTTAGCTGGAGTGATTTTACGCTTCAAAGCTCGTGCCCAGGCTGATTTCTCAAACATTCATTCCTCTCTTTCGTTAGTGTAAAAGCTTAGTGATTTTGAGTGGTC
This sequence comes from Tadarida brasiliensis, assembly GCA_030848825.1. Classification (NCBI taxonomy): domain Eukaryota; kingdom Metazoa; phylum Chordata; class Mammalia; order Chiroptera; family Molossidae; genus Tadarida; species Tadarida brasiliensis. The sequence goes on along the minus strand of CM061260.1, from coordinate 41,283,332 downwards.
AGTAGGGAATGGAATTTTGAGTAGTTAAAATTTCTGATAAGGTGTGATAAAAGTAAAAGCACAACAACAGTAGCAACAATGGATTTCTCTTCTTCCTTCAAGAAAAGACTTCAGAAGAGTTTTTGTAAATGTCTTGGGGCTTTCAACCTGTCTTGGGGAAGTTAGTTATCATGTTCATCCTTGAAGAGATGATTACATTAAGGTGACAAGTCAAGCCTCAGGACCATGAGGAATGTAACATTCTGATCTGGAGGGTAATGATTTGAAGCCATAACTCATTCTCCTTTTCCACTCAGCTGCAGCCAGAGTGTGGACTCTATAGGCCAGGACGACACCCTGGAGTACAGCTTGCAGACTGCAATGACATCGAGCTCATAAATGGCTCAGTTGGCATCTCAGGCAGGGAGTATATGAACCAGGCTCAGATGCTAATGATTTGATGTCTAGATGTGAGAAAGGGAGGGCAGGGGGTTGAAAGCATCAGCAATAGCTGATTGTAAAGGAGAACAATAGCACGGGAGAAAAATTAAAGGGAAACACAGCAAGATGACAAGGCGAGTTGGAGGGAGGAGTATCATTCATCTCCTGTGAAAGCCCCCACAGCAGAAAGATGGATTAATTCTGTCAGAGCTGTTATCCATTCCATCAGCTCTATTATATGGTAGAAAGCTACCTGTCACTCTCTTGGCTGCATGCGGTGATACAATCCTGGCACCTTTCCCCCAATGCATTGCAAACACTTTTCAGGTTTTCTCTTTGAGCAGCTTTAATATTTGTTTCGATCACAGGTAGATCCATTATATGCATTTAATTTAAAAAGTCATAACAAGCAGAATTTCTGTTCAACATAAGGAGCTCATAAAATAAATGCTACTATTTATCAACTCTAATGGATTTTTCTAAAGGCCTTATAGGAATATAGAATAAAAATCCAGTGATGATCTTACAATAAATATTTAATACTTTATTGCGTATTTATGGGGTAATCTTGCCTTCCCACAATATATGGCTGTTCAAAGACTTAAATTGTGGTCATGTGGTTTACTTGCTAAGAGATGGCAATGGTGATCTATTTCCATGTTAAGCCTTACAAAATATCTCATTCTACCAAAATTAAACTAAGTAACAAAATGTTTGGGATTTTCAATTCCTTTTCTTTAATGCAAAATTATCCATTTAAAATATTTGAAATAAATTGTTTCTAATCACATGCAATCTGAATTTTACTCAAAGCGTTGTCATGACAGCTTACCAAATACCCCAAAAATAATCATTTTGCTCTCCTGGAAGCAATAACATAATTTAGAAAAAAATCTACACGTACAATTAGTTTTATAAAAGCCATGCGGGATGAATTAAAATGGGAATTTGATAAAATGATGACGATTAACACTTAGACAAGGATCACTGAATCTTTAAGGAATCAGATCAATAACCCTGAAATTTACTGTGTAGGCCTTTTGCACTTGGATTGTGACCAGGCCAGCGTTTTTCTATCAGAGTTCAGTGTGAGGCTGTCACTGTTCAACCTGAAAGAGACTGAAAATGTGACTGAAATTATGCAGCTTTTTCCATCGAAGGTACATATATTTCCTTATATTTGTCAGTGGGAGCTACAAAACCCAACATTGTTTTCTTTGTTTCAGCTCCTAGGAAGCTCAAACATAATTGTCCTTAGCAGATTTCATGAAATCATTTTATTTTTCATTCTTTTATTCTTAGTCTACCTTTAATCTGGGTTAATGGTTCAGTTTTCTTGTATTTTATTTTAATTAATGTTGAATCTCTTTGGGAAATACATGTGATAAAGTCTGTGAATGTGATGCCACAGTGTGATCACTCTGGATAATAATTCCAGCCACTCTTTGCTGTGATGGTTTGTGGCTCTACTCATATATGACATAAAAATTTTCTTAAAAAACAACAACCATAACATGAAAGTCACCTTAATCTTTTATGGGTTCTATATGCAAGATGATTGCTTGCTATTTCTCAGTTAGGATTTTTTTTTTTAAATATAAAATGTCCACATTTAGGCTATTTTAAAATAAAATTATTTTCAGTTTGTTGTCCCTCACATTTCCTTTCCAGTGGCTACATTGGAGTCATTTTCTCCAGTTCATGGGCATGGTTTACTGCACAGCCTGCTGCAAACGGGTTACATATAGTTCTTAAGGATTCCGCGTGAAGCACTTTTAGCCAGTTGGAAGTAAAGAAAAGCATCATTTAGCAAATTGTACTGCCACAGTGGTTAAAAGTAATAGAATGCCATAGAAACTAAATTGTATTAAAGCGGTATCTGTTATGACAGTATTGGATCCTTGTGTTTTAAAAACCATGTATGGAAATTAAAAACTACATTTCTTTGGTAGAGTATCAGTAGTGTTGTCATATGTGACTAAACATAGTTTTATCAATAATTGTTTCCACATAATTCAGTTGATTATTTATATCTACTTGATTGCAAGGGTATGCTAACAAACTCATGATTAAATATTAAAAACATAATATGACTTTTGGTGATGAGTTAAATTTAACATAATTTTCTTTATGTTTTGAATCTTTGGTTAGACTTACTGTTGTAACTGAAAATCAAGGCAAGTGTTCAAGTGTTGGTTCTATTAAATGACATGTAAGCTGAGCCAGTCCGGGGCTATTTGCTTCTCTTCACTCCTGCTATTCTAGTCCGTGTCATGGGAGACTGATCCTGTAGGCTGCATGTCCTAGGCACCCATGACAACTGATTCAGCTAATGGGGGGCACTCGTTGGATTTCAAAGGGTAGGGAGAAAGAAGAAATCAGGACATGCCCCCATCTCTTCTTTGGGCAGTGTCTCTGGCAATGCCTGAATCTCCTCTGGCAGTTGCCCCTTCTGCCAGGCTTTCTTGGCTGCTGTGCTCTGGGGGTCTACCTCCTCCCGGTCCTCAAGCCTCTGGTGTCTCAGGGGCTTCTTACCGTTACTCATCTCTGGACCACCTCACTGTCCCTTGAAGGTTTCTCAGCCTCTCCATCATCTGCATAAGCAATTGCTTGCATTAAATGTTCTCTGTTATAAAAACCTAAAATAATTTCTACTTTCCTGGTAGATCTTGACTAAATTATGATTCAGTATAAAATACACTTAGCATGGAAATATTCTGTATATCAATGTTATTGTAAGTTATTTCCTACATACTTTTAAAATCACCTTAAGTAATTTTTCAACTTATATCTGATGTACTGCCAGTTACCATGATTACAAGTCTTTGAGTAATACTATATTTTAATAAAACCACAAAGAAATAAGTAAGGAACAACATAGCAAGAGGGTAAAGGAGCAAAAATGAAAACAGAACTCAAAGCATACAATATTAAAAAAATAATTATAGAACTTAATAAGATTTTAGAGTATCTCATTTTTCTTAAAATGTTTTGCAAGAATATTAATTTTATTGTATTTTAATGTTACAAGAGAAAAGAATGTGCCATAGTCAACTAGCTTTGGGAAACAAAGGGTTCACCAAAACAAAATAGCTTTTTAAAAATAACATTGCCTCAGAGAGTTTGATTTACTGCTGAGCCTTGTGAATCTCCAGGAGACTAATCTATTTAATTCCCCCAACTCACAGATATTGATTTCAGGATTCATTCACTTATTTATTAATTCAACAAATACTTATTGACTACTTAAGATACATTAGGTACTGTTCTAGGGATTAGGGATATGAGAGTAAAGAGAGCAGGAAAAAATACATTTCCGCCTAATTTCTAGTGGGAACAGATAGACGACAAATGAGTAAACTAGATAGTGAATCAGATGGTGATAAGTGCTATAAAAAATAATAACGCAGGGAAGGGGGATAGGGAGTGCTGAGGCAAAGATGAAGAGTCTCACTTTTAAACAAGGTGGTCAGTGAAAACTCCACTGAGCAAAAGGGGTGAGTCATGTGACTGTCAGATGGACGAGTGTTCCACCTGGATGGTATAGCCATTGCTAAGCCTCTGAGCAGAGAGAGCCTGGAATTTTTGAGGAAGAAAACGATGTCTGTTTTAAGAGACACCATCAATTTAAAAACAGCTTTGTGAGCAAATATTTAAAAGGAAAAGAAAAACAAAACTGCTATATTCAATCTACACACATTTTTAAACAAACTATAGCACACACTTACCATTATATATCACTTTTTTAAAAACTTGGTTTGAGGCTTTTTTTTTTTTTTTCATATACAGCATCTAAAATTTCTTCTGAATTCCTTTGACCAGTAGTTGTAATATATAACATACCTATTGGTTTTCATTATTTTGGCTTGTATTTGTACCCTCCATAGAACTGACAATATAATCTGGACTTGCATTGAAGATTTCTTGGATTTTGTTCTGCAGTTTTTATTTAGGTACACTTTTAGTGTCATTTTCCTTCTTAAATTAATTACATACTGCTAGAAGTTAAATAGCTTCTCTTCAAAGATAGCTAAAAACTTTTCATATCTAACCTTTCAGACTCCCTTCAGAACCTGTGAATCAGTCCCCCCAATTCTTCGTCGCTTTGAAATGCTTCTGATTGTTTCTCAGATGTTTGGTTACATTTGCCCGAACAGTTAATGACTGCTACTTCACAACCTATGCCTCTGTCTAAAAGCTGAAGAATTTCTTTTGAAATTAATTGGGAAATGCCTCCCTCTAGAGAAATTTTAAAATGTGAATGAAAAAAAAAATATTTGATCCCAGAATCCATTTGCATGAAGCATCTTAGGGGACTAGTTTTTTTTTTTGGAGCACACTGAGAGAAACATTGATCAGTTCAAGTCTTAACTTTTTTAAATTTAACCAAGACATTTTCATAGATAACACCTGGATATGTGATCTCAGTATAAGATAAAAAACAATGTAGATATGCATAGAACACAGTGGAAAAGTCTCTCATTGCCGCTAGTCCTACTCTGGCTCTTTTACCCAGAGATGCCTCTGTGAACGGTTGTGTGTATTCCTCAGAGCACCCTTTCTCTGCATTTATGTACAGTAAGTATTTATGTACAGTAAGTCCTCATTTAACGGCAATGATAGGTTCTGCAACTTTAAGTGAAATATTATATAATGAAACCAATTGTTCTACAGGCTAATTGATATAAACAAAAGTTAAGTTTCTAGGGTATCTCATCAATGTTGTAACAGAACAAATGTTGAACAACAACCAAATGTTATTCAAGGACCTGCTGTAGATACATACATATACACATACATGTTTTTATATTCTCTATGTGCTATATATACACACTTGCACATATAAAAGCAGATACAGGTTAAAATATAAATATAAAAACCTAAATATAATTTTTATATAGTATATATTAAAAATTAAATATCCACATTGCTTTTGATTAGCTTTGTTTACATAGCTTTCAGAAAACTTTCCTTTCCATTGCACATTGATGTATCTGAATTTTTTAGTATGCCATGATATGGATATACCAGAAATTATTTAACCTTCCTCTATTAAACAATGTTTAGTTCACTTACATTTGTAAGGGCTATTACAAGCAATGTTTCAGAGAGTATCTTGGAATTATATCTTTTCACAGATGTAGAATTAGACACTATTTTTAAATGACAGATGTCTAGAAACAGAATTGTTACTTAAAGTACGTGTGCATATTTCAGATTTAATAAAAAGCTGCTAGATTGTCTCTAGATCCCATGGGCTACACTCACACTCACAATGAATGACAAGGCCAATTTCTCTGATTTTTCCCTTGTTTCTTTTTCAGTGTTGAAATACTTTCATTTTTTTTTTTGTTTTTGCTCATCCAATGGGGGTGAAATCTCATTTATTTTTACTCGCATTTCTGAAATTCCTTTGTACATGGAATATATTTCATTTCTTTTTCTGTGAATGTCCTGTTTGTGTTTCTTTGTCCATTTTTCTGTTGGGTAGTTTTCCTCTTTTTAAAATTAATTTATTGAAGTTCTTTTTTACGGAAATTAATCTTCTAAATAGGATACAATATTTTCATTCAAGCCATCATTTGTTTTTTTAACTTTGTTAGTAATTTCTTTCTCCAGGACGATTTGAATTTTAAAAGGTATGATCATCATTTTTCCTTTCCTATTTTCTGGGTTTACGTGACTTAATATCTTTTTAATCTGCCTAGAAATTAGTTTTTATTTATTATGTGAAACAAATTGTATTGGTTAGGGAACATTACTACTAAGGCAATTAGATTAAAAAAAATACATGAATTCAAACAGAATAGAAGTCTTTCAGTCAAGGGTTAATTTTTGCTTCAGGTAATTCAAGCTAATGCTGGCTGGAGGTTGGAGGTGGGGAGCTGGTACTGTGTTCCCCCCAAATTCATTTGTTGAAGCCATAACCCCAACATGATGGTATTTGGAGGTAGGGCCTTTGGGAGATATAATTAGGTTTGGATTAAGTAATGAAAGTGGAACTGTCATTATAGGATTAGTAACTTTATAAGAGGAAGATATTCTCTTCTCTCATGCATACACTGAAGAAAGACCATGTAAGCACACAGCAAGAAGGTGGCCATCTGTAAGCCAGGAAGAGAGACACCTCACCCAGAACCCAATCTGCTAGCACCTTGATCTTGATCTTCTCAGCCTCCAGAGCTGTGAGAAATACATTTCTGTTATATTAAGCCACTCAGTCTGTGGTGTTTTGCTACTGCGATCTGAGCAGACTAAGACAATAGCTTAGTTTACAGAGTGATTGGGCAAGTCAGGAAAACTGAAATGGCTCTGCTATTTTCTTTTTTTTCCTTTTTGTTGAATTTATTGGGGCGACATTGGTTAACAAAATTATACAGGTTTCAAGTGCATAATTCCACAACACATCATCTGTACCTGTGTTGTGTGTTCACCACCTCAAGTCAAGTCTCCTTCCATCACCATTTATTCCTCCATACCCTCCTCCACCTCCTCCCACCCACCCTCCCCAGCAATCACCACACTGCTGCCTTCTGTTTTCCAAATGTGGTCGCAAGGCTTGTCTGAAAAGTCTTTTTCAACGCTGTCATTGTGAGGGAAAAGATGAAAAAGAACATGTGTGAGATTTTCTGAGCTGTGTCTGAAAGCTCATGTGCCATTCCCTAGAACCAATCACAGGCTCTAACTTCATTACCCAGAAAAATAAATGGGTTTAGTAAACAACTGGACACTCTGTCACAGAATTTGGATTTGTTTCTATAAAAGGATCATTTATTGAATAGGCCGTTTGATGTGAAATACCAGCTTTATCATACATTACATTGGTCTTTTAAAAAAAATGTTTTACATGTGTTTTATTTATTTATTTATTTATTTATTTATTTAAAGAGATTTATTTTATTTATTTATTTATTTTTTTAATCCTCACCTGAGGACATTTTTTCATTTTTTGTTCAGATAGAGTGGGAGGGAGAGAGAGGAAGAGAGAGAGAGAGAAACATCGACGTGAAAGGGACACATCGAGTGGCTGCCACCCGCACGACCAACCAGGGCCGGGGACAAACTGCAACCGAGGTACATGCCCTTAGCGGGAACCGAACCTGGGTCTCTCTGGACCGCAGGCTGACGCTCTAACCGCTGAGCCAAACCGGCCAGGGCTTACATGTGTTTTAAAAGAGTCAGCATTTTTTGTTGGATATAAAGCATGGAGTGCTGTTCAATGGGCATACCCTTTCATGGGTGCACAGATGAATACATTTAGGGTTCTGCTGCACAACATAGTGCCTAGAGTTAACAATACTTTCTGGACACTTAAAATATATTAAGAGCCTAATTTCATGGTGAGTGTTCTTACCACAATTTCAAAACATAAAGTCCTCTGCACATCAAGTATGATTATATTTAAATTATTCTAGTCACTTATATTCTTACATATTTTGGACAATTTAATTTGCTAATCTCTGAGAGAGTTTTATTAAAATCTCTGGCTGTGACTATACAATCGGTCCATCTTTTCTTGCCCCTTCCATGAGTATTTTATTTACACATTTAGAAGATGGTAATTGGATGTAATGATTCATGATTATTGGATTTGCTGCATTGATTGTATATTTTACCCATGTGAAACATAATTATTAATACCTTATATTTTAATTGATAATAATTAATATAATTAATTAATATGACTACTAATATTTTACCTTTGCTATTATTATTCGGATGTATGTGTTTGTATATTTTAAAGTTTCAACTATTCTGTGTCACTTTGTTTTAGTGTGTATCTGATTGATGGTTTAGTACTGGATTTTTTAAAAACAAATATTACTCTTTGTCTTTTCAATGGGTAATTTAATTTTATTTACTGTTATTGTACTTAGGCTTACTTTGTACCTTTCTTATGATTTGTATTTTCTTGTTTCTGGTAGTTCATCCCTTTCTTGTGCTTTTTAGACAACAAAAAGGTTTCTTTCTTTTCTTTTTTTCCCTAATTGTGGATTTGGAGTTACACATTATAATTCTATTCTTCTGGTGGTCACCTTTGACATTTTAATACATATATGTAGACTTAAAAACATGTATTACAGGTAAAACTGACAAGGGAAGAAACTATAAATGATTTTTTCCTTTGTTACTCAGGAGATAAATGTAAATAAAAAACCTTAATCTCTATTTTTTTTCTATTTTATTTTATCATCTTCTGTAACTATTTGAAACTTAGCTACTTACTTTTGAAAGTACAAGGTAGAATGCAAATTCTTCAAAGAAGTAGTTCTTTGTGATTAAATGCTATCCAGTCATAGTAAATCCATAACAAGTTTTTCTCTGGGTATTATTATTATTATTATTTTCAGTTTTGGGGATGGAAATAAAGGGATTCATTCAAGGGTCACTTTTCTAGTGTCTCGCAAACTGGGTGACTTCACACTCCTGAGGAGAACACCCTTAGTCCTCTCAGCAAAAGCACTAACAACCTGCCACATTACTCTCCAAAAGCTGTTTCTTAAGGGATGTTTCCCACAACTAAGAATGATTTGAATACAAGGCTGAAGAATATGCTGAATGACTTCATATATTTTTCTTTGGTGACAGCGCATTTTAAAAATTATCAAAATGACAGGTACATTATTAAATATACTTTCTTGATTTGAAGCTCCCATGGATACTTTCAGATTTAGAACAAAATATTGAGTAAAATTTTATGTAGCTTAATTCAATATAATGATGAAATGATTTTATACATGCTTTCCCAATATGTTCCGTCTTTCTAGTCCCAGCTAAAGATGTATCTCCTGATGATACTTTCTCTCATCACTATAGTATTTTGGGAAATCCATAGAAAAAAATATCATTTGTTTAATTTATAATGAAATATTTTAACATTTCTTTTATTATCTTGAATTGATAATTATTTAACTCTACATTTCTTTTTTGTATCTTGTTTACAGAATTTAATTACAAACTCCTTGACTATAGAAGAGTATTTTCTACTGTTTGTCTTATCCCTAAAGTTTTTTCAGAGTTTCTGTTCTAAAACTTTTTCACCAAAGTATTTCTGATAAAAATAAAAAAATAAAAAATGTATTTCTCTGGACTTGGGAGTCTAAACTGAAGCAGGAGCTAGAACTTGAACTTAAGAGTTTTACAATCTTATTCTGTCCAAAAAGTTTATGCATGTTTTGCATTTTCCTTCATAACACATCCTTTTATGTTGTTTTGTTTTCAGACAAAAATAAATGAATGTTCTAAGAAAATAACATATGTTTGGGCTATGGCTTAGCTTTCCTTATGACCATGGCTACAGAAACCAGCATTAAGTTTTTCCCATTTAGGATGAACAGGAAACGGAGGGAGCTTGGACTCTTTCCCCGAGGATTCCAGGCCCCCTATAGCTTTGCCACAGCTCACAACATTCCTGCCTTTTCCCTTTAGAAACTATCTCTGGCTGTAGCCAGCTGCGTCTGTCTCCTGCGGCTTCCATAACTAAGTACTACCAATATGTGGCCTAGAGCAACTGAACGATATTGTCTCACAGTTCTGGAGGCTGGAAGTCTAAAATCAAGGAGTTGGCAGGGCAAGCACTCTCTGAAATCCCTGGGAGAAGGCTCTTAACTTGCCTTTCCCACTTCTGGCAGCTCCAGCCGTTCCTGGGCTTGTGGCAGCATCGTTCCAGTCTCCACCTGCAGCTCCACAGCGCTTTCCCTCTATGTGAATCTGTCCTTATGTGCAAATGTCCCTTCTTTAATAGGACATCAGTCATACTGCATTCGAGACCCACCCTAATCACTTTATTTTAACTCGATCACACCTGTAAAGACCCTATATCCAAATTAGGTCACAATCTCAGATACTGGAGGCAAGTACTCAACATATGTTTTTAGCGGGATACAATTCAATCCACAACATGAACTGAATCACTCTTTTTCCCCAGAATATCCCTGTGTTCTTTTTCTCCAGGTAGAGTTGCCAAATTTAACAAATAGAAATATAGGAGCCTCAGTTAAATTTAAATTTCAGATAAAAATACTTTTTAGTATAAGTGTATCCTAAATAGTACATTGTGCATTCTTTTTATAAATATGTTTTTATTGATATTTTAGAGAGAAAGAAAGAAGAAGGAGAGTGAGATAAAAACATCGATGAGAGAGAAGCATTGATCGGCTGCCTCCTGCATTCCCCCTACTGGGGACCGAGCCCACAACTAGGACATGTGCTCTGACCAGGAATCGAACTGATGACCTGTTGGTGCATATGATGGTGTTTAGTCCACTGAGCTACACCAGCCGGGCAACATTGTGCATTCTTATATCAAGTTTTTTGTTGTTTATTTGAAATCAAAATTTATCTAGGCATCCTGGATTTATTTAGTAACCCTAACTCCAGGTCTTTGTCTTCCTTAGTTTGGTTAAATGATCTTTTAGAACTCCCAGTCTGACGTTTCCTTCAAGATTTGGCTCAAATGCCACCTTCTCCAAGAAGGTTTTTCTGCTCTCTCCATCTGGAAGTAATGTCTTCCTCTTCCTAACTTTGGTTGAACTTAAACTGTACTTTGTCTGTGATATTTACCCAATTCAACCTTGTATTAAAATTATTGATATATGTATCTCATTGACTTGATTCACTAGAGATTATTTGATGGCCAGAAGTTTTTATGATTTAGATTTCTATCCAATACAGCATCTAGTTCAGCTCTTTGGGACAACAGGCATTCAGGAAAAACAAACAAACAAAAAACAGCCAACCTTATTTTTATTTTATTTTGCTTGCTCAGGTTAAAAAACAACAACTCCCACAGCAGCACCACTTGATATCCAGAATAGACAGAAATATGTGCAAGCAATTCCTGCCTGACAGTGGAAGTGTGAGTCCTGAACAGAACGCTCTCTGTTTTCTAAAGTGCTGCCTCCTCAGCAAACCGCTGGTTTGACCTACACTAAAACTTCATCATCTGGTATAGACTCCCCATTTCTCTGATTTATTATAAAGGATTAAAGTGCTCAGTGGTATTTACTTTTGAAGATTTATGCTTAGATTATATTTACAGTCATGTGGAAGAAATATTGAAGGGTGTATTCATACCCACATTTTTCAGAAACAGCCGGGCTGAGTGTGGATTGGCAGCACATAATAGAGAGAAGAAGGAGAACCAGACTCATTTTCAATAGCAATGATCTTGTTCAGTACTAATTGCAGGAGAGAGATGCTCTTCATTTATTCTTTCATTTGTTCCGCCAACCAATGGATCACTGTTCACTGAGTCTTAAAAAATACACCTATGTGGGCATGAATGCCTTCAAGGCCTTTCTTATTGTTGGTACTTTTACAATTAAAATCCAGTGGAATTCCTTATTATTATCCATGTCAAAGGACAGAATTAGTAATCTCCTTAAATTGTAATTTAAAATCTTAATATTTAAAAAAAATTGTTTTCCCCAAACTGGTAAGCTGTAAGTCACTTGTTTGTTCGATACTAATTGGTGTACATCATCCACCATACTTGAAAAAAAGAAAGCACACTTGAAACCAGTATAATTTTTTTAACCAATGTCACCCAATAAACTTAATTAAAAACAGAAAGAAAGTAGCTTATGTCCACAAATGAGTTTGGAAAATATCAGGTTGAAAAGGTTCTGAGATATTTAAATATATCAGTGTGCTTAGTAATGACGGGTTTAATCTTTGTGTGCTGCATTTATAAAATACTCTGGGATATAGCACCACATTATATTAAGCTTTCACTGTACAAGCTTATATGTTGAGGAATAAAACTTGATCTGTATATATAAATCTATATAATAATTCATACCATAATAGCTTCTTTAATTGTAATTGTATCTTCTGAATGTCAGTTTAGCAAGCCTTTTTTTAAAATCTCTTTAAAAATGTGCAATATATGCCAATTAATGTGTTAATTAGGTGTGTCAGTCGGAGTTCTGTCAGGGAAACAGAAGCACTATGCACATTGTGAAATAAGAAATTTATTATAGAATACAGGTCCCACATCGTAGGAGTCCCTGGGGAAGAGGGTCTGTGAGGAGGAGTTAGAGGATCAGAGAAAAGTTGCTAACAAGCCTTCTAAACGAAGGGACACCCAGTTGATAGAGTGGAACCACAAGGAGGAGTTGATAGAGAGGTCCCTGGAAGGCTGCTTTTCCTGGGTCTGGGCTCACTGGGGTCAGCGCAGGGTCTGCAGAAGGGAAGGAGAGCTGGGAATGATTGTGAACAAGTGAGGATGGGATTGGAATCTCCTGGCCCCTTCGATTCTGTATTTCACATCTAGTCATGGTGCCTTTCAAAGTTTAGTGGTGGCAGTTTTGCTTCTGCCTTCCAAATCTCCCACACACTTTTTTTTCGTACAACTCTAAAGAGAAAATAATGAGAGACAGTGATTGTGGGAGCTGTAGTTCCAGCTTAGGTAGACTGACCCTGAATAAAGTCACCACAGTTTGCTTTGGGACATATTCTGAGCTCCTATCCGAAAAGAATACGCTGCATCTCATATTGTGGTTCTAGCCCTATCTGGGCCATTACTGTTCTGTGATTTGGGGCAAGTGACTTAACCCTGTTAGCTTCAGTTTCCATGTATGCTGAATGAGGGGGGCCAGAGGGTCTCTCTTCATTTTAAGATTTGAAGAGAACTGTGGATGTTCTTAGCACACTCCTGCATGGAATACATTAAAATATATTTTGTAGAAGTGCAATAAAGATTATATACTTCCATTATAGAAGTGTAAATAAAAACTGGAATTGAGTATAAAAAATTCATTAGCTCCTTCTAGGACCAAAATGAAACTGTCTAAGGAGACATTGACCATATTCTGTAGACACTGGGACAAGTTTAAAGAATAAAAAATATATATTTTTAAATTTCATTCTAATCTGGAGGATTTTAAAAATATTTACTTCCCAATGTCATTTCTCCCAAATTATTAAATGTTGTATTTTTTTCCTAAGAGGTTCAAATGATTGGTTTTTTTGTGCTTTGTAATTTCTTCAGTGTATTATAAAAGATAAAACTTGCTTCACTGGTAAAGTAATTTCTGTGTGAATTTAAACGATTAATAGAGGAAACAGTTTGACAATACTGAAACAAGATTGCTTTTTCTGTAATTAAAGAGCATACTTATGTTATTCCTTTTGTGAAATATTTATGAGGCACCTACTATGTACCAGTCACTCTGCTAATGGTGACAATAAGTGTTCAAAGAAACACAAGAAACAGGCTAGTTCTATGCACAAACATCTGTACAGATAATGTTAGTAGGGGCAGCTGAATTCAATGACAGATTTAGTCACACACTCTTATGAGAGCACAGAAGAAAGCCAGAAAAAGACATCTGAAAGATGGCATCAGAGCTGAAGGGATTTTCTTCTTCTTAGTTTTGTCTGTTTGTTATAGTTTAATGAAAAGGAGTTAGCCTGATGAAAGGAAGAGATCAGAGAAGGGACATCTAGTCACAGGAACGTCAGTGCCACGGGGCTGGAGAGAAGGGCTCATGTTGCAGTGTGTGCCAGGCACTGGGCTGTGCACGCTGTCAGTCCCAGCCAAAGTCCCAGGCAGTAGAACTATCACTATTCTGTGAATGTCGGAGATGAGGGAAGAGGAGGACGGAATCTCCAGTGGTAAGGAGAGCCTGGGTTCATCTAGTGAATAAGCTAGAGCTCGTTTTCTGAAGGAAAGGATGTAGAAAAGTCTATAGCACCAGTTTGGAATAGTCAGATTTGTGGTTTTGAACCTTCTGACAGATTTCAGAAGGTTGAATTTGAGATGGGTAGGAGTTGTAGAAGTGAGAACTGATTGGAATGTAATAGTGATCATCTAGGCCTACTTTAGGAGTGATGGGAAAAATAAAAAAAAAAGAAGGAATGAATTTAAAAGATACTTTGAAAGCGTTTTATCACATAGTCTAATTAAAAACATTGGGCTATGAGGACATCAAATTTAATCATCGTTTCACGATTAAAATAATTATGGATCTACATAACCTATAACATGTAAATTATAACTAAAACTTGATTGTAGTTTCAGTCCATTTTTGGAGTTTGGTTGCTCAACTTATGTACCATCAAACTTCAGAGTGGTTGAACAGAGTTCCTTTCCCAGACAATGTAAGTGGCTGGTTGTCTGTCTTTTGTTCCCTTCTTCAGTATTACAAGAACAATAATGGGGCAGCAATCCACAAGGCCAACAACAAAGTGTTTCATTCCCCAGAATTTCTTGTAAGTATTTGTGGCCATGTGACATAAATCTGTCTAATGAGATATAAGTAGGAGCCTACTGGGATTTCTGGGAGGATTTACCTTGATCAATCTACCACATTTGTTTTCCTGCCTACAATCCAGCTGGTCAGAGCGGCACTGTCCATTCTGTGACCACACATCAAGAATGGTAAAGCAGGAAGATGGAGAGACTGACCGCTGGAATATTTGTTCTAGTGCTAAATTGCCAAGCCCAGGCCTCTTTTTATTTGAGAAAAATAAAACCTTTTTTCTGGTCAAAACACTGTTTTATGGTTTTTATTGTATATAGCTGAATTTACCCTGATTTCCTGTTATAATTACAACACCTTTCCCACAAGGTATCTCGAAGCAGACTCAGGAGGAGATGGTGATATAAGTTTACCTAGTTAACTCATCTTGACATTCTCCAAGCAATGGAATAGTTCTTGGTGAAAGAGTAGCCCTCTGCAAAACATGTACACCTTTTTTTTCAGTAAGTGGCTCACTTTGTAAATTTATGTTTAATAGGAAGAAGAAAAGCAGTTGAGAAAGGCCAGAAATGGCTAAAACATCCACTGGACATGACTGAATTCTACTACCTAGTCAGAATGTTGTCAAGAAATGTACCAATAAATAATGTAGAGAATGAAATAAAAAAGCTAGCTTGTTATTTTTGTTTTTTTTCTCTTGAGCTGGGAAGAATACACTCCAAGCAAGTACTTGAAAAACAATTTTCATAAAAGACCTTGAGGCTTGGACCTTTCTTAGAGATCATCTTCTTCTTTTTTTTGTAAATTCAATTTTATTTTAGCAGCATTTTAAAGCATACCCTTAACAGTCACAAAGAAGAAAATATCACCAAAGGTGTTTGTCCAAAGTGGAACCCATTCTTTGTTGTAGATTAGAATATGTTAACCTTCAGTAGTAAAATTATATGCAATACTGCAAAAGGAAACTCAAGACAAACAACCAATTTGAATGGAAGAAAAGTTGTTTAAAAGATACAGGTAAATGGGATCTTTTCAACAAATGATATGGGAACAATTGGACATTACATGCAAAAAAAAATCTAGACAGATCTCATTCATATCTTTCACATATTCAACTCAAAATGGATCATAGACTTAAATGCAAATATAAAACTTCTAGAAGATAACATAGGGAAAACCATCTAGGTGACCTTGGATTTAGTGATGAGTTTTTGGATACAACACCAAAAACATGATCCATGAAAGGTAAAAAAAAAAAAAAAGATAAGTTGGACTTTATTTTGATTAAAAACTTTTGTGAAAGACACCACAAAGAGAGCAAAATGATAAGCCATAGACTGGAAGAACATATTTGCAAAATATATAATAAAGAACGAATATGCAAATTATACCATGAACTTTTAAAACTCAACACTGAGAGAACAATTTAGTTAAAAATGGAAAAAACAAACAAATAAACAAAAACACACACCTCACTAAAGAATATATACAAATGGCAAATAAGCCTATCAAAATGTCTTCAGTATCATATATTATAAGGGAATTGCACATTAAAACAATGAGATATGTATTCATACCTATTAGTTTGGCTAAAATCCAAACAATTCACAATAGCAAGTGCTGGCAAGAATATGGAGCACTACAAACTCTCAATCATTGTATTGAGAATACAAATGGTACAGCCACACTAAAAGACAGTTTGGAAGAGTTTAATAAAGCTAAACATAGTCTTACGATACAATCCAGCAATTGTGCTTCTACGTACTTACCCATTTCATTTGAAAATATGTTCACACAAAAACCTGCACACAAATATTTATAGAAGCTTTATCCATATTGCTCAAACTGGAATCAACAAAGATGTCCTTCAATAGGCAAATGGGAAAACTGTGGCACATCTATACAATGGAGTATTATTCAGTAATAAAAAGAAATGAGTATCAGCCATGAAAAGACATGGGAAAATTAGATGCATATTACTAAGTGAAAGAAGCCAATCTGAAAGTCTATAAACTGTATCTGTCCAATTATGTGACAAAAGATAAAACTATGGAGACAGTAAAAAGATGTTGGTCAGCAAGGGCTCAGAGGGTGGGTGGGAGGGAAAGATGAATAGGTGGAGCACAGGGGATTCTAGTGCAATGAGACTATTTTGTATGCTATAATGGTGGACACATGGCATTATGCATTTATTACAACACAGAGAGTGAGCCTGAATATAAACTATGAACTTTAGTTGATAATAATGTGTCAATCAATATTGGTTCATTAATTGGAACAAATGTCCCATACTAATGCAAAATATTAATAATAGAGGAAACTGTGTATGGGGGAGGAGGATATATAGGAACTCTATATTATCTGCTCTATCTGCGCAAATACAAGATTATTCTATAAAATTAGAGAATATGATTTTATAGATTACTATATGATTTCACTTATATGTGGGATCTACAGAACAAAAATAAATAAACAAAACAGAAACAGACTAATAGATAACAGAGAACAAACTGATGGTTGCCAGGAGACTGGGTGAAAAAGGTGAAGGGATTAAAAATACAAATTGGTAGTCACAAAATAGTTATGGGGATGTAAATATTGTAATAAATAGGTATAGTGCCAAATGGGTACTAGACTAATTGGGGGAATCATACCATAAATTATATAAATGTTTAACCACTGTGCTGTACACCTGAAACTAATATAAAATAATATCAAATGTCCACTGTGATTAAAAAATTAAAAAATGTCAGTCTGGCCCGGCCAGTGTGGCTCAGTGGTTGAGTGTCAACCCATGCACCAGGAGGTCACTGGTTCGATTCCTGGTCAGGGCACATACCCAGGTTGTGGGCCCGATCCCCAGTGGGGGGCATGCAGGAGGCGGCCAATCAATGTTCTCTCTCATCGATGTTTCTCTCTCTCTCTCCCTCTTGCTTTCTCTCTCTCTGAAATCAATAAAGAAAAAAAATTTTTTTTAATGTCAGTTTGTGATGAATTGAAAATCATTTAATTTTAAATGTTAGAATAGTATTTTAGTCGAATTAGCACCAGAAATTGTTAACAAGTCTTTCTAAAGGGAAGAAACTAACTGTGACCACCTTAAGATCATGTTCTTTCATTATACTTATAATCACAACAGATCTTGAGAGGAAAGACATATTATCTGAATTTCTAAAAGTAGAGTCACCAAGTCTTTGAAGTTCTGCAAGTTGCATACATCACACAGCGAGGAACTGCTGGAGGTAGGCCCACACTAGTTCCTTCTGATGGTAATTCCAAAGGTGTCTAAACTCACCAGTTATATACCTGGGCCCTGGAATGAGCAGACCTCACTCTACATCCCAGCTCTGCAATTTCTCAGCTAGATAGCCCTAGGTTACTTACCTCTATAAATCTCGATCTCCTTAATCTCAAAGTAACTTCATAATAGTGCTACTTGATGGGATTGTTATTGGAAACAAAATTCTTAGCCCAAGGCCTGTCAATATAAAGTTCTATCATCATCATCATCATCATCATCATCATCATCTTTTGTACCAGTGGCAATGGGTGAGTTAGTGATCTAAGAAAGTATATATGTAGAAGAAGAGCAATTACATAGACTAGCCTACAATTACCAAAAGCAGAGAATTAATTTTTGGAAAGGAAAAGGGTGGAAAATTAACTATAGCTGGCACAAATCTGGGATCATACTATTCTTCATCTTTATTCTTTCCTTCATCATCTTTATGCAGATAAAATCAGGATATATATATATATATATACATATATATATATATGTATACACACACACACACACACACACACACACACACATATATATTAGCCATATATACATATGGCTATAAAGGGCAAATGAGTCATAAACAACTGTAGGGTAGAGCCAGAAAAATAAAACTCTCCTTTTTACTTTACACAGTGTTAGTAGGTTTGGTGGGGAGGAATCATTAAAGTCATGTGAGAATCTTATCTTCTGGGTTTTAAAGCAGAAGCTACCAGAAATGCCTCCCCATCTTGCTACTACCTGAATCACAAATGTGACTGTCAGTTTGTAATTCTCAGAGTAATCATAAGAGAGTTAAATTTCCAAGATGCTCAAATGCTCAGGAGGAAATGCCTGATATCTAAAGTGAAGTTTCTAGAGTACTGTACCACCCAAACCTGCTTTGATACATGGACAAAAGCTATAACACAATGCCTGGCGACTGTAGGGGCACTATCTGTACTAAATTATTATCTCCTCCACTCCCACCACAATAGCACTGATTTCATGATGTGCCTCTAGAAACAAATGTCATTAACCACTTCTGGGAGAGTCTGGAGATGACTGAGCGAAGTTTTGGAAACATCAGTGAACTACTGCTGAATTGCTCCATGTATATGTGGCTTAAAAGCACAATACCTAAAAGGGGGAGAGGCAAAAGGCTGATGACTATCTTCTCTGGACCAAACAAGAAAGATTGTTTTCTGTAACTCCTATAGATAAAATTTAAAAAATAAGAGTGGAGTCCAAGAAAGAGCAGAAATTGAGTCAGGGTGTTTGTGTGACATGGACTCTGGTAAGGACTGAATGTTTCTGTAGCCCCAAATTAATGTGTTAGAGCCCTAACTTCCCAGGGTGGTAGCATTTGGAGGTGGAGTATTTGAGCAATAATTAGGTATAGATGGGACCCCACAAAAGTGCCCTTAGAAGAGGAGGAAGTCTACGGCCATACCACCCTGAACGCGCCCGATCTCGTCTGATCTCGGAAGCTAAGCAGGGTCGGGCCTGGTTAGTACTTGGATGGGAGAAGAGGAGGAAGAGCAATCAGATCACCTGGTCACTCCTCTGTCTCTCTCTCTCTGTCTCATGTGAGGACACAGTGAGAAGGCAGCCATCTGCAAGCTTTCACCTGCACTGACCATACTGGCACCCAAATCTCAGACTTTCAGCTTCCAGACCTATGAGAAAATAGATTTCTGTTGTTTAAGGCACCCACTGAGTCCATGGTATTTCGTTATGGAATGGTAGCAGATTAAGACAGACTCTGGGCATGGTGATAGTCATTATAGAATTAGGAGAAAGTGAAAAAAAGAAACAGCACCTGGAGTATGTGGATCTTGATTTAATTAACAACACAAAGTATATGATCCCAACTGATCTAAACAGGGTTGTACAAAGTAAGCAAAGAAAAGGGTTCTCAAGGGTTTTGCTACCAGCCAGTTATTTTGAGTCTTTAAAGCTCATTAGTTTCTTTCAAGATCATTGTAAAGTGATACAATTCAGGTTAGATAACATATATCATATCTTATCAGTTGTAAAACACATTTTTTTGTTCATATTTTTCCCATATATGAGAAATGGCATCTTACAAGATTCAGTACATTTTCCCCCTTGTTTAATGGCTTATAAAATAATGATGTATCTTACAATTGAGCCTCTTAGACTTGATAAAATATGATGTAAAGAACATAAGTCAGTATTTCATCTTCTCATGTGATTATTTCTTCATTCATTCATTAAATATGTATTTACTTAACCAGTAGCATTCTAGGTTCTATCTGTACTTGATGAATCACGCTCCTGTCTTCAAAGAACTCACTGTTGAGCAAGGCAGATTTGTACACAAATAAACAAGGTGAAAAATAATAAGGCAGTCAGAATGAGGATGAGAAAGATCAGAGAGATATGGGAGCTAGTGAGGAGATAGAATTGAGAAGGAACCCATTAGTTTCCTTTGGTAAAGTTGGGGTAATTATGTGAATTTTCAAGATAGAGAATATAAAAGGAAAACAGCTTTTGATAGAATCCTAATACATTTTAGATATCTATCATTCAGAATTGGTCTTAAGGAAAGAGCCCTGGGATGGTCATTTGGACATGGGAATCTCATGGTATGTAGTTGGCATGGATTATCAATAAAATTGCCCAGGATAAACATGTAGAGTGAGAAAAAGCCAAGGATAGAGCTTTGAGGTTACTCCAGGACAGGAGTAATCAGAGGAGAAGGTAACTTGGCCAGAGTGGTCTCTAGGAAGCCACAGAGGAGAGTTACAGCAGCAAACATTGCTATAGAAAGAATCAAGTAAGTTGAGTCTGCAGAGTCTATTAGATGTGAAATGCCAATGACAGTTGACGTCATCAGTAAAAGCATTCTCTAGGCTGATATTTGGTGCTGTGTCCTTGGTTTGCAGTAACCAGTCACGGTGTTTCCAATGTCTACATAAAGAACATATTTTCATCTGATGTAAACTACTGAGGAAAACTTTGTTGTATATGTTACATAATGTGGTTTGTATAGGTTCTGTCAAATTGAATTCCTCCAAGAATTCAGTTCAGGAAACATTTCTGTCATCTGTAGAACTATTACATTTCCTTTAATCAGACGGTGAAAATATGTGACCCTTTATTTCACTTTTTCTCTTGGCTGCCAGGAAGTTCAGCTCTTTTGAACCCAGATTCCGGGAAGGATAATCTGTCCTCTTTTGCTGTCTCTTTCATGATTTCTTTTTGCCTTTACTTTTATGGTGTTGTGTGTTTATTAAAGAAATTTCCAATATATTTTGGAAGGGTAGAAAGTATAAATTATTAATAGCTAAAAATAAGTAAAAATATGACCATTGTGATGAATTTTAGAAGTCATTGATTTTTCTACTGAAATAAGGTCTAGGGCATGAGTTAGTAATTAATATTAATGTGTAGAAATTAAGCTTGCATTGTTGGTCTCCCATTGTGATCTGTGACAGCAGCTCTTTATTCAAACTATTTTAAGAGTTGAGCTCATATTATTAATGATTCAGGTGCACTAATCAAATAATAAACACCAAATCCACATTGATTCAATCTCTATTCAGGGCACTAGGGAAAATAATCAGTGTTTGCTGAAGGAATGAGGAAAATTGAAGAGGAAATAAATTTATTTTTAAAACCCCTTTGGAATATATTAAATAGGGAAGAAAATTTGACAGCTATTTTAAAGCTAATTGACAGCTTTTCTTTAAAAAAAAATTCACATTTTTTACTAATATGACAATTATGCCACAACATTTTTAGAGCTTTTAGTGTAGAATATAGTGTGTTTCTTAATTGTTTTAAGACTGTTGCTTAAATTTATCTTACGGGTCATTAGCAAGAATTAGAAGTACCTTAATTTTATATGGAGCTCTTATGAAGTTTTCCTTAGGTGTGATCAGTTTCTTATGGTACTATTAATGCCTTTAATAAAAAGCTGATAGGAGCAGAGGGTAGTAAAAGTCATAGCTATAATTTTTAAGAAAGTGCAAGATGTCAGGCACTGTGCAAACAATCTCATATATGTTGTGTTAAATCCTCACACCAAAATGTTTATTATCACTGTTTTCCAGAAGAGTAAACTGGGGCCTAGAAAGATGACCCAGTCCAAAATGCCAAAGGTAGGATTAACACCTAACATTTTAACCAGTACGTTCTGTTTACCTGGAATTCATTCTTCTCTCTCTCTCTCTCTCTCTTTTTTTTTTTTTTTTACTTTTTATTTTTTTATCCTCACCTGAGGACATTTTTGCATTTATCTTCAGATAGAGTGGGAGGGAGAGAGAGGGGGGAAGAAAGAGAGAGAAACATCAATGTGGGAGAGACACATCGACTGGCTGCCACCCACACGACCCCAACCGGGGCCAGGGACAAACTGCAACTGAGGTATGTGCTCTTAGCAGGAACCGAACCTGGGACTCCCCAGTCCACGGGCCGATGTTCTAACCGCTGAGCCAAACCGGCCAGGGTTGGAATTCATTCTTCTCAAATGTAATTATTCTTCAAGTTTCATTTTTTCTTTACCATTTTATACTTACTATATCAATTCTAGGATCTTCCTCAATATTCATCCTTAGTTCAGATTGTCTCTGTGTTGTATTGCCGAACTATTGCAAAAGCCTTATAATTAGGGATTTCTAGCATAATAAAATGAAGAGGTCACTATATTCTATCCTCGAAAGACAATATAAAACTGGGGAAAATTTTCAAAAGCAACCAGTTAGAGTCCTTAAAATTAGTAATGCTTTAAAGAAAACTGAGAAGCACAGATCAGTGAAGAACTACTAACCTTCAGAAAAGGAAAGTGAGCATTCAAGGCATTATCACCTATAGCTGCATCCATTTAGATCATAAATAGCAGAATGACAGACATAAATCCAATCATGCCAATCATTACATAAAATATGAATGGAGTAAGCACCCAAATTAGGTGCAGACACTGTCAGACTGGAAACAAAAGAAGTAAGATCCAATTCTCTGCTCTCTACAAAGGACACACTAGAGATAAAGACAGATTGAAAGTGAACGGAGGAAAAAACATACCACACAAACAGTAACCACTAAGGATCTGGATGACTATCAGACAAAATTGATCCTATGACAGATTGCCAGAGACAAAGAGGAACATTTCATAGGGATAAAAAGGTCAAATTTTCTGGAAGATATAACAATAATACATGTGTATACACACCTAATGGCAAATTAGGTGTAACAGTGAAAGGAGAAACAGATTTGTGAACAATAAGTGCAGACTTCTAAACTCTATTCTCAAAAATTGATACACAAACTAGATAGAAAGTCAGGAAAGATATAGAAGACTTAAAAACACTGTCCACTTCCTTGACTTAATTGACATTTATAAAACACTCCAACCAATAAGCAGTAGGTTACATTGTTTTTTTTTCACATGGTGAATTCTTCAGGTTAGGACATAAAACTAGTTTCAATTAATTTAGAAGGAGCAAAATAATACAAACTATGTTCATTTAACACAATGAAATTAAATTAGAAATGAATCAAGCCTCAGGTAATATCCTTATTTATTATCTGAATAGATGCAGTTGTATAGGTAAAGGATAGAAAATGGGAGTTCACTAAGCTTTATACCTTATTCTTCTATACCTTATTTATGCCTGATGATAAGTATATCTA
The DNA here is from genome assembly GCA_030848825.1 of Tadarida brasiliensis. Classification (NCBI taxonomy): domain Eukaryota; kingdom Metazoa; phylum Chordata; class Mammalia; order Chiroptera; family Molossidae; genus Tadarida; species Tadarida brasiliensis. The sequence continues at coordinate 41,259,782 of CM061260.1, read as the reverse complement.
AAATATTTAGACTATTTTTGCAGAATACTGTGAATTCTACCATGAATATTTAGTATGCAAATTTATGAGGAATTAATCTAATTGATTGTCATAAAATATTTCCTCAGTGTCCACTGTATGCCAGGTACTGTCTTTGTTTTTGAGGAATACAGTAACGAGCAAGAGCAAACCTCAAAAAAATTTCCTGTCTTCATTTAGCTTATATTTTAGAGGATGATAAAAGAAAATAAATATATTAATAAGTAAATTTAATGTCAATTTAAAAAGCAATAAATGTTATGGGGAAATATTAAACAGGGCATGAGGAATGCTGGGATGGTGGGGTAGAGTTGCACATTTAAAATCGGGAAAGACTTGCCCGGCCGGTGTGGCTCAGTGGTTGAGTGTCGACCCATGCACCAAGAGGTCGCTGATTTGATTCCCGGTCAGGGCACATGCCCAGGTTGTGGGTCAGATCCCCAGCAGGGTCATGCAGGAGGCGGCCAATTGACGTTCTCTCTCATCAGTGTTTCTACTTCTCTCTCCCTCTCCCTTCCTCTCTCTAAAATCAATAAATAAAAATAAATAAATAAATAAATAAAATCAGGAAAGACTCCTTGATAAGGTGATAATTGAGCAAAAGTTTAGAGGAAGGAGCCATGTAAGAATCAGGAGGAAGGGCACTCCAGGTAGAAGAAATAGTAAGTGCAAAGGCTCTGGGGTAGAGGCAAGCTTGCAGTTTTGTCAGAAAGCAGGAGGGCTACTGTGTGTAGGGAGGAGTGGACTGGGGAGAGGTTGGCAGAAGATAAGGTCAGAGAGGTAAGGGGGTGAGGTTGTGTGGCAAGGACTTTGTTTTATTTAGTGAGCCATTGGAAGATGGGGGGTGAAGAGAGGAGTAACATCTAGATTTCAATTGCTAAAACAGCTTTCCAACAGATGTGGTGAGAATAGAATGTAGGAGACCAAGGATGGTAACAGAAGGGTAGATTAGAAGTAACAGAAGGGTGGATTAGAAAGCTACTGCAATTATCCATGCAAGACGTGGTGGAGGCTTGGACTGGGGGAGAGAGTGCTGGGAGTAGTGAGACATGGGTGAAGTCTATGTATACAGGGTTGGGAAGGAAAGCCAAAAAGTCTCCTAACACACTGGGGATGTGGAATGAGAAAATGAGAGAAGTTAAAAATGACTCCAAGGTCATAAGTGAACACCTATTTTGTACATGCATTTTGGTAATAAGCAAAGCCTCTGCTGTTGCCATTGCCTGAAGCACTTGTAGAAGCTCTGGAGTGTGTCCTGTCTAATTAGTTCTTGCTGATTGCTCATGTCCCATGCCTTCCTCATCAGGGCAGCTGGCAGCATCTGTAAAGGGCAAAACAGCGAGTATTTAGGGTTTGCAAACCAGACTGAACTCTGTCACTGTAGCAAGAACAACCATAGATAATACGTAAACAACTGAGTTCAACTGTGTTTCAAACACTTTATTTACATAAACAAGTGATAGGCATTGTCCGGCTGGTGTGGCTCAGTGGTTGAGCATCGACTCATGCACCAAGAGGTCGCTGGTTCGATTCCTGGTCAGGACACAAGCCCAGGTTGTGGGCCTGATCCCCAGTGTGGGGCATGCAGGAGGCGGCCAGTCGATGTTCTCTCTCATCGATGTTTCTATCTCTCTCTCCCTCTTACTTCCTCACTCTCTAAAATCAATAAAGAAAAAAAATTGTTTTTTTTTTTATCCTCACCCAAGGACACCTTTTCATTCTTTGTTCAGATAGAGTGGGAGGGAGAGAGAGAGGAAGAGAGAGAGAAACATCGACATGAAAGGGACACATCGAGTGGCCGCCACCTGCACGACCAACCAGGGCCGGGGACAAACTGCCACCGAGGTACATGCCCTTAGCGGGAAACCGAACATGGGTCTCTCTGGACCGCAGGCCGACGCTCTAACCACTGAGCCAAACCGGCCAGGGCAAGAAAAAAAATTTTTTAAAAACAAGTGATAGGCATGCCATAGTTGGCCTACTCCAGCTCTGGGGTGCAGCTTAAACATAATGTCTCACTGACCTAAATAACGTATTTACTGACTTCCTTGTGGTTCCTTGAATAATCCACGTTTCTGTCCCCTTGGCTTGTAATGCTCTTCCATCCAATACTTATTGACCTTTTGCATCACTTGACTCAAGTCCTAGTTCAAGCCATTTCCTTAGAAAGGCTTTCCTGACCCCCACTGTAAAAATAGCACCCACTTTCCCTTTGGCTAATGTTTCTTTATGACAATTGTGACTGTTAACATTGCATCATGTTTTTTTCAATGTGTTTGTGTTTCCCACTAGAATGTATGCTCTGTGAAGGCAGTCGCCCAAGGACATTTTTGCATTTGTCTTCAGAGTGGGAGGGAGAGAGGAAGGAAGAGAGAGAGAGAAAAACATCTACATGAGAAAGACACATTGACTGGTTGCCACCCACACGACCCCAACCAGGGCTGGGGACAAACCAACCGAGGTACGTGCCCTTAGCGGGAACCGAACCCAGGACTCTCTGGTCCATGGGCCGACGCTCTAACCGCTGAGCGAAACTGGCCAGGGTGGCAGAGAATACTTTTCTGTAACTATAACAATTCTTTGAACAGTAGACACCCCATGTTCGTAGCATTCATAGATACTAGGTTTTCCTTTATCTGTGCTTACCTGACATTCTAGGTTCCTCTGGTATAGTCGTGATTCAGACCTGAACTGCTCCCAGTCCACTGTCACTACCCTCCTCACCAACACATGCACACATCAAGGTCATTCTTCTTATCATAACGTTTTGCACATTATTTTGAAGTTATTTGTTTATGTTAGTCTTTATTTCCAAGGACAAGAACAAGGACCAAACATCAATCATCTGTCTGTTGTCAGTACCTAGTATAGAGAATCATGTAGAATACAAGTTCACTATGTATTTCTGAAAGTTAATTGGTCATACATGTGTGATATGGGCAATGCACGTGTCACTGATTATATTTCTTACCAACAAATTCATTGAGTTGCTAACACTTAAAGAATGGGGCTAAGGAAGAGGCATAAGTTCAGATTGAAAACTTGAGTCCTCTGTCCTTGTACTTTATACTATTTGGAATCATTTTTTGTATGATTTGGGACTCAGATGTATCTTTTCCAAGACTTTTCTAATGCTTCATGAAAAAGCCATCATTTTTTTTTCAAATTTTCACAACATATTAATGAAAGAAATGATTTTTTATGATTGGTTATATGAAAGCTACCAGTATGATCAACCAAAAAATCAGATATATTTCTCAAAATTTAGTTATAACGTTGTGGGTCTATTTCTTGATAAGACTTACTGAGGCTAAATTCCTGGCACATGCCACAAGGCCAGGGCCACATTCAATTCTGAGGCTACATGGTGCCTTTGAACCACGAGGGTGTGCAGCAGCAGTGGCCCTTTAATATACCTGTGTTGGGGGAAAGTTGGCTCACAGTGTTTACTATTATTCTGCACACTCTTGGTTAGGGCTTCTACTCCTCTGAAGAGAAAGGCAACTGAAGCCTCGACTTTCAGTGATGGATCTTGGGGCCATCACTGAAAGTCAAGATGGTTAGGGACCATTGGATTTGCTGCATAAGAAGGGAAGTATATAGAGGCATTTGTTTATAATACAAAAAGATACTCTATAAAATAAACCAAACACTAATAAAAAGGATTGGATAGAATGTGAAGAAATAGATTACCTAGCCCAATTAATATAGTAGAGTATTATCATCCCCATGTCTATTTAATTAATTAATAATTTCAGAGAGAGAGAGATCAATGTGAAACATCAATCAGTTTCACCTTGACCAGGTATTGAACCCACAACCTGGGTATGTGCCCTGACCGGGAATTGAACCACCACCTTTTGGTCCATGGGACAACACCCCAACCAACTGAGCCATACCACCAGGGCTATCACCCCCATTTTTAGATCCAGAAAACCAAGCTGGGAAATGTTGAATAACTTGCTCACACGACAGTTAGAAAATGACAGAGCCAGGACCTGAACTTTGGTCCACTAATCCTTAAGCATATGCTCCTAACCACCACACTATACCCAAACATCCCATGGTACTAACACTTTTTGGGTAGATTACCTGTGATCTATACTCCAACAGCCCACTACTCCTTAAACTGAATCTCAAGTCCTGACTTCTGGATCCCTTTGCAAATGTAGCCTTGAAACTAAATCCCTGAATTCTATCCTTGCTCTGATTTGTTTGTTTGTTTAATAAAAAACTATGGCCTGACCTGTTTCTTAGAAATAAGTTGACCATGGTGGGGACCTTTAAGAACTTGAGCTTCTTGTTATTTGCCAAGCAAAGGCTTTATCTTTGGAAACCCAGAGAAAACACAGTGCGATGAGCTACTTATTTTACAAACACCTACTCATATTAGTTGCTCTTAACATCTTTGAGACCAGTAGTTTTCAAACGTGATCTCTGAACCAGCAACAAACATAGGCATCATCTATCTCTGGGAACATGTAAGAAATGCAGATTCTCAGAGCATAGCCTATAACTACTGAATCATAAACTCTGGGAATGGGTCCCAGCAATCTGTGCTTTAGCAAGCTGTCCAGGTAATTATGATGGATGCCCCAATTTAAAAACCATTGACTCACCCATCCCCTTCATTACTCTGCTAGGAATTAAACAAACAATGAAACAAAACAAAACATAATTAGTTCCTTCAAAATTTCAGATATTTTCTATCTGATTATTACTCTGCCACTCAAACTCACTTAATATATTAAATATTAAAATATTTAAGCAGAAGTAAAATTTGGGGGTAGTGCAATCCAATGGTACTTCATTCAACAGTAAATTTAAGATAGAGAAGGTTTTAAATCATTTTTTAACTACATTGGTTTATTACTACTCATTTCTCTGTGTTTTTACTTAACTCATTACATTATATTGACACATTTAACCAGGTTGATAGGAATGTGCTATGATGGCCATCTCCTCAAAAGATCACCAAAAAAATCTACTTGTTAAGCAAAGCTAAGTTCATTATTTCTAGTTCTACTGAAGTAATAACAAATTCCTTCCTAATAGTGTCTCAGTAATGTATCAAAGAAGAATGTAAGAAAAGAAGGTATTTATAAAGTTAGGGGGATTGACTCGAGAGGTTCATGGACTTTCCAGGAAGAAACTGATTAGGACTGAGCGAGTCTCGTGGCAGAAGAAGGTTGGTGGGCACTGAGGTGAGAGTGCCAGAGCGAGTCTCGGTCAGTAAACAGCTGCTGATATGCAAGCTGTCTGCCAAGTGAGCAGGATACTGTCTTGAAAGAAAAGCTGTTTTCCCAGACGAGCAAACTCTTTTTTTTTTTTTTTTAAAAGATAAATTGGTTGCAGGAATTCTCTGAAGCAAACATTGTTATATTATTTATTGGTCTACTGGCTTATATTCCAGGGCAAGAATTTTCTAGAACACAGTTAAGGCATGTTGACACAGGTGAACTCAGTTCTCTGTCCTAATAGTTAATTTAAGTGGATGTAGGTGGTCTCAATTTTCAACCCTTACTCCCTGCTTCCCGCGATCATTCTTTAGCTTGAGTTGGCGAAGTGGTCAAGCCTAAGGTATGGTGATCCTGTATCAACTTCCCAGTGGTGGTGCTTTCAGCCTCTGTAAGCATTGCATTTTTCTATTCTTTTTGCTGAATGATTTTTTTCAGAATCATTTAATGGGACAGTAGTGGAACAATGACACTTAAACCTCTGGAGAGCTCACTTTTGGGAACCATATACTGACAAGTACTAACTGGATATTTATGATCAGGGTTTGTAGTCTACTACTAATCCAGAAGCCAATAGTGTAAATTAAATCAAGAAAATAGAACTCATCCCCAGTCTGAAGAGCTAACAGAAAGAGTTATGAGGGTATAAGCCAAATGACCTAATTTCTCGTTTTATGACTTCACTGGTTTGAGGGTTTTTAAAATATATATATATACACCAATATAACTATAGTATTCTTCCCCTAAGATAGCACATGTTTTTTATTTTTAAAAATGAGCATTTTATCTGGTGACCAATTTTGATCCACTTTTGTATAATTTTCTCAAAATTTCAGGGAGAACTCTATGGACTTACCCACATTGCCCCCTTCTCCTGCTATATGATTTGTGAGATGCAGTAGAAAATGAATATGTGAGGCCCTTTGTTCAAAAAATTTAGAGAAGGGCAAGTAAGCATATTAAAATATAAAACTTTAAAAAATATCTCATTACTTATGAAATGTAATAAGGGTGATGGTAATATCTAGGTGTATAAGAGCTCATGTTGATGCGCAACGTGAGCACTACTGCCAGAACAAGGATTTGTCCTGTTTCAAAGTGCACTTAACTGTACGAGGCAGTGGAGTTTTGAGGATGTTTGGTTGTGCACAGTGGAAAGGAATTGGGTCATAAAGAGAGTATGAGCAGAGAGTACTGGAGAAGCATAGGTGGGAGGAGATAACAAGTCAGGTAAAGGCTGTTAGGTTCATGTTATGATTTGGAATATTGAGGGAAAGCCCCAAAAGTCTAAACTCGGGACTCATTCCAAAGAACTGACATGTAGCCTTATTCAAATTCATAACAGCTTTAATAAAAGAAACTTCATTCATGGGCAAGTTTGCTGCTGGCTCCCAGTGGTGGCCACCAGGAATAAATCCTCACATTCCCAGGACAGGGTCTTTTTTAAATAGGGGGTTAATAGTAAAAGCATATGGTGGGTAGTAACATAGACCACAAGAAAAAACAATGTGTTTCTAAGTTAACAGATAATATCAGGCAGTTATCCACACTCTGTACATTCATTAACCTGGGGCCTGACATATATCTTCGAGAGCATTCCAGCTTACTGAGTAGTGAGCCAAACGTGAGGCTACAGAGAGCTGAACAGTCATAGAAGGTTAAACAGAGAGTCTAACATTTCCTAGGCGCCTTTGCTGCTGGAGACATATTGCATCTCCGAGCTCCCCTACAGGAAGATCTAAAATAAATTTGATTTTTTTTTACATTTTTCATGTGTCTTTGCTAAAAACTCTTTTTAGAAAACAGTTTTGGAATCTGATTTTATTTGGGGAGTGTCTTCATACAAAGAAAAATTCATTCAGTATATATTTTCAATTTTATTCTTTTTTGTTGCTTTGAGGTGCCTCTGGTATGAACAAGCTTGCTGGTATTAAAAATTCTCCCAAATATCCACTATTTTAAATTAACTTTGTTATAATAATGCAATTTAGAAAGATAAACAATGGAATTAGATTTATAGTCCAAAACCGTGTAAGAAAGAGAAATCTGGCCCACAGGGCATTAACTGGCATTGAGATGAACCCATGAGTATTTGTTAATGACGGTTAGAATAAGTTGCTGTTGCATTTAGTATCTTGGCTACCCCAAACTTAATAATCAGCTCTTTTCAGTTGGAAATTGGTGAATAAGCATTTTTTTGTAGATGGATTGTTTTGAAAAGAGATTGCTTTCAGAACCACACTGTCATGAACAAAACAGGATAAGATGGAGAAAAAGTTTTTATAAGTTACTGATGACTCATGGCAGTTTTGCTCCTATAAGGACATTGGTATGATGCGTCCTTCTGATCTTGTGAATCCTTGGAGTCTGCTTGAGAGATGGACTTACCTGTTCTCTTCCCTGTGAACTTCCTTATATAGACTTACCACAGGTGAAAATGAAGACAGATAAAGTCCATCAATATTGTCATCTATAACTAGACAGATTTCTAACAAGGGAAACTATTTTAAAATTTGAATATTTTAAGAAAGTAAATAAGAACTCAGATTCAACACCAGGCATACTTCTCCTTCACAGTAGGAAATTCAAGGGGCTTGAGAGTCATGTGCTGTTCTCAAGTGGAGGTCTCAAGCTGCAGTGGTGATGTTGGGGTCTTGACTAGATTTCAGGAGCACTTCTGAGATTGTTGCTGTTGACTCCCCAGTTGACTACTAAAACATATCAAACATAGATCATTTTATTAGATATAGTGCAATGAGGAAGAGCACTACATTGACAGAGTCTTAGTAGTTTCTCAGAAGGGAGATGTCAAAGAATAATGTTTATACATCTTTAGGGTCTACACTCAGGAGTTTGTGATGGGATTTTCAAGGAAGAGAACTGCTTGAGTTGAACAAAGTATGTGACATAATAATTTAGGATTGGTAGACAAAATGAAACAAAGGTCATGGATCAAGTGTTGTTAAATTAACTTTTGTGTAAGCTATTTGTCCAGGTAAAGAATCTATTGTCCATACTGAAGAGATTTTACCCAGATGAGCATTTTTTTTGTGTGTGTTTTTGAGAATCTGGTTTTTGAGAATTTTCTGAAGCAAAAAGTAAAGGTATTTATTTCTTGTATAATAATATCAATATCATTTTCCCCACTTATCTTTTCAAACAGGCATTTGGTATAAAACTGAGTCACACACCAAATATCTGTGAAACTGAGCAGGCATTTCAGGAAAAGAGCATTGAGTAATAGATTGTATAATGAATGACTATCCCCCGTAATTAGCATGTATTATAGTTGCATGTCCTCTTTCATTCCTTTGCATCACTCAAGATGTATCTTAAATATATTTAAAACATTTTTAATTCTATAAATGTTAACTGTGTGATTGTCCGAAATAAATGGAATAAAAAGAACAAACAGGTGGTAAAACATTGCTGAATAGATGACTTGTAACATTTAAAAACATTGATTTGGATTCCAGCCACAACACAATGAGAAAGAAATCAGATGGTAACTTCCATTTCCTCAGGCCCAGAGCCCCAGGGTAAACCAATCAATAGTTCCAGGTGTCAGCCTGACTTGCTCTTGTGGAATCTCCTAACATCTAACCCAGTGAACTTTTTATGTGTGTCAATAAGTCAAATTCCCTTGGTTATTATGCAGTGAAATCCTCTGTTTTTACAGATCCAGATGGTGATGCCTGCAAATGAGGCTTCATTGCCTCTATTGTTGATGCCCAACATGGGTTGGAACATGCGTTGTGTGCTCCGTGTTCTCTCCCAAAGTCGTCAGCACCGCATCTTCTTGTCAGTGCCGCCTGCTGCTTCCATTGTTTGATGTGCAAAGCTCTTCATAGCCCTGCTCTTATGTTCTTCTTAGCCTCATGGTGCCTTGCTATTGTATTTATTAGTTAAAAACAGTTATTTTAGCTTTTGCCCTTCATAGGTTTCTGATGTGTCCATGGAGATCATGGCTGTGGCGAAACCAAATATGAGCATAATTTTCTTTTCTTTGATAACTGCTGGCTTGTAGTTTGGCCATACTTGTGCTTTATGTTCCTTTTTAAGATGTGGTGTTTTCCAGAATTATATTTAGCCCCTCAAACAGATTGGCCCCTGGCAGGGTGCCCCCCTGTGCTTCACCGTGCTATGTAGTCTTGAAAGCAAAACTTGAATTTGCAGTGTGCTGAGCACTATGCTGAATCCACTACAGTGCAGTGATGTGTAGGCATACCCTACTGTAACCTATACGCAAACATGTTATATGCACATACTATGCCATTTTATCTAAGGGACTTGAACATCCATGGATTTTGGTATCCCTGGGGGGTCCTAAAACCAATCCCCCATGGATACTGAGGGACAGCTATATCTGCATGCCAAGGATGAACCGATACCTTAAACAGGGACTTAAGAGTGTTCAATTAAGAGTGGAGGATGCCTCCCTGGGAGGGGTGCCTGGGTAGGGGCTCACTCATGAAATTTCAGGGAATAGAACCCAGGGAGAAAGATATAAAGATATCAACAGGGGTTACTAGAAAAATGTCTGTAATGAGGGGTAATGCCAGCAAGTAGAGACATTTTTTTTCTTCTTCTTCTCAAGACAAGGGTCTTTGGAGTGAGAGAAAAGAAAAACAAAGCTGAGGCAGAGTGAGAGTATGTGGAAGGAAAAACAAACTTTCAGGAATTAAAGCCTGCTAAACATGACATGTAAAAGAAGCTAGGTAGCTATATGACTTTAGGCAGATGGCAATGTTTCCCATATTTAATATTTCCTCATATCCAAAATGAAGAAGTTTGAATTAGGTATTCTTCAAGTTCCCTTCAGGTACAAATTTGGTTCCTAGGGGAGAAACCTAATTACTCTGGTAACTGAGGTAAAGTTAGAGTCTAACTATACCATGTATGTGGCCTTCATATAACTTATAATATTAAATTTCCCTACTTTGCTAAAATAGTTTTCTTTCTCAATACTCTATTTGGTAGACTACATATATAATTGTTTGGATGATTCATAAAGAAGTGACATACTAAGAATTAAGGGTTCTGTTTTATTTTCAATTAATTCAGTCTTAAAGACTAAAATTCCTGTTTAATATCTTATGTGGTATAGAAGAAGAACATTGAATGGTCATTTCATCAAACTAGAAAAATCAAGGGCATCTAAGGTCAGAATAATTCTTTCTCTTACTAGAGAAATTTTAGAAATGAGGCATGTAGAATGAGCAACAATTGCAGCCAACATAATTTTGTGTCTGGGTCCTAAACATTTATGGAACCAACACACTTTATACTGTGTGCAAAACGTACTGGGGCCAGGAAACAACTACCTCGCTACTTGCTCCAGGAAACACTTTCTCCTGGAAGAGAAGACGGTGAACCCACATATAAAGAATACAGTTAGATCATCCAGCTTGTTTCATGACCCTAGATTTGCTGTATCCTCTTTGTTGTAATCTTTGCCCAATTCCAAACATTCCCTTCCTTGCAAGATCTGCCTTAAAATCGCCTCACCTAAGCTCAATAGTTATGTCCCCTAATTTCCACTTTTGGAGACACTACCAAAACTATCAAGGTGATGGTCTCCCTTTCTGTAGAAAGTCTAACAAACTTATCGTTTGATCAACAGATATCTTCTTGGCACTATTTTGAGACATCAGAGTCTACATCATAAATTTATTAATTTATAAACATCATGTTGTAAACATCATGATAGCTGCTCTTTCTATATCTAGAATCAGTTAAAAAAAATCTCTATCTGTAATGTGAAGTGTTTTAACTCTTGCCCATGGAAATATCATTTTCATATATGAAGCTTATTTTTTTAGTAATACTTCTGGCTTGGTTTAGCTCTGAAAACTAAGATTCTCTAGTTATTTATTATTATTTTTCAAAGTATTTTTTCTTTATTGACTTTAGACAGAGAGGAAGGGAGAGGGAGAGAGAGAGAGAAACACCGATGAGAGAGAACATCGATTGGCAGCCCCCTGCAAGCCCCCCACTGGGGATTTGGCCCCCAACCTGGGCATGTACACTGACCGGGAATCGAACCAGTGACCTCTTGGTGCATGGGTTGACACTCAACCACTGAGCCACACCAGCCGGGTAGATTCTCTAGTTATTTATCCTTAAGTTAAATAGGAAAGAAACAAACGAAACAAAACAAACAAAAAACAACAACAACCAAAAAACAAAACAAAACAAAACACCAGAAAAAAAGCTTACTCTGTCAAATCCGCCTTACACAGTTTGTCATTTCCTCTCTATTAACTCTGCCCCAGGATTGAGAAGAAGTTGGCTTTCTGAACTTTCATTTACATACTTGCTGAAGCTGGAACTCTGGTTGCAGCTTGTTAAATTTATTGACTGAAAGTCCCTGGAGCTACTGGAGACTGACTTACTGTGTTTGAGAGATGTCACTTGTAGCCAAGTGAAGCTTTTTACTTTCTACCATTTTCCCCGTGAACAATTTATCTTACCTATTTTTTTTCCTTAAAAAAAAAAAATCACTTGTTCCAATCTACTGGTTGTTTTCATTTGCTTAAAATATGCAAACATAAAGTAAAGGAAAAATGACCCAGAAAAAAGTTCTAGGGAGGCAGCTCCTACAAAGCCGTATGCAGAATTAACCAAAGGCTATAAATTTGGACTGATTTTTCTTTGGCCGCAGCAAGCCTTGTCCCAGAGCTAGCGAGTCAGCACAAGATTTGTTTTCTAACAACCTTAATACTTCTTTCCTAAAAGAAAGCCCTGAAGTTTAGAGGGTCAATATATTTCTGAACCTGGATATAAAATAAACAAGAAAGCAAAGGAGTAACAACAACACAATAAAGTTTCCCCAGAGTCCTGATTTATACTTTACAATGCTTAGGAGTATGGGCTTGTTGTTGACCACTACCACTAGCATTAGAAGTGTACCCCTAGCCTCCCAAGAAGCGGGTGGGGAACTCGGGGTGCTCCCCTAACGATAGGCCTGCCTCTGCGCTCTGCGCTCTCACGGACGAAGGAATGCATGGTTGGGTTAGCTTTCTTGCAATGATAGACAAAGTCCTGGGGGTGGTAGAGGGTCAGTGGCTGAAATAGGTAGACGTATGTAACTTAGCTGTTTCTTTAAACATGTTTTTTGCACTGGAACCTACAGAATAAACTTTATAAAATGAATTAAGATCAGGCTTAATACATAAAGCAACAAATTTTGCCACCTTGTTTTTTTGTGTGAATGTGTGCTCCATCTATGTTTTTCAGAGATATTTTTGTTTAATTTTTTATTTATCTTAGTGATGTGTGTGTGTGTGTGTGTGTGTGTGTGTGTGTATGAATTTTTGTATTCTAGTGTTACTTATGTCCTTGCCGTGTGTGCAGACGAGAAGGTACATCAAGTCATGCCTCCACTGGCCAACTTGATTTGTAATTCTGCACCAAGTTCTAAAATGATTTTAACCAGTACCTAATATTTTAAAATAAAAATTGTTTATATAAAAATTCCAATTTCTGGCCTCTGTTTAAAAAGAAATCAGATGACCTAAAAATACTGAACGTATGTTCTCATGTGGCAACAATTGCCCGGGCTGAGGAGGCAGATGTCTTTAGATGAGGCCTGTGTTAGCTGCTCTACCCATATTGCCACCACCGCTGTTTCCCTTTACATCCCATCAGCTTCACTGTTTGCATTACCTGCCCGGCTACTGCAAGTATGGACATTTATGTTCCTTGATATAAGAGGGGAAGGTAGCATTAAATGAAGCTGGTGAGTTCAGTATTATTAAGATCATATAGGGTCTTGGATTTTGGACTTTGAATCATTGGTTTTAATGAGGGGAAAGCAACCACATATAATCAACATAGTAGTACAGTACCATGAAGTAAATCGTTAATCCTTATTTTATAGATGAGAAGATCGACATTCAAAGGGTTACCGAATCATTTCAAATTCAATGAGCTACTATGACTAGATATGGAATTCAGATTCCAAAACGTAAAAACTTTCACTGTTCTGTCTTGACCAACACAGGTCTCTGGAATGAGCCTGATGATCACTGATCAGATTAACTTCAAACTAGCAATGAAAGTAAATACTGAATAGAAGTTTATCCTTTACTGCAGTGTAGCTGATTCTCTCTTTGGAGTTGGGTTAGGAGTAGGGAAACAGAGACTACATAGAATCTCCCAAATGTCCTTGGTATGGTACAATGAAAGTGACAAAGAATCAGGCTAGATCTTATAATCAAATGATAAAATCCATGGAATTAATAAAAAAATAAAAAACACTAAATTCACAGGCCAGTGTGCCAGTATCTTCTAACAATCAAAGGATATCTAAGAATGACTGAATGATATGTTACGATCTGGTGGGGAACCTGTTTTCTGCCAAGGGCCATTTGGATATTTAGAACATCATTCGCGGGCAATACAAAATTATCAACTTAAAAATTAGCCTGCTATATTTGGTCAGGCTGATTTGGTGAGGCGTGTGATGTTAGCTGGTATTGATTGCACAGGCCTTATATATGGCTTGTGGGCTGGACGTTCCCCACCCCTGGCAGGGGTGCATGCTGTCAGGAAATTGATGTGTAGAATAGAAGCTTGTATAGGCAGCATAGTCTTACGATAAAGGGGTTGCTTCAGATAGAATTAATTCCTTCTTCCCTCCCTCCCTCCCTTCCTTTCTCCTCCTTTCCTCTTTCCCTCCCTCCCTCCCTTACTCTTTCTTTTGCCTTTTCAAAAATTCATATTGGTGATCCAGTACGTCCATGATTTTTTCTGCCAGCGCTGGGGATATTGTGGTAAGTCAAGCACATATTTACATATTCATATCCACATAGGTAAATATATAAATACCTTTGGAGCAGGAGCAAATATGTATAAGGTGTTAATGAGAATTTAATGATGCAACTTTGCTCAGACTGGCATATTAGGTGACTCTCTTACAACGTGGCATTTAAGGTCAGTCTGGAAGAAGAGCTGCAGCTCGCAGGTGGGGGTGGCCAGAGAGCGGCCTGCCCACAGGAGCAGTGGGCATTGCAGCGGGTGGGTGTGGCGCGGGGCGTCCGCGTGGCGTGAGCACATCAGATAGTGCCGCCACTGGGATATCAGGTAGAAGGAAGGGCGCCCAGTTAAATGTGAAGTGTGGATAAACAATGAACCATTTTTAGTATGAGACACACAGTTTATCTAAAAACCTCGGCCTCACCGGAGACTGCAGAGAAAGAGAGCCGCAGCCAGATGAAGCGGGAGGTTGGAAACTGCCTTCGGAACTGTTCATTCACTCTGAGTTCAGTAAGAACTAGTTTGAGCAGGTGAAAGGTATGATGAAACTCGTGCTTTAAAATGTCCCCTCTGCTGCTCTGTGGCGAGAGGGCGAGAGGGGCAGGATGGACACGCGGGGACAGTAACAAGGTTGTCGCCAGAGTTGGGTTTAGGAGAGGTGGTGTCTCAGCCCACAGCTGTGGCAGCAGTGATGCAGGAAAGGGGTTTGAATCTAGATACACTGTGGGCAGAGAATCAGAAAGACTCGAGTAAGTGGCAAATAGTGGTGAAGTTACCAAAGAGAATTTAGGTGGAAGGACAGAGGAACCATGTACTAAAATGTTGGTATGCCAATCTTTGGAGAATGTTTGAAGGGGGATTTCAAAAGTGAATATTTGTCCATGTTAAATTTGGGATGCTTGTAAGATGTTCAAGTGTAGGTGCCAACTTGGCAGATGGATATGTAGGTCTGAGACTGAGAAAAGAGCTATGGGCTAAAAATACATATTTGTCTTCAGCCAAATCTGGCCAAAAGAACAGAAGTAAGAGAATTAGTTGCCTTTTTGTTTGGCTAGCTTTAAACCACTCTGTTCCATTTATTTCATTCTGAGAACGTACCTCGTGCTTTTGATGGATAATTGGGAAACAGTCTGTTTTAATATGCAAAATATTTCAAGACACATGTCTTAGGGGGGAGTTACTTTAAAAATGGCTGTCTTTCATGTTTTGATTTTCTCTTTCTATTTCTGAGAGTGATCACCTAAACTTGGCCATCTGTCTGGGAGAGAATGGTAACCCATGTGCCACCCAATCTCCCCTCCGTGCTGATCAAGAAGGACAACAGTCTGGTCATTCCTGGGGTAGTGTGCCAGGCTGCTTGAAGGAGGGAGAGAATAGAGACAGGAAAACTTTAGCTTTATAGAAGATTTTTTTTTTTCAAGTCCAAGTCAGAATTAATTACAGAGTAAACAAAAGGAAAGAATTTGAGAGCATTTTCAGGTGTGGGATCGATAGAACCTCTAAGGTGAGCTCTAAGGGCAGGGGTTGACTTACGAATTTTCTCTTCCTATGTTTTTTCTTCCACCCATTCCAGAGCTAAAACACAGAAGCATTTCTCAAGTATTTCTACCACTAACTCAAGCAAAAAGCCTGGTCTGCAGTCACAGAGTTTTGCAGAGGTGAAATTTAGGAATTTCTGTACGCTCTGAATATAGCTAGGATGCAGAGTTATAATGGGGCACAGGGAGCCTGAATGCCCCCCTTTTGTGACAGAGACAAACAACTGTCTCTGTGCATTGTTTTTGGAAGGGTTGGAGACGTCCCATTCTTTAACATCTCTTAGTCTAGGAATAGTCCTGGACATGAGAACATGAAATTAGGGAGGATTATGATAAAAGTGGTTTCTTTTTCTCCTTTCTTTCTCTGTCTTTGAGGTTAAAGCACTGTATTTGCACAAAGTTTTATTTATCTCTACTATTAATAATGGGGAAAGATAGGAAATGATTTGATTTTCTTAGGTATTTTTAAACTTTGCATCTTTTAAAACACTTTTCTTAAGTACCTATTATATGTATTAAATAGAAATGTTTGGAGTGTGTATATTGTGTGTTGTATATCATTTCAATTTGAAGAAATTCCAGCATTCTTCTGTTTATTTTTTTTTAACTTCACCTGAGGATATGTTTATTGATTTTAGAGAAAGATGGAGAAAGAGAGAGAAAGAGAGAGAGAGACATTGATTGGTTGCCTCCCATACATGCTCTGACCAGGGATTGAACGTGCAACCTAGGCATGTGCCCTAACTGGGAATCGAACCCACAAATGTTTGGTGTATGGGATGACACTGCAACTAATTGAGCCACCTAGACAAGGCCCTTTGTTCATTTTTATTGAGAATATTTCTAGCACATTATATTAAAAGCTTTTTAAAATAATTTATTAGTTACTTTTCAAAATGCCCCTTGAGACGGGTAAGTGGAAAGTTTGACAGCAGACAATTTTTCATAGTCATATTTTGAAATGAGTGAGTGATTGTTATTTTTTAAACAGAAATTGTGTATCTCTTTGCTTTAATAGGATTCCAAGTTAATGTGAAGAAAAGAAATTGTTACAAATGCAAGATATTCAACAAAATAATAATTGTACACTGTAACAAATGAGTAAATTAAACTTCAACTATATATAATACATTAGCAATCAATATTTTATGTGAATAATCTATATATTTTAGAGAATGTAGGACTATGACAACATGTACAGATTATATTCCCTTTGTAGAAGGGAATTATTTTCCTTAAGAGGAAAATAATTTGACCTCTGACACTTTAAATCAAGATTAATAAAATCCTCATGGCAGTTGTCATTTTGAAATTGTTAAGCAATACTTCAAGTACTGTATTGAAGTTCATTATACAAATACTGAAAAAGAGCTAGCGTTTGATTAATATGTGTAACAATTTTCTTTTTCTCCTTGAAGTTAGTCAAGACCTTAATTCAGTAAGTGAAGATTGTTCACTGTCCCAGGCGCTCACAAAGGCTGCTGTAAGGGCCTGAGATAAATAAAATACTCTATGATGTGCTGTAAAAAAAAAAAAAAAAAAAAAAAAAAAAAAAAAAAGATTGTTCAAAGACTCTTGAATGCTCTGTGTATGTCATGTTGTGCATTCACATTTGGATAGATCTTATTAGGCCAAATCTAAATAAGCATGAATCTCTTAATCGCTTTCAGGGTTTTAGAGTCAACTTAAAGTTGCAAGCTATTATGCCATCAACCTTTGACTCACCTTATGGATTTGGCATACATCTTTCTTTAAAAGTCTTATTAAATAACATCCCCGGGTTAACTTTCCAGGTAGTGCCACAATTATTTTAGATAAAAGAGGTGGCACACTTCCTCAGTCTTTTTAAGATTACATAACTGAGATCAATGTTTTTAATTCTCACAGGTAATTGTTTGGGGCTCTAATTACTTAGTTGGATATGGTGGGGGTGGTGTAGTAGGGTAAGTTAAGGAGCAACTCACTGAAGCAGCAAATGAAAGAAAGATGCATGCTGATGCTTTGAGGGGCTCCCATGTGCACACAGTGCACAGTAGCAACGGTAATAGCTATAATGATAATAATAATGGTCAAACAATGACAAGAATGTAGAGGTCTTAACAGTTTTTTATTCGAATACAACTCTTACTAAACCTCTACAATGTTCAAAATAATGTTGCATACTTTCATATATAATCCTCATTGTAAAATGGAGGTCTTGCTTTGTCATTAAGTTTACACTAATTAAGCCTTTAAAGATAGCCTATTCAGATATTGAAATGGCAATAACTTTGTGAGTTCCTACCAACGCTGATAACTGTAGGGAGATAATTGCTTCAATATATGTGTATGAGGCAGAGGATTTAGCATTTTATGAATTTCTACGGGTGTTTTGATGTATAGACAGACAATTTTGGTGTATTTATATAGATTAAAGTAACACAACATGAGAGTTAATTTTTTAAATTAATTGTTAGCCGATTTTTCAGTATTAATTGAATTGGCCCTAATTTCTTGCATTTCAGTATCAAGGGGCTACAAATGTGGCATAAAACCCCATTATAAATCCATTGCTGGTACTGTTTTAGATTGTATTCATTTTCTGCATCATACTCTTTGAATTCTGCATCTATAACAATAAGTATGACAATACCTCATGTTTGAATAACAATCAATATACCATTCATTGATGGTTTTCCAGATTCTGTGAAATGCTACTTTTCACAGGACCTTCCTAGATATGTATTATTATCACAATTTTATAGATGAGTATGGGTTTGTGAAAGGACCTAGCTAATAAGTTCACAAGCAGAATTATAACACACATCTATTTGTCTCTGTAGCCTGACCTTTTTTTTCTCGACATCATTAGAATTTTGCTTCCAATATAAGGTGTAGTTTTTTACAGGTTGAAAACCAATTCACATATATTACCTAATGTATCTTCACAACGACATCATGGTCTAAGTTTACTCACTAGACCACCATTAAAATTCTATCTTGAGATCCGAAGAGCTTAAATGCCTTCCTCAAGTTGAAATATTCAGATTTCAGTTTAAATTCTGGGTCTCTAACACCTTTATCTTCTTTTTCTGTAGACTAAGCACCTACTTTGTCTAAATGTCTAGAGAAATATAACGACATAGAAGACGCTGTACGGGCCTAATACAGAGGGTCCAGCATGTTATAGGTCAGACCTACGTACCTATAGATACAATTAACAGTGCAAAGAAATACTCAATATACATAAAAGCAACAAAGTTCAGAGGACAGACGTTAGTGTGTGTGTTTGATCAGAGAAGCGGGACTTGGAGTGAATCTTGAAGGAAGCATAACATTTCCTGGAAATAAGTGGAGCATCAATATCAGGTATGGGCAAAGACAGGAAAAATATTTACTTTCTGGAGCTATTGTATGGCAAGTGTAATTCTTTTTGGCAATTACATTTTTTAAAATTTTTGTTAGAAACCTCTGGTGAGTCATTTTTCTCAGGTTTAGATACTTCTCAGAGGTCCAGAGGTAGTCTTTTATTCTTTTTCAGGAAAAGTTTTCTGGTGACAGTGATTTTCAAGCAACTGCCAAAAGATTCAAAATAATTGTTTACTTTTGTTTTTCCTCACCTGCTATGTACACGGAATAGACACCTTTCTGTATCATCCCAGGTCAAATCACTCAGCATTTTCAAAGTGGAAGCATGTCATCAGCATTGCAAATGTTCCCATGTCAGACTAGTGTTCTTCTCCCTCCAGTGATTAAATTCTGCATTTTGAAAGTCTGAGCACCTTTTGTTCATGACCCATCAGTAATCATGGATGTTTCTCATTTTCTGGCAAGATGATTTATTTTTCCTGAAACAAAGCATATGGAAACTAGACTATGCTTGTCATAAATTTTTTACCAAAGATGGAAACTTTTTAAAAACTTTGTTCTTTTCACTCTTCAGGCTTTTAATAATTACATAAAATTAATCTTTTAATAAATAATTATCTGAAGCATCAAGAAAGCTCCTTATAGAAACTGTCCCAACATTTAGAGAATATTTCTGAAGGAGTATATGGTAATTTTGGTTAGCATATGTTATAGTTTTTAGATTGAATTGACTTACCTATACTCACAATACCTTATACCTTCATTTTATGTTGGCTTATTCCATTCATGTTCTCTCTCTCTTTCTCTGCCTCCCTCCCTCCCTCTCTCCCTCCCTCTTCTTGTCTCTCCATCCAGACACACGTGCACACACACACACACACACACACACACGCACAGAAAACCACTCTTGCCCATTTTGTTTTGAACACTGCTTTTGATCATTTCCATGTTATCAAAAATGTGTTTTTTTTCTTATTTCTACATTTTATTCATAATTGTCATTTTATTATTTTGTTTTTTTCTGCTAAATCATTTGCCTATTATTGGGCAAGATACACACATAAGGCATGTTTTCTTTTATTCCTGTTTTTCTTTCCTCTTTGGTTATGACCTTTTCTGGTCTCTTTCTTTTTAATCTTTGGCATATTTAGATAGAATAAGAAAAGATAGAGCTTATCTAAAAAAGGAACATTTAAGTGAGATATCTTGATTATGCCAAAGACCAAAATTTTGCTAGTACTAATATGGCATTCAATAGCACCACTGTGAACGTGTCTAAATCCTCATTAAAAAAGAACCCTAAACTTATTGGGTAACATTGTTAATAAAATATAAATTTCAGGTGTACAGCTTTATAATACAGCATCTGTATACCTCACCTACTTCAATAACCATATATTTGACCCCTGTTATCCTCTTCTTCCTTCCCCCAGCCCCTTATTTCCTTAATTTGAGAAAACATGATAGCAGAAAGCACACTGATCTTGAGATCGATGAACCTGAGTCTAAGCTCTGACCACGTGTACCAGTTGCACTTGGTTTGCACATGTTACATCACTTCTCTGGACCTCGTTTTTCTCATCTGTAAATTGAAGGGGTTAGATTTCTAAAATGCCATGAATGTAAGAAAGAGCAGAGGGTCTCAAGTGCCATATTGCTCTAAAGAAGACAAAGAATGTGATTGCTTTATGGCCTTTTAATATGTGACACTGGCTATATATTACGTAGAAAACAAAAACTAGTCTTGTGAGGTTTTAGAGATGTTAGCAGATGATTGCTGAAGATTAAGAATCCATAGAGAAGTCATATACAACTGTACACGCCATTAAAGCTTTAAATGGTGCAAGGAAGTCTGATTGAACGTTTATCAACTAAGGAGGAAGGGAGTAGAACAGGCTTACTGTTCTTAAAGGAAATAGTTCTCATTTCTTTTCAACACTGTCACATCTTAATTGTGCTATTGTGAATTGAGAATCATATTCTTCAAACAAATGTCTGTAATTCCATTTTGGTAGTCTTAAAAATAACTGAAAATGTAATACTGAGGTTGACAGAGGAACAGATGAATACATTTCATTATTACATTGAACTGTTTGTCATAGGTTGGCAAAAGGTGTAATGGTGAATTCCCTCCTATTTATTTCTACCCCCATCCTTACAAAATTCTGCTTGAGGTGAATTCTGTTGAAATTAATTAGCATGATGGATTGTGAAAGCTTTTAAAAAAAAAAAAAAGACTGGCTAATGATTGTTCTGTGTTTATTTTTTGTTGCTAAACAACTCATGTCAGATTTCATCCAGCACCCTCAAAGATTGGAAGGTCAGAAATATGTTGGCAACTACTTTAATGGGAAGAAAGAATGTGGGTTCCTGGATCTACATTTTATTGGGCTTGAGAATTTAAGCCTATTACTTTACCTCTTCTACCTCAGTTCATTTTCAGTTTAGAAATGATGAGAATGATGATAAATAATAAGTTTGCAGAACTTTGGGGTGCCTCAAGTGAGAAAATCGAGTAAATGTGCTTTATAAAGAATAACACACGTCAGGAGTTTTCACCTTTATTGATCAGATTTTACCACGCCTATTTGCAAGAGATGGTATACCTACCTATTTTTATTTATGATACTACAAAAATCTGTTTTTTGCATAGATAACAAATAGATATCTTTTTTTTTTTTTTTTTTTTTTTTTTTTTTTACAAATGCTGAATAGAATAAGGAAAAAATTTTAATTTAGGAATAGATCATTTAATTTACCGAAAAGTTATTCTGTACTGTACTGAGCACTTTTATTGTTATCTCATTAAATACTGATGCTTAGGCTAATGTATTGAATATCACACAACCAGTAAATGGCAGGCTTAGGATTTACACACCTGTAGGTCTGGTTTCTGTGCTGCTTTCACATCTGCGCATGCTGCTTCCTGCTTGACCCCGTCTTTATCCATTAGTTGCTGTCTTGATACTGAAAACTACTTACCCTGCTTTTCAAAGATATTAGCTGAGGTTCAGTGAATTGACAGTCTAACACAGAAAATAGCTTTGGTGAAGATTAAAACACACTTAGGCACTGGGTACATATTAGGATGGCTTTATTTTAAGTGCACAAGTCGTTTAACCTCTCTAAACTGCTTGCTTTTTCATCTGTAAAATGAGGATTTAGAAATATATTCTATATTATAATGATATTATGAAATCAAGATGAACTCATGTGAGTAAGGGGGTCACAGTACCAGTGAATGAGAAATATTTAAACCTAATGATATTGAATTTCCATGTTAAAATACTCTTTTTAAACAAATGTTTAAAGATTTTTTATTGATTATTAGAGAGAAAGGAAGGGAGAGGGGGAGAGAGAGAGAGAGAGAGAAACATTGATGTGAGAGAAAAACATCAATCAGCTGCCTCCTGCACATCCCCTATGAGGATTGAGCCCCAAACCTAGGCATGTGCCCTGACCCGGAATTGAAGCAGCAACCTTGCATTGTCTGGGATGATGCCCCAGCAACTGAACCACACCGGTCAGGGCCAAAATATTCTTGAAAAACATTCTTTGATTAATTTTCAGGTCTTGATTTAGATATTTTGTCTTTGTTTTGTGTTGGTAGTTATTGCCCCAGTTAAACACTAGCACCGGCATTTTTATGTGTGCAAAGCATCTCTTATGGAAACAAAATGAAATAATGGTTCAGCCCACCCAAAAATGTCATATGCTAGTCATTAGCAAGCTATAGTAAAATGTTTGTAAGATATAAATAATGGATTATAATATAAATATTTATAGAGTGCTGTGAAGTAGTTAGTTTCCATCAAGCTGGGGACATGCAAAATTGAATAGATGCTGACACGAAACAAGACTTTGATTAAGCAGCTGTGGCACATCCTTTTCCGGTATTAAACAAATACCAGCTTCAACATTGTTTGATGCAAAAAAGTCTTCCTAATAAAATATATGTTATTTTAATGGATTCTAAACATAATATGACTTTGTAAATATCTTTATTTTTTCTAAGTTTATGCAGTGGGCAGAAAAAAAATTAGAAACAAAAATGCCTGTATAATAGCAGCCAGATATTTTGGAAATAAAATAGTAAGATAATTAATAGTTTTGTTCTCAAGTACAAAGGATTGTCACATTAAGGCATTCAAATTGATGTGAACATTTCTTTCCTCTATTTCACCACTTCATTTGTTCCCTCTGGGAAATTATTAGGAAAGTTTAATACTTCTAGAAAAGTAGGAAAATTCTGTTTTAGCATGCTTTTAAAAATTAAATTATACATGTCCGATAGTTGTAGTAAGAGCTTAAGCACAGGCATACCCCTAAGCTGCTGTATAAATTTCCTGGAACATAAAAAATGTCAAGTCTGAATCAAAGGTCTTCTTATGGTTGAATCCATAACCAAATCATCCCTATGGCATCCCTAAAAAATATTGCAGGCAAATAATGTAAGCCCTTTTAGAATATCAAAGAGAGTCCATAGGCCATATATTTTTTTTGCTACTGTCCAGGTACTGTGTATTTTGTGAACACTGTATCAGACACTTCTTAGTGCTTTACAAATATGAACTTACATAAAAGCTGCTACAAAATTATGTATTCCAAACTTAGAGATAGAGCAATTAATTATTTCTTGATTTTTAAAATTTTATGCTAGATCATTTTCCAATAGGATGATCTGAGCATCACCTGATGCATACAAAATACATAACTTTGTTTGCCTAATAATCAATGACATATAAATGTGTTGATGGTTTGTTCTTTTGAGGTTAGGGGTTGACCTGTAGAAAATAATATGTTCCTATAATTTGATAGTCTTGGTGATATATCAACTCCAAAGTTTATATGGTTTTATAGCTTAGATGAAAGTGAACCTAGCAAATGCTACATCCAATTTGAGAATTTACTTTAACTTTCTGCTGATTGCTTAATAAATATGTTAGATAATTCTTTAACAAGTGCTAGCTAGTACTTCGCTGGAAATTTGATCTCTTTAGCTATGATATTTATACTAGTATATCCCCCATTTTTATAAATATTTAAATTGTGGCACAGTAAGCTTAAATAACTTCCCAAAGTTGAACAACTGAGAAAGGGGTACAGCTGGGCTTCAAATCCACATATTTTGGCTTTAAAGTCTGTGTTCTCAACCATAAGCAATTTGGGCTTTCTTGTTTATCAAGATATTTATTAATTATACTCTCTTGCCACAACAAGCAAATCTCTAGTCTACTCATGCAATATGCAAGGCATTAATTGCAGGCCTGTATGCACAAGTACTTGCCCTGGCTTACAGCCTTTGGCCCCACACAACAGCTCTAGTAGCCATGCCCTATAAACAACACATTGAACTGCACTCTACTGCTACTTGAGTCTCAAGCACTTTATGTATAAACCCTAATCAGGAGAATAATAGGCTTATTAATCATCAAACATCTCTAACAGTGCTTGAGATCTTGTGTTCTGCTTAATAGAAGTGAGTTAATATTAGTATACTTTTGAATGGTTAAGGAATTGTTTTCAACTTAAATCTCATTTAAAATGACAATTAAAAAGTGTAAGAAAAAGGCTATTGGTCCTGATAGGCATTAGCAGTTTGTGTTCTGAGTTTGGATTTGGTAACTCCAAGGTGATCAGGACCACCATACAACTGATTACTTGGTAATGGTGACATTGAAATGAAATGTCCTGGGATTATTTGCATGCAAACCTCAGGTGACTGGGACCAATTCCTAGAAGGGTTTGGGAACCTTGGGTATAGAGTTTCTGTAACTGTGGGCCAAAGGTCTCCCTGGAGAAGGGGAGAATTGTCTTCTTTATAGAGAGTGTCTGGGGCACCAGGTATCATGAGATAGTTTGGGAAGTTTTGCTGTCTCCATCACAGAGCTGGAGAAAGAAGAGATAGTGAGGGAAATGGATGCGGTCACAAATGCTGACCTTGGTATTCCAAGTTGACCATCTTTAAGAATATTCCCTTTAGGTGGTACACAAGAGGGTCTGCAGATTTGAGATACAGTCACACTCACCTCAAGCGGTTTAAGATATTTATCACTTTTGTATAAGTCCTGTCCTTGTTTTGAAGCACACGGGGAAAAGGATACTTCCTAGAAGAGGTTTTTACAACCAAAAAAGGGCAAGGATTCATTGTCTTTTTGACCAAGGTATTGCAAACTCATATCAATGAAAAGAGTTCACGGCGGGTTTTGCCAAGGTCAGGGACTAGAGAACTGTGTGTGTTTGGGGAGCAGTTATGCCCACGATCATTGTTATAATTAAGGTGACTTACACAAATTAAACAAAGCGCTAAGTAGAAACATTAGATAAAAACAACTGCTTTGTGTCTGCCTTGCTTGCTGTCACAATATGGTTTGAAAATTAAATAAAATAAACTTTGTTTTGGCTGCTTTCTTGTGATTATGATATAAATCAAATATTAATGCTCTTATATCAGTTCAAAAGTTTAGGTTTGCGTGTCCTAAATGTCTGATTCAAAAGTTACGTCACTTTCTTTTAAGATAAATATTAAGTCTTAAAGAAATAGTTCAAAAACACATTGATTGTTTAGCATTCATGACCCTACAAGATGATGAGGTCTACACCACTTAGTTGGTAGTATTTATTTATGTACTTTTTATATTGTGGTAAACTGTTGTGATAAATTGTGTTGACAAAGTAATGCACCCTTTCTGCCGTGTCATGGAGGTCTAACCACTCTACCACACCCACAGGCCCAGGGATTGTATCGTCATAGGTCCTACAATGAGCACTCCAGCTTTCTGAATGTATTGCTGTGTAGGAAAAACATATTCATGTTTCATTAAGTACTAAGACTGTCATGATTTTATGCATCTCAAAGAGACAAGGCCATTGTGGTTTGTTCCCAGTGACTGAAGCATCAAAACCTTTTATATGTGTTATTGTGTAATGTGCCATCATCACCCGTGAAAGCTTTGGCTTTGTGTGACATCTGGCTAAAACGGGACGTGTATGTCTACTCTGCTTACTCTCTTATAACACGTGTGCACAGAGCTGAAAGAGAAAGTGGTATATGTTAAAAGCGTGCACTGAAAAATTATTAGTTTTACAGTTTAAAAAACAAAAGGAGAGGGGACCTCAAACAGAAGACCACACATTCAAGGTAAAATTAAAACATTTTCATCTTTAATTCTCCCCAGATATCACTTAACATGAATCCGAGAACAAACAGGGTTCCAATGTTAGAGACCTCTTTTTTCTGCTTTATGCATCTTTTTTCTCTTATTTTTTTTTCCAACTTTATAAATATGAGAATAAATAAATTTGGTTTCTCAGGGATATATTTAAGAAGATTTTAGCTTAGTTTATTGTAAACCCCATATGAGTAAATATTGTAATGTAGTTACTCTTTATCTATTACTAATAATTGGTCCACAGTAATGGTTTAAAAAATTGCTTTTCTTGACACTTATCAAACTTACTACATTTTGTGTTTGGACCCACATGTTAAATGGGATATAAACACTTTAAGAGGATAATGGTAAGGGAATATGAAAATCTTATATTAGGAGTAGTTGAGAGAACTGAGATGATAAGAGAAAATATGATTGCTATCTTCAAATATTTTAAGACTTGTCAAGGAGAAGAGGGATTAAACACATTATGTATAGCCCTCCAAAAGATTAGCACTAGGAAAATGAGTAGAAGCCATAGGGAGTTAAGTTTCAGCTCAAGAGAAGGAAAATATTGAGTCCAAATTGTCTGAGCAAGGAACAGACTGCTTCTGCAGGGTATGTATTCCAGATCAATGGAAGTATATAAGTACTATTTGCATTCAATTACAGGGGCCCTCTACAATGACATTGAGTATTGAATGAGAAGTTGGAATGAATGTGTTTTTTCTTATTCAATAAAATATTGCTTTAGTCAATATTTATGTGGTGATTTGATCAAACTTTGGGTCAGGGTTTCTTTTAACTAAAGAATATCTTCTGGTTTTCTTGGCTACTTTAGTTCATTTGCTGCAAATGAAATAAACCAGTAGAATAGTGTAGGGATATAGAAGATATATTTGTCCCTTTGTGCTAAGTGTAGAATCATTCAATGTGACAGGTTAATGGAACTTTTGAAATCATGGAGGCCAACCTATTAATTTTACCAATTTGGAAACAGACTTACAGAAGTGATGTGATTAGCCCAAGTTCATAGAATCAATGGGAGGGCTGGAGTTGAGGGGTGGGATTCTAATTTCTAGTTATATATTTCTGCTGCAAGAGTTGACAAGGATGTAAGCTCTGAGCTGGACTGCTACCAGCAACCATACAAATTACTTCACATGAAAAAAGAAGTGTTCAGACTCATTTGGTGAGTGTGTGTATGTGTGTAAGTTTACACACCTATAAGCTAGAGCAACACTATTCAGCCTTTTTCATCTCATCGCACACATACACTAATTATTAAAATTCTGTGGCACACCAAACAATATATTTTTTGCCAATCTGACAAACAAAAAAAAAGGTATAATTTTGATTCAGTTACATAGAATGGCTATTGTTGTGCTGGCCGTTATCATTTTATTATTTGACAATCTAAAGGAAAAGAGGTCAGTGCCCCTGACTAAATAGTCAGGTATTGCATGTTTTACAAATTCCTGCATCACACAGGATAAATATCTCTGAGCTAGAGCTATCTGACCTCAGGGTTTGTTTCCTGCTCTGGCTGGTTGCTTGGATCTTTCCCCTTCTTTGTATTCAGTTTGTCCTCAGTTCTTGGAAGCTCCGAATAATGTTTTATAGGACCTCCAGTTCTCAATTTATAGCATTGAACAAAAACGTGTTATAGTTTCCTGGCTTCATGTATTGTTAAAAACGAGGATAGTTTTTAAAATATACCGGGAAGTAAGATGTCTTGTTTTGTCTAGTTTTATTCTGGAGGTCAATATGGCTCTTTGGATATCTGCCCCACCCACATTCACCATACACACACACACACACACTCACACACACACACACACACACACATTCACACACACATTCACACACACACACACACACACACACACACACACACACACTTTTACCAGGATGCATATTCCATATTCAATTATAGCAAGAAAGATGTTTGAATATTATTACTGCTAAAAAAGCAAGGGTTGAACTTGTATCCAATATTAGTTTATATCTCTGTTTCTGTCTGTTTTGTGATTTTATTAGTAAACTATATATAGCCAGAAGAGGTGGTCACACTTATTAATAACATTAAAGAAAATAAAACTGTTCTGAAAGCCATGAATATATACACATATTTCTGCGTGAGAAACCAGCTGATTTTATTTCTTCTGTGGGTAGTTAGAAGAGACCAAACCAATATCAAGGTGTCCTCTCCTGTTTACTTCTCTGAGCACGTTACAATTTTCTGAGTAGGTTAGAGCCAATTTCTTACATCTGCAACTTAGTGCCTGCCAAAAATTGACCGTTCAGTGGGCTCATTCCCACTTTAATTGGCCACTTGCTTCTTTTTTTCTGAGAACACAAGAGACCAATTGCACCTGCATTGAGCCTGATGATGATTCAGAAAAGAAGTATTTTAACAATTCTATTTTGGTGTGTGATTCATCCTTTTTCACAGGAATAAAGAAAGTGACATTGTCACATTGCCATGTGTAGCAATATATTTGTGATTATTTTACTTGTATTTGTAATGTAAATTTTGTTGCAAAATACAGGTGATTTAACTCAGGTTATTCAGTGAATTTGTTCTTTGAATTGAAAAGGCACAATCAAAAGACTTTTCTCTAGGTTGGCAATGCAAACTCATTGATGTGCAAGTTTAACCTAAAATACTTGGAAAAATAATGAAACACAAGCATGCAGTATAGTTAGTGCATACACTTCTAAGAAAGGAGAAGCTGGTAGAATAAAGAACATGACTTTGACAGTAGGAAAAATATTATATATGAAGACTATTCATTTATTTAATTATGTAGTTTTTTTTCTGGCTATATAAGATGGAGTAAGATAAGAACCTTTTCATCAGAACTGTGACATTGTTCCATGTGATATAGTCATTAATCAAAAGGAGAGTGTAGTTTGGATTGGACAAGCCTAAGAAGCATGCTTATTTTATAGAGAGACGAAGGGAAATATACCAAGTTGGACTGTGTGGGGGTTGTCATTGTGTTTGCAGGTATATTACTGTGTTCCCTTTCACAATGTTTTCTTGGGCTCTTCAAATGTGCTGTGAAAAAATATTTGTTGAATTTCAACTTAAATTAGTATATTTCCATTTCTATGCTTTTCATTTTATGATTTTTCTGACACACTTGGCCAATTTTTATAGTCTCTTGCCCAGTAGTCATTTTATTTGTTTAAGCACATTGATCTTATATCTTTTTTATTTATTTATTTTTTTCTTAACCCTCACCTGAGGATATTTTTCCATTGGTTTTTAGACAGAGTGGAAGGGAGGGAGGGAGAGAGAGAGAGAGAGAGAGAGATGTGAGATAGATACATCGACTGGTTGCCTCCCGCATGACCCTGATCAGGGCTGGGGATCGAACCTGAAACACAGGTATGTGCCCCTGGCCAGAATTAAATTTGTGACCCTTCCATCTGCAGGCCCATGCTCTAACTGCTGAGCCAAACCAGCTGATAAAACACCTGAAATTTTTGCAAGTCTGATTTTGGATGTCTGATTTAGTTACTTCTCCTGATTCTTTTCCTTGGTGGCTGTTTCCTTGTATGTTTTGTGATTGTGAGCTCATGGGTCCTAGAACTTGATTCCGTGGGCATTTCTGAGGCCTGTTTAAAAGTGTATTTCTCCAAAGAGATTCTAATATTGCTTCTAACCACATGATGGGTGTCCAACCAGGACTACTTTAAATTAAATCTTTGTCTTGAGGTTTAGTGAATCACATGGGTAGTAGGAAAGAAGGTCCAGAGCTAAATGAGTGGTAGTTAGGAATTCACAGGAGAGACATTTTCTATTTACTTTCTGCCCACAGCAAAGGAGGAAACAGGTAAGT
Organism: Tadarida brasiliensis; assembly: GCA_030848825.1. Taxonomy (NCBI): domain Eukaryota; kingdom Metazoa; phylum Chordata; class Mammalia; order Chiroptera; family Molossidae; genus Tadarida; species Tadarida brasiliensis. Next base: position 41,229,879 of record CM061260.1, on the reverse strand, counting down.
GCCTCCCCCAGCCCCCCACCTCACACGGCAAAAAAATTGCTTTTTTTTTCTAATGCAGAATTGAAGATTCTTGGATAAAATATTTGTGACTTCTCCCTCTCCCTTTACAGGTCTTATTGCTTTGCACCTCACACTCTGAGACCAATAATTAAGTTCTACTGTTACCTCCTCCAGTTATGTAATTAATTACAAATGCCTAAAAGTTCGATTTAATTGATATGAATCAAAATACATTCACAAAATATTTTATATTGATTTGCTGAACAAATTCCAAAGAAATTGTTAAACTATTTTAAATAAGTAATTCTGCTGTTTAAAAAAGTATAATGTTAGGAAGTGAATTTATGAATTTTAACTATAATAGCAAATTCCTGGAAGTTTCTATTCCAAAGGAATTTGGAGAAAATAAGTTACAATTGACTCCCATTAAAGGTTGTCTGTTTTCTTTCTGTGGAAAGTCAATTAAATTACTTTGAAAAAAGTTTAGCGTCTGAACAACCTTATCTGAATCTATTTGCAAATATCTCTATAATAGATTTTAAAATAGTATTTTAGAAGAGTATATAATCCCTGAATCTAATAACTTAAAAATAGCTCTTATTTTGGATGACAAGTAAGCTGAATACCTTCTCTACCTTTAATAGAACTTCTCCTTTTTATTTGCTTTATATCATTTTCTTAAAAAATATTCAAAGGCTCCTACATTTATAGCTGAGACAAATCTGCATTTTAAAAGCATCCTTCTTTATACTGTAACCTAGTTTGGGTTAATGAAAACACACTTTCAAGGAATCTGAATAAAGATTTGGAAGTATTTCGTGAACTAACTTGGAAGTGTTTATATAAGTCAGCTCTAGCTAATTTATAGTAAATTTTGCTTGATTTCTTATTGAATGTTATCCTTCAAAAAAGTAAACATACTACTCAGGAGTCTTAGTTAACAGGTAATCTATTGGGTCTTTGTAAAATGTGTTGAAAAATTAGGCTTCTTAAAGGGCACTCTAAATGTCTCATCTCTAAAGCTCTGACCAGGAGCTATAAGGGGTCCAGCAGTAAAAATCTTAATCAATAGCCAACTCTGAGATGGGGAATGAGATTCATCATATTATCTTAAACAGGTAAATTTTGTCTTCAAATATTTTAGGTCAATTTTCTCCATCATACATCTAAAACTGCCTCTTTGATTAAACTTTAAACATTATTTTGATTGAATTACATTATTTATATTAAAATTAACTATAGAAGTCTTTGGCAGTGGGTTAAAAGGGAAGACTTAGCCAAAGAAGAAATGTATTGAGCTAAATTGTACTGACTTTCACTTTTGCATTAACACATTTCATAAAAGAAAACATTTGAGGTTGACGTGCACATGCTATATGAATCATTAACTAAAATGAGTGGCAATGCTCCTGAGAAGTATTTTTGGGTATATTCACAAACATGGAACACATGGCCATTTAAAAATAAGCATGTCTTAAACTAAGGTAATAATTCTAATAAGAGACCTAAATAATAATTCCAATGGCATATGTAGTCTTGTAATCAGAAATCTATGTAGGAAGGATACAAGAAATCAGGAATGAAAATAAACTTACAGAATCCTTTTATTGTAGGATATAAGAAGACTAATTTTTCTTTGTGGGAATTAGATATAGGCTTGGGAACTTTCTATTTATTTATTTATTTATTTATTTATTTATTTATTTATTTATTTAATTTTTTTATCCTCACCCGAGGACATTTTTGCATTTATCTTCAGGTAGAACCAGAGGGAGAAAGAGAGAGAGAGAAACATCAATGTGAGAGAGACACATCAACTGGTTGCCACCCACACGACCCCAACTGGGGCCAGGGACAACTGCAACTGATGTACGTGCCCTTAGTGGGAACCGAACCTAGGACTCTCTGGTCCGTGGGCCAATGCTCTAACCACTGAGCCAAACCGGCCAGGGCATAGGCTTGGGAACTTTTTAAGTAAGAATTCTCTTTATTAATTCTAAATGATATTCTCTTTATTAATTCTAAATGATATATAATAGTATTGAAATAGTGGCTGTTTGTGCCTCAGTTCCTCCTGAAATTTTTATGACTTTATTACAACCATTGATTGTCAAGTGGCATGCTATAAAAATCAACGAAGGTAATAATTGAAATTCAACCTTTAATGGTAAACTCCTATGCATTAACATTATTTTAAACCAATAATTTTTTAAAAAAATGTAAATTCTCTTTACATTTCAGAGTGAATAGGCATAAGACGACTCCATTTGGTCATTAAAGTGTTTGTTGCTTTGGGTGGAGAAGAACTTAAAGATGGAAAAAAATGCAGGGAAAAAAAGACTGGGGAATTAAGACAAATTTTGTCCAAACTTAAAGGTAATGATAAAAAGAAAATATAGCTATCATTTTGAATCTTTTACTAATTTAACCACTTATAATTTTTTATAACCTAAATAAAAACTATTAATGTTGACAGATGACTCTGAGTTCATTGATACTAAATTTTGTGCTCTACTTGTTTATTGTTTCTGTCATTAAGAAGAATCACCTTTTGTGAGAGATTTGCCTATCTGAATTACAATTCTCATTATTTAATGACCTTCAAGTAGTTAAATGCAATAGTTATCAGTCCTCACTTTAGAAAAACTGTGAGCAGCAGCATTTGACATTGTTGATCGATCCTTTTGCATCTGAAACACTTTACTCTGTTGGCTACCTGGAGAAACCTAGTTCCACGGTTTTTCTGTTAGCTTAATGGCTGTTCCTTTTTATTATGCTTTGTTATATTCCTTTAATCTCTCTATTTTATAAATATTACAGTGTCTCACAGTTAAGTCTTTTATTTTCCATCTTCTTTAACAACATTTATTTTAAAAACGCTATAGTTTTAAAAATCATTTGTAGGCTGATGACTTCCAAATATATATGGAAAGAACTAAAAAAACCTCTTCCCCAAACTTCAGGATGTTATATCTAATTCCAAACAATACCTATTTAATAAGAAACCTGCTAGGTAATTCCAAATTTATATGTTCAAAAATGAATATGGAATTTCTGATCTTAACCCTACAACATGACTTTCACAGTCTCATCTCAGCAAATTGCAGCTCAGACACCACCACAAACTGAAGTCCTTCAGGATTCCTCTTATGCATATCAAAAACTCCTGTTGACTTTAAATTCTAAGTATATGTGGAATGTATTTATTGCTTAACGCCTATACAGCAACTTCCATAGTCAAAGCCACAATCATCAGTAGCCTGAACTAAAGAAACAGGAAACTAATGGGGGACCTTACTCTATTTTTATCCCTTATAACAATAATGTTATGTGTTAAATGTGTACTATTTACTTCATAGTAGTAATAATAATTTATCCTTTGACTTTGCTAGTTTGGACCTTTTCGTGAATCCCAGCCAGGACAATAAGGCAAGAAAACATATGAGATAAAATTTTGAAAGAGAGGTAAAACTGTCATTATTTGCAAATCACATGTTGTTTAAAAGAAAATCTAAAAGACTTTACAAAAATTTTTTTGAATTATTAAGTGAATCAGCAAGGTTCATCAAGGTCAATATAAAAGAATACAAGGTCTTTATGCACAAATATACAAGGTTAATATACAAAGGATAGAAAGTCTACGGACAAAAGTAAATAATATTTTAGTATACAAGCAACAAATTATAAAATGAAATTAAAATATGCTATTTACCATAACATCAAAACCATCTTATTATAGATATGCAAGACTTATACATTGAAAACTGCAAAATATTGTAGAGAGAAATTAATGACTCCTTAAATAAATATAGAGATTTACTTCAATGACTCAATGTTATACAGGGGTAGGTGCTTCCCAAACTAAGTACAGACTTCATAAAATACCAGTAAAAATTCCAGCGGGTTTTCTTTTTTGAGCGATTTTATGCTAACATGTATGTGTATAAAAACTGACAAGTATCTCCTGCTTTTTTTTTTCTGTAACAAAAATAAATTAATAAAAAATAAATAAATTATTTAAAGAAATGTCAAAAAATTGACAAGTAGATGCTAAAATTTATTTAGAAACTTAAAGGACATAGAATACCCAAACCATCTAAGAACAAGTCAAAGCATTTATATGGGTAAGTTTTTGAGACCTCGTAGAAGAATGAAATCAAGGTGCGGTGATACTGGGGCCAGGATGAGCAAATACTGAAACAGCAGAAATTCCACACACATGTCCAACTGATGCACAAGAAAGTGCCACTGCTCTTCGGTGAGAGAGAATTTTTTTCAATAAATAGTGGATCGATTGAATATCCATATGGAAACAAGTGAATCCTAACCTCTACCAAATCCATAACAAAACTCAGTCACAAGTGGATTGCACATGGTAACATGGGAAGTAAATAATAAAGTCTCTAAAGAAAAAGGGAGACTATCTGGGGAGCTCCAGAGGTGGCATAACGTTCTTCAATCGGACACAGAGTGCATGAACCATAAGAGAAAAAGAATAGATAAACTGAACTTTATTAAATGCAGAAATTTCTGTTTATTAAAAGACACCACTAAGAATGCAAAAAGACAAAGCACGTGCTGAGAGAGAATATTGTTAATATGAACCTCAAAAAGGTTTTATATACAGAGTATATAAATAGATTCTACAAATCAATTTAAGAAGACAAAAAAAAAACACCCTGATAAACAAAAGTGAGCCAAGAAATCCATGCATAGACACTTCAAAACAGAGGACATTCAATGACACTTAACATATGAAAAGGTATTCAACCTTGTTAGTTATCAAGAAGATGCAAACGAAAACCATTATGCAATACTAGTACACACTGAAAATGATGGTCCACATAGAAAAGCTTGATAATATCAAGTGTTAGCAAGGACAATATATATTTATACATTATACATCATAGCTGATCAATTCTAGTTGGAATATAAGTTGATAAAGTCACTTTGGAAAATTCTTCAGCAGTTTTTACCAAATCCAAATATACTTACCTTATGATCAAGCAATTTCACTGCTAGTTATATGCCTAATACAAATGAGTGCACATGTATAAAAGAAGATATGTACAAGAGTATTGCTGACAGTTTTATTCATAATAGTCTAAAATTAGAAGTCACCCAAATGCACAACAACTGAAGAATGGATATATTGTGATATAATTATATAATGGAATAGTTCTTGGCATCTAAAAAATTCATCATATGAAATTTTTAAAATTATTCAAAAGATGGAAAATCTCAAAGATGTTATGTAGTCAAATAAAATAGAAACAAAACTTACCTGTAGCATCTCCTCTATGACGATCAAGAACAGAAAAAATCTAGTCTGCTTAGTAGACATCAAAATAGTAGTTACCTCTGAGGGAAGAAGGGATGTTAACTGGAAAGAGAATCTTTTGGATAGCTAGAATTGTTGCATATTTGACCATGTTGTGTGTGTGTGTGTGGCAGGGTGTTCGTAAAATTTATCAAGTTACAGGCATAATTTACTCACTTTTAGTGCGTTATATCCCAATTTAAAACACACACACAAAAAAAAAAAACTCCAGGGGCTTTTTATTTTGGTGCAGAATAGTCCAAAATTTTTACCAGGACCCACAAAATCCTACATAAACCAGTCTGTGGTCACCTCTCTGACTTCTTGCCACTCTCCAATTTCCAGAGTGCCCCAGACAAACTTCCTTGTAGAGGTTCCTCAAAGTATTTTCCTCCATCAAGATATCACATAAAAGCCAAGGACAGGAAGTGAGACTGAGACTAGAACCAGCCCGGGAAAATTGGGACAGGGCAGCACTTCTCAGTTTCTTCACAGAATTGCTTGGTCTTTCTGCACCCACCCCTTGTCACCCCTTGTTTACCTCTTTCCTCAGGTCAGTTTTCTAGCTTCCGTGCTTACAGTCACTAGTCCAATGTCTATACTTTGCTTGTTCTATTTTTGAATTCCTGGAAGACACATTTTAATTGGCCCAGTATCGCCTCTGGAGATACTCTCTCTTGGTCAGGTGTTCACTCCCTGCCCAATAAACTATGACCATGGAGAGTCTTTTAGAAGATCTGAGGGTCCCGCTCCTGGGGCAAAGGCAGCTCTCATGCAAGAGGGTAAGGAGAAGAAAGTAAGCATATGTTGTGTATAGATTAAAAACGTATGACATGGCACTTTACAGTTTTTGTTTTGGCCTTTGTGTCAATATATAGATTATTTCATCCACTCTCGCTTTCATACCTGCCCCAGGTGTGCTGATGTGCCCTGTGAGCATCTTCTATGAGAACAGCTCATTCATTGTAAGTGATAATGGTCATCCCCCGATTCATCAGACTGCCCCCAAAACCAGGACAAATGCATTTTAAATAATTATTATGGTTGTCTGGAAGAAGTACAAAGCTGAATGAGACAGGGTCCTGTCCTTGAGGGGCTTGCATGTGGCGGAAAGGTGGAAAACTCCCAATTACAATATGGTGTGTACAGAGAATTTAAACAACTGTCTTTGTCTCAAAGGGCCACTTAACTAATGGCAGAGCAAAGGAGGGAAAGTGAAAAGTGGAACCAAATCACTTATTCATATTAGAGAGCCATATCACACAATTACTTGACATAAATAGGTTGTTTCTGTATTTTTATTTTATAGTGGTTGGTTTGCTTTCCATTTAAAGAGATAATGTTTAATGTCTATCTAGAAGCATAATGTTTAACTGTGTAGATAAACAGCACATGAAGTAAATAGAATTTTATTATGGTTTTTAGTATGTGCATGTGTAAAGGTTTTTAATAATAGGTTATTTTAATGTTCTATAGTGTTAGTAAATAGTATTTTTTATTAACTTTGTAACAAGTAAACATACGGGAAAGTTGAATGTACAGGCCAAAGTCATTTTTTTTTCTGACCCATTTGAGATTAATTTGACAACCTGATGCTCCGTAATAACACTCCAATACTTTAGTCCAACGAAAAAGGACAGCATTTAAAAGCATTTAGTATTTAGAAGTTGTAAACAGTATTTTTGTTCTAAAAAAACAAAAAAATTCTCCTAAATAGCTATAATATAACCATCAAAATCAGAAAGTATTATTTGGGGTTACTCTGAATCTGTGAAAATATCTCTTCCTTTCAAACCTTTAATTTATTCATTTATTTTTTCATAACATGAATTCTTGTTTTTATTTTTTGTTCAGTGCACTTCCTTACTTGCTAAAAGAAAGAAAAAAAAAGGTGTCCCAGGATCATCTTGTACTTTCCCTGCCCCAAACCTAGAATAAGCATTTGTCCAAGGAGCTCTGATTCTCTTATTTAATTGATCCTCTCGTGTGTATCCAGTCTCCCACCACTGCTTTTACTCCCTCCCCTGTGTGGATGTCACACTCTCCCTGCTCAGACTCTTATTCATTCCTGGGTGTTCAGTTCCCAGTACCATGGGAGCACTCCTCACCATACTTGGACTCTGATGTTGATTGCATTCTGACTCCTCAAGTCATTCTGTTCCTTCTGCAGTGACAAGTCCTCACTCGGACTCTGACACCCTGCTCTGGGCCATTGAGAGACCCACTCTCTTTCCCACTATAGACTCTACTTTGCATTATCTATCAAATAGCTTTAGGATTAAAATACTCATAACAGGAAGACACCTGTACCATACTTGTAAGTGGTCAATGAAAATTCTGTGGGCTTTTAGGAGAAGAAAATACTCTGCTGGTACAGTAGTAAGGAAAAAGAGGCAGAAGACAGGATTGTTATTCTCAAGGGGCTTTGCAGGGTAATTAGAGAGACAGACAACTCATTTTATCTTTAGAATAATTCTGTAAGGCACAGATTAGTATCTGAACACAGCTATGAAGAATATGAACTTATTTTCTTTGAGGGGATAATTTCTCAGCAGTTTAGGAATACCATAAGTGGAACTAAAGAGAAAAGGCTAATGTAAAAAATGGGGATGCTAAGCAAATTTTAGAAATGAAGAATTATACTTCTTTTTCTCTGCCTTTTTCTCAGTTTAGAATGCATGAGTAACAGAGATGAAAACCTCTAGGAAAATCAAGTCATATTAATTTACATCATTATAATGCTACTGGGAACCCAACAAACCAAGAAAATAACTACAACCTCCTAGCATGATAATTCCATAAACAGGCCAACTGTTTTCAATTTACAGATAGAATATCAGACCATTTGGTGCTTTTCAGTTAGAGAAATTGTTCTGATTATGAATGTTTAAAAACTGGATATAGTATTTCAGATAAATTTCATGTATTTATAATTCAAATGAGTGTGAGGGTAGGTGGAAAGAAAAATGAGTATAAAGCTGACCTGTCAGATGAGGGAGACAGCAAACTGTGATTGTGGTAGTCAGATCTGTTCTTGTTGCCTGTGACAAAAACAAACAAACAAACAAATGAACGAACAAACAAAAGGACCAGCTGAAACTTCTTAGGTAAACTAAGGGACATATTGGCTTATGGAATCAGGAATTGCAAAAGTATAAATGGAAATGACTAGAAACAGAATCCTCATTTACTTAGGCTATTATTTTTCTCTCCCTCCCACTTTTGGTCTTTCTGTGTGTTACCCTAATACTCTCCTGCCACTATTCAGCATATGACTGTGGATGGACCACAAAGCTATAAGTTCAGTTTTTTGCATCTTTATTACCAGAGAGAAGAGGCATTTACCCTCAGCAGCACTTGGAAAAATATCAGAGAAAGGATTCTGATTGGGTGGCTATATATCCCACATTTCTTAGTCCAATGTTTACAGGCACAAGGTTAGAGTAGAGAAACTATGTTTGTCCAAGCTAAGGCATGTGCTCCTCTCTGGGGTGTAATTCAAAGTATCGTCATTGGAAGTCCATGTACAGCCCATAATTAATGTTTGAGTGAAGCAGTTCCCCTGAGAAAGGGAGAATAGCATAGACCTCTCTGTTGGGGAATTGCTGTGAACCAGGAAGGCGTGGTAATCTGTATTTACTATAATTTCTAAATGGGTTGTCGTGGTAATACTGAAGTGATTATAGATGTATCTAGAATAAATATTTAAAACAATTATATTTCAAATAGATGAGAGTAAGTAGATGTAAAGGGAGATAAGATTTGTACCATGGCTGAACAAGTAAAATTGTAATGACTGTAGACTGTGATAATTATGTACAATTATGGACAATAGTGTATGCAAAAAGATATACTCAAAAACACTCAAGATACAGCAAAATGAAATTTAAGAATATGTTCAAAGAAATCATGGGAGGGTAAGAAAAGCAAAACAGAGAAACAAAAACATACCAAACACACAGAAAATAAAAAAATAACTTGGCAGACTTGAACCAACTATATGCTGTCTACAAGAAGGTAACTTCAGCTCTGGCCAGGTGGCTCGGTTGGTTGAAGCACTGTCCTGTGCACCAGAAGGCTGTGGATTCCGTTCCCAGTCAGGGCACATACCTATATTGTGCGTTCGATCTCCAGTCAAGGCATATATGTGAGGCAACCGATCAATGTTTCTCTCTCACATCAATCTTTCTCTCTCTCTCTCTCTCCCTCTCTATCTGAAATCAATGAAAATAAAACAATATATCCTTGGGTGAGGTTTTTTTTTCTTTTAAATCACTTCAAATATCTTAACATAATCAGTTTAAAAGTAAAAGGAGAGAAATATCTATCTATCTAGCTAGCTAGCTAGCTAGCTAGCTATCATAAAAACAAAATAGAATAAAAGCAATATAAGACAGAGTTTGTACTCTGAAAGAAATGCTAGCAGAAAAAAAAGATATATTACAGACACTGCAGACAACAAAAGGTAATAAGAAAATACTATGAAAAATTCAACACCATATATCTGACAAGTTAGTTGAAATGAACCATTTCCTCAAAAAACACGAACTACTACAATTCTTCTGATATAAAATAGATCATTTGAATAGCTCTATGATTATTTAGGAAATTAACATTGTAATTTAAAAACTTAGAAAAAACCCCAAACAAACCAAGTTCTTAATAGCTAGATGGTTTCACTGGGGAAATCTATCCAGCTTTAAAAGAATTAACACCAGTTCTACACACCCTCTTCTAGAAAACAGAAGGGGAGGAAACTCTTTCCAATTCATTTTATGAAGTTCTTATTTTCCTGATAGCAAAAGCAGACACAAAGACAATACAAGAAAGCAGTACTACCAATCAATATTCCTCATGAAATAGATGCAAAATTTCTTAAAATAGGAGCAGATAGAATTCAACAATGTAACAAATATGTATACCATAACCAGGTGGGATTTATCCCAAAGATACTGTATATTTCCAGATTGAGTTCCTATCTCAGGACTTGACTCGGCCACAGTCTTATTCTCAGGGACTTTGATTTCCATCCTGCCTCCATTACCCCACCGGTAGTTTGTCCATGCCTTTTCCAATAATACAAAATATTTTGCAGGGCACATGTTGTACCTTCTTCTTTGACATTATAAATATATAACGAGAAAGTGAATACCTTTCTAAGGGAATAAATGTCAAGAACTTCACACACTAAAACGACTGCTGAGTCATATCTGTACCATTTTTCTCCTTTTGATTAAATCCAGCTGAACATTCCCATAAAAATCTTCTTAAGTAACTTCATAAAATAGATGAGATTTTCAGAGGAACCACTTTTCATTTGTATAATATTCACTTGGGTGCTGAAAAATGTCATAACAAGAATAAAGAGATTTTTTTTTTTAGCTGAAATGGACAGTTTTGCCTTTCTACAGGAATATCTTAAAATAGACCTTTGTGTATAGTTTTGATCATATTTTTAAGTAAGAAAGGTAAAATATTATTGTATTTTGCTATCCCAAATATTTTGAATAAACTTATATCAGACATTTGTAGGCCACTGATCAATTATTTAAAGCTGAGTTATTAATTTTAAAGGTCAGAACATTCCAATAAGCATGGCATTTCTAGACTGTATTAGAAAAATAAAACTTGAAAAATAGAATCCAGTGGAATACATTTTTAAATAATCAGTTTCTCAAAAGATAGATTCTATAAGTTTAAAGGATCTACGTAAATTTTTGTGCTACAGGAAATTAAGTCAAGATGACTAACATTTTACTGTCTATTTGACGTCCTCACCAATGAGCATATTGGAAATTGCTTATTTACCTTTATTATTATTATTTTTAATGTTCTTATTGATTCTTTAGAGAGAGAGATAGAAACATTGATATGAGAGTGCTACATTGATCAGCTGCCTCCTGCATGTCCCCTACTGGGGATCGAGCCCGCAACCTGGCCATGTGCCCTGACCGGGAATCGAAACAGGACCTCTCAGTCCATGGGATGTCGCTCAATCCACTGAGCCACACTGGCTGGGCTGTTTATTTACTTTTAATAAACAAATATTTTGGCATCTAATTTGACTGTCTTTTATTTTTATTTTTTTTAATTTTGTTTCCTTTATTGATTTTAGAGAGAGAGGAAGGGAGAGGGAGAGAGAGATAGAAACATCAATGAGAGAGAACATCGATTGGCCACCTCCTGCATGCCCCACACTGGGGATTGGGACCACAACCTGGGCATGTGCCCTGACCGGGAATCGAACTGGCGACCTCTTGGTGCATGGGTCGATGCTCAACCACTGAGCCACACCAGCTGGACCTAATTTGACTGTCTTTTAAAAGGGCATGGTAAATACTGAAGTATTATGACAGTGGGTTGTACAAGATCTGCCATAGTGCAGATACTTACATGGAAAGACTTCTTAGAAGGGCATTAGGGTCTTTTTCTGCCTAAAAATATCTCTCTTGCAGCTGTTCCTTGAAGTCTAATGAGTCCAACATTATCATCCTGCTTTAAAGTTAAAGCCAAGTCTCAAGAGGGCTATTGTGGCAGATATATTTTCCTGGGAACAGAAGCAGTTCTATCATATAAATGATCATAGGTCAGATTAATTTTAGCTGCTTCTTTGGAAAGTAGACTTGTCCTGAGAGAATGGAATAAAACAAAAAAAGATAATTTTTATTGACAGTAAGGGCAGGAGGAGCTTGACATAGAGCTTGGCTCCTAGAGATGAATTAGGCTGATTCCTCCATGGGCGTGGGTCTGGAAGGTGGGATATCTGATAGTGGATGCGGATGTGTGTGGATGTGCACACTTGTGTGTTTGTGGTGGCACTAAGAAGGTGTGGCAAAAATGGGGACCTGGGGACACTGAAGCTCCATTTCACTGTGGTCACAGTTTGTTCTTGGATTAACACTGGATTTCACTAAATGTTTTCAAAGAAAAATGAGGCAGTTAGTTATAATGCTTAGTATAGCAATGGGAGTAGAGGTGGGAGAATGGCATGAATGGACCCAAAGGTACTGTCTAAGATACGGGATAAAAAAACATCTCACAGTGACCAAAAATATGTTTTTTAAATTAAGGCATTTAATAAATTTCTTTAATTTAGGCATTTGGGTTTTAAATTTTCCATAGAGACACACAATAGCTAGAATGGCAATTTTAGATTTTTTTTTTTTTTGTAGTAAAAAAACCCTGTAATAGTTGGTTGGTTTTGCTGTACATTTTCCTACTTCTACAAAGTCATTGCCAGATAGCACATATCTGTTGCAACCTGCTTGCAAATTCATTGATGGAATTGAACAAATGTGCAAAATTTTAATTAAAAATGATTTTTAAATAAAGACATTATTTCTATTAAGATATAGAAGGTAAAATTTGGTTGATAAGAGTTATGTTTTAAGTGAAAAGATTTTAATTTTCTTTCAGTTACTTTAACTTGTAGACTCAAACTTGTAATTTTTAATTATTTCAGTCAAATTTTAAGCATCATGCAGGTGGTGGCTTTTCTTTTTAAATTATTTTTAGAATATTTTTATTATAACATATTATATAAAAGTGCACAGACTAAATTCTTTTTTTTTTTTTTTGATTAATCCTCACCTGAGGATTTTTTTTTCATTGATTTTTAGACAGAGTGGAAAGGATGGAAGTGGGGAGAGAGAGAGAGAAACATCAACTGGTTGCCTCCCGCACCACCCCTACCGGGGCTGGGGATCGAACCTGCAACCCAGGCACATGCCCTTGACTGGGAATAGAACCAAGACTTTTCATTCCACAGGCTGATGCTCTAACCGCTGACACAAACCAGCCAGGGCAAGACCAAACTCTTTATGGCAGGCAGAGTTTTCACAAGCTGTACACACCTGTGTGACCAGGGCCCAGATGAAAAACAGAACATCGCTGTCACCCCACAACACAAGCCCCACCTTGGCTCCTAACAGCCTATATTAGTATTGCTTAGTTTTATGTTTTATATAAACAAAATGATATAATCTATACTTTTTCGTGCCTTGTCTCTTCATGTCAATATTATGTGTTTGAGATCCTTTCTTTTCATTACATGTAGTTGTAGATCACTCATTCTCATTGTTTTCAAGTAATGAGTAAATATACAATACTTTCCATTGAGTATACAATTTATTTTTTCCATTCTACTATTTAGGGTTATTTTAACAGTTTCAAGTTTGGGGCCATTTTAATTTGTGCTGTTATAAGCATTCTAGTTCCCATCTTTAAGCAAACATATGTATGCATTTCTGATAGTTATATACCTGTGAGTAGAATTGTTTAGTCAAAGCTTGTTCATATGTTCAACTTTAGTAGATACTTCCAAATGTTTGTCTTAAGGTATTTTACCAACATTATGTAGTGTACCAGTTTGTACATTCTGTAAATATTTTGTGATTGTGGTTGGTTCATAGCATTTTAATAGAATTTGAGAATTTTTTGTCCTTTTTAAAAATTTTAGCCATTTTGGCATTTACATGGTGGTTGCTAAGGTTGAAATTTGCATTTACCTGATGACTGATGAAAGTAAACACCTTTTCATATGTTTACTGACCATTTAGATATCCCCTTTTGTGAAGCGTCTATATGAGTATTTGCCATTTCTCATTCGTACCTTGTGTATATTTTTCTTTATGTATTATGGATAAAAGTCTTTTCTATAGACAAATATTTTCTCCCATCTTGTGATTTACATTTCTACTCTCTAAATTATCTCAATTTAATTTTTTATTTTATTAAAAATATTTTAGCTGACATAATACTTTTATTTATTTTTAAATTTTATCTTTCAATTACAGTTTACTACAATATTATATTTGTTTCAGGTATACAATCATATACTTTATGAAGTGGTCCCCCTGATACTTTAAGTACCCACCTGGCACCATACATAATTGTTACAATATTGTTGACTATATTCTCTATGCTGTACTTTACATCCCTGTGACTATTTTGTAGCTACCAATTTGTATTTCTTAATCTTTTTACCTTTTTTTCACCTAACTTCCTAACTCCCCTCCCCTCTGGCAACCGTTAGGCTGATGTCTGTATCTATGAGTCTGTTTCTATTTTCTTTGTTTATTTTGCTCCTTAGATTCAACATATAAGTAAAATCATATAGTATTTGCCTTTTTCTGTCTGACAGTTCACTTAGGATAATACCCTCCAGGTCCATCCATGCTGTTGTAAATGGTAAGATATTTTATTTTTTTTTATGGCCAGTATCCCATTGTATATGTGTACCATCACTTTTTTTATCCACTTGCCTATTGATGAGCAATTGGGTAGTACTCATGTATTGGCTATTGTAAATAACTCTGCAATGAATATAGGGGTGCATATAGTTTTTCAAATTAGCGTTTTGATTTTCTTTGGATATATATCCAGAAATGGAATTGCTGGGACATAAGGCTGTTATTTTTAATTTTTTGAGGAATCTCAGACTGTTTTCCATAGTGGCTGCACCAATCTGCATTCCCACCAACGGTGTATAAAGATTCCCTTTTCTCCACATCTTTGTCAGCACTAGTTTGTTGATTTGTTGATGATAGCCATTCTAACAGGCGTGGGGTGATATCTCATTGTGGTTTTAATTTGCATCTCACTGATGATTAGTGACTGAGTATCTTTTCATATGTCTATTGGCCATCTTTATGTCCTCTTCAGAGAAATGTCTATTCAGGTCTTCTCCCCATTTTGTTGAATTGCATAAATTCTTTATAAATTTTGGCTATTTACATTTGTCAATGTATCATTGACAAATATCTTCTTCAATTCAGTAGCCTTTTTTTTTTTTTTTTCATTTTGTTGATGGTTTTCTCCGCTGTGCAAAACCTTTTCAGTTTGATGGAATTTCAGTTGTTTATTTTTTTGTTTTGTTTTCCTTACTTGAGGAGATATATTAGAAAAAAAAATACTGCTAAGAGCAATGTCAGAAGTTTTGCTCCTGCCCAGCCAGTGTGGCTCAGTAGATTGAGCATTGTCCCATGGACTGAGAGGTCCCAGTTTGATTCCCGGTCAGAGCACATGCCCAGGTTGTGGGCTCAATCCCCAGTAGGGAGCGTGCAGGAGGCAGCCAATCGATGTTTCTCTCTCACATCGATGTTTCCATCTCTCTTTCCCTTCCTCTCTCTCTCAAAAAAAAACAAAACAAAAAAAAAACAATAAAAATATATTTTTAAAAATTTTTACTCCTGTTTTCTTCTAGGAATTTTAAGGTTTCAAGTCTTACATTTAAGTCTTTAATTCATTTTTACTATATTGTTGTATATGGTATAAGAAGGTGAGCTAGTTTTATTTTTTTGCATGTATCTGTCCAAGTTTTCCAACACCATTTATTGAATGAGCTATCTTAACCCCTTTTTGCTCCTTTGATATATTAATTGACCAAATAGGTATTGGTTTCTTTCTGGGCTCTCTGTTCTGTTCTGTTGATCTATATGTTTGTTTTTATGCCAGTGCCATGCTGTTTTGATTACTATAGCCTTGTAGTATAGTTATAGGTCTAGAATTTTCCTTTCTTATATCATTCTCGGGTTTATAAGATGTTTCAAATTGTTTTCTATTATCTAGAATAGTTTGCATGGTATTTAAGTAAATTAAATCAAAGGCTTCACTACCATGACCATGTCTAGGATACGTATACTGTTTGAATAGACAAACCTACTTAGAGAGTAGTAGGAAGGACAGTGAAATTAAAGAGGACAATTCTATACAGTGCTTCTGTTTGAATTCTAAGGCAATTCTTTTGCAGCAAATAGTCATAGTGATGATTACAAATGAATTTTTGCAGAGCTCTACAAAAGGATCTGGAAAACTATATCATGGTTTTAGGAAAAAGGGAATAAATTCCTAACTGTAACTTTGAAATCTACATCTACCAATTGCTATACATTCCAAAATATTACTAAATGTTTGAACTTTTGTAAGTTACTCAAGTTCCCTGTACTTTATTTTTATTATCTGAAAATGTGGACAATAGCAGTACTTTTCTCATAGTAATGCTATGAGTTTAAATGAATTAATACATATAAAAATATGTGTGCCTGGTTTATAGGGTGCTCAATAAATGCTATTATTTTTCTTAGCTATTATTATAAAATTATGAATTCCACAAGTGCAAAATGTGTGTTTTATAAATTTTGTTTTTATTCGTGTCTATTTAAATATTTTGTACCTAGTTAATACTAAATAATATTGAAAATGAATACATAAAAATGTGTGTATGGGGGATTCTTTGTTTAAAAAGTGAGTTCTCATCAATATTAACTACAGAAAAGAAATAACCCACAACAACAAAAAAACTAGTAAACACTTTTCACATTTTATTTATTTATTTATTTATTTATTTATTTATTTATTTATTTATTTATTTATATTTTGTTTTGTTAATCCTCACCCAAGGACATTTTTCCATCGAGGTGGAAGAGATGGAGGGAGAAAGAGAGAGAGAAACATCAATGTGACATGCATCTATTGGTTGCCACCTCATGACCCTGACTGGGTTAGGATCAAACCTGCAACCCAGGAATTGAACCTGAGACCCTTTGCTCGATGGGCCAATGTGCTAATCACTGAGCCAACCTGGCCAGGGCAACACTTTTCACATATTAGACTATGTTGTCTGACTCAGGTTAAATTGCATCACCCAACTTTGTGATGCAATTCTCTTTACATTTTTGGATTCTTGCTTTCCCTTTCAGAAGCATGAGAAAATAATTGTATTAATTAAGAAGGTTTATTATGAAAGATTATATGTAGTGAACTTGAAATTAATATTTAAGCTAGCAAATAATATGCTATCATGGCTCATTTAATTTTTTTTTAATGAATCTAAAGGTGTAAAATGGAGAAATACATTTTCTGAGCTCAAAGATAATAATTCGCTATAAATTATTTATTCCATGTCTTCAACTTTCTATGCACTTTGTCAACATATGGGAAAAATAACATAAAACAATAAAAAATGCTTGTCTTATGAAACCTTGTCTCTGACCAGATGATGGAGGTTGCATAAATATTGAGATTTCTAAAAATGAAAAAATATATATATATTTAAGATATTTTTTTCATATTCCTTAAATGTGATCTGACCTTGACATCCTGTATCCAAATCTTACATTGGTTTGTTTTTTGGTAGAGTTCAATAATAGAGGATGGATTTTTAAATCTCTATTGCTTTGTGTAGCAATTAATTAAGTTACTGCTGCCTTTTAGTTCTAGAAAAAAAAAGTAGTTTTTTGCCCTGCCAGTGTGGCTCAATGGTTACAGCATAAGCCTGAGGACCAAAGGGTCACAGGCTTGATTGTCGATCAAAGGCACATACCTGGGTTGCAGGTTCAATCCCCAGCTCTGGTTGGGACATGTGCGGGAGGCAACCGATTGATGTGTCTCTCTCACATCTATGCTTCTCTCTCTCTCTCTCTTCCCCTTTCTCTCTCCCTATCCCTCCCTTCACTTTCTATAATAATCAATGAAATAATTATCCTCAGGTGAGTATTAAAAAAGAAAAAAGTAGTTTTTCAATATAATAAGACTAGCTTGTTATTATAAAATATTTTTAAATTTATTATGTCATATTTTGAAAGATTATTTGTAGGGAAATAGATGTTAACTTGAATAACAATAGGAGTTATCTATGACATCATAGAGTATTGGAAGAACCATACGCAATAAGAATATATTTTTGCCACCAAAATATTAAATGAGAGAAGAACTGTGCTTTCCTGCACTTTAAAATCTATTCATTTGAACAAATGCTATAAAAAATATGATATTATGCAATTCAAGGACAGATTATTGTGTGACCTGGGAATGCAAGGCAATTTTTTCTGTGAACATTTTTTTTTCTGCTTAAGAATTGCATAAATCCCAGCTATCCATGAAATAGCTATTGTGTTTTCTCTTTGCCTTTTCATTTTATGGGCTATTCTAACTTATGGAGCTGCATACTATGTTTTATTTCTTTAAGCAAATGTTTGCCCTTTCATTGCAAAACCTTCTGAAGAATGAATGACTTTAATAAGATGAACATTTCATTTAGAGGTACTTATATTGACAGTCTAGAAAAATATTTAGCAATTTTCCCTCAGACCTGTGCTCCTTTTAGTGACTGTAGATGCTACTATTTGTTAAATGAAAAATAACTCATATACTTCATTCTGGTATTTACTGTATTTCATTTGCTTAAAAGGCAGAAATCCACCAAATTGATTTCACAATAATGTAACCTAAAACTGGCTCTTCATCATATGCAAACTGATCTTATATATGTTTTCTTCTTGAAAGTCAATAGTTTATGCTGTGTTTTTGGTACAAACAAAACTTTTAACACAGACATATATGTAGTCTTGCTAAGTTATTAATTTTGGGAAAAAATGCTGTATATATAGATGGATAGCAACAAAACTTGTGATAAAATATACTTCATTTGTAAATCAGAAATTAAAAAATACTGGTGGTATCGTCAGACACTTTGAATTCTAGCAAATTTAAATTTCCTTATTTTATACTAATAATATTATATATTATGGTCACATTCTATTAGCTTGTCATTTTTTTAAATATGTTTTTATTTATTTATTTATTTATTTATTTATTTATTTATTTATTTATTTATTTATTTATTTTTAGAGAGAGGGTAAGGGAGAGAGAGATAGAAACAATGATCTGAGAGAGATATGACTGGCTGCCTCCTGCACGTCCCCCATTGGGGATCGAGCCAGCAACCCAGGCATGTGCCCCGACCAGGAAATGAAGTAGGACCCCTCAGTTCATGGGACGATGTTTAATCCACTGACCCACCTGGCCAGCCTATTAGCTTGTCAGTTTTGCTCATCAGTGTTTCTCTCTACCTAGAATAGTTCCTGGTGCATGTTAGGTGCTCGGTACATAATTTTAAAATAAATCTTAAGCAATCTTATTGAAAAAAATGAAATGAAATGCAAGTCCTTATTGTTTCCTATGAAGAAAAACAATACTCAGTGCAACTACCTTATAACATAATAACAGAAGGAAAAAGACAATAACAGAATACTATGAACAACTCAATACAAATAAATTTGGCAATTTTGGTATAATGGACCAATTTCTCCAAACATGAACTACCATAACGTACCCAATATGAAATAGGTAATTAAAATAACTTTAACAATTAAAGAAAGTGAATTCATAAATTAAAACTTGTAGAAAAAAGATATCTCCGTGTTCAGAAGTTTTCACTGGCGAATTCTACCAATATTTAAAGAACTTTTACTACTCTACATAATCATTTTCAGAAAACAGAAAGGAGGGAAGTTTAATACCTCTATTGAGGATAGGTGAAAATTTTCTTAATAAAATATTAGTAATTAGAATTAATCAATGTGTAAAAGAAATTATATACTCTTACCAAGTGGAGTTTATTCCAAGGATGCAAAGTTGGTTCAATATTCAAAAATCAATCAATGTGATTTGCTAAATCCATATACTGAAGAAGAAAAATTATATGATCTTATAAATCTATGCATAAAAATCAATTGACACAATTCAATACCCAATAAGGATAGAAGACAACTTTAAGAAGTTTACTTGGGTAAGTCTAAATGGCATGTCAGCTTTCAAACACATGACCATCTATCTGCTTTCATATTGGAAACCTACCAAAACAAGAAAATAGTCCATAAAATTATTGCTTTATTTTTATAGTTTTTATTTTTAATGTATATTCACATGCAGTTGTAAAAAATATTACAAAGAGTTCCTATGTACTCTTTACCTAGTTTTCCCAATGGTAACGTCTTGTAAAACTGTAGTAGCTTTTATTGTAATCAAAATATTGGCATCAATAGAGTCAAGACACAGAACACTTCCATCAGAACCAAGATCCTTCCTGTTGCTCTTTATCACCATACCCACTTCACTCTCACAATCATTACCCCCACCCCCACCCCAACACCCTGGCAACCACTAATCTAGTCTCCATTTCTATAATTCTGCTATTACCAAGTGTTTTATTAATGCCTTTATTGTTTTTTGTTTTCAACTTTATAGACTTTTACTCTTAGTTCCTTCTTTTCACTTGCTTTTTTCCCACTAGGTTCTAAAATGGGATTTAGATTATTGATTTGAGAGTTATCCTCTTTTTAATGTATTCATTTAGTGCTATAAAATTGTCTCTCAGCCCTGCTTTTGCTGTGTCCCTCGAATTTTGATTTGTTATGTTTTCATATTAATTCAGTTCAATGCATTTTTTCCAATTTATGTTGATAATTGCTCTTTGAACTATGACGTTTTAGAAATTTGTTATCTAGTTTCTAAGTTTTTAGAAATTTTCTTATTTTGTTTCTGTTATTGATTTCTATTTTGACCTCATTGTGGTTGAGGAACACACTCTGTATGATCTGAGTTCTCTTGAACTTTTTGAGGTTTGCTTTATATCCCCGGATTTAGTCTTTTTTGATATATGCTTTGCAGGCACTTGAATAGAATGTGTTCTGCTTGTTGGGTGAGCTGTTCTTTAAGAATTGATTAGATACTGTTGCTTGATGGTGCTTTTAAAGTATTCTATACCTTTGCCAATTTTATGTTTAGTTGTTCAAGTAATTGTTGGGCAAAGGTGTTGAAGTCTTTAATAACAATTGTGTATTCGTCTATTTTTCCTTTCAGGGCTATACATTTGCATGAGTTTTGCATCTCTCTTGTTTGGTGCTTTACATGTTAGGGGCTCTCTTATTTGGGGCCCACACATTTAGGATTGCTGTGTCTTCTTGGTGGCTTGACCATTTCATCATTACATAATGTCCCTCTCCATCTCTAGATGTTTTCTTTGTTCTAAAGTCCACATTATTAGACATTAATATAGTCATTCCTGCTATCTTTGATTAATGTTGACATGATATATCTATTTCCATCCTTTACTTTTGACTCTCCTGTATTTTTATATTTGAAGTGAGTTTCTTATAGAGAACATATAGCTAATTCATGTTTATTAATTCACTCTATTAATTTTTATCTTTTATTTGCTATATTTAGTTTACATTTAATATAATTATTGATATATCAGGCCTGTAGTTGCCATGTTATTTTTCTTTTTTCTGTTTGTTCACCAGGTTTTTTTTCCTTTTCCCTATCCTCCTGTGGGTTACCTGAACAATATTTTTAGTATTCCACTTTTATTTATCTTTAGTCTTTCTGAATGTGTCTGTTTTAATAACTTTTTTAGTGGCTGATGTAAGTTTCACTATATAACGCTTATTATAAAACTTATTAAAGCCCACTATTGTTATTTTACCAACTGGAGCAAAGTGTGAAAACCTTATTTACCTTTTCATCTTTTATTCTCCTTATTTATAATTGTGTACACCTAGAATCACGTCAAACAGTGTTACATTTTTGCTTCAATTGTCACGGTTAAGATCAAGATGAGAGAGTTCATAATGCATCTGCTTACATTTTTGCTTTATATGTATTTTCTTTCTTTCTTTGTTCTAAAGTTCCTTCTTTTATAGTTTTCTTTCTGTTTATAGAACTCCCTGTAGCTATTTATAAGGATAGGTATACTGGTAACACATTCTATTAGTGTTCCTTTAATTGAAAGTGTCTTAATGTTTGTTCTATTCCTGAAGGATATTTTCACTGGATGTAGGATACTGGGTTGACAATTCTTTTCTTTCAGTACTTAAAACAGTTTATATCACATTTTTCTGGTCTTAATTGTTTTCAGTGAGAAATTTGCTACAATTTGGATATTTTCCCCTGTAGGTGCCAGCTTTAGTCTAGTAATGACCTCCTTATTGGGGTGAGTGCCCACACGAACAGTTGTACATTAGCTTCTTCCCTCCGCGCTCATTCAGTGTGGATGACATATTTCTTCCTGTAAACCTGGGCTACGT
Organism: Tadarida brasiliensis; assembly: GCA_030848825.1. Lineage (NCBI taxonomy): Eukaryota > Metazoa > Chordata > Mammalia > Chiroptera > Molossidae > Tadarida > Tadarida brasiliensis. Next base: position 41,207,691 of record CM061260.1, on the reverse strand, counting down.
TTCCAATTTGCTGCCCTTTGTAATGTCCTCAAGCAACCTGAACTTCATCATCCTTTTGGATGGGCACGGATCGAACATTGTACTTCTGTCTCAGCTCTTCGGAAAGAGGAGACATAATCTTCCTGTGAATGTGGGAAGGTGCATTGAAACGTCTTTTACAGTTATTGCTCCCGTCAGAAATCACAAAGGGACTGAACTTCATTTTGACTGCTGGCGCCTGTACAATGACCACAAAAGGGAAGAACCATTTCTGCTAGTTTAGTCTCATTTGTTAACAATTTATGTCTTTTAGTTCTTGTTATTTAAATGAACAGATTTGTGGTTTAATTTTCTTTTCTTTTTTCTGGCCTCTATGCTTTTGTAGCCGCCATGCATCTCTCTCTCTTTTTTTTTTAAAGGAAAGAATAATATGGACTAAAACTGATTGGGGGGTGAAATTCTTGCTCATAACCTTTATTAGTTGTGTGAACTTGAGTAGAACGTTAGTCTTTCTAAGCCTGTTTTTTCATGTGCAAAATAGAAATAATAATAACAACAACATTATGACCTTGTACCTTGTGTGGTATAAAAAAACTTTCTGAAAATATTGTGTCAGTGCCCAGAACAAACTAGAGGATATAAAAATGTTAGGTGTTGTTTTTTTTCCCTTTCTCCTTTTTAGTAATTAAATACATATATGGAAATGAAATAGTAATTTTCTTATATGTAAATGTTTTAGGTTAATAGATCTACCTGTTTTCGCTCTATCACTTTGTTACCCTTAAAACACTTACACCAGAGGATTCCCTACACATCTGTTTTGTTTTCTAGTATTAGTTTCTGCAATTCATTCTCAGGTTCTGCTGCTTCTTATAACAGCTTAATATCCAATTTATCTAAAATTTGCTCTGGCCGGTTTAGCTCAGTGGTTAGAAAGTCGGCCTGCGGTCCAGAGAGACCTGGGTTTGGTTCCCGCTAAGGGCATGTACCTCGGTTGCAGTTTGTCCCTGGCCACTGGTGGGTCGTGCGGGAGGCGGCCACTCGATGTGTCCCTTTCACGTCGATGTTTCTCTCTCTCTCTCCCTCTTCCTCTCTCTCCCTCCCACTCTATCTGAACAAAAAAAAGTGGAAAAATGTCCTCGGGTGAGGATAAAAAATAAATAAATAAATAAATAAAAATAAATAAAATTTCTTCCTATGTACTCTTTAATTTAGAAAAGAAGATATGATTTAGTATTGATTAAATCCTACAATTCTAATATATTTATACCTTCCAAACAAAGACAGTAATATGTGATGTAGTAGAAAGAACAAAGGATTTAATGGATTAAAAATTCTACATACATTATGCTCACTACGTCATGTAAATACAAGACTGGAACTTTATTGACCAAAAAGTTATCAGTGGTTTCTACCTTTTCTAAACTTTCTACTTTAGTACATGTGAGAAAGGAGGGAAGATTGTTTACAAAAATAATGTTTTGTAACAATTGATATTGGTACAAAAGTATTTTAGTAAAACATTAACAATAATAATCCATTCTTTCCACACACAGGGTATATGTTCACCTGTGCACAAGCATGATAATTGAATAAATTAATTTCACAAATAACAGAGATGTTTTTCCATTAATGACAATTAATCACCAGGACTCTAATCCCTAAGGACTGCTTTATAAGATTTAAAGATTTTTTGATGGCAGGAAAAACACACTGATGTTTGGATAGATGAAAGGCAGAATACTTTGTTACTTGTGGCTCCAAATAAGAGAATGTTATTAGGCAGAACCACACAGGGAGTTGTGCCCAGGACAGGTAATAGCAGCTGTTGATATAGAGGACAGCATATGTTTGACCAGTGGGGTGGGTTAGCTAGGTTTCCTAGGCTTCCATTATGTTGGCTTATTTGAATAATTTTTTGGGCTCTTGGGCATAGGGACTGTCTCTAGTTGTTTGATACCTAGCCTTGGTGTGATTAAGGTGCTTAAGTGCTCCGTGGCCTAGAGCTTGAGGGCCTGATAAAGAAGTGGGTGGGTGTATACTTAATCAGCTGATTAAGAAGCGGCACTGACCTGCCTCTAACCTCAAAACTGGGTCAAGACAGCATTTTCAAAGCTATATTACAAGGATTCATCTAGATCAGTAGCAGAAAATGATGTCCAGTGATTAGTTGTGGTTTCTCATAGAAAAAATATCACTGTGTACATGATAATATTCAGTAAGGATGACTATTATGTTGTTTGGCTTTTGTATGACAATACTTTTTTTTTTTGTATACTGGTGATAGAACTAGTTTAATTCCTCCTCCTGTCCCCAAGTTCACCATATGATAGTCACAGCTTTAATAGAAAACACAATATAAGGAAAGCTTGTGATGAAGTCAAGTCTACTTTGACTCTCTGAATAATGGTGTTTCTTCACTAAAGAGCCTGTGAAAACCTCATGAAATGCTGAGTTTGAATATCAAAATACTTGTTTTTAAATTTTATATTGATAATTGGAAAATAAATTTAAGTAGAAAGTTCTCCATGTGCCAATCTCTTACCTGTGCAGTTGAAATGGCTATATTTTAGAAAAGATGATCTGATGCTTTCAGTTGTTTTTATGCACAAATTAGTCGAGCATAGAGTAACTCCAAGACTATGATATCCAGCCGATTGGAGAGCTGGCGAGAGTGCCCATGTCATTGGTGGCTGCGGGTGTGGCTTTTGAGTATGCCTGTATAATTGCTGGAATGACCTTGCATTTCACATGTAATACTTAAAAAAAAAGGTGTTTCTATTATTGAAGGTTTTACAGATGTTCCCCCTTCTATCCCCCATTGACCCCCTCCTCCCCACTCCCACCGAGCCCCTGCCTTCACCACACTATTGTCTGTGTCCATTAGTTATGCATATATGCATATAAGTTCTTTGGTTCATCTCTTCCTACCCCTGTCCCCCCTTCCCTCTGAGGTTTGTCAGTCTATTCCCTGCTTCCACGTCTCTGGATCTATTTTGTTTGTCAGTTTATGTTGTTCATTAGATTCCACATATAAGTGAGATAATGTGATACTTGTCTTTCTCTGACTGGATTATTTCACTGCATAATATTCTCCAGGTCCCTTCATGCTGTCTCAAAGGGTAAGAGATCCTTCTTTCTTACAGCTGCATAGTAGTCCATTGTGTAAATATACCACAGATTTTTTATCCACTCATCTACTGATGGACACTTGGGCTGTTTCCAGATCTTAGCTATTGTTAATAGTGCTGCTATGAACATAGGGGTACATTATTCTTTCTGACTGGTGTTTCAGGCTTCTTAGGATAAATTCATAGAAGTGGGATCACTGGGTCAAATGACAGTTCCATTTTTAACTTTTTGAGGAAACTCCATACTGTTTTCCGTAGAGGCTGCACCAGTCTGCATTCCCACCAGCAGTGTACTAGAGTCCCCTTTTCTCCACACCCTCGCCAGCACTTGTTTTTTATTGATTTGTTGATGGTAGTCATTCTGCTAGGTGACATTTCATTGTCATTTTAATTTGCATCTCTCTGATGATTAGTGACACTGAGTATTTTCTCATATGTCCCTTGGCCATTTGTATGTCCTGTTTGGAGAAGTGTCTATTTAGGTCCTCTGCACAATTTTCATTGTATTGTAAGAGTATACAATGGACTAAAGACCATCTCTTGAATAAATGGTGTTGGGAAAATTGGACAGGAACGTGCAAATAAATGAAACTAGGCTGCCAACTTACATCATACACAAGAATAAACTCAAAATAGATAAAAGACTTAAATGTAACTTGTGAAACCATAAAAATGCTAGAAGAAAATGTAGGCAGCAAAACCTCAGACATCACCTAGAGCAAGAGAAACAAAGGAAAAAATAAACAAGTGGAACCACATCAAACTAAAAAGCTTCTGCATAACAAGAAGAACAACAAAAAACTAGCATCAAAATAAAAAGGAAACCTACTGTATGGGAGAACATATTTGCCAATGACACATCAGATAAGAGGTTAGTTTCCAAAATATATAAAGTACTCATATAACTCACATGCAATACTTTTAAATTGTTAAGACCATAGAGCTTTGCATTGGCTACTCATTGTTCAATGATCTCATACACAGTTGTAAAGGCCAAAACTACTGATGTGGGCCAAAATGATTGGTAGCTTTCATAATAAAGATTATTTGGTATAGTTGTGAAGTATATGGCATATAAGTGGTAAAGGAAAGGGGTTGACCAAAAAATATGCTAAGGAAATGTGGAGGAAAAAACCTAGTACTGCTTTCTTTCTGCTGACCTTTATTCTCTCATTACTTTTTATCTTCCTGTGACCTATTTCCTAATAAATGATGATGATAATAATAACAGTGGTAAGTGCATTAACATGAACATTATGTAATCATATATAAATGCATATTAATTATCAGGTGGATTAAATGAGAATATTATACAGAAATATGTTCTATAGACTTCAGGAGAGGAAAAATGGATTTCTCTGAAGTACTAGAGAAGTCTGATATTATACTAAAATAAGTCTATAGTATAGTCTAGCAAATGTTCTTTATTCCTTTGTCCAGGGAATTAGATTTTTCTGATGGAAAGCCATTGCTGGAGAAAGCTACACTGGGGATCACTTCTGCTAGAGGAATAAGATGAGTTTGTAGAAAAATTTGAAACTCATTAAAGGATTTGTCTGCAGTGTGCAATGTCAGCTATTATAATACTTTATAGTTGAAATGCACATAATATATATTACTGCTATAAAATGCCTTGTGGTGAATATTGAGTAAAAATAGCCTAGATAAAGTGTAGATGTTACTAAACAAGAAATGTCGATTTAAATAACATCATTCCTATTGCAAGTATAGTAATGATGTATATAAACCAATCATTAGTCTTTTAAATGTAATAAATACTTATAAGCACCTACATTTTTTATTTTTGAGTTTTAAAATTATATTAATTATCAGTGATAACTGATACTAATTTCTTTCCTTTCATATAGGTCATGAATATTACCATGTGATTAAGTGACCTTCTCTGTAAGATTGAAATATTAATGAATAGGACTCTTTCTCATTAGTTATAAATGTTCCTGGTTGCCTTAGTATGCATCATTTCTCAGTATATTTATATAATGATTCAGTTAGAATGCTGTTTAAATTAGATCATTTTTTTCCACTTTGCTATGCAGTTAAAGATCTGAACCTTCAAATTTTCATCAGCTCTTCTAAAACCAAGTTTAGGAATAAATTTCTCCTGGTGTTTGCCCCCAAAGTACTATACAATTAGAAAAACAATTGGCTTCACATCAAAGACATAAGGAAATTATATTCCCTCCTTCAACTCCTAATGAAACGAGTCAAGTTTAATGATATTAGACCCTCTTCCCATTCTTAAGGAAGTGGTTTAGATGAATAAGCCAGGTTTGATCTCTGCAGTTGTAGTTTCCTGACAAATGCTATGGCTTCTTTATGAAAATCTAACTAAAAATACGCATTTGCCTATTTTCCTATGTCTTCTGGTATCATGTTGAGTGTGGGTGTGCATGATTGATTAGATTTGGGATAAAATTTATTAAATTCTTACCAGACTTCAAATTCTCAAGGCACGGTAGTCATTGCATTTCCTTATCTGCCACCTAACATGTATTTCTCCCTTTGAAGAAGTGCTTATTAATCATTTGTTAATTGTTTTTTAATAAAGATGGATCACACTCAACTTGAGTGGACAGTGCCACAAACTGCAAACAGCTGGCACTAAGATCTCCCAACCAAACTTCATGCAATGTGTCTGTGTTTTCAAGAGCCAGGAAATGAAGCATCCTAAAACAGAAATCAAATTGCTCCAATCTATTGAGACATTGATTTTGAGGTTTCCTGAGCAGTTCTGTAAAGACCTAGCATGCTTTTAGCTGAAGAGGCAATATCGTTCAGAGACAGAACGTGACTGAGGATCTCTCAACGTGAAATCAGGAAGGCTGCTAAGACCACAGCCACACTAGGGCTTCATGTTTTAATTTGTTTTTTAAAATCTGTTTTTATTGATTTTTTTTTTTGAGAGAGAGGAAGGGAGAGAGAGATAGAAACATCGATGTGAGAGAGAAACATCGGCTGCCTCCTGCACACCCCCCACTGGGGACCGAGCCCGACACCCAGGCATGTGCCCTGACCAGGAATCGAACCAGGACCTCTCAGTCCATGGGATGACACTCAATCCACTGAGCCACACTGGGGCTGGGCAGGGCTTTATGTTTTAGACAAAATAACTATTGCAGTCTGCATGTTGAATTCACAATTTATGCTGAAAAGAAAATTACCAAGCAGGTTAAATGATTTGCCATCATTTTACAAGTAGGAAGATTTCCTTATATATAAGTGTAAAGAAAAGGCCAAAAACTTGATATGTGCACATATATATAAGAATGGAGTGATAAAGCTCTAACTAGGTTATATAGACATATATATGCTAATAAATACATTATTTAAATTACATCTGTCTACACATTCCCCACTAATACATAGAAAGAAAGGAGCCACCACTGGGCAGCCTTCTCCCTGCGTGGAAATCCAAACTTGTTGCATAGCAATATTCAATTTTACCTGATACCATAGGGACATATATTGATGAAGAGCTCAAAAGATGTGAAATTTTACAAAATTAAATTTAAATCTAGTTAGTTACTTGGTACTGTCTACTGAAGAAGCAGATAAATGGGGATTCAAGGTCTGAAATCTAATACAATATAAAAAGTATATAAGACATCTCCAAAGTAAACTCTAGATAAGTTTACCCATCTTTTGCTTTTCTGGTTGTGGTTATTATCAAGAACCTACAAGGCTAAATTAGAGCTGCACTGGCCTCTTGAGAATTGCCTTGTTGAGTCACTCTGGAATGTGTTCCAGTTTTCAGAAGTATAAAGATTGCTGTAATCGTCATTTTGAGGGTGGTATGAAGCCTGTGTAATATAATGATTAAGATTAATGATCTGAAAAGGTAGGGATTAAAATAATTCCCTTGCACACCATGCATGAATAACATATTGATTTGTTTTTATTGTTACACAGCATTTAAAATTCTATACCATCTTTTATGATGTCAAAAGATAAAATACAATTTTGAGCCTAAACACAATCCTTACAATTTCAAACTTAGCTAAATTGTTTTAGAGCCACATAAGTCGTGCACTACCATCATATATTTCCAAAACTCTCCAGGAACTTTTTGCTGTCTCAATTTGGAATTACTTTTGTAATTGAAAAGCAAATACAAAAACAAACAAAACCAGTTGTGTCTTTTTGTAATGTGAAGCCAGATGTTTCCAGGGTTTAAACTATTTGAAGGAAACACACTTGCCTAGACCATCATCCCGGGTTCATGGGACGTGTTCAATGCAGTTTTTAGTAGTTCTCTGCTTGCTGAAGTTTCACCTCGGTCACGGCCTTTGATGGGTGACCTAAATCCTTGCTTAGGGCACTAGGAGAAGGGACAGTTTTGCTTCCATAAAGTTGAAAATTTAAATCCATACTGTATTTGGCTCAAACTGATTTCTTAGCTACTATCACTACAGTTTCTTGTTTACAGGATGCACAGTGAAATGGAAAGGGATGTGGTTACTGTGGAGAATAGTACTGCTGCTGGAAAATGTGGCACACAGACACAGGTCTAAATATTGACACCACCACAGTAAGTGTAACCTTTATGCTCCAGGTTTAGCAAGATTACAAATGTGAGAACCAACATACAAAAGCGTGCCATGCAACTTTTTTGATAACCATTTTTGAAATGTTATATACAAACATTTACTACTTAATATTGTCCAATTAATTTTCCCAATCATTGATATTACCATTGTCCTTCATAAACAAGCACCTCTCTCTAACAGTCTTTGCCATGCACTGAAGAAATACTCTGTAGCTTGTAGAAAGAGCAGGGGTTGTGGACTCTAACAAACTTGCATTCAGGTATGTGCTCAGCGCTTACTAGGTATTTGAGATCGCGCAATCTACAAGCTCCCTAAGCCTTGGTCTTCTTATTTATAAAATGGAAATGTTGTATTACCTTACCCAGAGGGTGGTGGTGAGGGCTAAATTAGATGAACATTGTAAATCTTCAATAGTGTGCCACCACATAGCATTAAGAAAGCATAATAAGATCCCACTGCAATTTCCATTTTACTCTTGCCTTAGCCAATATTTTTGCCCAAATAAAAGGCCAAAAATTCACATCAGGATTGCTTTCATTTGCATTTATTTAACTGTGATGAGTGTTGCTTTCTCTTTTTTTTATGTTTACTGGCTACTTATATTTTTTCCTTAATTGCCTATTCATGATTTCTCCTATTTTTCTCTTCTTATAGGGCAGGTGTAAGAGCAAGCTTGTCACTGGGTGAATAATGGATAATGGGGCTTTGGGAAGGACCTTCTTTTGGCAAAACATCCATCCCAGTTGACTCATATCCAGGAGACACAGCATAAGGCCGCATTTTGACATATAAAAAATAAATTGTGTTTTTATGCACTTAACAGTAAACTATTTGAAAAGAAAATTAGGAAAAACAATCTCATTTATAACAGCACCAAAAAGAATAAAATACTTAAGAGTAAACTTAACTAAGAGAAAGGCTTGTATGCTTAAAATGCAAAACACTGCTGAAAGAAATGAAAGAATACACAAACAAATGGAAAGATATTTTCTGCTCATGGATTGGAGGATTTAATATTGTTATAATGTCTATACTACCCAAAGTAATCTACAGATTCAATGCAATCCAAAATAAAATCTCAATGGATTTTTTTTTACAGAAACAGAAAAAGCAGTACCGAAATTCATATGAAACCACAAAAGACTCAAAATAGGCAAAGTGATCTTGAGGAAGGTGAACAAAGCTGGAGGCATAACACTTTCTGATTTCACAATTAACTACAAAGTCACAGTAATGAAAATAGTATGTACTAGCAATAAAATAGACATATAGACCAGTGGAACAGAATAGAGCCCAGATATGAATCCATACAAATATGGTCAACTGATTTTTTTAGCAGGGTGACAACACACGATGCAGGGGAGATAATATAGTCTCTTCAACAAAGAGGGCTGGGAAAACTGGTTATCTGCTTGCAAAAATATGAAATTGGACCCTGATCTTATACCATACAATAAGTAACTCAAAATGGAATTAAGAACATAAACATTAATATGAAACTGCAAATCTCCTAGAAAAAAACATAGGGGAAGAGCTTTATGACTTAACTTGGCAATGATTTCATGGATATGATACCAAAACACAGGCAGCACCACCAACAGAAAGAGATAAGTGGGAACACATCCAACTGAAAAGGTTCTGCGCAGCAAAGGAAACAACTAGAGAAAAAGGCAACCTCTAGTACAGGAAAATTATTTGCAAAACATACAGAAGATAAACATGTTTTATATAAAATAAATCTGGGAGTGTTTCATTATCAGCAATTTTTGGTAAGAATTTGAAAAGGATTGGTGTAAATTCTTTAAATGTTTTTTAAAATTCACCAATGGAACCCTCTGGTCCTGGGCTTTATTTTGAACTACTAATGGGAACATAAATTGTTGCAGACACTGTGAAAACCAGTATGGAGGCTCCTCAAAAAGTTAAAAATAGCCCTGGCCGGTTTGGCTCAGCGGTTGGAGCGTCGGCCTGCGGTACAGAGAGACCCGGGTTCGGTTCCCGCTAAGGGCATGTACCTCAGTTGCAGTTTGTCCCCGGCCCTGGTTGGTCGTGTGGGTGGCAGCCACTCGATGTGTCCCTTTCACGTCAATGTTTCTCTCTCTCTCTCTTCCTTTCTCTCCCTCCCACTCTATCTGAACAACAACAAAAAAAAAAAAATGAAAAAATGTCCTCAGGTGAGGATTAAAAAAAAAAAAAAAAAGTTAAAAATAGAACTACCTTATGATCCAGCAGTTCCACTTCTGTGTATATATCCAAAGGAAATGAAAAGTGATACCTGCATTTCCATGTTCATTGTAGCATTATTCAAAATAGCCAAGATATGGATACAACTTAAGTGTTCATCAATGGATGAATGAAAAAAATATATATATATAATGGAATATTATTTAGTTATAAGAAAGAAGACATTTCTGCCATTTTTGACAACATGGGTGGTACCTGAGGGCATTATGTTAAGTGAAATAAATCAGACAGAAAAGCAACAAATACTATATGATATTATTTATGTGTGGAATCTTTATAAAAAAGCCCAATTTGTAGAAACAGAGAGTAGAATAATGGTTACTAGGGCCTGGGGGTTAGGAGAAATGGGGAGATGTTGATCAAAGAGTACAAACCTCCAGTTATATTATAAATAAGTTCTGGGGATCTAATTTATAGCATAATGATTATAATTAACAAAATTATATACATTAAAGTTGCTAAAAGAGGAGACCTTGAATGTTCTTACCACAGAAAAGACATAGTAATTATGTGATGTGATAGAGGTGTTAGCTAATGCTATAGTGGTAATCATATTGCAATATATCTATCTATCAAATCAACACATTGTCTACCTTAAACTTTCACAACGTTATATGTCAATTATATCTCAAAAAAGTTGGTAAAAAAGGCATGAAAAAATAATAAATAATAGTTAATGAACAGTAATTACAAATAAATCATTTTTAGCATGATCATTTTTACAGCTATTTTTAAAAAAATATTTTTTCTTTATTGATTTTTAGAGAGCAAGGAAAGGAGAGAGAGAGATAGAAACATTGATGAGGGAGAACATTGATTGGCTGCCTCCTGCATGCCCCGCACTGGGGATTGAGCCCACAACCTGGGCATGTACCCTGACTGGAAATTGAACGGTGACCTCTTGGTGCATCGGTCGATGCTCAACCACTGAGCCACACCAGCCGGGCTAAAGCTATTTTTTAATGTCATTTTTTTCTGGGTGATTATATTCATATCTTGAAACTCATTCATTTAAATAGTTTAATGAAAAAAAAATTTTCTCCCATTAACTTAGGATGAAATAAAACAGTAGAACTGCCAATTAAACTAATTTTTTTAAAAGATAAAGAATTAATTTTCAAAATATATAAGGAATTTCTATAGCTCAATATCAAAAACTAATAATGTGATTAAAAATGGCCTAAAGCCCAGCCGGTGTGGCTCAGTGGTTGAGCGTTGACCCATGTACCAAGAGGTTGCCAGTTTTATTCCTGGTCAGGGCACATGCCTGGGTTGCAGGCACAATCCCCATTGGGTGTAGGAGGCAACAAATAGATGTGTTGCTCTCATCAATGTTTCTATGTCTCTCTTCCTTCCTCTCTTTATAAAAATCAATAAAAACATATTTTAAAAAATGGCCTAAAATTTGAGTAGACATTTTTTCCAAAAAGGACATACAAAGAAGACAGCCAACAGGCAAATAAAAAGATAATTAACATCTCTAATCATCAGGAAAATGCAAATCAAAAGAACAATGAGATGTCACTTCATACCTGTTAGGATGCCTATTATTGAAAATAACAAAAGACAAGTGTTGGCAATGATGTGAAAAAATTGGAACACTTGTACACTATTGATAGGAATGCAAAATGGTATAGACACTATGGAAAACAGTATAGAGTATCCTCAAAAAATAAAAATGGAACTACCATATGATCCAGCAATCCCACTTCTAAGAATTTATCCAAAATAATTGAAATTGGGATCTCAAAGAGATATTAGCATTCCAAGGTTCAATGCAGCACTGTTCACAATAGCCAAGATATGAGAACAACCTTAGTGTCCATTGATGGATGAATGGATAAAGAAAAGTAGTATACATGCAAATGAAATATCATTAAACCTTAAAAAAAAATCTTGCAATATGTGACAGCATGGATGAAACTTGAAGACATTATGTAGTGAAATAAGCCAGTCACAGAAGAACTTGTGCTGCATACATCCAGTTATGAATTATGTAAAGTAGTCAAATTCATAGAATCAGAAAGTAAAATGGTGGTTGCCAGAGACTGGGAGGATGGGAAATTGGGGGTTGCTAATCAAGGGAAATAAAGTCTCAACTACTCAAGACATGTAAATTCTAGATATCTCCTGTATAGTATATTTTATAATTAACAATAAGTTACTGTGCACTTAAATTTTTTTTAAGAGGGTAGATCTCATGTTAAGTGTTCTTTCAACAATAAAGTTAAAGTTAAAAATAATTTAATAATCTGTGTTTGGAGATAGGGTCATTCAAGAGGTAATTAAGTTAAAATGAGGTCATTAGGATGTGACCTAATCCAATATGACTAGTGTACTTATAAGAAGAGGAGATTAGGACATAGACAAACAGAAGTAAGGCACAGGCAGAGAGAAAGGCTTTAGAAGGATCCTACTCTGTTGACACCTTGATCTTAGACTTCTAACCTTCAGAACTATGGAAAAAAAATTTCTGTTGTTCCAGCCACCCAGTCTGTGGTATTTTATTTCAAGAGCCTTAGCATACTTATACACTTACTTTATTACTACTTACCCCACATGGCTGGTGCCCTACAGCTGATACATACTCAGTAAATTTAATTTTAATCAAGATGGTAGTTGCTGAGAATTTGTCAACATCCTTTTGTAAATCTCAAATACTTTTACTTTTTTATTATAATTTAAAAATATGAATTAAAATACACGCAAAAGACTCTAATCATCCTGATCTAATTGGGTTTCTTTTAAAATTTATTTTACAAAACCACAACATTAATTTAATTAATCTTTTTGTTGATTCTTCTCATTAATGATCCAGATGCTAGTGAAACCAGGCTTTTATGGAATTCATAGACAGAAAATATCTCACAAATGTTATTAATGGCTAAATGAGCAGTCTTCTCAAGAGTCCCTTAAATGATGAACACCTGTCTCATCATTAGCTTAAAAGGTTCTCATTATGAAGGGTATCAGCAAAATGATAATAGGTGGCATTCTTATTATAGCATTGAACTAGTGGGAATACTATAGTAATGAGTAATTGACATTTACCACATCCTAAGATACTCGGTCTTAATAGAACAGAGAACTAAAATACATGACAGTAACATTTATCCCTGATGTTGAAATTACTTTGTTGACTATGACTTTGGGAACTAACACTAAAAAAATATTATATACAAGTTATTAAATTAATATTTTGAATTATAGCTGCAAAAACAAAAGAAGAATGCAGAATATATCTCGAAACATTAATGCCAACTTGCCAGAGTGGTGTGCACAGGTGGCTAGGCTATGGCTGCCTACTGAAACATGAAAGCATTTTTCATGTTGGTTGTACTCTATTTCAATTATGTGTCTTCTCCTTGTTAAACCAGACTGATATGTGGAACTTAAAATTTCTCTACTGTCACTTATGTTGATAATTTGTTTTCTGTGGGTAATTTCTTTTAGGTATTTACACTAATAATTTAATTTATTTATGTACATTCCTTCAACAAGTATTTGCCCAGTGCAGAATGAGTGAGAGAAAATAAAGCAACCTTGGCAACTCTTGCATTTATTCCTCCATACAGATATAACCTCTGTGGATGAAGGAAGGACATTTAAGACAATCATAATGCATTTGTGAAAACATGCATTTGACACCCTCCTATTTTCTGTTTAAGCATCTGTTCTGCGATTTTCACTCTGGATCCCAATAGTGTGAGCGGCCACATGGCTGCACAGTACCTCTCAATACCACTTTCCCATCAGGACCTATTCTGGACATATTATACAGTAGACCCGCTCTGTCTAATATGGAAACCATTTGCCACATGTGGCCACTTAAATTTAAATTAGTTAACATTAAATAACATTAAAAATAAATTTCCTCATTAACACAAACCATGCTGTACGTGTTCAATAGGCCTATATGGCAAATGTCTTCTATATTGAACAATGCGGATACGAGGATTTCCAATCCACAAAAATCTCTTTGTAAAGCACTAATCTAGAAATATCCCTATTCTTCTCCCATCTCTAATCAAAATTCAGCCCGCCTCTATCTTGGCCTCTTGATACCCTATTTCTCTGTTTTACATGTTATCTAATGAAATATTTGTGCTTCGATATTAATTATTTAATGATCTAATGTTAACCTCTCTGGAGGTCTTTGGTACATCCCTGGTATACAGAAATTAAATACTAATTAAATACTAAATTTTATTGTAGAAAATTACTTATAGGTAATACAAAACTGTCAGGTTAACACAAGTTAATTTTCAACATTATTAGAATACAAAAATGTACAAGAATCTGAGAAAGTCATGAATCATATTTACCAAAATGATAAAAATACAATCAGAATATATAATTTATTATAATAAATTAATCAGAAAATAACAGATGAAAAAGCAGAATTTCTTAAATACATCATGTTTCTGAATTTGTGAAAATGAAAAACAATAATGATATAAATCAAATGTTTAAAATGTTGATAATGGTAATTGACTCCTGAAAAGTATAAAACACATAACTTTTTATTAATATATTATGTACCCTGGATTCTTTTTTATCTATTATGTATGAATTACTCTCATAAAAGTAGGTACTGATGACAGTATTTCTTATGTTTTTATACTTCCTTATTTGACTTGAGGTAGATATTTAAAAGAGCTCAATAAAATACTTTTTTTTTTTAGCATTTCTATTTCTGATGTTCTTAATTCCATTAACACAATTATTAGGCAGATTAATAAACTCTGTGTTGACAGCTGGTGGTATATATACAACTGAATAAGCTATGATCTTTGCCTCCTGAGAACCTGCTGAAATTCAGGGAATGCCATGAATAGTCAGTAATTATAAAGAGGTGAAAGGATTAGAAGTACAAATCACCAGTTATGAACATAGTTACTGGGATGTAAAGTACAGCATAGGGAATATAACCAATAATGTTGCAATAATTATGTATGGTGCCAGGTGTGTACTAGACTTATCAGGATGATCACTTCATAAAGTCTAATCACTGTTTGCTGTACACCTGAAACTAATACAATGTTGTATATCAACTACAATTTAAAAAGAAATTAAAAAAAAATCTTGTAAAAAGTGCTACAAGAGTTATGGGTGAATGTTTTCAGAACTTTTTTTTAAAGCATATTACTTTTAGCTGAGGGAATTAAGGAAGTTTGGTAACGGAGTGGGAATTTGGCTGAAAGACATATAAAAGAGCATGGAAAGGAGTCCATTTATTTTAAGGTGCCGCTGAAATACAGAGTATGTAATTGGGAGTGAGGAGAGTTAAAGTTGAAAAGGAAGTTTGGGACCAGATTACAGACATGTAGAATGCCTGGGTAGTAAATTTACACTTTATTCTGTGGGAAAATGAGAAACACTGAATTGGTTATTTTTTTCTTTATATTGTTGACACTAAATACTGAATTGTAATATGACACTTCAAATGAGAAGATACACAACACAATAAATGTAGAGAACATTTCCAATCATGCAAAAAGTTATTTCAAATATTTGACTAAAAATGGGAATGGTGATAGTTTGGCCACAACATACGATAAGTGTAATATCCAGATCATTTTTTTCTCATGAATAGGTATAATCTAAACTTTAAACTACATTTTTTTCTCTAGTTTACATAATAGACAGTTTAGTATAGATATCAAGTTCCTGTGGTGTTAGAATATTTGTGTTTGAATCCAGCTCTTTTTCACCTTCTGGCTGAGTAATATTGGACTGGCTATTGAACCTCTCTGGAGCCAATTATATCATCTATAAAATGTAGATAATAAAAGTAATTACCTCCTTCTCTTGTTGTAAAGATTATATGTGTTAATGCAGGAAGTGTACCTATAATAGTTCTTAACACATAGTAGGCTCCCAATAAATAGTGAATCATGTTATTAAAAGGGAAAATTAATGTTGCCAAGAGTTTTAGGGTTGAATTCACAAAGAAGTTATAATATAGGCATCATTTATTGCTATCCCAGTTTCCAGGTTACTCATACTCTATTGAAAGGTAGGCAGGCCTTTTGGGTGGAATTAACCTACCCTAAACTCCAGGGGTAGGCCTAGATTGGTCCACACCACTCACTTTAATCTCATTTGTTTTGCTACAGTGTTTGGGTAAAGAATAGGTACCAGTCTTTAGCTGTCCTTATCTCAATGAGGCCTAAATTATTTTAATAATTAAATGAATAAGAGGTACTCTCACCTGGCCAGTATGCCTCAGTGGATTGAGTGTTGTCCATGGACTGAGAGGTCCCGGGTTGCAGGCTCAATCCATGGTGGGGGGCATGCAGGAGGCAGCTGAGGGATGTTTCTCTCTCACATCGATGTTTCTATCTCTCTCTCCCTTTCACTCTCTCTAAAAAAATTTAAAAAAAGCATATTTAAAATTAAAAAAAGAGGCACTCTCTTTTTTCCATTGGTTAAAAACACGACAGCATGCAGCTTCTGCCTGCAATTTCAGGGCCAACTGAGCAGAGCTGGCCAGGAATCACAGCAAAACTAAGAAAGAAAAGTTGAGAATTGCAAGTGGTAAAACCAGGACCTGATCATATTGGTTGAGCCAAGATAAAATTTCAATGGAAGACTAATCAGTAATTTTAACCAGTGTACCCCTGCTCTATAACCCCTTCTTTGATATTCTGACTCTTTCCAGGTAGTCTGTACAGAGGTGTGATTCAAATTTTTCTGGCATGCTGTGATAACTCTCTCTTTCTTGTATCCTTTGTATCCCAGCACTAGTGGTTTTTGCTGTTTCTAACATCTGCATTCTCTCACTGTCTCTTCTTTCATGTATGGAACTGATATCCTATGTAATAATTTTCTTTTAAATTCCTAGAGTGGTTCTGGTTTTCTACTGGATCCTGATTGCTTTGGAGCTCTCACAATGAAAAGATTCTATTCTCTTCAAACTGAACACTCTAAGTGTTTTTATTAAGAAGAAAACCAGAACTTTTATGTGCTTCACTGTGGTTTCTGTGTTATTAGATGCCATTTGTCCAAGTATGAGTCTATGGTAGTGTCTACATGTTTACCACTCCCTGTGTGGGTTCCTGGAGGTGAAATATTACGGCAATGATTCTTAGGGAGAGTCATAGTTCCTGGTGGTGAGGAGTGTTAGGGCAACAGTGGTGCCAGAGAGCATAAGTGTAGGAGCTTCCTCGGTGTCCTTCCTCTGAGGGTGACAATTATGCAATGCTCAGCATGACTCTCTCTAAACAGTCATTCAGAAAAACAGCTCTACTAGTTTATCTCTGAGTTTTGATTTTCAAATACTGTTTCTAGATAGAATAAAGTTTGTAAAGATGAGCCCATCTGTATTTTGTGATATTTTCATATAAAATATGATAATATTTTCATATTCAAAGCAATAAAAAATAGAAAGCATAATTTCATGTCCAAAGCAATAAAAAATAAAAAAAAGAAAGCAGTAGCCCCAAACATAAAGTACGCAATAAAAAAAGAAAGGCGTGAAGGAGATACAAAGAGCTTTGATGCCTCTCATGTTTGATTCATTTGAATGAAACAATGCTTTATCCAATAGGGTAAATAATCTCTGACTCTTCTCTAGGCAGAGATGAGATTTACGGTTTGAACCTACTCTATGAATGTCATTGGTAGTAATTTGACTTGAAACTGTGGTAATAGTAATTTGGCCTTTGTTGTAAATAATTGCAGCTGTACTTTAATGCTGCTAAGGAGATGACTTAGAAAAGTGAAGAAAGACTTTTGATAATTAACCCCTCAATACTCTTTGCCTCTGGTCCCTGATTCAGATTAAGCTAAATTTTATAGATAGTGACAAAAATTGATTAGTATTTAATCTTGTTGTTTGAAGGATCTCATTACCTCTGTATCAAAGGTAAGCGAGACGTTAGAGTTATATAGACTTGCTGATACTGACATTTAATGTTCAGTGATAAAGAGGACATTAAAGAAAAAGATCAAGTTGGAGTGGTCTATCAGGCTGATAGATATTCCAGTAACCAGGTTTCAAATGAAAGCTTGTAGGCTGAGTATGTTTATCCTGGAAATATAGGAGAAGAATGGAATGAAAATAGTAATCATTAGTCCTTTTCTACCCTCTCATGTGGAAGAGATGTCAGTTAATCTGTGCAGTCTCAGAAGAAAGAGCTAGAATCAAAAGGCATAATTTTCAGGGCAATAGTCTTCCAATTAAAATAGATACAAATTTCCTAATAAATTGAAGTATTAGAATTCACAAACAAAACACTTTGTCTTGTGAGGGAATAGCATAATAAATGTTAATTTTACAATAAAATAGCCTACTGTGATAGAGGTGGGAAGAGTGATGGAATTTAGATTAATGGAACAGGGTCACATTTATGCTGTGAACTGAATTATAGAAAGACATCTCTTGATCAATGGTCTTGAGTAAGTACTTTCCAGTCAGAGGGAAGAGTGGACAAAGGCACTGTGGAGAGAGTCTGACATTTTGCCCTGTGTTAGAAATAGGTAGAAGATCCATGGGGCTAGACTTTGGTCTAAGCCATGACAAGCAGTAGTAAATTTAATCTAAGGTCAGTAGAAAGTCATTGAAGAATTTTAAACAGAGAAGCAAAATGACCTGAGTTATATTTTTTAAAGATTAATTTGTTGGCCATGTGGAGAATGAATTATTGTGTTCAAAGGCAGAGGCCAGGAGACCAGTAAAGTGGCTGCTTGAATGGTCTACATAAAGGAAGGCTATCGTTTCTTGAAGAGGGCCAGATGATGGACACTTCAGGCTTTGTGGCCATACACTCTCTGTCACAAGTACTTAGTTCTGCCACTGTCCATGGACAAAACATAAAGGAATGTGTTTGGCTATGTTGAAAGGACTTGGCAAATTATTAGAGGGAGTCATGGAGAAAGGCACATAGAAGTTGGCTTTAAAATTTCTAGACCACATAAGCATAATTAATTTATTGATTAAAGTAAATCTGTGCAGGAGGAGACAGTTTAAAGAAAGACACACATGAAACCATATCTTGAAATATAGAATAAAAGTTTAGTCAGTAGATAACATTTTTGGATTTATTTCTTGGGGGGGGGGAGAATGTATTGAATTAAATAAGCTGTTTCAGCATAAAAGAGGAGAGAGTAAGAGAAAAGAAGAGTGTTTCAGGGAAAGAATTATACTAATGAGCAGTCAGGACAAAAAGTAGGAGTGGAGAACACAGAGAAGAAAGGATAAGGAGTTGTATGAAAAATAGGAAGCAGTGTTATGAAAGCCAAGAAGAGGGTGTGGTCAATAAAGAAGTCAAAAAGGATCTCAGAATCTAGTAGGTCATTATGGACTTCTGAGAGTATATTTAGTAAAGTATAGGTGTGGAGGTCATGTCTATGAAAAAAAAAAAGTTTGGAAATAGCTGCCTAGTGAAAAAGAAGCATTTAGACATTTATCAGCATTTGATATAATCCTGAAGGATTGTAGTTTAACAGTTGTAGAGTCGATGAGCTTCTACTTTTGCAGGACTGACCACTGAGATTCTTTTGGAACTCAGGTGTGATTGAAGATTCAATTAGAAGATTTATAAAACTGAGTCTGAGTATTCTGAAAAGGAATTAGACCGTGATAAGAGGGTGACACAAAATAAAATTTTGTCTTTACCACTTGTTAGCCTGATAGACAGCCTTGGGTAAGTTGCCTGACCAATGTAAGTTCCTTTCTTCATCTGTAAATTCAAATTATTCCACTTCTTTCTGGGCAGGCATGAAAATGAAATACATCGTATTTCTGAGTGCTGGCATAAAGCTGGTCAATCGGTGTGAGGTCCTTTCTCTCTGCCTCTCAATACTCTCAGCAAGCCCATTGCCTTATGTACATCCTTTAGATACAAGAGCAAATCAGGAGGCCTGGAATGAAGTGTGCACAGGCCAAGACTCACTGGAATGAATCATTTAATTAATGCTTCAGTTTCTACTAATGACACAGGTCTTTTTCCAGCTCAGTCAGCTTTGATGTTTCATCTTTTCTTCCCCAGAATAATCAAGTATCTATATTGTAGCTGTTCATAACATGAGTTTGTAGTCAGAAATCTTGGATTTATGTCTTACCTCCATTTATCAGTAGATATGAGAATTTGGGCAAATTATTTAACCTTTCAGAATATCCATTTCCTCATTTGTAAGGTGTAGATAACATCACTATTTATGATTATAGTTTAGTGATAATTAAATAAAATAACCCGTGTATAATGCTTAACTCTGGGCCTGACACATATAAAGTTTCAATAAGTGTTAGTTACTATGTTAATATTGGTGTAGTACAATGTTAAGATTTTACACTATACCTTCCTTGCTCCTTATTCTCACTCGACTTGAACTGGCACAGACTTTTGTATCAACTTGCTAAACTTATGTCCATCCCTAAAGTCAACCCTTCCAACTTAGAATTTGCAGCTACACTTTATAGTCTTTGAAGCATAGTTCTATTGATATCATTATGCTAGTAACTACCTTTAATTTCCTACAGGATATGTACCAATTTTGGGGTAGCATTTATTGTCCCGCTCTATAGTTCTCTCTCCAACTTTACTTTTCTTCTACTACCTTGTCTGCATCTGATGGGGCACCTGCTGAAGCAGTAGTTCCTATGACAACTGCCAAGCCTGCACTACTGTTAGATGAGGTTTTCTTTACCTGAAGTTCATCACTTCACGTCCAATATTACCTACACCAAACAGCATCACCCCAATAAGACTCCCTTGGATGCATATTGGAAGTACATTTTTCCTCTTCTGCATGAACACATTTAACACTCTTTCTGAACTTCAAAGGGTACTTTTTGTTTCATGTTTATTTATTCTTTGCACAAGTCCCCTTCACCTTAGACAATTATCCTTTTACAACTTATCTTTCAATGTTCATTATATTCCTTCTAACACGTGTCTACCATGGAAGCCCCCTGTAGTAAAAATATTCAGTGTTGTTTATGGAGCAACCTTTGAGTCGGGTCAGTAGACTGTGTCACATAGCACTAAAAAGTAATTTAGAATGGAAAAAGACTCAGCCAACTAATTGTCTGCTGCTATACAAAACAAAATTTCATTTTCCACAAGTCATTTCAATCTTATTAAGTCATTTTATTGGATTTTAGAAGACTAAACTTACCACACATGTGGTTTTCCTATATTAGTTTAAGCTAACCAGTACATATGTCTGATAGTGTAACATTCTCTAGTATAAATAGGCCACTCAAGTAGACTTTTTAAACTAAGCCACTGAAATAAATAGTGACTCTGTCTTCTGCCCCTACTAAGCAGTGTCCTTACAATGTATTACTTTACATATTGTGAGTTTGGATATATATCAGCATTATTCTTACTCATCTTAAGCTAATTTCTCATAATAACCAAATATCAAAAGGGAGGTGAGCATGTTCTTGTGGAATTATTTTAGAAAGACAAATGCGACGTGTTTTTATTTTCTTTTTTCTTTTTATTATTTATTTATTTATTTTTATTTCAGGGCTAGTTGATTCGGCAGGTGAGTTGTTCCACACTCCTTAGCGGATTGCGACTCCCATGGCCACCGGCCTGCTGTCTAGATCAACCAACACCTTTCCTGGGGTCTGCTGAGCGCGGCATCGGGCACCTTAACCCACTCGGCTCATCCCGCAGCACCCATTCTGCTGACCTGCAGTGGCCCACTAGCCACTCGCATTCCATGCCGGCTCCACGCCAGCAGCCCGCTTCTTACCCATTTAAAGTTTGAGAATAGATTGAGATCGTTTCGGCCCCAGGACCTCTAATCATGCGCTTTACCCGATAAAACTGCGTGGGTTTGCGTGGGAGAGCATCAGCTATCCTGAGGGAAACTTCGAAGGGAACCAGCTGCTAGATGGTTCAGTTAGTTGTTCACCCCTATACCCAGGTCAGACGACCGATTTGCACATCAGGACCGCCACGGACCTCCACCAGAGTTTCCCGTGGCTTCGCCCTGCCCAGGCACACTGCACCGGCTCTCAGGCCCTACCACGGGCCCTACCACGTGCGCTCATGCCCACCTCCCGGGCTGCGGGCGGGCAGGCGGGCCTGGTGCGCCCTCAGCGGATTATCTTATTTTTTAAATTTAAGTCAGAGTTTGTATTGCTGAGGACAATAGTTACTTTAGGAACACATCAGAAAGAAAATACAATCATTTCAAGGTAATTCACATTGTAATGGCTGTTAAACACTGTGTTAATAGCTCATTTAAATTAATTTGCACACTTGAAAACATATTTTTAAATGAGAAAGAAGTGTTTTGATTGCTTTCTGCCATTGAGGAGGATGTTTTACATAGGAGCAAATAATTCTTTGTGTTGATAAACATGTATTCATCTGAAAAAATAAGAAGAAATTATTATTTCTTCTTCTTCTTCTTCTTCTTCTTCTTCTTCTTCTTCTTCTTCTTCTTCTTGTTTATTGGTCACTAGAGTCAGTTTTATTTAAAAAAAATAGAGAAATATATGCAAGCATATTTTGTTTTCTAAAGATCCTGTAAGGCTTTGTGTTAAAAAGTGTTAAAAATAGTTTACTCTTATGTTTTGATGAAAAGAGAGAAACTTTCCATGATATGTAGTTAATACCTGCTTTTTTTTTAAATCTAATCAAGCAAACAATTTTAATTAATTCAGACAGTTGCCTCTATGGTGTCTGTGCCCTTTAGGGACTTTTCCATTACGGATGCAAATGTGTTCCTAAAATAATGAGAATGTCATTATCCTGTTTTATTCATTTAGGTGATCAGAAAGAGAATAAAAAAATCATTTGATGGTGAAATAATTCTTTTACTATACAGTAAGGGTATTAACTTTGGTATTTCTGTGTCATTTTCTTGATCATTCTCAAACAATGCTCCCCTGTGAAACACAGAGCAGGTGAAGAGGGCAGGGATGCCAAGGAAATCTTAACTTGAAGTCTTTATATTTCACACTGTCAAAAAATAGATTTGGCTTCCTTTTTATTGCATTTGATAAAGAATAAGTACCTGTCCATCTAAGCATGGAAGCTGCATAACGTGTAAAAGAATAATATAAAATATTAGTAGTCTTTTAATAAAGTATTCGAGTTTTAAATTTTTAACCAAGCTTATTATAAAATTTGGATCACTCTATTGCCATTATTCTTAGAAAAAGACACCCACAATATAGATGAGTGAGGTATAGTACACTGACTACACTCAGAAGGCTGTTACCCTAACGGGATTCTTGGAAGAAACATTTGGCACAAGACAGACCTTCATCATGAAAAGTCATTCCAATATAATGCTTTGTATTTCATTTATTCACTAAACTTTTCTCGTGTGCCTATCAGGTACCAGAAGGGGAAAACAAATGTAGAAACTAGTCAAATAAAGTTCACATTATCACAATAATCTTAATGAGTGTGTGAAGGAGGCACCCAACTATGTGTAGGAAGCAGAGTACGCAAAGAAATAGAGCCTAAAGAGAGCATCATCCATTTGGGAATTGTTGCCAGATTATTGAAACCTAGATATCAGTTGGAAATGGTTCTGCAGAATTAGAGGTCATGGAGGGCCATTTATGCAGTTTTATTTTTTTATAGCAAAAGGAAGACATTAAATGTTAAAAAAAAAATTACTATGAAGTAAGTTTCAATGGAGCAAGCGATTATTTCCCCAATTGCTCTCTCCTCCACATAGCTAATATAATAATTGAAATCAAACATGCCACAAACCAAACACATCTTCTAATTCCAAACACTGGCCTCTGTCCTTTATCCCTGACCTCATCGCCCCACACCTGAATTTCTACAGTGGGTATTAGTTGAACTCTATGACTAGTCTTTTCAGCTCAAATATCGTCTCCTATGTGAAGTCTCTGACATCCAAAGTCAGAGATGGTCTCTCTCAACCTGGAGGCCTAACAGTATTTAGATTTTTCCCCAATTATAGTATAGCCATATTGCATTGATATTTATACATCTGTGTCTTTCAACCAGGGTACAGAATTTAAGGATATAGACTTCTTCAGACCCTTCATTTTTCCCAGTTCCTGGTGTAGTACCTGGCTCTTACCAGATGCCAAGTAAATGTGAACAAAACATATGGCATGTATAAATAAACATTTATCTGTATTCTCAATTGCCCCTTTAAATAATTATATCAAGTGTTTTATTATAGATGTAGAAGCTGAGACTCAGAGATAATATTTGATATAGTTTTCTTTGTAAACCAACAATGTTCAGCAGGATGTCTAATGTACATAAGATTTTATATTTCAAACAGAATTTATTTTGGAGGTATGAACTAAAGTATATTTTTATGATCTGACTCTGTACCTTTAGTCTGACTGAGGAGCAAGGTTGAAACTGGATAATATCTATTAAAAAGTAAAGATCTTTTACTGAATTTATGAATCGGGGACTTATTTTCAATAAGTCAGATCTAAGGTGAATTAATACTATCTTTGTACTCGAGGCTACCACCTTTTGATAAAAAATATATTCTCCTTAAATTGCATCAAATTGCATGAAGTTATAACATATTTTCTTATCAAATGTATTGAGAGTGAGAAAATATAAAAGTTAGAAACTGTTGCTTTTCTAAATGTGTTTTTATTTAATTGTTACAACACAATAAAAGGAAGTTTGTGATTAGATACCATCACTACGGAGAATTCACTTCTGAAACAGTTACCCAGCCACGCCCATTCTGTTTGGCTTCATGTGTGGGACAGTTTTTGGTCTGTTCTTTCAACATGACGAGTTTCAAATTCTAAGAAAAAGAAGTCTTTGAAGCACAAACAGAAAATTAGCATTGACCATATGTCTCGGTTGCTTAATGATACTTTGTTTGGAGAGAACAAGGAACAGAAAAAAAACTTTGGACAGATCTCTGTCTCTTTGTATTCTGACACCTCTGGTTAATTGCATTATAAAAATCAATAAAGTCTAACAAACAAAAAGGAAAATTCCCGTTTTGGCAGCATCATAAAGCATACCAGTACATTTATATGTTAAGATGGTAGTTTCTAAGACATCATCCTATGAAGATTCAACATATAGCCCAGTCATTCTCAACTTTTATGTGTGTCAAAGATTTAAAGATACATTTTTTTAAGTTTTCTTAAAGAGATTTGAATTTTCTGTCTACAAATAAGGAGAGAGAAGAGACAACAACAATAAAATGAAGAAAGATGTTCAAGAGAAGATGATTGGTCACGACAGAAAAAGTGGGAGGTCAAATTCCTACGTCAAAGTGATGGGAACCTTAGCGATTTTCACTGAGATTGACAGACTTTGGAAGATGGCTTTGTATGTCCTTGCTCTGTCTTTTATTCAGCTTAAGCCATTGCTAGTAGTTTGGGCTATTATGACTGTTATGATTATAAATATTATATTGGTTCAAGTTTCTTCGGGTACATTCCCAGAATTGGAAATGCTGGTTCATAAGGCATAAAACTGAAGCACTAATTAGAAAGAATCCATGCACCCCTATGTTCATTGTATTGTTATTTACAATAGCCAAGATATAGAAAGAGCCCAACTGCCCACCAGTAGATGAGTAGATAAAAAAGCTGTGGTACATTCACAAAATGCAATGCTACTCAGCAGTAAAAAAGAAGAAAATCTTACCTTTTGCAACAGCTTGGATGGACCTGGAGAGTATTATGCGAAGTGAAATAAGCCAGTCAGAGAAAGACAAATCCAACATAATCTCACTTATTTGTGGAATTTAATGAACAAAATAAACAAAGAAGCAAAATAAAAACAGACTCCTAGATACAAAGAACAGACTGACAGCTGTCAGAGAAGAGGGGGATGGGGGGGTCTGGGTGAAAAAGGTGAACAGATTAAGCAAAAAAAAAAAAAACCCAACCAAAAACCCAAAAACAATTCATAGACACAGACAACAGTAGGGTGATTACCAGAGGGAAAGAGTGGTGGGGGGAGGCAGAGGAGGTATGGGGTTTAAATGATGATGGAAGGAGACTTGACTCGGGCTGGTGTATGAACAATACAATATACAGATAATGTATTATAGAATAATATACCTGAAACCTATATACTTTTATTAACTGATGTCACACCAATAAATTCAATGAAAAACAAAACAAAAAATATTACATTGAAATTTGGAAGCACAAATTTCCCCAATAATGATAAATTGATGCTATAAGTATTTGATCCTTTGGAAACATTTTTTATTCTCAGTATTTACAAGCAAGGAAATAAAAGGTGAAGTTGTTTTAATGCAATGTACTGATAAAAAGTATTGTAGTGATGATGAAACAAATGACATGGCCATGGTAAATAACATCTTACAGGGGGAAAAACACTAATTATAATGAATGATTGAGTAATTATGGGCATAATACGCATGATAACTGCATTTCCTTTAGTGATAACAGCCTTTCTAAAGACATCTGTTAAAGCCAAACTAATAAAACAACAAAACAACACAGGATTTCAGAACCACACATTTGGAAAAAAAATAAATAAAATTTAAAAATGTGATGTGTTAAAAACACATATTTATATATTTGCATTTTTTTTCTCCTCAAAAAGAGCCACTTTAGTGAAGTGATTTTCAAAAAGGTTTTAACTAAGGAAAAATATAACTTGACAGAGGCAATTAATTCAAACAAAAACGACTTCAATTTCATTTGCTATTTTCTAGCTTTTCTGTGATTTAAAAGCCTGTTGAGTGAAGGGATTAAGAAGAACAGATCGGAAGTTACAAAATAGCCATGGGGATGTAAAATACAGCACAGGGAACATAGTCAATAATATTGTAAAACCATGTATGGTGCCAGGTGAACACTGGAAATATCATCAGGGAGAACACTTCGTAAAGTATATGATTGTCTAACCACTATGCTGTACACCTGAAACTAATACAAAATAATATTGAATGTAAAAAGTACTTTTAAAACCATCAACAAACACATTTTTTTTTAAAAGCCTATTGATCAGGCATTCATTTGCATCAAATTCCAATCATTTCAGTGATCTGACTTTGTTACTGAACCTGCCCACGTGGTAAATGTATAAGATACGGCTCTCCTAATGCAATTCCCTTAATAAACATCCGTGTTCTAACTACTTGGCTATGGTGTACTGGGAATCTGCTGTAATCTGATATGATAGAAAATGCAAACACAGAGAGCCATACCGTGTCAAATATAGGTGACATCTACGTGAATATTGGATTGACCTTCTTTTGTGTCAATGCTTTTTTTCTTTGACAACCTGAAATAGCTGACTCAATGGTAAAATTGATAGTGTAGTAATTGGAAGAAACCAGGTCAATACAGTAACTGTTGTTATTCTGCCTGCTATTTTTAGTTCTATTGAAAATAAGACAAAATTCGTTACTTAGTTTTTTGGCACTGTGAATGAATAAAAATTTAAAAATTATAATAGACAATGTTATGGAAAACACATTGGGAATAAACAGGTAAATACACCTGAGTTTCTTGCAGAGCTATGGTATGACCTGCTATCAAGATTAATTAGGTTTACCTGTCCTAGACTGAGAGCAGATGCCTCTTACTTCACTAGCTACCTGGGGAAAAAAGAAGGAAGCAAACCAAAAAGAAAATGACTAGAATTAGGAATCCAATTGGGAGTATCAAAACTTTACAACAATTAGATGTAAGATTGTCTACTTATTTTTAAATATCTCCAAATATTCAGACCCCTGTCACCTCTGTCACATATGCCCTTGGACCTGATTCCTCAGTCCTTTTCCTCCTTGGGAGTGGAGCCAGGGAATGAGTAGCACTGAATGAACATCTCCAGAGGTTAAGAGTGAGCCACAGCATTGCCCTCTATTGGCACAACTTGTCTTTCATTTGCTTCTGACAATGCTATAAATCCTTTGTTCTTAATTTACAGATTTGAGATTCATGAGCTTTGCAACTTCTTCACATCAGGAAAAATACACCCCCCTGCTGTTAAAATCACTTGTATAATTTATCTTTCAAAATTGGAATTGAGTCATTGCCTCCCTTGCAATTACCCTGTAGTCAAGACTTTCACCTCATTGAAAGGTCTTTAACTTTTCTTGATTCTTAAGCATTTCTTCACTTCTAATGAGCTTATTTGAATGCCTTGGGATGTTATAGCAATGTATTCTTCTATATAATAGTTTAGAATTAAATTATATTCAGATTACCTTCAAAGTTAAAGTCAAACTGTTTGAAAATATTACTTATGTACAATTTTATATATAAAAAAATATTTAAAGAAATTAAATTGCTCAAGATCACTCACGGTCAGTTGCAAAGCTATGTATCTATTTGCTTATTTCCAAACTTGATTCAGAAAGTATTTCAAGCCTTTATTCAGGGTCCACAAATCAACCACATAACTTAAATGTAAAAAAGAACAAGAAAAAATAATCAAAACTGAGAACATGAAATTAAGTCAGGAGTAAGGCTAGTAAATTTTTTTTTAAATGTACTTGTTATAGATAGCCACAGATATGGTACAGATATTCTTAGTAATTAATAAGACAGGTATTGGGCCAGTTATTAAGAGTTATTAAGTTCATAAAGCCAATAAGATAAAAGTTATTTTTAAAAATACAGCTAGCCCTGGCCACTTTGGCTCAGCAGTTAGAGCATTGGCCCGCAGACCAATGAGTCGCGGGTTTGATTCCAGTCAAGGGCACGTACCTCGTTTGCGGTTCGTCCCTGGCCCTGGTTGGGGTCGTGCGGGAGGCAGCCACTTGATGTGTCCCTTGTGTCCCTTTCACGTCGATGTTTCTCTCCCTCTCTCTCTCTCTTCCTCTCTTTCCCTCCCACTCTTTCTGAACGAAAAGTGAAGTGGTGTCCTTGGGTGAGGATAAAAAAAAAAAAAAAAAAATACAGCTAAACTAGCTACTAAGAATAAAGAATTTCTGCTGTGTCCTTAGAAAGGACTGAGAGATTATGTGGCATTTCATAAAACAATTTCATAAAAGATATGATAAATGTTATAGGGTTTTCATTTTAGTGTCTCGTGATATAGTCAATGTTCTTACTCCAAAGACTTAATCAATAAAGTCAGTTCTTTGGAAACCAAGAATTTTTATTCTGGAATACCCAGACCTTGCTTTCTATTTTTTTTTTTTTTTTTAACATCAATGGTAAAGTTTAGGACATCCAGAATAAATGGATGTTCTAAACTTTTCAGTATTTCCTATCTCTCTCTCTCTCCCCGCCCCTCTCTGTCATATATATATATATATATATATATATATATATATATATATATATGCACACACACACACACACACACACACACAATATGCATACATATATATGATATATAATAATTTAACTTTAGATAAGAGATTTATATATATATATCTTAATATATGACATATATATAGCAATTCAACTTTCAATAATAATCATAAGGTAGTGGTTAAAAACCATGTGTTATTAATTATAAAGGCAGCTATTATCTTCAGGAGTTAAATATAGACCATAGACCTGGGAGTGGAAATGTGATAAATCAGATCTCATTCCAACTCTAGTACTTTTGCTGGCCTCTCTGTAAATGTACAGTTTCTGATGCAGACTAAGGAGAGATAATTATTTGAATTGATCTGGCAATTATACCTCTATTAAAATCGACTAAGTTTATTATGAGTGGTTAAATATGCCCAACCTGAATTACTTCTGCCCTGTTTTACTTCTACTATATCTTCCAAACCTTACTCCCTTATACCTTAAACCATATATATATATATATATATATATATATGGTTTAAGGTATAATATATATATATGGTTTAAGGTATAAGGTATAAGTGTTTAAGGTATAAGGTATAAGGTATAAGTGTTTATGTATATATATATACTCATTAAAATCTCAGAGGCCAGGAAACAAGTGATAGCGATCTATCATAAAGTCACAGTAATTGGACATTCCTGCACCACACACAGGGGTGCTGTGTCTATAAGGAGTGGGGAATGGCTGCCATAGTCTTTCTGTTGCCTAACGCATTTTTACCAGGAATATCATTGCCCAACTTCCCCTGAAGTCAGAATGTGTAAGATTTTGACATAAAGAATCTCTGCTAGTGACAGCAGCAGCAGGAAATCTTGTGTAAACAGTTCTTCCCTGTGAGTGAAATGACATGCTTATTATTGATGGCAACCCTAAATGTTGCCAATAGCTGTTGTTCAGAGAGAAATGGTAAGAGTAGTTTAGACTAGAGTTATTTTCCTCCTTTGCACACAACAATGGGGCAGCTTATCTCCATCAGCTAGTGGGGCACAGAGACGGGAAAGGCATGAGAACTGAAATGAGATAGGAATCAGGCTTGCCTGAAGTGGGAGGACTCAGTGGTGGTTAGGGGACCAGAGAGGGTTTTGTGATAATTTATCACAATTCTACTTGAAGCATAGGTTTTGACTCTATAGGTAGCTGCTTGCAGAGATGCTCTGGCCAGCAGACAAGTAAGAGAAAAATATGTAGCTACTAAAAACAGCTGAACGAAGCCTCCAAGCCAAATTCCAGAAATCATTCATATAATACAGCCATTCAGATCAGGAATTCCAACCAATGAAGGCAGGCAAAGTCAGTCTTATTCTACTTGTAAACAACTAAACTTTCCAAGTCAAGTTAGTCCTCCATAAACCAGAAATATTGAAAAAAAACATTTTAAATTTTGGTTTATATATATTCAACTTCACATTCTCTATGAACTTTGAGTATGAGAAATCATTTAGAAAATTTAAATGAAATCATCTCCTTTTGATTATTGTTACTTTTGAAAATGTTTATAGACAAGTAAATTCCAATTGATCTAATAAGATGAAAATGAAAGAAAGCAAATTGCTGAGTAGAAATGTTGGCAGATGATTTGGGTCCCAATTTTTTTTAGACACAGTTTCTAATCCTTATCCCAATATAATAGGGTTTGTAACTGTGGACAAGTCAATTACTTTCTGGACCTCTGCTTTCTCATTCTTCGAATGCAAGTTAGTATTAACCAGCCCCTAAGCACTCTTTTAGGAACATAAGTTCATAATGTTATTATATAATGTGCTACCTTTTAAAAATATCTAGAGATTTATTTCTTCTCACATCCTCGATTTTATATCTTAAATCAAAGTTCATAATTTTCTTCAAACCCCTCAGTCAGTTGGTATTACTGATTCCCAGTAACATTTACTAGCTGAGAACATGACTTGTTAAACTTCAAGAAATCAAGAAAATGTTGAGATTACTTGAATCTTCCTAGTATGAGCAACCAGGCTAAAACATCTTGATTTACTCTATGACTCTTTCTTTATATCTTCATCTCTAAAGGTACACAAAAAAATCAGTTGAAATATATTACCTATATAAATAAGAAAAGTGAGGAATTAGATGTAATTAATAATTTTTACTGAACATTTCTTTTCTGTGCACATTAAGACCCATGATGACATTCATTTTTCTTTTTATTGTCCGGCTCCTGAAAGACAGATATTTTACAACTCTCTCCCTGCCTTATAATGTCTTTGATATTTACAATATTGGAAAGACTATAATTTTCTTGCAGTCAAAAACTGCTGGTATTTTTCCCCTTAGAGAACAATATTGGACAATGCATGTTCTATATCTAAGTAGTCTGAATAAAGTTTGCGGATAGCACTTATAAAATTAAGGCATACATGACTATATATTGTAATTTGAAAAATGCTTATATATACTTAATGCATTTTCATCTGAAATTCATATCTCAGTATATTGAAATGCAGTAATCATTCAAATTATCCTTGGGTTGACCTGGACTTTGTGCAAAAAGTTACTCTTCAAGAGATGCAGCAGGAAAAAAATTTAGTAAAGATGAAAGTAAGTGTTTCTTTTACAAGTAAAATAGGTATGTTTTAGGAATTAAAAATGCATATATTTAGATATTTTAAAAGTGGATAATTGGCTAGGATAATTGACTAGATGAAATGTCTATTTTAAAGTAATGGATCCTAACTATGAAATATTTGAGCTCTTTCTTATCAATGAACCATATTCATGTAATAAAATAATCAAGGGCATATTCACTCAAAAGTATTTTAGTGCGAACTGTGAGAAATACACATGACTGAGGTGTGGCTCCCCATCAACGGTTTTATACTAACATGGCAAAGATCTAAAAACCACTGAGTATTATAAAAAAAAAAACATAGAAAAAACTAAGTGCTAAGAAGAGACACAAGCAATGATGGAATTTAAAGAAAGATGAGTATAATTTTCATTAGGGAAAACCTCAATGGAAGTTAACATATGAAAGAAAAGTAAGATTTTTGATAGGCAGAGAGGCCCAGTGCTGTGTTCTACTTAGAAACAACAGAGTTGAGAGGTGTGTGAGTACATGATTTATCTAGAAAAAAAGTTAAATGTGAACGACCATTAATTCAGATGAGTGGGTACATGTAAGATAGCCACTAGAGAAGTAATTAACATAAAATTATATAAAGTATTGAACACCATCAAAGGAACTGGAATTTTATTCTTTAAAACAAAGAGACAATTACAGGCTTTCCAATGGAGAGTGTTGTGATTCAACCTGTATTTTAAAACAATAACATAGTGGCAGCCTGTAGAAGGATAAAAGACAATAAATCGAATGACAAAGGTGAATGAACATTAACATCAGATTAATTTTCATATTAAATATTTCACATATTTTTAAATTTCAGAATGTTTCTCAGTTTATATATTTAATAGCTTAATGAAACCTTAATTTAGAAGATTATGTTAAAGTATTTCTTGGAAAACTAAACAGTGACATGAAATTTTATAGAAGAAACTTCCAGTGCTAAGAAAGCAATAGAAAGTTGTTGCAGACCATGTCACTGTGAAAACAACATAAGAGCCAGGTTGATTGCAGAATTATGTTTTTAAAAACAGTGGAGACTTTTGAATTCAGAGTGGATTAAAAGAATAAAAATTCCAGTCATTTCTTGGTCTATGATCATTCCTAGATTCTATTTGGGCTTGCCCCTGCAGAAGGATATTACAAGGGGTAAAGAAACTAGCAATGATTCTGTTTGCTGAGCATAGGATAAAAATTTTTGGATCTCTAAAGGATCCCAAAGGCCAAATATTCCCTACTGTACAGTTTCTGAAGTCTGGACCATGCAGGATGTGGGGGCTTCCAGAAGTGGGACTTGAAATTTCCAGGGTCTCCCGTTATGTAGGAGTGAAGTCCCACTTCATCAATGTGCCGGCCTCAAACACATGGCTAGTCACCTCTGTAAAATATCTGTCAAACTTTTAAACAGTATGTGAAACAAAGAACAAAACTCAGAACCTCTAAAGGGAAGATTAAATTGCTCATGAACATTCTGTCTAAGGAGCTTGAGATAGCCAGACTCTTATCAAATGCACGAGAAGAAAATACCTGGGATACAGGGAAGAATCAGAAGCCCACTTACTGCATTCTTAACTCCCAGTTGCCTAGACAATCTACCTAAGAAAAGAAAAGAAAAACAAAAGCCCTGGGTTGTTTCCTGTTTATGCCAATTATGAATAAAATTGCTATGAATATATGCAGATGTGTCTTTGTGTGGACATGATTTTTCACTTCCTTTGGGGAAACATCCAGGAGTAAGATTGGTAGTCCATGAAGAAAATGTATGTCAAACTTGATAAGAAATTTCAAACTGTTTTCCGAAGTGCCTGTGCTACTTTGCATTTGTATTAGCAACATATAACATTTCTAGGTTGTCTGCATACTTGCCACCACTTAGCGTTATCAGCCTTTTTAGTGTTAGCCAGTCTTATGGGTGCACATTTGTATCTCCTTGTGGTTTTACTTTGCATTTCTCTGATAACTAATCATGTTGAGCATGTTGTCATGCTGTTATATGCCACTGTAGGATGTATTTTGCAAAATGTCTTTATAAAGACACTTCACTGTTGCCACTGTTTTTGTTTTTGTTAAGTCATTCGTCTTCTTATTGCTGAGTTGTAGGAGTTTGTGTATTCTGGACACTGTTGCTTTATCAGATATGTGGATAACACATATCTGGCCTCAAAAGTGGCTGTCCTTTTCCTTTTCTTAACAGTGTTTTATAAAATAAAAATTCTTAAATTTTTATTAACTAAAGTTTACCCATTTTAACTTTTCCAGTCATGCTTTTTGAGACCTATCTAAGCAATCTAATTAAGACATCACTAAGAGTATGAAACAGCAATCCAAGTGGGAGAAATATTTGCAATGCAGCTTCCCAATATATGACTTGTTCAGAATATATTAAGAGCTCCTACAAATCACTAAGAAAAGGACAACTCAATAGAAAAAAAATAGTTGAAATGTGAACACTTTTATAATGATGATACCATATAGCCAATACATACTTGAAGAGATACTCAACTTCATTATTCATAAATTAAGCCACAATGAGATACCACTATGTAGTTACAAGAATGACTGAACTGCAAACAAAATAAACAGAAAAATACCTAGTGTTAGCATGGACAGAGACCAATTAGAACAATTATACACTGCTGATGGTAAGATAGCTTTAGAAAACCTTTCCCGGCACATACTAAAGCTGAATACATACAGACTCTGTGAGCCATCATTTTTTTTCTCATGTAAATATCCAACAGAAATGGATACATATGTTCACCCAAAGATGTGGAGTAGAATGTTCATGGCTATATTATTCAAAATAGCCCAAACCGAAAACTACGCAAATTTCCATCTATTATTCCAATATGAAAAAATAAAATGTACTACAGGCACAGGGTAATAAAAATTAACAATTTACAACTACACACAATACACATAAATCTCACAAACATAATGGTAAATGAAAGATGCCAGACACAAAGAGTGTATGAATCCATTTACACCCGAACAAAAACAAAAAACAAAACAAACCTAAGCTGTTAGAAGGTAAGATGGTGTTAAACCTTGATGTGTGAGTGAGTAGTTTACAGGTGCTAAGTTTGCAAAAACATAGCTAACTGTACTATTATGATATGTGAGTTTATTTGTATGTATATTTTTTCAATAAAAATTAAAAATAACATTGTTTTTCTGTAAAATAATCAAGAGAATATATAAAGATCCTGGAATAGTCACCCTGCTGTGCATTTGGCTCCATTAATGGTAATCTTCTATATTTAAATTTGATAACAATTCAGTATTTAAGTCAATCAAAGAAATAATTAGCATTCAAGTAAATAGTAACAATGATTGTTTGTTAAAAGATTTAATTCTGCCTAAAAATATTTTCTTGCATGCTGAACATAATAAAGTTTGTTGGATTGACTGCTTTACCTCTGAAGTGACGAGGCCCCAGACATTACCTAGCACGGTTTTCCATGTGTCTCATAATAACTTATATTTAATTGTTAGAGTAGGGCAAAATAATAGCAATAAGTCGAAGACTATTTGGGTTGGAAAAAAGTCAATCCTGGAATTTCACGAAAGGTGATGCTCTCTTAAACTGAAGTGATGAGAGATGATTGCATATGCCTTGGGGAGTCAAGTGGGTGGTTGAGTTAGCTTTGACTTTCATTGAAAAGTGAAAAGGCCCTGATATTTTCTTTTTAAGACATTTTTTTGAGGACAGTAAAGTAACTTATGAGAACCCTATTTAACCTTGGAATCAATAATTACTTTTGAAGATTTGCTATCCATTTGAAGAGGTCAGTCTATTAGACAATATATCAGTGAAAGGGTAAAATAAGAAATACCTTGAGGTTTGCTTTTGTGTATACACCATGGTATAAATTGGTCCAGCAAATTAAGCTTAGGTTTGCCTACTCTATGTACGCATCATTATCAGCACATTTGCAGACACATTACACTGCAATGCTTTTGAGTTTAAAATGAAGAAATCTACATCTTAATATGTGAAACTTCATAATAATGAATGATAATGGGATGTTTATTAGCATATCAACAATTAAAAATTATTTGCTATTTACTGTATCTTCAGGTTTATATGGTATAATTTACATGCTAATTTTATATTAGAAATGAAAGCTGACAAATTGCTGTTAGAATACAGAGATTATAGTTTTGGTTCTTTGTTTTTAAAATTCATTTTATTAAACAATAATATACTGGAAAGAAATAATTTAAAAGGGAACAAAGCAAGCATTTTTACGAAACATACTGTCACTGCTATTTTTGCATTATTTTGATATAATGAAATATAACATGAACATAAATATGAAAAACAAATTTCACAGGAAATAAATATCTACTTGTAGCTATTACATTTCATTTGAATGGATTAGTTGAGTACGGTATATAAACAGTTACACTATTTCCTATCTCTAGAGATTCAATATAGTTTTCCTACAATTTTTTTAATTACCAGAAATACCAACTGCAGAGATTTAATCGGCCTGTTATTGAGTCAAAATAAGTAATATTTTATAAAATGCTGCAAGTATTTTTTTTTCACCTAATGAGTAAAAGCCAAAAAATACTGCTGACATACGGAGAAGCTAAATTCGTTTGGCTTCAGAGAGCGTCTGCTGTGTAAGCAATTTGTTGTGTGATGTCGAGCTGAGGTGCAGGATGAAAGTCACAAACACTGGACAGTACATGGGCTTAATTTAGAATGCAGTCATTTTATTTTAAGCCTACACAGTATTTTTAAAAAATTAATTAGCTATTCTATTTAAAGACAGGAAGATTTCACATAAAATAATCTAGAATCTGGCTTTTCTTTAAAAAGCAGAAGATTTCCAAATGGTATTTGCACACTTGCCCAAGGAAACAGAGCAGAGCCAAGCATGCCTACCTTTTTCCCCAAAATAATGAAACATGTCATTCTACCTGCTTAAAAAGGGTCAGAAAAGTTTTATAGAGAGACCACGTGTCTGCTTAAGAAAAATACTTCCTCAGAGAAATTACCATGGTTTCTAACAAAAAGATTTCACTTTTCTGAAGAGATTTTGTTTAAACGCCAAGACATATATTTTATCACATCTCCTTTTCTCTGGCAGCTACTAAACTCTAAGCCAACACCAACTCTTGAAATTCTCCTCAAATCTGCTCTTCTTAAAATCTTTCTAAACCAAAACGGAATCTCTTTTCTTCCAGGTTGTTTAAAGCAACAACCTCAGATCGCTTGGAATCCTGTTTTTCTGTCAGGATTAAGTGTTAACCTAAAATGTTACCTCACTGGTCTCTTTATTGTTAAAGTGTGAACACTGAATGGAAGTTTTCTACTTCCTCCTAAGAAAAGCAGTCCAGTGTGGGTGACTAAACCTGGGCAGTGGAAATGAGATAGGCTTCGTGTTATTCATTCATTCATTCATTCATTCATTCATTCATCTTTTTCAATGACATGCGGGTAGGCATTTTAGAGACACAAAGGACTCTGTGTCGCTTTGAAGAGGCACGCCTTTTGGTGTCACTGACTGCTGGCGCTGTCCAGGCTTCCTGGTTAGGCCCCGTGTGAAGGCTGGCTGGCTGACAATGGTTTCTGCTGCATCACAGATCTCCTCTCTCTAAATTATAACTTTCCCCCTGATTTTGCTGTAGTGTTTAGGTGCCCAATTCAGGGTTATTGTATCCTGTTGTCATATTAACTAAAGCGAAATCTATACCACTGTCAAGCGTCCAGGTAGCCCTATCAGAGCTCTGGGACCCTTCAACCTAAAACCCCATGGAAGCTTCCTTCCTGTTTCTCATTCCCATTATCCAGTCACAGGAAATACTTCCTATACGCCTTCCTTAATTTATTTAACATATTATATATTTTATGTACTCATGTTGTTACTGTTTGTCTCTCTCATTAGAAGGTAAGCTCTATAGTAGAGATTTATATATTTTTCACTGCTATATCCTCAGCACCGAGAACAGAGTCTGCTTAATAGCAAACATCCAATAAATATTTGAGGAATCGTTAAATGTAATCCTCTACTATCAAATGTAACTTCATGTACCATTGTGTTGAAGTAGAATGGGTATAAATTAATAAAAGGTAATAAGAAGAACAAAACAAAAATATTTTAAATGCCTGCAGATTTTTATACTAAAAGCACAACAGAGCTATGATATTAGTGACCGTGGAAAGCAGAATAATAGCCCCACAAAGATATCTACGTCCAAAACCTGGAACTTGGGAATATGTTACCCACGGGACAAAGGGGGATTAAGGTTGCAGATGTGGTTAAGGTCGCTAATCAGATGACCTTAAAAAAGGGAAGTTATTTGGGATTTTATGGTGGATTCAATCTAATCACAAGGATCCTTACAAGTGAAACAGGGAAGCAGAAAAGGAGGTCAGATGATGCAGTGTAAGGACTCGACCCACCGTTGCTGGCTTTGAAGATGAAGGAAGACAACACGAACCAAAAAATACAGTCACTAAATGCTTACAAAAGCGAGGACACAGAGTCTCTCCTGAGACTCCAGAGAGGAATGCAACCCTACCGACACCTTGATTTTAGTCCAGTGAGACTCGTGTCAGACTCTGATGTACAGAATGGTGAGGTAATACATTTGTGTTGCTTTAAGCCAAGTTTGTAGTAGGTTCTGATAGCAATAATGGAAAACTAATAGTTTGCTTTAAACATTTTTTTTAAGTTATCTTTATTGTTGAATGTATTACAGATGTTCCTCATTTTTCCCCCATTGCCTCCCTCCTCCCCATTCCTGCCCCCCTCCTGCCTTTCCCCACACTGTTGTCTGTGTCCATTGGTTATGCATATATACATATAAGTTCTTTGGTTTATTTCTTCCCACCCCCCAACCCCCCTTCCCTTTGAGGTTTGTCAGTCTAACAACCAATTTGTACTTCTTAATCCCTTCACCTTTTTCACCCATCCCCCCAGCCCCCACCCATCTGGTAACCAACAAAAGTTCTCTGTATCTATGAGAATGTTTCTGTTCTGTTTGTTCATTTTGTTTGTAGATTCAATTGTTGATAGATATGTATTTATTGCCATTTTGTTTGTTCATATTTTTTTATCTTTTTCTTCAAGAAGACCCTTCAACATTTCATATAATAATAATTTGGTGGTGATGAACTCCTTTAGCTTTTCCTTGTCTGGGAAACTCTTTATAAGGCCATCGATTCTAAATGACAGCTTTGCAGGATAGAGTAATCTTGTTGTAGGTTCTTGCTTTTCATCATTTTGAATATTTCTTGCCACTCCCTTCTGGCCTGCAAAGTTTCTTTTGAGAAATCAGCTGACAGTCTTATGGGACCTCCCTTGTAGGTAACTAACTGCTTTTCTCTTGCTGCTTTTAAGATTCTCTCTTTGTCTTGAACCTTTTGCATTTTGATGATGATGTGTCTTGTTGTGGGCCTCTTGGGGTTCATCTTGTTTGGGACTCTCTGTGCTTCCTGGACTTGTATGTCTGTTTCCTTCACCAAGTTAGGGAAGTTTTCTGCCATTATTGTTTCAAATAGGTTTTCGAGTTCTTGTTCTCTCTTTTCTCCTTCTGGCACCCACAAGATGCGAATGTTGGCATGCTTAAAGTTGTCCCAGAGGCTCCTTACACTATCCTCATTTTTTTGGATTCTTTTTTTTTTTTTTTTTTGCTGTTCTGATGATTGGGTGTTTTTTGCTTCCTTATATTCCAAATCGATGGTTTGCTTCTTGGCTTTACCTACTCTACTATTGAATCTGTGTAAACTATTCTTTAGTTCAGTTAATGCCTCCTTCATTTCTAACTGTGCATCCTTCATTTCTGACTGGTCTGTTTTTATGTTCTTGAGGCCCTCACTAAGTTCACTGAGGTTCTCACTAAGTCCATTGAGCATCCTTATAAAGCAGTATTTTGAACTCTGCATCTGTTAGGTTGCTTAACTCCATTTCACTTAGTTCTTTTCCTGGAGTTTTGTTCTGTTCTTTCATTTGTGACCTGTTTCTTTGTCTCCTTATTTTGGCTGCCTCCCTGTGTTTGTTTCTATGTATTACTTAGCGAGAGGTATGAGGCTAGCTGAGACCAGATGCTGCTTGTTTGAAAGAATTTAGGAAAAGCTGAAGCAGGATCCAAGACAGGCCAATCCTAAGGTAAAGCAACTGGCAACAGCTTGGGTGGGCCTAAAAGTTGGGTGGGGCGGGGTCTCAGGGAATCACTAGGGCGGAGCACACAGTGTGAGCCAGGTTGCTGGAGTCCCAGATATGGTGGCTGTCTGCCGGCCCAGGGAAGGGCTCACCAAAGGAACAAAAGACTCTGATAGCACTCTGTCCAGGAGAAAGCTGCCTCTCCAGCCCTCGCCCCAATGTCAAACAGCTCAGTTCTTCCCCATATGATTCTGGTGCCTTTCAGGCTGCCTCCCCCATGCTGGAGCCTGGAGGGTGCGAGTCTGAGTAAGTCTGTGTGCGGGCCCTTTAAGAGGAGCTGCTGGGGCTCCAGCCGCCTCAGCCTCAGTTCCCGCTGGTTTTTCCAGCCAGAAGTGATGGGGATTCTCTTCCTGGCACTGGAACCCTGAGCTGGGCGCCTGGTGTGGGACGGGGACCCCTCAGTCCTCTGGGAGGACCTTCCCAGCCAAGGTGTCCTCCTGATTTTTATCCAGCACATGCGGGTGTGGGACCAGCCCGTCCGCCTCCCCCCTCCTACCAGTGTCGGTGTGGCTGCTTCTTTAATTTCGTATTTGTAGGACTTCCATTAAGTTTGATGTCAGGTGGTTTTGAATGATGGTTGTTCTGTAGTTTAGTTGTCACTTTGATGTGGTTGTGGGAGGACGCGATACCGTGTTTACCTATGCCGCCATCTTGACCGGAAGTTCTGTTTACTGCTTTAAACATTTTAATTGCTGACTCTTTTCTGATCTGATTAAAAACTTATTTATTTATTTATTTTTCATTTAAAAGAAACAGTTGCATGTGCTTTGCCTTTCAAAGGATTGGAGTACTCCTCTGGGTCACTGGGTTATAGACAAAGGATTCAACATGAGTTATTCGCCTTGAATTAGGTGACACAGTGTGTATCTTTCTAAATAAATATGTACTCAAATGGATTAAAATCTTTAAATCATATAAAATCTTGTCATAGAAAACAACTACAATTTATCTGTAACAGAAACATATTATATAATTAAAACAAATGTAACAAAACCCAATAAACATTTAATGCTTATTATCCTAAATATTTTCTCAAAATTAATATAGTAAAGCCAGTACTCTCTATCCATCTTTAACAATGGACTTTGAAGTTGACAAATTCCAGCAAATGCCTCATGCTGCTGTATCCATTTAAGTTTTCAAACTAGTTGAAAGCTTTTTTAGTATCATTTTGTATTTAATCTTTGCAATTATTATTTTTAAAATAATATTTTTTATATTTCAATAAAATAATATATTTTATTGATTTTTTAGAGAGAAAGGAAAGGAGAGAGAGATAGAAACATCGATGTGAGAGAGAAACATTGATGGGCTGCCTCCTGCATGCCCCCTACTGGGGATAGACCCTGCAACCTGGGCATGTGCCCTGATTGGTAATTGGACTGGGACCTCTCAGTCCATGGGATGATGCTCAATCCACTGAGCCACACCAGCTGGCCAATCTTTGCAATTATTAAATGATTATTCACTATGAATTAAGAAGAGATGAACCTTTTTGAATACTCCTTATTTGAAACTCTATTGGTGAAAATTACAGCAATTATTCTGTTCTCCAAGTACCTAAGATTGCTCTTTTTCTTCAGGTAGAGATAACATGATCTGAAAATTGTTTGGTCAACTTCCTTTTCCACTGGGGCATGTTAGAGTTGCTGCTGTAACTTTCTAGAGATACTGACTATAGTTTTGTTCTCAGCAACTATTTCAGGGTTACTTTTTTGTATCATATTTTTACATGTGTAGAATATAGGAAGATCTTTTTAAAACTGATATAGAATATTATACTCTTCAAGATAAAAAGAAAGCTTTTTATATTTATATGACCTCTTTTCTCTCTTAATGTCCATCTATGAGTCCATTTTACAACTTTTCTCCCTCCCTTAATTTAGTATTGCAATGTTCTAAATTCATGGAGAAAGTTTTAAAAACAAAACGACAACAGCAAAATAACCTATTAAACTGAAGCTTCAGATTTGTGGATGTAAAGTCCACAAATTCAAAAGATGTTTTCCATTGTACCTCTAGTGCGGCCTTCTTTTTGTAAAAGTAGCCTAGGCCTAATTCATGGCTTTGTAGGTAGAGATTTAATTTACCCATCATCTGTGATAGCCCTATGCTTATCCCTAGGGATGTCTGGAACCATACTATTGACTCGTGGACAAGATACTGATGAAATATTCAAGCTAACGATTTATAATGTGCTAGGACCAAAACTCTCCTCGAGGTGTCCTGTACCAGTTTGTCTAAATTGCTTACTGAAAATGCATGGCTTACTAGTCGAAACTTGGTTTATCTGATTAGAAAGCCTGGTCTTAGTGGCAATGTCAGGGTGGGCGGTCGTCAGCTATTAATGAAAGAGGAGGAGATTCTGGTTAAGTCTGATGAAGTTGCCAAACAGCAGTTTCAGGGTCACCCTGGGGAGTAACCAGCAGAGTTTTGGACATCGGGCTGCCAGGTGGACTAGGCAGGACGGACGGCTTTACAGGCACCTGGGGTAGGTGGGGTGGGGTAACTAGCACCTTCCACCAGATTCAGAGGGGGCGGGGGAAGCCAGGGAGGGGAAATTCCTTTTCCTGCGGCATGAACAGTAGAAGCCAAGTGACAAAGTGGAGCTGAGAGGCATGCACGGCAGGAGCCAAAATGACAACCATAACACAGGGCACCAGCCTGGGACAATGTGGGGAAGGGATCGGATTGGGGAAGGGCACAAGACCCGGAGAATCGGGGAAAGAGATAGGCTATGGGAGGGCACCGCAAAAGCCCGGAAAAGGCCATGAAAAAGATTGGGTAGATTGATAGAAAGCCTGCTCTTTCCCCAAATCTAAAGAAATGTATGGAAGCTAGACAAAGAACCCAGTGTGCGCCCTCCTGGACTCAGACCATGCTTTTGCCTTCTTTCCTCCTAACCTCTAAGGGTCCCAATGAGACTCAACCAGGGAAGCAGCAAGCAGTGACGAGGACTCTCCTTTGCCTGTGTAACTCCCTTTTCTGGGTCCATGCAGCCTCTACCCTATAGCTCGCCTGCTCCCTGCCTCTCTGAGAGTGTACTATCGCTTTTTTCTCTGATAAATCTTGCCACCATCACTTAAAACTACTGTGTGAGTGTCCCTGAAAGTTCTTTACCGGTGATACCGCAGAAGAGCCCAGACTGTGTCAGGGCGGACCCGGCCCCTCCCGGTCTTCCTCCAGCAACAGTTCAGTGCGATATTGATGACCTCTCAATAAACAGGTGCTTGGGTTTCCCTGAGACTGAGACCTTTTGCACTTACCTTGGTGATGTGTGATGCGGAGATGAAGTTCATCGTGCGTAACTGAGAGGACTCTGGAAGGAATGCTTGGATGCCTCAGACCGGCTTGATGCTTTTTTCTCTTGCTGTGTTGAATCCCTAGTCTTTATTAAAGGCTAATGTTAGTATGCTCTGTGGCATCTCACCAGTCTTTTAATTTGTGACCCTCTGTAGTTGTTCAATGTCTGACTTCATTAAAAGTCTGAGAACCATGACCTTGGCAAAATTGTTCAGCTTCTCTTAGTACCAAATATGCTTTTCTTAAGCCATTTCCAATATTATCCTATTACTCTTGATGTCTATATTGAACATACTTAAAACCGTTCCAAGTAAGTGTTCAAGTAATGTATGTTTTGCCCCAATTATAAAATTAGTAAGTTTAGAAAATATTGATCTTATGTATTTTCCCACTGGTGGATTCAATATTCCAAAAGCAGTCAGGGTTAAGAAGCACAGTAAAGGCAGCTATAAATGCCATGACCTAAACCAATTCGCAAAAGTCAACAGAAAAGTAACAGCATAATATTCCAGTATAGAATTTCAATGGTCAGACAATTGAGACAATATGGATTCTGAAACTATTTATTTATTCCATGTAACTGTGTCACTGGAAGAAATAACAGTCATGACCATCCCCCAAAAGTTCTCC
Organism: Tadarida brasiliensis; assembly: GCA_030848825.1. Taxonomy (NCBI): domain Eukaryota; kingdom Metazoa; phylum Chordata; class Mammalia; order Chiroptera; family Molossidae; genus Tadarida; species Tadarida brasiliensis. Next base: position 41,163,837 of record CM061260.1, on the reverse strand, counting down.
ATCTTTCATGATCAGGTCATCTCCTAAAGTAACAGAAACTTCTCTATATGATATCAGTCATTATTTTCTATTTGAATACCACTCACATTCTACTTCCTTTTTTCCCTCTCTGTTATAGCTACAAGAATTTAGATCTTTATGACTTATGTGCCTCTAGCTTTTATGCTGGTTGACATATGTTGATTGGATGACCTCTCTTTTTTTAATGTTTTCTTTGGTTTTAGAGAGAGAGGAAGGGAGAGGGAGAGAGAGAGAGAAAGAAACATCAATGTGAGAGAGAAACATTGATCTGTTGCCTCCCATATGCACCCTGAAAGGGAATTGACCTCTCAATAAACAGGTGCTTGGGTTTCCCTGAGACTGAGACCTTGGGTATATGCCCAGACAGGAATCAAACTTGAGACCTTTCAGTGCATGGGATGATGCTCAACCAACTGAGCCACACCAGCCAGGGATGATGACCTCTTATGGTCTCAATTTTATTGGTTATATATATTTTATTCATATTTAATCAAAATAGCATGTGAACATGCTCAAAAAGGCTAAAAAGTGAAATTAGATTAACAACTTTGTAATGTGTAATGTAATGATCCTCCCTTCTCTACTCTGGATTCTCACTACACTGAGGCCATTGCTTTCGATTTATTCTAGCTATTCCTCCTGGTTTTCACTTTTACTCAAAGTCACATATTTTTGCAAATATTTCTTGAATTTTTTGGTTTTAGGCATTCGTTATTGACTATCAAGTGTAAGAGATAAGAAATTGCTGCTCTTAATTGCCCTAACTCCCACACACTTCAATGAGCACATTTTCTTCTGCCATTTTACTCTCAATGTAATTGTAACCTCTAACGTAATCTAATGTAATTGGAACATAATTTTGCTTAATTAAATATATAGTGCTTACCTTTGACTACATAAACTTTTCACAGCTGAGGTACTAAAGAACTATAATTATCTGCAAGAGAGGATCAGTGGAACAAATGAGTGACTAAGGCAGTAAACTAACTAGGTGTTTTTCAATTCTGTTAATCTTTTCCTGGACACATGGCTAGACTACATTTCCCAGCTACCCTTTTAGTTGGCTGAGTTGACATGCTTCGGTTTAAGAGAAAGGAATGTGATTAAAGTGATATAAATCACTTCCCAGCTTCCCACATGACATTCTTCATGCTCTTTTCCTTTATACAAGCTTAAGACATATAAGCATAGAAATCTCAGAAACAACCAGTTTACAATGGCTCAATCTCAAGAAAAACTGTGATTGAGGAGTGTTGAGTGTCAATCAGAAGCACCAATTTCAATCAACACACTAAATTTTAGGTTTTGTTTGTTACAAATTTGTTAGGTAATAATCTTGAACATTGAAAGCATGCTATATTCCAAACACTTTTCTATGCATTCTGCATGTATTAATTTACTTAATCATCTCACAAATTTATTAATTAGATTATTATCTTCATCATATTTAAAACTTATTAGTTAGATTATTATCTTCATCATATTTAAGAGGAGTCTCGGAAAGTTAAAAAACAAAATCAGTTTAATTGTATATATCTGATAACTGTTGAAGCTAGAATTTTACCCTCTGCATTCAGATCCCAAAATTTATTTTTAGTTATTTGAAGCTATTATAATTCTTTCTAAAGAAAGAGTCTAAGGGCAAATCTTTGGATAGTCTTGCTGATTGTAATCTCCTCAATATTTGCAGGCAATTCCTTTGCTATTATTTGTCTCAGGGTTTTATTTGTCCCGAGAGAGTGGAGGAATTAAACATAGGTAGTGATCCTAAAGATTAATGCAATACTTATCCCATTTATCCTCCCGAAACTTTATGTTGGGGAAGCAGAGCTACTTTCCTCTGAAAGTGAATCTAGGGACAATATATTACAATGTATTTCTTGTCATTCACAAAGCTGGAAACAGAATTTCAGTGGGAATCAAGCTGTTGTCTAAATACAGCCAAGAAAGAAGATTTGAAAAGAGGTCAGGGGTGTCCAAGGTGAAATTTTATTGGCTCAGAATTCATATTCTGACCCACTCTCATAGCTGCGCAATCACATTTTCCATGCAACAATAACAATGTTGCCAGAGCTTTACAAAATGCTTTTTCATCCTGGGCTTCATTTAGTCCATCTAATAAAACTATAAAGTAGGCATATTTCCTTATCATTTTAAAAATAAACGTTTTATTGATGTAAAATATAAAGTGTACATATTGAAAGTGTAGAGCACAATGGATTTTCACAACATAAAACATCATATAACTCTCACTTAGAAGAAGAACAGTAACATTGACAACCATATGGAAGCCATGTCTTTCCTTAGTTATTTTCCTTCTCTGACTTTGGACACCACAGGTTAGTTTAGTCTGGTTTTAAATTTTATATAGGTAAAGTAGTAATGTTTATACTCTTTTGTGACTTAATTTTCCCCTTCAAATTAATTTATTTTCTTGCATGTAGCAATATAATTTCCTCTTTCTATTAGATAGTATTCCATGATATATTAAGCCTTTTGTTTTTGTTGGAAGTTTGATTGTTTCCAGTTCTGTCCATTATGAACTGAGTTTCTGTGAGCTATTTCTAGATGTATTTTGGTGAACATATGGATACATTTCTGTTGAGTTTTAATCTGTAAGTGGACTTGCCCAGTCTAGGAAATGCATGTATAGACTTAGTGGATCCTATGAAAAAGGTTTCCATAGTGACTATATCAATATTAACACCAGCACCATGTGGCAATTCCAGTTGCTCCATACTCACAAACATACCTGTCAATCTTCTTGTTTTTAGTATTCAGTGGTTCATAGTGCTGTCTCACTTTATTTTTAATTTGAATTTCTCTTATGATTAATGAGATTTACAACTATTCAGATGTATATTAGCTATTTTTATACCTTTATTTTTGAAGTGCCTATTGAAATCTTTTTTTAAAAAATGATAGCGACTATCACATTGTTACTGCATTTTAGGAATTCTGTATATGGAAGAGTATGTTCTTTGTCAGGTATGCACATGGTCTGTGCTGTGCTCTTTCACCCTCTGAATTACATCCTTTAATAAATAAATATTCTTAATTTTAATGTAGTCTATTTATCACACTTTCTCCCTTTAGACAGTGCCTTTTATATTCTGTTTAAGAAACATCTGCCTTTCCCAAGATAATTAATAACTTATCATTGTTTTCTAAAAGTTTTGCTTTACCTATCACATTTAGAACAACAAGAGAGCTGAAATTGCTTTTTCTGTTTTGAGGTTGAATTTAACTTTCATTTTTTTCTTTTAAAATTTTATTTTAAATATTCACCTGAGGCTGTATTTTTCCATTTATCTTCAGATAGAGTAGGAGGGAGGGAGAGAGAGAGAGAGGGAGAGAGAAACATCGATGTGAGAGAGACACATCGACTGGTTGCCTCCCACAAGACCTCAACCAGGGCCGGCAATCAAACCGCAACTGAGGTACGTGCCCTTGACTGGAATTGAACCTGAGACTCTGGTCCACGGGCCGACACTCTAACCCTGAGCCAAACCGGCCAAGGCACTTTCATTTTGTTCTATATGATGATCCAATTGATGAGTATCATTTAGTGAAAGACTATTATTTTCAAATGTACTGCATTATGACCTTTGTCATAACTCAACTACACGTAGATGTGTGAACCTGTTTCCAGACATGCTAGTCTATTCCACTGACCTCCTTTCTTTGTTTCAGTACCATATTGTCTTACTTGTCTAGTTTTAGTAGGTCATAATGTCTAACAGTGAAAGTTTTACTTTGTTTCTTTTTCTATAATATTAGCTTGGAAACTTGCATTTCTATTTCCATTTTAAAATTAGCTTGCTATTTTCCTATGAATTTTTTGAGATTTTTATTATTCTGATGTTTAATCTATGGATTGGTTTGTGAAAAATTGATGCCCTAAATCTACTGAGTCTTCCAATCTAAAAACATGATATATCCCTTTATTTATTTTGGTCTTCTTTAATTTTCCTGAATAATTTATAATGTTTTCAGAGTTAGAGATCTTTTGCAGTTTAGAGATCTTTATTACAATGATTCCTATGTTTCTGATACTGATTTAAAAGTTACTGTTTTAAAATTTTATTTTCTACTTATTATTAAGGTTCAAATCCCAAAAGATAAAACAGTGTGACTATTGAAATTAGTATTAAACATATACTAATTGTGGATATAAGGTCAATAAGTAAAAATCAATTTCATTTATGTATACGGTAAATATAAATAGAAATAAAATTTTAAGAGTAATATGAAATCGTTGTCTTTTTGTGTCTGGACATTGTTTTCACTAACGCTTTTTTTGTTCATTGAATTTATTGGGGTGACATTGGTTAATAAAACCATACAGGTTTCAAATGTACAACTCTGTGACACATTATCTGCACACTGCGTCCACGTTGAAAGGAAGTGGTGATAGGGATCGCCTGTATCTCATCACTGATCTTCGTGGTAATAGTCTCAGTACTTGACCTCTAAGTGCGATGTTTGCTCTGCGTTTCTTCTCGATTGTCTTATGACATTGGTGAAGTTTCTTTATGTTCCTGATTGAATGTGTATTATCTTTTTAAAAAGCTTTTCTTTATATCTGAGATAATCATTTTATTTTTCTCCTTTTTTTTTATTGTTTTTTTATTATTGACAGTATTACAGATGTCCCTGATTTTCCCCTTTTTTGCCCCCCTCCACCCAGCCCCTGCCCCATCCCAGGCCTTCTCCTTTTCTTAAAAATAATCTGTTAAATTACTTTGAATGTCAAATGTTAAACTTTCCTGTGTATCTGAAAAACCCTGCTAATCATCAGTTATTATTTTTCCCAAACATTGCTGGATTTCACTCGTTAAAATTCAATTTGCTAATATTATTTTAAGGAGAGAAATTTACATTTTTTTCCTAACGTCCTCATTAAATGTAAGGCTAACATGATTTGATGCTGACTTCATGAAATGTTAGAATGGGAGGTTACTAACTTATTCTTTCTTTTCTCTGTAAGAGTTCTGTAAGATTCCTTGTATTTATTATGTATAAGTTTTTCTAGATTGTGGATGATACTATCAGGGCTTGTATTTATCTATCTTCATGAATTTTATTTATTTATTAGTCTTTTAAATAAGTTTTTATTGATTTTTTTAGAGAGAAAGAAAGGGAGAAGGAGAGAAAGATAGAAACATCGGTGTGAGAGAGAAACATTGATGGGCTGCTTCCTGCATGCCCCCACTGGAGATCGAGCCCGCAACTCGGGCTTGTGCCCTGAATGGGAATCAAACTGGGACTTCTCAGTCCATGGAACGTTGCTCAAACCACTGAGCCACAGCGGCTGGGCCATGAGTTTTTAAAAATTTAATGATTTGCTTGATAGATATAAAACTAACATATTTTTTACTTCTTACGTTAGTTTTGATGAGTTGTTTTTCAAAAACGTTGTTGATTTCATCTAAATTTTCCAAGTATTGGATGAAGTTTTTAATGATAAAAATATATTTATTTAATATATGTAATCTATTTTAATTGTTTTCATTTTCGAAATTGTTGACTTGTATGTCCTCTCATTTCTTCTTCAGAGTGATAGTGGTTCATCAATTTTACTATTGTTTTCTAAGAACCAACTCTCAGAGGGATTGTGTTTTTTTCTTCTTGTCCAGTTGTTTTCTTTTTACTTGATTTCTACTATATGTTTCTGATTTCCTTCCTTATGGTTTTTATGTTTAATATACTGTTTGTTTTAAAGCTTTATATATATGTATATAAAGCTTTATATATATATATAATTGATATCTCCTTTTTCAGTTTATGCTATGACAAAGGTATTTTAACATAATTATTGCTTTTCTAGGTATCCTTTATAAAAAACATTGGTCTGCTATAAGATACTCCATCCCATTTTGAAGTAGAAATCTGTTATTCCCACATCAGATTAGGTTTTGGGGGGGGGTGAGAAAAGGCATTTTGTGTTATTCTTAAAGTTTTTATTATATACAGCTACAGATACATGGACGTGTGTATTTATGTAATATATTTTTTAAATAATTGAATCTTCTATGATACTATAAAATATACTAGTGTAATAGTTTTAGATTCTCTAATATGTCTTAACACATTATTCATCATATTATGGTGTTTCCCATCTTATTAAATACTTTTAAAATATGACTTTTTTTTTTTAATCAATCCTCACCCGAGGACATTTTTGCATTTATCTTCAGATAGAGCGGGAGGGAGAAAGAGAGAAAGAAACATCAATGTGAGAGAGACACATCGACTGGCTGCCACCCACACAACCCCAACCAGGGCCAGGGACAAACTGCAACCGAGGTATGTGCCCTTAGCGGAAACCGAACCTGGGACTCTCTCACTTATGCAATGGCATCATTATTTATGTAACAGTTGTTATTTTCACAAAAATTTAGATTTTTTTCCTGTTTTAATTTTTTTCTCTAGTAAGCATATTTATATATCTTTCTAAAAAAAAAAAAAATCACTCATTGTTTACTTAAGGTGGTCTCAGAAATTGGAATTACCAGGCCAAAATAGTAACCTCTTGAAGGCTCTCGATATGTGAAAAACATAAAGTATTTTTACTTCCATTCAAAGATGACTAAACTGACGAGGATAGGTAATGCTGAAAATCAAGCTAGTCCCTCTCAGAGGTGACACAAAAGCATATTTCACTGAGTCATCCTCTATAATTTGGTGCATTGTTAGTGAGAAAATTTTATGTTGTTTTATTATTGTAAGAAATAAAAATTCATCCAGTAAAAATATTGTATCTTTCAGAGTGAAAGAAACATTTTATTTTATTTTTTTTCCTTTTTATTGATTTTAGAGAAAGAAGAAGTGAGAGGGAGATAGAAATATCAATGAGAAAGAACGTCGATTGGCCGCCTCCTGCATGCCCCCCACTGGGGATCAGGCCCACAACCTGGGCATGTGCCCTGACTGGGAATTGAACCGGTGACCTCTTGGTGCATGGGTGGATGCTCAACCACTGAGCCACACTGGCTGGACAAAAGAAACATTTCAGAAAACAATGTAATGTGTTGTGATGTGAAATCACTCACGTTACTTTTTCAGAGAGTAGGGAGAATAAATCTGACAGAGGAATCAGCTACTCTGTGTCATAGGTCACTTTCAGACCCTTTCAAATGCATCAATATCTTCCTGACTATATCAATATTATTATTAAAAATTAGACAATGAACTTGAATTATTTGAAGATGACAGGTCATTTACAAAAAGAAGAAAAACTTATGAATCCTGAGGGATATCATGACCCACTAACAGTAGGACACAGACCTACATTGAATGATAATTTGGAGCTATTACTAAGATAATTAGAAAGCCAATCTGCTGCTGGAAGGGTTAGACCTTAGCTTCTCAATTTATTAAAAAGCAGATCCTGATCTGTGAATGAAAATAACCCAAAGTTTACTAATACCATAACCCCAGCATCTGCCTGCCATGAAAAGATAATCATTCAGTGTAAATTAAGTTCAGTTCTTCAGGTAGTGCCGATTTTTATCAGACAATTACATTATTGACATTTATTTTCATATTGTACTACTTACAACTTAAAAATAATATTTCCTGATATTAAACAACAGATACTAGGGAAAAAGTATTTTAGGAATATTATTTCTCTCTAACTTTTAATTAGAAAGAATTTTTTTTGTACACAATTTCTCTTTCCAGTTACAAGAGCATAGTGAAATTCCGAACAAAGCCAATGTATTGGATAAAATCACCTCCACAACAATACTGAGACCTTGTCAAAATAATTCTTATGGTTCTGTACCAAGATGCCAATTTATTTAGAGATAAATAAGGACACTTTTTCTCCATATTTAATCTACCTTCTCCCCCAAATAGAGGTCTTTTTCTGCAAGCAAAGCTTCTCTAGGAAGCAACCAACTGCTTACCATTGGCTAATGTAATATAAAGAAAAAGGAAACCTGATAATGATAACCAATGGCTTCTCCCTCATACCCATGCATCTCTCTCTCATATATGCTTTATATTAGATGTAGCAATTCGGATTCCCCAGTTGTCACCCTACTGAGAAAGAGATGTTAATAGCAAGAAAGAGCTGAAACATTTGACTTCTTCTTCTTTGGACAGGTTTTCTTATCTAGAGTGGTGTTTGAATAAACAATCTCAATTCCCTTGAACGTGGTTTTGTAGGTGTTGTTGTTAACTATTCTTTAACCATATTGTTTGCATTTAAAATAGGAGAAAGTGTGCAGTTAGGTAGGAAGACATGAGACAGCCATCAACACACTTGGTTTAATTTAAGCTTTTCCACTGTGCTCTCGATCCTTGGGCAAAAAATTTCTTGAGAAATTATTTTCCTCTTTTTTCAAATGGAATATTTGAATTAGTGAATCTGTAAATTTTTTCCCAGCTCTAAATATCTATGAATTCTTATTAAGAGTTAAAAATATAAGTGTTTTTGAATATGTATACATAACTATTAATCTCTGTTCTTTAGAAATGTGGGAAAGAAGCTTAAAATTGTTACAACGATGTCTCGAATGCTGATGTTCTAAGTAATGGTTTTTGAGGTAATATTTGTGAAAATTACGACATATTTGAAGAGTATATAAAATAGAGAGTCATCATAACATCAAAAAATGTGGCAAATTGCTGGTTAATAAGTGCAGTTTACCAATGCAAGAACCAGTGTTCATAAAATAAAGTTATAGATTAAGTTTCCCAAAGCAGTTAGTACCAGTAAATTTATGCATTAATAATTTTCTCTTGTCATATAGATACTGGTATGAAACTATTATATACTAGTTCTAATTCACAATGACTTAGTGTTGCAATTCAACTACTGGGTCATGAAAAATTATTGATTATATGTGTTTTGTGCAAGTATAATTTATGGTTCAATTATATTTCATTAACAAAATGTATTATAACTTTTATTCTTAAAATTAACAACAGTTAACATAGCCTATAGGAGCAATTTTACCCTTCAAAAGGAAAACAAATCCTCCTAACTTCAAGCTGATAACTGAAATGCAGGTTTGGAAAACAGAAACACAGAGGTTATATATTTATAGTAGAAGGCCCTAGTTTGCATGTTTTTCTTTCATGTTCCATAACTCTTCCTTCCCACATTATAATACTGACTATTAGTGTCTATTTTATAATATTGATTGATTTGTACTAGAAGTATAAATAGTTCCCCAATATTTTATTCTTTAATGGACTTTTACATTAAAGCAACATATATGGTTACATGTATTATGAATCTAGCTACCAATCAGTTTCCTGGTCCTAGTTAATTCTGATCTTCACTCCTCCACATTCAATTCTAAAAGATATACTAACTAGGAAAATCTTTTTTTTTTTTTTCTTTGTTGATTTTAGAGAAAGAAAAAGGGAGAGGGAGAGAGAAAGATAGAAACATCGATGAGAGAGAACATTGATTGGCTGCCTCCTACATGGCCCCCACTGGGGATTTGGCCCACAACCTGGGCATGTGCCCTGACCAGGAATCGAACCGGCGACCTCTTGGTGCATGGGACAACTCTCAACCGCTGAGCCACACCAGCTGGGCAACTAGAAAAATCTTTAGAAATTTTTTGTTTAAATGATATTTTTTACTCTTGAGTGGAACTAGATAGAAGAGACAATGTCTTCAGAACTGACCCAAATCTATCAAAAAAATAAAACACAAGAAACAAAAACAGAATTGACTCAGCATTTATGTGTTAATCCAGCAGATAATTTGAGCTTGCTAATAGAGTATAAAACAGAACTGAAGAGAAAGTATTTTATCTCAGTGAATTCATTCCAGTTCTGTGCCCAATTCCTACTCTAGTATTTTTTTCATGATAACATATTTTGAGTGATGTTTTTATATCCCATTAGTTAGTGGAAATATTTCTTGACCTTAGTAGCTTAAGAAAAAAAAAATAGCACTTTTGAAATACCAAACTCCACCCTCTAAAAAACAACTTTTTTTATTTTTTATTTTTTTTTATTTTTTATTTTTTTATTAATTTACTTATGTTACAGATGATTCTCCTTTTTTCCCCCATTGACACCCCCCTCCCCCTCCCTCCCTGTCCCGTCCCCGTTTTGTTGTCCATGTCCATTGGTTATGAGTACATGCGTAGAAGTTCTGTGTTCATCGCTCCCCTCCCCCGCCCCCTCTTCTGGCAGATGTCAGCCTGTACCCCACTTCCACGTCCCCGGGACTACCCTGCTCCTCACGCTGTTATGTTCATTATACTCCAGAAATAAGTGAGATCATATGATGTTTGTCTTTCTCTGCTTGGCTTGTTTCACTTAGGATAATAGTTTCCAGGTCCTCCCATGTCGACGCAAAGGATAAGAGATCGTTCTTTCTTAAAGCTGCATAGTACTCCATTGTGTATATGTACCACAGCTTTTTTATCCATTCGTCTACTGATGGACATTTGGGCTGTTTCCAGATCTTAGCTATTGTAAATAGCGCTGCTATGAACATGGGGGTACATGTATTCTTTCTGATTGGTGTTTCAGGCTTCTTCGGGTATATTCCTAGAAGTGGGATCACTGGGTCAAATGGTAATTCAATTTTTAATTTAAAAAACAACTTTTGTTGTCTCAGACATTATTTTGTCATTGAGAACTTCATGAAAACTCAGAGCTACGGATCTTGAAATGATATATATTTTGATGGAAGAATTAAGTTCAGAGTATAAACAATTTTCACATATATTTAGTTTTTGTTGTTAATAAGATTTATGCATATTTATATAATCATTTACTTATACTGTTTATCAGTTACTTTTCTAATGTCACATATTTAGAATCTTAAGCAATATTATCTAATCATGATGATATAATGCAACTGCACTTTACTTATCAAATTAAGCAATGATGACAGTGTATGTCTCTCAAAATATAATAACATTTATAAGAATGTGAAATGCACTGTTAATTATTTGACTGTGTTCATATATATGTAATTTTTCTCCATTAAAAAGGTTGAAACTCAAGGTTAAGAAATATTCAAAAATGACAGTATAATAAAATGAGATGTGGAAGGAAATTTTTGTAAAGAAAATTAAGTGAACATAAACAATAAAAATGGCATATAATAACAATATATTATGGATGATCAAACTATTAAAATAATTCTTTGTACATTTTATGTTCACTTCTTACAATACTAACAGCTCTTGCATATTGAACATTTAAGATCATTCTTAAAGATTGATGACCATGTTGGAGAAAAATCCATTTAGTCTAATGTATTCAGTTCTCCAAAGGAAGTTGACACAATTAATATTATCTCATTATTATACAGGAAAAAGTCACCCCAGGATCAAAGAATGAAAGCTAATAGAAATTATGATCAACAAACTATAGTGATTTAAATATTCAGTGCTTCAGTTCCTTTCACATAATCATTAGTAAATTATCATTTGTGCCTATATCCACAGGTGGCAAATTTTACTTATGAAAGCAATCCTATAGTGCTATCAATTCTTCTATTTTATTTTTGTGTTTTGGGCAAAAGGCACAATAATTGTACAATGTGATGCTTTTGGAAGGATGAGCATGTTGTTTATTTGTATGAATTCACTAGCAATAAATAAGCTGCATAAAAACTAGACAAATTGTTAATTATTTACAATCTCCTTGTCAGCTTATGTATTAATTTTTTATATCCCTGGCTATTTTTATTTTTAAAGCCTTTGTTAAAATTAGCAGCTGGAAAAAATAATTTTCAGTTGGCTTTTGAAGCCAAACAACTTGATGAAACTTGCACACTTTTCTGTATACACATTTTTTAAAAAGATGAAAACAAATGCACCTGTGGTGATGATTTATAGTAAAAATATATATTTGTTCTTTATCTATTGTTTCTGGTGCAAAGCTCCTAAACCCTTGGGATTTCCTAAATGATGAAAACAATAAAGCTGTCATTTGTTACATTAATGAGGTGGCTTTTGGACCTCAACTAAGGTTGGAGGCTGGTTGCCAGGAGACCCAACCATGCGGTTAAAGAGTTAGAACCTTCAGTCTCATTTCCCTGACCTCGGAGAGGGAAAAAAAAGCTGGAGGTTGAGTTCAATGACCAGTGGCCAATGATTCAATCAATCACGCCTGCGTAATGAAACCTCCATAAAACCCAGAAGGACAGAGTTTGAAGAGTTTCTGGGTTGGTGAGCATGTGGAGACTCAGTGAGAGTGACGTGCCTGAAGAGGGCATGGAAGCTCTGTGCCCCTTTCCCCAGAGCGTGCCCAGTGAATTTCTTCTATCTAGCTGTTCCTGCATTATAACCTTTCATAATAAACCCGTGACCTAATAAGTGAAATATTTCTCTAAGTTCTGTGAGTTACTCTACCAAATTAAACACACCCACGGAAGGAGTCATTGGAACCTCCAATCTACAGCTGGTCTGTCAGAAGCACAGGTAATAATCTGGGCTTGGGGTTGGCATCTGAAGTTGGCGCTGGGCGCAGTCTTGTAGCACTGAACCCATAACCTGTGGGCTCTGAAGTTATCTTCAGGTAATTGGTGTCAGAATTGGGGAGAACTGGAGGACACCCAGCTAATGCCAAAGAATTGCCTATTGGCAGGGAACAATGCCCCCAAACACACACCCGAGTTCTCAAAGGACATATTCCAAATGTTGAAAGGAGTTTTTTTTTCCTCCTAGAGACTAGGAATACAAAAGATTTTCATTTTCTGGTTTATATCTGATTTATTCTAATTTGTTTTTTAACAAGCTTTTGGCAACCATAAAAAAACATAAAAATATGTTTGTTTTTAAAAACTAAGTTCTACTGAACATAAAATATGGCAATGTGTTCCTACTGTGTTTGAAATAATCATTGCAAAATAGTGATTTGCTGCTAAATTTGTATTTGTATCATTTGTATTTGAATTTTGCCTAAGTTTCTAATGGTTATTGAACCACTTGAGACTTATACAGATCAGTTAATATTCTTTTGCAAATATATAACACTTAAATAGAATTTAATACTATATATGTAATATTTTCAATTTATTAAATTATATTACTCATAAAAAATCTATATTATGTAAATGAGTGGTAAGATTTAAAGAAAGAAGCTTAATTTTATCACTTTTTGAATGGCTAAAAAGAGAGACTATTTTATTCTTTTATAATATATCCAAAAGGCCAATTTCTATGATAGATTTATTGTACTTTCCCAGAGATGAAGATATTTCACATTAATCTATGTTCTAAAACATTGTAGGTGCCTCAAATGCTAAAGATTCATTCAGTTTAACTGTGAGTTGTACCAGAAGATTTTGTAATTTAGATATGAAAATTAATTCATAAATATTTTTATATTTATAGTAGCATCTCTAGAGCTTATAAAAATGGGCCATCAAACAAAACTATGAATGAATTTAAAAATGTGATTTAATATTTAAAATACTAGTGACATATGTAAATGGAGAGACAAACTTCATCTTTTTGATGTTAGAGATGTGTTGGTTTTTTAATAACTTTTACTGTAGATTTTGTCCTTTCATCTCATAACTGTTCTAACAAAAGGATTATACCATCAACTTAAGTATATTTAATTATTCATATAAAATACAAGTTCAATATGCAGAGTAGAAGCTACCTGAGAAATGTTAATATTACTCATATTTTTTCTGTGACATATGCATATTAAGATTTATATTTTGATTGTGATCTTCATCTAAAACATTATTCAAAACAGCTATAAAAAGGTGATAAATAAAGATAACTGAGATGAAAAGGAAATGCATTTCTTGTAAAAATTAATAGTCAATAAAATCCCTAAAGAAAAAAATGTACTGATTTTTTAAAGGAACTACATTATACTATAAAAGAATAATGTGATAAGTCACAAAATAAATCATGACTTTTGAATTGGAAGGGAAATTTTAGGTGTTATAATATTTTTTTCTCTATTTTATAGCTGAAAATAATGGGAGCTCAGAAAAGATTAAAACACTTGGCCAAAGTCACACAAATTTTAGAGGGCTAATCAGATCCTACATGTTATGCTTACAGTTATCTTTCTTTAAACTTTATTTTATTTAAATATTTATTCCTTAATATTTATTTTTGCTATACTTTATTTGAAAGACTCAAAAGTTTTCACCTGTCACTCTTATTTATATAAAAAATAGTGATAACATTTATTCATTTACTTTGCAAACATTTCTTGAATATCTGTTACTTGCCAGATACTCGCTAGGGCTAAAAACACATTAAAGAAAAGTTTCCTGCTTTCACAGACAAATAATAAAATGGCCAACAAATACAAGTAATTTCCATATTATAAATGTTACAAAGAAAATAAAACATGACAACCTGTTGGAGAGTGACTTAGAGGGTGGTCAGCTAGGGTCTCTGAATCAAAATCTGAAAAATGAGAAGACCTAACACTGAAAAAATATTGTACCAAAGGATTTTAGGAGAGAGAATAGGAAGAGTAGAAGCTTTAGAGAATAAATAAGCTTGGGTATTTAAAAAACACAAGTGAGTCATGAATGACGTGGGAAAGAGGGATAAAAAAGTATTAGGATGGTTATCAGGCTCCAGCTTATCGAAAGTCTTTTAGAAATTGGGATTTTATTACAAGTGCAAAAGGAAGCCTTTGGGAAGTTAAAAATAGGCAACATATGCTCTGATTTCCATTTTGAAAAAAAAAAATTGCTCTGGTTGTTATTGATAATAGATTAAAAAACAGCAAGAGTGCAAATGCTGTGGTTTGAATAAAAATAATCCTCCTGCCAAGAACAATTATAAAAGTTTAATAAAACACCAAACAACAACTACTGTAACAACAGTGACTACTTGACTGGATCAACGATCCCAGATAAAAGGGCAACACACTGAGATAAAAGAATATTTCTCTCTATACTTATTTTTTAGGTCATTTGCTAATTCCACGTACAGGGGAATAGAGGTAAAGTGGGGAGGGGAAGCTGACCATGCATAGAGCAAATGGAAAGATTTAAACAGTCCAGATAATCATTTTGGCAGTGATAGTATTTGTAACCCACGAGTCTGTATGTGGGAGAAAACACAAATACACATAAGAAATATTAAGTAAACTATCACGATCACAACAGAGAAATTAGCAAAATATCATGAAACTACTTTGTTAAATTTTTTGTCAATAAACTTGAAAATCTAGATAAAATGAGTAGCTTTAAAAATATAATTTACTGCCCTGGCCGGTTTGGCTCAGCGGTTGGAGCGTCAGCCTGTGGACCAGAGAGTCCTGGGTTCGGTTCCCGCTAGGGGCACGTACCCCCCCCCCCCAAAAAAAAAATATATATATATATAATTTACTAAATAGACAGAAATTTAAAAAGAGAATTTGTATATTTGAAAATGAGCTAATATGATAATAAAATAAAACTAATTTCCTGAAATTAGTTTTATATTTGATTCTTATTATAAGTGCCTTGAAACTCATAATCATTTTTTATTTTTTACAATTGCAATTGACATACAATATTATATTAGTTTCAGGTGTACACCCCAGTGATTAAACATTATATAACTTACTAAGTGATCATTCTGATAAATCTCATACCCACCTGGCACCATACATAGTTACTATGATATCATTGACTATATTATCTATACTGTACTTTACATCCCCATGACTATTCTGTAACAGCCAAGTTTTACTCCCCTATTCCTTCAACTTTTCACCCATCCCCCCAACTCCCATCCCATCTGGCAATTGTCAAAATGTTCTCTGTACCTACAAGTCTGTTTCTGTTCTGCTTGTTCATTTATTTTGTTTTTTTTTAAAGAAACAATTGTTGATAGATATGTATTTATTGTCATTTTACTGTTCATATTTCTTATCTTTTTTTTCTTCTTCTTCTTAAAGAAGACCCTTTAACATTTCATGTAATACTAGTTTGGTGATGATGAACTCCTTTAGTTTTTTCTTGTCTGGGAAGTTCTTTACATGTCCTTCTTTTCTAAATGATAGATTTTCTGGGTAGAGTAATCTTGGTTGTAGGTCCTTGCTTTTCATCACTTTGGATATTTTTTACCACTCCCTTCTTGCCTGCAGAGTTTCTGTTGAGAAATCAACTGACAGTTCTATGGGAGCTCCCTTGGTGTGGGCCTCTTTGGGTTCATCTTATTTGGGACTCTCTGTGCTTCCTGGACTTGTATGTCTATTTCCTTCACCAGGGTAGGGAAGTTTTCTGCCATTTTTTTTTTTTTACATAGGTTTTCAATTTCTTGTTCTCTCTCTTCTCTTTCCAGTACCCCATGATGTTGAATATTGATATGCTTGAAGTTGTACCAGAGGATCCTTACACTATCTTCATGTTTTTTTGTACTCTTTTTTCTTTTTGCTGTTTTAATTGGGTGTTTGTTAGTTTTGCTTCCTTATATTCCAAATTACTGATTTGATTCTCAGCTTCATCTACTCTACTATGATTCTTCATTTGTTAGTGTATCATTCATTTCTGACTGGTTATTTTTTTTTTATGGTTTCTTTGTCTTTTTCATGATGTTAAATTTATCTTGAATTTCTCACTAAGCTCCTTGAAGTTCTCACTAAGTTCCTTGAGCATCCTTATAACCATTGTTTTGAACTCTGTATCTGGTAGTTTGCTTGCCTCCATTTCATTTAGTTCTTTTCCTGGATATTTCTTCTGTTCTTTCATTTGAGACCCTTGTTTTTGTCTCCGCATTTTGGCTGCTTCACTAAGTTTGTTTCTATGTATTAGATAGAGCTGCTACATCTCCTGGACATGGTAGAGTGGCCTTGTGTAGTAGGTATCCTATAGGGCACAATGGCACAGCTGGGCACTCCAGATGTGCCCCTGTGTGGACTTATGCACTGTCTGGTTGTAGTTGAGACTTGCTTGATTGCTGCTGGTGTCACTGGGAGGGATTAACCCCACAGGCTGATCAGCTAAGAGGACAGGCTGCAACTACAGTGGAAGAGCTATTGTGCAGGAGTAGACCCTAGGGAGCAGGATTTGCTTCAGTGGGACTTTGGTGCTCACCAAGTCTGCCCCTTGAGTGTGTTGCTTGTAGAAGTGGTAGGGTTGAAATCTGGAGTGGTCTGAAGCTGTCTACCAGGTTCACTGGTTCTGGAGCCTCCTGGGAGGTGCTAGGTCAGCCACTGCTTGTGCCCTGCCAAGGGGCCACCTGGCATGAGCTACAGAGCAATCTGCAGATGGCTGTTTCATGCACTGGGCTTGGAGATTCCCAGGAAACTTCAAGCTGTGAACCAAGTCTGGCTGCCGCTAGTGCCGGGCCTGGGGCTGCTTAACAAGGTGTATGAGGTATGCAGAGGCTAGATGCTGCTTGTTAGAGGTATTGTAGGAAAGTCTGAAGCAAGAGGCGAGAAAGACCATTTGTATGAAAAAGCCACTGGAAATGGTTTGGGTGGGCCCAAAAGTTGGGTGAGGCAGGGTCACAGGGAATCTCCATGGTGGGGCAAACAATGTGAGCCAGGTGGATGGAGACTCAGATATGGTGCCTCCCTATGCGCCCTGTGGAGGGCGTCTCAGAAAAGAAACAGTGGCCTCTGCCAGCACTTTTGTCTGGCAGAAAGCTGTGCTCCCAGCTCTTGCCCTGATGCCAGACACTAGTTTCTGTAGTATGTCCCTGGATCCTTTCAAGCTGTTGCCTCAGTGCCAGAGCTCTGAGGGAGTGAATCTTTTTAAGAGGAACTGTTTGGGACTCCAGAAGCTCTGCCTCTCACTCAGCCAGAATCCCCACTGATTTTTACAGCCAGAAGCTATGGGGACTTCTCCTCTTGGCTCTGGAACCTTGGGCTGGAGGCATGGGGTGGACCTAGGACCCCTCACTCCTAAGGGGGGAGCCACAGCTGAGATATCCCTCTTGATTTTTATCTGCCACATGTGGGTGTGGGACCAGGCCATTCTGCATCTCTGTCCCTCTTACCAGTCTCAGTGTGGCTTCTTCTTTAAATCCCTAGTTGTAGGACTCCCATTCAGCCAGATCATGCAGTTCTGAGTGAATCCCCTGACATTCTTGAATAATGGACAAGAAACCTGGTCATGGAAAAAAGGCCAAGCATCTTTCTAGACTGATATGAAGTTTTAACAAATGAGGAGGGAAGGAACTGGGGATGATTTGTCATTTTCATTGAAAATTACGTCTTGTTTTCTTATATTGAGAACAGACTTAAAAATAGGATGAGTTGAAGGAAGTGTTACAAGAGTAACCCTTGTTTCTTGTTTGTTTCTTAATATACAGAGAGAATGTATCCTTATGATCTATTTTGTTTTCTTCAGTGTGCCACATCTTCTCATCACTGCTTTTCTTAACTTTCAAATTGGCATGTTGTGTTGTATCTAAATTGAGAACTTGCCGTATTTTATTTATTATATTTTCAGTAGCTGCTGATAGTTTATTAAGTCTGGTAATGGATCAATCTCTTTTATTAGCACTCTAGTATTTTGTGTATATGGGATGCTGTTTATCTGCAATGTCATCACATCTAATAAAATGGGCAATAATTGCTTAATATTATCTAATATCAAGTCCATGTTCAAATTCTCCACCTAAAAATGTTGGATATATTTTGTAACAATTTGAAAGTAAGTAGAAAACAATGAATCATTGCTAGAAAAAATAACTTTCTCTTTCATAACTATAATACCATTATCACAACAGAGAAAATTAACAGTAATTCCATAATAAATAACATAGTCTCCATTTTCAAATTTTCCCAAAAATACACGAATGTTTTGTACTTTTAATTTTTTTGACCAAGTATAATAAATCCTCTGCATTCAATTTTGTTCCTAAATCTCTTTAGTTTCTTTAATCTTGCATAACCCCCCCCATTATTACAGAAGAGTTCCCCCCCATTTTTCTTTTTATTGTATTATGTGCTCAGTAAATTGTATAAATATATCTAATTACAGTTCCTTGTTTATATAGGATCTAAACAAAATATATATGTTATACTAGAGTCTTATACTCTCAGAATTCTTTTACTTTGCAGTCCTCTATCACTTTTTTAAAATTTTATTTTATTTTTTATTCCATTTACTTGTTGAAAAACTCAGGTCACCCTCAAGATAGAAAACTGCATGCTGTGGATTTGGCTGATTGCTTAACCTACTCCCTTTACTGCTCTGTTCTCCATATGACCTAGAGACTGGTAGTGAGAGCCCAAGTTGAATTATGCTCTGGCTTTTGCATGTGTGTGTTTGAAAGTAAAATTGCTCATTGGTTTCAGGTGAACACTGATCTTTTTTCTCAGTTGCTTTATGAGTATTTTTTTCCCTAGCCTATATTTTCTTCTTTTAAAAAATTAATTTAATAAAATTTTATGTAAAAGACATTGGAATTTATTTCAATAGTGTAAAATGTTAAAGTTCCCTTTTCTTTTACTCACCTATAGTTCTACTCATACTTCCCAGAGGTAACTCTTGAGACATTTTTGTATTCTTTCAGAAATTGTCTATGCTTCTATAAATATGTACTATAGCCCTGGCCGGTTTGGCTCAGCGGTTAGAGTGTTGGCCTGCGGACCAGAGAGTCCCAGGTTCGGTTCCCGCTAAGGGCACGTACCTCGGTTGCAGTTTGTCCCTGGACCAGGTTGGTCGTATGGGAGGCAGCCACTCGATGTGTCCCTTTCACGTCGATGTTTCTCTCTCTCTCTCTCTCTCTCTCTCTCTCTCTCTCTCTCTCTCTCTCTCTCTCTCTCTTCCCCTCTCTCCCTCCCACTCTATCTGAACAAAAAATGGAAAAATGTCCTCGGGTGAGGATAAAAAAAAAAAAATTATAAATATGTACTATAGTAAAAGTATGATTGTTATACATGTTTTTTTTTCTTTTTTCATTTATCAGCTATTAATCTATAAAGCGAGATCTATTTTACTTTTTAAATAACTGCATAAAATATTGTCTCAAAGTACTGTAATTTAACCAATTTAACCCTTTTCTGAAGGGCAAAAATGTGTTCTTTCTAGTTTGATATTGGTTTTACTTACTTTTCTATTGTAAACAACACAGTAAGAAATATACATATATGTATATCATATATATGTATATATGTATACACACACACACACACACACACACACACACCAATGTATGCATGTGTGTATGTGTGTGTGAATGAGCATATATTTGTATACTAAATTCCTAGGATCAGAATATCTGAGACAAAATTTATATATTTTTAACTTTTATAGTTGTGAAATATCACAATTTATACTCCTACCAAGAAGGTGAAAGTTACTCTTTTTCCTCAAATATATTAACCCTAGTGACCTGTAAATTTAAATTTAATAAATTTAAATATAATAAAGGAGGTCAATGAAAACCTGATAGATTTCTTTTTTAATGTTTTATATATTTTTTACTTTTTAATCATTTTTTATTTTTCAGTTAAAGTTGAATACAATATTATATTAGTTTCAGGCATACACCCAGTGATTAGACATTATATAACTTACTAAGTGATCATCTGATATATCTCGTACCCATTCTTTTGATTTGGTATTTGAAAGTAAAATGTCCCTGTTGGGCTAAGTTTCCACAAAGTCTGATATATTTCAAGAAGTTGGGGAGATTCTTCAGAGTTCCTGGATTACTGTTACTTTGGGCAATTGAGCCTTGGAGGTAATTAAAATAAACATAAAAATAAAATAAATAATTAAATGATTTTATTTGCAGCTAATTTAATAAGGATATGAGAGAGAAGTAGTTACTTGAAGAGTTTATATTATAATAATAATTTAGTTAATATGGTATCATAAATCAGACATTTTTTTTGTGTGTGTTTTTTTTTTTTTTTTTACTTCATATAATAGTCAGGGAGGGAGTGGGAGAATGGCAGGTGAACCCTCATGCAGCAACCATCACTCACAATGAATGGACTTATTTTACCCTCTGATAGTGAATATAGATATTTAGAATCACTGGAAATAAAAGACAAATATGTATGTTGGCAAACTTGAGACTGTAAAAATCTTATGAATGAAATATATGTTTTGTTGAAATTTAAAGTGGATCATGCCCTTTGACTTTGGTCTAAGAATTTTGCTACCGCAAAGCCCCAGATCACTAGAACTAAATGAAATCTGGTGAGAACAACACTTTCTCAATTGCATTTGATCTCTTATAACAAGTGAGAAACAACTTAACCAGAACTGCTTTTACTCTATTTCTACCTTCGCGCCTTTGCATCTGAAGGTAGCCTGAAATCAGTGGCAGTCCCTCTAACACGTAATAACCAGTGGGAAATATGGCCTTTCCACACAATACAATTTCCTGCCTTTCACCCCTTTCACATCTCTGCATCTTTCTCTAGCACTTCCCTTTCTGTCCATATATCCTTCATTACTCTTCATTGTCATCTCATTTTAATTAGTATTTATCCCCCAGAGATGGAGAAATTGTTTGGCAACCGGTTCATCTCTTGAAACTTGGTCTCATTTATCATTCTACAAGTCCATATATTTATGTCTAACTACGTGACTAATGAGTTCCATTGACTCTGAGGGCAGATCCTCTTTCCTTAAATTTATCTGCCTTACATTGCTCTGAATCCTTGTCCATATACAAAATAAAGACGAGCCCTGGCCGGTTTGGCTCAGCGGTTAGAGCGTCGGCCTGCGGTCCAGAGAGACCCGGGTTCGGTTCCCGCTAAGGGCATGTACCTCGGTTGCAGTTTGTCCCCGGCCCTGGTTGGTCGTGCGGGTGGCAGCCACTCGATGTGTCCCTTTCACGTCGATGTTTCTCTCTCTCTCTCTCTCTCCCTCCCACTCTATCTGAACAGAAAATGAGAAAATGTCCTCGGGTGAGGATTAAAAAAAACAAACAAAAAAACAAACAAAAAAATAAAGACGAGTATATTTATATATACACACACATTTGATGGAATATAGAAACTACCTTATGTTTCTACAGGTCTTTATGTCATTATTTGAATGCTATTTTGAAGTTTGGATAAAAGACTTGGAAAAATCATATTTCCTCCTAAAAATTAAATTCTAAACTCAAGATATAATGGACTAGAGCTTAGATAATTGAATTCACTTGAAAGAAACACACTAGCTCCAGGCTCTTGTAGCCTGAATGTGTCCTAAGTGAATATATTAGAAACTCTGAAGAAAGCATGTGTCAGCTTAAAGATTGGTTCATAATCTAAAGATGCAAAGAATGAAGAGAAAATTATAAAGCAAATGTTGCCAATGACCAAATAATCCCCACCTTGAGAGAGGGAGACATTTGTAAACAAATTTTGAATATTTCCAGTCCCATTAGCAAAACTATCCTAAATGTGAGATACTTGTATCTGTCTTACAAACATTAAAATTCAATTTATCTCTTTGTTGTTCTAATTTCATATTTACCCCAAACTTTCAGATGTTTATTGGCATCTCATATATTTCCTATGACAAGTATTAACATACCAATAATATTTATACTTCTCACTGAAAATTAACATATTGATTTTCTGATATTTTTTATACAACAAGAATCAGTCTTTTAGGTCCTGGCCACTTTGCACCTAACAAAATAG
This sequence comes from Tadarida brasiliensis, assembly GCA_030848825.1. NCBI lineage: Eukaryota > Metazoa > Chordata > Mammalia > Chiroptera > Molossidae > Tadarida > Tadarida brasiliensis. The sequence continues at coordinate 41,141,307 of CM061260.1, read as the reverse complement.
CTCCCTGAACCTTCAGGGTGGAGAATAAATCTGAAACGTGACTAACCATTGAGGTTCAGCCTAGTTCTGTCCAGCTCCAATAATGCTTCCTTATGCTTCATAAATTAGAGTGCTCATAGTAATCACCTGGGGAACTTCAAAAGAATAATTTAAGAAAAAGATATTAATGTGCCTCACCCTAGATCTATCAAATCAGAACATTTGTCAGTAAAATCCAAGAATCTCTAATCTATAAAATTACCTAGAGTCATTCTGACATAATTAATCTAACAATAAATCAGTGACACATGTTTGTAAAACCACTGTAACAATTTTACTGTGCTGCAATTGTCATTCTTTCTCAAGAAATTTCTACTATTTTATACAAATTCTATACATAGATGCTTAATATTTAGACTGTACATATATACACACATATATGTGTATGTTGAATGATAATATGCATGACATGTTAGGCAATTATTAGTTATATAACAGCCAGTAGTCATCTCCAGACTCTATATAGTTAATTCCCTCAGTAATTTTTTTTTTCTTTATTGATTTTAGAGAGAGAGGGAAAGGAAGAAGGAGAGAGATAGAAACATTGATGAGAGAGAACATCAATTGGCTGCCTCCTGCATGCCCCCCAATGGGGATTTGGCCCACAACCTGGGCATGTGCCCTGACTGGGAATCGAACTTGAGACCTCTTGGTACATGGGTTTATGCTCAACCACTGAGCCACTCTGGCTAGCTCCTCAGTGATGTTAAATGGAGATTGACTAACGAAATATTATTTTATTGTGATTATTTTCTAAATATTTCAAGCAACTCTATTTATTGTGTTACTCTCTCAAATGATGCTATTCTATGTTGGAGAATCAGCTGTTTCGGGATCCTTTGTGTGTTTTGAAATTTGTCAAATCTTTTCTACCTGGAAATTGAAGCCAGCATATTTAATAAAAGCTATAAGTACAGTATTCTCTTTAATAATTACATGAATGCATAAATCCTATTGATTTACTTAATTCTAAATTAAAACTAAAAGCCTAAAATTATCTAATATTAATATATACTTATATATATGTATTTCTTATTTACTTATTTAGTTACATATATAAGAGCAGTAAGAAAATGTGTTCAGATGATAGCTGTGAAGAAATCTCAATGATGGGAAACACAGGTGGAGAAAGTCATGGATCAGATGATATAGCAAATGAAAGTCATGAGATGCTGAACACATCACAACTTGGCAGGAAATATGTCAGTCAATACTAAAAAAAACAATGATTGATTTTACAGACAATCATTGGGACACTGTTCTAGGTGCTGGGGACATAACAGTGAATAAGATAATGTCCTTATGGAGCTTACATATAAAGAGGAGACTGCCGTCTATTTGTAAAGACTTAAAAAGAAAATCAAACTTCAGGATGGCTTCAACTACCACAATCTCCATGAACTTTAAAAACTTAAAGTAAGTGTGTCAAGGCTGGACCTTCTTGAAATATTACTTTATTCTCACCCAAAGATAGTCATAGACAAAGTGAGAAATCAATGGGTAGATCTCAAAATAATCTTTTGTCAGTAGGAATCTATATAAGATAAACACAATGCTGCTCTGTCTCCATTCCTCATCCTTTCCCTTCCCACCCAATTGCCTTCATGTCTTCATACAATCATCCACCTTTTCTTCTCATATATATCCAACCAGCGTAGGGCAGATTTCAACAAAACATCACATGCAACATTTAATAGAAAGAGGACAAGAAACAGACTAGATTGCATAATTAAAAATTAGGACTATAAATATGTTAAATGTTGTTCTAATGGTAATCATTAAAACAAACAAACCCAAAATCTATTAACAATGATTGACTGAAAAATAATATTTATTTGAGAGTGTTATCATTTTTTGACCTTCTGTACCATTTGAAAAGTAAATCTATGCACAACTTCTATAATATAATATTAAAAGAAATAACTGAAATAGATTTTTTTTCCATTTATTGATTTTAGAGAGAGAGGAAGTGAGAGGGAGAGAGCGATAGACCGGGAATCGAACCGGTGACTTTTGGTGCATGGGTCATCGCTCAACCACTGAGCCACACTGGCCAGACTGAAATAGATTTTAAATTTATGGATCTTAAGTACTAAGAAAACGTACTGGGTCCCTGGCTGGGTGCTTCAATTGGTTGGATCATCGTCCCGTACACCAAAAGGGTACAGCTTCAGTTCTCAGTCAGGGCACTTACGGAAGACAACCAATTGATGTCTCTCTCTCTCTCTCTCCCTCACCTCTCTTTAAAAAATCAATAAAACATATCCTTGGGTATGGATTTAAAAAAAAAAAAAGAAAACATTGGGAAAAAACACACAACATAACACAATTTTGCCAAATATTTTAATGTATGAAATCATCATCCTCATTAATATTACAATAAAACATAAAATGACAAAGGCTTCTAACTTTTAAGCCCTTACTGTGAGTTATTTACTGTGAAAGATACATATTGGCATTATTTACATAATTTTATTTAATCTTTCCCTCACTCAAATATGGAATTAATAACCTGTTGTAGAGATGGAGGAACTTGAAGAATATCTTTTAAAGCAGTTGATGGACTGTGTGAAAAAAAATCAAAGACACTAATATATAGTACCAGTATGTAATTCAGTTTCCAAAAGAAAAAAAAAAAATCTATTCCTTAGGAGAAGGAAAACTGATGTTTAATCTTCTGGGAACTTATAGCGGAGAGAAACTTCACATATAGGCCATTATGAAAGGACAGCACATACTAACACCCTTGCAGTAAATGAGATGAGTTTCCCAGAGCTGTTTCTTAGTTTTCAGAAAAAAATTTTGTAAAAATGAGAACAAACAAAACAGAAATATGTAGAAAATAGACATTTCTTCCCTTTTCTTTCCTCCTCTCCTCCCATGATTCTCACCTTTAGAGGTGATCACTTTCTCCCCTCTCTTACTTGGGAGAGTTCCTTCTGGCTGTACCTTTGTATTATTTAAACAACATGATATCTTTCCAAGCTATACAGTGAAAAAGTAAAAAATAAGAAAATTCTGTGAGTCCCATCTAAGTACACAGCTCTCTGATATAGTTTACCTTAACACAAAGAAATAGTGTTAAAATATGGCTAAAATAACTTAATTTCATATTCCTTGTACAATCTTCTATAAATATTTCACTAGTCAAATGTTAATAGAATACATATTAGGTGCAATGTGTACTGTGGTCAGTAGGTTCAATTTATTTTTGCATTGCTTTACTTAAAATATTCATGGGCTAATCTAGGTAGTATTTACATAAAAATAGTACTGGCTGGAATTGAAAAGTGCAAAGAAAGAGCAGTGGATAAATGCTAGAAGAGTTCCAAGGAGAGAGGGACTTCTTCTTGTTGATGGGGTCAGGGATTAATGGAAAAGATGATGAAATAAAAACCGAGTGGCATTTACTGGGAGGATTTTGGCCTGTACAGGGATAGCCTTAGGAAGGAAGGAGAATTGACTGTTGAAAAAAGGAAAAAAAACAAATCAAAGGAAGATGAGGTTAAGGAAAGAAATAAAAAGGGGAAAATAAAGATGAATGGGCGGGTGGTGGTGATAAATAATTGCTAATAAGACCTTTACATTCTTGTAACACCCTTGCTGGGGCAATGTTTTAACAAAATTTTTAGTGGAGATCTAGGGAGTTTCATTGTTGAAAGTGCCTCAGAAATCTGAGCATGGACAGGTATGGTCAAATAGATAGGACTCCTTGAGCCACCATCTGTGTTTTAACTAAAGAAAGTCAAATATATATACATATTTGAGTGGGTGTGAGGGGGAGCTCTGGTTTAAAGAGATAGAAATTATACTTCAACTTAACGGGAAAAAAGGATAATTTGTCATTTAAGAAACTATAGGTTATAGAAGGATTTCAGCTGGGCTTTAGGGAGTTAACCCAAGGATTGGGATATTTCTGGGATATACCTTCTGCTTCATGTGACTGCTTGTGATATTTGACACGTGATTGCTTTGTGTTTCTCGAGACAGTTCCCATGGGGCAGACCTGGCTGCCTGCCGCTCTTGTATCTTGCATCTCGTGGCACCAACATTAGAGAAGGACTACATTTCCTACAAAGGTCGCGTTTGAGAAATCCCAGGAGAATTCTTCTTTCTGGCCAGGTGTGTGCCCCTGGGCCAATGAAATGGAACCAGAGAAGAGTGGTGTATAAAAGAAGGCGCCTCATCTGTTTCTATTCTCACCCTCTCAATCCACTCCCTCTAATGCTGAAAGGCTGTGTGGGGAGAAGCAGGTAGGAGTGAAGGTAGACCTCATCGAGATGTTTTGAACAAATATTTGCAAATGGTAAGGATTTTGAATATCTCATAGAATCTATGGGACATTTTGGGAAAAGAACCAAGTTCAGAGCAGAGGTGGGAATCAAGCAATGCCCCGCACCAAGAACAGAGTTTAACATGAGAAGAGTTTGAGTGGGAAGCCAACTGACAGCATGCCACCTTTGCTGAATTTTTGCCACTGGCTTTGCTCAGCTCTCCCTGTGTCTTCTCGTCACTCCTACTAGATTGGAAAATCCAGGACGGAGCACAGTTTTCCCCTAGGGTAGGTGTCAGGCCTTTTCCCCATCTCACCAGGGGCAAGACAAACAATGGAATTCTTTTACTTCAATGGTGAAACCTGGAGCTTTCTTTCTATTGAGCCTCATAAAACAGGACATTTCCCTAAGAGGAATGAACTTCAGACTTTGGATTGCAGGTAAGATGACAGATATCAGCTAAAATCCTTTATTGTTATAGTTTTTCAACTCTTAGATGTAGTAGAAAGAGTAAAAAGTTACAATCATAGTGGAATTGAGTTAAAATCTTACTTATATGTGAATTATAGTACTAAATCAGGTTTTAACGTTTATTTTATTTGCAGAATGACATTTAATTTTGATACTCAATAATAGTTAAATTATGTTATATTTTAGCAAAATTTATGTACTTATTTAATACTATTTCTATTTTCACAAAACATTGTAAAAGGCCTGTCTATTAAAAAAAAAACCTGTCTGATTTTCAATTTTCATCTTTAAAAAGTCCTCTATGAAATATCCAACCCCCAAAAGCATAACAGAAAGAAAATAAATCACAAAACATATTGTTATTATTTTCCTGTGTTAGACTATCAAGTTTCTCTTGGTCTGGAGAGATTTGTTAGCTTCCCAAAGTCTATATTGTTATGCTTTCCACTGGAGATTCTCAGATTACAGTAATCAGAGCTCATCGCCAGCTCTTTTCTGATAATTTCCTGAAGAATATCCGAAGCCCATTAACATGCAGTGCACTGAGCTGCTGCAGGGTTTGCAACTGTATTGGAGAAACAGAGAACAACTTATACAATTCCTCCGGGGTGTGTATAAATCTTTTCAACTCCATATGTGTATGCTGTGTTAATAACCGAAACCATGTAAGCTGGAGTAATTGTTTAAGGAAGAGAATATTAAGGTTTTCCTTTACTAAACATTTCTCCCACGACCACCATCTTCAAATCTCCATGTTACAATAAATACATAAGCTCTTTGAGAAGTCACCAATTTGGCTGCTTTGTTTTCTTATTCAATAATTCATAGTATTTTGACCCATGCCCCGCTTTCTCCAGTGCTGTTTGTCAGTCACATCAGCTGCAGTATTTGTTGTGTGTCTTCTCTGTATAAGATGCCAAGGGTCAGGTGCTCTTTTTCTACTTCTTGGATGCTGCAGGGCAACACCAGATGGCCATGGACAGGGACCTCAGCATTTTTTGCTCCTTTTGCTTGGCTGCTTTTCCAATTTTCCAAAATTTGACTCGAAATAGTAACTGTTTATACCTCTGCTTAACTCCCAGGTTAAAATGTTGTTCCCAATGTCAATGCCTCTTTGGTAATGGACTGAAGATTTTCATTGAACTTAATTTTCCACCTTGCTCACTTGAGGTGACACCACTAGCATCACTCTGAAATGACAGTCCTGTTTGTCCTCCCTAAGGACTGTACACTATCGCATTGTCTACCGCAAGAGCAACCCTAGGAGTATTGACCCATTGGAAGAATGGGAAGAAATTCCCCTTTCATGGGTATTACAATTTTATATCTCCACCAATTGATTGTTAAAGTTTCCTGATCAAAACTTATGAGATCACAAATTCTTCAAGCTTTTGAGATTTGTTTTCCTCTTTTACTCCTTAACAAAAATAATATGTGAAATTGTGAAATGATGCAAGAAGCTATATTTGGGGAATCATAAAGTTATGAAATAGGCATGTGGACCATAAAGAGAAGGAACATTATTCGAACCACTGCCACATCCTTAGTAAGGCAGAAAGGCTGAAGGAGACTCCAAACCACCCAGGATCTTCTGCAGCTACAGCTGCAATGTGCTCTCTTTTATCTAAAAGAATTTTCAATTCTAAGCACATAAATTTCCATCTACTGTATAACTTGATTTACACCATCCTAATTTTAACAAAGTTTTCCCTGAGTTAAAATGAGTTATTCTAATTGTTGCGCAGATTTGTATCATGCTTAGAACTTCTAATGTCAAGTGTTAAATCAATATTTTATGAGCAGATGACACATCTGAGGAAAACAGAAAGAAATTTTTCTCTTCTGGAAAATAAACAAATTTCAAGAACGTTTGCTATGTAACAAACCACCCAAATTCAGTGGCTTGAAACAGAACCACTTATTTTCCCCAAGCATGCGGGTCAGCTGAGGATCGGCTGAGCTAGGCTGGGTTCCATTTGGTGGTTTTCTGGTTTCAGCTTAGCTCCCTCACCTATGCTAGGGCAAGTCAAGGTTAGCTGATCTAGACTGGCATGGCTGGGTTTGACTAGTTCTACCTGTCTCCCACTCTTCTCCTGGGACCAGGCACCAGCTGGGGCACATCTTTCTCTTGGCGACAACAGAAGTGTAAGAAGGGGGGGGGCACCTGACAAGCTTCTTCTTGCATTATGTCGGCTGAAATGCCATTGACAAAGTAAGCTGTATGGCCAAGTCAAGTCCAGGGCTGGGAAAGAAGCCCCACTTGTTGTGAAAGTTACTATACAAATGGAATCCACACAGAGAGGGGTGAAGAACTGGGACCATTACTATAACCTATCATACTATTGATAATGGTGAAAATTGTATATATAGATCTTTTAATAGATATATCTACTTACTTATCTATCATTTATTAGCTAAGTGTTTATACTAAATAACTATACAAGTAAATGCAAGGCTTTAATATATCTTTTAATATAATCTGTTATACAATATATCTGTTTAATATAATATTTAACAAACAAAAATGTCATTGTTTTTTATAAAAGTGATCTGAATGAGGGATCATAGAACTTAATTCTATTTATTAGTAATTAGGGTGTGTCTAAAGGGGAAACCCATCTTCTAAGCTACTCACTAAACGTTTTCATATATCAGTCTGTTTGCAATATAACTAAATACAAATCTTTAGAGTACTATCCTGTAGGTAAACAGGGATTGGCAAGAAGAACAAATAGGTAAACAGCAATAATCAGAGAGATCTGTCTAAACTGTTCAAATGACATTACATAGCTTAAGTGTTTCTTTGGATAAATTGCTAATTTGCTTGTAGTTTTTAACTTTGTAACTTGGACCTTTTTCATTTTTCTTATCTATCAGGCATGCAAATGAAAAGCCATATAGAAAAATTAGTTTTTGTGAGAACAGTTACTATTTCTTGCGCATTGCTATGTGTCAAGGTATTTTGCAAGCCATTTTATATTATCTCTAATCCTTCCACAGAACTTCAGGGTAGGTATTATCGGTACTTTACAGAGATGATACTCAGGCATGAGAATTTAAGTAACTTCCTAGAGTTAGCAAATAACGGGAACAGAATCCATACTTAAAATAGTGTAATTCAAATGTATGTGCTCAGATAACACTGGTTTAATTTTTAATATAACGAGAGTGTATTCATATTGAACCATTTAGTGGAAATAAAATGAGGTCCATGGCTGTGGTTACATAATTGGGGGGAGAAGAAATATGTTTGTTGTTAAGGTAATCCACTTAGATACCTTTTGGGACTCTCTCGCTCAGTTTGAATGGTAAATGGACAAGTGCCAATAGTTCTAACTGGAGAAGGCCCTGGGGACTAGGGTCCCATAGCCACAGGATCATGTCACCAGTTTGCCATGAACAGAGCTACTAGGTGATATTAAGGGGACTCTAGAATGGGTGGTGGAGAGGAGACCCAATGGGAATTTGCTGGCCGTGGCAGAGGCTGTTTTTTTCTCACTGATCTTTGGCTAAGTTTCCCTTAGGAAGAAGGTTCACCACGATATATATGCAGAGGTGAATCTGAGTTATGCAGAGGTGAAATGTGGTGGCAACTCTGTTGTGTCACCTAGCTGTCCCTTCAATGATCAATTTATTTCCCCAGCTGCTGGGATGCTGTCAGCTCCTACAGGGATTAGACTCAGCTGAAGAGAGGCACCTTGCCTACGACCACTTCTCTTCTCAGGGCATCCCACATCCGTGACTGACTGAGAAGTGTAAGGCTTGATAACTGCAGCCCAGTGTGGGGTAACTCTGAAGAGTTATCTTCGTTTCAGACCTCACTGTGAGTTAAGCTGAGGCTGTTGTCCAACTTCACAATGCTCTTTCCTTCTCTTTCTGCAGGTGTTGATCCCAAAGACACCCTAAACACTAAACCACGTCCCAGAATCTGTTACTGGGGAATCCAATCCATGGCAAACACAACAGTCTCTGCAATAACATGCAACGATCTGGGGTGCTCCCATTTTCAAGTTTATATAGAATTAAAAACATTTTTCCCAAAGAAGCAACAAAGCCTGTTTGTATCTGTTTTTTTTTTTTTTTTTAACAAAAAATATATACCTAAAGTATAATACAAAAAGACTTTTCATTGTCCGAAATGCTATCTTTTGTGTTGCTCCAGAGTCATACATCTGGAATAATGCATTCAAAACGAAAAGACTGTTATGATGGTTTTCCATAAAACAAAACTGTCTTCCTCAAAAACGAATTCAATGTACTTCTGTAAATAAGAATTAACAGCTGGTCCTGGCCGGTTTGGCTCAGCGGTTAGAGCGTCGGCCTGCGGTCCAGAAAGACCCAGGTTCAGTTCCCGCTAAGGGTATGTACCTCAGTTGCAGTTTGTCCTCTGTTCTGGTTGGGTCGTGCGGGAGGCAGCCACTCGATGTGTCCCTTTCACGTCGATGTTTCTCTCTCTCTCTCTTCCTCTCTCTCCCTCCCACTCCATCTGAACAAAAAATGAAAAAATGTCCTCTGGTGAGGATAAAAAAAAAAAAAAAGAATTAACAGCTGAATTTTAATATTGAAATTGAAAGGAGAAGAGTTTGTTAAACCTAACAAACACAATAGATTGCAATCATCTGTCTCATTTAATAAAAGTACCGGGTTTTGCTTCCACAGACTCTGTTAATAAAGTCACTGGGGAAAAAAAGGTGGAACTAAATACCTGGAAATGAATTTCATATGTTTTGATGGGATCACAATTTCTAAAAAACTATTTTCCCCATGTTTTAAAGTAAAATTCTTTGTAATTTTCCAGCCAATATCAGTGTTATCTTTCTGTACTCCCCTACCCCCTGCCATGGCTAAATTGGTAAGGAAAGAGATAACCAGGGTAGCAGCAGAGATACAAATGAGAGCACTCCAGAGGAAGCATCTTAAAAGGAATTAGAATTTTTTACATAGATGCATCTAAATGCTGTAAGGTATGATAAAAATGTCAGGTGTTATTAATTGAAGTAATCAAAATATATAGCCTTCATAACAATGATTAATAGGATATTCTATCTAGCATTAAGTAATAAAATTATTAGTATTTTATAATAGTTGGTTGAATCATACATGTTTAAATAAGAGGTCATTTTAAATAAAACCAAATTTTTCCCAATAATACTGTATTTAAATTCATAAAATATTTGAAAAGAGTAAAGATTATCTGTGTTATGTTGGTTGCTACTATGACATCAACTTAAGATGCTATCAAAATGTCACTTCTTTCTATCACTTCTTCATGGAGAAGAAATCTGTCACTGTCAGGCTTTAATGAAAAGACTATCTATAATTTTGAACAAATTCAAATAATTTATTTTACTCATTCCATGCATGTTATACATAAAAAAAAGGATTCCTTCAATAAAAGTGTTCATGAGACTGAATCAAGAATTGAAGGTTTATTAGTGCCTTGTATTTGGGTATGAATATTTATGTTCTGAATTGTCATATTTACATTGAGATTATGTTTATATTTTAGCAAAGCAAATGAATAAAAAGAAGGAACAGGCATGCAAAAGTAAGAACAAAAGAACAAATAAAGTCCAGGCAGTGACTGTAACTATAACATTTTGCCTTGATTGAATATTTTCTTCATTGCTTCTGGAAATGATTCATCTGGTATTGGTTTGAGGAGGGTCTAGGTGAGAGAGTGTTTACTTATCTCTGCCTCTCCTGTCCGGGTCTGTCTTTTTTTGTTTTTAATTTTTTTGATTGTTGACAGTATTACAGATATCTCCTATTTTATCCTTATTTGCTCCCCTCCCTCCATCACCTGCCTCACCCCGGGCCTTCCCCATACTATTGTCTGTGTCCATGGGTTATGCATGTATGTTCTCGGGTCTGTCTGTTTTTTGACTAATAGAGATCAGTCTTTCAGATATTCATTGTGCCTCAGAAATGTCAACACTGTGCCTTACAAAGAATTGGAAATTGAACAGTTCTTCAAATAGATTATTTATTTTAGTGTGCTCGTGTAGAATCTCTTCAAAATATTCAGATTGGTTTCAGTTAAAATTGATTTTTTTATGTGATTTGAGCTGAGCTGGTGAGTGTTTTTGTAGTTATGGTGTTGTGTGAACATTGCTATATTATTTAAAGTTGTTTTCAATTTCAGGAGGAAAGGGTCATTAATTTGGAATTGTTCCCACTTGAGAAAACTCAAAATGTTCAAAACACTATTGTTGAATAGCAAATCTTAGAATGGCTTTCTCAAATTTAAACCACAACATTCCCCTTTACCTTACTAGAAGTGTAGTAAGAAGCTCAGCAGGACACTAAAACCAAAAAGGAATCCTCTTGAAATTGGGAAGAAATTGGATATAAAGGGAATTTGAGATCAGAAAAGGGATCTGGATGGCATCATTGTGCAGGTAAGGGTGGTGGTTATATCTCTTTGTCTCTATGATCTTGCCGTGTCTTCACAAAGCTCCTGTAAAATGTCCTCACTGAATTTTCTAAAACTTGTATCATATTATCAGAAACTTCATCATTTTTGGTAATAATTTACTTTTGAATGGCCATCTTCTCACATTTGTTTTTCTTTTCCTTTTTTTTTCCTGTACTGTCTATAAATCAATTCAATGAGAATTTTTGGATTATTTATCTTCACTCATGAGCATGTTTTTAGACTTTGGTGTGTAAAAAAGACTAAGATGATTTAGGCCATCAGGACTATTCTCTATTATACGACATTGAATACAAGTGATTTCTTTTAGCCTTTATGGATAAAAGTCATACAGGATGGCTATGTATAGAGTGACCTTGGGAGTGTTAAAAAAAAAACCCAAAACCTGTGCCTTCTGTATATCCCAGAACAACTGCATCCGAATCATCATTGGCTTAGGACACTAGCATATGTATTTTCAAAACTTTCCCAGTTAATTCTGAAGCACAGTGAAGGTTGCGAATCACTATTTCAGTATGAATTTCTCACCATCTGAGAGTGTCAGGTGAAGGGCTGCTCAGACCGCAGTCTGCAGCCTTCTCTCCTCACTACTTCTTGGACAGAACACTGGCCAAATAAAAGAGCTCAGTCTCACTTCTGTTTAGAAATAAACTGAGTACAGTGAGGCTTTTAGTCGCCAAACTATTATTAGGTATTATATAGTTTGAGTTTCAAACAAATACTATTTTAAAAAAGATGGGTTTGTAAGAAAAAGTTAGCCCTTGATTTTGGAAGGTTTCTAAGAAGATCAAAAGGACAAACTTTGCACCACTATAATAAATCCAGAAGTCATTATGAATGTTTTATGGTTAAATTAAATCACTCCCTTTTTAATTAATAAACTTTATTTTTAGAACAATTCTAGGATCACAGGAAAATTAAGTGGAAAGTACAGTGTCTGTATATTCCCTGTGCCCACACACGCACACCTCCTCCGCTATCAGAGTGGTGCATTTGTCAGTGAACCTATATTGAATTAAATCTCCTTGGACGGGGAAAGACTGGGTGCTTTTCAGCATTTATTTTAAAATATTTTTTTCTTTACTGATTTTTTAGAGAGGGAGGAAGGGAGAGGGAGAGAGAGGGAGAGAGAGATAGAAACATGAATGAGATGGGGATCAGGCCCACAACCTGGGCGTGTGCCCTGACCGTGAATTGAACTGGTGACCTCTTGGTGCATGGGTCAACGCTCAACCATTGAACCATACCGGCCAGACAAGCATTTATTTTTATATGCTGCTATTTCCTCTTGGCTGAAAATAATGAGAAAAGTCATATGTTCATTTCTATGCAAAACATTCAGAAAGAGCAATACTTAGAAGTTGAACTAATAGTCAATGAAGTGCATTTTTTTTCTTTTTTGTCTCAAGGTCTGCTAGTGCTCTTGTGAGAGACCACTGTCACAAATATTGCCACTATTTCCATAGTTGCAAGTAGGCCAGTAAGAAAGGATATTGAACCATTATAGAATTTTTATAAACTAATCTTTAAATGTCACCACAGAAGGAATTAATCATTATATTATTGTCAAGATGACGTTTTCCTAGGATTGTTATTTTTTTTTTTATCCCACTAAAAAATCATTTTCTTTAATGTTGGCCATCCCTGTGACATTGAGAACTCCATCTTTCCACTGACAGATCGTCTCTTTCTTTAAACTAGAATGAGGTAATTGCCCTGAGTTTATCCTGAAGGTTAGCATATACCATTAATAGTTCCATACTTGTGAGCAAGGTGGAGCTCTTACTAACAGTCTAAATTTATTTATGCATTCTGTTAATAAAGGATATATATGTCAAGAAATTGAAGTTTTAAAAGCTTGAATCAACCTTCTTTAGTGCTGTTATTGAATCATTTAGTTATAATTCATAGTGTTAGACTAACAGTAGCCTGATACTATAAAAAACGTATTACTGGAATTTAAATACAGGATGATATTTCCAATCACCATTGGAAACAGAAATACTCATGTTATGTTCTAATTTTGCCATAAGCTTAATAAAAGAGGGTATAAAAAAATTAGAGTGGAAACTCGGTTCTCGAACTTAATTTGTTCTGGAAGGCTGTTTGTTTGAGAAGCAATTTATTAAAAAAACTGAATCATTTTTTCCCATTAGAAATAATGTAAATTGAATTAGTTCATTCCAGACTCCCAAATGATTCCCTGTTTTAACCTTTCTCAATTCCTGTGATTGTTGTTTTGTGAGCATTTTCACACCCTTAGCAACATCAGCACTCTTGATGGTCTCTTTATGTTTTAAAATTATGCTAATCATCCATTTCACCATGCCATACTTGGTAGCCAGATCAGACACGAACACTTCTATCATACTTTGCAATTATTTCTTTTTTAAGCTATATTGTTGTTCTCACAACTTTCATTTTCATTTTGCTGCTATCACTAACCTTCTTAAGACACATGGTGACTTAATGTATGTATTTAATAATAATAAGCAGCAACAAAAGAAAAAAACACACAAAAATATTCACAGCACAATTTCCTGAGATGTTAACAACTCAAGGTTTAGCGGTAAACTGACTCATACTCGAGTCATAACTGACTCTCTCTTTTGTTTGTCACCTGAGAGATACGAGACTGATCATACAGGTATCAGCATTAAAGCGTTGCTGGGTCAAGAACCAAAGTTTTGTTTGACAACTGAGACATTTTTTCTGTGAACAACTTGGTTGAGAACCAAATTGTTTGAGATGGGAGACGTTTGAGAACCGAGATTTGACTGTATTTTAAAATATTAAAAATTCTAATTGTATTTAATAGCACTTTGAAAATAAGGTATTTAAATATTAATGTTTTAAAATTTGACTATATTTCAACTTGATATTTTAAAATATGTTGTCATAATATTCTGGGTTAAATAAAATATATATTAATATAGATTTTAGCTATAATTCATCATACCATAACTCTGTTATAACAATATTTAGCACATTATAGATAAGGTTCTGTTGTTGTGTGTTTTGTGCTTCTAGGAATATATACTACTAGAAATACCTGCAAAAAAATAATGATAAATACACAGTAAATTTTTAGGTGTTAGCCATTTACCTAGTCCCACACTATCATAATTAATTAATTGACACATTGTAATAGTTTTTAATATATGAATTCTGAAATATTAAAATTTATATGCTTTTATTTTATTTTTTATTAATTAATTAATTAATTTTTGTTACAGATGTTTCTCCTTTTTTCCCTCATTGACACCCTACTCCTAATCCCACCCCACCCCCAGCATTATTGTCTATGCCCTTGTTTATGCATACATGTGTATAAGTTCTATGGTTTATCTCTTTCCTCCCCCCACATCCACCTCTTCTGAGGTTTGTCAGTCTGTACCCCACTTCCATGTCTCTAGGTCTATTTTTACCTCAGCTTGTTTTGTTCATTATATTCCACAAAGAAGTGAGATCATATGATATTTGTCTTTCTCTGATTAGCTTGTTCCACTTAGGATAATACTCTCTAGGTCCTTCCATGTCGTCTCAAAGGATAAGAGATCTTTCTTTCTTACAGCTGCATAGTATTCCATTGTGTACATGTACCACAGCTTTTTTATCCACACATCTATTGATGGACACTTGGTCTGTTTCCAGATCTTAGCGATTGTAAATACTGCTGCTATGAACATAGAAGTACATATATTCTTTCTGATTGGTGTTTCAGGCGTCTTAGGGTATATTCCTAGAAGTGAGATCACAGGATCAAATGGTAGTTCAATTTTTAATTTTTTGAGGAAACACCATAGTGTTTTCCATAGTGGCTGCACCAGTCTGCATTCCCACCAGCAGTGTACTAGAGTCCCCTTTTCTCCACACCCTCACCAGCACTTGTTGTTTGATGACACCTCTGGCAGGTGTGAGGTGATACCTCATAGTTGTTTTAATTTGCATCTCTCTGATGATTAGTGATGTTGAGCACCTTTTCATATGTCTCTTGGCCATTTGTATGTCCTGTTTGAAGAGGTATCTATTTAGGTCCTCTGCCCATTTTTTAATTGGGTTCTTTGTCTTCCTTTTGTTGAGATGTATGAGCACTCTATATATTTTGGAAATTAGCCCCTTATCTGATGTATCATTGGCAATTATGCTTTCCCATATAGTGGGTTCCCTTTTCATTTTGATACTTGTTTCTTTTGCTGTGCAGAAGTTTTTAGTTTAATGTAGTCCCATGTGTTCATTTTTTTCCTTTGTTTCTATTGCCTTAGGCATTGTATCAGCAAAAATTCTGCTGCATGTGATGTCTGAAATCTTGTTGCCTACATTTTCTTCTAGGATTTTTATGGATTCATGGGTCACATTTAAGACTTTTATCCATTTTGAGTTTATTCTTGTGTATGGTGTAAGTTGGTGGTCTAACTTCATTTTTTTGCATGTAGCTGTGCAATTTTCCCAACACCATTTATTAAAGAGGCTATCTTGACTACACTGTATGCTCTTGCCACCTTTGTCAAAAATCTATATGCTTTTATTCAACTGGTCATTATAATGTCTAATTGCCAACTAAAAATGGGTGTTCAGAAGCATAAATTAATAATAGGTTAAGACAATATTTATGACGAGGGAAAAAAATTGAGTATTGCATTATCTCTCCACCCTTACTACACACTGTAATACTACTACACGGGTGGGTGGGTGCCTCCAGAGGCCAATTAATAAAAATGTCTGGGAATTTGGGTTTAAGCATTGATATTCTGTGAAGCCCACACCCGTGACTAAAGTGTCTCCAGTTGACAACCTTAGCTTTAGAGAAGAACATCATACTCTTTCATCAATATTTTGAATGGAACAGAGAGAATTTCCTTGCCAATATTCTCTCTCCTTGCTAGAGAAATGGACTTAACTTCAGTTTCAAATACGCTAATTTTAGAGATAACCCTTCCTCTTATTAGCCACAGAATTTAAGTTGTCAGTTTTTCTGTGCCTCCCATTCTTGTTTTTTGAAATGAAGAGGTTTTTCCAGGTGAAACGTAACATCCTTTCAGCTCTGAATTTCTAAGTTTTTAAGCCATTAAAGAAAGAAGCTACTTTGTAATTCTGCAATATTGAACTGGTTAACTTGTGTAATCATTGCCTCATAGTAAAATAAAACATTTGTTGTGGCATTATTAAGTAATTCTATTGGAGTCCTCTGCGAATATATTTCTGCTGTGCTAAAAAATATAAATAGAAGACTAAAGTAGAAAAAGTTATTATCTAGAAAATTCAAATAATTTCTTTTCCAAAGAAAATAATGTAATGCCACTTTTAAGGAATGTAGTGCACAGAAATTTTACATAGTTATATATGACTCCAGCAAAGATATCAACAATATGATTTAGAACTACAGTGGTCATTTTTAATGACCACCTATGTGAGTAAGAGAAGATAGAGGAGAAATAATTAATTAGGAGAAAAAGGAAACATAGATATTGTGGATGGAAGAAAGTAATGGTATAAGAAATGAAGATTTCAACACATCTAAACAAGCTGGCTAGGTTTAGAGAATTCAGTTGACAGGGTTACTCAGTGCTTTCATAAAAGGAGATTCTTCTCAAAAAGGAGAAGTGGCAATGTGAAGGTCTTCACACATTAATTATAATTTAAAATTATGTATTAGACATTTTAAAAATATAAAATGGCCACATAAATAGCAATTTTGCACTGTAAGTATATATTATTGAAAATATCGATTTTACTGTTCATTATCTCTCATTCAAAGACTCTTTCGCCTAAGACACTGATACTAGGAAATAGCGTGGTGTTCTCAACTACCCAATATATTTTGTTGTTGTTTTCAGAAACTGAGACAAAGCATCCAGCTTCTCATTTTGCTTCTTTTACACCTAAATCGAAAACTTGATGGTGAGTTTTAGAGTGGCAGAGACAACTGATGTTCTGATTTTTTACAGTATGGATTAGTTTTGCCTATTCTAGAACTTCATATAAATGAAACAGTATCCCTACTTTGTATTTGGTTTCTTTTGCTGAGCATAATGTTCCTGAGATGTATCCATGTTGCTGCATGACATTTGTTCCTGTTTATTGTTGCATATTACTGTATGAATGAATGAATGTGTATGAATATGCCAGCATTTTGTTTTTTAAATCTATTTTCCTTTTGATAGTTACCTTGAATGATTAGGTATTTTCTGTATAAATCTACTACTATGAACATTTGTATACATGTATTTTGTTTTCAAATTATTTAATTTACTTGGGGAAACATCTAGGAGTGGAATTGCTGGATCATAAGGTAAGATTACGTTTAGTCTTATAAGAAACTATAAACCTTTGCCAAGTGGGTGTATCATTTTAGATTCCCACCTGATAAGGTAGGAGAGACCTGGCTGCTTCATCTTCATGAGGATATTTGTTGCATATTTCCATAAACATATAAAATTATGGAACGTTATCTTTATATTAATTTACACTTTTATGACCTCTTACCTCACAATCTCCCATTCAAGACCTTCAAGATTGGTATCATTAACACTTATAGAGCGATACAATCTCGATCTTCTAATGTTGTTTGCTATACAAACACCCTTGAAAAGGTGGTGTGAAATAGCCAGTCAGTACCTCATCTCACTTTGTGTGCAGAAATGCATACAATTTTAATTTTCTTTAATAGTCAGTCCTTAGAGTACTTATAATATTTGAAATTTTCTGTGCTTATTTTCTTATCAGGAGAGTCTTTTGCCAACACCCTCATCCCCAAAAGACTGTTTAAGCTTCATGAGAACAGAAATAATCTTCAAAGCTCCAAATAGTATTTCTGGAGCCTATAAAATATAGCATGTAGGTGCTTAATAAATATTTGATGAATGAATGGGTGAACCAAGCACCACTGCCCTGATTAGAACAAGTTTTGTCATAGGGTTTTATGATGACTTCTCAGCTGTCATAGAATTCTTAGATGATTCCTCTTTTTGACTTTCATTTCTACCTGTTGTATGTAAAATAAGAGTATTTTGTTCATTTTTTTAAAGATTCAAGAATGTACATACTACGTATTGTACTTTTTCCATATTAACAAATGATATAATGCAGCATATACATTATTATTAAAACAGGCAAATAATTGCTCTTCTAGCTACAAATAATGAAACTAATTTAACATTGTGATGGGTGTGTGGTGCTGATTTTCAGGCACTTGATGAAATTCAATACTGAATTCTGTATCACATTGCATTCTTTACCAGCAAAAGCATTTCAGTTAGTTACTTAAAAGAAAAAAATTTTATTTTCTTTATTGATTTTTAGAGAGACAGGAAGGGAGAAGGAGAGAGAGATAGAAACATCAATGAGAGAGAACATCGATTGGTCGCCTCCTGCATGCCTCCCACTGGGGATCGAGCCCACAACCTGGGCATGTGCCCTGACCAGGAATCAAACAGGCAACCTCTTGGTGCATGGGTCGACACTCAACCACTGAGCCACACCGGGTGGGCCAATTACTTCCTTTGATTATTGGTTTTAGAGACAGAGAACTATAAATGTGAGAACATCACCTTTCAAAATAAGTGGGAAAATATTTGTGTAAAATATAGGACGAAATAAAATATAGGACAAACTGTAAAGTTGAATTGCAATTTAAGTTAAAAGTTGTTATCTAGGTTGATATTATTTTTATGGGAAGGTGGTAAATACCTAATCTGACAAAACAACTCTGACCTTTTCTCTGCCCAACTCTTTCTCATAACTCAATACTGAAACACCACACATTGCATTATCAGGTCATCGAATGCACTTTTTCTTTGTGAAAGAAATAGACTCTTCTCTTAGGAGACTGTCAATCAAAATTGTTAATTCAACAATGCAATAATGAAAAACTTTTCATCTCATTCTTTTTCAGAAAAGTAACTAACTTTTATTGAGCATATACGATCTGCAAGAAACTACGCTATTTTATTTTATTTAACCCTGTCAGATAGCTATTCCCTTCATTACTACTCGTACTACTAGTACCACTACTACTTCTGTGAGTAATATTTAAATAACGTTTTTTAAGTGCGGCAGCGAAAGCTTAGAGAAGTTATTAGTTTGATCAAGGGCACAAAACTAGATGTGGAAAAGCTGGGATTCTATTTGCAGCACACCATCCACATTAGGATTTGAAGACTGAGACTTGAAAGAGTGGATTTTACTGTGTATTCGCTATAGCTCACTCAGCTAAAATTAAGTACAAAGTTTTATATCTCACTCAGGACAGATGTCTACAATGGGTCAGCTGGGAGATTTACCCCAGGTAGACCTTGTTCTGGAACCTGCATGGGAGGAGATGCCACCCCCTCAAATGTTGCAGAGACTGGTGCATACAGGGAAAGCTCTGAAGTGTTCATGTGTCACTTCCATTCACATTTCATTAGCCCAAGGAAATAACGTGGCCGCTCACAACTGCAAGGACATTGGAAGTGCAATTCTACTCAGAAAAAACATTGGAATATTTTTAACAGCACTTATGATCACCATATTTCCTGATCATCTCCAAGAGGATAATAAACAATTTTCATCACTGAATATTTTAAATTGAGTTTATCTTACCTAAACATAAAAAAAAAAAAATATTTTTGATCATTGAGTTTTACCAATAAAACACATGAATTTTTGTACACTGTGTATTTTTTTAAAATAGTTTTTCGAATGATCTTTGGTATTTTCCTCATGGAGCTTCAAACAAAAGCTCTAGAAAAAAAATTTTTAAATGGCTATGACTTCAATATTTAGAATAGTGACTGGAACATACTAGCCACCCAAAAAATAGTTGTTGATTGAGTAGTCTTGAGTGACTCTAGTGAGTTGGATACTTTTAGAAGATAATTAAATACTTCCTGTTTTAGCCAGAAACAAATGATAACATAGATTGTGAGTCTCATTACAATATTAATTGACCTAGGAAACCAGAAGAATAGTACAAACAGAAAAAGTAATAAAAATGGGAAATAGGTTAATTTTTCATAAGGATTTGTTTAGACTTTACTCTGACAGGATGAAACAGGGGATGTAGGGATGGCTAGTATTTATTTTAAAGATGGCCTCATATTTAGTGCTTATTTGAGAATACATCTAAGATATTAGAGCTGATTATCCACAGCTACAGACTTTATCACAGCAAAGAGAATGTTTCAAACTGGATATATTTTAAACTTGGACAAGTCCTATTCTGGATTAGAGCCCAGGGCTAAACCATTTTGTATACTGTAATCACAGCTGAGGGCTGAATCGCGTGTATACTCACTCTCAGATAACCTGAAATCCTAAAGATGGGGCCCTGGCTGTGGAGGCTGGTGTACAGCTAGTATTTCACATTGTGCCACTTGACAGAAGGTTAGTTCTATGGTAGAGTGTGTTCTTGTTTAACGAAACTGCAGTACCTAAACCTAAATCTGAAGTGTGGAACGGAAGCATGATGTATTCCTTATAAAAGGTCAGTTTTCCTATGTCATCATGCCACAGTTAAATCTTTGGATTTATTTTTTTTAACTCAATTGTTCATGAGCAACAAAAGATGTGTTTAATGTTCGAGATTCTCATTTACTGAATTGCGAAGTGAGTTCTCTGAAGGATTTATTATTTCATTTTTCATGTGTGTCAGCCATCATATTTCAACATCTATGATCTCTCTATTCATTTTTATAATGTAATTGCATATCTAATATACATGATAAGACTGTATCTGAGCAAAAGCATTAAAATTCATAGCCTGCAGAAAAGAATAATATAATATTAAAAATCAAAGGCAAGACCTTATGCCTTGAACAAACCATCCAGATAAAACCTAGACTATTTTTATTCAAGATAGTAAATAACCCAGTGCCTTCATTAACCTTTATTCTTTTTTATTAGCAGTCTTGGCACCATGGCTCTGAGCCGAGCCCAGCAGGCTACCCACGAAGTGACATTTTAGAGACTGGCAAAGCAATGCACGCGTGTCACAGTACACTCTCTTGAGTTTTTGTCCTTCCCAGCAGGAGAAAGCCTCTCTGGATCCTTTTGTCCTTTTGAATAGAGATTTAAGTGCTATACACACAGACACCTGAATATAAGAATGTTCCTTGTCAATATGAGAAACAAATTACTCACCTTTTCATTTAAGATAGAAGACCAGATGTTTGAGGTGGTTGAAAAGTATCTGAAACTAAACTCAGCCAAAGAGAAAACTTATAATAAACACAATTGTTTGAGACGTCCTTAAGGGATACATTTTATTTTATGACTATAACTAGGTATTTCAGTAGGACCTTTTCTGCTTTATCATTCACTCTGGTAATGTAGGTGATTATTTACAGAAAGTAGATAAGCACAATGTGGTAGTTTAAAAACAAATAAATGGGGACTATTCAGTGTTCGGAAGTGGCAATGATGTACACATGGCAGCATGCCTGAATGTTAATAATATACAGCTGAAGAAAAGGGGAAGTGAGATTTACACGTGTAACAAAACATCATGTAAGTTAATTAAAAAGCATCCATTCAAAATAATAATACACAAGGTATAGAAAGGTATAGATCAAAGCAATATAGAATAAATGTTTTAGCATGTTTGCCTAGGTTGAGAATGTGAGTATGGGAGTGAAAATGCAGAACACAGATGAAGGGGAGGAGGGAGAGAGAGAGAGAGAGAGAGAGAGAGAGAGAGAGAGAGAGAGAGAGAGAGAGAGAAAATAGGTAAAACAAGAAAAGGACCTGTGTGGACCAGAGGTGGTTATGGACCATAACAAAAATTTGTAATTAACTCAGGTATCTTCCTGTCAGTGAATTGAGTGAAAAATATTTGAAGCTCTCTTTCTTTTATCCTCTAAAAAATGGTATATTCATAAAGAAAGCATTTCTCAGGAATAATTGGGACACAGGCATAAGGAAAACAAGAGAAGAGAATAATTACATTTATTTAGTACCTAATGTATAAAATTCATTATGCATTTTGAACCTTTTTTAGGGGATCCTATCATCATTCCCTCCCTGTTGAAGTTAATAGGGAAGGCTGAATATAACTCTTATCCTATATCTAACCAGCATGTAACAAACTTTCTTCCATTTTAAGTTTCTTTCCCCAGTGGAAAATCTTTAATCATAAGGGCAGAGGGAGAACTACTCAGTAAATAATCTTTCTGCCTTGTTTTATTATTAGGTTTAATTTGGAGGCAGAGAAATTATCCTCATTCTTTGTGGCAATACCCCCTTGAGAACAGAGCCCGGTGGGGCTGAGGGAAGGGACTTCGGAAACAACTGATGAAATTCAGGAAGCTTAGAAAGGGGATAAGCAATTAAATATGTCACAGATTTTGCAAGGTGCAGATTAAATTGTGTCATATCCTCTGGTCACAAATGTACAAAATCCCAGAGAAAATACATGAAATATTATACAATGAACGTAGGACCACATCTGAGGCTATGCACACTCCAGGAGCGTGCGAATAGTTAACAGAGAACAGGAGACTGATGACCGAGTCAGATCTACACAGGAAAGAGCCTGTGGAGCACCTAAAGCTGGGACCGAGAAAAGGGTGAGTGGGCACAAGCCCTCTAAGCCCACAGTCAGGTAATACTGTTTTCCTGAGTCTTGGCTACACTGGGGATGGAAATGCAATAACTAAAAATAGTTGTGTGTCTTTGGGTCTAAGTTATACTATGTGCATTGTCTGAAAATCTGTTCCCACACTCTAAAGGTAATGACATCTGTAATTTCCTTTTGTATCTGGCTAAGCAAAGGTAAACCCTCTGATAAAGCATCCTCAAATCCCAAAGGGGGGTATGAAATGAAAGAAAATATGATGAGTAAATCATAAATATGAGCAAATTTAATAAAACGTTAACTATATAGACAAAATAATGGTCTGAATAACATATAAGTTGTGAGACAATTAAAAAGTAATAGCATGTAAGTGGGGAGAGGGTGAAGCATTTTAGCATCCTTAGGTTGTTTAGAAAGAGGATCAAGAACCTGATTACATTTAATCCTTAAGTCAGACATGCTTGTTAAAATTTCAAGGCTAATGATACACACATATACAAATAGGATTATTTTTTTTATAATTTAAAAAAATTATTTTGAGAAGTTAAAAATACAATTAGAGGAAATTTTTATATTAACACAAAATAAAATATGAAGTACCGGAAAAAATGAAACAGGAAAATCTTAAATAGGCAGCAAGAGTAGGGTGGTAGACATAAATGTAAAAATATCAATATGCATATTTAGACATTGAGTTAAAAAAATCCAACTAGTTGTTTTTTAGTAGAATACTCCTAAAGTATAAAGACTGATAACAGTAAAGGGTGAAAGTTAGGGAAAATGAATTCAAGTAACATTAACCACAGCAAAGAGGGTGTAGCCAGTTTTGCTCAGGGATACCTGTTGTCATGGGTGTGGCCGACTGCTACTGTCTCGGGAGACTCAAATGACCACAGCAGCCCACCAATTAGGGCAGTTGGTGGCAGAACACAATAGAGACTGATATTAAGCTGATGTGAAATACTTTGAGGGGATATTTTTGTTTCAAAATGGGGAGAGTTTTTGTGGCATTAGAGTATTATGATATGCATGTAATTAGGGACAAATAGTATCACATTAATTACGGTTAACGTTTTCTGACTTGTACCGGCAGACAGGTGAGATCTGGGGAACTATGTTGTGCCTTACTATTTTTTATTATAACTTTCCAAGAGACACTGACTGTTGCTGATGGGCTGTTACTGACCTATCAAATGTAGATTATCTCTGCAAATGAGAAGACCTGGATAATATTAAATATTAGGTAAATACTTGAACTTAAGTAATTTTTTGGAATCAAACTATGAGGGAGGTTACAGATCTTTCATAAATATAAAATTAATTATATCTAAACTAGAATAAATTATAAGAATCCACAATGGTAATAGAATAATAGTATTATGTTTAACTTATTTAGCAAGTACCAGTTGGGATTTATTTTTAACATATTCTTATTTAATTTTCTAAAGTAATCAATATAATGATTATATTACCATTGTTTTTGGCTAGGAAAAGTAAAATTCAATGAAATTACATAAGTTTTTAAGGTAACATAGAATTTAATGCTATACTTCCATAAAAATTCTTAGTCTGTTTCTCTGCTTTATGTTTTCTCTTTAGCACTTAACACTAACAAATTCTAGTGTTTATTATACTTTTTGTTTTTTAATTGTCTGTCTCCCCAGTGAGAAAGATGCTCCACGAGAGTAAGGATTTCTGATTGTCTGGTCACTGCTCTTTTACCAGCACCTCTAAAAGTTCCTGGCAGAGTAAGCAACAAATATATGTATATAAATTTAATTAATAGAAGAATAAATTAATGATCTGTAATTAAGAATTTAGCTTTATTCAATGCCTATTGATTCCAAAATCTTTATTACAGATAGATAAATATTCTAAAGTCTTTATTATGGTGTCTATTGGATATTCCACCTGCCCAAGAAGCCCTTGTTCAAAGAGGGAGTTTGTCTTTCTTAATTATAAGGGGATAAATCATATTATATAAAGGGTCAAAAAAAAGGGGGCGGGGAATTTAAAAGGTTGAAAATAAATTACCAAAAAGAGAACAGGAAAGAAATTATTACCAGGTAAGAAGGAAATAATAAATGAAGTAAAGATTAGTGTGAATTAATAATATCATGTACAAACTGTAGAAATTAAGGAGAAAAATGAACCCAAATTTACACATTAACTCAAGAAGTATAATTAAGTATTTTGTGATTTAAGGCCTTTGATATCATTTTGGACACAAATCAAAGCCACTAGCTTTGTCTTAACTAAAAACAAAATGGTTTACTTTAACAAAATTCAAACGTGTTTCAATTCTATGTTTATTACAATTGATAGGCAATACTATCTATCTACCTCACCTCTTGCTCATAATATGATTTTTAAACAGGCATAAATAATGTTCAGTTCTTCAGAACAGCAGGAGCAGTAATCTTGCCTCTAGCATTAATTAATTGGTGGCTTGTAAAGTTGAGAGGCACAATTTCATTTATGTAAATATTCTGTTTCAATTACTCTGGGTTATAAATGAATTGTGAATAGCTTAGTTAAAAGAAAAAAAATCAAGATGTACTTCAATTAGTACAGTGAGGTCTTCCTAGGTGGGGGTAAAAAGAATCTGAACTGAATTTCATGTTTTGAATTCGTAATTTATTTTTGAAAACGGTGTTGCTATTGCGTCAATGCTCATAAATGTTTGCTTGTTAAAAATCACTAATTCTATTATAAAGTCTTGAATGTGTAACTGAATCTCACATTTTGTGTGTATGTATTTTGCCTAATCTATTATGAATATGTTCTCTTTTCCTTTGGCCAACATATAAACTTGTATCAGGCATGGATTTCTATCAAACAACTGATACTACTAATATTAGCTAATATTTATTTAGTGCTTACTATGACCAGGGGTTTTTTCTAAACTCTTTATATGTATTAACTTATTCAATATTATACACACAGTGTGAAGTATTTACTATTACAATTACTCTCATGTAGCATAGGAGAATACTGAGGCTAGCAGAAGTTAAAGTAATTATCCAGGTCACATAACCAGTGGGCAGTGGATTCAGGATTGAAACACAGGTAGCAGCTCTAGAGTACTGACCACCAAATACTACAACTTTAATTATTATGAGCATTACAAAGCAGTACTGACCACATGGTGCTAGATATCTTATCTTGATCATCAGCTCTTCATTAGTTTACTTGGCTTCTTTACGTAGAGCCAATTGACCATAGCTGTGAACATTTATTTCTGGATTTTATTATTTCTACTAATAAAATATCAAGGTTTACACCAATATCACACTTCAATGCTAACATGAACTTTAAGACTTTGAAGTCAGGTAGTGTAAGTCCTCCCATATTTCACCTTTCTTTTCAAATTGTTTTGGTAATCTACATCATTTGCATTTCTATATAAATTTTAAAATCAGCTTTTTAATTTTTGAAGTAAAAAGGTTGTTTGTTTTCTTATTGTTAAATTTTAAGAGTTCTTGAATTTGGATAATAGTCCTTTAGCAGATACATCCTTTCCAAACTATTTCTTCCAGTCTGTGGCTTGTTTGATCATTCTCTTGATATTGTCTTTTAAAGAGTAGAAATTTTAAAATTTTAAGAACATCCAGCTTATCAGGTTTTTTCCTCCCTGGATCATGTCTTTAGTGTTATATGTAAAAATGATTCACCCACTCAAGTTCATCTAGGTTTTCCCCTATGTATCTTCTAGGAGTTTCAAAGTTTTGCGTTTTACATTAAGGTCTATGATCTAAACTGAGATTTTTTTTGTGAAGGATGTAAGGTTTGTGTCTAAATAATATATATATATATTTGCCTGTGGATATCCAGGAGTTCCAGTACCATTTGTTTAAGAGATTATCTCTGTTCCACTGTATTGCCTTTGCCCCTTCATCAAAGATCTGTCGATTATGTTTATGGGACTCTATTCTGTTCCATTGACCTATTTGTCTGTTCTTTCACCAATTCCACACTGTCTTGAAGTCTGTATAGTCTTGAAGTCTGGTACTGCCAGTCCTGCAGATTTGTGACCTGCCCTTTCAATATCGTGTGGGCTATTCTGGGTCTTTTGCCTATCCACATAAATTTTAGAATCACTTTGTCAAAATCCATAAAAATAACTTGCTGAGATTTTAATTGAGATTGCATTGAATCTATAGATCAAATTGGGAAAAACTAACATCTTGACAATATTGTGTCTTCCAGCTCATGAACATGGACTCTCTCTCCATTTATTTAGTTCTTTGATTTTGCTCCTCAGAGTTTTGTGTGTGTGTGTGTGTGTGTGTGTGTGTGTGTTTAATCAAATAGATCGTTTACATATTTTGTTAGATTATTAAATTAGATTTATACATAAGTATTTCATTTGTGGCTGTGCTAATGCAAATGGTATTGCATTTTAAATTTCAAATTCCACTTGTTTATGTTGGTAAGTAGAAAAGCAATTGGCTTTTGCATATATATATATATATATATATATATATATATATATTCTTTATTGATTTTAGAGAGCGAGGAAGGGAGAGGGAAAGAGAGACAGAAACATCGATGAGAAAGAATATCAATTGGCCGCCTCCTGCATGCTCCCCACTGGGGATTTGGCCCACAACCTGGGCATGTGCCCTGACCAGGAACCTAACTGGTGACCTCTTGGTGCATGGGTCGATGCTCAACCACTGAGCCACTCTAGCCGGGCAGACTTTTGTATATTAACATTCATCTTATAACCCTGCTATAACTGCTTATTAGTTCCAGGAGGTTTGTTTTTCTTTTTCAATTGTTTAAGATTTTCTACATATATGATCATGTCATCTGTGCACACAGACAGTTTTATATCTTTCTTCTCAATCTGCATCCCTTTTATTTCCTTTTCTTTTTTTACTGTATTAGCTGGTACCTCCAGTACTACAGCGTGAAGTAAAAGTAGGTATACAGCTGTTTGTATGGACAATAATACAATAATTAACAAATAATAATACTACAAAAATAAACTCTGTGTTTTGGGTACTCACAACTATAAACCTAGTTTTGCCCCATGCTGTGTGTTGAAAAGAGTCCTGAGAAGGGCATTCTTGCCTTGTTCCTGATTCTGGTGGGACAGCTTTGAGTTTTTTACATTATGTATGATGTTAGTTGTGTTTTTTGTTTGTTTGTTTGTTTGTTTTTGGTAGACAGTCTTTATCAAGTTAAAGAAGTTCCTTTTAATTTCTAATTTACTTGGAGTTTTTATTATGAACAGATGTTTGATTTTGTCAAATGCTTTTACTGTATCTCTGGATATCATCATGTGATTTTTATTTTTTAGCCTGCTGATGTGATGGACTACTTCAGTTGATTTTTGAATATTGAACCAGCCTCACGTACTTGGGATAAGTCCCACTTTTTCTTGGTGTAAAATTCTTTTTATACTTTTTATGGATTTTATTTGCTAATATTTTGTTGAGGATGTTTGCTATGTTCATTAGAGATATTGGTCTGAGCTTCTCTTTTCTTGTGTTTTTGTCTGGTTTTGACAGTAGGGTAATCCTGGCCTCATAGAATGGGTTAGGAAAAATTCACTTTGCTTCAAGTCTCTGAAAAAGATTGTAGAGAATTGGTATACTTTCTTTCTTAAATGTTTTGTAGAATTCACCAGTGAACTCATATGGGCTTGGTGTTTTCTGTTTTGGAAAGCTTTGATTTTTAATTAAATTTGTTTAATAGACACAAGCCTATTCAGAATGTCTTTCTCTTCTCTGAGTTTTGGGAAATTGTGTCTTTCGAGGACTTGATTCATTTAAATTACGTTATCTAATTTGTTGGCATAGAGTTAGTTGTTCATAGTATTCTCTTACTATCTTTTTTAATGTTCATAACATCTTTAGTGATGTGACCTCTTTTATTTCCAATATTAGTAATTTGTATGTCCTCTCTTTTTTGAAGTTAGCTTGTCTAGAGGCTTATCAATTTTATTCACCTTTTCAAAGAACCAGCTTATAGTTTCATTGATTTTTCTCTATTGATTTCCTGTTTTGAATTTTATTGATTTTGCATTAATTCTTATTGTTTTATTTCTTCTGCTTATTTTTATAGTTTCCTTAGGTGGAGACTTAGATTATTTATTTTAGATATTTCTTCATTTCTAATATTTGTGTTCAATGCTATAAATTTCCCTCTAAGTACTGCTTTCACTGCATCCCAGAAATTTTGATAAGTTGTGTTTTCATTTTTATTTAGTTTAAAATTGTTTAATTTCTCTTGAGGTTTATTTCTTTGAACCACGTATTATTAGAAACATGTTGTTTAATCTCCATTTTATTT
This sequence comes from Tadarida brasiliensis, assembly GCA_030848825.1. NCBI lineage: Eukaryota > Metazoa > Chordata > Mammalia > Chiroptera > Molossidae > Tadarida > Tadarida brasiliensis. The sequence continues at coordinate 41,112,230 of CM061260.1, read as the reverse complement.
ATTTATTTTTAATTTTTTTTCTTTATTGATTTTTAGAGAGAGAGGAAGAAAGAGGGAGAGAGAGATAGAAACATCAATGAGAGAGAACATTGATTGGCTGCCTCCTGTATGTCCCCTACTGGGGATCAGGCCCACAACTTGGACATGTGCCCTGACCGGAAATCAAACCTGCGACCTCTTGGTGCATGGGTCGACACTCAACCACTGAGCCACACCAGCCGGGCTTTAATCTCCATTTAATTTTGGGTTTTCCAGTAATCTTTCTGTTATTGATTTTTATTTTTATTTTATTGTGATCTGAGAGCAGATATTGTATAATTTCTATTCTTATAAATTTGTTCAGGTATGTTTTATGACCCAGAATGTGGTCTATCTTGGGGAAATAAAGTAGTTTGTAGATGTCCAATATACTTGTTTGATTGATGGTGTTACTGAGTTCAGCTGTGTCCTCACTGATTTTCTGCCTGCTGAATCTGTCCATTTCTTAGATAGGTGTGTTGAAGTCTACAACTATAATAGTAATTTCATCTATTTAACCTTGTAGTTCTAGCACTTTTTGCCTCATGTAGTTTGACACTTTGTTGTTAGGTGTGCTTATGTTAAGGATTATTACGTTGTCTTTTAGAATTGTCTTCTTTATCATTATGTAATGTCTTTCTTTATCCCTGATAACTTCACTTTGCCTTAAATTCTGCCTTGTCTAAAATTTCTCTTTATTAGTGTTAGCATGGGATATTTTTCTTCATCCTTTTATTTTTAATTTATATGTCTTTATATTTAAAGTGAGGTTTTTTGTAGACAATATCTAATTAGCTGTTGTTTTTTATCTATTTTGATATCTTTCTTTTAATTGGTGCATTTAGATCACTGATGTACAAAATAATTATTGATATCGTTGAATCAATATATTCTATATTTGTTACATTTGGGATAGTGCAAGTACCTTTAATTATAAAGTAATTTTAATTTATCCCTCCTGTCCCTTGTATCATTGCTATCATTTATATCACTTATACATAAGCATACATAAGCATATATACACATATACATACATAATCAAATGTATTGTTGCTACTATTATTTGAATAACTGTTATAAGTTCAATGGATTAAGGATAAGAAAAATAAAGTTTTTATTTTATCTTTACTTAGTTCTTCTTTGATGGTCATTGTTTCTTTATGTAAATCTGACTTTCTTACCTATACCATTTTCCTGGTCTCTAAGAAAGTTTCTCTAACATTTCTTGCAAGGCAGGCAACAAATTCCTCTATTTTTGTTTGTCTGAGAAAGTCCTAATTTCTCCTTCATTCTTGAATGATTATTTTGTGAGGTGTAGTGTGCTAGGTTGTTGTGTGTTTTTCTCTAAACATTTTAATTTTTTCATTTTACTCTCTTGTTAGCATGGTTTGTGAGGAAAATTCAAATATAAGTCTTATTTTTGTTCCTCTATAGTAAGGTATTTTTTGTTTATTTTACTGTTTTCTTTCAGGTTTTTTTTTTTTTTTTTTTTTTTTTAATATTTGATTTTCTGTATTTTAAAGATGATATGCCTAGGTATAGATTTTTTCTTTTTCTTTTTTTTGCATTTGTACTGTTTGGTGTCCTCTGAGCTTACTGGACCTGTGGTTTGGTGTCTGACTTTAATTTGAGGAAATTCTCAGTCCTGATGTTTCAAATATTTCCTCTGTTCCTTTCTTTCTTCTTCTGGTATTCCCATTACATATATGCTACACCTTTTACCATTTTTTTCATAGTACTTGGATATTCTGTTCTATTTTCTTCAGCTTTTGTTCTCATTGCTTCTCAGTTTCTGAAATTTCTATTGATATATCCTCAAGTTCAAAGATTCCTTTCTCAGCTGTATCCAGTCTACTAATAAAGCCATTAAAAAAGTATTTATATTAGTTTTTTAGATCTCTATCATTTTTAGTTTTTTTTTGGCTGTTGTTTAGTTTTGTTTGTGTTTTAGGATTTCTATCTCTCTGCTGACATTGCCCATTTGTTCTTGCATACCACCTACTTTATTCATTAGAGCCCTTAGCATATTAATAATAGGTGTTTTAAATTCCTGATCTGATCATTCCAACATTCTTGCCATGTCTGGTTTAGATGCTTGCTGTCTTTCTTTTTTCCCCCCTTAGTTTCATTTTGTAATTTTTTTTATTTTGGTAGCTGAACAAGATGCACTTGGTCAAATAAACTGCTATAAATAGGCTTTCAGTAACGTGGCAGTGGTTGTTTGGGGAGGGGAAGCATTCTTGTTGTCCTGTGATGAGGTTTCAGTCCTTTAGGGAGTTGTGCATCCGGGCTGTGAATTTCAAAAGTATTTCTCAGTTGTTTTCCCCCCACATGGGTCAGGATGTCTAGAGCATCCCAGAGATTGGTGTTTCCCTTCCCCAGGTCGTTTAGGCTCTGATGAGAACCCCAGCCGGTCAGGCTCCGATTAATTAGTTTCTCCTGAGGGCACGCCTTGTTAAGGAGTGCTCTGGCACATTTCAAAATGGTTCCTTTCCTTCCCTCTGCCAGAAGCATGGGAGCTTTTCCTTATGGATTTACTGGGGGGACCCAGGGAAGGTCCTAGAGATCAGTGTCACAATATTGTGAGAGCACCTTATTACTCTCAGACTTGTCCTCACTGAGCCTCCAGCAATTCATCAATTACCTTTCCTTCAGGTTTCCCTCCTGGCCCTGGCTCCTGTGGTTCCCCTTGTGTCCTCTCTCCGGTAAGCCATGACTCCCTGGCTGTATTGACGGTTTGTCTCTCCAGTTAGAGGGCAGCGCTTTGCCCTGTGTCTCTCTCTTCTCCAATGGATCCAAGAAGAGTTGTTGATTTTTCAGGCTGTTCAGCTTTTTACACATGAAACACTGCCAAACCGTTTCCAGAGAGGCTGCGCCAGTTTACCTTCCCACCACCACTGTATGGGGGATCCAGATTTTCCATACCCTCACCACCAGGGATGGCTAGTTTACAGTGTACATCTTCCACTTACCCAAGTCTGCCTTCCAAAGTATTCAGCTATTCAAAAGATACACTATTGCGCGTATAATAGAAGAACATTGCAACAACATACTTCCATTTATCTCCTTCCAGCCTTCGTACCATAGCCATACATTTTACTTCTACATATCTGATAAACCCCCAAACACATTGTTTTTGCTTTTACTTTAAATAGTTTACTATACTTAAAGATGTATAAGTAACACTATATTTATATATATCCATGAAATTATTGCTTTTAATACTCTACATATTTTTGTTCACATTCGGGTTCCCATATGGTATTATTTTCCTTCTGCTTAAAGGACTGTCTTTATAATTTCTTATAGTGTACATCTGCTGGTGATTAATTTTTCAGCGTTTGAATGTCTAAATGTCCTTTATTTTGCCCTTATTTTTAACATACTTTGTTTTGCTGGGTAAAGAATTCCATGTTAAGAAGTTTGTTGTTTTTCCTGTTTGCGGGGCAAGAGTTGTTCCTCTTTGTACTGAAAGGACGTTACTGTCCTGTAAGTTGCCTCATTCTGAGAAGATATCTAGTACCATCCTTATGTTGTTCTTTGTGTAATGTGCCCTCTCCTTTCTGGCTGCTTTTAAATTATTCTCTTGATAACCAGTTTAAAACTATTTGATTCTTATGTGCCTTGGTGTAATTTTCTTCATGTTCTTTGTGTTTGAGTTTAATTGTATTTCTTTGATCTGTAGGTTTATAGTTTTTAAACAAATCTGGGAAAATTTTAGTCATTATATTTGCAGATATATTTTCTGTTTCTCTTCTCCTTCAGGGACTTTAATTACATTGTATATTTTGTTACATCAGTTGTCCTACAGCTTACTGATATTCTGTTCACCCCCCCACCCCCCACCCCATCATTTTGTCATCTATATAATTTCTGAGTTTTAGTTAACTAAGCTTTTTTTTCATTGTGGGCCATACTTTCTTGTATCTTTGCATATTTTGCTATTTTAGATTCAGTGAAAGACCTTGTGAATTTTGTTGTGTGCTAGCTATTTCTATATTCCTAAAAATATTCTTGAGCTTTTATTCTGGTATTCAGTTTAGCTCATTAAAATCAATTTTGTTCCTTTCAGGTCTTGATTTTATGCATCATATGTGGCACCAGAGAATCTAGTCCAGACTCATTTTTTCCCCCTAATACTAAAGGCAGACTCTTCTAGGGCCTGTTTTTGTAAATAAAATTTATTGAAATGCAACCATTTATTTATCTATTTTGTCTAGCTGTTTTTGTGCTACAATGGCAACGAGGAGTAGATATACCAAAGACCATGTGGCCCAGAAGCCTGGCCCTTTAAGAAAAAGTATCCCTTTTGTTACTCTAAGGGATGCCTCATGAGTTATGAAGTGTCTACTCTGTCTGTTGGGAACAGGCATTATCTGGCCTTGTGGTGTTCTTTCTCTGGTCTCCGATAGTTGGCTCTCAGACCTGTGATAATCAGTACTCAAATGAATACTGGAGGGGACCCTCTGCAGATCTCTGGTGTTCACTTTCCCTACGGCTCTCTCCTCTATGGGACTTTGTCATGTAAATTCTAGTGGCTTCCCTGAACTCCCATCTCTGTCTACTCAGCTCAGGAAGGTTATGAGACGCTTGGTTTCCCCCTCTCAGCACTGTGGCTTAGACTCTTTCTCCAGACAGAAAGCTGGGACAGTCATAGAGACCACTCCAATATGTCCATCTCTCAGGGATCACCGTCCTTTGTTTCCTGATGTTCAATAAGCTGAGAGCCATTATTTTATGTATGTTATTCCTGTATTCTCTCTCTTTCAGTTGTTTAAAATGAGGGGACTAATTCATTCATGAAGTCTGAGTCCTGTTATTTGATCTTGTCTGAAAGTAGAATGACAAGAATTAATGTATTTTTTTCTCTAATAAAAGAGTCAATATGAAACTCAGAGAAAAATATTAATTTAGAGAGATGAGAGCATGTTTTAATGCTAGTAATCTTTGCTAGGTTTAATGAAATGTAAGAAAACCTTACTCAGAGATTAGCAGTGATGATGTTATATAAGCACATTGTCTTAATATGTGCAGTTCTAATCCAATAATTGAAGTACCTATGATATATTCCAACATAGATCATTCTTTTAAAATAAATGGTTGTGTTTACTGTCGTTACCCTCTGCAGCAGTTCTCAACCTGTGGGTCGTGACCACTTTAGGGGTTGAACAACCCTTTCACAGGGGTCGCCTAAGACATAACAGTAGCAAAATTACAGTTATGAAGTAGCAACGAAAATAATTTTATGGTTGGGGGTCGCCACAACATGAGGAACTGTATTAAAGGGTCGCGGCGTTAGGAAGGTTGAGAACCGCTGCGCTAGTGAAAGATCATTGGGAACACACTGTAATTGAGTGATTTACTTGCTTCTGAAAAGAAGGAGGAAGACACACTGTCAGAAAGTGTCTCAGTAAGAGGCTGCTAGGAAAGACATATAAGATTTAGACTGTTGGGCGACTTTGTGCAGATTCAAGAAGCAGGGCTTTGTTCTGGAGTGGATGTTGTCAGGAAGTGGGGACAATTCTGTGATTGAGTCTCTAATAAATACCATCCATAAGGCAGGAGGAATAAATTGGGGCCAAAGATGCAATTGGTAAAAAAGCAGCAGCCAGTCATATTAATCAGGATTGAGCTGTTCGATCTCTTTGAAGGCTTAGGTAATGATTATATTGTCTGTGTTCAGCCATGATTATAGAATATTTTTGTTTTTGTCCTAATTTATTGACATCACAGAGTAGCCTTGTCTGATGTTGATGTTCTGTGAATGTGTTTATGTTCAACAAATCACAAGGCTGTGAGTGCCAGGCCACTCCAGATGTCAGGGGTGGTTCTCTTTCTCACTGTCGTGACATGAACAGCAGCACGCTGGAGTGGCACGAACCCGGAGCTGGTATTCCTAAGACCTGGGTTACTATCGTCCCTCTCTCATAATGTGTGTCCTTGGATATGTAAGCTAAAATTTCTGTGTCTTAGTGTTTAATTTACCCTGGGTAAAATTTCTGGGCCTAACTCTGTAAAATGAGAGGGTTAGATTTGAAGATGTTTAAAGTTGTTCCCATTTCTTACATTCTATAAATAAAAAGTTAGCTTTAAAGCTAACAGAATTCCATTCTGAAATGTTAATGAAATAAAACCATCAGGGAGTTTTAGTCATTATTTCTTTAGATATAAGCTCTCTAGTAAAGATTAAAGGTGTCGGTAGGTAAACACTGTGCTCGCGTCCTCCCACAACCACATCAAAATTACAACTAAACTACAGAACAACCATCATTCAATACTGCCTGAAATCAAGCTGAATGGAAGTCCTACAATAAAATTAAATAAGAAGCCACATTGAGACTGGTAGGAGGGGCGGAGGTGCAGATCTGGTCCCACAGCCATGTGTGGCGGATAAAAATCAGGAGGATACCTCAGCTGGGAAGGTCCTCCCTGAGCAGTGAGGGGTCCCCGTCCCACACCAGGTGCCCAGCTCAGGAGCCCAGTGCTAGGAAGAGAAGTCCCCATAACTTCTGACTGTAAAAACCAGTGGGAACTGAGGCTGAGGGAGGCTGAGGCTTCTGGAGTCCCAGGCAGTTCCTCTTAAAGGGCCCATGCACAGACTTACTCCCTCCAGGCTCCAGTGTGGGGGAGGCAGCTTGAAAGGCACCAGAGACACACTGGGAAGAACTGAGTTGTTTGGCATCGGGGTGATGGCTGGAGAGGCAGCATTCTCCTGAACAGATGTGCTGGCAGAGGCTGTTGTTCCTTTGGTGAGCCCTTCCCTCATGAGACCGGCAGAGGGGCGCCATATCTGGGACTCCAGCAACCTGGCTCACACTATTTGCCCCACCCTGATGATTCCCTGAGGCCCTGCCCCACATAACTTTCAGGCCCACCAGTGGCTTTACCATAGGAATGGCCTGTCTTGGATCCTGCTTCAGATTTTCCTAATATCTCTCAAACAAGCAGCACCTGGTCTCAGGGAGCCCCAAACCTCTCATTAAGTGGCCCCAGGCCTGGCACTAGAAGCAGTCAGCCTTGGTTCATAACTTGGCTTTGCCTGGGCACCTCCAAGCCCAGCACAAGAAGCATCCATCTGCAGATCGCTTTGTAGCTTATACCTGGTGGCCCTGGATAGAGCACAGGTAGAGGTTGACCTTGCCCCAGAGCCAGCACACCCCGTGGACAGCATCAGACCACAGTGAAGCACCACCACCCAACCACTTCCACAAGCCACACACTGAAGGAGTGGACTCAGTGCGTACCAGAGCCCTGCTGAAGTACGTCTGCTCTGTGTGGTGGGCCCTGCACAGCTGATCGTCCAAAGTAGTCAGAAGTCAGTGGTCAGTGGGCACAACCAGTCCTTGCAGCTGATCATCTTGAGTAAATCCCTCCCATTGATGTGCCAACAGCAATCAAGATTCAATTATAACAGAAGGGTGTACACTCCACACAAGGGGTGTCCCTTGAGGGCCCATCTGGGGTGACCAGGGAAGCTGTGCCACTGGACCCTACAGGACACCTACTACAATAGACCACCCTAGGAAGCCTAGGAGACATAGCAACTCTACCTGATACATAGAAACAAACACAAGGAGGCAGCCAAAATGAGGAGACAAAGAAACATGTCCCAAATGAAAAAAGATAGCAAAACTCCAGGAAAAGAACTAAATGAAATGGAGATAAGCAATCTAACAGATGCAGCATTCAGTACACTGCTTATAAGGATGCTCAATGAACTTAGTGAGGAACTCAAGAGCATTAAAAAGGACCAGTCAGAAATGAAGGATGCACAGTAAGAAATGAAGGATGCATTAACTGAAATAAAGAATAATTTACAGAGATTCAATGGTAGAGTATGCAAAGCCAAGAAGCAAACCATGGAATTGGAATATAAGGAAGCAAAAAACACCCAATCGGAACAGCAAAAAAAAAAAAAAAAAAGAATCCAAAAAAATGAGGATAATGTAAGGAGTGCCATTATGGGAGTGCCAGAAGGAGAAGAGAGCGAACAAGAAATTGAAAACCTATTTGAAACAATAATGACAGAAAACTTCCCTAACTTGGTGAAGGAAATGGACATACAAGTCCTGGAAGCAGAGTCCCAAACAAGATGAACCCCAAGAGGCCCACACCAAGATACTTCATCATCAAAATATAAAAGGTTCAAGACAAAAAGAATCTTAAAAGCAGCAAGAGAAAAGCAGTTAGTTATCTACAAGGGAGCTCCCATAAGACTGTCAGTTGATTTCTCAAAAGAAACTTTGCAGGCCAGAAGGGAGTGGCAAGAAATATTCAAAATGATGAAAAGCAAGAACCTACAATCAAGATTACTCTGTCCTGCAAAGCCATCATTTAGAATTGATGGACATATAAAGAGTTTCCCAGACAAAAAAAAGCTAAAGGAGTTCATCACCACCAAACCAGTGTTATATTAAATGTTGAAGGGTCTTCTTGAAGAAAAAGAAGATAAAAAATATGAACAATAAAATGGCAATAAATACATATCTATCAACAACTGAATCTACAAACAAAATGAACAAGCAGGATAGAAACAGACTCACAGATACAGAGAACATTTTGTTGGTTGCCAGATAAGAGGGGGTTTGGGGGAATGGATGAAAAATGTGAAGGGATTAAGAAGTACAAATTGGTTCTTAGACTGACAAACCTCAAAGGGGAATGAGAGGGGTGGGAAGAAATAAATCAAAGAACTTATATGCACATATGCATAACCAATAGACACAGACAATAGTGTGGGGAAAGGCAGGAGGGGGGCGGGAGTGGGGAAGAGGGGCTCAATAGGGGGAAAAGGAGGAACATCTGTAATACATTCAACAATAAAGATAAGTTTTTTTAAAAAAGGATTAAAGGTGTCTATTATCTGTTTCTGGCTTCCACCATCTCTGGGAATAAGTCCATGAACAAAGCGGTCACTTCATCCTTCCCAATAATGTTGATAATTATACATGCAAGTCATTGAGTGGTTCTGAAAATAATAAAATTAATTTTATTTCCTTTTGATAGGAAAGATGATATATTACAAATAATTATTTTTATTCCTATCTCCTACAACCTCAAATCAGTATGACATAAAATATTTTATTTAGTTTGGTTTATGGATGAGTTTATAAGTAAGACAGTAAATGTTCAGAACTGTAGAATTTTATTCATTACTAGGGTGCATATTTTTGTCTTTCTTTTCTGTGTAACTACTCGTTGCTGGTAGAACGTCATATTTTAGCAATGACGCCTTCAAAATATTTCACACCTAGGTAATCTAAAAAGGTATTAGGCATTTTGCTGGTTTGTTTGTTGTTTTTTGCCTTGGTTTTCCATGGAGGTTCTGCTCTTTGTTGAAAGTCATTGTATATCTTCTCTTTCCTAACTGATGCCTTGCTATATTGTGGTATAAAATATTTCCAGCAGGCAACATGCCTTTGTATGTATTAGAGTCTTCTTTGCATGGTCCTCTAAATCCTGCTAAGTCCAATTATGTTTCCTTTACTATGTGTAAATCCTCCATAAATTGTTCAATCAGTGACTAGAACAAAATGCTACCTGTCTGTCTGGTGTGGGATCTCTTCCAAGTTAACCAAGGGCCCTGCTTTGTCTGTCTGCTCCCAGGACGGTTCCTAAGAAAATAATAGGCTGGATGCATACAGATACGGTGAGAATTTAGCCTGTGAAGTAACCAGTGAGAGTCTGCTTAGATTTATCTTTTTTCTTTTAACTCACAAAAACTATCAAAAAGGGGATAAGAAGATATACATAAAGTTTTTTAATGAAAAAAAAAAAGACTATGGGAATGTTTGATAACTTGGTTACAATTATATTGGAGATGAAAATGTAAAGTTTAGCATAGGATTTTATTAAGTGCAAATATTCTTACACTTTTTTAGCATCTCTGGTTTAACTGGCTTCTTTTTTGGAACAGGTTATTGACACAGAAGGTTGATATAGGATGTGGTGACATTTATCCTTTAGAGTTTATGGTCTGCTTCCTAGAAAAACCCTTTTGCATTGTTTGCAAATGTATTATCAGATCAACAGTGATCTTGGCAGTCATTACAGGGGATCAAAGATGCACATGATAGTCATGTCAAAGAACTGACAATATAGCTGGAAAGATAAGTTGTTAAATATGAAAAATTATAAAAACTAAGTCTTTCTAAAAGGAGATAATAATGGAACATATCATATTCACAATAATATACAGATTTTTCTGAGATAATCCCCTCTTTATGGAATGCTATTCTTTTCTTAAAGTGAAACATTATGTGTAGAATTCAATATCAACGTTTTTGCAATACTTTCTACAAAAATAGGAGGAAAAATCTGAACATGTGACTGGCTTCTCCATTTTAGAATATAGTTACAGAAATAAAAACACACATATAAACAGAAAAAGCCATAGTTATAGATAAACATATTCATATATAGGTGACTTCATAGAGAAAGTGGAACTTGGAAGTGCATTTTACATGATTAAGAAGATTAAAATAGGAAAGAGAGAACACAGACCTTTTGAGGAAGAAGAACTATACGAACAAAGACATAGCATTGGAAGACTTTGGCCTAAATATGGAAGTGGTAAGAAGACTAGCCTAGAATGAGCAAGGGTTTGTGGGGGAGAAACAAGAAATTAAATTGGACAGGTGGATCAATGTTAGTGTTTGGAGGGCCTTCAATGCTGACTTTTACAAGATAAGTATTATATTGTCTTTGCTATTCCATTATCAAAATATTTTTTACTGTGACGAAGAAAAATGTCCTCATATTCCAGAGAACATGTGGGTTGTATAACTGTAGATATATAAGCTAGAAGCCAGCATAGCAAAGTAGAGACAGGAAAACATGAATTTGAGGATTTTAGTTACAGTTACCATGAGACATTTACTTAAACACTCTGACTCAACTTTCTATTTTGTGAACTCTGGGTTAGAGAATACCATCTTATGGTATGGTATGTTAAAATACCTCTTAAAATAGTATTTACTCTGCATTCATTATTTATTTTTCAATTAAAAGTACTAAAAATCTAGGGTTGGCTTGATAAGTACTTGGACAGTGGAGATTACGTGCAAAAGAAATGCTTGGATCCAAAGGAAAATAATTTTTTTCTTTTTAGTGGTACATAACTTCTTTTCAGTTCTTTCATGGTTTTGTTCAAGGAGTGCTTTTCCCAGCTGTACCCTGGCTAAGTGATCTGCAGCTGTTGCAACCCATCAGTCCCAAGCTTTGCCACTTTCTTTAACTGCAGTTCAGGGAGGCATTAAAAGTAATGGTAGGACTTGGTAACTGACGATCATAACAGAGAGAAAAGCATCAAAATTGGCTCTTTTCTCATTTGGAATTCCAGAAGAATAATGCTGCTATTAAAAAAAAATGCGTTGTATGACAGAAAAGCATTTTGTGTGGTCAAAATCAGGGAATTCAATTTTGAACAAGCTGTGCTCCCTTTTGGACATATTGAGAGTGAGTTGCTAGTAAGCCATCTAAGTTAGGTCGATCTGTACTTCGGCCTTATTGTAGAACAGAATGGGCTGGCCTGGGCACCGATTATGAAGTAAGAAGAAGAGACATATATTGAAGACAAGAGAGAATATAGAAAATGGTAAAAACAAAAATGAAACAAGAACTACAATCTTGAGGAAATACATTTATTTCAAAAAAGGAAGTGGTAAGTGGAGTCAGGTAACAGATTGTTCAAGGAAGTGAGGACTGAGTATGTTTGCTTAGAAAACTATTTTATTTGATTGAAAAAAATTATTTTAAAAGAGCAGTTTTATTGCAAAAGAGGCTTGGGTACTGATGACTCAGAAGAAAAAAATCCAAGTAGAAAAGAATGAATAACATAAGACTTGATCAAAGTAAGGAAAAACTAGCTCAGGAACACGAGGAAACAGAAAAATCTGTGTGGCAAGGAGGGGGGCTTATTACAGTGTGTTTGTGTCGTATGTATTGTGTGGGGATAATAATAGTGATTGGAGGTCTCAGTAAAAGCAAAGTTGGATACTTGATAGAGGGACTTGGAGAGAGAAAATAGGTAAAAATAATGATCTCAGAAATGGTTCAACGTCTAGTTGTGTGCTTTGAAGTCAAAAGCGGTGATTCTTAGCACAGAGAAAGTCCTGCTTCTTAACAAAACAGGTTCGTATCTCCCAAACAGTTTCCCCAGCTCCTCAGAGTTCCCCGAGTTTCTATGATGTCCCTAAAAATGTGTGCACTCCAATAGAAAAACTATTTTGTATAGTTTTTTAAAATGCTAAAGGGAAAAATGTAGTATCTATGAAGCACCTATAAAAATAAAGTTTGAGGAACTACCAGAAAGTTAGTAAGTTTAAAAATCTGTGAGATGAAGTCAATAAACAGAATTAACATGGAAATTTTTTGCAGAAAGACAATATGATATGGCAGAAGAGTTTTGAGATTGGAAAGACCTGGATAAAATTCTGGCTTTGCCATTTGGAGAATATTTCAAAGTCCATTTATTTCTTTAGCCCTTAAAAGAGATATTGATATCAGCCTTTATAAAAAGAGTTTTCTGAGGATTTAATAAGACAATAAGACATGTTGAAATGCTTTATTAATGCTAATGCACTGTACAAGTTAAAAGTTTTGGAATTATTTTCATTATCTTTGTGATTATTGTTATCTAGATGATAGTAGATAAAATATTTGCATTAAATTTGAAGACCTTGGTATTTAAAAAGTAATCTACCTAAAGAAGACACTATTAGAAATGATAATTAGAATTAAAATGAAGAGATTTGGAGAAAAGATAAGGATTTTTGGTTAGGAAGTTCTGTTTGTGAGCAAAAGACATATTCTCCCAGCCACCGAGTAGAAAGAAGAGAGCAACAGGTGTTTGAGAAGACAGGGTAGTCTATAATATTTTCAGGGAGGAGCCTAATTTGCATTAGAACATGCAACCAGAGATAAAAGGAGAGTCAAGACATAATAAGTATCTATTCTTTTACATATATTACTATATTCGATGAATTAAAATATTATGGAGTTATACTTTTATCGTCTCCATTTTCAACATGAGGAAACTAGAAATAAAAATTTTGAATAATGGTCCCAGTTCATCTCATAAATAATAAATGATAGTTCCCTAATTCTAGTCTAGTTTTTTTTTTTTATTAAAAAAAAATCCTAGGCTCTAAAACTACTTTGGAGCCTTAAATTTAAGATAAGATTGGGTTTACGTGGATTTCACAGGGTTGAACTGAGTTTCTCGAATATTTCTGAATTTTTTAAGTTGTTATATTTCAGGTGTGTGTTTAATCAAAGTCTGGATCTGAACACATGAAATTTTCCTATGCCCAGGATATCCTGATAATTTGCTGCATATGATATGTGTAGCTCTCTCTTTCTCTTCTTAATGGTTTCTAATTAGATATACTGAATATGTTATGAGTCGTGTTATGGGGCTCTGGAAGTAGACTTGAAGAAGGAAAAAATAGCAGCAGGATTTCTCTCTTCTTTCTGCATATTTGATAAGACTATTCTAATATTCTTAAACAGAATATCTGTAAACCAAGAAAAAAAATTCATTTAAATTTTGGCAAATTCTTAACATTTGGAAAGGAGCCTAAGGAAAAAATATGCAAACGATCTCCTTTCAATTTCCAGGCCTCTTCCTAGACTAAGGTAAGAGAGTTGATGAAAAGACAATACTGAGTCATAGCATAATATATACTAAAATATATTATTTCAGAAACCGAGTTGCATAGACGACAGATTTCATAAGTATTTATTCAAAAGAATTAAATCAGAGCTTCTATGTATTATTTAAATAATTTGGTAATTAATTCAATTAAAATAAAAACATTTCAAAATATTTAGTTCTAATAAAAAGTTCTGTTTTCTCCAATATTTTAGATACACTTATGTCATCATCAATATTCTCAGTTTTATTATATATTTGCTTCATATTTACTTGATAACGGATCTGCCACGAATTTCCATAATTGAGTTCTTTCTTGCAAAATACACTTTTAATTTGTGCTAATTCAGAAATAAGTGAATGAGTGACAGAGGAATATGTTTTTGCAGGTCGGAAGCAATATTGTTAATTTCCCCAAAGGAACAGTCAACCATGCCAGAAATGGCTAAATAATTAAAATGGAAAGATAGAGAATGCACACACCTGTTGTAAGTAATTTGCCAAGTGAGTTTTATTATCAAAAGCTGTTTTCTTGCAGTTGACACACCAAAAAAGTGGTTGTTTTTGATGATCTAGGTGCATGGTCAGGTGACCCAGTATAACAATATATAGTTTTATAGATCTGCTAGAATGTTTTTTAGGTTCAAGTGACAAAATGCCTCTCTGATTCCTCCCCTCCTAAATTCATATCTAAGGGGATATGAATTTCTAGAAATATAGGGGAAATAATTCTTATTTTATTTTCTGTTTAACTCATTGTAGACATGTCGATAAAATGAGCCACCTAAACATTAACTGATCATCTACTGAGGACATGCTAGTTCACCCGAGAGGATACAAACCTAATAAAAAACGATGAAGGAATGAAGTACTCTCTCAAATGCCCTCTACTAAATTCTACTAATTCTTTTGTGTTTACTAATGGGCTTTGATAACAATAATTCAAAAATATAAATAAAAGAGCTCATTTTTATTGACTTGTTTTATTTTTCTTAGTGATATATATATCACTTACATACATGCATAATACATATATAATGTATATCTATAAATAGTGTGTATGTATATGCTATATATTACACAGTAATATTATTTAGACTATTTTATATATATATATATATATATATTAAAATATATCCTCACCTGAGGATATTTTTCTATTTATCTTCAGATAGAGGGAGAGAGAGGGAGAGAAGGGGGGGGGGAGAGAGAGAGAGAGAGAGAGAGAAACATCGATGTGATAGAGACACATCGACTGGTTGCTTCCCGCATGACCCTGACCAGGGCCGGGGACGAACTGCAACCAAGGTACATGCCCTTGGCCGGAATCGAACCCGTGACTCACTGGTCCGCGTGCAAATGCTCTAAATGCTGAGCCAAACTGGCCAGGGCGACTATTATGTTATTTTTAACGTTAAAATACAATCACATAAATATATTATATACACACAAATACATACATATGTGCATATGTAATTCTAAATAATATTACTAACTTTAAAAAATTTGTACCCAAGGATTCTTTTTTAAAAAAATATTTTTTCTTTATTGATTTTAGAGAGAGAGCAAGGGAAAAGGAGAGAGAGTTAGAAACATCGATGAGAGAGAACATCGATTGGCCGCCTCCTGCATGCCCCTTTGGGGATCAGGCCCACAACCTGGGCATGTGTCCTGACCGGGAATTGAACAGCGACCTCTTGGTGCGTGGGTCGACACTCAACCACATCGACTGAGCCACACCAACTGGGCTGTACCCAAGGATTCTTGAAAAATAAAACTGTTCAGATGAATTAGTCTTATCTAATGCTTCATTGCTGTTGTGGGTTTGGTTATCCAACTGCACTGAATTCTCGGATGAAACAGTGAGAGCCTCAGCATAAAAGGAAGGGCCAAGTAGGAGTCCTTCTACTTCCTGATAGGTTATCTACTCAAACCATGATTTCTTTTTCCCCACCTTGAACTACTACTGACAGTAGACATGAAATTCAACTTTTTTCCTTTTACTATTGCCCTGCTCACAAGTAGGTGGAGGTGGAATGGGAAGGTGCAAGTGCCCCCCTCATTATAACATATAGTAATCATCCCCCCCACATACCCACAAGTGCACAAACATACATGATCAAACAGAATCGCAGAAGGATAATAAATAATATAAGGCAAAATATAGTTTAACTCAGAAATGTGGTAAAAGAAAAAAGGAACAGTTATAGAACACAAGAAAATCTAAATCAAATTTGAAATGTGTTGTAGTTTCTTTGTTCTTCTGCAGGAACAAAACTGGATTTTATAGTTGTTATTCAGATAGAGAAAAACAAAGATAAGCCATGTATAATTTACAGTGTCAGATGGTGAGCTGTGGCCTCCTAAACCATTTGTGGAACACTGTATTCTGTCAACACCTGTGATCACCAACATGCCACACCCTATAATGATAATACTCTCTTTCCTCACTCCCCTTCCTCTGATAGGCAACTTTTTAAACTTGTAGGGATTGGTGCTCACTTTCTCAGTAGGAGTTGCTTGTCTTCAGAATCATTACCACATTGGATTTGCTTACAACAAAACTGTCTATTGCATCTCCAAATTGAAAATGAGTGAATAATTTTCACTTATGGTATATTACTGGGTAGAGAGTTAGTTTCTTGGGCAGGGTTCATTCATATTTGTATCTCTATTATATAGCAAAGTACTTGTCACTCTAGTTCTTATTTAATGACTCTTTTCCAAATGTATTTAAAGGTACCTATAAAAACAATGTAGGTTACTGTGTTTTAAATTGATCCATTTACAAGTAAAATTCTATTTAAAATTTTTATAATTGTACTTCAATATGAGTTGATACTAGCAGGTAACTAGTTATTATCAAAAAAAACAAATAAAAACAAAGCCAGTTAAATAATGACAAATGAATTAATAAAAACAGCACCCTGTAACTTAATACTCTTCTATTGTGTAGTTTCACTTAATAATGCAATCTGCTATTGATCAAAAAGAAACTCAGTGTCTGGTTAATTTCTTATCTTCATGCATAATGTAATATATACATACATTTAATCAAAAGTATATATAATATTTTAATATTGATACTAAGTTCAATTATTAATTTTTTTAAATATTAAATTGATTAAATATTAATTTTAATAATTTTATATTTTATTTTAGTCATCATTATAAACAATCTAATTATTTGAACAGCAAATATCTATTTAGAATAATATTGCTTAAAGAACATTTTCGGTTAATGAATATTAAAAATGAGAAGATAATTTGAATGAAACTTAAAAGCCTTTAGATAATTTATCATTAACAGTGTGTTTCTCCTAACTCATTAAAGAAAGAAAGGAAGAAAGACACCAGGTTTGTCTTCTGAAACGAGTCATTATTCAAATAGAATAGAACACAATTCTTTACTTGAAGTTCCAATTTTTAACTTTATGCAAAGCCATCTATTAAATCTCCCCAACTCATTTAGTAAAAATAAGATTATATTACACGTTGTTATTATTGGATTTAATGGCCCCCGCCCACTGCATGCAGAAAGTTAATGGATTTAATTAGCACAAACGCTTTTGATTGCATTAAAAGGGAGGCAAACCAACATTTATTGTATACCTGTTGTTATCGCCTCAGAACAACATTGTGAAGCACGTGTTATTTTATCCACAAAAATAAAACATCTGAGATTCAGTATGATTTTATGATTTGTTTCAAAGCAATTAATTACCAAATCTATGATCAAATCTGTAGTCTGCCTGGCTATAAAGATTAATTCCTTGCGTAACATACTACCTCTTTCTTAATGTACTCAATCTATGTATTTTCTTGATATATTACTAACTTTCTTGTACGTGTTCATCTCTCAAGTCGGCTGTGAGATCCTCAATGATATTGAGCCTAGAATTCCAAAAGAATGAACTTTGAAGTATGGGGTTTGAACTTTCATTCTGACAGTTACTGGCAAGTAGGACATCTCTCTGAACCTCATTTTACTGATATGTAAAATGGGATTATGATATTACCCCCATGAATTTGTGAATAGTAGTGTTTAACTTCATATTTACAGGCATTTACTGCCAAAACAGACCCAATTCCTTTCTTACTTCTTATACATATTGTATTTTATTTTTATTTCTCATTGGGTCTATCACAATACTGAGAATCTATAAAACATAAACTAAGCATATATTACGTACTACATAAGTTCATGAACATTATCTCTCATTAAATCCTTATCACAGTCTTGTGAGACCTTGACCTGCCTCGGGGTTTATTCCACCTCTCTCCTAGAGCTCTGTATTTCCCATGGTTATTTGATCTTATCTATGGTCTATGGCTTTAAATAAAATGCACTTCTAGATGCTCTCTTTGAGTTCCAGATTCCATGTATCCAACTACCTACTTGAAATTGCCACTTGCATGTACAATAGATATGTTAAAAATAACACTACTGACACAGAATTCTTCATTTCCACAGTCTGTAACCTCACCCTTCCCTAGCCTTTGCCAACCTCAGTAAATTGAAAAACTTCCATTGATTAACTTGTGCAGGCCAAAACCCTAGGAGTCATCATGATTCCTTCCATTCACTCATGATCCCATATATCCTGCCCCAGTAGCAAGTCTTGTTTGCCTATTGACAAAATGTATACCTGAATTCATCCACCTCTTTCTGCTTCTATTATCATCAGAATGGGTCCTCTCTGATCTGTATTACCATAATAGCTTCCTAACAAGCCAGTTCCTTCTAACTGTATACTTATTGCCTTTTGAATCTACACAAGAGCCAGAAAGATTTTTTAAACATGTAAAGTACATGATCTCACTCTGATGGCTTCTGATTGAAGAAGTCCAAACTTCTTATCCTGCCCTACCAGACCCTGCATGACATGGTTTCTGCCTAATTCCCCCCACCCTTTACTGTATTTCAGCCACATTTTAGGAGTTTCTTGAATAACCAATTTGTTTCTGCCTAAAAAAAAAAAAAAAAATGATACTGCCCTGGCCAGTTTGGCTCAGCAGTTAGAACGTTGGCCCACGGACCAGAGAGTCCTGGGTTCGGTTCCTGCTAAGGGCACGTACCTCGGTTGCAGTTTGTCCCCGACCCCGATTGGGGTTGTGTGGGTGGCAACCGGTTGCTGTGTTTCTCTCACATCGATGTTTCTCTCTCTCTCCCCCCCGTCTCTCCCTCCCACTCTATCTGAACATAAATGCAAAAAATGTTCTTTGGTGAGGATTAAAAAAAAAATGATACTTATTACTGTCATTAACTTGAGCATTCTCCAGGAGTTCTCTCCATCTCCTTACAGAAAAAGGGCCCTAACATTGCAGCTCTCAGCTCCCTATTCCCTCTTTAGTTGGTCCTTTCTCCATGACGCCAAGTGTGTGGTTCACATGAGGCCCTCCTGTGTGATTTCATTCACAGCACTTACTGTTATTGGGTTATCCTTTTTATTTTTTTCACTTGTATCTGCTTTTTGAATATAAAATAATATGTAGTTTATGATGGCAGAGATCTTTTATATCTTATTCACTGCCGTATTGCCAAGTACCTAGAACACTGACTGGTATCTACTGGTTCTCAGTGAATATTTACTGAATGAATGAATGAATGAATGAATGAATGAATGAATGAATGAAGAGATGTTATATCCACTTAAGAAGTATATACATCATCATGAATGAAATGAAGGTAGTATAAGTACTCCAAACAAAAACATTAGGAATAAACACAAGTCAGCTTGTGGAATAGGAGTATAGAAACTGCGTGTGGCATTTTGTCAATAGTTGACACATAACAATAGATTTATAAAACATAGTATTAGCAATTCTTCAGAGCAAAATGTTTTTTTTTTAATTATCAAGATATTTTTGAGGACTAGTGGCTATTCTTTTACATATTTCTACTCAAGTAAGTATAAAATTAACAGATTCATTATTTCGTCCACAAAATGTCAATATAAAATTCAAATCTATCATCAAACGGGGTTAAATTGTTTTTTATACTTTTTGTGTTGTGATACTAACTGAAGATGTGACAATCAAGCACCATCGAAACAGCCACAATGCATCTCCTTTTTCATAATGTATGCTTGTGCCCCCCGCTGAAGTAGACAGCCAGAAATGCTGCCGTGCCCAGCTGCAAGGGAATTTCGTAGCTCTGCCCCTGCAAGGAGTCAGCTCTGGCAATGATTGAGGGAGAGTCTCCTCATCACATTGTTTGTGGGAATTATTTTTTCCAACTATGCTCTCCCAGACTCCTGTCCAACAATCACACTTATCAAATGTGGTTGTTATTCACTGGCATAATTAATTTTCACATTCCATTTCATGTAGTGAGGGCACAGGAAAGAGAGATCTGTCATGAAATATAACGTTAGGATTCCAGGATTAAACTGAGGCAGATTTTTGAGGACAAAGCATTTCATTCCTCTGAAGAAAAGCCTTCAAAGGACAAAATGAAGCAGAATGGAAGCTGGGTTAGCATCAAAAAATGTCTTTAATTTGGTTTAGTTATTCAGCCAATATTATACCGCATTAAGGAACTCCCCCAAAGTAGCTGTGCACTATGAAGTGGATTCTGATCAAACCAGAGAGAAGAAAGGACAGAGAAATATCCTCTGATAGTAATTCTCTCACCTGTGCCTCCTCTGCTGTACCCACCTAGAGGCGGACTCTTTCCTCCCTGAACTCCAGCGACAGTTTGTACTTTCTGCACTACAACTTGACACATTTCATACTGTGGAATAGTCAGTTGTACACATCGTCCACATTTCATACCGTGGTATGGTCAGTTGTACACATCATCCACATTTCATACTGTGGTATGGTCAGTTGTACACATCGTCCACATTTCATACCGTGGTATGGTCAGTTGTACACATCGTCCACATTTCATACCGTGGTATGGTCAGTTGTCCACATTGTCCACATTTCATACCGTGGTATGGTCTGTTGTCCACATTGTCCACATTTCATACCGTGGTATGGTCTGTTGTACACATTGTCCATTTCACACTACCTTATAACTTCCTCAAAAGAGGGAGCTGACTTTAATCTTTCTGTTTCTCATGGATGCCAATAATAGACCATGACACTTGGGTGTTAAAGTTTGTCAATAACAGTAGCAATAATGGCTATCTTTTAAAATGTTCATGAGACATTTGTTAAGAAATTTATGAAAATTATCTGTTGGCAGGAAAAGAAAAGAAAGAGGAAAGAAGGAAGGCAAAGAAGAATGAAGGAAGGAAGCAGACAAAAAAAGAAGAAATAACTCCTAGTTAGAATTGCTTTTTAAACAAGAAGGCTTTGATCTAAGAGCTAAGCGTTCTTCCTCAGACTTATTAAGCCTTTAATTTATCTTAAGTCCACTGGAAGTAGAAACACTGAGTATCCAGACACCAAATAACAGCTTTCATCAACAAGGTGACAGCTTGCTCCTAATGTTTAGGCAATTAAAGGTCTATGTGGGAGGCACTGCTTTTGCCAACATGAAAGTCTTCTGCCTGGTGACTCTCGCACACAGCCCAATCCCTCAACACGTGTCCCATTGATCTCTTAAGAGAACAGCAATTAATTCCATGTGTCTCTTTGGGCAAAGCCGTATTCCTGGCTTCTTTGTGAAATTGCATGTTTTCTAACAAGTCTCTATGCTTTCCACATTCACAGAAAGTGCATTTACCTATTAAAAATGCAGTATGCTATGAATTCAAGTTTTCTCTAGCAAATATGTGTGCCAACTCTCCAGTGTCTGTCAGGGCTTAACCTATGTGACCTTGGACAGATCTTTCAGCCTGAGTTCTCTTTTGTTTTAATTTATTTATTTTAAAATTGTAATTTATTTTTCCATTAGAGTTGACATACACTATTATATTAGTTTCAGGTATAGAACTTTGTGATTAGACATTTATACACCTGTGAAGTGATTCCCCAGTAAGTCTAGTATCCATATTTTAAATGTGAATAATAATTATGCTTTTATTGCCTTACCGAGATACTACTGAGGGGAAAAAGAAAGTGAAATAAAGTACTGTGGAAAAAAAAAAAAAAGTAACATAGATGTAAGATCCTAGAAGGAGGTAGCATCAGATAGGTAGCCACCCCTCAGGCACACTGCACATCATTGACAAGTCCTCAGTATTGTAGTATATGCATAGCTAGTGTTTTTGCCTAAACTGTTAGGAAGGAATCTAAGAATAAAACATCTAGGAGAGAATACTTAAAAAAAAAAAAGTACAAAAAAAGAAATAAAAATATTTGCATCATTTCCCCCCATCAGTTGGACATTAACTTTGATGGCAAGAATGCAGCCTTCCAATGTGTATTCTCTCCAATGTATCCTCTACTGAGTATCTGAAGAATCACTTGTATCATTCCTTGTTCAGTCTGGACCCAAGGAAATATGTCTTTCAGTATTTTTTAAATAAAAATTTCAAGGAATTTGAAGCTGTTGTAATATATAAAGAATTTTCATATGAAGGATTAGAATGTCTGTCTCTGGTTTAATGCCTGGAAAATGGCGTAAACCACCCAGCTTACCTCAATATTTTGTTGTTCCTTTTGTTAGACTTAATGATTGGACAGGAAGGCAAGCAACATGGTTGCAATAAGGAAGAAAACTTCTCAACATGTTACTTCTAAAATACATATTATTTTAGTATGAGAAGATATTTCATTTTCATCTTTAATAATTTTCTTCATTTCACATTTTTTATTGTGATGATTTTGATTTTAAGAAAGATTAGTTATAAAAATAGAATTGATCACCTGTACTTAACGGGATTTCTTAGGGTGATTTTAATTTTTCTACTGGTTAGTTACAGACAAATTGTATCCTATAAAGGCAATTTCTTCCAGTATGTCAGTCCAAGTAGTTGTATGATTCAAAAAACAAACACAACTTTTTTTCAATTAAAAAAAATAAATGTGTGCAACTAAAATTCAATAATTTGTGACCAATAAACATATTTTTTAAATGAATTGACTCATTCTATTCTCTTAATAATCTGTGAGATTGGTATGTTTTTTAACACCATTTTTCAGATAAGGAAACTGAGGCAGAAGAACATAATTAGCAAGTGACAGAGTAAGAGCACATAGGGAAAGCAAAAGGTCAAAAGAAATGAGCACAAAGAAGAAATCAACAAGTCTGATGTAGCATGAGAGAGACATGTCTGAGAACAGCAGGCACTTCCATTTGCTGGTGCCTGGAAGGTGGGATGGACATCTATTTCAGTGTGGAATGTCAACCTGTGGAAAAGAAGACCACTAAAGAAAGAAACAGATGAAATGTTGTTTATTTTCTATGACAACCCTCAGCCACAAGCTCTTTTATAAAAGGAAAAAGGAGTTTTACTAAAATATGAGTCCTTAGTAATAGATACTATTATGGAGTCACTCCTTCTAATCCATAATTTATTCAATCATTTATTCATTCATTTAGTTATTTACTGTTTCCAAACTACTAGGGATCACCCACTATGCTCAAGGCAAGGTGGTAGGGACCTTAAGAGAAACCAGAGTGAATGATGACTGTGATCCGTCCTGGACTTGTTGACACAGCTGTGGCTTACTGACCAGTATCCATTCTGATTGTTGGCACCCATGCAAAACTGATTGTTAAGTATTTTGTGTATCAGTCCTACTTGTAGGCAAATTGGCTGATACAGTGGTATGCTGAAGCCTGTCCACAAAATGTCATAATGGCTATATGTATATTTTTAAGAATTATGAGTCAGTTGTTAAATAAAACATTACTGAAAATAATGAATAGACATTTATAATTAAATATGTTATATTAAAAAGAAAGATAATAAACACAACTCATAATTTTAAAAATATATTTTACCATCCTATGTACTTTTGAAGTTATTATTGGTTATAGCTGTATTGTAGACATACTATATAGTATTGTATATCTTTCAAACTTTGCATTCAGTGATCAGTTTGATACCTAAAAGTCACACACGAGGAATATTTACATGAAGGTTTTTATTTTTCCCCTGGGGATCTGGTTGTTAAACATTTACAGTGCACCACTGCTCATTCACAAAGTGTCAACAGAGTGCATCGCCATGTGTTCTCACCAGCCCCAACTGGGGTTTATCAGTACCCCAGCACCTCCTCATAAATTGAAAACTCAAGCTCCTCTCCATCTACTAGTAACATCAGCAAGTCTAGAGTAATCTCTACCTTCCATCCTACCATATACTCTTAGTTTTCTGGCTTAGTAGTTCTCAGCCCTGACTGCAGATTGGAATCACCTAAAGAGTATAAATGTTTCCAATGCCGGAGTCTCTCTCTCTTTAAATAAGATCATCTACCAGTGAGAACCGGGCATCCATGTTTTTTAAAAAATTTATGTATATTTCCAAGGTGATTGTATTCGTGCAGCCAAGGCTGAGAAGCTGCACCAGAACTCACAAGTAACATGAGTGTTGCTAGAATGAGTCATGTTTTGTTGCTAGGAAATATTTCATCTCCCACAAAGTAAGCATGGGGATGAAGCAGGTGGTTGCTAGAAAGAGAACCAGAGGTCATGCTTTAAAAACAGTGGCAAAAGCCAGGGTTTTCTGCTTACTGTCTCATCACCCTCTTTTCCCTCAGCCAGAAATAATGCCCTTTTACAACACCCCTTTGTTCAGTGAGTGCCCACTGATGCCCTAGGCCGCAAACTAAATAAGGGCAACCAGGTCAGAATTCATTTTGTTGCCTGTTTCCTCAAAGACTTACCGTCTTTCTTTGCTTCTTTCCCAGGGAATCTATTTTAAACCTTTGAAACATCAAAGAATCTAGTTTCATCCCATTCATCAGGACAACAGGCCCCCTACCCTGGTCCTCTTATTTCTAAGGAAAGCTACCTTTAGTCATTCCAAGGTACTGCTCTTTGTTCTTTCTAAGGGGAAATATTTTTGGTGAATCCAAGAAAGCTTTATTTATGACCTTTTCCTTCTTTGGAAGAAAATAACGCAAACTCATCTTTATAAAGAGACTTATTTCACAGGGTAGAAAATAGAAAAGATAAATGTATGTGTCTCTGCCTCTCTCCACCTTCAAACCACCATTCACAGTGCCATGCTAGTTTCTTATAGCACCACTGAAAAAGAATCTCTCCTTGGGTAGACAAACTTTAAGGAGACCCTCACGATCCCTGCACCTGGTGTTTAACAAGTTTATATAATCCTATCCCCTTGAGTGTCAGTGGGACCTGTGACTTACTTTGAACAAATAGAATATGGCAAAAGTGATGAGATGTCACACTTGTAAGTACATTATGCTATATACAACTCCAACTCACCAGCCGATTTGCTGCCATCTCCCTCTCTCTCCTTGTGAGTTTTGAGGAGTCAAAGGGCCGAATGCTGCCAACAACCACCCATGTGGGGAAACATCTGCCACCCCAAGTCACATCTGTAGATGAAAACCCAGCCCTTGTTGACACACTGATTACAGGCTTTTAAGATTCTAAGCAGAGGATCCAGCTAAGCCATGAACATGTGGTAGGCAGTTCGACATGAGCAAAGCAAGGATGATGCGCCAGGTACAGAAAGTCACCAGGGCAGAAAGTCTCAGGAGCCTAGTAATGGGCAAAACTGGGACAACAAGGACCTTGCCTCCAGGGTAAACTTTCCTCCCCTAGCATATCACTCTGGTCATGTGGTTTAGACCCCCTGACCTTTCCTCCCTAGAGATAACATCTCAGTTGCACTTTAGCTCCAGGCCCAGAAAAGCAGCAAAACCAGACAAGCTACGTTGATTAATGACCCCCTGTCCTGGCACTGACCAATCAGGGGAGACCATAGCCCTAAAAGGACACACCTGGAATGCTGATGACTATTCTATTGAGATCCACCCCTGGGACTTACCCTAAAATCCTCACTCTTAAAAACCCTGAGGAAAGAGGACCCAGACCACTCTCCCTCCTGGGAGCATGCCCCGCCCCCGCCTTTCCCCTCCTCCTCCTCTACCCCCACCCCGGGCACATTACTTTTACCTTCCTTTCTCCTAAGCTCCAAGGCCCCCCTCCTTTTTTTTCTTTTTTTACCTCTGTAACTTGTTTCTTGAGCCCATTTCTTCTACCACTCATGTCTTCTACCTCTGTGACTCTCTAAATAAACTTTCCCTTACAGTTTGACTCTTGGCTCCGAATTCTTTCCTAGCCAGAACTCAAGTACTGAGGTTGCTGAACCAAGGTCTGGCCTGAACTCACTGGTCTAACATTTTGTGCCATTCTTACCTCCACCAACACATAGATTTCTGATATAACATATAAACATTACTTTAACCTACTGAGTTTGCAGTAATTTGTTATTCAGCATAGAAAACTAATACAGTCACCTTTAAAATAATGTCCAGCTCTTCAATGTGATATCCAAAGTTATAAATGGGTTGACCTCAACATCTCTTTCCAGCTTCCTCTCCTGCCAGTCAACTGACCCAAGGACTTACAAAAAGTGCTGTGTACATTTACACTCAACTTCAGTTCCCTTGCTCACGTTCTTCCCTCTGCATAGAATGACCTTCCCATTTAACATAGAGAGCAACAATTTATCCTTGAAAACCAAATATAGTAACCAACTCTGTGCTATCTATAAAAGCACCTGCAACCCAAAAGCCCCTCAAGGTCAACTTTACTGACTCCTTTGTTTGTTTGTTTGTTCTAATAACATTTCCTCCATACTCCTCTAATAGTGCTTATCATGCTGTGTCAGGGTCGATTTTTGTGTTATTTTATTTTATTTTATTATTATATTGTGAGTTGCCTGAAAATGAGCACTTTATCTTTACATCCCCAGAACCTGGAATAGTGATTTGACATTCATCTGGCATCCAGTAAATGTGTGCTAAATTGAATCACACTGGATTGGTATTCCCACAGTATAGAATTTCAGTGTTTGGCACATCGTAGGCACAATCAGTTTTTAATTACTGTGTATAATTACGTATATTTTTAACAACATTATCTAAGCTGAAAAAGAAACACTGGGGATAGTAGGCTGCTTTAATAAGATAGGGGCAATTCAGGCTATAGGAATTACCTAATGGATTTTGCTGATAACATTAGGGGCTGGCAATTCCATTTCATAATTATATAATGCTTAGAGAAGATTTGAATAAATACATAGAATCATAACATTAAGATGCAGAAGAAAATGAGCCAACTTAAAATCTAATAGAGAAATGTATGTAATTGTTTTTAAAAAGAAGGCAATATATTGACTATCAAACCAAAGAAATGAAAAGCTCACTTTCAATTAGTCATATAACTCAGTGTTCTGCAATAGACTAGCTACCAAAGTACTTCAAGGTTAAGGGTAGTAACCTTTAGAATGACTTGGCAATATAATAATGTAATATAAATTCATTGCAAGAAGTGAAGGTAGAATCTAGGGGAGAGGATGTAATTCTATCAGTATATTAAGATGTTAGACATAATAATGAAAATCATGTAAAGACTAAAGGCTAATATATTTGAACCATGGGTGTTGATCTCTCCAAGATATAAGAAGCTTTTCATTGAAAGTAAAAGATAAGAATGACATAATCAATATACCGTTTTAATATCTGGACAAATCTCATCTCAAGGGTTATAAATAATTTATAGCAAACCTGGTAAAGTATGGCTAGCAACTCCCAGAATATTGCTAAGTCTTTATTCTCTAAATTTTCAGTCATATATTTCCCCAAAATTTCTGTTGGATGTCCAGTAGCTCCAATAATGTCAACATAAGCTTTGCTGAGGTGGAACACTCTATCATGCCTGCTACTTTTCCCAGAGAGGATTTCCTTCTGCTTTAATTCTGGAATGAGCACAGAGACTTCTAGTGATTCTAAAGCCTCAGTCAAAATAAGTACCTCTGAGTCCCATACCTTGCTGAATGTATCATCGTGGGCAAGTTTTAAAAGTCTTTAAATTTCAGCACTCTCATATGAAAAAGAATAATAATTACTTCCTATACTGTGACTATTAATGGACACCTGATATCTTAGCTTGAATATCAAATAAGCCTAACACAGTCTTGTATATAGTAGAAGATGCTTCAGAGATATTTATTCATTCTTCTTTCCTTAGATATTAAATAATTGAGAGAATTGCATTGACATTGGGGTTTGCAACTAAACCTTAAGGTTTATAAAGGTCTTGGCCTCAAATATTCAGGATAACACTGCTCCCATTCAGGTGTCATAGGGCTGAACTATCTTTTTTTTTTTTTCTTCCCTTTCTGCTTACACTTATCTTTTGGGATTGATAGAGTGAGTTCTGAGAAAATGCTCTTATTTTGTTATTTTTGTCTTCAAGTGACTTGTGGGTGCTACTAAAAATGTAACCTGAGTGCAATACTGTTAATTTTGTAACTGGTACCTAAGTTAAAATAAGAAATTCTCTACTTTCTGTTTTTCTTTCTTTCTAGGTATCTATCTCTCTATTAAACTTGTGATGTTTTGTGGACAGCTGACTGGGTCAGAAACAACAAAGAATCTCTGCACAATTTGACACTGAGTATGATTTTTATTTGAACTAGTGACCCAGAAGTGACAATTTTGTGTGTGTCAAGAACTCCTTATTATCAAACACAAAATAAAATAACACTAAAGGTGTGAATTCTATTGCATTTTGTTGTTTTTTTAACCTTTCAAGGAACAGAAGATAACTGTCAGTTTAATTCAATTTTCTATTTTTAAAAACACAATAAAATATTGTTTTTATTTTAAATATTTTAATTAAAGAATTATTTTTGGAATAGAAAAATAATCATGCAGGTTTAACTCTTTCCTATCCTCATTGAAGACAGTCAAATTATGACATCTCCTCCACTTA
The DNA here is from genome assembly GCA_030848825.1 of Tadarida brasiliensis. NCBI lineage: Eukaryota > Metazoa > Chordata > Mammalia > Chiroptera > Molossidae > Tadarida > Tadarida brasiliensis. The sequence continues at coordinate 41,083,743 of CM061260.1, read as the reverse complement.
GCTATTACTGAATTGCTCTAGGTAAAGTATAGAACTTTTAAAACTTATAAAATTCAACTACTTTACCTATGCCATTATGTTTAATCAGCTTTGGTTTTATTAATGATTTTAATGGTTTTTTAAATGAATTCTAAATTAAAGATTAATTATAAATTAATGAGAATTAATTATTCTCAAGAGTGAAGTTTCTGACACATTCCAGAATGTAAAAGGAGAACATGAGATTTATCTCGCTTGACTTAGCAACATGAAAAATATAGAAAGAACACTCAATTTGGACTAGGAAGACCGTGGTTATTCCACCTCCACCATTACGTTTATGTGCTTTTGGTGAAGCCACTTACATTTTGTAAAAACCTGAATGTTGCATGTTAATTTCAGCCTGTCTGCCTCATAGGATTTCTGAATTACATAAACACACTTTAATTTGCAATGTGTATACAATATAAATGATTATTTTTTAGATTATTTCCAGTTATAGACTCAAATTACACTTGTTATAATGCATTTCAACAATTAAATTTTTATTTTACAAATTGAAATCCAACTAGATATCTGCCGAGCACAATGGGCATGTAAATTATTTGGTAGATTTATTTGATTTATCTGTATAAATTCTTTGTAAGTGCCATTTTTACCATTCATTGTGGAAGAGTAAATATGCCAAGACTATGAAATATTATATGGTACATAAACAACATTTCATATCTGTTGCTTTGTTTTTCCTTCTTATTATTTATTTAGCATTTGTTTTTATAATTTGTAAATCCATTATCAATGGTGGATGTATTTGTCTCCTAGAGTTAATGGAATGATGCTAGAGAAGCACTATATCCTTCAAATATAATATAATATTTGTACTATTGCAGTAATGATAAAGACACATTGACATAATAATTTCACAGTATACAGAGCACTTGAATTTGGTCTTTATAATCAATTTTCTAAATGAAGTTGAAATAGAGAAGTTATACTAATTACTTAGAGTTGAACAATTGATTATTTGATAAATATATATTGATAACCATGTTTTTAGTCTACCTTTGGATTAGTAAAATCTCAAGTATTCATTTATTCCTTTACTGTAGACAGCAAATCTTAATTTGAGCTATTAACTTGATAAAAAAAATTAGCCAGTTTATTGTAATACTCAGTACTGAAGAACAATATTCACTGAAAGGATGAGTTGTTCATAAATAATCTATAGAATCCCATCTTCTCAAGTCGCATGTAGTACTTTGAAATTCATTGAGTTTCTCAATAAAAATGTATTACAAACATAGCAATTAGCTCGTTACTTGAGAGGGCAGAAAGATAATCTATTATGAAATAATATATTTTAGTTAATTCAAAACAAGAAATATAATAAAACTCCTTAACTCAAGGTAGTGTGAGCTAAGTACTAAAATAAATAGTTCAGATAAACATATCATAGAATGGTTTCGATAGAACCCTATATTTTTTTCCCTGTCTGGCAGTTGCAAAAAGATAGTCCCATGTATCTCATACATGCTTCTAACTATGAGTATGACTAGATTTTAACAGATTACATTATACACAGTCATCTGTAATTCATCTTTTTTTTTTTCTCTCTCTCTCTACCATGATTCTTTATACATAAGTGCATCAGGATTCCATCATTGGAAACTACAGCTCTAGGTGTCTAATTGGGTAGAATGAAAGGTTTTGGAAGGTTTAATAAAGTGGACAAACTTTATTTGGGTAGGATTTTGGTGAATTGGAGAGAGTGGATGAGACATTCCCTACACAAGTTCTGCTTTTACAAAATTATATAAATAGTGAGGGAAAGTACAAACTTGCTCAATGTTGGTATCTTATAGGCCATCCCCCTGCCCCACTCCTGAGGGAGAGACAGCCTCAGACAGTAAAGAATCTTTTGTGAATTGAAAACACCCCATGGAAACTATACAAGTAAGTATATGAGGCTATCAACTTGGTAAAATATTGAGGGCTCTGATCAATGCTAGAAACCACTCTTAAACCATGCTGAGTACCTACAACCACAAAACTTGGACTGAAGACTTTGACCAAGCCAGAGAAGAGATTATCACCCCAAACATAAATGATGTATTGGCAGAATAGTGTTGAATTATCATAAGAGGATTTCTCTCTAGTTTCTGATTACATCAGGGAAGGAATCAATGCTTCTCACATGATGTAAATTCTGAGGCTCTGACACTCAGCCCTGTCAAATCACTATATACTGCTACAGAATTCAATAGACAATGGATAGCATGCATCTGTTCCTATCTCCTTGAGTTTCCCCCAAATAAACATTATTCTAGTACTGTTATTGGTGTTTCCTATCAGGCACCCTTGTCTGTTTAACCGATAGTAATAAGAATGAATATTTCAGGAACTAATGGAAAATTTATTTTTGAGGACAGATTTCCTGTTTGGAGAGAAAGAAAAGTTTGCATATGAAATGATGCAGTAAGACATTGTTTATTATAAATTTGGGCTACAGATTCATGTAAGAATCAGATTGTTATGCTCTGTCATGGTTGGACCTCTTATAGCACTTTATTCAGTACCAAACTTTAAGACAGACAATTTTCTTTTCAATTCTTGGAGTGGGGGTGAGGGGTATTTATGATGGGGTTCCAGCTTTTTAAGAGGTATTACTTTGAAGTTACTAGGTAATGTGTACCCTAGCCATTTTCTTCTTGTTTCTACTACTTTTAATTTATAAAAAGTGAAATTTCGATTCACTAAGTCTCTAATATATACTATATTATATATATACTATATATACTATTATATATTATATAATATATACTATAGTATATATTATATATTATATTATACAATATATAATATATACTATAGTATATATTATATATATTATAATATATATTATATATACTATATATATAATATATATTATTATAATATATATTATACAATATATAATATAACAATATGACTATATTCTAGTCTACAGCTTTCCCCTCACTGGGTTTTAATTTAAATCATTATATTTTACATTTAAAATTTTCATTTTGTTAAGTTTATAAATCTGCTAAAAAATTTCATTGTTTTTTATTTCTGACCATTTTTTCAAGTTTGTGTTTTATATCCCTGAATAGGGACATAAATAGTTTTAATAGTATATATATCCCTGAATAGGGATATAAATAGTAAGCATAGTTTTAATAGATTCATGTCTGTAATTTCTGTAGGTCTGTTTCTGTTGCCTTGGTGGAGGAGTGGTGAGATCTCACTTATGATGAGTAGTTTTCTTGTTGCTACAAGATTTTGAGTACAAACTACTCAATTTTATGAGAAAATTATTTGGGGAAATTCTGTGTGGCCTAGCATTATGGTGGGTTTCTCTAGAGATGATCCATTGTACTTTGGCCAAGTGTTTTGGACATATCGAACCAGGAGCCATATTAAACCACTTTAACACTTTGAAGGGTTTGGGAATTCATGGATGGTATGAATTTGGGTTGCTAACCCATTTGAGAACTGGCTCTGAGAGGTGGGTCCACCATCCCTCTCCTCAACAACAAGCATATATATACTACATCTCTTAATTTCTTACTCATAAGTAAAAATAACATAAACAGGTTTGAGAACAAACACAAGTTGTTCATGGTAAGTATTCAACTCAACTGATATTGACATCAGTCATTAAGATTTATAGAATTTATAGAGTGTACTGCCTAGTCCAGCAAGTCAGGTAGGTTTAGGTAAAATGATTTTTTCTATATTTTTGTTTGGCTGGAGACTCCAGGAGAACTGAGGTATAACTACAGGATCCAAGAATGAATATAAATCATGTAGCACCTTAATTGTCAAGTTAGCAATTATGAATATTATTGAATTGGTTATGAAAAATCCTTAAAGTTTGTATAACTTTCTGTTTCAGTATTGGGGTAAAAACGAAAGCTCTTTCTGAGGTTATTCTACCAACAATGGATAGAATTGTTTAAATTATATATAGAAATCTGGAGATAAGGAGATCAGTAGAGTTATATTATAGTAGGTCAGGTGAGGAAGAAAGAGTTTGAACTATTATGGTAGTACTGAGGATGAATAGGATGGGCCAGAATGAGAATTATGGCAGGATTTGACAATAACTTTGCAAATGAAGAGATAGGAAGAGTCACAGATAAATAGCATCTATCACCAGTGACAAACCATGGATTTAATTATGAAATGTTACACCATCAAAATCTCTATATTATCAACTCATCAAGATTAAAGGCAACTAGAAGAGACTAAGTTATAATAGAGCAACAGGTGTTTTGAAGCAATGAATTATTTCTAAATGTCTGGAAGTAAAAAAACATCAAGATAAGATCTATTTTCTGTTTTCCAGTGTCATATATAATATAATTCATCATAAAGATGAACAAAGTCTTTTAATGGTGTCCATTCTTTTCACTTAATCAGTAATCTGTTAGCAAACACTAAGGGTATATAAACATTAAGAAGTATAAGTTAGGGGCCTGTATGTCAAAAAGTCTATTCAAAACAAATAATTTTCCTCTAGCAATTTGTTCAACTTTGAGTTACTATTATGACTGATTCTACTTCCTCTGTATTTGCAAAAATAAGGTCTAGACATATTTAGAATCAAAACTTCTTATTGGCTAAAAAGGGAAGACAAAAACTCTTTAAAAACTCCATTAAATTTGTCTCCCTATTTAGTAAAACAGCTGCTGCTTCAGTTTATGGTTGAATTAAAATTAAATGCATGATAACCTGAAGATAATTGTTCAATCACATAAACATAAAATGAATAAATCGTGATGACAGAATGAACTGCCAACCTTACCACATATCAAAACATGGACAAAATCATTGGTTTATATTATTTTCTTGTATTCTGTATTTAAGACAGAGCCCACAATTGGCCAATATAAGAAGCTGAACATTTTTATATACCGACTTTTAATTATGTCACAATCAACCTACTCATAAATGGCAATGCAAGTATTTCCTTAATATGACTGAATATAAAAGATGCACTATGTAACTTTTGTATTTATCTCCCATATGGATTGTGACAAACCAGCAAAAGTGATTATCTTTACTAACCTTAAAGACAGTAATGCTTAATGAATATGAGTCATATATTTAATACATGTGTGTTATATGCAGTCATGAGATTTGTTTTGGTTTTATAACCATAAGTAATCTTCTTTGCTTTACAACTTGCTGTCTAACTATGACTTACACTGTTAATTCCTAAAATAGATTGTTCTGCTTATTTCAATAAATTCAGCCTAGCTGTTGTGTGCTCTAAAAGTCTAATAAAATTAAGTTAATTTGTAATCTCAATCTCAGAATTTTCTATTCAAACAGGTATTTCCTTCATTTTGTTGCTGTTCCCCATCTTAACAGTGCCTCTGCTTTCTCGAGTGATGGCCTGTTTAGCCAAAGGAAAAGTGGTGAAGCTAGTGGCCTTTGGGTCTCCCACCCCTGCTCTCTACCACTGTTGGTGTAATCATCTTATTCTCCCCTGGGACTGGGTGCCTTTGGAGTAGGAGTCTTGTCTAAAGTCTTTCTTCAGCTGGCATCAGTAACTGTTGTCTGGTGATTTTGGCATATCTGGAAAATGTGGTTTTCTTGGGCAGCATCCAGCTTTACTTCACCAGCCCGTTAGGATCCTCAGGAGGCAGACTCATTTCCCTTCATTCCCTGCCAGTGATCTCATGTCTCCTCACCTTCATAGGTGTGGTACTCAGACTTGACTAAGGAAACATCAAGGCAAAGCAAAGGTTCGTTCCTCAACTAAGTACATGCTCCCTTTTGCAGAGCCCCAAGATCCAGCTAGGTGCTCCTGTATACACCCCCTACAGAGCTGGGAAGGGATGACTCCACTATCTTCCTTCCAGGCAAAAATTACTGTGGCCTTTTCATAGTTCACAAAGGGCAATTTGTCAGATATCAAATTTTTTAAAAATGCGGATGAGAAATGAGAATAAGTTCTACAACTTTTATTCAGATTTACTCAAATCACCAAGGGAGGTATATTGAGTTTCTTTCATCCTACTTTGTTAGGGGAGTGAGAAGTGGGTTAGATACTGTATCTTAAACCACCAAGAAAGTTAACCTGTGTCATTGAGCATTCTGTGATACCATTGTCATTTCACATAGGTTGAAAACAATCCAGTTTTTCAATTTGATCAAATGCTGTTGTTGTTGGTTCTCTTCTTGTTGGAAACATGCAATGATTTGACAGGTGGAGAGTGTGAAGAAAGAAAAGCATTTTGGTGTTTTAATTTGACAGGTAACACCATACTTGTGGAATCAGTGTATCTCCAGCTACTTGCTGTAAGCATATAATCTACAATTACCTTTAAAATGTTTTCTATTCCCTTATTCTATCATTACATGTCTGTGGTATAAATCATTACTATGATTTTAACAAATCTGCACTTTACATTAGTTAAAAAAATATAGATATCAGTTGTCCAGTTATCTTACTATACATATTTCAAAGTTCACTCTGCATGACTGCAAATTATTTTTGAGATTTTGATTATTAGTTCATATTTGAATTTTTATTACCCTTCAATTTGACCTTTGCCATACGAAGCAGTTCTAATTCGGAGATGTGTCATTTGCTAATTCCCATTTATTCTTATTTAATATCTCAAATAGATATTGCTCTCTACAAACTGCTGATCTTACTATTAGAAAGACATGCAAAAGATTCAAGGTCACCTTGGGAACTTTGAAAAAATTGCTTGATAATTTTCTATGGGCAATTTAAAATACTCATGGTTCACACTGCTAATTAAATGACCTTTGTGTCACTTTCAAGATTCTACAATCATTTTGTTGAATTTGTCATATATATGTGATATATATATATATATATACACACACACACACACACACACACACACACACACACACATACACACACCATAGTAGAGACATGTGTGTAATTTATGTCAATCAAATTAGTAATCAAAGACATTTTTTTCAATAACTTAATAATTCTAAAAATAAAGGTTGTTTAAACCTGACAACCTAAGAAAATTTATTATGTAATTGAATTAAAAAATTATATCATAAGATTTGTCAGTAAAAACAATATTGTCATCCTATATAAAACAAATGGGCAGGAGTGGAATTAGCTATTTATGTCTCTCACAAAGTCATTTTCTCACCTCTGCACAGTCCTGAAACCCTTGATTTTAATGTCACCGTAACTCCAGTTCTAGCATTAACCATCTTCCACATGCCATTCCTAATACAACCTATTGCACCGAACAAAATGAGAAATATGAAGTGTGTTGACTTTTGGTAGTCATAGACACTCTTAGTTCAGGCCTTTGCAACAATTACTGTAAATCAGAATCAGATGTACAGTGTCTGAAAGTCATCTAAAATGGGAAAATAGGACAAAAAGTGGGTGATATATACTTTCAGTATTATACTAGGGAAAGCACCACCAAAAATTACTTTGGATAATGTATTTGCTTTGATTCACCATTTACCAAACATTTGATTAAACTCTCAGACATATTAAAGTTACATGTTAGCCTGCAGATTTTGTCCAAGAGACATACAAATGATTTCTGTCTTGTAGATCACATCACCCAAAGATTGTGTTAGCCCTGGTGGATATTAACCAGTTTTACAACCTATTATTATATAAAATCCTAGCTTCTCAGCTGTTGTTTTGAATCAGTCATATTGTCATTTATTCTCATGAATTAATAAGTTAAATACAATTTTAACATGTGTTTTTTTTTTCTTCCTATTTTTGTCTGAGTCATTAGGTTAAACTATTTGAAACTTATAGTTTAAGAATAGCTTTTGAAATGTATGGATATCGGAGCCACATGAAAGGCTTCCATATTTGGAAACCAGTACTCCAGAGTCCATAGGTGTTCCAGGATAACATTAAGGGAAACTCAGCAAAATGATGAAGTTTATGAAGGCTGTGTTCTCTTCTACTAGTACCTAGTTAGTAATGCCTCTGCCTTATTAAAGCCTTTATATACTATGCCTCTCCTCATCTTCCAGCTCCACCCAAATATTGCTTCCTTTGAGTCTTTCTTCCCAGCCAACTGCAACTCAGAAAGAATTTATTTTCTCTGGCAGTCTTATGATATTTTATTCACATTTCTATTATACTGTAAATTTAGTTCACGTGTCACTCTCATTAAACTATTATTTACCTGGGTGGAGATCCTGCCATAGTCATTTCTGTTGAGCAGGCTCCTAACTCATTGGCAAGTAGAGAATGTGAACACAACGGAAGTATGCTGACTCCTACCACCTCAAAAATGAACGGATAATTAAAGAATACATTAACAATGGAAAGGACCAAATCATATTAGCACTAAGGCAAATAAGTTAACTTGATAGAAAGAGCGTAGTGGGTTGTGTTGGAAGGGGATGGGATGGAAAACAATAAGAGGATGCTGGCTTAACTAAGAATGGCCTTGCCAACAGGATTGTTAAAATCTTTCAATTAAAGAAATTGACTTCAGTGTCTTTATGTTGGGTTACAAATGCATTGTCTTTGTGAATATATTAAAAAAACTTTTATCTAAATAAGTTGTTCGTATAAAACTTGACCCGTCAACATACTATATACAGTTTTGCTATATAACGTTGTTTACAAGTCTTAACACATGCAATTAAACAATACATATGTTCCTTACTACCTAGTGAGATTTGGTAAGAAAATAAGTTTCAGTTATACTACAGTTTGGAGGGTATGAAGAATTACATTTCTCAATATAACTTGGAATATGAAATAAAACATCCATTTTTTAAATTGCTCTCTTGAGGAAATATTTCACATTCACTGAAGAACTATAAGATAAAAGAAACAGACAAACTTTTTTGTAGAATATGTTCAAAGAAAAAATTATTTTTGAAAGTATGAGTTTTTTTTTTTTTAACTTCGTGTGAATTGTATTTCCTATCTGTGTCAGAACCCGACCTGCTCCTGTGTTGTGCCTTTATTTCTTTCTTTTTTTTTTTCAGCCCTTTCTGCTTTCCTTTCATCTCTCTTCTTGTTAAATTGTATCTTCTGTGTAGGATCAGACCTGAAGGTTTTAACATTTTTGAGTTTTCCTTAAATGTGTGAGGTTGCAGTCTGGTAACTGTTTGGAGAGGCAAGGAACAGAAAGAAAGGAGTAAAGGAAAGGCCATGCTGAGAAGAAAGACCAAGACAGGAACAGAAAGAAGGTGAAGCCGTGTTAGCAATTAACACAAGGTGTCCTTTTTCCTTCCAGATCTGGAGAAATATTTGGTTAGATAAAAGTGATGACTTATAAGCTACCTTTGAAGTCCTTTTTACCTACTTTTATTGCATGAAGATGTCTGAGTTAATGGGATGACCACATTTAGAGATTTGAACTCTGCTTTAGAAGTGATAATGACCTAGCCCAAAACTTTTAGAAATAACTAGAAAGGAACAACAACAGAATACTCTGGAAAATTCTGCAGTGAGTTCTAGTTAGATAAATTTCAAAAGTTCATTTCTCTAAGCTGCTACCATAACTAAATAACTGGACAAAAAACTAAATATTAGTGTTCTAAATTTAATGTGTACATTTATTTTCCTAGTTTTTCTTCTCATATTTAGCAATCCCAAACTGTTTGATTTAATCCAGTATGTTTGTTTAATGAGAGAGGAAAGGAACACAGCTTTCCTTTGTTTGTAAAATTGAGCTGCGGATCCATCAACCTTCCCTGTTTTCTTAAATTTCTGATTGGTAAACTAAATTGCAACAACTCCTCCTGCCCTCCTCTTCAGAAGGTGGCAATTTTATTATTAATTAAAGACAAGAAATCTGATCTTGCCTTTACCTTGATAATCAGATGCACTCTGGGAGGTCTATTAGAATTAGTTTTCAATGGCTGATTATATTGAGATGGGACATTTTAAAGTGCTACACTTAGAAATGGATCACCAGAGAAAGAAGGAAATACATTGAGGGAAACAAAAGAACCTTAATCAAGAGTTGTTTTCCCTGCTCTTACCTGAACAAAAACTTAAGAACTTTGCCTGCAATGAAATCTATTTGATATTTTTTAAAACTTTTTATCTATGTTACAAACTTAACTCTGAAAAGCTATGTGAAAACTATTACAGAAAAACAATTTAAATCATATAAACCGTGATAGTAGAGACCAAGCACAAAAACAGACAATTGGTATATTATTTAGACTCTTCCTTTTCTACTGTCTGCCTGGGAAGATAGTTGCTATCAATTGTTAAGACACCGCTTAGGTAGTATTAGTTTTAATTATACCTGCTAGTTCTGTTCCTCATTGTTACAGATATAATTAGGTTTATTAAAACATTCGGGTACTCCAGATGCATGATGCACTTCCATAATGTGTAATAGTTTGTGAAAGTCATGAGACAAACTTCATCTCATCCACTGTGGGCTGGCTTGTGAGAATGAATGGGTTGTGAGCAATCTCAGTTCGGGGTCTCACAGCTGCTGCTCAGTGTGGTTTCACTGTACTCGAATACAGTCATTGGGTAGTAATAACATCTTGTGGTTTTAAGGAAAAACAAACCCCAGACAAAACCAATCACTTTTTCTGTGTTTAAAAGTAAAGAAATCTGAAAGAACAAGGATAGTTTTAATTTAGATAAGAGAAGTTTTAAAAAAAATGAAATAGAATAAAGAACTTGCTGTTGCTTTAATGTAGAAATGACAGATACTTCATAAATTTCATATGCAAACAGAAGAGTGGGGGAGAAAGAGAAAAAAGAATAAGAAAAACTATTATTTATTTCCAAACAAATATTTTCAGTCTGGTGAAAATAATTCCATTAAAATTTGAAAAGAAGCAAGAATCATTGCATAAGATATATGCATAATTTTAGTTCTATATATATTGAATATTTAATTGTCTAAAAGGATCACTTAATATTTTTAGTTAAGCTTCATGTCATAGAGAAGGTGATATAATTTCAAAATAGTCTTCCTATTTTTTGTTGTTGCAATTGCCAATGGAATTATTTTCTCTATTTCTTTTTTTCTGAAATTTCATTGTTGGTATATAGGAATGCAGTGGATTTTTGTACATTTATTTTGTATCCTGCAACTTTACTGTGTTTGTTTATTGTTTCTAATAGTTTTTTGGTGGAGCCTAGGATTTTCTATATAAAGAGCCATATGATCTGTAAAAAGTGACAATTTTACTTCTTTATTTCCAATTTGGATGCCTTTTATTTCTTTCTCTTGCCAGAATAAACTTACCAAAGGATGTGAAGGACCTATATACTGAAAACTACAAAGCATTATTAAGAGATTGAAAAAGATACAATGAAATGGAAAGATATTCTGTGTTTATGAATTGGAAAAATCAACATAGTTAAAATGTCCATATTACTCAAAGCAATATGCAGATTTAATACAATCCCCATCAAAATCCCAATGACATTTTAAACTTTTTTAAATTTATTTTTTTAAATATGTTTTTACTGATTTTTTAGAGAGAGAGGAAGGGAAAGAGAGATAGAAACACCGATGTGAGAGAGAAACATTGATCGGCTGCCTCCTGTATGCCCCCTACGGGGGATCGAGCCCACAACCCAGGCATGTGCCCTGACCAGGAATTGAAAAGGTATCTCTCAGTCCATAGGATGACAATCTACTGAGTCACATGGGCCAGGATAAATGACATTTAAAAAAAAAAGAAATAGACAAAAAATCATTAGATTTGTGTGGAACCACAAAAAATCCCAAATAGCCAAACAGTCCCAAGAAAATGGAATGAAGCCAGAGGTATCACACTCCCTGACTTCAAGTTATACTACAAAGCAACAGTAATCAAAACAGCATGGTATTGGGAGAAATACAGGCAGACAGACCAATGGCTCAGAGTGAGAGCCCAGAAGTAAACCCATGTGTATCTGGGCAAATACTTTTTGACAAAGGAGCCAGAAACACACAACGGAGGGAAAAAAAGCCATTTCAATAAATGGTGCTAAGAAAATCTGAAAGCCACATTCAAAAGAATGAAACTAGACTACTTTTGTCTCCACATACAAAAATAAACTCAGTGGATCAAAGGCCTAAATATAAGACCTGAAATACTAAATTACATAGAAGAAAACATAGGTACTAAAGTTATGGACCTTGTTTTTTTTTTGTTGTTGTTTTTGTTTTTTATCCTCACCCAAGGACATTTTCTCATTTTTTGTTCAGATAGAGTGGGAGGGAGAGAGAGGAAGAGAGAGAGAGAAACATAGACGTGAAAGGGACACATCGAGTGGCTGCCACCCGCACGACCAACCAGGGCCAGGGACAAACTGCAACCGAAGTACATGCCCTTAGCGGGAACCGAACCTGGGTCTCTCTGGACCGCAGGCCGACGCTCTAACCGCTGAGCCAAACCGGCCAGGGCTGGACCTTGGTTTTAGAAAGGACTTTATGAATTTGATCTCAAAAGCAAGGGAAATAATGGCAAAAATAAATTTAATGGAACTATATCAAACTAAAAAGCTGCTGCACAGCAAAAGAAACTGCCAACAAGACAAAATGGCAACAAACTAAATGGGAGAAGATATTTGCAAACCACACTTCCAACAAAGGGTTAATATCTAAAATATATAAAGAATTAATACAACTCAACACCAAACAAACAAACAATCTGGAAAAAAAAAATTGAGCAGAGGGCCTGAACAGACACTTCTCCCAGAAAGACATATAAATGGCCAATGGATGTACTGGGTAAGGTAAAGTAGGTTTACAGTTGTGAGTTTGCAAAACACAGAGTTTATTTTTGTATTATCACTTATCAATTATTGTATTATTTTCCATATGAACAACTGTAAACCTACTTCTGCTCCATCCTGTATGAAAAGATGGTCAACTTCAATAGCTAGTAGGGAAATGCAAATCAAAACTACAATGAGATACCACCTCACACCAGTTAGAATGGCTGTTATCAATAAGACAAGTAATAATGCGTGTTGGAGAGGTTGTGCGGAAAAAGTAACCCTCATTCATTGCTAGTAGGAATGTAAACTGGTACAGACACTATGGAAAACTATATGGAGGCTCCTGAAAACAATTATGAACAGAGTTACCATATGACCAGCAACCCCTCTTCTGAGTATCTACCCCAAAAATTTGAAAGCATTTATTCACAAAGATATATGAACCCTGTATTTATTGCAGTATTACTCATGATGGCCAAGACATGGAAACAACCAAAATGTCCTTCCATAGATAATTGGATAACAAAGATGTGGTACATATATACAATGGAATACCACACAGCCATAAGAAAAGATGAAATGCTACCATTTGCAACAACGTGGAGCTGATAATTTTTATGGAAGAAACAGACAATAAATAAGATCAACAAGAAGATGTGTTATGTAGTGATGTTTGCTAAGAGAAAAAAAAATAAAAGAGAAAATAGTAGGATAAATTACAGAGGATTGTAAATTTAGGAAGAAGGACCAGGGGAGGCTTGTTAAAGTTAACATTTGAGCAAAAATTTGCCGAGGGTAAGCAAGTGAGCATGAGAATATCTTGAGATCATTCTAATTAGACATAGTAGAAGGGGATGGAGTAAAAAAAAATAGTGTCAAATATTATTTATTTAGAACTCTGTAAGTTATAGGAATGGCCTTTCATTTTACAACAAGAGAGATGAGTTTACATAGAAAATTTTTGAACAGAAAAGTGAAATGATTTGACCTTAGTTTAATAAGATGACATTGCCTACTTTGTTATATTACATTGAAGGTTACATTACAAGGGTGAAAACAGAGAAACTATTGAAAACTTTAAATTCAAAGAGATGATAGCTTGGGCCAGAGGAGTTAGCAATAGAGTGGTAAGATATGGTTGAATTTTAGGTATACTTTGAATATTGACTTCTGAATTAGATGTAGGGTATAAGAAAAGAGAAGACAGGAGTTAACTACAAGATCTTTGGTCTGAGAAAACACAGTAGCAGTTAAGTGAGATGAAGAAGCCTGTGGCATGAATGGGTTTGCAGAAAATATCAGAAACTTAGTTTGGTACGTGTTAGATTTGAGATGCTAGTAAACATCCACACAGAGATATTGACTGTAAAGTTAGATATATTTGACATAATGGGAGAGGTTCAAAACTGAAGATATGAATTTGGGAGTTGCCAACATTACTGGTAATAGTGAGTTGGGATAATCCATGGAATGATTGTACAAAGAAAAGAGAAGTCCAACGGCTGAGTCCTGAGAACCTTAAACATATGGACATCAAGGAGGAAAGACTCATCAACGAAAGGACTGAGAAATAGTGGCCAGAAAGAAAAGTTGGTTTGCTGGAAGCCAAAAGAATGTGCTTTAAGGGAGAGTGTCCAGTTGTGTTAAATGTTGCTGCTAAGTTACATAAAATAAGGACTGAGAGTCGAGCTCTGAATTTAACAAAAAAGAGTGTTTTGTTGCTTGCTAACAAAAGTGTCAGTGGAAAGTAAGGATAAATCTTGATTTGGAGTAGTTTCAAGAGATAATGGGTAAGAAAAATTGTGATTTTTGTAGCAGAAAGAGGGGAAATTGCTGAAACAATGAGAAGGAAATAGATGAACCTGTTGAGCACAAGTTAGAAGCGTTGACCTGAGTGAGCAGCACGGATGGTGCCATTGTAGTAACAGGATAGAAGGCAGAGATTATGGGCACGGTTGAGGTCACTGTCAGAAGTGGTGGTACAAGCTCACAAGAGTCCTCTGCCAGCAGCTTCTGTAATTCTAGTGAAATTATTGCCTGATTGTAGTCTTTGTTTTTTATGAAGTTATGATTATTTTTATTTTTAGAAAACCTCCTATTCTCACAAAATGTTAAAATTTATTACCACATAATTTTCTTACTTTTTTGTTTTTTGTTACCGTATTACCAAACTAACTATACATATTGAAATTTTGTCTTGCTTTTATATGTATTACCTTATTCGGAAGTTGCCTATTAGAAGCATTTTAAGATGAGCCGGTAGAACATGATTTTAGACAAAATGTTTTAGGTTTTCCAGGTTATCAACAAGTTTCATACATATTCATAAAGATATTTATAGACAGTGGATACATTTTTGTCCCTTTGACTCATTGCTCGGGAAAGATAGCTCATCTCCAGCTAGGCGTATAAGTTAAAACCAGAATTTAAAGAGCATGCTAGGTACCACTAACATTTCTAGCTCTTTCTCTCGAAAGTAGGTCTTATTTCAAAAATTCACCATTCGCCACCTTCACTCTTAAAAATATTCATTCTTCAGGATTTTTATTTTGAGAAACAATCTTATTTAGTAATATACCAAAAAACAACCTTACCATAAAAATAGTCCTCTGTGAATAAGTCCCAGAAACTTCTTTACTCCATCTTTCTCCTCGTTACTTTTGTCCCATCCACTTGCCTACCTAACACTCATTTCCATAATGCAGTTGATAATGGAATTATGAGCACTTCTAATCAGTCAGTGCATTGGAAGAAATCACTAAGAAATCCTGGCTCCTATGTGCTCCTGACCTTCACTATGAATTTCAATTCACTACCCAGTAAGAGTGATCAGTTCTGGGCTGTACATCTCATATAAAGAAGGCCTGAATCATATCCCACTACAGGCTCTGCCTTGGCTCAATAAATACTATTTCATTACACGTATTGGCAAAGGCATTACCAAACTTATTATTTGGAACAATCATCTATACAACCAGGCGAAAGACCCAGGGTAAATCAATATGATCAAACACACACACACACATACACTTCTACCATGATTTTGTTGACATTCAATTTCCTTGGCCTAAGGTTTAACTAGCCACAGTACTGGGGGGAATTAGCTTAGAAGAGTGGACCTATAGGTCTAGAGTCTTATTATAACAAAAATGTTCAAAATAAACCTAACAATAGTAAATAATTAACCATAAATGTCTTATTTTTGTCAAGATTTGAAAATTGTGTTTGAATATGATGTAGATTGCTCTCTTCAATTGTATTTAATTTTTCTGTTGACTCTCAGGGCTGCTTCTTCACAATGGAGCTTTGAAACAAAAAGGCACTTGCCAGCATATTTTCCCAGCTGAGCTGTAATGGTCTCAAATGTGAGTTGATGGAAGAAAAACAAACAGTAAGACTTTTTCCTCAACCTAGACAGTAAAAAATGAGACCAGCCAAAGCAAAACTGACATTGAAAGTAAAAACATAACCAATTCTAACCTGAATGAGGGGGCCATTTGTGTTTGAAATGAGAGATTTTTTCTCACAAAGCTACCAATGCTGACTCTGCTGGCTCCAGGTTAAGATCTAAAATAAAATTTTGGTAGAATTTCAAATGATCACAAATTTCATTCCTTGTATTTCTAAGTTATTTTCATGTTTACTATTTTCATTTTTATTCTTTAAGTGAAAAAATTAGGTTATTCTTTAGGTGTAAAAAATTAGATGAAAAATATTATCTTTTGAT
This sequence comes from Tadarida brasiliensis, assembly GCA_030848825.1. NCBI lineage: Eukaryota > Metazoa > Chordata > Mammalia > Chiroptera > Molossidae > Tadarida > Tadarida brasiliensis. Next base: position 41,067,325 of record CM061260.1, on the reverse strand, counting down.
ATAAAAATGATTACAAAGTTTATATTAAATATCGTGTTAAACTAGGTAAACTGTTTCAAAGGACACCTTTTCAAAAGGTGTGCTTATTTTTCTTAGGCCATGCAAATCAAATAACTGCCCACCTGACACCCCAAAACACCTTTTAAGTGTCAGCGGCTTTAATGCTATATATTACAATCCCTTGAAAAATTAAAAACCAAACAATGTAAAATCCCTAGGCTTGTCTCCAACCCTAAAGATTATCATTTTTAATTTGTCTGTCATGGGGCTTAGACTACATCAAGAAATTTGGAAAATATAGCCTTTATTGCAAATAATAAGATATCCAGACCAAACAAAATGGGAGTTTTTGAAGAGGAGAAGAGGTACAAACCTTAGCAGCTAGGGTTCTTTGCCCAATAGAATCCAATTTAACAGTCTAAAGTAGAAGTTGGAATTAAGTTAAGGAAAGTGTTTAGAGTAGGTTTTGATGCTAAAACTTCAGTCTTCTTCAAGGCAACTTCACTGTGCTGGGATAAAGGTATAGATGGAAGATTCAGTTTATGCCACTCAGAACCCCCTTCAGGACCTGGGAACTTGTTTCCCAGCTAGCAGGATCATTGGCTGAAGATTGCTTGTAGCCAAGTCCTTCTTTGGGAATTTTCTTTGACTTCTAGGGAGTTGCCTCACCCACAGTTATGTTCCTTGCCCTGGTGACAACACACGTCTCATAATTAGTCAATGTAAAGGTATAAAGATCTGCCACCATGCTTCAATTCTGTGCAACTCTGAAGAATCATTCCAGCTCCTAAGCAACCTGGTAGATTTGACTGAGGTCATTGTTGTATCTTCATCTCAGTTCAGATTCTCCCTCTGCACAATCCTGATTTTCTCACTTTCTCTCAGGTGTTTTCTCTAAAGGCATCAGCAATAAACCTTGTGTGCATGCAAGCTTATCACAGAAACTGTGTTCCAAAGAACCAAATCAAGGAGACTTGATGCCAGGATTGGTTTGAGCTGGGTCATCAGCAGGCTGACTGGCAATGAGGGTCTCATTGCTGACAGAAAGCAGAGTACTACTAACCCCTCACACACTGTAGTGGTACAACTGTTCAGGCTTTCTTTGAGGGCAACTGGGAGGGCATCTTCATAGAATGAAATGTACTGGTAGATATGATGTAGCAAGACCTTAAAAAATATATATTTTTTATTGATTTTTTTAGAGAGAGGAAGGAAGAGAGAGATAGAAACATTGATGTGAGAGAGAAACATTGATCAGCTGCCTCCTGCATGCCCCCCGCTGGGGACTGAGTTCACAACCCGGGCATGTGCCCTGACCGGGAATTGAACCACAATTTCTCCGTCAATGGGATGATGCTCAGTCCATTGAGCCACACCAGGCTAATGTATCAACCTTTTGAAAGTTGGGGAAAAGAAGACATTATGGAGACTCTGGAATCATGGGCAGTCACTGGGTACTATCAACATATTAGAGGAAAATAATAAAAAGCTGACAGCAGCTACTCACCAATTTAAAGCACTATTTAAAAGTCAGAGATTCTCCTTATCAGCTAGTAGAAAAGAGTTTTTTATGTCCTATAGCAAGAGGAAAGAAAAATCTGAGGACCAGGACCAGGACCAGGACTTAAATATATAAAAGAAATGAAAATCCTAAGACATTTGAATTCTTAGCTGTATCAGATGTGCTATGCCAAGGCCAGGGTCATGATAGTGCCTGCATCTTGAGATGGAGATATTTGGAGAGATGAACTCAAGAATTTTATAATTCCAGATATCTCTGAACTCTCTGAACCAGTAGAAATGGTCCAACACACTCTGTTAAAGGCTAATGCTCTCCTTCGTTTGAGGGCCATGCAGATGCCTCCTTAGCTTTCCATTTTTAAAAAATTTTATTTTCTTTATTGATTTTTAGAGAGAGAGGAAGGGAGAGGGAGAGAGAGATAGAAACATCAATGAGAGAGAACATCGATTGGCCGCCTCCTGCATGCCCCCCATTGGGGATCGGGGATATGCCCTGACTGGGAATCGAACTGGCTACCTCTTGATGCATGGGTTGATGCTCAACCACTGAGCCACACTGGCTGGGCTAGCTTTCCATTTTGTATCCCTGTGAAATAGATCTCCTGTCCTCCTCACCTCCTCTCCTAAGCATATGACAAATAACAGGGGTCAAATTGAAATGCATCCTGGCTGAAGAAATGCTGGTGTGCCAAGGAAGGAAATGGAAAACATTAAATTTGCTGGGTGTCCTGGCAATCATGTATGACAAGAGCCAGGAGAGTATAAATGAAGTTGGATCATGAAAATTCTAGATCAAGGGAGGTGAAGCATAAAATTGGATAGGGAATAGTTGTTTAAAATGAGAATACTCTCTCATAATATAGGAGCTAATACCTTTAGTTTCAGAGGACCTTAGAAAATGATGTGGTGAACATGCTATTGAAATGGCTCTTGGGAGTTTGAAAGAATAGAAGGGGCCAAATTAATTGAAGTAGAAATGCCAGTATTGTTGTGGCAGATAAAGATGAGGTCAGAGGCCCAGAATAGTGGGCAGAGTGAATATACTGCTAAAAATGGAAAATTCATCATTGTGTCTGGTCTCTGGGAGGACCCAGAAGACACATCTTTTACCAGTGTGATAAGGGAACCAGCGTTGTTGAGATGCTCATGAGCAACTTTTCTCTGTAGGTCAGGATTGACTGTAGGAGATGGTGTCACAGAATTGGGCTTCCTACCAGATAAGGGGGTGATCAGATTTAGAATTAATAAAGACCATATTGTGGTACTTAATCATCAGAAGCAAGGTAGACATAATTTCTGTAATGGGTGACAGAATGCCCAGAAAGGTGATTTTCAGAAAGCTATGGTTATAGATGTAATGGTGCTCTTAAGAACAAAATAGATGGGGCCCAGCTGATGTGGGTCTGTGGTTGAGTGTCGACCCATGCACCAAGAGGTCACTGGTTCGATTCCCGGTCAGGGCACATGCCCAGGTTGTGGGCCAAATTCCCAGTGAGGAGCATGCAGGAGGGGCCAATCGATGTTCTCTCTCATTGTTATTTCTCTCTCTCTCTACCTCTCCTTTCCTCTCTCTAAAATCAATAAAGAAAAAAAAAATTTTTTTTTAATAGATGGGTAGCCAATAAGGATATTATATGATCGGAATTCTGAGGGCAGCCACTCCAGTAGAAATCTTAAGAACTTTTCCAGTTTCTCAACCTAATATGGTTCCGTGGCCCAAAAACTGCTGTCTGAAGAAGAGGTAGAGTCCTACTGAGAAAGGAATCTATAATACCACAACTGCGTGTTTAGTAATAATTCCTCTAGGCCTTCTGCTAAAGGACCCATGACCATTTACATGGGTAACAGGACAATAGGTGTCGAGAACAGGTTTACAAGGATCTAAGTGACATTACTACCTGAACTTGAAGCATCAGTATGACCTCCAACTCCTATTAGAGTGTAGGCGAATGGGGTACAGGTAATAATAGGAGTCCTGACCCTGGCCTGGCTCTTTCCCTGATCTTCAAATGTATAGTCCAGTGGATATAAATGTATAGTTCAGTGGTAGTTGACAGGACCGCCACAATGGTTTATGAACCTTTAAGAGCTGTTGTAGTGTACTGAGCCAAGAAGAAGCATCTGAAACTGCTCTTCCTCCTGGCCAAGGTAGTACAAAGCACTATCAACCTCCAGGAAAAATATCTGAAGATTGCAAGGGGTTAGTTCCCATGATATCCCCATTTAACTAGTAATCTAGAACCTACAAAAAATTATGGTTCTTGGCAGATGACAAACTCAACCAGATAGTAGCCCCGATTGTAGCTGCTATACCAAATATAACTTCTTTATGAGAGCAGAATAACTCAGCCTCAGGTACTTAGTCACCATCAGGTAAAACATTTTTTTAATTCCTTTAAAATTAATTGATCAACAGCAGTTCACAGTTATGTGGGACAAACAAGAGAATTCATTTAACATTGTGCTCCAAGATATTTTAATTGTTCGCCTTAATAAACTCAGAAGGGGCCTGGACCATCTGGACATTTCATAGAAGATAAAATTGGTCCACTATTTTGATGACATTAAGTTAATTAAACCAGATGAGCAAGATATGGCAAGTAAATTGGAGGCCTCGATGAGACACATATGTTCCAGAAGTAGAGATAAACCCTATGATGTTTCAGGGGCCTGAAGTTTTTAGAGGTCTAGTGATCAGAGACGTGCCAGGAAACCTCTGCAAAGTAAAGGACAAAAGGATGGCACCTCACACTTTTCACACCTGAGAAGGGAAAACCTTTGGAAAGCCTCTTCAGGTCATGGAGGCAGCACGATCCTTGCTTCAGAGGATGTGAAAGCCACTCTGACATGAAGCACTTCCAAACTGAAGTCGGGCTCATAACAGGAAAAGTCTCTAGCTGGCCCAGATCAGTGCAAATGATGCTGATACTTGGGCAAGCTTGCCAGTAGTTCTTGTGGTACATGCAATGGTCAATTTTATGTTTCAACTTGACAGGACTAAGGAATGTCCAGGTAGCTGGTAAATGTTATTTCTGGGTGTGGCTGTGAGGGTGTCTCAGGAACAGATCAGCTTTGGAATCAATAGACTGAGTAAGGAAGATTCTCTTTTTTGTTCATTCTTGTTTTTCATCATCACGCTCTTTCTTGTATTATTAGAAAATGAATTTGAGATGGCTATAAAGATGATTAGAATAAAAAATTATGAAAATAAATAGCTGATGAAATACAATAGAGGAAAATAAGAATAGAGTTCTTATAAAGATGGTAGAGGACTAACACACTTTAATGTGTGTTATAGTAACCAGAAATGCTAACAAGATACCTTCACATGTAGGGCATGTATATTTTCCACGTATATACTCAAAGTGATGCTGACTGACTGTTGTGTAGGAATGATGGATTTACATGATACAATTTGTTCAATGAAGAGGAAAGGCATATGTGAAAGGGGAAGAAAGGCCCTGGCCGGTTTGGCTCAGCAGTTAGAACGTCGGCCCGTGGACCAGAGAGACCTGGGTTCGGTTCCCGCTAAGGGCACGTGCCTCGGTTGCAGTTTGTCCCCGGCCCCGGTTGGGGTTGGGTGGGTGGCAACCAGTCAATGTGTCTCTCTCACGTCGATGTTTTTTTTCTCTCTCTCTTCCCCCCCCTCCCTCCCGCTCTATCTGAAGATAAATGCAAAAATGTCCTTGAGTGAGGATAAAAAAAAGAAAGGGGATGAAGGTATGTGGAAATTTGTAATTTTCTGCTTTTCAGACCTTCATTTTCCACAAAACAAAATATGTATATCATTTTTAGGACAGTAATTTGAAATCCTCTTGGAGCTATAACTGCTTATTTACATTTGAAAGTTATTTTTTAAACATTCCTTAAGATAATTTAAAAAAACACCTAAATTTAGAAATCACTGTTTTAGAAATTAGAATTCTATAAAGATGACAAATAGAACAAATACTGTGAGTTCCTAAGAGGTATGAATCTGAATCTCTTAATTCCTAATGAACACTAGCATGGTGTTTTATATGTAATAATGCCAGATAAATGTTGATTTGATGAAAATAAAACAAACTAGTTTAATTTATTTTTTTGTTAATGCAAACTGGGTACTACATACAGGTATTTAAATGTTATAAGACTTTTCTTGGGGAAGAAGTACTTTTTATGATCCTAAGTGTGGATTTATCATAAGAGGAAAAAGAAAAAAAAAAGAAATTAAAAAATTACATATGTGTGGTGTATGTGTGTGTGTGTGAGAGAGAGAGAGAGAGAGAGAGATAGAGAGAGAGTCTGTACATATGCAATTTTGTATTTTAAATTTTTTTGTTTGATATACCTATAACAGCAGACACTGTTCGTTGCCTATCCAATCTCCATTCTCCCTGCCTTTTACAACCAACTAAATAATAAATTCCTTCAGAGGCCCAACTTGTCTAGAAAATAAGAAACCTCACATCCTCACCATGTCTTGCGACTTGTAGTCACCATGTAAGCCAATTCTAACAAATACGATGAAAACATAGGCATTATGAACAAACTAATTAAAAAAAAATAAGATGGAGTCAGCCAATATGTGCCTTTTTGCCCTCTGCCTCTTGCTTCCTTGAGGACAGAAGCCTCACACAAAGTGAAAAGACTCTGGGTTCATGAGGAAGCCATGGATTCAAAATGCACACCAGTATTGTCTACTTCTGGACTCCTTTCATATGAAAAAACATACTATAATTTGGGTAAGGGAATAGCAGGACTTTGTAACCTACATCTAAATGCATTCTATCTGATATATTAGCCCTTCCTATTCAGAAGAGATTCAGGAACATATAGATAAATAAAACTATAAGCTAAAAAGTTTTAAAAGGGTGGAAGAAAATAATAATATGGGAGACATGATGGAGATTTTTTGTAAAGTTAGTTCAGGAAAAAGGAAAAGACCACAAGTCTCCATATGCTTTGTTAGAAGAAGCCCACAAGTCTGGCTTTGAGTTGTCTGGGAGTCAATACCAAAGTGGAAACATAGTCATAGTCTTATGGTCAAAGGAAATAACTGTTTTGATAAAGCTCAGCTCTTCCTGATACTTTGGTCCAAGAAAAGAATAGATTGAGAAAAGAATAATTATGTGGAAGGGCAGGATAGGGAGAAAGTTGGTAGTGTGTTTGCCTAAGAGAAGGTAATGATTATTTCTTGGTGAGAGAATAACTGTAATGATGATGATAGCCTAGGCTTCCACTCTTTATGCTATGCTATGTCAGAAACTTGGAAATAATTCTGAAGTTACATGATAGTGTACGAAATCTCACTCAACTCCCAAACAATGATTATAGGCTAAGGTGATTTATTATAAACCTACTTCTAAATGAGGTGAGGATACAACCTCACCTGGGATAGTTTTTGCCCCTCTATACATATGACTTTGATATTACTGAGTATTTCTTTGAGTCCTAAATAATTTTCAAACTTTTGAAGAATAATAACCCACAAAGTTGATCTAACTGGTAGTGAAGAGCAGTGGGAGTCTGAGGCAATGCTTATCCTATTTTAGGAAAATTTAATGACAGTGACTTGGTAGAAATCAGGTCAGAAACTTACGAGTAAATGGGAATGCTTGTTGCTTTTCTTGAACTCTTCCATTCTAGAAACAAACATCAGGACAGATCGGGTTCTAAGAAACTCAATATACTCGGTGGCCCAGGATTAGGGTGTGACTTACAGTTTATGTGTGTGAAGGAGTTGTATTTACTACAGATAGGGAAAAAGCATCACTCTATCTTATCAGCCCTTGAATAGTGGATAGATATATCAGTGATAAAAGGATATGTTTCTGTAGGAGCCCCTGAATCATAATAAGAATATATTTCCACTAGACATAATCCTTTGGTACATTATATTTGAGCATTAACTGTTTATATTCCTCTAATGTTTCTCTTGGGAAGACCTACTTTTTAAGCCCTATATAACTGCCATCTTAACACAACTGCCTTAGATTTTGAAATAGTTATCTTTCTCCCCTTTTGTTCATGTTCCTATATCCACAAGTTATTATTTCTTCTAAGTGGGCCATGGTTCCCTTCCCTTCCCTTCTCTTCTTCTCTCTTTTTCCTTTTGTCTATTCCCTTCCCTTCCCTGACATTTATTTTCTTTTTCTTCTCTTTCTTTATATATTCTGCATCTCTTCTTGACAATACCTGAGGATTCCTAGAATGTGTAAATAGTGCTGGTTTTGTAATCCGCTTCTCCTGTGCCCATTGTCCTCTCGCAGTTATGAAATACATGAGAAAGTGGTTCCTCTTAGCAACCATTTTGTTGGCTGGACAGCTATTGTTGTCAGAAGACTTGATGACAGAAAATGATATGAGACAAGAAAACACATTTGAAAGAAAAGTTCAGGGACTACTTTCCCAGCAATTTCACATATAGATTTCTAGGGTACTGGAGAAGAGTCAAAGATTCCCTGTGTTCAATACAAGGCCTTACAGACTTGTATGATTAAATTAAGAAAAATACTTTATCCTCCATTCTTCCCCCCTCCCCCCCAATTTTACTCCTTTTTACCATTTAGCATGATGCATTGAACCAGTTAAACTCTTCTCAGGTCTGGTAGCTTGTCAAGATGAGAGAAACCTTTATAAAAAATATATGTAAAGCTATTCGTATTAGATATGCCTTTTCTTGCTCCTAAATTCACAGTGTTTGAGTCATAACTAAGTCAAGATAATTCTGTTTTTCTCTCTGCCTTAATGAGTGCTCTACACTATTTGTAGTACACAGGATTGCAGTGTTATCCAATTAGGAAAGCATACAGGATGCAAGGCTTATCTTTATTTTGCACAAAATTGAGCCATGCATCTTCTACCATCATCACTGTTTTATCTCCCTCAGAGATGCTCATTATCATGCATAGCTTTTGCTTTTTGGCAGGATTGAGAATGTCCTTTGGGGGTTGAACCTCAAAGCAACTTGATATCCTTATTAACTTTTATGGCAACTACAGCATTGAGCACCCTTATAATGAAAAGTCGTTTTAAATTCTTATAATTTCCTTCTCCCTCCATTTATTTCATACAATTTTATATTATTATAGATCAGAAAACATGAGAAGAAAACCAAAAGAAATCATCTGGATTTTAAAATATATTTTCAGTGTATGTCTAAGTATAAATGGCATTTTTTTCTCATAAACCAAGAGGCAGATGTTCTAAGAAAAACAAAACAAAACAAAAAACACCTTTAGTATTTAACATTAACTATTTGGTTTTGTCACTTCAGAAAATTTGAAGTCTGAAAGGAATGTTAGAGATTACTGAGATTACCCATCTTATTTTATAGATGATGTTGCAAAGACCCAAAGAGAGGAAAAGACTTACCAAGGTTGGCAGGAGAAAATTTGAATCACAGACTATTTTTCTTAGCCAACTGTGTTTAATGCATGTTAAAGTATGCATAAGTATTTTAAAATGAGAATATAACATGTGTTGGGCAGAGATATTTGCCCTAATTTTTCCTTTCCACTCCATCCTCCAGATTACCATAATATGCATATTTGAACATGGCATTCTTCTATTGAAAATGCTTTGCTAGTTCGTCATCACCTGTGACAGGGTTTCACAAACTTGTATGATCATCAGAATCCCACAGTGCCTACCATATGATGCCCGCTATTCAGTAATCAAGTACACGTTGTCATATAATTGCTTACTAAATATGTAGTTTCATTGGAAAATCATTGTGGATGGACGCGTTTTTCTTCATCCTGGATGTGGACTGGACAGTCTATTATTACTCTTTCCTACCAAAATGTATCACCCCTCCTTTGGACTGGACTAGAAGTCAGTCTATGAGATGCCACCAGTGGCAGGGTGAGCCTTCATAAGGATCAAAGGGCCACTTGGAGTGTGTGATGGTAAATTAAGAAATGGCTGTGGCTTTCAGGCGTGCCAGAGGTGGTATTGAAATGAAGCAGTTGGTAGACTGCTTGACTTAGGAAATGCCTTTATAAGATATCTTAACTAACTACACAGTTAAACATTTTTTTTTTTATAATTGTGGAATAGAAAGATACACAAGTAAGCATCTATATCCACATGTCCATTATGTCTGTGGACCTTGGAGATCTATATGTCCTAGTTCAGGGGAGGGCTGCGTTTATAAAATCCTAAGTCAATCTCTAAAAGTAATATTAAAATAACTTAACTCCTTTGCTTTCATCTTTGAAGCACATTAAAGAGGATAAAAAAAGACATAATCCACATTATTAAAAGTCTTTTATTTCATTTTCCCTTCGTTCTTTAGTTCCCTAAAACCCTCTGAAGATTCTCACTCCACAAACCACAACATTGCTTCACATTTATGCCATTGCTTATTTTTCTTGGATAATTCTGTGTTCTTGACTACCTTTTCCCCACCAGAATCCCTAATTATGCCAATGCCACACCTTCACAGCCCCCATAATGACAATCCATGAAGCTCTCGGTTGCCCCTTTCTGGAAGTAGTGGGCTCCACCACGCTTGCTGCCTCTCTCACCAGAATTACCCCTTCTGCCTTCCTCCCCTGGTCTAATCAAGTAGGAGTCAGGAATATATGATTGCAGATACTCGCATGTTAATAATTTTATAAATTATTTAATTTTTAGTATTTCTAATTTTAAATGTTCAGTGTATAAAATATACATAAACAAGACAGATAAGTAAAAACTATCTGCATTTCTATTACCCAATGACAAACATGACCAACATGTTGTGTGGTTTTTACACTCATGTATATATATATTCACATATATTTATGGATGTAATACATACAATCCAATAACAGGATTTAGATTATAATATGGATACAATTTTCTATTCATACTTATTCCATGATGATATTTTCTAAAGACATATTAAGTACTTATATAAAAATGTAATTTTAAAAATAATTGTGTTATATTTTATGATATGAATATACCATAGTTTCGTTAACTGTTCTCAGATATGTGAACATTTGTATGAAGAATCCATATTGAAATGAACTTTAAAAGTTTCCATTTTATAGAAAAAAAAATCTGATTTCAATACCTGAGGAAATTCACAACTACTTTTGAAAACTTCAGAATCTTCAAAGACCCATGGATACTTTCAACTGCAAAAAAAAATATTTGGTGTAAATGAAACTAGCTTAGATCTAGTTAAACATTCTTTTTAAGTTACCTAGTAAGTAAGTCAAAGTGTCACCCTCTCTATTCCAGGGGAGGAAATAAATATTATAGATTTCTTTCTTTCTATTTTTTTTAATTTAGCTTGCAAAGTTCTTTTTCAAGTTTTGTTTTTATGATAACCATAAGTATGTGCTCATCAGAACATATTTTAAGTTTACTGAAGTAATTCAATTACTTCATCAATCAAATGCAGACAGTACTTTTTTTTTTTTCATGATAATTTTATTCAGTATTTTGCAGCCCAGACACACTGAAAATGCATTTTTTTTTTTAAAAAAACAAAACAATGAAATTGGAACGATTAGTGAAAAGAGGCTGAATCTGATGGAAATTTTTAGTAAATGCCAACTTCAGTATTCAATTTACTTATTCAGTAAGAGGACAGTTGATGAGTAAAGGGAAAAAATGATATGTTTTAATCAGAATCTACATTCATAGCTTAGTCCTGTTACAGAAGGTACATAATAGTGCAGACTGATACATTCTCCTTCTCTGAGCCCCTTACCAAAGAAGCTTTAGAAGATACACACTTTAACCTTTCTAGTAACATTTAAAATTGGCCCAATCCACATTTTTCAGCTGAGGAAACTAAGCAACCAAGAGATTAAAAACATAGGGTAAAATGCACATAGTACTGTAGCAAGCAAGCATAGCCAAGATAAATCTTGCACTATGTTTCAATCTTATACCTGTCAAAGGTCCTTGTTGGCAAGAGGAAATGTTATAATCCTGACAACAATGACAATGATAGCAATAGGACTACAAGGATGGTGACTAATATCATTGCTAAAAATAATGATAATCCTGCCCGGCTGGTGTGGCTCAGGGGATTGAGCATCTTCCCGTGGACTGAGAGGTCCCGGTTCGATTCCTGGTCAGGGCACATTCCCGGGTTGTGGGCTCGATCCTCAGTAAGGGGCGTGCAGGAGGCAGCCTATCAATGTATCTCTCACATCGATGTTCCTATCTCTCTCTACCTAAAAAAATCAATAAAAACATATTTTAAAAAAATAATGATAATCCTAACAGCATCAGCAATCAGAACAGAAGATTATCATAACTGGGAAAGTATGTGAAGATTAAGAAATCTTCTTTGAAACAAATTAAAATGAGGATATGCCATTTGAAAAAAAAATTATATTTTTAAGAGAAGATTATGTTGAATTTATTATACTCCAAGTTAAATAAGGGTAGGGGAGCAAGATATAAAATTGTGTTGTTTGCTGGAAAGCAATCCCATTTATTCTATTTTCATCTACTCATTAATTATGAAAGGAAAATGTGACCCTTTTATTCAAAGTTTTGGCAGGAATATATTGGTTCAACTAAACGAAAATAATGTTTGTAAGTCAAAAAGACTCAAAGTCCAGTAATTTTACATGATTTACCTATCAGAATTAAACCTATGAAATTATTTCACTTAAACTAGTTTATTTGAATAATTTTCTCTTGATTTATTTGCCTCCCATATTAATCCCTTAGGTTTATCTAATCTCCTCCTAAACTCCACTTACTTCTTTCTTCTCAGACATCCTTACTTCATGTACTTGTAGCCAAGGAGGAGATATTTTTTAAAAATATTTTTTTCTTTTTATTGATTTTTTTAGAGCGAGAGGAAGGGAGAAGGAAAGATAGAGACATCAATGAGAGAAAACATCAATTGGCTGCCTCCTGCATGCCCCCCACTGGGGATCAGGCCCACAACCTGGGCATGTGCCCTGACCGGGAATTGAACCGGCAACCTCTTGGTGCACTGAGCCACACTGGCTGAGCAACGGAGACATTTTTAACATTGCCTAGACTGTTGCTCTTTGAGATAGAGGGTCTACAGCCTGGATCTTACTCTATTAGAATAGTACATGCATGAAATTTTATTAACAAGTAACTAGAATCATAGCCATATTCTCCAAAGCGGAGTTTGAAGCTCCTGGTAGATTTCGGAATCAGTCAGCTCTAGGTGTGAATCCCATTTCTAATGTCAAGAATACAGCAACCTTGAGCAAACAAATCAAACTCCCTGAGCCTCAATATTTTTACCTGAAAAATAGGAATAATAATTCTTTCTTTTAAGGGAAACTGAAGTTTTAATAATATAATAGTAAAATATAATTATAATATATAATATATCTAATACTGCTATTTATCTGTAATAAAATAAACAATTACGAACATAGATGGTGGGAGCCAGGTTTCTATTTACTGTAGTGGGAGTTTACAGATAAGCAAGGATAAGAGGTTAGAGTGATCTTTGTAGTAATGGATTAGAGCTGGAGACTTAATATAAACTCATATTTAGATTACTATAGATACAAATGGTTACGTATAGAAATGTTTATAGGTTTGTGTATGTTTACAGGTTAATGCACAAACATTTATTTCCTTGCTTTGTCTGCTGACAAGGTCTAGAAATAACAATACCCCAGTAGCAATGAGTGCATCTAGCATCCAGATCATGATTTCTAATACCGTCCTCCAATAAAAGGAACCCTGGCTCGTTGGATGGATGGTTTATTTTAGGTCTGTGGCAGGAAACATACAGAATGAGCCTGGAACATCTTGAAGTGCCATAAAGTAAAAGAGTGCTAAAAACAAAAGCAAATGCACCCTATAATGAGGGAATTTGTAAAAATGGACACAGAGCCAGCTAAAATAGCTTCCAAAGGCCAAGCTGATACAATTTGAACAACAAAATAAAGTAGTGTTAGATATAGCACTAGGTGTAAATAAGTAACCGTGAGTCCTTTTTGATATAAATAAATGATTAAATAACTAAATAAATGAGGAAGAAGAGAAAAATAATTGATGTAGATACTTCAAGTTCAAACAGGTAGAGCAATACTTCAACTTAAATGTGTGGTGTGCATAGTGACCTCCTTCCAAGGAATATAGCACAAAAGGGAGAAAGGAAGAGTAACTTTACATGGAGAAACCTAACAGACAACATCAGCCAGGTGATGAAGGTCAACAGTGATAAGCCATGTTGATAGAATGTACCCTTGATATGATGGCATGACAATTGCACTTTACCCCTACGGTCTTCCTCTCAAAAACACAGAACCCCAGTTAAATCATAAGAAAAACACCCGACAAATCCTGGTAGAAGAACTGTCTACCAAATGTCAGACAAATACTCTTCAAAATGGTCAAGGTCATGAAAACAAGGAAAGTCTGAGTAATTGTGAAAGCAAGGAGTAGCCTAAGAATTTATGACAAATGTAATGCTATATCCTTGATGGAAACCTGGAACAGAAGAAAAACATTGTATATTAGTGTTTGAATAGAGCTGGGAGGTGGGGAGAATGGTCACTGGCTGCTAACGGGTACCCCATTTGTTTGGGAGTGACTTAAATATTCTAAAAGTAGATTGTTGTGATCATTGCACAACTCTGTGAATACACAAATAGCCGCTGTTATACACTTTAAATGGATGAATCATGTGGTGAGTTATATCTCAGTAAAGCTATTTTTAAAAGTATTGGTCTAAGGTAAAAGTAGATTTTAATGACTTTTCTCTGAATTGCCATTCTTCTTTTCTGTTAAGAGACGCAAGCCTTGAAAAATGGCTAACGCTCTCATGAGTGTCAGGGAGCCAGAAATCATTTGGAAGAAAAGCTATATAGAGAAAGGATGGATTCTAGAAACATCTAAGTCCTATGATGTTCCAGCTTGAAAAAATAGTGATTACTTTTCGTAATACATTCCACATCAACTTCATGCTCTGTGACAGAACAGCAAAGCCTGAATTCCTTTGACTCTACAGGATCCGTTTCTGGCCATGGTTACTCTCCGGTTTACACAGCTGATAGGATAAATTCCACCGTGCCTTAATTATGTCAGTTAGACTTTACTGTGCTCCAGACTCAAGCTTCTAGGTCCTACTCCTCATTTTTCTGTCTTTGCATGACATTACAAATGTCAGGGAGCCTCAGATTTGCCTCTTCTGCTTGCTTTATTATATTAACATGATTTGCTAAGGCTTTTTTGCTGCTTAAGTACATAGAGATGGAAATAATAATCCCTTTTCCATTTTATGGTTTTGTTAAGTCTGTGACTGAATAAGTTTAGAAATTCATCAATTCCATTTAAAATGTAGTCAAACCAGCTGTTTAGTCAATCAAAATGACCTAATGTTTTAGTGATTATATATCAACAGAGCCTAAGTGTGTTGAAACACTACATGCAAATGATATAAATCAGAGTCATATTCCCCAAATTGTACGTTAACATTTTCTAACTCATATAATTTCGCTGACCACTGAATTTGTTCTTTGTATGATGTTGTTTAATGTTTACATAGTTGTGCTAGCTGGATTTGCAGTTAGCTCCACAGCCTTTAAATGTGGTAGATTTCTTAGCTATGGTTACAAAGTACTGATGTTTGCATATGATGTGACTTCTTCACAAATAATCATTTGTTTTTATTTCTATGCATCTTTAGGGATTGAGTACTGATTCTGGTCACTAAAATTTAGTTCAGACCAGTGCAATTCTTAAGCAGTTTAATTATAATCATCAAAATATTTATTAATTAAAGCTCGGCTAGTTAGCTCAATTTCAAATGCATCTTCTCTCATTAGATTTGTTTACTTCTCTTGTGACTCTTTTTGAACTATAGGAAATCTTAAATTCCATAGAGCTTTCGGTCTATTATTTTCAACTGTAATAATTACTGGTATTTATACTAAATTATTTTTACTCACTAAATACTTAAGGAATGAGAAAAAAGAGAGTCCAAAATAAACAATTTGATTACAATATAGTTCTTGCCATCAGTCTATAATTGTAGTTCCTTTGTTGCAATCACCTACAAAACCCTTGATCACTGCTTCTATTCCTTGAATAATTTAGCACCTTTTAAATTTATTTTCTCCAATACCACTGTTTTTTAAATTCTTGGTAATTTCAATATCCATGTAGATCATCCTTCAAATGTTTTTGACTTGATTTCTTCTTGATCTTTTCACCTGCTTTTATCTGCCACATTTCATCAGTCCACAATGCTGTGCACAAACCACAGATATTGTCAATATCAACCTCTTCTGTCATCTGAATGTCATCATTCCACCATCTGAATACAACCCTTTTCTTACACCTCTAATATTCCTCCTTTCTCCTCACTATGACCCTGCTATCTAGTTCACTAAGAAAATAAAAGCCCACATGATTATCAAATGGGATTTATTCCAGGGATGCAAGGATGGTTCAACGCCCACAAATCAACAAATACAATACATTGTATTAACACAACAAAAGGTTAAAATCATGTGGTCATTTCAAAAAATTCATAAAAAGTGTTTGACAAAATTCATTGTCCTTTCATGATTAAAAATATTAACAAACTATGTATAGAAGAAATGTACCTAAATATAATAAAGGTCATATAATACACCAAAAGCAAAGGCAACAAAAGAAAAAGAAAAGAAGAAAAAAAAAAAAAAACAAGTGGGACTACAACAAACTCAAAAGCTCTGCATAGCAAAGGAAACCATAAGCATAATTAAGAGGCAACCTATATAACGGGAGAAAATATTTGCAAACAATATATCTGATAAAGGGTTAATATCCTAATAAGGATCTCATGCAACCCAATAGCAAAAATAAGTAACCATTGAAAAAGTGGTCAAAGTACATAAATAGCTATTTTTCCAAAGAAGACATACATATGGTCAATAGGTAATGAAAAGATACTCAACATCACTAATCAGCAGGCATGCAAATCAAAACCACAGTGAGATATCACCTCACACCTTTTGGATGTCTGTTATTAAAATGACAAGGTATAACAAATGTGGCCACACAGCTGAAGCTGGGTTGCTGCCTCTTTTGGGTACTGGCCAATTGGAAAGTGAGATACAATATGAGAAAGGGGATAATGTCTACAGTCTTAAGGACCGTACTAGAAGTGGCTCCTTCAATGAAAACTATTCAAATATCCTGCATTTTCAAATCTCCTAGAAACTGATGTAATACTGGGCAGATTTGTGCCTGCCACAATACTACCAATATAGAAAAAGAACAGAAGAAAAGTTGCTGGAGCTCTAACAGCCTCTGCCACCTCAGGAAAGCCTGATTTTCTCCAAAGTGTCTGAGTTCCAATGCGAGCTCTGCTCTTTACACAATGTAAAACTTATGCAGTTTAACCTCTTGTTTCTTTGATGTCCTCCATTTAATAGATTAAGAAACAGAGGTTTAAAGATTTGAGTGCCTTGATAGAGCAGACCAATACTGAAACCAGATCTTTCTGATTCGTTACTTTCACAACACCCAACACCCGGTCAGGGCACACGCCCACGTTGCGGGCTTGATCCCCAATAGGGGGTGCACAGGAGGCAGCCAGTCATCTCTCTCTCACATCAATGTTTCTGTCTCTCTCTCTAAAAAATCAATGAAAACATATTTTTTAAAAAGAATAGTACTATATACATTCTTGAACATAATTTTTACATATGTGAATTAATTTCTTTTAGTTATTTGAGTGGAACTGCTGAGTCATTTAGTATGACTTAGTAGAAAGTGACAATCGCTTCTCTAAAGTGTTGTACTAATTTATATTCCTACCAGCATTATATGTGTTCCAATTACTCACAACACATGGAATTGTCTCTTTCTGGTGAATATGTATGATACTGTGGTTTTAATTATGATTTCCCTGATAGATAATGAGCATCATTTTTTATAGTCATTGATCATTTGGATATCCTCTTTTATGAAGTGCTTGCTCAAATCTTCTCTCCTTTTTTTTTTTTTTTTTTTTTTTTTGTTAATCCTCACCTGAGGATATTTTTTCCATTGATTTTTATATAGAGTGGAATGGAGGGAGGGAGGGAGGGAGGAAGGGAGAGAGAGAGAGAGAGACACTGGTTGCCTCCTCTACACACCCTGACCAGGGCCAGGGATCAACTTGCAACCCAGGTACAAGTTGATCAGGAATGGAACCCAGGGCCTTTACTGTTCAGACTGATGCTCTAACCATTGAGCAACACCAGCCAGGGCTGTCTTTTTTTTTTTTTTTTTAATGTATCATCTATCTTTTTCCTCCTTGACTTGAAGGAATCCTTTCTATGTTCAAGTACAGTCCTTTGTGATGTATTCACATTATATACGTCCTACCATAGAATGTCCATAAATCTATTCTGTAGCTTCATTATTCACATATTAATGGTGTCTTTTGATGAGCAGACACTTTTAATTTTAAAATAGTTTAATTTTCTCTTTTTTTGTACAATTTAAAAATCTTTCTGTCCCTTTTTCTTTGCTTTTCATTTTTTGCTGAGTATTAAAAATGGTACTATTTTTCTTTTAAAATATCTAGAAGACAAAGTAACCCACATTTTAATTTTATCACTATATATAGTTTTGAAAGGACCTTTGCAAAATATCTAATTAAAATTTATTCATAAAAAGCTTTATCTATAAAAAGCTTTAACAATTAAAATATATTCTACCATAAAAGTATTATTATTAATACTAAATACTTTCAAGATCTGTAGTTAATTGTAAAATATTACTTCTCAAAAGGCATTATTAAAATTAAGGATGAAGAAAATTAGAGTATTGGCCTACTTTAAGGAAAGAATATGTTTTATACTTGAGAACACAGCACTATTTAAACTTCTCATTAGCAAAGCTGGCTACATTTTCTTGATTTAACAGTTAATTGCATTGGAGCTAATTATTAAGCCTCATAATAAGTGATGCAGCAGAAACTACAGTATATGCCCTCTGAAAAATGCAAATAAGCAATAAACATTTTCTTTTAATTTACTTCTACTTTTAATTTTCAAAAGATAGTTTGATTGTCTTATCTCTGTCCAATCTGCTTATTTAATAACTAAACTTAAGGTAAAAATGAAATCTCTCTTGATGTTCTGATTAACTATAAGAGCTGCTTTAAAATAAAAAGGGGTGATTATCATAAACTTCCTAGAGACTGTTTGACTAGGATCCAACCATGACAAAGAGACGCAGCTCTGCTTCCAGCGTGTTCAGTTATTTTCAAAATGTAAATTGGTTTTATGTATGGAAAACTTCAAATTGTTCCTAAAAAAACACGTTCAGAGACTGTAATGGCTACTGTGAGTTAAAATCAGTATCTCATCTTACCCTTTAAGCTTAAGAAACTGTGTAATAGATCCAAAACCATTTGCTCAAGTAAAAATAAGGTTGGATATAATCTCTTTTAAAAAATGGCTGCACATTTTTTTACTCCTCTTTGGGGCTCATAAACTGTGCAGTTTTCCCCTCAAAGACTTTGTGTTATTCCAATGTAGTTTTATAGTTGTGAATATAGTTTTCCAGTGTGAATATAGTTGTCAAATCATGCCCCCCCAAGATAATATGGTTAATATATCTTTTAAGTGTCATCAATAGCATAATATAGTGTTAACATAATTAAAATTAACCAAAATTAACTTTTTGGTTTAAGTTGCCATTTAACAATAAATATGTTTATAAGGTAGGTAAATTTGTTGTAGAATTCAGAAAGAGAACTAAATACAAAAAGAAAGAACTTCTAGTATTTACCTTTATTAAAAGATTTCTTTGCAAAAGACTCATGAAAATTTTGAGGCTAATTTTTATAATTTCTTTGATGTTGTTGCTTAGCTGGTGCTACTGCTACTGTTTTAACATTGGTGCCCTGTCAGTTCCAAGTATCTGAATTGAAAGAAAATGGGATGTTGTGTCTGTAGACATGACTGACTCAGGAAATAGTCAAATCCCTGTTCATGTTGGATGCCAATGAGGAGGACCATGTTGGGCTAGCCGTGCGATGAAAAACAAATGAGTCAAGAAGTTCAGAGTGAATTTTTACAGCAACAATGTAAGCAGGCATGAGAGGACCAAAGGAGCCCAAAGCCAAGAGACCCGTAAGAGGACAATGGAAACAAAGGACAGAATCCTTCTTAGGACCCCATTAGGAGATATAATAGAATTGTCAAAAAAAGTGTCTGTGAATTACAGCCACCTTGGGTTTAAATACCCATCTTGTCATTTCCTACTTCTGAGATTTTACGCACAAATTGACATGTTCTACGTACAGTAACATCTGTTGGTGCTTCAGGAGTTTGCCATAAAATTTGATAATTCATAGCTAGTACTTAAGAACAGTGTCTTGCACATGGTCAGTACTTAATAATATTTTCTCTGGTTAATATAATTCAATAACTCTGCACACTTCTAATCTTTATTATAGTTTATTACTTTTAAGAAGACTTCTCCCTACATATCAGAAAATCTGCATGAGGTTTTCATAATCCTCAAGTCAAATAGTGCCAGCACCAAAGGTTTTAATTATAAATTTTTCTTTCTTATTTTTTTTCTTCTCTTCTTTACTCCTTTATCTCTCTCCTGCTTGTTTTACTTTCCTTCTTTACCCTCCATATCTCCTCTAATTTTTCTTTAAACACAGATGGATTAGTTTTGGATATATGCAGAGTAGTATAATTTATTATCAAGGAGATATTATAGTTTAATTGGCAGAAACAACGTGTAAAGAAATATTTATTACTGAAAAATGTTGTAAATATTATTGACTGAATTAATTTCTGTTTAATACATTGGGTAAACTTGAGAAGTAAAAAACACACATAAATTTACATTGTTTATACAGTAA
The DNA here is from genome assembly GCA_030848825.1 of Tadarida brasiliensis. Lineage (NCBI taxonomy): Eukaryota > Metazoa > Chordata > Mammalia > Chiroptera > Molossidae > Tadarida > Tadarida brasiliensis. Next base: position 41,047,005 of record CM061260.1, on the reverse strand, counting down.
GGTTATTAAGAGCAATTTCCATCCATTCCAAAGCATAACAAAGACAAGCTTTCAGAACACATTGTATTAGCTTCCTAGGGCTGCCATAACAAAATACTGCAAACTGGGTGGCTTAAAACAATAGAGATTTACTCTTTCACAGTTCCAGAAGCCAGAAGTCTGAAATCAAGGTGTCAGCAGGCACATACTCATACTGAAGGCTGTAGAAAAGGATCCTTTCTTGCCTGTTTCTAGCTTCTGGTAGCTGTTAGTACTCCTTGCCATTCTTTGGCTCGTAGCTGCATCAGCGTGATCTCCGCTCCATCTTCACATGGCCTTCTCTGTGGCTCCGTTCGGTCAGGAGGCACACCTGGGGACCCATGCAGCCAGCAGCCATTGCAGAGTCCAGCTTGCAGCCCTGCTTAATCATGGAGCTAAATCAGGAGCACTGCTCAGCCGGGAAACAGCCCTGTGACCTGCCTGAATCAGCATGTTTGAAACAACACTATGGACCAAATGAACCCTATAGATTTTTACAGAGCATTTCATCCAACTGCAGCAACATGTACATTCGTCTTCAACACACCAGGGACATTCTCCAGGATAGATCATATGTTAGGCCACAAAGTAAGTCTCAACATATTCAAGAAGATATAAATTCCTCCCCCTCACAATGGTATGAAACCAGAAATCAATAATAGGAGGAAAATTGGAAAATTTACAAATATGTGGACATTAAACAAAATACTCCAGGACAACCAATGGATTAAAGAAAAACAGAAATAAAAATATGTTGAAACAGGAAAAATAGAAATACAATATACCAAAACTTGTGGGATGTAGCAAAAGAACCTCACCATCTAGCTACACTTCTCCCACAAACCCAGTACCCTAGACGACACAGATGCTAAGACTATAGCGCGTTTCAGTGCATCTGACAAACGGGACTTCGGGCTTTTGCCCAGGCCACTTGCTTATAGCAGATTCTGTTTCTTTAAGAATTCCGTTACTATGTGCTGAATAGCTCTGAGTCATTTATGGAGAGTTAGTTCTGGACAGCTGAAATTTCTTCTGCTATGGTTACATTTGTCTCTGTTGTTTTTCACAAAGGAAAGTAAGAAATTCCAAGTAAAACATTTGGAAAATTTTCCTTGAAAAGAATTGGAATTTCAGACTGTGTATTTCCTACCTCTTTTGTTAAGTAAGAGTGATTTTTTTACAATAAGTAAAATTTATGCCCGTCTATACCAAAATGAAGAATCACACTATAATATTAATTACTTAAATCATCATCATTTAGTGAAATATTGCCTCAATATTTATTGATCCCTACTTAACAGCAGATGTTTCAGATACCACTTCTTCTCCCAACCTGAAGATGACATATAAAAGCATATGAAGGGTGTCCCAAAAAAGTATACATACTTTGAATAATTATAAAGCCAGTGTTTATTAAAAAACACTTCATTTTCGAAATGTAGTTGAATCTAGAGACATTGTTTAATTGTTTTGTCAACGCCTGTGTTCAAACTGATGACGGTGCTGGTCCAGGCATTGCTGATCACAGGAAGCAATGGAATCGCGAACATCAAGAAGCATTTCGTTTGGTATTAGAGTGCATTCTTGTTCAGTGGCTACTCTCAATTCAGTGACTGTTGCTGGTTTTATAGCGTAGACTTTATCTTTTAAGTGTCCCCATAAAAAAAGTCTAGAGGTGTGAGGTCTTGTGAATGAAGAGGGGGGTATTCTATGAAACCCCATTGTCCAATCCACCTGTTAGGCAAGAAAGAAACATTAGCTGAGCTATCAGTTGTTCAAGTGTGTATATATATTTTTGGGACACTCTGTATATTGGAAAACTTTTTATTGTATTTTGATATTTAGTTAAAAATAAAACCATCATTCATGCTTGTCTGGTTTAGCAAGAAATTATAAATTCCTATAAGATCCTTCATAGATCTTAAGGGAGAAGCATAAAACAAGATTGTCCATTTCACTGAAAATTAATGTAATCTTTAGAGCAAGATATTTTGGTATCATGTCTGCATTGCAAAATAGGGCATTTACACATAGATGCAGACTCTCAAAGCAGCTGACCTCAAGGTTAAACGATATGCTGATGCTAAAGAAATAGAAATAGTTATGTACCACTGCTTGAAAAAAAGTTATACTTCACAGGGAGGAAACTGTTGACCCATGTTCTCATTAACTGCCAACTGCTAATTATGCTTCTCTGGATATTTTTCCCTCCAAAAAAGGATAAATGATCACCAAGTGACTTAAGTTCAGAAGAACAAAATACCTTTGGTATTGGCAACTCACACATTTAAAAATGTTTGGAATTAGAGTATCAGAGCTCGGAAGTTTGAATGCCTGTGTAAACGTTATTATTATATCCATATCTTTAAAATATCTCAGATGCCTGCCCTCACTGCTACTTAATGTCAAACATAGTAATGAAGATTTTTCAAAGTACTAATGCAATATTGCTATATATTAGTCACTAAAGTCCAAGGAAACACCTTGGTGATAAATCAAATGTTAGTATTTCATTTTGAAATAAAATTCTATAATTAAGACTAAATATAGATTACGAAGGACTGCTGAACTGGGCAATGTCTATTTCTTTAGTGTCCCCTATCAGTACTCCCTGGCCTTGTGTTCTCTGGTCCAGCACTTTGAGCTACACTGACCCTGTAACTAGGTTAGGAGGTGAGGTGATTCTACTGTTTCTTTCCTTAGCTGCAGATTTCCAATAGCAGGGCATTTATTTCATTTTACAACCATTGTTTCTTTATTTTCTTCTCTAAATAAACACAGTCCCTAGTTAGCCAACATTTAGTCTTGTTACTACCATAATCCTAAACCAAGGACAATGTCTTTACATAGTAACTGTCCAATAAATGTTTTCTAGATAAATACATATACTAGTAGATAACAATATTACCAAAGAGGACTCTATAATTGTGCATTGAGCCACGTTTCTTCACACATCTAATTATTAAAAGCTGTTATCTAGATTAGACACAAGTCATAGATTACTCTTTTTGGAAATGCCATTTGTAAAAAGAACTATGAAGTCCTTGCACTGTCATTAAAATAATACACAGGAATTGATAATGTAGAAGCATGATGCTTTACCTTCTTAGGTAAACAATCTATTTTCCTTGGATTGTTCATATTGTCTCGCTAAAATGTAAGAGATTTCAAGAAGAGAGCTGGTGACTATTTTAAGTAGTAACATAAGATTTTCTTTTACAGTACAAAATTTTAGTATGTGGATGCAATATGATATTGGATTTTCTCTATACCAGATAAAATAACTAAGATGGCTTTCTAATTTGAACACTTTCTCATAAAGCAAAACTCCTTGGAGAAGTCTATTCCCCTGTTCTAATTGCTCTCTATTCATTCTTTCTTGAAGCCAGTCCAATCTTGTAAAATTGTTCTTCTCGATACTGCCTGATCTTCTCCCCAACACCCTGCTTCTTTCTCAATCTTTCCCAGCTCAACTGATGACAACTTTATTTTTCTTAATGTGTAGGACAAAGAACTTAGAGCCACTTTGACTGCTTTATTTTGGACATACCCCATGCCCAATCCATCAGTAGATCCATTGTCTCTATCTTTGAAATATATCCAAATTCCAAGCATTTTTGCAATACTTCTCCTGTTGCTACTTGAGTCCAGATTTCTTTATCTCTTGCTTAATTTTCAGCAATAGCCTTCTAATAGGTGTTCTTGATTCTGCTATGCTTCTCACAATTTTCAATTCAGCTACCAGATTACCTTGTTGAAAAGTAAACCAGATCCATGCTATATCTCTGCTCAAAAGCCCCCAATGGCTTCTATAGCTTCTCATATTATTCACAGTGAAACTTTAAGTCCACAGTGGTCTGTAACACTCTATATAGTAAACACTTTTGTACCTGTCTTATTTTATCTTCTCTCCTCTCTCCTTCCCCTGCCCCATTTCATTTTTACTATAGTGACCTCATCTCTATATCTCTGTTCCAAAAATATACCAGGGACCTCCTGCTTTAAGGCCCATCCATTTTCTAGTCTCTCTTTTTAAAACGCTCTCTCCTAATATCTATATGGTTTATTCCTTCACTAATTTTACTTCTTTATGTAATTGTGTTCTTTTCAGTGAGACCTGCTTTTCTACCTTATCTAAATTTGAATATCTATTCCTACATCAATCATTTTTATCCCTCTTCTCAACATCATTCTTCTCCTTAGCACTTCTCATTATCTAAATTCTTATATAGATTTCAACTCAATATCTTTCTCCAAAAGTAGAATGTAAGCCCCACAATTGCAGAAATTGTATATGTTTTTACTGCTCTATTTCCATCACTTATAAGAATATCCATTGCTTGAATTATTTAATGCAGACCTTGGCTCCTACCTTCAAGTTATGGACTAGTTATGTATTTACAGGGATAGCGATGCATGTCTCTCCAAGGAAGTCATTGTTTTGTTTATTTTTGTCCCCTTTCCCTGGAAAAATAATGGAGATAGCTACTCTTTCTAAGGTATCTGTTTATGAACTTAAACAAAAGAGTTAGCATTTATTGCTCAATCAGGGATCAATCCTATTCTTCTATTCCTATCATTAGTTACTTACAATTTAAGGAAGGAACCATGACAAATAAAACTAGACACTCAATATCAAGTCTTATTATTATAAAACTGTAACTCAACTTTTCAAATTAATAAATTGCAATCGTTTGGGCTCAAATCTGTGATAACTGATGATTGTATTATCTTAGTTTTCAAAGTGAAATTGTCAATATTAAAGTGTTTAATATATAAAGCAGGGCCTTCAGTTGCTCTCTTATGTTTTCTTTTCCTTCCTATTTATGAAACCAATAAGAAGCACTAGCACTAAAGAGATGTAATATGGTCCAGCTGAAGCTCTGCCATCATTTTAATATTAGGGTATAAATACAAATTATTTGATAACAGAGAAGGAAACGTATACGAGACAACTTTGATCAAATTTGATTAATTTCAACCCAAAGTAATTCCTCTGAGTCTCTTTGTATTATAACTTCCAGACTGAATCTCTTAAAAAATAATTCATATGTTTATGATGCTTTCAAAGTGTCTTCCAATGTTATATAGCTAATGGAAGTAATCCAGTTAATGTGCCACTCTGTTGATTTCCTTATCAATGTCTTATCAGTGTTTTTTCATAACTCACTAACATCTGGCCTGTCCTAAAATGTAAATTTTAAAACAATAATAATGTTATTATTACTAAGAAAAATCTCATGTTGGAATTTACCAAGGGGCTACTTGATAAAATATGATGCCTTTTCATTTGCTCTCTCTCTGCCCTTATAAGATTCATTACACTTACACTGAGTTTTACACCCACTCCAAGCAAACAATCAACTAGTCTCCAGTGACTTCCAACTTAGTTTTTCTCTTACTCTTAATAATGTTTATTGAATGGCATATGTTTCTCTTATCTATAAACCCGTAGTATGATAAATTTAAGTTATCAATAAACTGAATCAGACATTAATGGTAAAATCATTTTGACTCAGATTCTAATAATTCTTACATACCTCTGTTTTGCTATCATAAAATTTATTCATGTGCATTATAAAAGTGGCTCTCATGATGAATTATGTAATATTCTATTATTAGTCAAGGAAAAACATGCTATTTATGTTCATTTTATTTGCTCTCTTCAACTGAAATTATTCTTCTTTACATTGTTATTGAATCTCATAAAATGCTTGCTGAAAATCCATTTTTGGCATATAATACATGTATATTTTATAATTCTCATTATGTCTTTCAGCATCTTATGATTTGACCTTTGCTGTATATCTTCTAAATGTTCCCATCTTTCCTTGATATTTTTTTTTTTGCTCCAAATAAAATACTTTTAAAGGATATCCATAACCTCTCTCACAATCAGATACTGCTGTGCTTTTGTTGCTGCTATTTTCTGTCCCCACTTCTGCTAGGAAGAGGGAATTCGTGACATCGAGACATTCAGGGTTGCTACACCAATAACTCAGTGACAACATCCCCTGAGCATCTTCTCCTCACTCTATGGGGAGTTATTTTGCTGAGTATATTTTACTGAAGTCATACTAGGACACCTCAAATGGTTTCAATATGAAATTCCTGTTTTCTCAGCCAGAACTGCAGACTGCTTTCACATCAACCTGTCCTTAGAAAGATTAAAACCAATTTGAACCCTCCTGGATAGAAAGAAGCCACTCAATAGGTGACAAAATAGGCTTAATATATGGTTCTATTTCTGTCGATGCACAGAAACAGTATGTGATATAGGGTTTTCGGCAGAAGACTATGGCAAACTGTTTTGGCAGTTAGTGTGGCAATTGATATATTTTATAAGGTCAAAAAAAAGCATCATAATTTTTCTTCTACATATTAAGGAGTATTTGTGTCTGGAGAGTAGAAATGAAAACAAAACAATTACATAAAAAGAAAACTGTTGCTAACATAGATTATGAGCTTAGATAAATTTGAAGAATAAGCTAAACAATGATTGACATTAATAGTTTTAATAATTTTTTAGTGATTCAGAATTAAATAAACAAAGCTGATTTATTTTGTTATGCCTCGATAATTTTATATATCAATTAACACACATCCAGTATCATATGAAGTTCTTAGATTTACATTAAACAAACAAAAATCAAGGGAGACTGAGGCATTTAAATATACACATACACATATTTGTATTACTTTTCAGATCTAACTTTCTGAAAAGAAATTAGAATTTTAAAATCGATTTCTATTTAGTCTTCATTTTATAAATTCAGCGTCTTTGCTTGTAAAAATATTGGCCAAGAGAAGTGTTCGATTTTCCTTTTTTGTTCTCTGGGTTCCTCTGGAACATTTGTTGTCGTGACTTGATGACAGTGGTTCTGACGGGAAGGGTACCGCCAACAAAAGCTCCTGTTTGCATTGTTCTCTGGAGCCTGTCAGGTGTCTCTGCCACTCTCATGTACTTGGTGGGTTGACATTTTCACCCTGAACACAGCACTAACAAAGCAGATTTGTTTCTGTGACTGAAATATTGCCCATGTGAAACGTCTCTTTAGTCTTCCTGTAACTGACACCAAGGAAAAGAGAAATTTAATGTTTTCATGTTTTATTTTAATTAAATCAGCTGCAAGAACAAAATACTTTTCCTTTTTAGATTAAGGAAAAATCACTGCCTTGGTTTCAAGTCACTGCTTAGTAACCAAATAGCTCTCCTTGGCCTGGATGTGTTCATATTTCTACCTCCGTGTAGAAAAATTTTGTAGTCAGTGTTGTTTGGGACATTAGCTGCTAATTTCTTTCACTGATGCTTTCCTCATTAGGCCACTGAGAAAATTAAATAGGTTCTATTAGTCTTTTTCCTAACCCACTGGTGATACTTTATGTGCTAGAGGCTGAGAGCAGGCAGATTTAACTGTGGTTTCTAAGAACTAACTTCCCATTAGGGGTACAGGATATTTTATGTTTCCTATCAGGGTGACTGTGGCGGAATGACTGAAAAGCATATCTTGTCATTTTCTCATTGCCTGTGAGCCAGAATAAAATCCCAAACGTGCCCCTAGAGCTGTTGCTAGCACAATATCCACCACTTTCTAAAACAAATATAAAAGGGCCAAATATTTCCTAATCAGTGTTTTTATGTGTCTGGGGCTTTAGTGAACAGTCATTTGGAGACTAGCCTTCACAATGACATTTAAGACTTTTATGCACTTGGGTCAGACTCCCTGGCTGGAAGTAGGATGTATGGATATTGCACAGGCTTTGGAGTTAGAAATACCACTTTTCACACGTTATCTGGTTGCTTTCTAGCTCTGTGTGGTCATGGACGAAGTACTTAAGTTCTCTGAGAATCAATTTACCCTTCTGTGGTACACAGTGTTAACTATGCTAGTTAGAGAACTAGTTAAACAGCCTGATCTCACAAAGCACTGCAAAAATACAACGACTTAAAAGAGCAAGGAGTGTATTTCTTTTTCATGAAAACAGTCTGGAGTTCAGCAGCCCAGGGCTGACAGGTGGCTTTGTAATCCTCAACACATGGCTTCTGTTTCTGGGATCAAAGCTGTTGATCACTTCTAACCAATGGAAGGTGAAAGGAAGAAAATAAGGGCAGGTAGTTTCCATGTTCAGAATGATGTACAGAATATACAGTCAGCATCCCTACTTCCTCTCTGTTGGCCAGGTCTCGGTCGCAAGGGGCCAACATAGCTGCATGGGAGTCTGAGAGAACGTGCCTCCAGCTGGTGGGCCATGTGCCCAGCTCAAACTTGGAGGGACTATTTTCTAAAAGAAAGAAGTAGACTGCACTAGCCCCTGTGGCTCTGTTGGTTGGAGCATTGTCCCATACACTGAGAGGTTGCAGGTTCGATAATTTCCTGTCAGGACACTTACCCAAGTTGTGTGTTCAGTCCTGTGGTTGGGGCACATGTGGGAAGCAGCTGGTCAATGTTTCTGTCTCAACTTGATCTCTCTCTCTCTCTCTCTCCCCTTCCTCTCTCTAAAGTCAATACAAAGTATATTCTCGGGTAAGGATTAAAAAAGAAAAAAGAAAAATAGATAATGTGTATTGGGAGGCAATAAACAAATGCTGACATTTAAAAAAGTAAAGTTAAGTCCGGCTGGTGTGGCTCAGCGGTTGAGCATCGACCCATGCACCAGGAGGTCGCAGGTTCAATTCCCGGTCAGGACACATGCCCAGGTTGTGGGCCCAATCCCCAGTGGGTGGCATGCAGGAGGTGGCCAGTCGATGTTCTCTCTCATCAATGTTTCTATCTCTCTTTCCCTCTCCCTTTCTCTCGCTAAAATCAATAAAGGGAAAAAAAATTTAAAAAAAACAACAGTAAAGTTAAAAAAAAAAAAAAGACAAAGTGCCCCTCAGTAGATGAGGACATAAAAAAGCTGTGGTACATTTACACAATGGAATAATACAAATCCATAAAAAAGAAGGAAATCTTACCTTTTGCAACAGCATGGATGGACCTGGAGAGTATTATGGTAAGTGAAATAGTCCAGTCAGAGAAAGACATATTCCATATGATCTCACTTATATGTGGAATCTAATAAACAAAATAAACTGACGAACAAAATAGAAACAGACGCATGGATACATGGAACAGACTGACAGCTGTCAGAGGGGAGGAAGGAGGGAGGACTGGATGAAAGAAGGTGAAGGGATTAGTCAAAGAACATATATGCGTAGCCCATAGACATGAACAAGAGTGAGGTGATGGCCAGAGGGAAGGGGGACAGGGGCTGGTGGAGGTGGGCAAAGCGGGGGAAAACGAGGACATCTGTAACAGTGTCAACAATAAAAATAAAGTTAAAAAAAGAAGAAAAGAAAAAGGTACTAAGATTAAGGGCAGGAAACTTCTATTAAGCCATTAAAATCACATAAGAAAAAAATATTCAGTTACTGAGATTACAGGAGGTAATGTCCAAAACCAAAGCACGTCGAAATGACTCCACACATGCCCAGGCATTTTAATTAATGAAATAATTATTTAATGTCTTCTTCTAAATAAAAGCACTTGGACTTGGCCTCAATTCTTTATTGAAGTTTTCCAAAAGTATGTCTCTGTTTCTGTCTGCTGACACAGATGCGCAAATTGAACCACTAAGACAATGTCAGCTTTCACAGTTCACAAAGAGAGAGAGGTAACACTTTTAGCCAAGGAATAGGAAATACATTGAACATGTTAAAGTAGTTTAAGCTGTAAAGTGGCAAGTAATCTGGTTTGAGACAGAATTGTATTACCATCATGAGTTTTAGCATCAGAAAAATCTTGTTTGAGATTCTAGCTCAACCATTTTTACTGGCCATGTAGTCTTGGGACAAATATGTTTTCTTTTAAAGACGGCCTTAATTTTTTTAATACGTAGGTAGACCTACACAGTGAGTACTCATACACTCACCACTGAGAACAATAACACTTTTATCCTATTTAAATTGAATCTTCTCCATCCTCTTGAACAAATAAAATTGAATTCCTTTTGTAACTTTCCTGCTATAAACTAACTGCTATTATGATTTGTGTGTATCTTATTTATGTTTGTGTATTTACTCTATATGTATACCTATATATCTTTTATATGCTTTTTACATACATAGACAGAGATCCTCTACAATTACTTTTTCTCTGTCAATATTAGGTTATAATTTTGAGATTTCTCTATTAAGGCTGGCTTATTTATTTTAATTTAGAAAAGAATTTTATCAACATTGCATTTATACATACCCTTATTGGCAGATTTTTAGGTCATTTTCAATTTTTTCTGTTAAAAACAATACTTTATTGAAGATCTTGTACGTGTACACTCTTGTAGTACACATACGCAAGTCTTTCAATGGGATATACACATAGAAATGGCATTGCTATCCAGTCGGTTGAATACATTTTGAGCTTTACTAAATATTGACAGACTTTTCCAATTAATACTTCTAGCTGCAATGGAAAAGAATTCCAGTTATTACATATTCTCACTATACTGATAGTTATCAGACTTCTAATTTTCTTCAAATTTCAGGGATGTGAAATAATACTTCGTTGTTCTCTTAATTCACATTTTCTGAATACCAGTAATGTAATCTTTTTATATTTTAATTTGCTCTTCTCTTTTTTCCTTTTGTGACTTGCCTGTTTCTCTCTGTACATTTTTTAAGAAAATGTCTTTTTCATGTTGATTTCTAGGTATTAGAGCTAAACAAAGGTCTAATGCTTTTGTCTACTTTATATGTTGCAAATATATTTTCTCAGTCTTTCACTTGTACTTTAAATTTTCTTGTGATGTCTTGTAACACAGAGTTTTATTTTTATTTGACTTTGATGAAATGATTTCCTGTTTGCTTATGGTTATTTATGATTTTTTTAAAAAAAATGTTCTTACCCTGAGGCTGGAAAGTATTTTTCTGTAGGTTCTTTTAAACAATTTAAAGCTGTATTTTTTTTTCAACATTTAGATTTTAAATCCATCTGGAATTTATTTATTTTTTGTATGAGGTGTGATAACACAGTCTAATTTTATTTTTCCATATAAATCGCAAATTGTTGCCACACCATTTGTTGACTAGATAATTTTTGACCAATTCCCTATTGTTTTCTCTTTTACAGTTTCTATTCTCTTCTACTTTTCAGTCCATTCCATCTCCATCCCTTATCTTTTTATACCCCATCCTCTTCCCTGTCCTTTTTTTCCCTCTTATTTTTTAGATCTCCACCTCCTTTTTCTATCTCCTCTTTCTCTTTCTTTTCATAACTGTCATTATTAAATCAGTGTATACATCATTTAAAAAATCAAATAGCAGATTATCTAAAATAATAAGCAAATAAATAATCCTTCTCTCCAAAATCCATTAAAGGTCTCTCTTGTTGATTCCTCTTCACTCAATAAATATTTATTATGTATCTATTATGTCGAAGTCACTGGGTATTCAGAAGGAGATTTGCAATTAATAGAGTTTTTTTAAAAAAATGTTTTTATTGGTTTTTTAGAGAGAGAGTAAGAGAGAGATGGAAACATGGATGTGAGAAACATCCATCGGCTGCCTCCTGCACACCACCCATTGGGGATTGAGCCCACAACCCAAGCATATGTCCTGACTGGGAATCAAACCGGGACCTCTCAGTCCATGGGACGATGCTTAATCCACTGAGCCACACTGGCTGTGCAATAGAGGTTTAATATATGTACATACAAACATTGAAATATCTTTATATTGTGTTAGGTACAGATTTCAGAAGCAGTAAATTTGGCAACTCCAGGACATCCTCAAAAATTATAGTAGATAGTTGTTGTATAAATAAATATAATTTTAAAAATGTATAATCAATAAATATCTGTATGTGGTATATAAAATAGTATATATTACATAATAAATATATATAGTAAATGTATATATATGTGTATATATATCCATATATATGATAATTTAATAGTCTGGGATATAATTAAACATTTATGTCAAAGCAAATGAGACTGTGACCTGCTCTTGCTCATTTTAAGACCTAACTCCCTAAAGAGGCATTTAAAAACCAGTCTGAGTTCAACTTCTTAAGCTTATAATAAAGACTAATCATATTATCTTTCATTCTAGGTAATGACAGTATATTGAGTTAATTTTAAATTCGTAAACATTGTAACTATTTTTAGTGAAAATATAATGTTTCTGACACCAGTTACAAACTGCAGCTAACACTGTACTTTGGAGTCTATAAAGTACTATCATGACTATTAAGCAAATAAAATAAATCTGTTTTAAGAGAATGAAGGAAATCTTGACTTGATGGACTGACTACCCTTTGGCAGTGCTCTTGGCAAACCCAACAGCCATTTTATCTCCCAGGAACTGTAATACATACAAAGATTATTTTTTTCTCCCAGAAATATATTGGCCTGTCTTTCCTGAGGCTGTACCTACACACAATAATTATCTGGATTTTTTTTTGTAGTATGTAGTATGTCAAAAAGAGGTTTTAGTTAAACTACCAAAGCATGACTTAATTTGATTAAACAAAAAATGAAGAAGACAAGCTATAATTCAAAGGCATAAGTGGTAAACTTCATCCCATTTTTGAAAGGGCACCTGATTTTTGCTATTTTAGATTTTGATGCTGTCAGATCATTCTTAACACATGTTAAGATTATTCAATTAACAGTAGTCAAATTCTGATCCGTGGAGATATTACATGTACTCTGAAAACCAGTCTATCTTCTTGGTATATCTCTTCTGACATTTTTAGTTAACTGGAAAAAAAACAGAACACCTAAATACTTTGCTAGACCATTAGTTATTAAAGTATATCAACTTAACCTAATACTAACTTAAATTCACTTATATATTTTAATAAATATTTTTAATTGCCTAGTATATTAGACTTTATTTGGTTTGATATATAAAAATAATTGATTCAAATGAATAAGAAATAATCACTGACCAACCTTTAGCACTTAAATCAAGAAGAAAATGACACTCATAAGAAAATATTATAATTAATTGCAAGAAGTATTGTGATACTAGTATATCTGAAGATAGTATGATTGAGATTTATTTGAGAAAATTATAGAAGGTGATTATTGATCTATACAACAAAAGATGATTTGATGCTCTTGGAGGTAAATTTGGAATACAGTAGAAACAAGACTAGGGATAAGTATTTCCATATAGAATAAGCATTGTGAGGAAAGGTACATGTGTATAAATTAGCTTAGCTTGTGTTATAACCTAACGGCGAGATAACCAGAGACGCATGGCCGAATTGTAAAGGAGCACTTTATTTCGCCTGCGGGCTGCGGAGGGCATAGTTTCCCCTCAGATCAACAGCCCCGATTCTCCTTGCTTGTCCCATTTTAAAGACAGAAACTCCCTCCTCCTTTTGCCCCCTCCCCTCAGGGAACCAGCACAATAGTGGGAGTGACAGAGACCACAGAAGTCAAAATTAGCATTATTTACCGATGGCCTAAGCACTTACAAGTACCTGCAAATACCTAATACTCAGGAAACTGCAAATGCCTCCCAACTCCTGGGGCCACTATAATCTTAGGCAAAATTCCTTTCTGTCTAGGGGTAATTAACCTATTGTTGGAAGAATATCGAGGAATGTCTATTGGTGACAAAATGGAGTCTTTTAGTCGCCTTAACCAAGGGGCCTACATAAAATGGAATCTAGTTGCCTTAGCCTTGGAGCCCACAACACTTGTACACAGACTTTTAAGTATTTTATTATTATTTTTTCAATGTCAAAAAATAAGGATGAAAGAGTAACCCTGCCAGTCTACAAAGAATAAAACCAGTGTCGTGAGTAAAACATCTGATATAGAAGAATCTTGAGTGCCAAGAAATGAAAATAACATTTTCAGAAACCTGAGATGTTTAAATGAGACCTTAATATTCTCAGACATATGCTTAAATCAATTACCATGTTAGGAAATAATTGCAAAGGTTTATTTGAGGAAGAGTGATAACTTGAACATGTGCAGTCTAACTGGACATAAAAAGGATGTTTTTGATGTAAATAGTAGTAAAAATGTTGAATTAGTTGGTATCAATTAGATACAGGGATATGAGAGAATGCAGTCTGCAGAGACTCACTGACATTGAGCTTTTAGTAATTATACAAGAGAGGTTTATGAGAGATAATGAGTTGTGTGTAGAAAAAAAATGAATCTGAAATGTATAGGGTAATAGATAATTTTACTAAAATTGGGACTTTGAAGGTTGGTAGACAAAAATAAAAATAAAATTGAATCCATTTTCCACATTCATTTGACTGATATTTCAAGCAAATATGAACAAAATCAATAATCATCATTATCAAAAGATAATACATTTGTGTACATTAGGGTTACTATTGCAAAGAAAATAACTTGGTTGTTATTGGTCTAAAGACTCGTGGTTTGCAATGGTATTAGTATTATCACAGGAAGGTATTTGCAAAATGTGTATATTTTTCTTTGTCTAAATAATTAGAAGCATATATTATTGGCCTTCAGTGGGTGGTGGTCAGAGCTACTAGACAACCTACAGGGCTTATTGTGTAGATCTACACAATAATTATCTCACAGCTGGCACACAATTTTAATGTTCATCAGATTTTTATGTAAATAAAAAGCCTCTTTGAACCATTTTTGCCAAGAATTTTATCCACATTACAAATAAATAGAACTTATTTTTGTATCATTTAATGTCTATAGAATTTCCAGAAATGCAAATAGAGAGAGGGTTCTATTTTCTTGCTTCAAAAATGTACAAGAATACTTCGCCATTTTATCAAATCACATTAGTGAACACAGCACTATCTGTGATTTTGGAATTGCTTATACAACCTAGCTGTGTCCGTCTGCATTTGTAGCTACTGAAACCAAGCAGCGGGGGTTTGTAGTCTCTCGAAATCAAAGAATGAGTTCACAGACCAAGGGTAAGCGAAAAAAAGTTTATTTGAAAGATAGATAGACTCCCCGTAGTGGGGAGGGGACCCAAGTGGGTTGCTGGTGGGTTGCCAGTGGGGCTCTGTTGTCTAGGGGCATATATATATATATATATATATATATATATATATATATATATATGCACACAGGAATTCTGCCTTAGCAACATCCATACATTTTTAAAGCTTCTGTTTCTCACCTGGCTGGATTCAGCCTCTGATCATCTATAGGGGTCTTAGTGGCTTTCTTTTTTTTGATAATTTCAACTTTTCCCAGACTATTAGTGAGGGAGAGGGGAAACGCCCTTGGAGCAACCCTATGCTTGCTTTTGGTTTCTTTTCTAAGTCAAATTTTGATTTTCTGTAATTCTTTTTAGGGTGACCTGGCTTTCTGCGATAGGAACACACTCTATAGTTTCAGAGAAGTCATTCAGCAATCCTGTTGCCTTGCTTGAAATCAGTAGGTATATTATTTAGAATGGGTCAGAATCGCCAGCACTGTATTCTTTAACAGTAAATAAAATTCCTTTGCAAACCCATCAAGGTCCCAGAGAAAGGAATGGATACAATTGCTGTTCCCCTCTTGCATGAAACCAGCCTTTCTGGGTTTTTTTGTTATGTAATTGACCTGTGTTCTTTCCAGGAGCTTCTAATTTGCATTCCTATAAATGGGGGGTGGAAGTTTCTGGCCTTGGGGGCATAATGCCAATGTTGATTTTAGTTTTATTTTGAGATATAGAGTCTGAATTAACCTCCATCTATACTGTGTACTGATTTACCTACCTGTGTGCTAAGCTCCAAGTCATCTCAAACTGCCCGAGTGTCTCGGCCTCCCCTTCCCATGGTCCTGTCCCTCACTGCCGAACCTGCCTCTATCTCCTCACTATGATTTTCTCAATAGTTATATGTATAGTTGCAGTATATGGCTCATTTGTTACATCTTCTAGAAATACTATATTCTAAATTTACATACTAAAATATATATTATTTAAGTATAACTTATTTTCTTTTATTTAATCTTCATATTATAACTGTAGTTTGGTAATTATAATGTTTGCTTTCAAAATCATGTATTTAGGTAAGTTATTTGATCAATGAATTTCATTAAGGATATCAAAGATGTTAGAAAGTGTTTGAAAATCACAGTTTTAAATACATTAGAAGTTACCATAGACTAGGTGTAATAATGTGTATGGAACTTTAAAATTATTAGTCTCTTTCACCCATATTTTATCATTCAATCTACATACCACTATGTAAGGTAAATAAGGCAACACTAATTTTTAATTTCCATTATCAAGATGTGGAAACTAAGGCTCAAAGAGATCTCACAAGTTGATAATGATCATACAAATTTAAAATTGTCCAAATTCTGAATTAGAATTCAGTGCTTCAACTTTGAACATTTATCAGAACTTTGTGTTGTTGCCCTCCAATGTAGTAAACATAAAATCTTATATTTTTTCTTTTTCTTTAACACTAGAATGTTTTTACGTATACAGAATGTTGTTCACTGTTTGGTCATTTCAAGCTTTCTTCAAACTCAAATGTAGCACAAAACTTTTTATTTCTTATTGTATTATTCTACCAATGTACATATTCACTAATACATTGGTTGAATATTGAGGCAATGTTCTGAATATTTCAGAGCAAAGGAAAAACAAACAAAAACCCACCTACAATTTTAGCCTTAGATGTTTAAATATTTCACATCAAGACAATATTTTTCTTTTCAGTCTGGCACTACTATTTTCTAATCCTAGTTTGTTCAGGTAATTGCTACAAACACTTCATTTCATTTTCTCACTCTCTACTTAAGTCTGGGTAGCTTTCTACCTGCTGCCATCAGCCAGTTTTCTGATTGAACAGACGATGCGCAGAGGCAGCAAAGGACACAAGGATTGCCTGTAATAAATGGACTTGGTGATTGTGGTTTTCCAACTGAACCTTTAAGAGTATTCAGAGCTGCCTCAATAGCAACAGAGCTGTGGTGAGCATGTTCCTGCTGTTTACTGAAAGCTGCTAGTCTAAAAAGATTTAACCTCTGTAAGATAGGTAAGTGGTGAAATACTAATGAAAAAAAATTGTAAGTTTTTTGCAGCCTAGTAGAAGACAACATATTAGAAAACCCAAAATCTCAACCACAGCTATTTAGTAGATTGGCTAGTACACTTGGATTTGGAAGTCTGTTATTGAAATAAATGCCAAACAATTCAAATACACACACATTTTAGAAATGCACTTAATCCAATTATTGGTTGTTGGCAGAATTTGACTGGTCTTGGGTGTTTTAAAAGCATAACTTTGAAAAACATAGTTGGGCAGTTTATCTCTGTGTAGCAGAATAAGAAATATAGTCAGCCTACTTCACATCAATATTTCAGAAAAAGTCATAATAGTGAACATTTTTCTTACCAAAACTTAACATCAATATTTAAATTTCTTTTCAAATTTTCTTTTCTTCTCCTAGTCCCCACTTTTTGTCCCTCCATCCCTTTCTTTTTTTCCATTTCCTTCTTCCTCCTTTTCTAGATTTATACTCCACCATTTTTACTGAAATTTGGAGTCGTGAACTACTAAGTGCCATGTTTTAAGAGGGACAAATAAGAAAAATTCCCAGGTATAGCACCTAACATGGTGTTATAAAACTTGAAATGAAGACATAGTGGATGAACCATGTTAATCTTTAATTATCTTTTGTGCTAGATTATATTCTCATCAATAAAATAAATGAAGTACTTTCAGAAAACAGCATTGACGTAAGATATCAGATATCTCCTATAAGCTGATAAGTTTATAAACTAATATAAAACTATCACATATCTTCCTTCCTTCCTTCCTTCCTTCCTTCCTTCCTTCCTTCCTTCCTTCCTTCCTTCCTTCCTTCCTTCCTTCCTTCCTTCCTTCTTTCCTTCCTTTCCATCTTCCCAGCCTCCTTCTTTTTCTCCATTCCTTCCTTCCCAATTCAGTGCAAAGTCATTGAGCAGGCTTGCTGCAAGCAGCGATAGCTTTGGAACAGGGCTGCAGGGACATCCCCGTGGCAGCAGTGATGTCAGTGTGTGTGAGCATGGATGGCTTCAGAGGGCGAGCAAGGTAGTAGGTGCAGTAGAAGCCAGCAACAGCAGCCTACTGAGAATGGCTTCACAACAGTGTGAAAGGGCAACTTGGCATGTCTGGGAGATTGGCTAAATACAGATGATTTAGCAATAATTAAGTACATTGTGTATAAAAGATGCAGGTTTCTTATTAATGGAAAAAAGAGATACAAATATAAAAAGGGGAGCTTTAGAATAATATTAGATTAGAATTGGAAAGAGTGACACAAACTCATGCATCACACATATAGATATAGGAATAAATATAGATGCAAATAAGGATAAATATGATGTGTGCATGTTATGTATATATAGAGTATATACATGTGTGTGTGTGTGTGTATATATATATATATGGAGAGAGAGAGAGAGAGAGAGAGAGAAGCTTGCCTCAGTAGCAAAGAGTGATAGAGACAGAAAGAATCTCTATTTTATTTTTACACAGTAATAGTCTGAGAGCAGAAATATCCTCATGGCAATGAGCATTTCTACTACCCAGAAACTGGTTTCTTAGCACACTCGTCTCAAAAAGGACCAGGGCTCCTCTGAGAGATGGCTAATCCCAGACTGGGGCAGGAAATGTCTAAGATGAGTCTGAAAAATCTTGTTAGGAATAAATATAAAGAAATGCTCAATGAATGATGCATGTCACAAAGACTCAGGGGACAGCCTGCCCTAAAGGTATTTGCACTGACCAAATCCGGGACAATTTTAGTATCAATTGAATAATGATGATAACAATTTATAATCTATTGAATTAAATAAAGATGTATAAGTTCAAGCTGATATACCTAAACACATGTATAAGTTAACTAGTGCCTACTGTGAGAATCTCTCTTCTACTCTCACCGGCAATAAAACCCTGAGAAGGCTCAACCCAAATTGACACCCCTTGGAGCACAGTGGGGTGGCTGTGTTGTGTGGGGTGTTGAGACACGCAGAGTGTGCCTTGTAGGTTCTGGGGCTGCAAAAAGCTGAATGGAATGATGAAACCCAGGGACTTCTGCTTACTGAAAAAGAGAATTCTCTACTTGACAATAAGTGACTGATGAAACAAAGACAGGACCCAAAGGCAGAAATATGCTCAAAAGAAACTTAGACTCATTCTGACTCAAGAGCACCTACAAAAAATAGGGATCGGAGTCCTTGCTTGTATCTACTCTGTATCCAGGAATTACAAATTACTGATGCTGATGGTGAGCCCTGATATTTCTGGTACCCCTTTCAGATATATATAATTTGTGTTTATATGATTTTATTTGCTTTGTGTCCTTGGACAAACCACTGAAAGACCTTCAAGGTAAAATTTCTATTGTATCCCACAGTGACATTTTAAACATTCAATATAGGCATAACTTAAAGCAAAAAAGGGGTGGAGGGATGGATGGGAGTTAAAGCCAGGCACTGCAATGGTGATGGTGAGAAGCAATCACTGGGGACACATGCACATTTTGGAAAGTGTCTCACCTGTTCCTGGCTCCAGCCAGACCAGATGGCACCGGGAGGACAGGGATTAGATGCTCAGGTGTCCCAGCAAGAATAAGGGCAGACAAAATAAATCACCTCATCATTCTGCTGCAGCACAACTATATATATATATATCTATAATATAAATACACTATATATGTTTACTACATATGTATACTAAAGCTCTCTATTTCAGTAGAATGCCAACTAATACATGTAGAATGTATGGTGAAATGGTAGAATTATAAAAGTACCTTTGGTAATATTCATAATAATAATTCAGGCAAGAAGCACCAGTGGACACTAAAATAGAAAGAGAAACAAAATATGTACATAATCTCAAAGCATCTCAATACAAATGCATTTTAATTACAAAGGGAAAAAAAGACAATCTTATAATAAAGACTTTTTCAGATATTTACTTAATTAAATTATCAAATTTATCATCACCAATAATGGGACAAATCAATATCCGGGGCCACCCAATAAGGTATAATAAGAAGCATTGTTTTTGTAATAGTCCTACCCAAAATGTACAACCAAAGATCGGGCTAAGTCACACTGAGTGCCATTCTGTAATATTGCTGCTCTATAATCTTGAAAAAAAATTCAAAGGCATGAAATTCAGGGAAAGACTGAGGAATTCTTCCAGTTTAAAGACTGGAGTGACAAGGCAATTGGGTGCAACAGGTGAGCCTGGACTGTATCTTTTTGCTATAATTGAGGGAGCATAAATGAGTTTCTGGGCCAAGAGTGTACGAGGTATTTTTATTATTCTTGTAACTACTGTAAGCTGTAATTTGTTTCAAAAAAAAGTATTTTTTAAAAGAACTATTAAAAATACACTTGCTTTACCATATGGTCCTATTGCACATGGTGAAATTGCAACTCCACCAAACCAGGTGCAAACTGGTCTACCTCCTGGCAAGGAGGGGAGCCCACTATGAGGTGCTTGTGTGTTGTGAAAACTTCTTACCGTTTTCTATTCTTATCTTTTCATAAATTGGAAAGAACCAGTTAATGGACCGGCATGGGGGTCCAAGGGCTACAGTTTGAGTAGCAATGAATTAGAAGAGAAGAGAGAGGCCCTTAACTGCGAACACAGGCTTTTATCACACCTAAGGAATAGTGCCTGGAGATGGCTATTTCTCTAGGGAAAGAGTATGAAAGTGGGAAGGACGAGAAATGGACAACAATGTGTGAACTGTTTGCCCTGTCTAATATGCTTCCACCTTTAATATATTGAAAATAATAGATGTGAAGAGCTACTATTTTTCATCAGATTTGTTGTTATAAGTTTTCAATGATATTCCTAAGCTAAGAAAACACAGAAGAAGCACATATATTTAATAAGGAAAGTATAAAAGATAGTCACTTTTTGTCATTGTTTCAATATTTAAATAAAAATGTAACCTTTTGATTTTATGACAATATTCAATCTTAACTGCTTAAAAAGATGTAGATTTTTGTAATAAGACCATAGCATTTTGATGGAAAATATTTTTAAGTCAAAGAATAGAAAATAAAATGTTTAGAGATTTTCGGAAACCTAAGAAAACTTTAGAACACCATAGGTGTGGTGTAATTTTGGGGTTACCATTTGTATCCTGATGTTCTTCTCTGAATATTTGTAATTTAAAAATGACAGCTGAAAAAAACAAATGTTTATTAGTTGTTCATGGTGCAGGCACATTGAAAGCATTATCTCCTTTAATGAGTGTAATAATCCTGTGAGGTAGACATCATCATTATTATTTTCATTGTGCAGATGGAAACATTGAGGCTTAGAGGCTTTAATTTGCCCCAAACCACACAGCTGAAATGAGTTGGGATTTGTACCTAAATATTTATTATTATTATTATTATAAAGCACTTAATGAAAACACACACACACATACGCACACACACACACACATACACACACATAAAACAAAAACTCTTCTATTCCCAGAACAGAAAGGTTAATGACTAAAACATTCAAAATTTATTTTTTCTTTTTTTCCACTAGCAAAGAATGAAAGTATACCTGTGAAGTTTGGTGCTGTGCTTATATCATAGCTGAAGGCATTGTTTTTATCTGCTACATAATTTCTTATATGTGAATGTGTCTTACATCTTCTGATTTAGAAGTGAAAAAAAAGATATGACCTGATTAGAATTTCTCTGGCAGTTCTACATAGATTTTCCATCATTCCCAGATAATTATTTGAACTTGTTGATGCTTCTCTGAATGTAACTTAAATGATCTCACTTTGTTTTGCATTTTCTGCTTTCTCTTTTCAGAGAGGTAATTTCTAATCAAAATAACACCTGGTGATAGGAAGTATTTGAGTATCTCTAAAACTTTCAATTCTTCCACTTTTATTTCTATTGTTCTCTTGGAACCAGCTTTGTTTACTCACCAATCAATTGAAAATGCATTTGCACTATTAGCCAATCATTTAAAGAACTGTTTCTTTAAATATTTAAAACAATAAAATTTAATGTATTAAAAGGGACTTTTTGATTTTTTAATTTCTAATTTCTTTCAATACTTTTCTCTGGATTCTTAAATTTGACAAAACACTAATACAAGTAAAAGTTATCTGTGTCCTAATTGGTTTTTTATAAGAATAAATAGGACCTTGCAAGCGATGTTTAATCAAAATTGACCCTACACATTAAAAAATAATGAGGCAGAAGCTCAACTAGTATAATTCTATATCCTGTTCTCTTTTTAAAATCATGCTCCTTGCCCTGGCCAGTGTGGCTCATTTGGTTGGGCATCATCCTAGGCACGGAAGGGTTGTTGGTTAAGTTTATTCCTAGGTATTTTATTCCTTTTGTTGCAATTGGAATTTTTTTTCATTTCTTTTTCTGACATGTCATTGTTAGTGTACAGGAAAGCAGTGGATTTTGTACATTGATTTGATATCCTGCAACTTTACTGTATTTGTTTATTGTTTCTAATAGCTTTTGGTGGAGTCTTTAGGGTTTTCTAAATATAGAATCATGTCATCTACAAAAAGTGACACTTTAACTTCTTCTTTCCCAGTTTGGATGCCTTTTATTTCTTTCTCTTGCCTGGTTACTTTGGCTAGGACTTCCAGAACTATGTTGAGTAGGAGTAGTGAGAGTGGACATCCTTGTCTTATTCCTGATTTTAGAGGAAAAGCTTTCAGTTTTTCACCATTGAGTATAATAGTAGCTGAGGGTTTGTCATATATAGTCTTGATTATGTTGAGGTACTTTCTTCTATACTTGTTTTGTTGAGTGTTTTAATCATAAATGAATGTTGTATTTTATCAAATGCTTTTTCTGCATCTATTGATAAGATCACATTTTTATCCTATTTTGGTTAATGTGGTATATTACATTGATCGATTTGCATATGTTGAAACATCCTTGTATTCCTGAATGAATCCCACTTGATTATGATGTATTATTTTAAAATATATTGTTGTATTAAATTTGCTAGTATTTTTTAGGATTTTTACATCTGTATTCATCAGAGATATTGATCTGTAGTTTTCTTCCTTTGTGTTATCCTTGCCTAGTTTAGATATCAGGATTATGTTGGTCTCATAAAATATGTTAGGAAGTATTGCCTCTTCTTTAATTTTTTGGAAGAGTTTGAGAAGGATAGATATCAAATCTCTTTTGAATGTTTGGTAGAATTCACTAGTGAAGCCATCTGGCCCTGGACTTCTATTTTGGGGGAGGTTTTTGATGGTTGTTTTAGTTTTCTCACTGCTGCTTGGTCTGTTTAGATTTTTTGGTTCTTCATCATTCAGTCTAAGAAAGTAATATATTTCTGGGAATGTATTCATTTCTTCTAGGTTATTGAATTTGGTGGCATATAGTCTTTCATAGTATTCTAGTATGATTCTTTGTATATCTGTGATGTTTGTGGTAACTTCTCCTCTTTCATTTCTAATTTTCCTTATACGAATCTTTTCTCTTTTTTACTTAGTGAGTCTAAACAGGAGTTGGTCAATTTTATTAATTTTTTCAAATAACCAGTTCTTTGTTGTATTATTTTTTTGCATTGTATTTTTGTTCTCTATTTCATTCAATTCTGCTCTAATTTTTGTTATTTCCCTTCTTCTGCTGACTTTGGGTTGATTTTTTTTTTCTTCTTTTTCTAGTTTTTAAGATTTAATATTCAGTTGTTTTCTTGAGATTTCTCTTGTTTCTTGAGATAGGCCTGTAATGATGCAAACTTCCCTCCCACTACTGCTTTTGCTGCATCCCAGATGTTTTGAAATGTGTTGTCATTCTCATTTGCCTCTTTGTATATTTTGATCTCACCTTTTATTTCGTTTTTGACCCAGTCAGTTTTTAGTAGTATGTTGTTTAATCTGTACATATTTGTGTGTTTACTTCCTTTTTGTAGTTGATTTCTAATTTCAAAGTATTGTGGTCAGAGAATATGCTTGGTATGATTTCAGCCTTCTTGCATTTGTTGAGGCTAGTTTTGTGACCCAACATATGGTTCACTTTTGAGAATGTTCCATGTGCATTGGAGAAGAATGTATAATCTGGTGTTCTTGGGTGAAAGGCTCTATAAATGTCAATTATGTCCACTTGGTCTAATGTGTCATTTAAGGCCAATATTTCTTTATTGATTTTCTATTTGGATGATCTGTCTAAAACAGTCAGTGGAGTATTTAGGTTCCCAACTACAACTGTGTTTTTGTCCATTTCTCACTTTAGTTCTGTTAGTAGTTTCTATATACATTTTGGTGTTCCCTGATTGGATGCATATATATTGAGAAGTGTTATGTCTTTTTGATGTAGTGTCCCCTTTATCATTATAAAATGTCCATCTTTGTCTCTTGTTACCTTGTTATCTTGATATCTATTTTGTCAGATATAAGTATGGCTACACCTGCTTTTCTGTGGATGCTATTTGCTTAAAGAATCATTTTCCACCTTTTCACTTTGAGTCTATCTTTGTCTTTATAGCTTAGATGTGTCTCCTGAAGGCAGCATGTGGTTGGGTTTTGTTTTTTGATCCAATCTGCTACTCTGTGCCTTTTTATTTTTGACTTTGGTCCATTTGCATTTAGGGTAATTATTGGTGTATGAGGATTTCCTATAGCCGTTTTATCTTTTGTTTTTGGTAGCTTTGCCTCCACTGGTTCTTTTCTTTTGTGTTTCTGTCTGTTTCTTTTGTTGTTGTTTGGTGGTATTCCATACCTTTTTCCTGTGTTTCCTCTTTTTTAAGTTAGGTGTCTTAGTTTTGGAGTGTGTGTGTGTGTGTGTGTGTGTGTTTACCATTAAGCTTATGAAAAAGAAAGTTTCATATGTACAGAATTTGTTTTTCTTTTTAATGCACTGGTCTCCATCCTCTTTGACAAATTCTAACATTTACCCCCTTTGCTTTTATGTTTTTGCTATCACAAATTATCCCTGTTTATGCTGTAAGTTTGTTGGTGATCTTATTCACAGTTTTGTGATCCTTTGTTCTTTGTTTCAGGTAGACAAACCCCCTTGACTATTTCCTGCAATGGAAGTCTTCTGGTGATAAATTCCCTCAGCTTCTGTATGTCTAGAAAAGTCTTTATTTCTCCTTGATATGTAAAGGATAACTTTGCTGGATATATTATTCTTGGCTGGTCATTTCTCTCTTTCAGTAGTTTGACTATTTGGTACTAGATTGTAGAATTTCTGCTGTTAGAAGTCCAATGATAACCTAATGGGCTTTTCTTTATAGGTTACTTATTTTTCCTGGCTACCTTGAGAATTCTTTCTTTGTCATTAATTATTGACAGTTTTAATACAATGTGCCTTGGAGAAGGCCTTTTTGCATTGAGGTAATTAGGTGTTCTGTTTCTTGGATTTGACGATCTAACTCTTTCAATATGTTTGGGAAATTCTCATCAACTACTTGTTTGAATAAGCTCTCCATTCCTTTCTCCCTCTCTTCTTCTGGTATGCCTATTATTCTTATATTGCTCTTTCTGATGGAGTCAGATAGTTCCCATACAGTTCCTTAATTTTCTTAATGCTCAAGTCTCTCCTTTCTTCCCTGTGCATTATTTCTATACTTCTTTAAAAAATTTTTTTTTCCTTTATTGATTTTAGAGAGAAAGGAAGGGAGAAGGAGAGAGAAAGAGAAACATCGTTGAGAGAGAACATCGATTGGCTTCCTCCTGCATGCCTCCTACTGGGGATTTGGCCCACAACCTGGGCATGTGCCCTGGCCAAGAATCGAACTGGCGACCTCTTGGTGCATGGGTCGACGCTCAACCACTGAGTCACATGGGCCAGGCTATTTCTAGACTTCTATCTTTGATATTACTAATCTTTTTCCATCTGGTTTGCTCTATTTCCTGTGCTTACTAGTTCATTCTTGATCTCTTTTATTGAGTTTTTCATCTCTAGAATTTCTATTTGGTTCTTTTTAAGGTTTCAATATCTTTGGTAAAGTACTTGTTTTGTTCCTTGATTTGTTTTCTGAGTTCATTAAACAGACGTATATTTTCTTACATCTTGCTGAGTTTTTTCAGAATTGCAATCTTGATTTCTTTGTTATTTAAATCATATATTTCCATGTCTTTAAGATTGTTTTCTGTAGATGTTTTATTTTCTTTCCAAGCTGCCTCGCTACCTTTGTTATTCATGGTATTTGATGGATTCCTTCTCTGTTGAGGCATCTATGAATGAGTGGTACTTCTCTAGTAGATTGATATGAAGAAGTCTTTCTATTATTTTTCAGTAGGTGGCACTGAATCACAAGTGTTTTACCTCTCTTGCACTTCTCTGGCAGTACTCTGTTACTGGTCCTGGAATTGGGGGCACAGGAGGGACACTGCAGAGGTCCAAGGTTGCCATTACTGGGAAGACAAAGCAACTCAGAAGGCAGCTGGTTTACCCCAGCCCACCCCACTTCCATGCATCATGACTACACTGATGGCAGCATCTGGCTGTGGGGAACAGCACTGGGATTTCATGGATTTGGAGCCCCATTGCCCACCATGTTCCCCTGTAGAGTAGGTCTGCTGGGACTGGGTTGACTGGATCACAGGGGAGGCAGCCATCTTCCAATATAAACTTAGTAAAAAGTCAAATATACTGCGCAAAATCAAATTTACATCAAATTTTTTTGTCTTCGATGTTTCTGCCACTTAAAAGAGTGGCATCTCAAGAGAAACACATTAATTGAATAGAGAGAGAGTAATTTGAATTTTTATGTTGTTTTGCTTTGAAACACTTAAAAATTCAGTTTGACCTTTTGCAAACATTTCTAACACTTGCAAAATTGACTAAATCATATTTCTATCTAAACAAAGGTGTGAGAATGAAATTATTATAAAATTACAAACAGAGCAGTTTGATTTATAGACAATAATTATTTCTCAAAATAAAACTGAAAAGGAAAATCTATGGCTCTCAAGTATTACTAAGCCTTTAGTGAAAATATTGACAACTATATCTCGTAAGTTTTACTCTTCAATTATGAATATATTTAAGATGGTGTATCAGAAAAAAACTGCTGACAAATACGATTTTAACTAATTTCCATTTTCATGTTGATTACTGTGATGTAAGTGATGTGAGTTCCAGGTATCCTGAGAGGCAACTGAGACCCAGGGCTATTAGTACATGCAAGGCAATCACCCATCTGAGTAGGACTACCCATCTGAGGAGGTCATAGAATAATTAACTGACATTTTGAAATAGTATGTTTCAAAAAGCAATATAGTAGAAGCATCTATATATCAGTTTCTTACTGAAACACATGCTAAGGTGAGAAACAAGTCACTGTGAAAAAACCCAGTTCTATATTTGAAGTCTCAGATCAGAAAATCTCATTGGCTAATAACTGGGACCTATACTGCTGATGAAGCAGAAACTTCATTTCTTGATCTGATGATAAAGAACCAGAAAGGATGTATTTTTAAAAACAAGAATGAGTCTGACCGGTGTGGCTCAGTGGTTGAGCATCGACCCATGCACCAAAAGGTCGCCGGTTCAATTCCCGGTCAAGCCACATGCTCAGGTTGTGGGCCCAATCCACATTGGGGGATATACAGGAGGTGGCCAATCGATGTTCTCTCTCATCGATATTTCTATCTCTCTCTCCCTCTCACTTTCTCTCTCTCTAAAATAAATAAAAAGGAAAAATAATTTTATTAAAAAAATATTAAATAAATAAAAAAAATAAATAAAAACAAGGATGATGCCCAGGTTGTGGGCCAAATCCCCAGTGGGGGACATGCAGGAGGCAGCCAATCGATGTTCTCTCTCATAGATATTTCCATCTCTCTCTCCCTCTCCCTTCCTCTCTCTCTCTAAAATCAATGAAGAAAAAAATTTAAAAAAATACAAAAAAATGAGAATGAACAATTATTTTAGTAGGAAAACCTAATTTAGCTTGTGGAGTCCTGGAAGGTTTCTCTGAGGAAAGTTTCCAAAGGATACATGTGAGAGAGTCAACAAAAGAATGTCAGGGAGAAATCTATTCACACAGAGGGGAAAGCATATGTGAAAGCCTTAAAGTGAGAAAGAGATTGACACATTGAAGGAAATAGAAGAATGAATTTTGTTTTGTTTTGATTCTTCCTTGTTCCACATTCCCAATGCTTTCTTCCACACTCTACCCTATGTTTAACCTCAAACTTAAGTTTTAATAATTTCTATCTGATTTACTATGTTTGTATAATAAATAAAAACTCCAGATCCTCTACCATTGGGTCACTCTTATTTTTACCATACTGTCTTCAGTGGACCGCAATGTTTCCCTGACCTTGAACATTCTGTTAGGGCCCTGTTACCTGCTGACAGACTTTCCTGATGCCCACTGTTTATCCTGGCTTTGAGAGTTGGCCCTTCTAGATTCCCTGCTCTACTGTGTTTTATACCACCACACTGCAAAAGTTTGCATGGGAAGGGTAATTTTGAAAATGGCCATATAGATAGGTAGATATATGGATAGATGATAGGTAGATAGATACATAGATAGATAGATAGATAGATACATAGATACATAGATACATAGATACATAGATACATAGATACATAGATACATAGATACATAGATACATAGATATATAGATAGGTTATAGTTAGTTATGGACAGTTAAATGGGGAAAAAAGCAAGTTAGAGTGCAACATCTATAATATAATCCCATTTTATAATGTATTATTATCTTTATTAATATGCCAACCACATACACACAAACATGCACACCTATACACACTCAACTTAAGAGAGTTTTCTTCTTATATAGTCCCAGGATTATAGTTCTCTTTATTTTATACACTCCTATATTTTTTGAATACATTGATTTAAATGATCTAAACAAGACTCACTCAAGAAATATGCATTAGTTAAGTTGGCTGCTGATATATTTACCAAAATGTTACATTTACTTTAGTCAGTTTAGAGATCCATGTCATGCACTTTTACTTATGACTAAGGGTAGCAGAGTTGACAGGCTTGGAGACATCAATTTATGTGAATAAACCTCGAGAGCAATGAACTAGTTAAAATTTGATTATACTATTTACACAGTTTGCAACATACCACCAATTAAACTATCATGTTAATGAGTTATAAAGGTTTTATTATATAAATCCATGTCTATAAATGAACTCTTTTGTTTGTTTGTTTTCCTAAAACTACACTACGTTATTACTAATTCATATGTGTTTCTTTATTAAATGTTGCTTTCATTGAATTTTTGCCTCTGCAAACAGGGAGCAAGTAAGGGAGATATATGGCTGGAAATCTGCTTTTCCTAGAGTCAGTCAAAAGATTTCAAAAAGTGAGAATCATGATTTTTCAGTATTCTTTCTTACTTATAAACGTGCAAGAAATATGTTTAACAAATTCTCACATATCTAATCATAATAAATCACTTTGTGCAGTTGCAAGGCAGGTATTACTATCCTCCTTGCTTTTATAGCTGTAGAAGCTGAGGCTCAGAGTTAAGGAACTTGTGTAGGGTCACACATTGGGTCAATGACTGAGCATTTTTCAAAAATCAATGCTATAATTCTCTGCAGAAGTTTAAATTATTCCCCCAAGGACAATATTTCAATGGATACTTATATTTCTTTTCATGAGTAGTTTCTTCAGAGGAGAATTTAGTTTATGAGACAGTTTTATTACAAAGTATTTGGCCCAACTAAATTTGATTTTCTAAATGACTAAGTAGCCATTTATTATAGGCAAAGATTTTAGATAATGTGAAAAGGTCAGGTAAGAGCTGAAATATGTAAATTTCATGTCACCATTCATTTTATGTCAACTATTTCTTCATTATGTATGAAAAATTTGGATTTGATTTCTTTCTCATAACACTCAAGTAATATGAGAGTTTCATTTCATACTGATGAAATAAATAGAGATTCAGACTTTCTTTACAGGAGATAGCCATCTTCAAGTATTTATGTAGCACTTTATATTTCTAAACTGCTTTACAATTTTTATGTTACTCAGACCTTTCAACAACCTTGTGAATATGTCGATAGTATTAACTTAAAAAGTAAATAGGATAAAACAAACAAACAGAAAACATTAGGCGTGACAAGTTAAATGACTGCCCCAGATATGTATGATTTTATATTCCTTACAGCCTCATGAATTAGTAGATAAATATGAGGCTGTTAACTTTCTTCTATGTCCTCTATTTATTATTAAATATTTTATATGCTTTTAATAATAATTATATTTCTGGAAAAATTGAGAAATAAAATTTTTATATCAGATTATAGCATCAATTACCTACCTCAAGTATTTCTATTTTTCATTTTTTAGTAAAACATTTGTATGTGTAATATAACAAAAATGTTTTATTGATATCTGAGGATTAGTCTTCATCAGATTCTACTTTATTTAATTTTAAAATGATGTTCATTTATGTGACTTATTGCATAAAATATCTTATTTGTATGAATTACTTAATAATCAAAATAAATTACTAAAGAGTTAAAAATTTTCACCACATCAGGGCTATCTAGACCTAAGTGTTAGCTAAGAAATAAGTTTGTTTTCTTTGGACCCATTAACTAATCCTTTCTTCCCATCAACCCCTATTAGAAGGCATCAGTACAACAATTGCAAAATATGATAACTTTGGGGAAAATAAGTTGATATATTCCAAATCATAATAAAACTTTCACTATGCAGTTGGCTGAGAAATAATGTATAAAAATAAGCTCTTTTAGCATACCACTACGACATAAATTAGGACAAGGATTAGACAAACAGAAATTTTTAGGCATGTTGGTCAAATAAGTCTCTATAACCAGGTGCTGTATAGAAGTATGTTCCAATGTACAGGTGGAAGAATGACCTTGAGAAGCCCGAGGAAAGTAGGACCCTCATAGGAAGGAGACTTGAAGAGAGAGTCATTCTCTCCGTTCCCACATAGAACTCAGGGACAAGGCAGCGGAGCCAAATCAGTGATGGTGGCAGCCTGGCCAAGAGGGTGGGTCCTGGGCAATGTTGGCAGAGGGCATCAGAACAGAGCTGGGCAAAATTCCTCCCTCAAATGGTTTAGAGGCGGCCAATGTCAACTACAGGGCTGAAGAAGAACACAGATAAATGTCACTCACTTGACAAATTTTTTTTGAGCAACACACTCTACCAGGTATTGTACTAGTCACTGAACCTACATGAGACTGTTCCTGGAGCATCCCAGACATAACTGTGGAGACTTTTTTGCTAGGTCTTGTAGACCAAAAAGGGGTTCAACGGAAAGTAACCTCACAGGGTGATGTGATCATAAATTCCTAACTGTGTAGGTCATGTGGGAAGACACCCCCACTCCAGACATATAACTTCTTTACTGAAAGGCTTGTCTTTCCCTTAAGCAAGACCTGTCTTCTGTTTCTGTGCATCTTGGTTAACATACCTTTGAAATGCTTATTTTAGACTCCCTTCTATACGACCATCCTTTCAGACACCTCTTTTTAAGCCTGACAGCCTCAAGAGAGCACTCAAATTTAAGTATCCCATAATCCCATCCTGGCCTTGCTGTCTCCCACCTCATGTCATCTTCCTTATGTCCCCTCCTTAATCTCAAATGCATAAAAGAAACTGTAAGCTGTTATTTTCCAATGCATTTTTCTTAGTCTGTTGAGATCTTGCTTACAGGCATATCCTCTGTTGAGCTCAAATAAACTTTTATAAAAATTCTCTACAGATTTGGATGTTTCTTACGTTGACAGTCTATTGAATATTCTGTCTGGGACATACTAAAAAAGCCAGCAGAATGAGTTTCTGATGTTCAAGTTAGCTCATTTATTCTCAAGAGTTTTGTGTAAATTGTCTGTGACCCCTTACTTTCAACTTAAATTGGTGACTCAGCTTTCCCCCAAGAGGCTGTCAGGATTAATCTCTTCATGCCTTACATTCCTAATTACCTCACTTAGTACCAAAGACCTAGGGTGAAGTGTCCTCCTCCGGGTGTCATACCACTTTGTGCATCTTTCCTGACTCACTTTCTGTCCCTTGCTCCTCCTAGGTTTTCCTTTTGATGGCTGATGATTATTACCAACAGTAAAGACCTCTATATGTAAACCTGATCTCAGAAGCTTCCCTGCCCATCCCACATGAAATTTGCTCAGTCTGATGAAGCCATCTCCAAACAAGTCTGTTTCTTTCTTTTCGTTCACAGTCTACATTCCTTAGGTCCCTTCACTGGGCTACAAATTTTCCTTGCTCCCTGTTGCTTCTTTCATACAATTTCTTCCTCTTTTCTTCTCCAAAGTATAGGGCTTTCGACAGCCATTTCTTTTAACTTTTCCACCCCCCATTTTTACCACCATAATCATCATTGTTGGCAACTTCACCAATTGCATGGATGCTCCTTCCAAGACCTTGGTGTCTCAGGTTTTTCTTTTCTCCACAGCACTTCAGCCCTACTCTTGTGATGTCTGTTTTAACTATTCTCTCTTCTTACTGCTTCCTGATCTTTCTAGCCCATGTGCTTTAACCCTCTGTTACACTTCCATCTTATAGAGAGCTTTAATGCATTGCCAATCACTTTCTTATGCTCAGTAACCAAGTTTACGTCTTCACATCCCTTCGCATAAGCGTAGAATCGTTGGTTTATGTAATTCTCCCTACAAAACTCTTTACTTTCATTGCTTCTCCTATTTTTTAACATGAATGGTAAAAGTCCAGCTAAGAATAAACATAACTTTCTATTGTCTTTGTGCCTGAGTTTACGATGATGAATGTTTCTAGAGAGAAACACATACATTTGCTGACTACCTCGATTTAAATTTAGGGCCAATTATCTGGCAGTGCTCACAACTGCCAGGCAACCTGATTGAATTTCCCTGCTATATACATTTTCCCATTATATATATATAAATTCAAGCTTCTCTTCCTCCTCTCCACTCTTCTTTTTTCACTCTCACCTGATGCCTAAGAAAATAGATTCAATGACATGGGACTTCCCTCATTCCTCATTCTGCAGATAACCAGCCTACCCCTTCAAAGCTTCTATTAACAATTGTACCCTCTTGTTACTCTGGACTTAAGGATAATTTTTTTTAATTAATAAAATAAAAACTTTGCTATTAGTATCTCTTGTGGTTTATTTACACCCAGTACATAGCATCACAGGGAGTTATTTTATTAAACCTTCATGAATTACCCTAATTTGTATATGCTATCTATATATGACATCCAAATTGATACACTTTTCTGTTCTTTTTTCTTTTGACATCTTTAAAAAAATTGATATTTTTACTTCTTGAAAACTTTTCTTCTCCTGGCGATTGTGACTCCATTCTTTTCTTTTTTTTTCCTCAGCATTCACTGATTTCTTTTGAATACCTTTTACTAAGTCCTCTTCTATTCAACTTTCAAATATTGAAGTACACTATGGCTCATTCTTTTTTTCTTTTCTTTTAATCCTCACCCAATTATATGTTTTTATTGATTTTTAGAGAGAGCGGGAAGGAAAGAGAAAGAGAAAGAAGCATCGATGTGAGAAACATTGATTGGTTAGTTGCCTCCCGTACACACCCCAAACTGGGACTGAACCCACAACTTAGGTATGTGCCCTGACTAGGAATCGAGCCCACATCCTTTTGATGCACAGGACATCACTCCAACCAACTGTGCCACCCTCCAGGGCCACTGTGGCTCATTCTTGAACCATTTGTATTCTCTAAGTAAAACGTTTGCCTATTTAACCTTATCCAATCTTGTGAATTTTATTTATTTTTTAAAATTCTATTTATTTATTTATTTTTCTTAATTCTCCCCAGAGGATATTTTTTCCATTGAGTTCTAGAGAGAGTGGAAGGGAGAAAGGGAGGGGGTGACAGAGATAGACAGAGATAGTAACAGAGAGAGCAACACTGATGTGAGAGAGACACATTGATTGGTTGCCTCCTGCACACACCACGACCAGGGCCAGGGATCAAACCTGTAATGCAGGTACATGCCCTTGACTGGGAATTGAACCTGTGATCCTTCAGGTCTGTGGGCTGACGCTGTAACCACTGAGTCACACCAGCCAGGGCCGGTCTTGTGACTTTTAATAACATCTTTTATGATAATGACACATATTTCTTGCTTTTTATCCTGCAGATCTTGAATATTGAACTATCTACCATGTGATTTCTCCACATGGATTCTGATTAGCATCTCAAAATAAACAACAGAACCTTGTTTAAACTTCCCATTCTCTAGTTGTGTCTGTGTTAGTAAACACTATCACCATCTACTCCATTGTTAAAGCCAAATATCTGAGAATTGCCGTTATTTTTTTCCTAATACTCATTTCCCATATCAGTTTTATCCCTAACTATTAAGTCAAAGTCATTATTATCTCTCCTCCAGACTGCAACTATCCTTTTATAATTGACTCCCTAATAGCAACCTTAATTGTATTTTTTAAATAGAAGTCAAATCAAGTCATTCTCCTATTTAAATGTCCTCTCACCACACAGTAAAACTTAGACTCCTTATCCTGGTTTACAGAGCTGTGGTAAAACACTGTCTTTGTCTCCTACCATATCTTCTTCAGCTCTTTTTCTCTCCCAATATTCTTCAGCCACTCTCGCCTTCTCTCTACTCCTCAAACATGTTAACCTCATGTCCTCTCAAGGTCTTTGCACAGGGACCCCTCTGCCTGAAATGCTTTTATTCTACTTTTTACATGCCTTTCTCCTTCTCTCACGTTTCAATTTAAACTCAGTTTTTCAAGAGCTTTCTGTAATCATGCGATCAAAAGTAAATACCAAGTTATACTCCAACACATCAACCTATTTTATTTTTTTAATATTGTTTTCTTATTGGTTATTTTTAGAAAGAGGAAAGGAGAGAGAGAGAGAGAGAGAGAGAGAGAGAGAGAGAGAGAGAAACATCAATGAGAGAGAACATCAATTGGCCGCCTCCTGCATGCCCCGCACTGGGGATCAGGCCCACAACCTGAGCATGTGCCCTGACCGGGAAGCGAACCAGTGACCTCTTGGTGCCTGGGTTGATGCTCAACCACTGAGCCACATTAGCTGGGCTTAATTTTTATTATCATAGTCATTCCATTAAATTATTTCTTATTTATTATATTGTGATTTTAATTAATTAACTTTTTTTTTTTCTTTTGCCTTTGTCCTCCTTGAGAACGTGATCTGCCTAAGAGAAAGGATCACGTTTCTAAACTGTACCTGGAACAGAAAAAGTATTTAAAAATATTTGTTAAATAAATAAATACATTAACAATGCCCATAAACATTTGGATTACATTATAAGAAAATATTTATATTACCATCTCCCTTCAGATATTTAAAAACATTATACTGGGACTCCAATTAAAGACTAAGAAATGTCAACTCTGCCCTGGTGACAAGCTGTCAGATCAATAGGAAAACTGCACTATTTACACTGTCCTTAACCGATTTGCTTTTGCAAAAGTGAAACTGCACTTATTTATGCATTTTTTTTATCCTCACCCGAGGACATTTTTGCATTCATCTTCAGATAGAGCGGGAGGGAGAGAGGGAGGAAGAGCAAGAGAGAGAAACATCGATGTGAGAGAGACACATCGAGTGGTTGCCACTCACACGACCCCAACCAGGGCGGGGATGAACTGCAACCGAGGTACATGCCCTTTGCGGGAACCAAACCCAGGACTCTCTGGTTCACAGGCCAATGCTCTAACCGCTGAGCCAAACTGGCCAGGGCTATTTATGCATTTTTATTTAAGCATCTTTTGCTCTTACATTTTATGGGAAGTCCTATAGTCATTGGGTTCACAAAAATGATAGGTTTGTTCTTGCCCTCACAGAGTCCTGTCTTATGTTACTACTTTTCTGATGAGTCTCCATGACTTCTATATCTATTGCATCATCGGCAAACATGGTAGGTAAAATGCAGACACCATAAAACATTCAAATCTGTAGACTATATACACATCTACCAGGCATGAATACAATGAGCATAACTGAGACTTGAGCTTGCACTGATGGTGTAAAAAAAAAATCTTTTTTGGATAACATTTACTGACGAATTTTTTTCCTCAACATTACTAGCTTAGCAATTAAGTTGTTTGAAATTCCAAAGTTATTATATTTGGGAATATGTCCAGAAGTGTGAGGTGGTAGATGAGGCCCAGATTATACATTTAAGTTGACTCTCACATTTTGAATTGTGATATTATCTCCAAATGAGCTTATACAATCTATTATTACATTTGTATATATTGAAAATGTTCATTTACTAAATATGAATTTCTGGAATTTTTAATGTATTAAGTATGAGAGATTGATTTATTGGTACCATTTCTTCACTCTGCTGTTGTCTTTTTTAAAAAAATTTTTTACTGCTTTTAGAGAGAGAGGAAGTGAGAGGGAGAGAGAGAAAGAAACATCGAAGAGAGAGAACATCGATTGGCCTCCTCCTGCATGCCCACACTGGGGATTGGGCCCACAACCTGGTACCCTGACCGGGAATCGAACTGGCAACCTTTTGGTGCATGGGTCGATGCTCAACTACTGAACCACACCAGCCGGACTCTGCTGTTGTCTTATACTTCCTCTGGCATAGCCTCATGGTGAGAAAGGCACCTTGCCTTTGGGTTTGGTCATGTGACTTGCTTTGAACAATGGAATGCTACTGGTTATGAGCAGAGGCTTGAAATGTGCCTGTACAATTGGGCTTGCCTTCTTGTTCTACCATTGCTGAAATAGGAACATATCCTTGGTAGGCACTTTCTTAGTCCATTCAGGCTGCTGTAACAAAGTTACTATAGACTGGGTTGTTTAAAGAGCACACATTTGCTTCTTATAATTTTGGAGGTGAGCTAATGCAAAATCATGTTGCCTACCAATTTGGTGTCTGGTGATGGCCCACTTCCTGGTTCATAGATGGCTCTCTCTTCTTGGTATTTCATAATATGTCAAAGAGCAGACAGAAACAAGCTCTTTCAGAACTCGTATAGGGCGCTAATTCTATCATGGGGGCTCCACCCTCATGATATCCTTTGATCCTCATGAACTTCCAAAGGCCTTTTTCCTAATACCTTCACATTATGGAGTAGAATATCAATATATGCATTGGGGGGGGGGCGCAAAGGGTAGAAGCAAACATTCTGTCCATAACCAGCATTGACCCTCCAGCCTGAGACCCAGAATGGGACCGTGAAGCAGAACCATCCCAACAAATTCACACATTTACAGCCTGAAGTTGAGTTGGCTGACAACCCAAAGATCTGCAACGTAAAGTAGAATCACGTTAGCTGAACCAAAGACATATAAATGAGAAATAAATGCACATTGTTTCATACCCTGAGTTTCTTTCTGACTGATACTTACATAGCTGATTAATACATCAGGATTTTCAAATATAAAGGAGGCCTTCATCCCTCTAGTTCTCTGAGTTGCTCTGTGTTCATCAATATCCCAGACAGCAAGTATACCCCAAAACACTGGGTCAGGATAGTCTCAGGTGACCAATACTCAGGGACCAAGAGCCTAAGGGTTTTAGGATGAAAATCTAGATGCAATTTTGAGTCCTTTCACCTTCACTCCATATTTAAAGACTCATGTGTTCATCTTTTACATGAGTACTTCTTAAAATCACCATATAAAATTTAAAAGATTAGTTAAGATTAGTCACAGGAGTGCCTTGTATCCTATGACTTGGTCTTTTTTAATCATATGCCCAAGTTTTGTTCTCTCAATCTGAATGCATGTCCAGTACACTAAATTGTAGCTCTTATAATTTTGCTTTCCATCCCCCACCATTTTAAACATTCTCTTTGTTTCCTTTAATTATTCAAGTTCAGCTCTTTCAAAACAAAGCCATATTATTCTAATTAGTTCTGTATTTCAGGCAATAAATTAATAAACACTAGTCTATACCTGCTATGTGCAGGGTTTTATGATAGTTGTTTTGGGAGTACCGAGATGTATGAAACATAGTCCTTTACCTCAGACATTTATGCTTAAATTGCAGAGACAAATCACCATTAAAAACTATAGAACAGTGTAATATAACTTAGGTGCTTCATGAATGGAATTGCTAAGTGGCCCTATTTTTGTGACATGTGGTGTTCTCTATGAATTATGTTTCAGCCCCTTTTCAAGATCATCACTCCAGTAATGTTGATGTTTGGTGTGTACTAAAGAACCAGACATAATTTAAATTTACAATGCTGCATATTTAAACTGTGACATTTGGGCAAAAAGGAAGTCAGGAAATGCTGAAATATAAAGGCACATTTGATTATATAGCTCTAATCTATGAAACACAGATCGACTCAAAAAAATAACTAAATAAAGAGATCTGTATGTAGTTCAGCCACATAAGAGTAACTGGTATTGTAAGAACTTGAAAAATTGTAATATGTAGTCTCCATTAAGTAAAATGGAGATAGTACAATTTACTACCTGCATAGGCTAGGTTTTAAAATCAATTTAATGTTTATAAAGTCATTTAATAAAAAATATTAGTCCATTAGTGCTGTAAAAATTACTAGTTAAATGTTTTGATCATGGATTTTTATTGAAACATTTTTTAAAACCAAAATAGTCACTCTTTCAGTGAGCCTTATAATGAAAGAATGGCCTTTCACTTGTGAATACTATGCTCTATGCAGAGAGGGCAGACTTTTATATCACATCCCATCACTCATTTTTTTCTTGTTGCTTTGCACAGTCATTTAACTTACTCCAACATTTGTGTGTCTAACTAAGAAGCCCAATGAGCCAGAACAGATTTTAAAATGTTGCTGCCCCTTCATCTGAGAAGTCAATGTTTGACACTATTTCCTTAAGGAAATCATCAACAAATTTGCAAAACAACAGAAGGCATCAAGTTTTACTGCTGGTCCCTGAATTACAATATTAAATTATGTGTTAAAAAGGTATTAAGCACAAAGTCTTCTGGAATAACTATCATCATTACATCATATTGTTTTCCATTTGAATTAGCATATAAATGAACAAAGATGGCCAACCCCATAGCCGAGGTGAGATGGGCCTTCTTAAGCATCTAGTTGCCTTGGAAGCAGATTGTGTAAAATGTGAACCAGTGTGCTTAGATGCTGATATTTGCTTGTTTGGGAATTTAGAATTTTGGAGTTAGTCTTACAATAATATTAGGGACATACAGCGCAATTACATAATTTTTCCCAGTAGGTCTTTTAAATGTTCAAAAGATGCCAGAGAACTAAGCAAGTAGAAAAGGTGGGCATTTTTGGTTCAGTAGAGAAATACACAAGGGTATAAAACAACATAGTACATTAAATAGCTGTAATTAGCTAAGCTGTCCACCAGTTACAGGCACACGAAGAGAAAGGCATGGCAAAATATTGAGCAGGAATTGTTGGTGGGATGGTCTGTGGACAATGAGAACCATTGTAAGTATTCAGTCATGGCAGCCATGGCATCTGGCTGCAATATCAGGAAGATAAGATCAGCAGCTGTGTGGGGTTGGGGAGTTCAAGTGATTTGGGAAGTCAGAGCAATAGGGTCATAGAGAAATTATGCAAATTCTAATCAACATACCAGTAGCAGAGATGCAAAAGGAAGACACCCAAATCGTGTGATTAGAATATGTAGGACTTGCCAATGGATAAAGTGTGAGGGTAGAATGAGTAAGAGAAGACATTCGAGACAAACACCCATATTCCTAGCTTAGAAATATGATGAACCTGTGGTATTAACTGAGTTAGGGAGTAAAGGAGAGAAGCAGACTAGTACAAGAAATGTACTTTCTAATTCCCTTAGGGGACATCCAGCCAGCAATGCCAGTGACTAGTTCCTCACAGGTGCCCCACACTCCAGGCCTGAACTCATCGACTTAGGTACCATCAGCATATAGTAATTGAATTTATAAGTGTGGTTGCCATTGTTTAAGATTGTACAATGTGAGAGTAAAATAGACCATGAGCAAGATTCTTAGATTTACCCACATTTAAGAAGTGGCTGAAAGAAAAGAGTCCACAGATGTGAGTTAGAAGAAATCATTAGAGAAACAGGAGAATGATGAGGGGAGACTGCTAAAGCAAAAGCTGGGGGAGAGGGTTCAGGGCAAGAAAGATATAGTGATGTCAAAGGTCACCAAATACATATTCGTGAAGATAGATTAATTCATTAGGAAGTCACTGATGAACTTTGTCAGAGATGTTTTAATGTGTAGTCAGAAGTAGGAGCCTGATTTCAATGGGTTAAAGCATAAGAAGAGAGACAGATGGAGAGTGTAGCTTGTTTTAACCTGATTATCAAAAGAAGAAAAAAGTGGGAGATAGTTTGTTGAAAGGTGATTTGGAAATGATGCTTTTTTCTTCCTTCCACTTGGGAGAAAACTTAAATGTGTTTTTTAAACTGAGAGAAATAAATAAGGAGGCAAAGAAAGGTAAAAATTGGAGGGTAGCAGGATAGACAATATTGAGAGAAAATCTCTTTGAAAAAGTAAGACATTTTCCCCGTCCACCCACTTACCACTCCTGATAACCACTCTTCTACTCTCTGCTACTATGAATTAGATTTTTTTTAAGGTTCTATATATAAGAGGTCATGCAGTGTTTGTCTTTCTACATCTGGCTTATTTCACTTAGCATAAGGTCCTCCAGGTTCATCCATGTTGTCACAAATGGCAAATTTCCTTTGTTTTTCGAGTTTGAATGATGCTCAGATATCTTTTTACATATGAAATTGAAAAAATGTTGAAGACAAAGATAGTTTACTGTTCTAATTTAAAATAAAATATCTATTAACTAATGCGTATAAGTTATGGGGACATGAACTTTTTTCTTTGCCAGCACACTGTGACTTTTGAAAAACCTTTTCATTGATATACACCATATATACATGAGAATGAGCAAGTTGATTAATTTTCTAACATTGAACATACCTTGTCACCAGCTTCCAGATCAAGAAACAGCGTATTAGCAGAACCCCAGATATTACTTACTCTAAAGGTCACTGCTATCCTAATTTCTGTCACTGCAGAAGATTTTGCCTGTTTTCGAATTTATATACATAAAATAGAGGCATATAGGATATAGGGTTTGGTGTCTGGCTTCTGGTCAGCATTTTGATGGTGATGTTCATTCACATTTTTGTGTAGCGCTGTAGTTCATCCATTCTTATCATTGTATAGTATTCCATTGTGTAAACACACAATTTACTTGTCAGTTGTATAGTTGATAAAAATTTGAGTAATTTTCTAGTTTTTGTCAGAATAGTACTGCTGTGAACATGCTCATATATCTTTTGGGTTCACTTATGTTTGCAGTCTCTTCAGTGCGTACATAGGAATGGCATTGCTGGGTACATTGTGCTTTTGTCATTTTTGTGTTAGTGTAACACATCATCTAGGCTGAAAAGCCCTGTGAGAGCCGGTGTGCATTCACCAAGTGCTCTATCGAGTGATAGAGTAACATCATAGGCTGGTTAAACTCTTAAACTCTGAAGGCAGACTGGTTAGATCCAAGCCCTTTCTCTGACGTTTTGCAATTGTGTATAGAGATAAATTAGAACCAACCCTCACCCTCAGCTTCATCAGCTGTAGAATGGAGATGATAAATTCATTGCTTATTTACAAGAATTGTCTTATATATGCAAAGTGCCTTATTTATGTGAGGAACATTTCCTACATTTGCAAAGTACCTGACAAACATTTAATGATAAATAAATGCTAGCTATTACAGTAGGTTTTACTCATGTAAGTCTAACCCAGCCCTTTCAATCTTTCTTTGCTCTCTATCGGTGTATTTTTCTGCAGGCCAGCTTTCTTTAACAATTAATTAGTCACCTGAAGGCCAGGTATTAGAAAGTTTGGGGAAATATAGTCCGGTGCTACTTGATACCCAAAGACCAAATTGTCAAGGAAAGTAGAGAATTCAAGGTGTAGGCAACACGTCAACTGCACAGTCTTCCTGCAGACTCAGCTGTTCGGAGCTGCCTGCAGCTTCTCAGTGCTGAGAGGGACCAATTTATTTTACCAGTGATTTCCTTCCAACTCTATTGTTTCTTTTTTTCAGTTCTGTTCAACTTTCCTTTTTATTCAGCATGGACCTCATCTGGGATCAGTAATTTACCTGAAAACATTACAAAGAGTCACATCTAATGCTGTCCATGGAGAATATCTTGTATGTGGCCTTTAAAAAAAAATTCTAAATGAAGGTTTTTATGTTTGTAAATAATAAAAACATTTTAATTGTAACCATCTCAGTTCTTCCCCTTATGTTATTCTGGAGAACAACATACAGGGTAGAAGGGCATCTCCTTTTGCCCCTGGAATTCTCCCTGTCAAGTTCAGGAGCAAGGGAAATACACACATCGTTTCAGTGTGCAGCCTCCATTTGTGAACCTTACAGAGGCCAGAGCAGGGGCTGCGATTGTACAGACTTCTTCCCAAGAGTCTCTCTTTTCATATTCTCAAGGCCTTTGTGAGCCAGGGTACAATGTGTCTCTGTGCTGAAGTGTCGGTATTGGAGCACATTTTTATTTTATCCGCCCTGGCTTTGTCCTCATACATTTACTTAAGCTCACCTACTCCTTTTCTTCCAAGGGAGAATTTTCAGTAATTTGCATTTTGAAGACACAGTTTCTTATGCTGCTTTTACAAAGTGTTCTCTCTAGTGGCATGGTATTTGGAGAGCTCCTATAGAAGAAATCAAACTGTTTCTGCTAGCTTTGTTTTCCATTGCCTTAATCTTATGTGTAAATAATCAGCCAACTTCTGTTAGGCAACTGTGTTACAGAGTTCCAGTGAGTGAGATGATGATAGAATTCCAAGTACCATACCGTAATTTTCTAAGTCTATTTTTTAATGATAATTTTTTTATAGGAAAGACAGCCATAATATAGAAAATTGTCACCTAGGAAGAAAGGGACACAGTTTAATGATTTCAGAGGCATCAAAAGAAAGCATAAAACTCTAAATATAATTTTTAAGTATTATATATTATTAGTAAAATCTTTTCATATATAAATAAAATTAATACAAATCTTAATGCTAAAAAGAAAGAGAGTTTTATTCTTCCACTCATGGCTGAATATTAATACTAGTATTTTTTTCTATCTAGCCATATTAAACTTTACACCCTGTATACAGTGTTGCTTGCTTTGTGAATTTTGTGTGTGAAATTGACACTGTCCTTGGTCCCCTTCTCAAGACTCAGACATTTCAATTTTAGAAACAATGAAATAATAACAAGAAATATATCATGAGGTAAAGGAATGGACAGTAAACTGAGTCAAAGCACTTGAGCTACTCTCTCTTCTCCAAAAATTAAGACATCGATCACCAATAAAAATGAAAAATAGAGGCAAAATTACTTTATTATAGAAATTCTTAAGAATCACATTGGGATAAATGTTTTTTTATTCACTTTCAATTTTAGGCATTGTCTTATTTTCCATTTTGATTTATTTTTCATTATGTAAAACATTAAGCTATTCTAAAGTTAAGGCAAATGCATAGAAGTGTCACTTACCTCCCTCTGTTCTCACTCCTCAAGAACACAAAGTAAATACTTCTGTTTAGTTCATATAGACGTGTCTAATATACTAACCCATCTTTCAACTTGTTTTAACCTTCGGTGCTTCTTGTTTTATTTATAGCTTCATATTCTTTTTTTTTGGGGGGGGGGGAGTTCATTACTTTCTAGAAAGTCTGGAAAAGTGTTGAAATGTATATTTGCTGCCATTTATCCAGAATCTAGATGTACTTTGCAGAAGGATATTTGAGGGAGCGACATCTGCTCTTCCATATTACCAAAAGTAGAAATTAAACTTTAAAAATAGTTTTATTACTTCTTTATCGGAAGTTGTAAGCTTTCCCTTTCTCTGTGTTTTGCTTTTTTTTTCTTTCTAATTTACCGATTGCTCTTGACAGAGATTTGTGTGTATGTATGTTTTATGTTGGCCACTTAAATGTTTCTATATTTATTGAGTCTACTCTTTATAGTTT
Source organism: Tadarida brasiliensis (assembly GCA_030848825.1). Classification (NCBI taxonomy): domain Eukaryota; kingdom Metazoa; phylum Chordata; class Mammalia; order Chiroptera; family Molossidae; genus Tadarida; species Tadarida brasiliensis. The sequence goes on along the minus strand of CM061260.1, from coordinate 41,003,125 downwards.
ACCCTATTCCTGGACTTATTTATTAATTCAATATTTTATAATCTAGTCATATTTATGATATTTATAAACTTTTTTTAGTTCCGTACTTATTTCTTTCATGTTTGATAAGTAGACTCTTTAGAGCTGATTACTTATTCTATTTTTAGGTTTGGCTGTCTCCCATACACTATTATATGTCATGCATTCATTGAATTCAATTACCTAAATAAATTATCATTTACAAGAATTTTTTAAAGTGAATTTTTTATGTGCGTGTGTTGCAGTGTTTCATATATTTATGTCATTCATTCCCCCCCCCTTTTTTTTTACAATTTAGGCAAAATATCTGAATTATAGGGTTGATTATTCAAATGTATTGAGTTTTTGGTTATGTGAAAGTAATGTAACAAAAATTTGGTAGTGTTCTAAGGGTAATACAAAATAATTATTCTTTGTACTTGTTTGTATAACTCGGAATTCTCTGTGGATATATTAGACCAAACTTTCACTGTATCAGTGACCTTCATCCCTTTTTGGGAGCCTTCTGTCCTTGACCTGTATGGCTAGTTGATTCGTTACTATAAGAGCATTTTCAGGCCTGGGATCCATCCAGGCTCCAGTGAGGCTTAGAACATGGACTGGACCATCTCAGGAGTGGAATTTTCAACTTAATCTCTTTTTGAGGTGCTGTTCCAAGGAAAGTGACCTTTATCTTTCCTGTAGCCTGTCTTTAGTATCAGCATCCAAAGGACTCGGTGCAGAGCACTGTAGCCAGACTGTGCCCTGTTTCTGTCCTTAGGCTGCAGCCGCGTCTTCTCGGGAAGACCAGTTGTGAGTAGTTGTTTGCTGTTGGTTTCAGTCTGGCCCTATCTGTACTATATATGAAAGAAATCCCTAAGGCCTGCCTCTTATAGATGATGGTCCCCCTTGTAGAAGTTTTCCTCTACATTTATAGTCCTCTGGTCATTTAAATCAGGGTTTCAGAATCATTAGTTGTTGCTTCCATTTTTTGATTGTTTGTTTTAATAATTACAGATGAGTTTTTATTGGTGACTAGTTGATATTTTAAAATATGCCCCTTATATTTAAAAAACTAAAAATGTGTCTATCAGCCTAGAAGTATGATTTGTTTAACTTTAAAAAGATTACAATAGTAAGAATAAGAGTAGTGGACCAGGAGGTATGGACAATAGCAATAATGACACCTGCCAAGATGATTCAGAATGAGAAGATAAAGAAATTTTTCCCCAGCTTGTCTTTAATTACCCATACCTGCAGCGGTAAACTGGAAATCTTAAAATTAATCATTGTCAAATACCTAGTACCCCACAGCTACTAGAGGTCTTTATTTTTCTTTGTCAGGTTGATTAGTTTTTTGCCAATTTATCTTCTTAATAGATACTCTAAGCCAATTAGCATTTTAAAATCAATGTCTTCTACTATATTTCTGTTCCATAATCTCGAAAACAATTGCTAATGTGAAAGTAAGGCTGTAATGCAGTGATTTTCCTGTTTCAGGAATCAGAGGACACAAAGGGACAGAGGTCATAAGGTATTTATGATACAGAGAATTATAAAGCTGCACAAAATTTTTATGATTCTTTTAATCACCAATTATATATAAAATTTATACATAAAAACTATCAGAAAGTTCTTTTATATTTTAAATCAAAATGGTTATAGATAAATAGGTAGGTAGATCAGTGATTTTCAGTGTGTCACAAGAATTTTTAAAATGTGCAATACCTGACTATTCAGTCAGGGGCACTGACCTCCTTTCCCTTAGATTGTCAAATAAAAAAATGACAACAGCCAACATAATAGTAGTTGTCTGGTGTGAATGAATCAAAATTACACCCACTTTTTTTGTCAGATTGGCAAAAATATAATATATTTCTTGATGTGCAGCAGAATTTTAGTGATTAGTTTATATGTGCCAAGAGATGAAAAAGGTTGAAAATCACTGAGGTAGATGACAGATAGATAGACAGATAGATGGTGATAGATAGGTAGATAAACAGACTCAGCCAGGACTAAGCTCAGTGTATAAAATATAGGCTATAATAAATGTCTTCAATTCTTTAGTACCTTGATTGATTTCAAAGCACTGAACTGAGGTGACATGTTTCCTTGTATAATTTTCTTTCTGTCTCCATAAAATTTAATTATTTTGATGCAGTAATATACCCAACTTGTTCATGTACAGGTGTGGTTCTAGTGTTCTGAATAAAGGACATTGGCAAAGGCTCTACCTTAAATGTTCTTTGCTTCAAATTATTCTCGCAACTTTATAGCCAATTCTGACATCCTTTTTGTTCCCCCTAAAGAAAAAAGAAAGCTTTCTTATAACATAATAACCAGTTAAACAGAAGCTGAATGATGATAGGAACTTAAACTAAAGAAGCCAGTCAGGTTACAGAACCCCCCTATGACAGGCTAGCTTCCATATGAAAGTGAAACCCAATGCAATGCCTAGTGAGAAGAGAAAGTTTTCTCTGGGTAACACAGCCTGATTGAATCACAGGTGCATTGTTCCCTTGCTGTAAGCCCATGGGAATGCACTAAATCCCCCATTCAATGTCCTCATATGAACATTACAGTGATAACAAGATCTCCTTCCCACATCTGTTAGAATAGTATTACCGAGATGGGCAGGTAAGTACCAATTTTCAGAAATGTTCTTTATTCTTAACAGCATGGAATCTCAGTTTAATCATTCTCATCCTGAGAATGGGCCTTATGCAAAGCCCTGGTGTTAGAAAGGCAAAGGCAAGTACACAAAATGATCCATTTTATTAATATTTCTGAGATTCAAACATGACTTATTTGACAGACATTCTATTGGAGAACAATGGTCTTTATATCACAGATCTTTATATCCATATATCTAGGATATACTTAACATAAGAATATGAAGACATTGTTGCAAAATACAACTGCCAAAAAACATGAAGTTGTTAAGAGATCAAAGAGCTTGGGAGAATATTGCATTCCAGACCACTGCTGATGAGAGTTAAAAAGGCTTTTGATAAAACAAAGAGGCCACATGGGTAACAGCAGTACATGGCAATGTCTGCAGCCTTCTCCCCTAAGGATACCTGTCATCTTAATGTGGTGATAACAGAATTGATTGCATTTACAATTGATTTTTAAAAATTTACATATATTTTTTATTCTGAAATGTTTTATATATTGATTTATTTTATTTATTGAGGAGACATTGGTTCACAAAACCATACCTGTTTCAAGTGTACAACTCAACTAAACGTCATCTGCACACTACAATGTGTGCACATCGTCCCAAAGTCTCTATTCATACCCATTTCCCCTGACTTTGCCCACCTCCACCAGTCCCCCACCCCATTTTCCCTCTGGCTGACACCACACTGTTGTCTGTGTCTATGTGTTTAAATATATATATATATATGATTTTTTCTTAATTCCTTCACCTTCTTTCTTCCAACCTCCCAACCCCCTCTCCTTTGACAGCTGTCAGTCTGTTCCATGTATTCATGCCTCTGTTTCTATTTTGTTCATCAGTTTATTTTGTTCATTATATTCCACATACAAGTGAGATCGTATGGTATTTGTCATTATGGACTGGATTATTTCACTTAGTGTAAAGATCTCCAGATCTATCCATGCTGTGGCAAAAGGTAAGATTTTCTTTTCTCTCTCTCTCTCTCTTTTTTTTTTTTTTTACAGCTGAGTAGTATTCCATTGTTCTCATGGCTTTAAACTCTTCTTCATTACTGTGACAAACTGTCTGTATTTATCACATTTTATTTAGCTGTTGGAAGAATATATGAAACAATATTTTTTCAATGTTTCCCAATCATACTTAGTAACTAAATAATTAGTTTTAAAGAATATCACACTGACAAATGCAAATAATTTGGTCATAGTAAAAAAACATGAAAAAGGCAATGAAAAACAGTTTTTAAAAATCCCTAGATCAAATAGGCTCATGAATTTTATCTACATTAAAAATGTATACTCTAAATAAGACATATTAAGATATTTCTAACTTTTAAAAATTTCTTGAATTTGTCTTCAGGAAAATCATAGGTAAGATCACTAAAATATGCAGTGTATTCCTTGGTGTAACAAATCCATACCAGCATTTCTAAATTATGCATATCATAAATTTTAACACTGAAGACATGGTATAGATAATAAATTATGATGTTCTCAATTTAAAATACAGTTGGCCCTTGAACAACACAGAGGTTAAGGGTGTCAACCCCTGCTCAATGGAAATTCTGCATATATCTTTTGACTCCTTCAAAACTTAGCTATCCTCATTGTCTGCACTGAATTGGTTCCAGAACCCCACCAGACATCAAAACCCATGGGTGGTCAAGGCCTGTATATAATATGGTGTGAACCATTGCAAGAAGTTGGTCCTCTACATCTGTGGACTCCCAACATGGACAAAAAGAAGTACAGGTATTTATTGAAAAATATCCATGTGTATATGAACCCATGCAGTTCAAACCCATGATGTTCAAGAGTCAACTGTATCATATTATTTCATTAACTTCTCCTTCCTGCCCTCCACCAAAGATGTGTCAAGTATAGATGATAGAAAAACTGGTGCAATATCTGGGTCATACATGTTTGTTTCTTCTCTAAACCACTTACAGATTAGCAGATGGATATACATCAAAATTCTCTGTCTCTGACATTTTGGCTATGTAATGTGGGCAGGAATATGAACATTTCTTCATATTACCATGATAATAAATATGCCAGACTCAAACTTCATGCAATGTTACTCTAAGGAAGAATGTCCCCCGTGTACGTAGGCTGAAGCTGAGGTCTGTTGTTTTTGTCACATCCATTACAGTAATCAGCAAGAAGAATCACACACAATAGCCCCATGTTCTCTGAATGCTCAACAAGTAAATAAAACATTTATGTATAGTTGCAAGAGCCCTATTTTTCATGGCTATTGCCATGTAACTACATAAACTCTTGGAAGCTTAAAAATCTGGTCTAATTCTCAAATGTTTAAAAATAAGAATAAAAAGTAATCTCTTTAACATGCAAACTCATCTATTCTTTAATGGTATAGCCAATATATTAGGAAGTACAGCTTCCTCATTAAAAAAAGAAAGTCAGCATGACTCTGGCATTCACAAGGTATAAGTGCCAGAAATGTAAAGCAAAAGTGATTTAAAAAAAAAACTAATTTTGTCAGTTTAAAGCAAATCTAGTTTTTTTGTTTTTGTTTTTTTTTAAGTTAAACAGTAGTTAAGTAATTACTTTGGAATCCCTTAGAGTTAGATGTTTAGTCACTTTCCAGACAATGATACAAATATAAAGATGCAAATATGTGTAGAGTATCAACACAACACGGCATTCAACCTTTCACAAATATGGAAAGTAAAATGAAATCATACACAAAATTAAACCTGAAAAAAATATTTACAAATATTTGTGTACTTCTCTATATTTTTAATATTATGATTAAACTAAAATGATATAGTTCTTATTTTGGTAGAGTTATAACCTGAAGTTGACATTCTAAGATCAGAAGAAGAGAATTTTAAGTGAGAATAAACCAAGGAAAGTTAAAAATGAGCTAAAATCTTGTACACTAAATCAACAAGGTAAGGGTGCCGTTGCCACAACCTATGCCTAGTTTCTGAACAACAGGATGGGCCAGTCTACCAGGAAAGTTTTGCCACTTGCTAATATTCAACTCTGGACAACGATGTGCAGACCTGCAGCAATGATGATGCAAAACAGAAGTCTGTAAGCTTTGAAAAGTAAGTTTAGATGACTTGAAAGTCTTCTTGCAAATCTTACATACCACGGCAGATTTTAAAATGTCAAAAGATCAGCTTGGCCGGTGTGGCTCAGTGGTTGTGTTGACCCATGCACCAAGAGGTCGCCAGTTTGATTCCTGGTCAGGGCACATGCCCAGGTTGTGGGCCAAATCCCCAGTGGGGGGCATGCAGGAGGAGGCCAATGTTTCTATCTCTTTCTCACTTCCTCTCTCTCTAAAATCAATAAAGAAAAAAAAGTTTTTAAATAAATAAAATGTCAAAAGATCTAAGCTTGTTTGCATAGAGTATGTATTCAAATACTGCATGCTTAATCAGCTTTCTCATATTCTATGTATTTCCTTTCTAACTGCACAATACCCAGTGTATTCACCAATAGGACCAACTGTGACCAAAGGGGCATGCATGAAGTATTGTTGTTCAAATGATTAATTTTATTTCCAAATTAGACCATTCCACTATATAAAATGAAAATATGTTTTGAATATCAAAGTGATTTCCAAATTATATTAAGCAAGTGGACACAGGGAAAACATAATTTGAACATTTGTGTGATGTGGCAATCCTGTTATAGTAGACAAATAAAGATATATCACAGACGATTTAAAAACTTTATCAAGGAAGAATACTGAGTAATTCCCAAAATATTTTAATTAAAAAACAATATTAAGTAAGATTGATTATAATATTATTTAATTTTCTAGTCAGATAACTTTAACATTTAAGTGACCTTTTTTTTTTTTTTTTTTTTTTATCCTCACCTGAGGACATTTTTTCATTTTTTGTTCAGATAGAGTGGGAGGGAGAGAGAGGAAGAGAGAGAGAGAGAAACATCGACGTGAAAGGGACACATTGAGTGGCTGCCACCCGCACGACCAACCAGGGCCGGGGACAAACTGCAACCGAGGTACATGCCCTTAGCGGGAACCAAACCCGGGTCTCTCTGGACCACAGGCCGACGCTCTAACCGCTGAGCCAAACCGGCCAGGGCCATATAAGTGACTTTTTAAAAAATTAGCCTAAATTTTAGAATAGCTTTACTAGACCAAATCTATTTAGTATATCTCAATTAAATAATTCTCTAAACAATTCACCTAAACAATCGGATATGCTATCTTGTCTCCCTCTATATTATCTCAAATAATAAATTTTTTCAATCAATAAAATCTTAAAAATTAAATCAGAAAATATTGCTGACATTTATTTTGCTTAATTGACCTTACATCAAAATAAATTAATCAATTAGCAATAAATGGACATTCAAATTTCTGCAAATACTTTCTGATTTATAAGCGTTTTTTTTTTCCCCACTAGGCAGGGATTTAAAATATAAAATAAAAACTTGGAATTCTGAATATCCTGCCCAAAAATGTGCAAAACCCCACTGCCCAATTGAAAGCCAATGACACTGTGAATTTCTGTAAAATCACATGTATGGCAAGATTACTGACCCATAAACAATCAGTGAGTAAGTTAAAGAACACTGTATGGTTTTATTTTATGTTTTTGTTTCTTATTTAAAAATTACTGAGTAGGAAATGAACAAATAAACCAAAGTCATCAAATATTTTCCATACTTTGTGGTTCTAATCAGTTTCTCAGCTTTCTCTAAAGACTGTTTTCCGTGGTGCCTTTTTCACATATCCGGCTCTTTTTCTAGGTCAAACCCCGGGACTCATGGTTTAAACACCCATATGCCAATGACCCAAATGTCTCTATTTCCAACCTTGAATTCTTGAAGAACTCCATGCTCATGGGTATAATATATAAATAACATATGTTATAATACATAATGTTAATGGCGTTCCTCTTCTTAAACTCCTCCACTTGCTTGAGGAACATCACCCCACCGATCTCCTTTCTTAAAAAGTCCTAAAAATAATCGGAACCCTGTCATCCTCTCTGTCCTCTAGATAAATTTGTCTACTTTCTGTTCAGTGTACTAAAGACACATATCAAACACACTCTAACTTTATGGCTTTAAAAAATTTTTTTTTTCTTTATTGATTTTAGGGAGAGAGAGAGAGAAACATTGATAGGAGAGAACATTGATTGGCCGCCTCCTGCATGCCCCCATTGGAGATTTGGCCCACAAACTGGGCATGTGCCCTGACCGGGAATCAAACCTGTGACCTCTTGGTGCATGGGTCGACACTCAACCCCTGAGCCACACCAGCCAGGCAATTTTATGGCTTTTTCACTAACTTTTCTTTGCCTGTCATGATATTCTCCCAATTATTGGCAGGCTCTTTGCTCCTCATCATTCAGATTTCAGCTTAAATATCACCACCTCAAAGAGGCCATCCTATTCTTTAAGACATGATCCTGGTTTAATTTTTTGCTTAGCTTTTATGCCTTTCTGATATCATTTCATGCATTTCCATTTTGAGGGAGGAGGGGGAAAACACATTTTCTGTTTTGCTTTATCTTTTTCAAAGTATTTCCAAGACTAATGGGACCAGAGTCTTAGTATTCAGTGATTGATTAGTAACTATTATTAACTATTGTATTTCAAGTTCTAATTCTAAAAGCCACACTAGACTGTTTTTTTTTTCAGTTGACTTAATACATACTCAACTTTTACATATTCATTCTTCATCCATTCAGTTGTTCAAGTTAGTTGAGGCTTTACCCTTTGTAATACATAGGACAGATTACTCTAAATTTTCAAGTTGCCAGTTGAACCGGAGGTTTGTAAATTAAAAACCAAATACTAAGACATGAAATTACTTTTGCTCCTTGTGTGCTCATCCCTTTAAACTCTACATTTTTTTCTTTTTAATCTCTCTAATTACTCACACTTTGGCTAAGGTTCTAAAAGTGAAAATTGCCTCCAAGTACAATTCATTTTAAGGTTGTGGCCAACCAGCTCCATTCACGTAGATATCAGTTATGTTCTTCACAGTTTTCTTTTAAAGATTTGACTAGCACCACTAATATGCAAATTATGTGTTTAGCTGTGGAAGTCAAACAATATTAGTGAACATGTTTGCTTTTTGAGCAAGTATGAATTTTTTTCAACTAATATCTCTGTATTTTACAACCAGCAACTTTTTCAATGTGAACTTTTCTGTTAAAGCTCTTGCTTATTTAATTTCATTCTTTTTTAGTTCAGTTCTTCATTTTATTGATACTTAAGTGTTTAGAATATTTCAGAATGTATTGGCACTATTTGGTGAATAGTTTAGGTAGGTTTGCTCTAGAATCTCTGGATTTGAGACAAATAAGTACTACACCAAGTAGCAGTCAGTGGTTGAAGAATTTGTCTAACCATTTATAATATCATAAAAAGGTTTAGGCAAACAAAATTAAAAATATATTCTTAGGAAAACTTAAAAGCGGAAACAGTTTAAATTAATAATTTCAACATTATACACATCACAGAAAATAAATGTATCTAGGAAAAGTTATGCTGAGATAGGTATCTATTTACCACGACAGCTAACTCACAGGGGCATGCCTAGTTAGAATTCTAGACCACATCTCAAATAGCATTTCCATCTTCATGGAAATGTTCCCGTTTTTCACATATAATACTTTGAAGAAAGCAAAAAGCTTATGATAGTAAGTATTGCATAAAGAACATGAATAGTAAAAATATTCATGATTACAGGTAAAGCAACTTCTAAATTGAAAAAAAACACCAAAAACTTAACATTGTTACTAGTGTAGGCTGGCCTACACTACACCCTAACAAATCAACCAATTTATTATAAAATAATAAAACATCTTGATTTCCATTTGTCTATGTTGTTATTTTATTAACTGAATTGGCTCATTTTGGTCTGAATCAATTTATTCTTTTGCTGTTGGGTAGAAACACTCTTAATGTTGGGTATGGGCATTAAACGGCAAAACAAACAACAAAACTGAGAAGAAAAATTACTGCAGCACAGATTTTAAGAAACATATTTTCCTGTTCACTGATCTCCTTTTATCTTCTGCCCATATGTTTCTGTGTTGCAGTTTTATCTCCTCCACACTTATGGAATACTTTGGCAGGGGAAATGAATTCTGATGAGACAGTCTTGGTGATATTCCAGAAAGTTTTTAAGAAGTTCAGATACCAAACATAGAACCGGTATTGCTATGTGTTGCAAGGATTTAACCTCCACTTGTCAACAGACTCTGGCATGTTTGTTTGTTTGATAAGTGTAATTTTATGATGTGTGTTTGTAATGCTCAGTGACTCAATTATCTTATTACTTTGTGACAGGCTTGACCAAGCCACAAACCCATTTTTCAAAATTCACTGTATTTGGCTCCGTGCAGTATTTCTCGTGTGTGAGGAAGATAAGAAAGCTGTGTGTCATAGTAGTAGGTGCACAGAGTACATTTTAAGAACCTATGAGGCCAGGTGAAGAGCAGCCACGCAAGTCGATTCGTGTAACACCAGCGACAGTGATGATACTATTAGCACATTCACCCCTGGGTGGCCACAGGAGAGAATTCTGTTTCATTTCTTCTCCCAACAAAGTGCTTTATACAAATACTTTGCATATATTAGTATGTCGGTGAGCTGAAAGTTTTCATAGTGAATACAGAATTTGTTATCTCCCATGTCAGAAGGCATATATGTGTGTGTGTGTGTGTGTGTGTGTGTGTGTGTGTATTTAGACAATCCTGAGTAATGAAAGACATATATTTTATTATCATTCCTTTCTCTTGCTCTTAATATCTCTCTCTCTCTCTCTCTCTCTCTCTCTCTCTCTCTCTCTCTCTCGCCATTCTTATAATCTCTGTTTTGCTTATTTCGGTCTCATTTTCCCTCAGCCTACAGTTGTTCTAGAAGAAAGATTTGGAGAAGAGCTAGAAGAAGTGCTATTTATTTCAACAACAAACATTTATAAAGCACATACTAGGTGCCATGATAAAAATATGAATAACAATGACAGACATTGATCCTTATAAAATCTCACTACTTAAGCCACGACCTGGTCTTTTATATGAAGCTTATACTTTATAAAGTAAAAAAGTTACATCTTTCCCCATGGTATAGTTTGGTTCCATGTGTATGAACTTCATTGCTCTTTTGTTCTTTTTCTATTTGAGAGTTGCAAATATATTAGGAAATTCATCTAATTAATAAAGAACTGGGGGGTTTTAGGATAAGCAAATATTTGATTAGTAATTTTTATTAGTTCTTTTTATGATTTATTTTTACTTTCTCAGACTTTATCTCCTGACCAATCCTTTTGCGGTAATATGCTCTCTTTCTTCCTCAGGAAAATTCCTGAATGTTGATGAGTGTTTTTAAAACTTCATGGGTCACAGTACATATTATTTTGTAATGAATTAATTATAGTATTAGTGCATTTTTTTAGAACTACTATAGCTTTATCTTTGTAATTGACAAAATTTTAAACCATAATTTATTCATAGTAAATATAAAAAATGTGACAAACTCTGCTATTTTGGAGACTCATAGTACACAGTGCTCTGATTTCTCAGTTTGTATCTGAAAGGGTATGCTTTATTTCCTGTGTCTTATAATGGCTACAATTCTGTTTGTCTTGGATTTTAGGAAATTATTTTAGTTCAAACCTGCAGTTACTTCACACCATAAATGGCTTTGTGCAAATTTCCTCACACAATTCATTTTACTATTTTAGAGCTTCATCTGTTAGGCATATTGATTTCCAATGTGGCTGATCTCAGTCTGTAGTCCTTCCAGTGATCAACTGATACATTGGGATCCAAAACCCCATCCTAAATCACACTGTGGTCTTTCTGTGATGGGCAGCCCTCAGCCTAAATCACAGTGTTAGACTATCTGATGACCCAAGACCACCAGTAAAGCAAAGACACTCCTAGAAGACATGAAATTTTAAGGGTTTGCAGATAATCTCCTAGAAGCCAAGGAAAAAGGTAAAATGTTTACCATATAACAATAAAAAAAAAGTACTATTTTTAGTAAAATTATTCAAAAATTAAGGTTTCCATACCCAGTCAAGATGGAATAATAGTCATTAAACATATGCTCCTGCTTGAAACAACTAAAAAATTGAATAAAATATTTGAAAGAATAGTTTTAAAGATATTGTATATTAGGCAATAAAGGACAGTGAGGCTAAGGTGTAAAGAACAATAAGTTTAGCCCTATGATTGGTATATTTTAGTGTCTGGAGAATTTCCTGGCTGTGGCACAAAGAGTAAAAACATGGGCATAGTTTGATATTTTCCTTGGGTAGAAAAGAGAGCTGAAATCATGGAGAAGCTAAGAAATTAAGTTAGCTAGAGCTCTCAGGAGAGAGTTTAGAAGAAGTGATAGTTGCATAGATCAAGAGCTCTGGAGATTTATAGTCTTTAGTCTTCAGATAAAAACTGACTAGTGCATGTGTTCTTGTTCCCACCAAGCAGAGAGGAAAACCTAATGCATGCCTAAAATACTCAAAAGAGTGTTGTGTCAGTAGTAGGACAAAATAAGAACTTAATTAAATGCTTCTTTGATCTCACATGAAATAACTTTGAAAGCAAGACTTGAAAGAATCAAAACATTTTCAAGTAACTTGATTGTGTCCCAGAATGAATCACATTATAAAAATAAAATGTATTCAGCAAGCAATAAGGTAAAATATATGTTTTACATCCAATCAACATCACCATGCAGGTAAAGAAACAGGAAAATAGGACTCATAATTATGATAAAAGTCAGTTACTCAAAAAAAGACCCAGAAATAAGCCAGATTATAGAGTTAGTAGACAAGCACATTAAAACAGTCATTTTAACTGTATACTATGTATTCTAGAAGCTAGAAGAAATATCAAGGATGGTAAGTAGCAATATCAGATATTTTTTAAAAGGTGATACTACCTCGCGATAAAAACAAGTGTCTGCAGTAAAACCAAAACAAAACAAAACACAGAATATGATGAACAGTATATTAGATGCTGTAGATAAAAAATAACTAGCTAATGAACTTTAAGACAAAATAATACAAATTGTCCAAAATCAAACACAGAGGAAAAATACTGGAAAAAATACTCATAGCATCCTTGAAATGTGAGAAAACTTAAAGTAGCAAAACATAAAAATTGGAGTACCCTAAATTAGGCAAAGGAAAGAGAGACAGAAAAAAACTTTTAAAATAGGTTTGAACATTTTCTACATTTGATGAAAGTTGTAAACTCAGATATCTAAGAAGTTCAGGAAATCTAATGTGAAGAATGCTAAATCACATCAGAATCAAATATCTTAAAACTGTTTATAAGGAAAAAAATGTTAAAGCAACCAGAGGTGTGGGGGGGGGAGTGGGGGGAGACAAATTACATTGTAAGGAGTAAAGATAGGAATGACAGCAGACTTCTGTTTGTAAATAATGTGCATCAGAAGGCATTAGTGTAACAAGTACTGATGAAAAAAAATCTGTCAACCAAGAATACATACTCAATGAAAATACCTTTCAAAAACAGTGGCACGCCCTGGCCTGTTTGGCTCAGTGGTTAGAGCGTCGGCCTGCGGACTAGAGAGTCCTCGGTTCAGTTCCCTCTAAGGGCACATACCTCAGTTGCGGTTTGTCCCTGGCCCCCGTTGGGGCGTGTGGGTGGCAGCCAGTCTATGTTTCTCTCTCTCTCTTCCGCCCTCTCTCACTCCCACTCTGTCTGAAGATAAATGCAAAAATGTCCTCAGGTGAGGATAAAAAATAATAATGTCCGGCCAGTATGGCTCAGTGGTTGAGCGTCGATCCATGCACCAAGAGGTCGCTGGTTCAATTCCCAGTCAGGACACATGCCCAGGTTGTGGGCCTGATCCCCAGTGGGGGGCATGCAGGAGGCAGCCAATCAATGTTCTCTCTCATCGATGTTTCTATCTCTCTCTCCCTCTCACTTCCTCTCTCTCTAAAATCAATAAAGGGAAAAAAAGTTAAAAAAACAAAAACAGTTGCAAAGTACAAATTTGTTCAGTCATGCAAAAGCTGAAATAATTCATTAGCAGCATACCTGTCCTACAATAAATCTATACAAAAATATTAACACAAATTTGATCATAGACCATGTAAAACATAGATATACAATTTTTGCAAGAAAACATAGAAGAAATATCTCTGTCTCATTTATAAAAGTACTTTATAGATAAGACACTAAAACCACAGTGAATAAAAGAAAGAAAATACAAAAAATTTGATGTAACCAAAATTAAATACTTCTTTGCAAAATACACTGTTAAGAGACTGAAAATAAAAGCTGCAGACTGGGAAAAATACTTACCAATAACCTATATGACAAACAACTTAAATGTAGAATATAAAGAATTCTTAAAACAAAATAAGAAAATGATTAACCCAATTAAAAAAAATAAGCCAAAGATTACAATACATATTTCATCAAAGAAGATGTATGAATGGCAAATAAACACATGAAATATGTTCATCATAATTAGACACTAGATAAATTAAAATTAAAATCACAGTGAGAATATATACATAGCTATAAAGATGTTTCCATTTCAAAAGACTGATCTTATCAATTGTTTACTAAAATGTAGTTACTGAAACTTTCTTATGCTGCTGATGCAAAGGGAAAAATCATACAACTTCTTTGAAAAACAATTTGGTAGTTTCTAAAAAGTATATACCTCTCAAGAATTTTACTACTAAATATTTATCATAGAAAAAGGGAATAAATGTCCATACAATGGATGTTCGTATCAGTTTTAATAGTCAAAACCTGAAAACAAATCAAATGTCCATCAGTAGGTGAATGAATAAACTATGTGTTTTTTTCTCTGAATTAGACTGCTAATCAGTTATGAAAAGGAAAAAACATCAACAAGAATTGGCAAACTATTGCCATGGACTAAATTTGGTCTATGACTTGTTTTTAAATGGTGCACAACCTAAGAATACTTTTTACGTTTTTAAAGGCTGCAGATAAACAAAGAATAATATATAACAGAGACCATATATGGCCCACCAAGTTTAATATATTTACTATATGGCTTTTTGTAAAAAACCAAAAATTTGTTGAACCATGCACTACAACAGGGAAGAATCTCAAAATAATGATGCTGAAATAAGAAGTAAAGCAGGTATAAAATAATGCATACTATATGATTCTGTGTATATAAAATTCTAGAAAATAAACTTAATTTATGGTGGAAAAAACCCAAATCATTGGATACTAGGGGAAGGCAGGAAATAGGAGAGAGTAAAAAGGAGAGATTACAAAGGGAAAAGAAGAAACATTTGGCATGACGAATAAATTCATTGTCTTGAATACAGTGATTGTTACGTGGGTGTCTATATTTGTCAAAACATCAAACTGTATACTGTAAATATGTGTAGTTTATTGTGTGCCTATTATGCCTCAAGAAAATTAATTTTCTATTTCTATTTTAAAATTTTTCAGTTTACATACAATATTATATTAGTTTTAGGTGTATAACATTGTGATTATAACTTTCTATAACTTATGAAGTAATCACCCCAAGTAGTCTAGTACTCATCTTACACTGTAAATAGTTATTACATTATTTCTCTGACTTATTTAACTCAGCACAATACCCTCTAAGTCCATCTATGTTGCTGCAGATGGCAAGATTTCATTCTTTTTCATGGTTGAGTAATATTCCATTATATGCCATCTCTTTTTTTTTACCCATTTATCTATTGCTGGACACATAGGTTGTTTCCATATCTTGGCTATTATAAATAGTGCTTCAATGAACATAGGGATGCATATATCTTTTTGAGTTAGTCTTTTGGATTTATTTGGATAAATACTCAGAAGTGGAATTTCTGGGTCCTTCTGTGTCTCTTTTAATAGCCTTTGTTTTAAATTCTGTTTTGTTTGATGTATTGATATCCCACCCTTTTTTGTTTGCTTGTTTTCATTTTCCATCCCTTTACTTTTAGTCTCTGTGTATGTGTTTTAATTTTTTAAATGTACTTATTTGTATGCCAGGTGTATTCTTTTTGTATTTGCTTAGTGTAGTCAAAGGCTACTTAAAAATAATTTTTAACATGGAAAAGAAGACAGGAGGAGTATTCTAAAAGCATACTCTCCTTTTCCAATTTTTTTAAACACATGACTTAATTGCTGTTCATCCTGAAGTTTCCTGACAAAGGGCAAGCCTTACAAAGAGTCACTCATGATTTATGGGTGAAACACAGGCCAAGCCTGAAACCTCTGCTGAAAATTGAGCTTGTCCATGTGTGGCGACCCATTAGATGGTTGTCAAAGAGGAGGAGTAAAGATGAGAGAATTATTGGCCATATCCCTTACAGAATATTTTTAAAGTTCTGACATTTTATGTGTAATTGTTCCCTTATGATAGTTTAACAAGGCCCAAAGAAAAACTCTAGCCTTAGAAAATTAAATGATATCAACCATGACTACTTTAGGCATTGTATCATGCATTTGTCACTCAATTTATTAAATATGCTTGCTGGTTAAGGAGATTAAACAATATAGAAACAGAGGAACAGGGGTTGTACTTATTGGCTGTATTTATTGGTTAGAAATTACTAAAATTATGATAGCATTGCGGGTGTCGATTTGACCAAGACACAATTGACATATTTGAATATCAGAAGTTATGTTCATGACTTTAAAATGGTCACATAATCTTAAGATCGAAATTTTCAGATGTTGTTACCGAATATGCACATATTAATGCTTAACATACTGAGTCTTTCGTTCCAAATCACAAATAAATTACAGTATACTAATTGACTTGGAACATACTGTCTTATATAGTTAGTAACACACCTGGTGGTGCCAATGAGTTTGTGATGGAAAATGTCAAAATAGTGATTTCTAAATTTCAAACAGTAAATAGTAGGAAGAAAACACAGACTAGTAAACAAATTATTAGAGTAATATAAATAAGTGAGATAACTTCAAGAAATACAAAGCCAAGAGAAGCACAGGGGTGTTATGTGAGCATACTGGAAGAGCATGTAATCTATACTTAGGGAGTTAATGAAAAGCATGGGACGTCTAAGACTTTAGGAGATAGATGAACAAGGTTGAGTGAGAGGAAAAGTAGTAACACATAAGACAAGAGGAAATGGCCCAGCTGGAGTGGCTCAGTGGACTGAGGCTCATCCCATGGACTGAGAAGTCCTGGTTTGATTCTGGGTCAGGGCACCTGCCGGGGTTGCAGGCTCAATCCCCAGCAGGGGGCATGAAGGAGACAGCCAGTTGATGTTTCTCTCTCACATTAAAGTTTCTATCTCTCTCTCCCTTCCTCTCTCTCTCTCTAAGAAAAAAAAAAAAAAAAAAGACAAGAGGAAACTGAATGTGCATCCAGAGAAGAAAGTGTATCATGTTCAAAATGTAAATTAAAAAATAAATTCAGTATTATTGGAGAATACTGAGAATTGGCCACAGATGAGGTTGGAGAATTAACTAAGAATCCAATCATAAAGGACATTTTTAAGTATTTGATGATTTTCAAATTTATATAAAAATATTGAGAGTCTTGGAAATCTTTTCAGGTAGTAATGAAATTGTAACAGATAAATTTCATAGGACTTAATTACTTAATTGTCTACTTCACTAGATTATGGAAAAGGCATTATTTAAATATGAGTATTATGAATTTTCAAACTTTTATGGTATAAACTAAAGAGCACATAATTTTTTAAATTTCTGCCAAATCATATTTAATACCACAGGTCTTTACTGTGCTTTCTGTAATATATATTTTTTTCTTTTCTGGGACATATTTTATTTATTTTCCATTTTAAAAATTTATCTTTACTGTTGAAAGTATTACATGATGCCCCCTTTTTATTCCCACATTGACTCCCTCCTCCTTACTCCCACTGGCCCCTGCCTTCACCACATTATTCTCTGTGTCCATTGGTTATGCATATATGCATATAAATTATTTGGTTTATTCCCCCCCACCCCCCCGCTTCCCTCTGAGGTTCAACAGTCTGTTCCCTGCTTCCACATCTCTGGATCTATTTTGTTCGTCAGTTTATTTTGTTCATTAGATTCCACGTATAACTGAGATCATGTAATATTTGTCTTTCTCTGACTGGTTTATTTCACTTAGCATAATACTCTGGTTTAAGCTATTCTTTTCAAATTAAATATGTATTTTGTCTATGCATATTTATATTTGTATGTGTTAATATGTATATTAATGTAATAAATTTCAAACCCTGGCACAGTCGCAGAATATCAAAGTGAAGGAAAGCAGAAAGTCAACATGCCTACCTTGAATTCTCTTTCAAGAAACTCCTTGAAATGCATTTGAAAATCATTATATTTCATTTCCTTAATCTGTCTCTAAATCAAAATTTAGCTCTGACCTCATTTCATTCTCCATTCCTTAAACCACTCATTTCATGTCCTTTGATCTTGGAATACTTTTTAGACTATGTGTATATTTCTTAAACATGTATCATGGACATGAAAGGGTTCTAAATATTATCATATGAAATTATAATCACACTTCACAGAAAGTTATAGAAATGCAGACAGAACTATTCCATTTCTGTATTCTGTTTCATATTTCTTCTTGTTTTTCTCTCTCTAGAGTAGATCTCGAAGTAATATATAGATATAACCATGGCCATTTTGTAAATGACATTGAGGAAAATATTAATCACACACTCAGTCTTCTGTGTTATTCTTAAAAGGATATATTTTCTAGCTCAAAGAATGTAATGACATTTTTTCTTAATAGACAAAATGATCTAAAAGATTTAAAAAATAATTTAAGAACAGGTAGAGAATTCACAGTGTTTGTGGGAGGTGCTACTTACAAGTTTCTAAAAACTAGAATATCTCATGGAATGTAATAATTCCCATATTAAAGTCAATAACTTGGTGTGTACAGGCAGTGCAATGTAAGCAAAGAACCTCGAAATCTAGACAGGTATGGAAGGATTGAAGCTACCAGCAACCCCGAGGCCATCTGGAGATCACTAGTGACAAAAAGCTTTGATTTTAATGTTTTCACGGACCCCACACAATAGGATAGGAAAACAATCAATCAACTGAGCAATAAGCAAACAAGCATCTCGAAGGCAATCCCTTAGTGAAAGGGTAATATAGGAGAAGACTTTTCCTAAAGTTGTATCCATAAGCAAGATTTAGCAAAGTTTTTTTTATTTTTATTCTTTTTTTATGTTTTCGTCTCATAAGTTTGTGATATAAATTCAAGTCACTCACGTCTTTTGGAAACCCTTCAGCTGAGACTATCTTTTCAACTGAGAATTCCTAGAGTGTTAGTGCCCTCAGGCACTTGGGAAAAATAAACATATATCATCCTAAAAATCCTCAGATAATTTTTTTTAAACAAAAAGTGCTTATTGACTCACAGTCTGTGGGTCAGGAATTTGGGCGTGGCATGACTGGTGGTCCTGGCTCACAGTGTCTCCGGAGATTGGAGTCAAGACATAGATCGTAGCTGCAGGCATCTGAACGCTTGACGGAGGCTAGGGGATCCACTTCCAAAATGACTTCCCGGCCAGCTCTTGACGGGAGGCCTCAGCTCCTCGCCATGTGGACCTGTCCATAGGGTCACTTACGTGTCCATGACAATTTTTACATCAGAAAATATATGGTGTGTTATCAAAATTAAGCACTGCCTATCAAGAAAAGAAACAAAAACAACAGAATGAGATACAGACATTGAAAACATTAGAATTATTAGATACAAAAGAAATGTTTATGTATTAAGAATCAGATTATAAAGAATGATGAGGCAAATTGATGCAGGCATTCTGGGGGTCTGGGGACCCAGGGGTCCATGGTCACTATGGATACTTGACTTTGGGCAGGAAGTAATTCAAAGGCTAACCAGCATAGAGTTGAAAGTGAAGGAGAGTCTATTAGTAAAACAATGAGGCAGAGAGGAGGCTACCCCACAGGCAGACCAGCTCCTCCCTAGCAGGATTTACCTATTTTATTGAGGCTCATTTCATCAAGGGGAAGGGCATTCAATAAAGGGGAGGAATATTCAGGATTTTTCTGGGAAAGGGATGGAGACTTCTTGGAAGAGCCCCATAAGCCATTTTGTGTCCTTATATGGGCTTTCTGTTTTCCATCATAGTGGCTCATTTAGAATGTTAATGTATTACAATGGGGGTAAAATAAGGCTATGGGTTGCCATAAGGTGAAATTAGTCATTATGTCTGATTGAGCTGGTCTCCACTGGTTTAAAGCCATAAATTGTTGGGGGTTGGTCTTGCATTTCCTTGACAGTTCCTGTAGCCCTTATGCATGGCAGCCATTCCACCACATGCCCCGTGTCAAAACTGTCAGCTGAAAACCACTGGTCCTGCCCACGGGGGACACCAGCCATGGAGCCGCACCGCTGGGGCAGCAAGGCACACATCTAAAACCCTGAGGACAAAATGTTTTTCTGGACAGAAGAGTTGAAGAAAAGAGACCTGTGATCTCTGGGTATGGAACTCCCATTATATTTCTTCTCTTGTTTTTCTCTTGGTGCTATCCCAGAGGGTGTCCCCAGGCATGAGGGACTGTGCTGCTGAACAGATGACTAGAACCCTGAGAGACACCTATTTTTCAAAGCAGGGGACCAGAAAAAGCAGCCTCTGGGAATAGAGACCATGTGCAAAACAGATCACTTAATTCTATGTATAAACCAAAACAAGTCTGGTTTACCCCTGAGCTATGCATATATAAAACAGACTCAAAGCAGCCTAGCTGAAGCTTTGAAACATAAGCTGACATTAGAACCACTGCCCAAGAAGCTGAGACAGAACTCTCAGTCTATACCTAACCTGGGAGATGGTCTCTGAAAGCAAAAGACTCACCAATATCAGAAGATTTTAACAAGATCCAGATTCTTTACAACATGCTAAAAATATGTGAGACACAATCCACAATTCACCAACATACAAAAAAAACCCCAGGAAATTTCTTAAGGGAAAAGATTATCAACAGCTGCCAATGCTGAGATGTTCCAGATGTTGAAACTATCAGACAAAACTTTAAACAATTGTTATAACCATGCTCAATGAGGTAAAAACATACCCTCAGAAGAAAGGTAAGATAGACATTATCAGAAAAGAAATAGAAACTATCAAAAGTAACAAATGGAAATGTAACAGATATCTGCAATACTTTGATACTGAAAACTATAAAACATTACACAGGAAAATTAAAAAGACCTCAATGAATAACAATATATATTATTTTAATGATATGGAAGATTCAAAATTGTTAAGATAGCAGTTCTCCCAAAACTGAAAGCTAAAACAGTAACATTTCTGGAAGGAAACCTTAAAATAGGCAAATATTTCTTATATAAGAAACATAAAACACATATAATTAATGAATTGGAGTTTAATCAGAATTAAAAACATTTGCTCTTTTAAATACATTGTTAACAAAACAAAGAAATGGGAACAATACTTGCAATACAAATATCCGTCAAATACTTGCATCCAGGATATGTAAAAAACTCTTGCAGCTTAATACAAATAACCCAACTTAAAATTAGAATGTTTAAACAGACACTTCACAAAAGAAGATACATGGATGACAAATGAGCACTTGAAAAGATGTTCAGCACCATTAGTCATCAGGAAAATGCAAATATAAATCACAATAAGTATGTCTATATACCCATTAGGAAAGCGAATTTTTCGCCCAGCTAGTTTGAGTGTTGTCCGTGGACTGAGACATCCCATTCCGATTCCTGGTCAGGGCCCCTGCCAGGGTTGTAGGCTTGAACCCAGTGGGAGGCGTGCAGGAGGCAGCCAATTGATGTTCAGTGTTTCTATCTCACTCTCCCTTCCTCTCTCTCTAAAAAAAAAAAAATCAATAAAAACATATTTAAAAAAACGAATAGCTAATTTTTTTAAAACTAACAGTAGGAATTGTTGAAGATGTGCAGTAACAGGAACTGTCCTGCACACTGGTGGGAAGGCAACATGCTGAAATCACTTTGGTAGAGGTATTGGTTAGAATATAAAGTTAAACACACATCTACCATACATTCCAGCCACTCCACTTCCAGTTACTTCCTCAAAGGAGCAGTTTATTGAGCACTTTTCTTCCAGAATTAATAAAAGGCCTATAATATATTTGCTAGAATATAAACAACAGAGTTTAAAATAAGAGACCACGCCAACCCTTTTGACATTGTCTTCATTAAAAATAATTTAACCCATCTAGTGTGGCTCAGTAAATTGAGCATTGTCCCATGGACTGAGAGGTCCTGGTTCAGCTCCCAGCTGGAGCACATGCCTGGGTTTCAGACTCAACCTCCAGAAGAGGGCATGCAGGAGGCAGCCAATGGATGTTTCTCACATCGATGTTTCTATCTCTCTCTCCCTTCCTCTCTCTCTAAAAAATCAATTAAAAATGTTTAATTTAAAAATATGACATTTTATAATAGATTTTTAGTTCAGAAATTTTCTTTTGACTTAAAAATTTTGGAAAACATATTTTATGGAAATTTTGTAAAGCAATATATAATACAGAACATAAGATACTTTTATTTTTACCTCTGATTTTTATCCTTAAAATACACATTAACTGTTACATTTCTACTATTTCCAACAGTGTTAAATGTTTTAAAATATAATATGAGATAAAATTATCATTATTTTAGAGCAAAATGTGAGTTCACAAAAACTTTTTTCAAAACTTCAATATCCTACAAGTTAAATATTCTCTTGCTATGTTAGGTACTTTCTTTGCTTCACTAGTTTAGCTTTTTTTTTTTTCTAAGCAAAATTTTCATATGAACAATTTCTAATAGACCTTCCAGATATACAGCATCTTATTAAAAATTCATGCCAGCCAGCATACAAGAAGGTCACAAAATGCCTTTGAATTTATGCCTTGGTCTTTTCGATAATTCATTCAGGGAAATTCCTCATTAAGTAAAGGACCTAATGCATATTAATTTATATGCTTAAGCAAGGGACACCACTAATTCATTTATTAAATATCAAAGACCATATGTTTTCACCCCTTGTCCTTGCTTATTGATTAATTGCCTTAAGCCAACATAGATGAAAGCCTGGGGTAGGGAGTGGGGGGCGGGGGGTGGGGGAATCCAGTGACCAAGGTAGGTTTCTGATCTAATTTTTTAGCCAATTGAACGATGACTTTTTTTACATTTGTATGCAAAAGTACAGATGACACAATTCAAAATGAGTTTTCTTGTGTAAGTGTGGATTTTTCAATACTTGAGAAGTGTGATGTAATTACTTAGCTTAATGGAGATGATTTACACAAGTGGAGGAAATGAATGTATTAGAAGCAGTAATGGACTATGGATTTCCAGATGCAGTGCTCCACATTACCACATTCCTCATGGATACAGGTAATGCATTACAACACACTGCTCCAAGCATGTTAATTAGAGATAATAGATGTTCAGCGAGCAAGAGGGTCAGCAGATGAAGAAGAGGTTTTTGGTCAAATCAGGTTGCAAAATATTTGGTAAAACATAAAGGGATAGACAGATAGACAGACATGTACAGATATATACATATTCACACACACATATTTCCTTCTTCCTGGCTAGTTGGCAGGTTGTGTGTGTATTTGTGTTCATTTTGTCCATGTTTATCAGTTAGGTTACTTTCATTACAAGCAAGAAAAAGACATTGCCTAAATTAAGCAGAGCTGGAATATAATTGAAGTATATCCTGTAGCTCACAAAATTGACAAGGATGGAGAACAGACTTGGAAAATACAAAGCTAGGATCTGGTAATAAGAATTTATCAAAAATTCTGTCAGGGAACCATCATGAAATTCATGAGCTCCAGCTGCCCTTTGGTTCATTGTTTCAGCCCTCGGTTTACTCAGGCTAAGATGTAAACCCATTGGATACTGATTTTATTTGGCTAATTTAAGCTACATATCCACCCCTAGTATATATATAGGGCTCCATTTATTTACCAGGACTTCATAATTATACAGAAGTAACTGCAGGAAAGAGATTGAGATGCTAATAATGTAGAAAGCCACAGAAGGATTTTATTTTTTGTGAATATATAAAAAATATCTAATTTCAATGTTTATGCTTTCTTATTTATTTACTTAAATAATATATAGTGAAAACCTATTTATATTATTTACAAATAATTAAAAATACTTAAATATTTACTGTTCTATTTAGTGTGTTTGCCTAACTATAGAGTTTCACTGGCAAAAACTTTGTCTAAGTGAGTATTTATTAAAGTAAGAGGAAAAAACATCTCATATAAATGAGTGTAAAAATTGTTATGGCTTTTGCCATATATTTCTGTTCACCTGATTTATTAGCCTTTAAAATATGCAGAATTAAATATGTGCAACTGACATCTCTGTAAAGATTATGGTTAATTCATTTCATAATCACATCTCAGGCATTTTATGAGTGCTGGATGACTTAAAATCTGATGTGGGATATAGATCTTTCACTCATTCAATTTGATTATGGTCAGGAGGTCCTGAGCCACGGAAAGAACATCTATTTCCTGCTTAGTTTACTAAGGCAATATTTATATATAGTTATCTACAATTCGAAAGATTTAAAAAAGGGAAATGGCAAAGCTGATTTCTCTTTCACAGCATGTTTACAGACTTCAAAAATAAATGGAAGTCATTAAGAAGTTATATTCAACAATCTTATATTTCATTCATTCAAAGAAAGAAGAACTTGCTTACGGCCATAATTTCTAAAGCTACTCATGAGACAGACTAATATATTCTAATAGAATTTAAAGCACTCTCCCAACTGTCAAATGTAAACTCATAAAATTGCATAAGGTGTACTTTTTACCTTTTATATACTCACATACATTACTCCTAGTTCAAGTTCAGTAAAGACCTAATTGCTTATATTTTGAAAATTGACAATATATATTCAATTTTTATTGCAAACCAGAAAATACACTTCTACAGTTTTATACTCTCTGTGACCATTTGAAATAAAATATAGAAGGAGAATGGCGATAAACATATAAATTGGCAACTGTTTTCTTTAAGAAAAAACAACAACTGCCATATTAGAAGATTAGAAACCCCTACTTGTAATTTCATTTCTGATATTAAGTAGTTTTATAATCTTGAACAAATTGCTTACTCCTCTGAACAATGTGTTAAATAAATGTTAGAGCCATAAGGAAGCTAGGTGGAAACATTGTTCAAATGGTCACCATACTGCCAAAAACCAATATTCACTGTTTCTCAAATGAACTCTTTTTTTTTTTGGTTGAAAAGTTCCAGCTACAAAAGAGGCCCCTATCTTAAGAACAGGCTACTCATTGCATGTGAAATTTGAAGCTTAATTTGAGGTTAGATCTTAGCCTAACTAAAAATTTCTCCTAGTTATGTTCACTGCATTCACATAAAAACCCATCAAACATCCTCTGGCATGACAGCCCTTTAAATATTTGAAGATGATTGTCATAGATGACTGTCATGGAATTCTCACACTATTTATTTTCCAAGTTAAAAACTTCCGGCTCATTGAATTGTTTTCTCTATATCACCACACTTCAAAATCTTTCCTTGTCTTCTTCATCGTCTTTTGATAAACTCTTGTATAACAGTACCTTAAAAAAATTGGCATCCAGAACTCCAAGTCCAGTATGATTTGAGTAGTGACAGTAACATATATTCTGATATGGTGACTACTCGTTTAATGCAGCTTTTGTTTTATTAGCCACAACGCTCCAATAGTTCACATTGAACCTGCAAACTGCTGCGTTTCTGCATCTTTTAACACACAAATTGCTAATCCCCAAGAACACCATTCTATACTTTCATAGATAAACTTTTAATTAAAAATCTAGCAGTTCATTAAGTTTCCTCTATTAAATATCATCATTATCATTTTAGTATAAGGTTATTTTAAAAGTAGACTTTTGGCATACTAAGTATTATACATTGTTTCTAATAGCATGTCACCATAATTTTATGTCAGCTTCCTAGTAACATCATTAAGATTCTTCAACTGTCAAAATAGGGGGTTAGACAATGTAAGACACATCACACACACACACACATACACACACACACACACACACACACACACACTTTAGATATACTTTGGTTATTAGTTATTACTTTAACTAGATAGAAATCAAACTACTCTTAATATCATTTAGTACTCTTCTTTTTCATTTTTTAAAATCTTTCTGCAATATCATCAAGATTTGTTAAATGCCCTGCTAAAATTGGCATTCGACATGTCTGTGATCTTGCCTTGATTATTAGTCTACACATTTTATCAGAAAACAAAATTGGATCTTAGTATTAAATAATTGATTTTCCAAGTGCCCTCAAACAATTTGCTAAATAATCGTCTGTGTTAAGTGTGCTGTTCTTGGAGCAGGGTTCTCAAACTTGGCAGTACATTAAAATCACGTAGGAGTTTGGAGAATATACTGATGTCCAGGCCCCCTCAGATAAACTGATTCTGAATCTCTGCCAAGGGGCCCTGGGCATTAGTGTATTTTAAAGACTCCCCAGGTGATTCTAGTGGTTTCTAAGGCCTGTATGCCCAAAGGAAGACAGAATACTCTGGTTGTTCAAGTTGAATTTAGCTGAATTTCAAATTATTTATGTGGTACGTTGACTTAAATGATTATTAATTGAATAATTAAATATTAATTAAATGATATTGAATCATTATCTTTTCAATTATAAAATTCCATCAAGTGAGATGCCTCAATTTGGCATTGGCATTGGCATTTATTTAACACTTTTTTAGTAACACTTTCTAATAGCCCTATTTTCAAAAAGAGATTTCAGACTCAGACTTCTGGCAGGCAGAAGGATCCAGAGAGGATTTTAAAACATGGTTTTGTGTTTATTATATTCATAATAATTTTTGCACTAGTGAGATGTGATACTTGGTTTCTGCTTATAGAATTAATCAACACTTTCTTTTCAAAAAAAATACTGACATCTGCAGAAATAGCTGAGGTCCTGACAGTTATGCAGTGGACTGACAGTGGGAAATAGTCTACGGTTCTAAAATCCATCTATTTATCTCTTCTTTTAGAAATATCAGGTTGATATTTTTCAGGTCTTCTATTTCAGATTTTCTCAAAATTGCACCGTGAGTACTTCTGACGTAGTACTTAGTAAACTTGAAAGTCATTCATCATCTAGGGCTGGAGACAAGGTTTCGAAGAGCCTGTTTCTTGCTTAGTGTCTCATCTCCTATGCTGGTTTTCAGTGTCGTTGGTCATCAGATTTTAGCTCAACAAATGAAACATTGCTTCTAGTTTTGTCCCAATTCAATGCACTTCTTAATTGTTTGATTTCTTAGAAAAGTTAAATCAAAGCTCTGTGGGTCTTTTTTAGTATTGTTTTAAAATTTTACTGTATTTTAGAATTTAGTGTATTACAGGTTTATGTCACTAGTTTAAATAGGATCTTTTTAATAAATCACTTTTGTATATATTTTCTTTCTTTTTCCATCTTAATTCTTTTTATTTATTTATTTTATTAATTTATTTTTGTTACAGATGTTTTTCCTTTTTCCCCCATTGACACCCTCTTCCCCATCCCCCTCACCCCATCCCCAGCTTTGTTGTCCATGTCCATCGGTTATGCGTACATGCATCAGTTTTAATTCTTGATTATTCATAGCATTTAAGAGCTAAAAAAAAATTTCAGATTTAAATCTTATCTTGGAGATCATCCTATCAATTATCCTTAATTTACAGGTGAATGTGAAAGCTAAGAAAATAGTCATAAATAAAAGCTGCTATTTGTCCCACACTTAATATTATAAGCATTTACTAAGTACTTTAATTTTATTATTACACCTAATACCCACAAAAACACTACACAGTAGATATTATTTTCATGCCCATTTTACAGGTAAAAACACAAAACGAGGCTCAAGTAATCAGCTAGTAGTTGTGAGATTTAGAATTTAAATCCTACTCTGTTATTCTTTCTGTAACTCCAACTCAAAACTCCTAAAGTTGATTCCACTTCAATAGAAAGACAAACAAAAGCCAACCAACCAACAAACAAAACCACACACACACACACACACACACACACACACACACACACACAAAAACACCAGGATGTAGCTTAAACAGAACTAGCTACCAGACCAGCTGAATCCAAGTCTGCTATTATTTATACTATAAACATAACTTTCTCAGTTAAATAGGGAGGATTACATATAGCCATGATGGTTCGTTTTGATGTTTTTCCTTTTTTCTCATTACAGTACTTCCTGATTTTTTTTTTTTTTTTTGGTATAATCTCGCATATTCATGAATCCATGTTGTTACCTAGAGCAGAGTTTCTCAACTTCAATTCTGTCGACATCTGTGCTGGATAATTGTGTGTTGGGGGTGAGGGGCTGTCCTGTGCTTTGTAAGATGTTTAGCAGTATTCTAGGCCTCTACTCACTAGATGCCATTAATATCCCAAAGTTAGGACAACCAAAAATGTCTTCAGACATTGCAAAATGTCCCGGAGAAAGGGAGAGGAGCAAAATGGCTCCTGGATGAAAACCACTGCTTCAGAGATTTAGGTAATAGGATCACTTCTTATTCTGTTTCCCTAAAGCTGTTTCCTATGCTTCTAAATCCTTAGTTGTAGTGTCAACAACGTTCTGTTCTTTGGCAATTATAGACTTTTAGAAGGCATAGGAAACTTTTCCTTAATGTTATCATATCACTTCCTCTAAATTTTTTCCCATATAAGGTACTGTTGTATATACATTTAAAAAAATCCTCTAGTTTCTTTCTAAAATATTTAGAAGAGAATATTAAGCCAAAATAATTCAAGAATTTATTATATATTGAGCTTTCTTAAAATGGAATTCCTAAATAAACCCTATTACTCAGATACCTCGCCACTTTGCTTATTTTGTAATCTCTAGTAGGAAATCATTGTGGTTGGTCAAGAAGCTGCAGTGTGTTTCCAAAATAAAATGCTTTTGACATCCTTTTGTAGCCCAACCAAGTGCTTTTTCCATTTAAGTGAAGTTATAAATAATTATACATTATCTTCACATAAAAAATCTAGTTTTCTCTTCTTACTAGAATTGCTATTCCTAAGCATGGTCTATCTTTCATTATAGCAATTTAGATCAATACTCATCCCTATATTTGTCTTCTCATGTTAAGATTTCATATTTATTTCATTATACCTACTGTACTGCTATATATAAATATAAAGACATCAAGGTGCATTCTAAACATGCAGTGTTTTTTTTTCTTCCTTAAAAATGGTAGATATCTACACCACTGTTTTTCTTCTCTGTAATTTACTTGATACATATCATATTATTTATTATTAAGGTTTCTTTATGGCATTCACTTTTTCTCTTGAGATTTAAGAATCTTCTTGATTATGTCAGTAATGCCCCCTCCCCCAAAAAACAATGTTTTCCCCAGTCCCATGAGATATACTTTGTTGCTTCAAGAGCTAGTGATTTTGTTAGAATAATCATGGTCCAAAAAAATCCTGTTCTTTGATGCCATTTATGCAACCAGCTGTTCATTTCTCATATCTTCCTTTCTCTTCCAAAGGTATGACCTTCAAATGGGGACAAAAGATGAAAACACCACCTGGACTCCATGCCTTTCAGCTTCCTACATAATACTTGAAAACCAGTAGTGACAGACTCTAGGTTTTTTAAACTCCAATATTAGCCTCAGGTGTTTTAGCTCAACTAGGTAAAAGGTTAATGAGTTTCTTTCTAGTCCTGGGGGAAATCTCTTGCATATATTTTAATCATACTTTCCAAGAAAATAACCCATCCCCTCATCAACTGATTAGCCCAGAGTCCCTTGCCCCTGAAGGGAAATTAACAATCTCTATATTCAATCTCTTCTCACAAGTATTCTTCAAACCTGGCCAAATTTTTGTGTTGTTATGTGAAATATAGAATATTATGTATTCAGAAAAGCCAGATACACCTTTGGTAGAAATATCTTCAGGTGCTATAGCACTTCATTGATTAAGAAGGAGATACCCTATGTCAAAGTTTTTTACTTTGCCAATATTTTGACACTCTTTGGTTTCCTTCCACCTACTGAGTAGTTTTTTTCTCAAAGTGTGGCTCCTTGGATTATTTCCTATCCTCTCAGAAGAAACTGACCCTAAGTTTTAGTGTTAATTTTTGTAGTTT
Source organism: Tadarida brasiliensis (assembly GCA_030848825.1). Classification (NCBI taxonomy): domain Eukaryota; kingdom Metazoa; phylum Chordata; class Mammalia; order Chiroptera; family Molossidae; genus Tadarida; species Tadarida brasiliensis. Next base: position 40,973,307 of record CM061260.1, on the reverse strand, counting down.
CCAGTTAACATTTTCAACACTTCATGTTGGAATTTCTCACACAGTAAGAAAAAGTTAACATATAGTCAACAGGTGTTTGGAGATGATTTTGTTACCGAACTAAAGGGGTTCATTTGCCTGTGTGCGTCAAAAACCAATCAAATGCAAACAGGAGCTTGCAGCCAAGAAACTAAATGTTTATTTATAAAAATAATGGCATCATGCCCAGAGTCATGGGTGAGCTTGTGCTCAAAGATCTGGCTCTCTGATGGCCCGCATAGAGACAGATTATATATGGGAAAAATAGTACTCATGGTAATTAAGGGAGTTGGGGTCCTGGGCTCTACTGATGGGTTGAGACTAAGATGGGAATAGTTGATCATTGAATCTTGTCCTGATGCCAACCATAACGTCAGTCTGTCTAGTTTCCTGAGGGGGTGGTGGTAGGGTTCTTCAGCTTTGATGAGTCTGGGGCAGAAACACAATTGTTTCCTTGGTCAACAGACCTGAGGCTTTGTTCTTAAAACAGTTTGTTGCTGACCAGAATCTGATATCCTAGGGTATTAATATTTAAGGAAGGGAGTGGAAGGACCTAAAGGAGAAAGGCTCATGTTAAGGAAGTGGAGTTTCTGCACTTTTACAATTCCTTGCTGCTCTTCACTTCCATTCTTTACAGCTCCTCCAAGAAGCATTTCTTACTTTCACTCCTTCTTTCTTTCATCTATTCCTTCTACATATATTTGTGGAGTGGCTGCTATGTTTCCATCACTCTTCTAAATTCTGAGGATTTTGTTGTGAAATGTAGGTCAAGGACTCTGTTCCCCGGGTGCTTCGTGTAGGAGAAGGCAGAGGGTAAGATAGAATTGAATACATATAGTAATTTTACACAGTGATGAAAGCTATGTAGAAAATGAAATAGGGTGATTTGTGGTTGAAAAGTGGCAGGGTCCCTGGACACCTGGGAATACTGCCTTGAATATAACGGCCGGTTCTGTTTCTTACGACCTTTGCAAGTGTACTAACATGTTAGCCAACAGTGTGCCTTATTCTGAAACAGATACATCTCTTTGAATTGCAGCAAATAACTTCAGATCTTCAAATTGGAGCTGAATCTCATATATGTTTATTTGTTTACTATTCCTGAGAGCTATTTCAGATTTTTAAATAGATATAAAATTCATACAAACCTAGAAATACAGGTAAATATCCCCGTCATTAAGAAAATAATCTTAGGCGTCAGAAAAAAACAGTTTTAATCTCAAGTGGCTACATGCTAGTTGTGGGTTTAGGCAAATTTCCTTAATTCTTGAAGCCTTAATTTCCTCAATGATAAATTAGAGCAATCCTCAGTATGTCATAGATTTAGGGTGAGGATAAAATGTGTTTCTCCCCTACAACAAATAAGTTAGTACTTAGTATATGATAGGCAAAATACAGGGGTAGGTAAAAGTAGGTTTACAATTGTTCATATGGAAAATAATACAATCACTAATAAATAATAATACAAGAATACATTTTTTTCATGTATTCACAACTGTAACCTACTTTTGCCAACTCCTGTGTGGGTTATCTCTTATTTTGATACATTTTTGTTATGTTACTACTTTGGTCTAGAAACTTTGAGGACAAAAATATCTAGCACAGTCTCCGGTTTATAAATTTTATTTCATTTTTAAACTATCAAGCCTGACTTAGTTTCTCTTAGTTTTCTGTTTGGAAAAAAAAAAAAGACTAAATTATAATACTGCAAATACATTGCGCTCTGTATATTGACAACGAGGCCTTGCTTTTCCTCCTTTTTTGGCTGGCAGTGCCGTGTTCTGTACAGATGGTGCAGAGGCCAGATGCACAGTGATTTGAAATGTAGATACCCCCTCCTGTGATGCAGTTATTGCCCTAGAGGATCTTATCCTGCCTGGTTATAATTTTGTTATAAAGCAAACAAACTTTTACTGTGGAATATAAATCAACCTGTAGCAACAGCATCGTTAAGTATGCAAATTTGCATAGCCATATCGGCGGACTTGTTGTCATGGTCTGCATTAACGGCAACAGATAAAGTCCAGGATTTTCTCCAGCCACATTCAGTATTAATGGAAGCTTATTTGCCACTCCCTGTTCTATGTTCTTGTTGCTCAAAATGCAGAAAATATTCCAGGAAAAGATTTTAAGACATGAGACTAGATAACAATTTAAAATGCTGAATAAGAAGTATTGGGAATAACGAGCTAATAAAAAAAAAAAAAAAAAAGCATATGTAGAATTTTAGGTAAAAAAGAATTTGGGAAGAAGATGGGTTTGAGGTAAAAATGAGCTGGTGGTTTGGCCATATAACATCTGTTCACATCCTATCTCTGAAAATAGAAATATGGGCTAAGGAGATTTTGATTTTTTTTTTTTTTTTACCTAATGATCACCTAAAAACAAGAAAATGTGCACAAAAATTGTAACGCCTTTAAATGTATCATTTAATTTAATTACTGTTTTAAGTAAACTATTATGTATTTTAAAGGGGAAGAGGAAGTCTGGATTTTCCTTTAACTTGTGGATAAACAGAAAGACCACTGAAGAAAAAAATGCAATTAAATTTTGATTTTTTTAAAAAGTCCATATTTGTAAAACATTCAGTCAAATTAAAGGTTAAAGAGTGCCCTGGCCGGTTTGTCTCAGTGGTTAGAGCGTCGGCCTGCGGTCCAGAGAGTCCTGGGTTCGGTTCCCACTAAGGGCACGTACCTCGGTTGCAGTTTGTCCCCGGCCCTGGTTGGGTCGTGCGGGAGGCAGCCACTCGAGGTGTCCCTTTCGCGTCAACTTTTCTCTCTCTCTCTCTCCCACTCTATCTGAACAAAAAATGGAAAAATGTCCTTGGATGAGGATAAAAAATAAAAAGGTTGAAGAGTACTTTGAAATTATAGGTTAGACTGGTGAACACATAAATTTATTTTTTTAACACAGCATATAATTACATGTTTTTATTTCCTGCTTCTTATGAGAGAAGCAAAGCTTTTAGTGAAGGAGGAAGAGGTTTTCTTCCAAAAGATTCACTTTGTAATAGATGCTATAAATTCAGATTTCCAAACTTATTTTATCAAATGTGCAAGGTATTCTTTTCACAAGTGATATATTAGAAACTCCTAAAATAAAAAGTCTATACTTTGGGATAGAAAAATATTAGAATGATTATGAAATAAACATCAGCAAAGTCAATTTTTTTTTTTAACATCAACAAGACTGTACAAGAACGATACTTAAGCATAAGTTAACAACTTGCTTCTCTGGTGATCATTCATCATGAGGAAAAGAAAAGGGGGTGAGATCAGTAAGGAAATAATGAAGAAAATATTTCTAACCATTTTAATTTCTCAGCTACAACATTTCCTGCTGATCAAGCTGGCTGTTATGAATGGCTAATGAGAAGAAAATGAAGATTGAAGTGCTAGATAAAATTTTTTTTAAAGGTTTTTCTTCTTTTCATTAGGCTGTACCATGGGAGTATAAAAATGGAGGAGAAAAAAGACTGAACATTTTTTTAACTTCAAATGGCTTGTTTACTTCAAAAAGAAATAGTACAGAGTCTGACATCACATAAGCTTAGAAGTTTCCACTATTTTATAACAAATAAAAGCTGTACAAACTAAAAAAATCAACAACTCTGGTTAGATCTGTACGAAAATTGGGTCAGAGGACAAACTGCCTCTGCCCAAATTGGAGAGACAGACTGGCACGTATCAAGAATCACAGTTTTGAAGAGAAGCATCCCATGAGCTGAAAGCTCTAGGGGAACCGCTGCTGGGGGAAGGAACACTGGACTGCAGTTGACCTGCAAATTCCTGGAGGCTCTGTGTGGAACCGTGGAGAGTAAAAAGCTTCAAAGAGACCTAGTCGTTGGGGACACCACACACTTTTGTGAGTTTTACCTCCTAGAGTCTACCAGGTTTCCATAGTAAATATCAAATAAAAATCCTATTGTACTTCCAGCACTGGGAAAAACCATTTTGAAATACTCCAGATCCTTCTTTTTTTCTTAACAGGGTCTGCTCTTAGGGAAAACAGAGTATATCCTGCTGGTGTTTTATCAGAGCCTCACTGACCTGGGAGAATTGAAATACCCAAACCCAGCCAACTCTATCTTTCCACAGGGAGGAAGGAAAAGACCCAATCCCAGCCCACTCTAACCATCCTGTCCCACCAAAGAGAAGAGGAGCAAAAAGAAGGATGAGAAGCACATGTGAAGTTCATAGTCCAGAGATACAGGCTCACTAAAAGACTGAGACCGAATCACAGGACTGTATAACGCCTCCCCTTCCTCACATAATACCACAACATTACTCAAGGCCTGTTTACACTTATTTTTATTCAGTAAATCATGCCTAGTTATCAAGAAAAAAATTACAAGACATACTAAAAGGCCCAACACAGTTCAAAGAGACAGAGCAAGCATAAGCACCAGATTCAAAGGATAGGGATGTTGGAATTATTAGACTCAGAATCTAAAAAAAAAAGATTAATGTGCTAAGGACTCTTATGGATAGAGTAGACAGCATGTAAGACCAAATGGGCAACATAACTGTAAAGATGGAAATTCCAAAAAAGAACCAAAAGTAAATGCTGTAGATTAAAAACACTTTAATTAATATGAAGAATGGTCTTATTGTAAGTAGACTGACACAACTGAGAAAAGAAATCTCTGAGCTTGAGAACATCTCAATAGAAACCTCCAAAGCAGAGAAGCAAACAGAAAAAAAAAGACTGAAAACTCAGAGGAGAATTTCCAAGAAATCTGGGACAACTATAAAAAGTGAAACACTCACCCTGGCCGGTTTGGCTCAGCGGTTAGAGCGTCGGCCTGTGGTCCAGAGAGACCCGGGTTCGGTTCCCGCTAAGGGCATGTACCTCGGTTGCAGTTTGTCCCTGGCCCTGGTTGGTCGTGCGGGAGGCAGCCACTCTATGTGTCCCTTTCACGTCGATGTTTCTCTCTCTCTCTCTCTTCCTCTCTCTCCCTCCCACTCTATCTGAACAAAAAATGAAAAAATGTCCTCGGGTGAGGATAAAAAAAAAAAAAAAAAAAAAAGTGAAACACTCATGTAATGGAAATACTAGAAGGATAAAAAAGAGAGAGGGGAACAGAAAAAAAGCATTTGAAATAAGAATGACTAAGAATTTTTCCAAATTAATGACACCAATCCACAGATTAAGGAAGTTCAGAGAACATAAAGCAGGATAATGCCAAAAGCAATTACCACTAGGAAAATCATTTTCAAGCTACAGAAAATCTAAAAAAAATTATGGAGAGACAAAAGATGCATAACAGCCAGCACTCTGTGAAGGACAAAAACAAAGTTCAAGAACTATTTGCCATCTTGATGGCACTATTTGCCATCAAGACTAACTATAAAGCTATAGTAATCAATGCAGTATGGTATTGGCAAAACAAAGACAACTAGATCAATGGAACTGACAGAGAGACTAGAAATAGATCCCTATACGTACAATTGATAAATCTTTGAAAAAGGAGCAAAGGCAATACAATGGAACAAAAATAGTCTTTTCAATCAATGGTATTGGAAGAAGTGGACAGTCACAGGCAAAAAAGTTCATCACAGACCTTAAAACCTGCACAAAAATAAACTCAAAATGGATTACAGACATAAAATTCTTAGACGATAATAACATAAGAGAAAATCTATATCATTCTAAATTTTCAAAACCCATAGAATGTACAACAGCAAGAGTAAGACCAAATGTAAACTATGTAGGTTTATCAATTGTGACAAATACACCACTCTGGTGAGGGAGCTGTGTATGTATAGGGGCAGGGAATATATGGAAATATCTGTATCCTTAGTTCAGTCCTGCTGCTAACTTAAAATTGTTCTAAAAAATAAAAGTCTATTAAAACTATGGTGGACTTGCAGTAATCATTTCACAATATATGTAAGTCAGACTATTATGTGTACATCTTAAACTAATAAAGTGATGTATGTCAATCATATCTCAATAAAACTGGAAAAATTATGGGGAGGGGGGAATTACACCAGACCTCCTCCAAGTAATAACAGATACTAATCACACACTCTATGTTGAGTTTATCTCAAAGGTCAGCCATACATTCTCCAGGGATGCCGATTTGTTTGGTGAGATTACTTAAACTATTTTGTTTTTTTATTTTTATTTTTGCTGTTTGTTTGTAAAATCAGGTTTAAAATGAATGAATGAATGATTAGCCTCTAAGAAAAGCCAGACATGGTACCTTTCTTCTGGCTCAACTGGAACCAAATACATACATTTTCTTTCCTTCTTTTTTTTTTTTTTTTTTTTTTATGAGTTACAAATGCTAAGAATACCACTTAAACTGAAAGCTGAGAATCTCTGAAGAGAAGTAATTATTCAGGACTTCCAACTACAAATAGATCTTTTCAATGTCAATGTTACAACATGCCAGGAAACTGCTGTTCACTACGCTGTAAAGAAGTTGCGAAATTGATGTTATATTTTTATATGTGCTGTTAAGAATTGTGACTGATCAGAAATTTTGTCCTACTTGCAAATTCTCAATTTGGTGAATACTGGCAGAAGACATTAAATCCCAGGGTCAGAGACACAAGATGGCATTAGTCAAACTATAGCAAGAGCAAGAGTGTCATTGTGAGGTCCTTGGCATTCCCATTTCCTCAGGACAGTATGACGAGGGCCAAGTGATACCAGAACATCAGGCAGGTGGAATATGTTAGACCTTTGTTGAGGTCTTTGGATAAGCTACAAAGATTTCAAAAAGAGGGTTTACAAATGAGGTTGAACAGCAGTTCTTAAAGTGTGGCCACAGACAGGCAGCAAGTTCCCAGGTGTCCCCTGGGAAACTTTGGGGTTGGAACCCAGCAATCTGTGTTTTAACAAGCCTCCAAATAATTCTGATATTCAGTAAACATGGAGAACCATTAAATTAAAGGAAGAACATAAAAAGCATAATAAACATACTCATGAAACTGTGGTTCTATTAATGGTTTTATGAGATGTCATTTACTAGAATAGTTATTACAGCTATAGCTTGAGTGTAAGTGTGTTTCATTCATTCATTCATTCTTTGTTCATTCATTCATTTATTCATACACTTTTAAACTCAATAACTATTAATTAAGCACTTATAATTTACAAGATAATATATGTGCTTAGGGGACAGCAGTAAACAAAAACACCGATTGGTATGAAATGCCACAACGTTTAAATTCAAAGTTTTTCACAAAATATCAAAGAATTTTAACTTATGCAGAATAACAAAATTTTGAATATTCTTATCCACCCTTAGCTGTACATTAAAATACCTGGGAGGATTTACTAAGTTTCCCCTGAAACCAATTACATCAGAAACTCAGAGTTGGGACACTAAGTTTTTCCAGGTGATTCTAATTCAAGCCAAAATGAAAAACCACTCATTGATACTGATTGTGTTATTTAAATGGTATAATAAAAATCATAATTATTGAATTTGATTGTTAACATTATCTGTAGTGCAACATTAACCAATGTTCAGCCTTTAGTCATAATATTGTTTGCCATGTTGCTAAACATTAGTGACTATGGCTTACCTCTTGATTTGTTTTAAATTTTTTATTTTATTTCAATCATTACCCAAGGATGGGTTTTTCTTGATTTTAGACAAAAAGGAAGGGAAGGGGGGGGGTGAGAGAGAGCGAGAGAAACATTAATCAGCTGCCTCCCAAATTCACCTCTACCAGAGAGCCAACCCGCAGTCTAGGTTGTGCCCTGACTAGGAATCAAACTGGCAACCTTTCGGTGCATGGGATGATGCTCCAACCACTGAGCCACACTGGACTGGGCTACTCCTTGATTTTTAAAAATAAAATCCAAATATTCTATACAAAGAAAGGCCCACTTGGGATTCAAAGAAGTATTTCTTTGTTTCTAACATCAAATACAAGAAGTCACTACATTTATAATCAGTTCAAATATCTCTTTTTAGAATCTTTAAACATAAAGATTGAGATGCATCATTTCTAAGGAGGGGGAAGGATAAGACCTATTGAAATTTTCCAAAGCTTTTTTTCTTATGTGATGCTAGAAGATGAAAGAAGAAAGTCAGAAAGAATGTGAAAATTGGATGAACTTAAAGGAAACTCACATTTGAAAGGAAAATGAAAGCTATGATTTTTGTCCCTCTAAATCGTTTTCCTTTAGAATATCTAAGAAATATTATGTTAAAACCATTTCAGAAACAGAAAATATTTAAGGAAATTGCTTACATTTGTAGTGATAAAAGCACTATTCTGGGGTTAAAAACATGTTGATTTATTTCTAATTCTGCCTTTCACTAGTTAGATTTGAAGAATTCTGTACATGCTTTCTGATCTGAAAAATTCTCTCATTCCTTATTTCAGTATCATTGATCTATTGCCCCAATTCTTTTGTGTGACAAACAGCCACAGAACCTTATTGGTATCAATAGTTTAATAAGATCACGTGTTTGAAGTTTGGAGATTTAGTCTAGGTGGTTCTGGTCTCAACTGGGCTTGCTCTCATGTTTGAGAATCAGCTGTGGATGAGCTGGCTTTAGGCTGAGATGACGGGACTCGGCTCTGCACTTTCCTCATTTTTCTCTGGCTGGCTGGTTGAAGCATCTTCTCATGGTGAAGGCAGGTAGGAAAGAGTAAGAGTACATGCCCAGTGCTTTACATGCCTCAGTCACATGGGAGATCACTACCAAGTTACATGACAGAGTTCATGAAAACGGGGAAGGATGAAGAATTGGGAATTTTTTACAATCTACCACAATCCACCCTGTAACAATTATTCTCGGTCCTTCCACATGTAAATCTTAGACTATTATTTGATAACTTATTTTTTAGAAATACATTTTCAAAAATTTCGATAAACCCTTTCATTAACTTGTTAAAAAAATTTAACAGATATGTTTGGTGAAAAAAAACTACAAGCTTTTCACTTGCTAAACTTGATGGTAAATGTGTAATTGACACAAACTTGATGTCTGAATTTTCCATTTACTAGCATGATTTCATGGGACTAGTGACTATATGAAAACCAGAAAATTTGTGGGTTTTGCTTCAAAAACATCATCATATTCTATACTAAGTAATTGCTATTAAAAATGATGACTAAAGACAATATTTTACTACCTATGGCTTCAGAAAATGTATTTCTTTATGAACCATAACTTTTCATTTAATTAAACAATTGTTTTTGGATTTTTTGGAAATACATTTGATCATCTTCTCATCTTAGCTTTCTTTTGAACCTGGAAAAGTGGAGCAATAGTAATAACAATTTGGTTCTATTAGTAGGAAGAACTTTCAAATAGTCAAATTATATCATGTTTATTTTTATTTGTCTCATTACGTTTGTTGGTTTTTTCTTTAATCCTCACCCAAGGATATTTTTCCATTTATCTTCAGATAGAGTGGGAGGGAGAGAAACATCGACGTAAGAGGAACACATCGACTGGTTGCCTCCCACATGACCCCAACCAGGGCCAAGGACAAACCATAACTGAGGTACCTGCCCTTGACCGGAATCGAACCTGTGACTCATTGGTCTGTGGGCCGACACTCTACCACTGAGCCAAACCGTCCAGGGCATCATTATATGTTTTAAATAGAAATTCAGCCAGGTTAATTCTAAAAATGGTTTAATTTTTAATCTAATTTATAATTTCAAATTACAGTATTTAGAAATTAATTTTTAAAATATAATATTTGATAACATTGTAAATAATAATATAAATTTAGTTAAAATCCTTAATATTTTATATAAAATTATTTACCATTATAAAACAAATTTGCTAGAGAAGAGGATTGACATTGAAGCAAATAAATTCTTCTTAATAATTAAGAAGCCAATAGAGTGCTAATATACTTGGGATTGTGGTATTAATATAAGTCATTACTCTACCCATACAAGTTACAACATTATAATAATCAAATCAGAAACTATAGTTGTTAAAATTTATAAATATTTATGTAACATCATGTATATGTATAGTTTTATACAGTTATCTACATATAGTTGAATAATGATATTTTAGACTTTAAGACAAATAAAATTGGAGAGAGCTTGTCTTTAGCAGATTTGAATTAAACAAAACACTGCAGATAATCATTTAACCAGAAGTAAAATCATCACAGATTAAAAGCAAAAATATGATTCAAAATAAACAAGCTCGGCAGGTGTGGCTCAGTGGTTGAGCGTCGACCCCTGCACCAGGAGGTTGCCAGTTCGATTCACCGTCAGGGCACAAGCCCAGGTTGTGGGCCTGATCCCCAGTGAGGGGCATGCAGGAGGGGGCCAATCGATGTTCTCTCTTATCGATGTTTCTATCTCTCCCTCTCCCTTCCTCTCTCTCTAAAAGCAATAAATAAAATAAATAAATAAATAAACAAAAGTCAAATAAAATGTATAGGTAGAATAAATTAATAATAACTATCTAAAATAATATTAATTATGTTTTTGGTTTTAAATCTATATTATATTTATCAATATACATATATATCATGTCAACACTAGCATAAATGTGGGTGGTTGCGATTTAAATTAAAATATTCAAAGGTCTTTATATTGTCTGGTAAATGATAAAAATACAATTTTATTAGTCTGTAAGTTTGTATAACATTTTATAATATCTAGTGTTTTCATTATAATAAAGGTAAAATATCATTTCACTAAGAAGGTAATAAAATAGAAAGCACAAATAATCTTAATAATAATTAATCCAAAACAAAGAAAAAGGGATCAGAAAGTAAGGTTGAATATTTGGGACAAACAGAAACTCAGAAGCAAGTGTGTAGAGTTGAAGCCAACTACATCAGTGATGACATTAAATGTGACTAGATTAACTATTCTCATTAAAAGACAAAGGTTGAATAGGTAAATAGAGAAACAAAACCACCCATATCCAGCTTAGAAAAGAAAATTCTTAAATTTAAGGAAACATGAAAGTTGATATAGACAGATGCAATACCAGACAACACTAACCAGAACATAAGTGGTTAGCTATAGGGACATCAGGTAAAGTAAACGTTAAAGCAGAAAGTATTACTAGAGATAAAGAGAAAATTTCATGATGACAAAATTATCAATCCAACAAGAATATTTAGCTATTCTAAAAATGTATATGAAACTAATATCATAGCCTGAAATATATAAAGCAACAATGAACAGAAACAAAAAAGAAATAGACAGATATACAAATTGAGGAATTTTTAACAGTCATGTCTCAATAAATGTAAATACAGGACAAAAATACAACAATCCTTACACAGACTTGCTATATATTTTCAATTTTAGAACTTGCTTAAGCTTTAAATTTAGCATTCATGGATAATGCTTTCACCAAAATTTATTAAAATAAGTAGGATGAGCCAGATTAGATACAGAAGGGAATTTACAAAAGGAACTTACAAAATAGGAAGCTATAAATAGATTACTACAGAACAGAGTAACAGAGTTTATGGTCCATGGAGGTATGGGAAAGTGGTTGCAGGATTCAAAAGATGTACTTAAGTTTTATTTTGAGATGTGAAGAACAATTTCAAAAGATGACTGAACGGAGAGCCCTAAAAGAGCAGTGAAGCCCTTTGAGAGAGGAATTGTGTCTCATTCATTTTGAATTATTAGCGTTAATACATCTGAGAACAGTTTTTGCCCCCCCAGTCCCCCAGAACAATTCAATCAAGACTATCCAGGCAGATGAGCACTGCTGTGAGAAAGCAGGGGAGCATCAGGGACCTGCTGATTCTGCACAGGGTTTCTGGGCCTGCCAAGGGGTAAGGCAGAAAGGGCAAGTGGGAACCCAGGTATTAAATGAATTCAGGTAACTGTGACCTGTGGGAGCTTTGGAGTTCTTCCTGAAAGTTACAAAAGACACCAAAACATTCAGATATCTCCCTTTGAAAGAAATGTTTTATAGTTCAAGTGTGGGGAAAAAAGGAATAAAGATAGATGAATTTTTGTCAAGTATTGATCCAAGTAGAATGTGGAAATTTTGACTATTGATTTTTAAAGCTCAGGAAAGCATTTATTATGTTAAAATTTTCCTTCTTTTGGAAATGCCTTTTGTGTAATTATTTTAATGATACAATATCACATATAAGCCAAATTTTTCTTTACTGAAATTGTTCTTTTGCTGATGTAGTTGTTTGAAAATTTTAAACATGGTCTGATTCAGAGTTTGTACACATAGCCCCAAAGTTAATGTGGATTATAAAAGAAAATTGACGCAGATAGAAAATGTTATCCTAAAATGACCTTTCAAAGAACACCACACCTTAATGATACTTTAATGAGTATAGGCTTTCTGGTAAACAATGTGTTTTTAGTTAAATAATGGATTTTTGTCCAAATAAATAAGTTATAGAGGTCTTAACAGGTATAATTGCAGCTATTACTTAAAAAAAAAAAAAAAAAAGTCCATCTAGGCAAATTTAAATAAAAGTCATGGTTACCATAACAGGAAAGCATACCAAACTCCCAACCAATGCAGAGGAGACAAGCACCAACTTTTAAACATAAATATCTTTAGATGAGAAATGTAAAAAAATATATTTTAAATTATTTCTTATTAGAGAAATACTTCCAAAATCATTATCTGAATTAAAATTGACAAAGTCACAATGTAATGACAAATGTTGACAGGATTCATTTATGTGGTTACTGAAACATCATAAAAATTTGCAAAAGTATATATAAAGTTGTTAGAGTCAAACATATTTACACAGGCTACGAGGTTCAGAACACACTACCCCAAATTCAATATGGCACTTAGATGTACTGAATTTAAATTGAATCCAGAGTTTGAGAAAATGGCAGAAGCAAGAAGGTCACTCTGACCTCCTCTCCACCTCGCCCTTCTTCCCTTAAACAGGTCATAAAACTCTCAGGTGACAGGTGCCCTCTCTATACCTAGAGGAAAGGAACATCCTTATTTCTGAAGACAGTGGGACACCTGGAAGATTCCAAACAGGACGAAGTTTTCCCCAGTTTCCTGCACTTACCTCATGCTCCTTAACTGATCATGTTTTTACACAACTGCCCAGTCTTCATCAAATCTAACACACAGTGTTTCTTAGGGTCTTCATTTCCTTAGCAAGTTTCCCATCATCATGTAAAAGTTATATTAAATAAATTCATGTTTTTCTCAGTTAAAATTTCAGACCCAGACAGGTACCTTACACATGGAAAAAACATGTATTATGGAGAAGAGCATAGGTGCCAATAAATAAATTCGAAATTAACCTAATGATTTTGAAAGTAATATTACATTTAATTCTGTTCATAAATTATGACTGCATCCTATAACTATACTTCTTGTGGTAGGATATTTAATTACCTGATAAACTGTAATGGCTACTCTGCATCAGTAATCAAGTCAATAATCTGTAATTTTTAAATGCCCTAAATGTGAATTTAAAGGATACACTATAACAGTTCCAAGACTTTTTGGTCTATTGGACCATTGACCTGAAATTTACACAGTCATTAAATACGTATTTACATGATAGGCAGGAATAGCTTTTGCACCAAGTCAATGATCTGTTTCTTCAAAATGCTTGAGTTTATTTACATGAAAGATCATGTTTTGTTTTGTTTTTAACAGCTATCAGTATGTATTTCCTTTAGAGCAGAAGGGTTATGTCCTATATTTGAAGTAATGTGTGAAGCAAAGATTGACACAATAAGTTTTAATGGGCCCAGTGGAGATGTTATCATACTAGCAGGAAAATATTTCCACGTTTAAATAAACATAAATGTATTTTCATGTTATCTGACAAACCATAAATCTTGTATTTGGGTCCACCTTTTTTTCCCATAGTGTATTTCACTATAGCATACAACTCCTTTACCCACATATTAAACCACCGAGCTAATCAATAGTCACAAAACTGCTTAAAGATTTATATACACCCCTGTCCATGTCCATGAAATTTTATCTTGCTCAGAAATCCCTTTGGGACATTATCTGTATCTCATCTCCTCTTAAATCGTGGCTTGTATTACAGATATCTTTGTCTGTCACCATTGTACTGTTTCTTTCACTCAACACCTTTCTCATTTGTCAGTCAGGCCTCACCTTCCTGCACAAAGTGCTAAATAATAAATTTGCCATACAGTATTGTTTGTTATATTAAAATACTTTCAATAAATTAAGTATTGACAGACTTTGAAGCATTTTTGTTCCTATAATATCAATTTAATTTTCTTGTGTTAAATTATTCAAAATAACATATCCACATGATACTTAAACTATTAGTAATTATGTTATTTAAATAATTAATTAATTTAATAATTTAATAATTATTACTATATCCATCTCATACTTTTTACATTTGTAAAATAAAGTATGTAAAATTGTTATTGGAGGTACAAATAGGTATGCAAAGGTAAATTATACTGGTTTTACTTTATTTAATTTTTAAATGAGAATATTCAATTAATTAACTGAATAGAAGACCTGAACTATTCCTAACTTTAATTTGAACTCTGGTGATTCCATTTTCCCTATACTCTAAAACACTTTAGAAAATGACCAGATGGTAAATATATTACATAACACCATGTATTTTGTTGGCTGATTTTATCTTGTTTAAATCACAGTCCACCAATTTTTTTTTAACATTTGTTGAATATTTTTGAAATATATGTCTGTAGTTCTCTTCACTGCTTTATTAGCTGAATCCATAGTGAGCCATAAAATAAAGAGAAGCAAGACAAAATTTTCTTAAAATATTTTATTAAAAAATTTGTGTTTGAATACCTGTTATTGAAACCAAGTGGCAGAGTTGAGGTCTGGGTTCATTGTCTCTCAAAATCAAAGAATGAGATCATGGACAAAGTGAAAGGAAAGTTTTATTTGATAGGCAGACTCCCCGCAGCGGGGAGGCGACCCAAGTGGATTGCTGGTGAGGCTCCTGTGTCTAGGGGTAGATCTACGCCTTGCTAGCTTCCAATTGGCCCTTTCAAGGAATTCTGCCTTAACAACATGTATACATTTTAAAGCTGGTGTTTCCCACCTAACTGGGTTTAGCCCTAGGTCATCTAGAACTAAATTCATATTACCGTTCTAGAAAGAGCGTATGTGGGCATCACTGATTTAAAAAAGCTTGCCCTATCAGGTGAATTGGGGCAGATTTGATTAGCAAAGATATATTAGGGGGACCGGAAAGTAATGTCTTTTTTTTACATTAAATTCAAACAGATACATTTTTAACAAGTTTTTATTTTTAATCAATGATGTAATCACCCAAACACCTGCTCTGCTTACTGTACCAATCTGCTGCAAATGTTCTTGGATGGTCGACCAAGGTTGGTTAAGAGTGTTTGACAGTTCCTCGATTGTCTGACACGGATTTGCTTCCACTTCTGCCCTTAACATGTCATTGTCTAAAGTTGTTGGTCTTCCTGATCGATAAGAGTTGGAAAGATCAAAATTACCGGATTTGAACTTAGAAAACCACCTTTGGCATTTAGGAACGTCAAATGCACTTAGATAAACATCACAAATGTTTTTGGTAGCAACTGTTGTGTTACTACCCTTGTGAAACTCAAAAAGCATACAATGCCGGATATGTACCTCTTCTGGTATTTGGCTGGCCATTTCACTATAAATTGCAAAAAAAAAAAAAAAAAAAAAATTAAGATTTAATTATTTATGAGTAAACAAGTCACTCTAACCTTAAAATGTCTTTGGCATGATTTTGAAGTATACAATGAGCTGATAAATGACAAATATGGAAATGCGCAGAAACGACATTACTTTCCGGTAATATTGTCCCATAACATTCCCTAGTTAGAAGTGGACAGGTTCTGATTTAAAAACAGACAGTGATTAGCTATCCCTGACATTTGTACAGAAGCTTTATGCCCAGGGAAGAGGCAACTTAGTTGGGTGTGGTTAAGAACAAATAAAGTAGCCCCAGGTATCTATAGGGGCCTTACTGACTTCCCTTTTTATGATAATTTCAGCTTCTCTCAGACTATTAGTGAGGAGGAGGGGAAATGCCCTTGGAGCAACCCTATGCTTCTTTTGGTTTCTTTTCTAAATCTAATTTTGGTCCCCTATAATTCTTTTTAAGGTAACTTGGCTTTCTGCAATAAAAACACACTCTATAGTTTTGCAGCAGAACTCATTCAGCCATCCTGTTACCTTGCTCCCAGAAACCAGTAGGTATATTAATTGGAATAGTTCAGAATCCAGACCTCTATATTCCTTAACAATAAATAAAATGTATTTGCAAACCCATCAGGGTCACAGAAAAAAGAACTATACAGTCAATCCCAGTTCCCCTCGTGCCTGAAACCAGCCTTTCTGGGTTTTTGTTATGTAATTGACCTGTGCTTCTTTCAGGAGCTTCTAATTTGCATTTCTATAAATGGGGACTGGAAGTTTCTGGCCTTGGAGGCACAATTTCCCAAGTTGACTTTAGTTTTATTTTAAGATCTGTAGAGTCTGAATAAACCTCCAGAACTGCTGTGTACTCAGTTAAAGTGTGCTGCCTGTGTGCAGAACACCAGGGCCTCGCAAACCTCCCCACGTGTCTCTGTCTCGGCCTTCCCCTCCCGTGGTCCCATCCCACACTGCCTGACCTGCCTCTGTCTCCTCATTATCACTATCCTGTACATGTAGGAGATTTCATTTATACTAATTCACATTAAAACTTTGTTCTTCCTATTATTATTCAATACCAGCTAATGGAATTATTTTGACATTCAAACATTTAATGCAAAAAATAATCCAGGTCAATTAAAGATTTTTATGTTTTTGTCTGGGTTATAGCAGTTTAACATCTATCACAATTAGGAAGACTTAGGAATCAAATGCATGAGCCAGATTTAATAGTGCTTTAAAAATAAAAGTGATTTTTAGAATATCTAAATAAGTTTAATTAGGCCTCTAAATTTCTAGAGGCAGAATTGCTGATCTTTTGAACCTTCTGTTAATAAGCATCTTGAAGCAGGTCAAAATTCACCACATAATTATTTGGCAGTATTCCAGTACAAGCATTTTGGAAAAAGTGTAATATTGACTTTTATTTCTCCTTCTCTGGGTGGTAATTGAACTTGTAATATTTGAGAAATATGTTACATTTTTGTCAGTCAGGACCTTCCTGTCTTTTATTTTATCTACTAAGGAAAGTAAATATGACCATTCTGTTTCCAGACGACAAAATATTTCTACTGGGCATCACATTTATGCAGTTTCTTTTCCCATTCTTACTGCATATTTCCATTGCCACTGACCACTTTCTTTCTTTTGTATTCCAGTAGTCATGCTAGAAACCAGTAATAGAGTAAAACAAGGTAGCATCATCCAAATTATCATCTTAAAAGTTAAAATCGCATTCCATCAATTTCTTTTCTGGTGAATTATGTGGGAGGTGAATTCAGTCGGTGGTAGGTTTACTTACCCTCAGATCTGCCCAATATCAGTGGCTGGTCTTCCATTCATAAGCAGTTCCCAAAGCTTTAGTGGATTCAGCATGAAAGTAGACTCTTACCTCAAGCCAGAAAAGGATTTTTTTTAAAGTACTTTGCTATATGCTGATAAAGGAATTCTAAGACTTTAAATCTTGCATTATTTATATACTACACAGCCCATGAAGAAAATGATCTGCCATAGTAATAAGGATGAGATAATAAATTCTTTGGCTTTAAGGTAACAAAATAAAAAAGCAATGACCTTTAGCTAATAATCTCTTGCAATAAAGGTCAATAACTGCCAGGGAAAAAGAAAGGTAAGTTTTAAGTCTATTTCAAAATTAAAAAACAATCTAACTTTGGAAAGGTTTTGTTTTATTTTGTCAAATAGAAAATGGATCTGAAGTTATAGCATTAATAAAGTATTTAGTGGTACATGTTTTAGTGATTAGATATCAGAATGAAGATAGTAAACCATGATATTGGATATTAAAAATAATTAGAAGTAATAAAAAGTTAACAAATTACAAGATAGAAAGGAAAGAACATTAAATATCATCTAAAACCATCTGATTTTTCAGAAAAGGAAAAACTGTTCAGAACACACTAAGATTAGGTAACAATTTAGGAATTTATGAGCCTTCATTAAGAAATAAACACTCATGTTAAATTAGATTTTTCCATATCAGTAGAAACTTTGTTTGTAAAATAGTGTAAATATCACAATAAATATAAGAGCCAAATTGTTTTTGTTTTAAACTTTTAAAGCCCCTTAGTATTTCTTGATGGTTTTTAAAAATATATTCTTAATTAAAGAAAAACTAAACAAAAAAAATTTATATGGTCATTTAAATGTCAAGCCATAGCACATGAGCTCCTATGTGACCTTTAAAAAAAGACAAACTTAACTGTCAGTGGCTGTAAGAGTAAAAAGCATTATTTTTCTAGAAGAAGAATCAACTTTTTAAAGTCAGATACATACATCTTACTTTGTATTTCACATTAAGGTCATGTCTGTTCACAATCAAGGCAGTTGTTTTAGCTTGTAATTTCAGTCAAAATGACACAGTCAGCTAGTAATAAACAAAAGAATATATTGATTTCCTTATTTAAACTTTATTTAAAAGCCTTATTTAAGCTCTCTCTACTGCACATTATATACACACACACACACACATACATATATGCTATAAGGTAATCACATATGTAAACACATTATCACTAGCTACATTTATAACACAATATACAAATTTTAACACATAGAGTGATAAATATTACCAAGCATCCAAAGGAAATTTTTGAGGATACATAAGCAATAAATTTAGCACATACTATCATGACAGCTGCCATAGAAAGGGAAAATATTTTAGCTTAATATATTTCTCATTGTTTGGTGCAGGAAAGCAGTAAGTAAGTATCTGCTTAGGGATTCAATTTAGGTGGGAAATTACTAAATGAGCCCAATTTTTAGAATTCTTGAAGAACACAATATATGGTGTTGTTGACATGTTTTTGAAAAGATAGAAATGTTTTCAAAATGGTGGGGTGCATATCTTTGAAATTCGGCCACATAGCATACTGGGGTCCTTATCAGTTGTCAGCCTTGACACAAGTATCAGTGTTTAAAGAGAGACAAGAAAAGATCACAGTAAAGTCAGTGACTCCTGAATGTATTTGCCAGCCATGGAAATTTATGCCAATGAAAATGTGCACTCAGCAATTCTTTAAGGTGGGGGGGAAATCAAGTTTTTTTTAGTTGATAAAAAGAAGGAATTTTTTGGTGTTTTGCTAGGTTATATAAGGTGTATCTTGCACCTTGGGTTGGGGAGAATGAACATACAAGTTTCTTCTTCTTTACTGAAAACAAGTAGTAAAGAATCTTCCATTAGGATGGATAAGACTCTCCTAGTTGAGCTGCTCAAAGTACTTCATGGTGTTTCTTAGAGCAATATTGTTTTGATGTCTCCTAAGTAAGTGTTGCTGCACGTAGAAGTTCTTTATACCAAAAGAACTAAGTAGCGAGTCTCCAAAGACTAGAATAGCCTAAAAGCAGAAACTAGCCAAGACTGAAGCAAGTCATCAAATCTGGGCAATGACAAAAAAATAAACAAGAATCTAGATGGCAGTCAGAGCAACAAAGTAGACAAAAAGGCCAGAAGAAATGAAGATGCAATATTGCTCTTCCTGAGGAAGCTGTTTGGGCTGAGATCTACTGCAGTGTAGACTGTCCCACAGATGTGTTTCTACTGGTGAAAAAAGGGCCTTTAATTGGTTCTTGATAAATTCTTAGGACATAAACATTTAATTTAAAATCAGTTAAAAACAATTCTGAAAAGACTTGAAATAAATGACTCAGTTAGGTGTGTGCATATACATTTTTCCTTTCACTTTTATCATTCCTAAATATTTAGTTAAGACATACCACTTACCCTCATTGTTCTGTACCTACTTTATTCTTCTAGATAAAATTTAGCAACATTTAATTGAATTCCAAGATATGAAAAAAGTATTGATCTTTTATTTATTATTTTTAAAATTTATTTTAGAGAAAAGAAATGGGGGAGAGAGAGAGACAGAGACAGAGAGAGAGAGAGAGAGAGAGACAGAGAGAGAGAGACAGAGAAAGAGAAACATTAATGTGAGAAAATCACTCTACTTTTAGAACCATGTAAACATTTCACATACTCATAAAGAAAATAAATAATTCAAATCAACCAAAATGTGGAGAAAACCTAAAATGCAATACAATCAGTAACATATAAGTTTACCTGTATTACAAATGAATAACGTAAGAAAAATGAGGTAGATGAGAATAAAAAACTAACTCTAACTTACCTTTGGAAAACATTTCAACTGTATACTGTAAGGCTGAATACAAAGGAACTATACACTAATTACTGTGCTCTAATTAGTATTTTTTCCCCTACAACAGTATAGATTTACAATTCTGAAACTATGTTGTGAGAATAATAGGATTAAGTAAATAAGTAATTATTTTTGGACAATAAGAGGCAAGTTTCTCACTGTGGGAAAGAAATGAGTTACACATTTTGGAAGAAAGAAGGCTAGAATAAACCCTATAGCATTAAATCAGAATCAGAGGTATCAGTATGAACTTATGTTATAAATAGATAGTAGATATAAATATAGAAATAAATATAGAGGTGTGTTTATTCATAGACATACTTCTTAGCTTTGTCCACTGAGAAGGTATGCAAGCAATAATACATAGCACTAAAACAGATTTTGGTTTCCACATACCATTTATTGATAAAAGAAACCAAGGGTCCTGGGAAAAAGGGCTGAGGCAAGGAAAAATATAAGATGAGCCTGAAATATCTTGTGGTTCCAGAAATTAAGAAAGTACTCAGAAAAGGAATGAGGCATATTGGGATAACCAGTAGGAGCTCAGAATGGCCAAAATGAAATAATTTGATCAATACCATGAATATGGTATTTGATTATATTCTATATATGTATTATGTATGTTTATATACAATCTACATATTTGTATCCATTTTATATAAATAATTAATTTATTAAATAAATGAAAGTGAGAGAAGGAGCGTTCTTCCTTATGATAGTACTTCATAACTATGAAAGGAATGATGGAAATAGAAAATCACCACTATGCCCATAGCACAGTAACAATTATTGCAGGCACGAATCATTGAAATTTGATGCTAAAGTTAGTGGACAAAATTATGATGAGAAATGGGATCTTTGCATAGTCCCAAAATGTTTCCACACATGGTACTTATTAATTGCAAAGATGGAAATAGCAACTCAACAGTGAAGAAACCTGGCAGACACCATCTGAAACAGGAAATTAAAATCAGCATCACATGTGATAAGTCATGTTCATATCTTAACCTCTCATATAATGACCTGAGAAGGGTACAGCATTACTTCTGTGGTATTTTGACAAAAATACATACCCTCGATCTAATCCCAAGGAAACATCAGACAGACTCAAATTAAGAGATTATCTACAAAACAACTGGCAAGTAGTGTCAAGACTATGCAGGACCAACAAAAATACTGAGAAACTGAGACAGCCCATAAAAGACTAATGATCATGACAATGAAATGTGAGGTGGCATCCTACACTGGAGCCTCTTTACCTTTTTGATACCTGCTCCCACAGAGGTGACTGAAGAAACATTCTGACTGGTCTTAATTCAAATTCAAGGCCAGGAACCTCAGTTGTTCTTCTAATGCTGCACAATAATCATAACAGATTTCTTCATTCACTTACTACCTCATGCTCCTTGACGAACATTTCACATTATCCTCGCCTCATCTTCTAGAAACCCGCCCCCCCCAAAACCTTGTGTTCAATTAATGATCTCGCTTTCTATTTCACTAGGAAAATCAAAGCAACCAGAAAGAAATTCCCAACACTGCACCTTGATACCTATTATCATCAGGTCTCATGTAGTTGCTTCCCATTTGTTACTAGCATTGAACTGATCATGGTCCTACTTAATGCCAAACACTCATCTTACACTCTAAAATGTATTCCTTCTCACCTACTCTAGCATATCAATACATTAATCCCATTTATATATGGGAGATATGTTCCAAAACCCCAAGTATATGCCTGAAACCACGGAGAATACCACATCCTGTATATGTGGGTGTTTTTTTTTCTATACATACGTACCTATGATAAAATGTAATTTATGAATCAGGCAATTTTGTGGATAGAAAATTTGTTCTTACCACAGATCTTAGCAATGTCAACATATAATTTATCTTCTTATTAAGTTAAGAACTTTCACTTTTTCAATAAAGAAAGCACTTTATGGCTTCTCTTTGGCACATCTGAATTGCCAGCATCACTAATCTTGCTCTGTGGGGGCCATTATTAAGTAACATAAGGGTTACCTGCACACAAGCACTGTGATACTGAGACAGTCCATCTGGCAACTGAGATGCTGCTAAGTGACTAATGGGCGGGGAGCATCTATAGCACGGACAAAGGACTGATTCATGTCCCAGGCAGCTCAGAGGGAGACAGTATAAGATTTCATTATGTTACTCAGAATAGCATGCAATTTACGTTATTGCTCATTTCTGGAATTTTCCACTAAATATTCTCAGACCACAGTTGACTACGGGTAACAGAAACCACAGATAAGAAAGAACTACTGCACATTTTCCCATTTTATTCCTATATCATCAGGTGTTCTCCCTCTGCTGCCTCATTTTTATGAGGAATTATCCTGCTAATCTGCCAATCTTATAAAAATCATTTTGACAGAATGACCTCCATTTTTATGCTCCCCTTACAGCTAAATCCCATGAAAAAGTTGTCAATTTTTTTCTCTCTGGTTCTTCTCTGTCCATTGTCCACTGAATCAACTCCAACATTAATTTTACTCCTATCACTCCACCAAACCTGTTCTTGTCAAGTCAGCAATGACCTCTGCATTGTTAAATCCAATACTCAAGTAATAGCTATTATAATGTTTAACTCATTAGCAATTAAGTTGATCTGCCTTGCTCCTTAAGAACCTTTTTTTTAAATCTTCAATTGGTTTCCAGGGATCACAAAATTATGTGATTTTTTTCCTATGTCACTGAGGCCAAACTTGCATCTCTGGACCTCTTGTTTTCTCTGCTTTCTTCACTCCATTGGCGGTCTCGTTCAGTTGCATGCCTTTAAATACCACCTATATGCTAATGGTTGCCAAATATATGTCCTTGGCCTGGACTTCTCCCCTGAATTTTATTCAGTCCTATATATCTCTGACTACCTACCCAACATTTCAGATACAAAATAGACATCTGAAGCTACCATGTTTATTATCTTACCCCTCAAAATCCACTTGACCTGTCGTCTTCCTGATTTCAGTTCATGACAGTTTCATCTCTTCAGTTAGGTCAAAACACTTGAAATCATCTTTGAATCCTCTCTTATTCCTACACCCAAATCTAATCCAGCAGCAAATTATGTTTTGTTTTACCACCTCTCACCACCTACCTTGCTCTTGTTGGTACAAATAACATGGCCCTAGATTATGCTAAAGCTTTCTAATTTTCCTGATCCTAACTTTTCAAATGTACTATCTATTTCTACATAGCATAGGGAATGTTCCTTTTAAACCACAAGTTAGATCATGTGACTTTTATTTGAACCTTCCAATATTTATACATTTCATTCAGAAAAAAAAAAGCTAAAATCCTCAAATGACATCAAGACCCTATGCATCTTGACCTTGTTATCTCTTTGACTTCTTCTACTACTAGCCTGCAAATTGCTATCACTGGCTTGATAGTGTTGAAATGCACATTAGCATTGCTTTCAATAGCTTCGATTATTTTCCTGCTGTTTCTTATGTGCACCAGGAACAGCTCTTAGGACTGACTGTTCACTAGGTTTGGAAATAATTTTCCCCATGTATCTTCATGACTCATTTTCTCACCTTCCTCAAGTATTTATCAGAAATCTGATCACCCTATTTAAATGTTTATCCTTTCTAAAACAACACTGTTTGCTTCTTGTCCAAACCTATAAACTCTAACATAATATATAATTTATTACTTTTCATGCTTATTGAATGTCCTTCCTTTATCCGCAGTAGAATATAAGATGCATGAGGACAGGGATGTTTGTTTATATATTCCTTGTTGTAACTCTACCACATAGAATGATACAGAGTAAGTGCTCAATAAATATTTATTTGATCAATGAATGAATGAAAATGTCTCAGCTGCATCATCAATAATTAGAGACAATTTATGCTTCAGCTTTCCTTCTAGATTAAATAAATGCTTTTATTTAGATACAGAGTGTTGTACAAATGAAGTGATAGTAGCATATTTCTCAATAACTCTTAACGTAATCCTCTAAAGTAACTTCTTGTTTTCCCATTAGACCAAAAATATATCATGAATGTGGATGATGAAGGGCAAAAGGCTAAAATTAATAACTTATTCTTCAAAGATTTTTTTCAAACACTCTTTGCTTTTAAATGTTGAAAATCTTATTTTTAATCAGCTTACACAGAATAAAAAAATTATCCCCCAAGAGAGAAATATGGCCAGGAAGAATATTGTTCGAAACAAGGTCACATTCACAGTGCTAGTGGTTACAATGTGAACAAATCTGTTTGGGAGCCACAATTCAATCCTACCAGTAATAATAAAATTATATATTCTTTTCTCAAAATTATTTTATTGATTTGCACTTTCTCCTTCAACTTCTCTTCCTTTTATGTATATGTCAAGATCAAACAGATCTCCTCACTCTGATATTTCTTACCTCCAAAATTACTTTAGGATAGATAAATATCCTAAGCCATATAGTTTTCTTGGGGAAAAAAAAAAGAAAGCTTTTAAGCCTTGAAGCAAAGATTTACATTTTTCAATAGTGTTAAAATGCACTTTAGTATTTCTAGTAATAGCTTCAATTATTTTCTTAAAGTCTTTAAAGATTTCTCAAAGCACAGCAAATGCACTTAGGCTTAAGACACATCTAAATATATAAAAGAGCCGTTGAAGACTACAGGCAAACCTCAGTGTAGTCTGTGAAGACGAGCATTTGGCTGAAAAAAGGTTGTGACGATGTATGTACTGAGGAAGATAAAAGAGGAGTAACCGAGTAGCACAGTTTTAATGAACTGACCCAGAGTATAAAAACATAATTAGAGTCATAATTAGAGAACAGTAACTCATACCTGAAACTGTATATGAATACCCCACAGTGAAATGCGGGAGTTATTGGTAGAATTGATGCAGTACTTCAAGTGTAATCTAATGTTCCCTGTGTTTCTGAGCAAGACAAGTACTTACACACCTTATCTTCCCTCAAAGGCAGCATTGAGTGTGAAATGCCCTGTATAATAGGAGCACATTTTTAAAACAAAGAGTTTTAGCTCCCACATATCAGCAACTGAGCTAACAGTAAAAAATTGGCCTGTTCCTTCCACCCTTTGAACACAACACTTTCTACTGCAGAATACCTTGAATTCAATGAGGCAGCTTTAAAATTAGTCACAGTTTAAAAATATTCATTTTCATAGGGCAAGCTCAGTTAGGAGATATCATAAATAGTATCATGAATTAGAGAAATTGTGGTTGTTCCCACTGATATCCCTTAAGCCTAAAATAAAGTTTATTCTGACATCAAATCATTCCTAGGAACTCAGAGAAGAATCTCGAAGAAACAGGCAGGTTGTATGGGGCAGCAGCATTTGCTACCAGCAACTAATGAATGAACTATCTCATTTCCATATCTGCCATAAAAATATTGAAAAATAGATTTTGCTATTAATTTGTCTTTCGCACCTAGGTAGTTTTTGGTTTCTTCTGTCCTCTGTGTACTCGCCAATCCCGTCTGCTAAATACATGATTATTTTATTAAGCCAACATTTACTAAATGCCTACTATGTGCCAGGCACACAGATAAGTAAGTGGGATCACATCTCAAAGGGATTCCTCATTCACTCAGTGTAGCTGCTGCTTATTGAGCATTTCACACTGCATTCATTGATTTATGAAGATTAACACTGTTACTGCTCACAACACCCTGCACATTAGTATGAGCCTAATTTTATCAACGAGAAAACCAAAGCTTATGGAATTTGAATAACCTATCCAAAGTCACAGAGGGACAAGGCGCAGAGCTGGCGGACAGTCCCGGCTGCCTGGCTCCAAAGGCAAAAATGGCACTAGCATCCTCTTCACCACAATGCTCTCGCTGCCTTTCTGCACGCCCCGCCTTCATATTTACTGTGTGGTCTCTCCATAGAACTGTGCCCTTTTTATTCTTAGTGAGCTGATGGTGATCATCCAACAGTGAGCTTCCCTCCTCTCCACAATGTTTTCTATTTGTTCATCTATCCAGTTCCCTCTCACTGCTTGAGGAAAGCTTCAGTGAATGACCACAATAACATTTGCTCGGGGAGGCTGGAAGAGGAGAGGTGGGAAGAAGGGTATTTCAGTCAGAAGGAACTAATTTGGTCAGGGTCAAGAAATACAATTCAAAGTTTGGGGTGGGATCTAAAAGGATAAGTAATTTGAGATTTTAATATTAATGACAATTTTAAAGTATTCTGTTGGGTCTTAAACAAGTTTACCCTATAAAGGTGAAAGGGATGAGGTGGCTTTCATTTCTTTAAAATAGTTATGACATTGTGATTGTACTACGGTCTTCGAGTCTTCCTCAGAGTGGACACAGAAGGATAATATATGCAGGAAAGGGATTAGACATAAGTTATCCATCTCAGGTATTGCTCACGTAGAGCCCACGCTCCCAAAGCAGTGTACCTGACGGGACACTCACGGCTCTGAAAGCAGTAAGGAGAGACGCGTGCCTGATGATCTGAGGTCTTCTCTGAACACCTCTGTGTGCGGCAGTGACCATGTTGATTCCTGAGACTGTGCAGATGTTTCTGCCAGGCAAAGAGAATCAGAAGAAGAAAGGGTCTCCCCTTTATGTCTTCATAGAGCATATTTTGGCACACAATTAGAATAACAGAACAATATGCTGTAGATGTTAGAGTTTAAGGGCCATGTACTTTTGAACAGAACTAACTGTTCTGAATTTAGATTTTCATAATAAAGTGAGAAGCTGTTTCTGGATACACAGTTTTAGAGACAGAAACCTGGATTTAAATCCAGTCTCCACTGCTTACTAGTTGAGTGATCTCAAATGCATTGTTTGACCTACAAAAGCCTCTCCTTATACCATTCATAAAATGAGCATAACAATATGTCCTTCTGGAATAAATGGAATAATGTATGCAAAACATCAAAAAGAGTCCCTAACACACAGCAGACACTTAATCAATAGCAGCTCTTTTTATTTTAGACTAAAGTGACAAGTGCTTGTATAATCCTTTTTAAAGTTCTAAATTGAAGAACGAGAACAGAGAAATGAAACGTCTCAATTTGGAATTCCAAAGCTTCTCAGAACTTTGTTTGCTTTTAACTGAAGACCGGGTTAATTTTTCTGGAAGTCTGGGTAGCCATGTGGGACCAGCAGTGAACTAGAACCTAGACACACCATGTCAGGATGGGTTCAACTCCATGACACACCTCAGCCCAGTGCCTGCTCCCTCAGGGAAGGCACTCACCTCAGGGATTCAGGAGACTCCTGGAATTTTTGATGTCACCAAGCTGAGCTGGACACACACACACACACACACACACACACACACACACACACAACACACCACTCCATGGAGAAAAAAGTAAAAGTTTGCTTTTTGACAAGAAAAGAGAAATGATGTTAAATCTTCACTAGTTCCACTTAAATGAAGACACAGCCCTTGCAGTCCGAAGTTCTCTAAGCTATAAAACCTTCAAGCCTCTGCCAGGAATGCTTGTAAATTGTGACTCATTGTGCAGCATCCACTAGTAATCTTCAGTGCTAAATTGCTACTTTTCAATATGATGAGTGCCTTTCCAGCCTATGAAAGAGCCCCTCGTTTCCCTTCCACTTAGAAGTGAGCTAGAGGATTTTTGTTGTTGAGTTTTGCTGTTACTTGAGCTACTGGAGAATCCCCAGCAAAGACTCTACCAGTAAGTGTTGCTTAGCAGTGTGTGATGAAACAAAGTGTCAACACTTTCACCTTCGTCTCTGGAGTCAGCGCAAATAATTATTATTTCAAGTAATATTTCAGCTTCATTCAAAGAACATAGAGGTCGACAGACTTCCATTTATTATCCGTCTTGCACCTGATAGACTATCATTGGGGAGCTGAGAAATGGGGTTACTGGGGACTAAACATTTCTTGACATTGATTCACACAATAAAATAGTGTAACCTCTTTGATGAGCATATACATTTTCTGTTAGTACTTCTAGTATAATATCAGAACGATTCCATAAAGAAATTATAGGGTTTTTTTTGGGTTATTTTTAAAATTACACGATACTATTATTGAGCATACTTCTGATGATAATTTTCTAAAAAATGTTATAGGTCAGAGTGGAATTTAGTACAAGTTCAGTGACAACGAAGATTTTAAGGGGCACTTCTCTCTCATCAGCACTGAAGTAAGAGAGGGAGGACATGGTGTGCAGGAGGCTGAGTAAGAACAGGTGCATGTGAAAGTTGTATGCTTCCAGGAATGCGGCCAGTTGAGACAGAAAATCATTTATATGCCTAATAGTGTCATTAAACCTGTGGAGGAAAGAATACATAGTTTATGAAAACAACAAAAAAAGCAGTAATTTTTGAGAGAAAATATGAGCAGATAGCAAATAGACTTCATAACGGAAACTGGCCAAGAAAGATGAAGGTCTAGCGTAGCAATTTTCAACCAGTGTGCCACAAGAATTTAAAAAATGTAATATCTGACGATTTAGTGAGAGTACTGACTTCTTTTCCCTTAGATTGTCAAATTTAAAAAATGACAACAGCCTTGGCTGGTGTAGCTCAGTGTTAGAGCATCAGCCTGCATACTGAAGGGTCATGGGTTCGATTCCTGGTCAAAGGCATGTACCTGGGTTGCAGGTTTGACCCCTGGCCTGGGTAGGGGTGCATGCAGGAGGCAACCCATTGATATGTCTCTCTAACATTAATGTTTCTCTCTCTCTCTTTCTCCCCCCTTCTTCTCTCCCTCCACTCTCTAAAAATCAATGGGAAGAATATTCTCAGGTGAGGAATAACAACAACAAAAAGTGACAACAGCCAACACAATAGCCATCCAATATGGATGAATCAAAATAACACCTATATTTCTTGTCAGATCGGCCAAAAATATATTTTTTTGGTGTGCCACAGAATTTTAGTAATTAGTTTATGTGTGTCATGAGATAAAAAAGTTTGAAAGTTGCTGGTCTAGCACATAACACAGTCATAAATAAATAAAAGAAAAATGAGTGACAGTAAAAATGAGCCATTAAAACTGGGATTGTTGGTGGTGGAAATCGTGTTCTTCCACGGGATCTCCAGGAAAGCATTCCAAAGACTTATGCATGGGAGACTGTGGTATGGCAAGATGTAAGATGTATTTGGCTTCTCGATGCAAAATCAAAAGAGTGCTCCTCCTGGACCTCCGGTGTCCATCTCTGTCTGTCCAGCCATGGAAGAAGTTCAACTGTGCCTTCACCAAAGCCAGAACAAAGGCCAGTGTCCAGAGTTTCTGTTTGTATTAAAGCTGAGTCCTTTGGAGCTCACAAGGCCTGCTGTGACCTCATTCCCTGCTAGAGCCACATGGCTGTGCATTCCCAGGAGACAGGGGTGGGGGCGGGGGAGGGAGTGCTTCATTGTTCTCCTGGGTTTTTATCATCTTGGGCTTGGAAAGAACCAGGAGCTTTTTCAAAATAACCAATCAACTTTCCAAGCTTGTGCTGGGTCCACCCTGACCAAGGACCACTTCCCAGGTTAGACTCACAGACCTCTACAGTCAAGCACCACCTCCTGCACCATTTCGACTTCTATTGCCCATGTACTTACCTCCCCCTCTCCCACCCCTATCCCCAATCTGGTACCAGGAGGGAATGGAAGGGTGTTAATCTTTGGCTTGGCAATTCTATGATGTTTCTCCTTTCCCCCCCCAGACACCCTCTGCCCCATCCCACTCCCTCACCTGCCCCCCCCACCAAGTATTGTTGTCTATGTCCATTGGTTATGCATTTAAGTTCTTTGGTTTATCTCATCCTTCCTCCCACCCCCTTCCTCTGAGGTTTGTCAGTCTGAACCTTACTCCTTTCTATGTCTCTGGGTCTATTTTGTTCATCAGCTTATTTTGTTTATTATATTCCATCGATAAGTGAGATCATGTGATATTTGTCTTTCTCTGATTGGCTTATTTTTCTTAGCATAATGCTCTCCAGGTCCTTCCATGTCATCTCAAAGGATACGAGAGCTTTCTTTCTTACAACTGCATAGTATTCCATTGTGTATATGTACCACAGCTTTTTTATCCATTCGTCCACTGATGGATACTTGGGCTGTTTCCAGATCTTAGCTATTGTAAATAGTGCTGCTATGAACATGGGGGTACATATATTCTTTCTGATTGGTGTTCCAGGCTTCTTAGGGTAGATTCCTAGAAGTGGGATCACTGGGTCAAATGGCAGATCAATTTTTAATTTTTTGAGGAAACACCATATTGTTTTCCATAGTGGCTGCACCAGTTGGCATTCCCACCAGCAGTGTATTAGAATCCCCTTTTCTCCACACCCTCAACAACACATGTTGTTTGATGATTTATTGATGGCAGCCATTCTGGCAGGTGTGAGGTGATACCTCACAGTTGTTTTAATTTGCATCTCTCTTGATGATTAGTGACATTGAGCATTTTTTCATATGTCTCTTAGCCATTTGTATGTCCATTTTGGAGAGGTGTCTGTTTAGGTCCTCTGCCCATTTTTTAATTGGGTTTTTTGTCTTCCTTTTGTTGAGTTGTATGAGCACTTTATGTATTTTGGAAATTAACCCCTTATCTGATGTATCATTGGCAGTTATGCTCTCCCATATAGTAGGTTCCCTTTCCATTTTGATGGTTGTTTCTTTTGCTGTGCAGAAGCTTTTTAGTTTGATGTATTCCCATGTATTAATTTTTTCCTTTGTTTCTCTTGCCTTAGGCGTGTATCAGTGAAAATTCTGCTGTGTATGATGTCTGAAATTTTGTTGCTTACATTTTCTTCTAGGATTGTTATGGATTCATGAGTCACCTTTAAGTCTTTTATCCATTTTGAGTTTATTCTTGTGTATGGTGTAAGCTGGTGGTCTAGTTTCATTTTTTTGCAAGTAGCTGTCCAATTTTCCCAACACCGTTTATTGAAGAGGCTGTCTTTACTCCATTGTATGCTCTTGCCTCCTTTGTCAAATATTAATTGAGCATAATCTCTTGGGTCAGTTTCTGGGTTCTCTGTTCTGTTCCACTGATCTATATGCCTATTCTGTTGCCAGTACCAGACTGTTATTATTACAATAACTCTGTAGTATAACCTGATATCTGGTATTGTGATCCCACCTACTTTGTCCTTCTTTTTCAAGATTGCTGTGGCTATTCGAGGTCTTTTTTGGTTTCATATGAACTTTTGAAGTATTTGTTCTAGTTTTGTGAAATATGTCATTGGTATTTTGATGGGGATTGCATTGAATCTGTAGATTACTTTAGGCAGTATGGACATTTTAATGATGTTAATTCTTCCAATCCATGAACAACGTATGTGCTTCCAGTTTTTTATATCTCCCTCTATTTATTTTTTCAATGTCCTATAGTTTTCTGCAAATAGGTCCTTTACTTCTTTGGTTAAGTTTATTGCTAGGTATCTTAATTTTTTTGCCACAATGGTAAATGGGATTGTTTTTTTAGTGAGTTCCTTATTGGTGTATAAGAATGCCATCAATTTCTTGATGTTAATTTTGTATCCTGCTACCTTGACAAATGCATTTATTAAATCTGGTAGATTTTTGATGGAGACTTTAGGGTTTTCTAGGTACAATATCACATCATCTGCGAATAATGACAGTTTCAAGTCCTCCTTTCCAATTTGGATCCCTTTTATTTTTTCCTCATGTTTAATTGCTGTGGCTAAGACTTCCAGTACTATGTTAAATAAGAGTGGCGAAAGTGGGCATCCCTATCTTGTTCCTGTTCTTAAGGAAAATGCTTTTAGTTTTTGCCCATTGAGTTTGATGTTGGTTGTAGGTCTTTCATATATGGCCTTTATTATGTCGAGATATGATCCTTCTATTCCCACATTGCTGAGCGTTTTTATCAGAAATGGGTGCTGGATTTTGTCGAATGCTTTTTCAGCATCTGTTGATATAATCATAGGGTTTTTATCTTTCATTTTATTTATGTGGTGTATCACATTTATTGATTTGCAAATATTGTACCATCCTTGCATCCCTGGGATGAATCCCACTTGGTTATGGTGAATAATTTTTTTTAATGTATTGCTGGATCCGATTTGCTAATATTTTGTTAAAGATTTTGGCATCTGTATTCATCAGGGTTATTGGCCTGTAGTTTTCTTTCTTTGTAGTGTCTTTGTCTGGTTTTGGAGTTAGGATGATGCTGGCCTCATAAAACAAGTTTGGAAGTCTTCCTTCTTCTTGAATTTTTTGGAATAGTTTGAGGAGAATGGGTGTTAGTTCTTCTTTGAATGTTTGGTAAAACTCCCCCATGAAGCAGTCCGGGCCTGGGCTTTTGGTTGCTGGGAGAGTCTTGATTACATCTTCAATTTCCTTAGTTGTTATTGGTCTGTTCAAGTTTTCTATCTCTTCCTGGTTCAGTTTTAGGAGACTATGTGTTTCTGGAAATTTGTCCATTTCGCTTAGGTTGTCCAATTTGTTGCCATATAATTGTTCATAGTATTTGTTAACGATCCTTTGTATTTCTGTGGTGTCAGTTGTTACTTCTCCTCTTTCATTTCTGATTTTGTATATTTGGGTTTTCTCTCTTTGTTTCATGGTGTGTTTAGCTAAGGGTCTATCAATCTTGTTTATCTTTTCAAAGAACCAGCTCTTTGTTTCATTGCTCTTTTGAAATTTTTTTTGGTCTCTATGTCATTTATTTCTGCTCTGATCTTTACTAATTCTTTCCTTCTACTTGCTCTGGGGTTTTCTTTTTGTTTGCTTTCTAGTTCTTTAAGTTGTGAGGTTAGGTAGTCTATTAGACATTTTTCTTTTTTCTTGAGGTAGGCCTGGAGTGCTGTGAACTTCCCTCTCAGGACTGCTTTCACTGCATCCCATAAATTTTGTGTTGTTGTGTTTTCATTTTCACTGGTTTCCAGGAAGTTTTTAATTTCTTACTTGATCTCCTTGGTAACCCATTCATTGTTTAATAACATGCTATTTAGCCTCTATGTGTTCAAATGTCTTTGCATGTTCTTGTTGCAATTGATTTCTAGTTTCATGCCATTGTGATCGGAGAAGATGCTTGATATGATTTCAATCTTCTTGAACTTGTAGAGACTTAGTTTGTGTCCTAACATGTGGTCTATCTTTGAGAATGTCTCATGAGCACTCGAGAAGAATGTGAATTCTGTAGATATCTATTAAATCCATTTGATCTAGTGCATCATTTAGAGTCTCTGTTTCCTTGTTAATTTTTTGTCTAGAGGATTTATCCAATGATTTCAGCGGGGTGTTAAAGTCCCCTGCTATGATTGTATTGCTGTTGATTTCTCCTTTGAAGTCCTCCAGAAGATTTTTAATATATTTTGGTGCTCCTATATTGGGTCCATATAGGTTTGCCAAGGTTATATCCTCCTGTTGGATAGATCATTTCAATATTATGTGGTGGCCTTCTTTGTCTCTAGTTATGGCCTTCATTTTGAAATCTATTTTATCAGATATGAGTATTGCTACTCCAGCTTTTTATTCCTCTCCATTTGCTTGGAAGATTTTTTTCCATCCCTTTACTTTCAACCTATGTGAGACTTTTGTTGTGAGGTGGGTCTCTTTTAAACAACATATATATGAGTTATGCTTTCTTATCCATTTAGCTACTCTGTCTTTTGATTGGAGCATTCAATCCATCTACATTTGAGGTTATTATTGATATGTACTTATTGCCGTTTTTATTTATTGTGGTTATGTTTTTCTTCCTAGTTCTTCTACTAATTACAGCAGTCCTTTTAACATTTCTTGCAGTACTGGTTTGGTGCTAGTATATTCCCTTAGCCTTTTTTTTTTTTTTTTTTTTTTTTTTTTGCCTGAGAAGCTCTTTATTTGACCTTCTATTTTGAATTATAGCCTTGCTGGATAGAGTAGTCTTGGATTCAGATCCTTGTTTTTCATTACCTTGATTACTTCATGCCATTCCCTTCTGACCTGTAGTGTTTCTGTTGAGAAGTCAGCTGATAGCCTGATGGGGGTTCCTTTGTAGGTAACCTGTTGCTTATCTCTTGCTGCCTTTAGGATTCTCTCTTTGTCTTTAATTTTTGGCATTTTAATTAATATGTGTCTTGGTGTGGGCCTGTTTGGGTTTTTCTTACTTGGGGCTCTCTGTGCTTCTTGAACTTGAATGCCTTTTTCCTTCACCAACTTAGGGAAGTTTTCTGTCACTATTTCTTCAAATATATTGTTACCCTTGCTCATTTTTTTCTTCTTCTGGAACTCCTATGATGCGAATGTTGTTATGTTTCCATTGTCCCACAGTTCTCTTAAGCTGTCTTCCTGTTTTTTAATTGTTTTTTCTTTTTGGTTTTCTGATTGAGTGATTTTTTTTTTCTACCCTGTCTTCTAATTCACTGATCCAGTCCTCAGCTTCCTCTACTCTGCTGGTGTTTCTTTCCAGTGTGTTCTTTATTTCTGGTATGTCATTCTTCATTTCCAATTGGTTGGTTTTCAATGTTTCTATATCTTTACTCATGGTGCTGAGTTCTTTACTCATGCTGTTGAGCTTCCTTATTATCATCGCTCTCAACTCTACCTCTGATAACTTGCTTAATTGCATTTCTTTATCTCATCTTCAGTAGAGTTCTCTTGTTATTTCATTTGGGATTTGTTTCTTTGTTTCACCATTTTGGCTATCTCCGTGGGTTTTGGAGCCTGCCAAATTTTCCCTGTGGGTGTTGGTGTTCCACTCTTTGTGGCTCCCTCTACTGGGTTTGGTTGAGTGTAGGAGGACCCACATTAAACACGACTGTCAAATCCTATTTTCCTGGGTAGATTTGCAAGCCCAGGAAAGGTTCAGTTATCCTCTAGCTTTTTGCCTGGAGGCTATTAGTCTCAGTTACTTGATGAGCCTTGGGTTGTGGCCCTCAGCTGAATGAAAAACTCTCTCAGGTGTTCATGGTAAGAGGATTTCCTGAGGGTGGGGCAGATGCTGGCTGTTAATGAGCCTCAATTTACATTTCTCTGGCCCAGCTGGGTGGTGTTAAATTTCTGAGGAAGGGGCTGTTGCTTCTCCCCAGGGCTCTAGAAAGTGGCTCTTTGAGTAAGATGTCCATTGTCTTGTGAGGGAGTGATTCAGTAAAAAACTCCCAGTGCCCTCCAAATCCCAACCAAGTCTCTCCACACCATTCCAGACCTGTCTGCCCTCCCTCTGCCCAAGCCCAAGGTGAGTGACTGTAGCTAATTTAGTGCTCTGTCCAGGCCCTCTGTGCTGTGGAGCTAGCTTGGGATTTTAACCCTGAGGTAGCTGCTCACAGCTAAAGCAGGTGCAATCTGTGGGCTCCTAGCCCACTCTCTTGCACCTCCACAGATCCTACCAGGCTCGATTCAGTGTCCTTTTTACCTGTCCCTGGTTATATGGGTCCTCTCCAGAAGCTTTTCTGTTGCTTTTTTCCGACAATTTGTCTTTATTTTAGTTGTAATTCAATTTGGTCCTAGGAGATGTTCTGTGTAGCTTCCATTCACTCTGCTGCCATTTTCCAGACTAATATCTTTCAACTTGCGTTACAATCCTGTGAAAATTTAGGACAACCATTATTCATTTACCAATACTCACATTTAAAAAAAAAAAAAAAAAAAGGTTATTTTAGAATAGTCTTAGATTTACAAGAAAATGGAGAAGATAGGAAATAAGTTTTCATGTATTTCATACCAAGTTTGTCTTATTATTTACATCTCAGGGTTCTCCAGAGAAACAGACCAATAGATGATGGAGACAGAAATATATATATTTCTTATATAGGTTTATTATAATATAGGTTTATTATAAAGAATTTGTTCATGTGATTATGGAGGCTAAGCAGTTCCATTGTCTGCCTTCTGAAAGCTGATGGTATAAATTCCAATCCAAGTGCAGAAGAGCCAGGTCCATTTCAAAACCACTCATACAGAGAAAGTAAATTCTCTCTTACCCTGCCTTTTGTTCTGTTTAGGCTTCCAATGGATCAGATGGGGCTCACTGACATTGGGAAGGGCCTTTTGCTTTATTCAGTCTGCTGATTGATATGTTCATATCATCTAGAACCACCCTCACAGACACACTGAGAATAATGTTTAAACATATATCTGGGCATCCTGTATTCCTGTCATGTTGACATATAAAATTAACCATCACAGAATGACACATTTGTCACACTTAATGAACCAATATTAATACATTATTACTAACGTCTATACTTTACTGTGATTTTTTTTTTTTTTTTTTTTTTTTTTTTTTAGTTTTGGCTTAATGTTCTTCAGTTCCAAATCCTATGCAGGATACTGCATTATATTTACTTATCATATCTCTTTAGGTTCCTTGTGGCTTTGACATTTTCTCAGACTTACCTGGTTTTTGAGTACTTGAGCATTTTGAGGAGTACAGGTTAGGTATTTAAATTTTTTATGCCCTACTATTAGCATTTGTCTGATGTTTTTCTCATGATTAGATGGGTTCTTGAAAGAAAGATCACAAAGGAAAGAGACAATTTCATTATATCATATCAAAGGTATATAATATGAAAATGACATCATTGTTGATATTAACCTTGATCAGCTGGCTGAGACAGTGTTTTTCAGGGTTTTTTTTTTAAGAAAGTTGATTTGCACAGCCAGTAATTAATTAATGGGAAGTTATACTGTGTCTCTTTGAGGTCAGAGTAGCTATGAAAATTATTTGGGATTCTTCATGGGAAATTAGTCTATTCTCCACCATTTATGTATTTATTTATTTATTCAATCATTTATTTATATCACTTATAGACTCAAGGTATTTATTTTATACTTGGAGTTATAATACAATACAGTTTTATTTTGTTGCTCAAATTGTTTCAGCTCTGGGGATTTGGAGCTCTTAAACTTGACTTCTTTGTTCTTTACCTGGGGTAAAGCCTAAAAAAGAATGGGGTTTCCCCTACGATTAGTGACTTTAGGAACTTCTCATTCTCATGCTAGTCCATACTCAGCCTCTCACCATTTATCCAAAGTACCTTTTAAGTGCTCCCAACAGTTTATTGCTTAAGTGACCTCTGGCCCTCATAAACAGCTGTGGTTTCTAACTGTGGATAGGGCTGTCTCTTCAGATTTTAGGATAACAGTTACCCAACAACTTCAGTTCTCTGATGGGTCCAAAATAATTAATTTTCATTTTGTTTAACTTATTCTTGTTGTGAGAACAGAAATGTAGACTTCTAGCTCTTTACATGTCAAAGCTGAAACAGTAAATATTCAACCACCTTTTTGCCCTGCTCTTATTACCCCTTGTTTTTTTACAGATGATGAAATTGAAGGTCAGAGAGGTCATATAAATTGCCTGAGGTTATGCTCTGAAAATTGCTGAGTCATGAACTGAACTCAGTCCGGTTCTGGTAGTCACTATCTTAACCACTATGGTGTACTCCCTCAATGTTGTATAACACAATTAAATATATGATAAAGTTATGATGGACTAACAAAAGGAAGTGGTTACCTTTGGGAACTACATTAGGGAAAGCCTCATGAAAGGAGTCACAAGTAAACTGGTGCCAAGAATGAGGGTTTTACCAGGCAAGGAGGGTGAGGACTCCTGGGCAAAGAAGCAATAGGTGTAAAGGCATAGAGACATTTAAAAAAATATGTCATCTGCCCAGATTTAGTTGTAGAAATAGAGCATACATGCTCAGGACACTGATAAGTTTGAGGACAGGCCCTGTGCCTTGTGAAGGCTATCCTAAGAACTGTGCAGGGAATTCATAATTGACAAAGAATGACTAGAGTCTTTTAAAGTGAGGAAGGATGCATTAGAAAGATGGCCTATAGTAGGTGAGTAATTGGTAGCAAGAAGTTTTCAGAAGACTTCAACTGAGGCAAAAATAAAATATGAGGGACATGTGTTTATTTCCCAACAGGAAAGGTTTTATGTAATGTTTGATTCCCTGTGGATAAAACAAAAATAGTAAAACACGTTCTCTCAAGAGGCTGATTCAAATCTCTCCATACTCTCTCTGTTGCTATGGAAGGTTCTCATCAGTGTACAGCACCCAGGGTTGATGGCCTTCATGAGAAGTTTTCTCTATGTTTTGACTACTGACATCACAAAGATTTAAACTCATAATAAAGCTAATAATTATTATTATTTATATGAAAACAAGTCCTGTTACTAAAACTACACTTGTAATTAAAAAATAACAAGTACCATAACCTTAACATTATTTCTATGAAAAATTTTTGAACATAGTCATAATTTTAGGAAAAGCAATTTAAATAAGCAACAGGCAATGCACTTATAACAATTTCTTTCACCCAGCACACCTGTTTTCAATGTGACTTAGGATAATCATGGTGATGATGTATGTAAGGTGAAATCGATTCTTACCTTTTTCTCTAAATTCTGTAAGTTTTGGCACTGTTCGTGCACACCTCAGCAATGTTCTTCCAGATTACATTTCTGCAGAACAATTTATGGCAAATGAAATTTTGTGTTCAATTCTTTATCAGCTTACTTCTATACTGACACTCATTTTTCTCCATGATTTTCATACTTTCATTGCTATTATCATTATAGAGTTTATCTATATATCCATGCTGACCTCAACTAAACATTGAAACTCAAAGGGAAGACAAAGACAACTGCTTGCCATTTCTGGGTCTTGTACCTTTTTTTTTCACCATTTAACAGAAAGCCTAATATTTAAAAATACAGTCAAGCATTGCTTAAGGACGGATACTACATTCTGAAAAACGCATCCTTAGGTGATATCATCCTTGTGCAAACATTATGGAGTGCACTTAGACAAATCTATATGGTATAACCTACTACAACCTAAGCTATATGGTCTAGCCTATTGCTCCTAGGCTACAAACCCATACAGCATGTTACTATGCTGAATGCTGTAGGCAATTGTAACACAATGGTAAGCATTTGTGTATCTAACATATCTAAACACAGAAAAGGTACAATAAAAATACAATATAAAATATACAATATGGTATGCCTGTATAGGACACTTACCATAGATGGAGCTCACAGGACTGGACATTGCTCTGGGTGAGGCAGTGGTGAGTGGTGAGTGGATGTGAAGGCCCAGGACATCACTGCACACTCCTGCAGACTCTATAAACACTGTCCCACAAACCCTCCCCCTGCTTCCTTTCGACAGGGTCAGAAACAGAACAAGGAAGCTGTCAGTGCTGCTCCACGGACAGGGATGTGGGCTGGATTGATTGGAAATATTGAGGAGAAGCTGGCTGGGTAAGGCATAGGCCATGGTAATAGTGACTGTCAGGGGAGTGCAAGATGGCTGAGGATGAGTAGGAGGAAGAAATCAAGGTGGAGAGAGAAAGGAACACAGTGGATTGTCATGGCAATGTGGTTTTGACTATTGAATGTTGGAGCAGAAGTCAGCAATGAAATTTTGTGGTATTCATAACAAAAGAGGGTGTTTAACATAAAGAGGGTGTAGGACCGAGAACTCAGTATTTTGGTTTTGAAAATTTGTTGATTTCATTGACAACGTCTGACTCAAAGGGCCCTCTCTGGCATTGCACTCATGGAAGAAATAAGATGTATCTATGCTGTATCATAACAAACTAAAAATATTTCCAATTATAGGGACAGGCTGGTTCCACACTACCACAAAATGTATTTATTAAAGTGGCGGTGACATAATTCTTGTTAAGTTACCTCCTGTGAATCGGTGTCCTGTACGGAATCTTCTGTCCTCAACAAAGAATTTACAGCAATGTCCTCTGAAGACCATTAATGTAGATCTGGGAGGGCTCTGGACACCTCTGAATACGCAGCGCTGGGGGGACAGGCTGCTCGGTGCTGAAACAGGTCGGTGGCTGGCTGACTAGGGTGTCATCTGTCACTCAGTTCCTCTTGAACCACACGGCCTTACATTCCATGGCTTACAGGAAATTCAGCTTCATTAAAATTTTATGAAACCTCCATTTTGCATGCGGTCTGTCATTGATCGAAATGGTGTTATGTCGCACATGACTGTACTAAAAGGGAGTCTAATATCTAAATAGGGAACATTGCTGCTCCTACATTTTGGTGTTGAAACTCGAGGTTAGTGTAGGGATGCTGGCTAACTCATCTGCTCTCAGTCGTCACTAATTAGAATTGGGAAGCAATTTCATTCAGTAATTTCAAGCAGGTTTTATTGCATGTTTCTCTAAAAGTATAACAGGAGGATTTGAGAGAAAGTGCTATCCTGGGCTGGAAGTAGATGGTCTGCTCATTATTCTTCAGGACTACAACTGAATGAGGGACTCTGACCCCAAGTGTTCTGCGACAATGAAACTAAGGAAGGGTGAAAAATCAAAGCTAAGTAAAAAGGCAAAATCACTAATTCACAAAATGAAGTAAAAATGAATAATCGAACCAAAAGAGGGTGGGAAGAAACAGATGTAAAAAGTGGGAGCATAAGAATGATAACGCTGGGGGTGGTGGTTGTAGAACAAGACAAGGGAGTTATCTATTAAGTGACTACCTTAAAAAAACTGAACATCAAATTCACAATATAAAAAGTTAAGAAA
Organism: Tadarida brasiliensis; assembly: GCA_030848825.1. Classification (NCBI taxonomy): domain Eukaryota; kingdom Metazoa; phylum Chordata; class Mammalia; order Chiroptera; family Molossidae; genus Tadarida; species Tadarida brasiliensis. Next base: position 40,932,575 of record CM061260.1, on the reverse strand, counting down.
ACTTGCTCCATTCTCTATGTGTCTCTGTCTCTGTGCTGCTATATGTAGGAAAATACTCATTTTCAGCAAAGGAAAGTCATAATAGCCCACCTAAATAAAGCTCCTAGAAAAGCAAGATTTCGGGATCCTTTAGACTAGCAAGAGTAGATGCACAATCATCAATAAACTAACAGTAATTATGACAGTTCTAGCAATCTAAAATTTAATTAATTTAAGGTTTTATAATAAGTTAATTTTAGTGAAACAATAGTAACAAAGAACCAAAATTCTCATGAAGCAGTTAAATCTCAAATGACCATGGATAGTGTTAGGGATGCATGTATAGTTTTAAACAAACACAAACCCTGAAATTATTATATTGTCCAGTGTGAAATAACTTGCTTGACTGTTAAATGATAAAATTTCCTCAATTACTACTATATAAAAGCTACAACATATCATATAATACATTCATTGCATGAATTAATATTTAGTATGTCCAATATTAAATAGATTACTAAGCATGATTACAGGCAATTCAATGATTCAAGGAAAACATCTACATTAAGAAAGGAAATGGAGAGAAGAAAAGTAAAAAATTTAAAGAGATGTGAACGTAATGGGTAAAGCAGCCTTTATCTGCGCAGAGGATTTTGCAAGAATAAACCTATTAAAAGAATAAATTTCCTGCAAATCTTGCTCAGTGGTTCCTATATTTATAATAAAACTCATTTAAATGAATATTTGAAAAATGCATAAATGAATAAAAATGAAATGAATAAATGAATGGAAGAGGAACATAAATACTAAATGGTGGAAATTAAATGAATAATTCTCTTGAAATTAGCTTCACTCAAGTTTGCCGGCATTCTATACAGAGTAATACCATCTAAAATGGTAATTTTGAAAAGATCATGGTAAGAAAGTTATCTACACAAGAAGGATGTAAGTTTATGGCTGTAATCAATATACTCTAGATATACATTATTAAGTCTCTGTCCTTTAAGTGCCTTAACACATTATAGTTAAATGATATGTTTTTTTCCCCCCACTGAGTTAGGTTATCCCACATTTCTATCAGTAATTTTTTTTAACATTGAGACGACTTACATTCCTGGGAACAGGAGAAATCCTTCTCCATGTGTTTTCTTCTAGAACATTAAACATATTAGCCTAATTGCTCACCTGTTTACTGTCTCTCTCATTCTTCTAGACATTTCCAGCGTCTTCTCTGTGGCTATTTTTGGGTTAGGTCAATACACACCATATTGAATCCCAGTCACGCTGGTTTGTAGAATTTAAGATAAGAGAACGTTTCTCGCTTTTCTTCTGAGTAGCCAAGATTTTTTAAAAATCCCTAAATTAATCTTTTAACAGAGAAATTGCACATTTTCCAACTTTGAGGAAAGTTTACTAGAATTATTAGAAAATAAGCTTGTGATTATTTTATAACAATTAGAGTTTCATACATTTAAATTTTTGAAGAACAAGTTCTCAGGTACAGCTCAGATGAATAGATACACCTCATGTGTGATTAGAAGAATGATTATTTAGTTGTCAGTTTTTTTTTATATCCATGAAAGTTTGAACAATTAAAAAGATAGTCTTATTTATTTTTAATCCTCACCCGAGGATATTTTTCCATTTATCTTCAGACAGAGAGGGAGGGAAGCAGGGACAGAGAAGAAATATCGATGTGAGAGGGACACATCAACCAGTTGCCTCCCACACGACCCCAACCAGGGTTGGTGATGAACCGCAACCAAGGTACGTACCCTTGACCGGAATCGAACCTGTGATTCTTCGGTCTGCAGGCTGACACTCTACTGCTGAGCCAAACCTGCCAGGGTGTAGAAGATAGTCTTTTTTAAACTTTTAATCTTAACACAATTAATTTGCTGATCGTATCAATCCATTTAAAACAGTGTAAAGGTAAATGTTAGCTTAATTCACTGAATGATTGCCAAGTCCAAATTAGTGGGCTCTAAATTCTTCAAGTACTTAATTCTAGTTTAAAAAATAATAAATCTACAAAGTTCTAATTATGAATCCAGGAAATTGGAAGGTATATAATTTTTGAAAATGTATCAAATTAGCTAGTGGGAAACTCGGCCCCTGTGCCAGATCTCTGTTTGGCTCACTGTACACTTTCAAACCCATTTTATAGGTTTCATTTGCATGTTCCAAGTGAGAATTATCTCTATATATTTTAAAGTGTTTTCTTACTTTGCTTTTATAAATGATACTGATAATGATAATGTTATAATTAAGATGTACAGAAAAATATATAACATGTAAAAATGGAAACACATTATAATAATATTAATTACCTTGAATACTCCCAACTTAATAACTAGACCTTTTCTGGAGCCTGTGCATTTGCCTGTGTTCCTCGTCATCCCTTTGCCCTGCCTCCTCCATCTTTATCAGTCTGTTGAGGTTTCAAAATAGTTTTATTATATATGCTTATATCCCTAAAAGATAAGTTATTTCTTCTTGCCATAAAAGTAACATACTATTTGTAATTTTCTGGGACCTATTTTCACTCAAAACTTTTTTTGAACACAACACTATTTAGCTATGATTTATTAATTTTTATTTTGATAATTATTCCAATTTTGAACACATGATACTTTATTCTGGGAAGTTATATTATGGTGATTTTTCTCATTGTTTCACTTACCAGATATTTATTATTTTATACTGTGTATATTATTATATAATTTAATATTATAACATTAAACACTTATTAGCTGCTGAATACCGTTTTAATAGAAAACGCACACACACACACACACACACAATTTTCCAGTCTTCATGGAGCTTATCTCCTAGTGAGGGTGAGCATTTTTATATGTCAAACATATGGAACCATTTCCCATACAGTATCCAGATACACTAATTTATAGGATAATATAAAATATTAGCATTTTATTAATATTAAATATCTTCTACATGTGGTTAAACCAGTTTTCCTTCTATTCAGTAGTACATAAGTGTTGATCAACATCCTCTACAAATGTTAGTATAACCAGACTGTAAACATCTGTCAATTTAGTGGGTGAAAAATAATGTCTTATCTCATTTCAATTTTTATTTTGTGAGGGTGAACATTATTTTTATGCTTACTTGCCATTTATATTTTCTTTTTGGCAGAAACATATTTTCTATTTCTTACCTTTTTTTTTTTTTCCTATTGTCTTCTTCATGTTAATTTGTAAAAATCCTTTATCCATTCTGGGTAATAATTCTTTATTGAAAATATATTCCCATTTTCTTGATGCAGTCTTTTAGTTGTAAATAGAAGTTTCTAATTTTCAGGCCCCATCAAAAAAATATACACCATAAAACAATAAAAAAAACCCACTGAGAGTAAGGGTAAATTTTGTTTCCCTTACAGTAAGGAGAAATATTAGCAGAAATAAATAGTATAAGGGGCCCTGAGAACCTTAAGAAGGCCAACAAACTAGTCTGAACACTGTGTGTGTCTGTCCTGGCTGTGGCTGTATGTTGTCATGCAGATGTGATCAGGGCTCATATTACTGAGACTCCTCTGTTCACCGTGGAAAAATCTATATATACTCAACCTTCTTACTTGACAATTCCACATCTGCACTATTTTCAGTTTCCTAATATACATTTTTTAAAATAAAACCTGATTTTCTTTGCACACTCTTCACTGAAGCCCTTGTAACTGCCTGACTCACATTTCCGGGAGTAGTTCTGATATGTTGAAATTAATTTAGTCTCTCTTGACAGTAATTGGTTCAGAAATGGGCTTGTGATTCAATTCCGGTCGATGCAACTCAAGGAGAGGTTTGCTGAGGCTTCCAGAAAGGCATTTTCTGTTCTGGAAGTACCTAGGGTGGGAGTGGTAGGGAACTTTGTTCTTCTGGGTGCTATTTTAACCAGACATAACATCTAGAGCAACTATAACCGTCACAGCTGTGACTGCTTCAGGATGAAAGGACATGAAGAGGAGCAGAGAGAAGAGAATTACATGGGCTGGAACAGGATTCAAGCCAGCTCCACCCCTGGACTTTCACTCGTGGGTGCTTAGGAATTTATAATGTTGTTTTTTGTTTTTTTTTAATTCTCACCTGAGGATATTTTTCCATTGGCTGTTTTTCTTTTTTTGGTAGAATGAAAGGGAGGGAGGGGGAGAGAGAGAAACATTGATGTGAGCGAGATACATTGATTGCAACCCAGGTAAGTGCCCTTGACTGAGAATCAAACCTGAGACCCTTCAGTCCTTGGGCTGATGCTCTAACCACTCAGTGAAAGCAGCCAGGAAGGAATTTATAATGTTTAAATGTCAATTTGAGTTCTATTTTCTGTAGGGTGACTATTCATCGCAATTTGTCTGAAACCAGTATGGTTTATGCCTTTTGTCTCAGTGAGATTACCACTGTGCCCCTTCATTATCAAAGTTGTCCTGGTTTGGGTGATAAATTATGTTAACAGCAGGGCCTGTTTCATGGCTGTTCAACCAGTGGGAGAGCACAGGCCCATGCACTCAGCAGGGTTCTCCTCTTGAGGTTTAATGCTTGAAGTTTGCATCTTAACATTCTTCATAATTTTATCTTTCAAGTGAAGCTCAGTGATACAACAGAGTGTGATTCAGGGACTTGGAGCCCACATGCATTGGCACCTCTCACCACCTCCCCATGGTGGGTTCTTGGGCACCTTCTCTCTGCTCTCACCCAGTAGCCACCACCACCTTCCACTCCTGGCAGGGGATTGGGTGCAGAGACAGGGTGAGTTCAAGTCTGGTGCAACAGGTCTCATGGCTGGACCCTAAGCACCTATTTGGGTCTGCACTTCCGCAAGTTTCTCTGTGCCCAAGGGGAGAGTGATGTTAAACAAAAAATTTTAAAACCACCAAGACAGGTAAATAGAGAAATCATGCAACTAAGGAGAAACTTTTTTCTTATTGTTTCAACAAGGAGCACCACATTTTCATTTTTCAGTGGGCTCTAGAAATTATGTACTTGGTCCTGGTGGTCATTCTAATAAATACCAAAGGTCATCCTATGTGACACAGCAAATTCCATGTCCATCAATTTCACAACAACCAGATGAGAACCAGGCTTAGACAGCAGGGGCTCCATGATGTTCAACCATGAGGTTATAATTCACATAATACTTTTTATCAATTGCACTTGAATGGCACCCCCTGGAATCACATAATGCACAGTACTAAGATCCATTAAGATCCACTTACAGAAAAGTATCCTTACCAAGAAAAAAAAAACACCTAAGAATAATAATTCTAAATATGAAAAAAAAGTTCTTCTATCATGTATGTTCTTTTCAATATTCTTTTAATGAGTGAATGATACATTTGACTTTATTTGATTAACAAATTTCTTTTGGACAATTAAGTTTTAAGTTGTAAATAGAATTTATCTTGGAATTTTTTTTATAACTTGAAATGATTATGATTTATTAAAACATATATTACTAATACAGGTATGCCTCCACTTTATTGCACTTTGCTTTATGGTGCTTTGCAGATACTGTGTTTTTTACAGATTGAAGTTTTGTGGAAGCTATGTGTTGAGCAAGTCTGTTGATGCCATTTTCCCAGCAGCATTTGTATACTTTACATCTCTGTGTCACATTATAGTAATTTTTGCAATATTTCCAACTTTTCAATTATTATTATTTTTGTTATAGTGATCTGTAATTAGTGATCCTTGATGTTACTATTGTAATTGTTTGGGTCACCACAGACCATGTCCATATGAGACAGCAAACTTAATCCATAAATGCTGTGTGTGTTCTGACTGCTCCACCCACCAGTTCCCTCATCTCTCTCGCTCTCTGTGTGTCTTCCTATTCCCTAAGACAAAACAATACTGAAATTAGACCAATTGATAACCTCACGATGACCTCTAAGTGCTCAAATAAAAAGAAGGGTCTCATGTCTCTCACTTCAAATCAAAAGCTAAAAATTTTACTTAGTGGGAAAGGCATGTTCAAAAGCTAGGTCTCTTGTGTCAGTTAGCCAAGTTGTGAACGCAAAGGAAAAGCTCTTGAGAGTAACTGAAAGTGCTACTCCAGTAAACACATAAATGATAAGAGAACTAAACAGTCTTGTTATTGATATGGAGAAAGTCTTTGTAGTTCTAGATAGAAAAATCAAACCAACCACATTTTCGTAAGGCAAAGGCCTAGTCCAGAGCTAAGCCCTAACTCTCTTTAGTTGTATGAAGGCTGAGAGAGGTGAGAAAGCTGTAGACACTTTTGAAGCTGAGTTTGGTTTATGAGTTTTAAGGAAAGAAGCTGTCTCCATTACATAAAAACACAATATGAAGCAGCAAGTGCCGATATAGAAGTTGAAGCAAGCTACCAAAAATCTAGCTGATATAATTAATGAAAGTGACTACATTGAACAGCAGATTTTTCAATGCAGATGAAACAGCCTTATATTGGAAGATGCCATTTAGGACTCTCTTAGCTAGAAAAGAAAAGTCAGTGCCTGACTTCAAAGTTTTAAAAAACAGGCTGACTCTCTTGTGAGAGGCTAATGCAAATGGTGACTTTAAACTGAAGTCAGTGCTCTTTTACATTCCGAAAATCCCAGGATCCTTAAGCATTATGCTAAATCTACCCCGCCTGTGCTCTATAAATGAAACAGCCAAGTCTGGGCGACAGCACATCTGTTAACAGCATGATTTACTGAATGTTTGAAGCCCACTTTGAGACTTACTATTCAGAAAGAAAAAAAATATTACTTTCAAAATATTGCTGCTCATTGACAATACACCTGGCCATCCAAAAAGATTAATGTTATTTTCATGCCTGCTAACACAACATCCATTCTGTAGCCCATTGGTCAAGCAGTAGTTTTAAATTCAAGGTCTTATTATTTAATAAATACATTTTGTAAGGCTATAGCTACTATAGATATTGATTCCTTTGGTGGACCTGGGGAAAGCATATTGGCAACCTTCTGGAAAAGACTGATCAATCTGTATGTCATAAAGAATATTCTTGATTTGTGGGCTGAGGTTAAAATATTGACATTAATGGATTTTGGAAGAAGTTGATTCCAACCTTCATGAGTGACTTTGAGGGTTTCAAGACTTCAGTGGAGGAAGTAACTGCACATGTGGTGAAAATATCAAGAGAACTAGAATGAAAAGTGGAGCCTGAAGGTGTGACTGAGCTGTTGCAATAACATGTTAAAACTTTTATGAATGTAGAGTCGCTTCTTATGGGTAAGCAAAAACAAAACAAAATTGGTGTCTTGAGATAGAATTCACTCCCAGTAAAGTCACTGTAGAGATTGTGGAAATCCCAACAAAGGATTTAGAATATTACATAAACTTACGCCATAAAGCAGCATCAGGGTTTGAGAAGATTGACTCCAAGTTTGGAAGAAGTTCTGCTGTGGATAAGAAGCTATCAAATAGCATCACAATAGAGAAATCATTCATGAAAGAAAGAGTCAATAGATGTATCACTCCGTTGTTGTCTTTTTTGGAAAAAAATTTCCATAGCTACCCCAACCTTCCAAAACCACCACCCTGATCAGTCAACAGTCATCACATGGAAGCAGTGCTCTCCAACAGCAAACAGACTACAGCTTGCAGGAGATGGTTAGCATTTTTAGCAGTAAAGTGTAATTTAACTGATATATTTGCATTGTCTTTTTAGACAAAATGTTATTGAACACTTAACAGACTACAGTATAGTATAAACATAACTTTTATATGCATAAAGAAACAAAAAAAATTGTATGACATTATTGCGATAATCACTTTATTGTGGTGGCCTGGAATTGAACCCACAATATCTCTGAGGTATGCCTATGCTGTAGTACATTAAAAATTTTTTGTGACTATAGAAGATAAACCCTTTGACAAGGGTGACTTTCCATCATGATTACCTAACAACTGAGGAATCCAATGCTACTAGAATTGGGTTTTTGTCTCTGTATTTTTATTTATCGTATTAAGTATATGTTTAGTATTTGTTTTATTTTTACTGTATTACTCACTTGAGGATATTTAAAATTTGACATTTTGATTTATATCTGAAGTTCATTTACTCATTCTAGTAGTTAAAAAAATATTAGGACCAGGTTAAAGAGAACTTTTTATTGAATTCTTCAAAAATGTACACATCTTATTCAAATTCAGAAACACTAAATAATAACCAATAAACTCCTGCTTCTTCACAAGAAATCAGTTTAAAAAGTAAATATACTATACTTTTGTAGTTTTGAGTAGGAGCATGAAAAAATTGTAGCATCTTTGATAAAAAGAGAGAAAAATGTAGATCTCAGGAGGATAGTCCTTAAGCCGGGCTGACTGCTCTGCTATGAATCAACCTGGGACAGGAGAGAGTTAGAAGTGCACGGAATTCATGAAGTGCTCTCCACATGATGTATGTTAATTGAGTTAGAGTCTCACCTCACATAACTTAATTGGAGAATGATAAAGGTCATTAAATTTCCGCATGGCTATATGGATAACAGAGTGATGGAAAGACAGGGCAACAAGAAAATGTGAAACAGTAATTTGCTTGGGACAAAGAAAGCAGGGTGATCTTATTTGGTGGTCTTATCAATACTGTATAAGTCATCAAGGGGAGCCCAAGGCAAGTATTTTCCATCCCCGCTCTTGAAGCTTTCTCTGCATTTTTGTGTGTGTCTTGATAAGCATCAGCTATCTTCTGTTTTCTGCAGACAATAAACAAATCAATCAGCTTTTTCCATGAGTAAAGTAAATCCTCTTAAACAGTATCTGGAAGAGAAAATAGAATATTTTTTTTAAATATCAAACATCTGGATTACATTTAAATTATAGTTATTTTATTTTATTTATATTTTTATTTAAATTTTTTTTCTTTATTGCTTTTTAGAGAGAGAAGAAGGGAGAGGGAGAGAGAGAAAGAACATCGATTGGCTTCTTCCTGCATGCCCCCCACTGGGGATTTGGCCCCCAACCTGGGCATGTGCCCTGACCGGGAATTGAATTGATGACCTCTTGGTGCATGGGTCGATGATCAACCACTGAGCCACACTGGCTGGGCATAAATTATGGTTAGTTTAAAGAAGAGCACATGCAGTTCATTATAGAACAACTTAGAATTAATTATTGAAATTTAATCACAGGTAAAGTGTAGTTTGTCTATGTTTCTCCATTATTTGGAATAATAAGGAACAAAGCCCATGATTGACATCTTTTGTAAGTGCTAATGAATTTTTTGAGATCTTACTCTTGGTTATAAGAATACAGCATTCATATGTACATTTCATAAATCTCAATAAGCCTAAATGATTCTGGCCTAAACTCAAATATAGCCTCCTCTAAACGTGTCTATCTCTCTAGGTGCCTTTGTATTCAGGTATTTTACATAACAGGAAATCAGAGTAGGAGATTAAAAACCCAAATTCTCTGATCCAAAACTTTAAAAAATTAATAAATATAAGGAAACAGAAATTCTAATCATAGTTCCCTATTAAATCTTTGAAAGTGTAGAAACAAATCTAAATAAGGAAAACTTCTGTTAAGGTCTTCTAAAATACACCATTTTGGCATATTCAGTTTTTTAAAGACTAATTTTTACAATTACTGTTGTTAAAAGAACCTTTCACAGTAGACTGAGTGAGGGGGCCATAGCTGTCTTGTTCAGCTCTATGGCCTAGAGCCTAACCGATTCCTGAAGGAACATAACCATTTTTATTTAAAATGCAGGTGTATTTGTAAATAACAGAATAACACTAACAAGACTCACATGATGATTTAAATGCAATACCAAGAATAAAGATATACTAGAGATATTCCAAGCATTTAGATCATGAGAAACTGATGGATGTTTCTGTCTCAGTTTGAGAGTGATGAAAACTAATTCAGCGAGAGTATGAACATTGGCCCTGGCCAGGTGGCTCAGTTGGTCGGAGCATCGTCTCATACACCAAAAGGCTGGGGGTTTGATTCCTGGGTAGGCTGCAAATGAGAGGCAACTGGCTGATGTTTCTCTCTCACTTTTATGTTTCTCTTTTTTTCTCTCTCTCTTTCCCTCTCTCTCAGTAATTAAAAAAAACACATATCCTTAGGTGAGGATGAAAAAAAAGAATCTGAACCTTGTTAGTTTTGACATCTTCACTATTTTGTTATTTTAACAGAGATTTGCTAATATAATAATAAGTTCTACTCTGAAAGTATGATTGAGTAATTTGGTTTGTTTCTCTAAATAAAAGGAAGACTTTCACCATACAATATAACCAAAATTACTTTTCAAATGACTATATTTTTAATCTAGTTATCAAACAGCTATTTACATTTTTCCACTAAAGAGACTCATTCTTTGAGATAGCTTTTAAACAAGATATAATTTTCAAATTATTAATGTAGCATATAAAGGACATAAAGAGACATAAACCCTTTCAGCTGGGGTATTTCTTACATGGCAAGTCACCAGTATTGCCACAAGTCGCTGTCATCTGGTCAGCATTTTAAAGAACAGCATTGATGTTTAAATGCTTTTATGGGTGCCAAGAATTACTCTTTAAATATTCAGCTATAAAACTATTGCCAAAAAAGATACAGTTGCTATTTTCCTTCTCCTCAGAATGTGTTTGATTTATAAAATTAACTTGAGTTAGAAGTAAGGCTTTTTTTTTTTTTGGCCTGGATTTCACTATACAAGCAAATACTTCACATCAAACTTGTACAATCTTTTTTTCTTCAAATAAAATTCTTGCATTATCCAGTTTATGATATTCATATAGAAAACTTCTTTTAAAATGGACTGAAAAGAGGGAAATATTTTAATTTAATGTCGTTTTCATTAAAGTGTGGAAAGCTCACTTATCAGTTTTCTGGCCTGATTCTTTACACATTCAGAATGTCTCAGAACTCTGAAGAGAGGACTAGTTTCCTTAGTATCAGGTCTGCCAAAGATTAGCCTTAAGCTAATGTGATTACATAAACCAATAAACAACACTGGTTTGATTACAGTAAAAATTAAAGACTGCCATAAAATTACATCTCTTTGTATTAAAATACCATGTTCTATTTTTACCTTTACAAGTATAGTAAGTGGATACCTGTAATTATTTCAGCCACTACTTCAACATTGTCTTTTTTCATTCTTACAACAATACTCTGAGGAGAATTCTATTTTCACACCCATCTTACCAACAAGAGAACTGAGATCTGGCAATGTGGAGTAATTTGCTCAAGGTCACAGAATTACCAGTAAGTGTCATCACTGGTACTTGTATGAGTTGTTTGTCCTGAAAGTATCACTTCTGATCCACTTTTATCTTCCCAACAGACTCAGAGTGTCTCATTCTTAAATTACTGCGTAAACTCTTCCCTCTTGTGTCTGTGCCTGTCTCCAATCAGGCTGCACAGAGCCACGTGTTCAGTTTCTTAGGGCGCTGAGGAGAAGGTCGGTGATCAGTGGTTTGAAGCCTGTCTCCCTGTGAAATCTCTACAGGATTGTTTCTGTTCCATTAAAGAAATGTAAATGGACTAGAGTCTGACAACAACATATAAATATTTATCTACGCTGGCATTTTAAAATGTGTAATTGCTTCCCATTATATTTGTATAGCAATTACTTTATTAATATGAATCTTCTCCAGGTTTTATTTTCTAATTTAACAATTTGTCATAGAATAAAATAGTCAATTTCATAGAATATTAGATTTAGATGATATTTGAGAGACATCTGGCCTCGTACACTTTTCTCAATGAGGAAACCAGGGCTTAAGGAGGGGTCTTTTCCATGTCCCTTAGTTAGGGTGACCGATGAGCTCCTGCCATAGAGATCCAGAAGGTTGGGAGCTGTAAGAAAGCTACCTTTTTTCTCTTTCTGCAGAAGCCCTATGTGGATAACCTCGATCGTCAGGGAACTGCTGCTCTACCTTTTCAGAGAACCAGTTTCTGTCCTTGTCGCCCCGATTTCTCCTCCAGTATTTTCATTTTCTGCATGGTGGAGGCTGAGCTATTGCCTCAAATACATCTACCTCAAATACATCTACCAACAGGCAGGGGAAAGAGAGCATGGGACTAAAATGCTCTGTGTCTAAATGCCCAGAACCAAAGAGGCACATGACAATCTGCTCATATTCTACTGGTGAGTTTGATTAGTAACCAAACTGTTACTAACAGCAGTTCTCAACCTGTGGGTCGTGACCCCTTTGGGGGTCGAACGACCCTTTCACAGGGGTCGCCCAAGACATAACAGTAGCAAAATTACAGTTATGAAGTAGCAACAAAAATAATTTTATGGTTGGGGGTCACCACAGCATGAGGAACTGTATTAAAGGGTCGCGGCGTTAGGAAGGTTGAGAACCACTGGCACGGTCACACCAAACATCAAAGGAGAGTAGAGAATGTGCTCCAGGTGGGTGCTGTGTACCTAGAGACCATCGAGCACTCTGCACACAGGGAAGCTGGGCTTTGATGAACACCTTCGAGTCCCACTGGGCCACACAGAAAACAAAGGTGAAAGACTTATACAGCCAGAATCATCATTTATACTACTTATATGTTGAATAACCATGTAATGCTAATGGTTCACAGTGTCTTGTTTCGGAATTATTATTTTCTTACTTATATTACATTGTGTCTGTCAAAGCTGCTTTACATTCTCAGGACAGATGCTTTTGTAGGGAGTCATTTTGTGGTTGATATATTTTTAATATAATAAAGATGCACACATACGAAGAATGAACGTATGCTTAATACTCAAAAATTTTTGGAGATGAGAAAGATAATGAATATATAGAAGGGATTGTAATTATCAGTGTTTGAGATATATAAGTCTTTGAGTCATGAACTACAAGAAGAGGCATTCTTATATGTGTGGGTTGCACAAATAATTTAGTTGGTAACCATGGTGAGGTAAATTATCCATACTTGGAGTAAGACCATTATGAATGAAAATCAGAAGGCTGCCTTATTTATACCTTTATTTATTTATAGCAGCGATTCTTTACAATTCCTTGATTTTATGATAAAATCTAATTAGAATTAAACTGAGCAGGTTCATAAGCAGATAGTTACTTGCATTTGGCTTCTGCAACTGTAATTAATTGATCTAAAACTGCTAGCACAACAGCTGTAGACAGTTACACCCGTGGCAGAGGATAAGATGTGCTTAGATTCATCTGGACTGCTTCATATGTATTCATTAGTTAGGCAAAACATTTTTGTACATAACTCAGATGGGAGTCTCCAGAATTTGTCATTTGGCACATTTAGAAATTCTCTAAAATTTACGTAACTGAAATAACGGATTTCATTTGTACAGGGTTAGGGTCCATATGGCATATAAATAAAATGGGAATGTAGACAAAATGTGTGCCATGATCAGGGAATTACTGGGATTGTACTTTACTTGTACAGAAAATGTATCATTGAAATGTAAATAAGACTGTCATAAAATAATTGTATATTATCTATATTGTTCATAAGTTTTATAACTTAGGAGAGTTGGTATGATGAGTTCTATAAGAAATCTGTTCAGTGATTGCTCACTCTCAAAGATGCATCACATAAGGTTGACTTGTCCACCAAAGGATGTTAACTATCCAATGCCAGTTCTGGAATCTGTGTGATTTCTATTTTAATTTCAGTTTAGTTGATTACAAGATATGGGAGTTTCTTCACTCAGTTACATAGATTCTCTGGTTTTCAGATTTACATTCTAGATAATAGGAAAAATAATACTGAAAGACTTTAGGAGTTGGTAAAAATTGGTTTAAGAAGATAACAAGGTGGCTGATGCAGCTACAGGTATATATTATGTGTCCAACAAACTTCCACTCCATCCTTGCTCCCATATTTTCCTGGGCACAGATTCTGTCGTATTTATCTGCACATCTCAAAAATGTTTAGTGAAATGCCTCATGTACAAGACAGATATTTGTCAAATTGACCTGAGCCTGAAATAGAGGATGAAAGACAATACCAGGATAATTCATGAAAAAATATTCCCCTTGGTTTATATTATCTAAATATCTCAGGTGAAAAATCTATTTTATTTTGTTTCCTGGTCTGAAATATCAGGTAATGACCTAAATCCTCCAATTTAGTTAGTGTGCAAAGACTCAACTCTAAGATGAATATTTATGGTTTTTCTTAGGAACTGAAATATTATAGCAGTTGTTAAATTCACTAGATGTGCTATTAAACTGACTCAGCAATTTCACTTAGGTACAGGTTTGTCTAATATTGTAGACCTCCCACAATAACCTGAAAACTTAAATAGGAAATTCAGAGGTTACACCAGTTATATAGTCATTAGGAATAGGCTCCATGGTGATTTTTTAATTGTAATTTCTTCCTTTTTCATTATACTTGAATGTTAATTTATAACCCATTACCTCCCTTGAATTCTTCATGACAGGCCTCATACAGATCGTTAAATATAAAGGAGAAAACAGATGACAAATCTCTTCCTCACCTAAAACACAAATAAGGACAACATACAATTAACACAAGAAAACACCTGTGTTCACCAAAAACCTATTTTGCTCACACATTTTTATAAATTTTTATTTCTATTTGAAAAACATTTTTAGCCATTAAAACAATTTTCATCTTATAGTTTAAATACCATATTACCTGACAAACTGTTAAAATGATACTATAAATATATGATTTATCAATTTATATTATAAATATGCTCACATTTCTTATATTTCTAGTACTTGAGAATCTACTAGCATTAGTTATAAACGTCCAGTATCTCTCTCCCATATAACTGTTTAAGAATCTGGAGTTGAAGCATCCAAAGGTGAAGGCAGAATCCTACTTCTAAAAACCAGCCAGAGAGTCTACTACTTATGTTGTGTCTCATGACCACATGGTAAGACTATAAAAACTTTAAACTGCCTGGTCCCATGAGCATTTTTATAATCTGCAAAGAGCCCTTGATGATCTGTAGCAATCCCTAAATTCAGGGTTTCCACAAATTTTAGATTACATTCACAATTCTCTTAGTTTGTGGTCTGCTTTTTACTATTCCCCAAAATGGAACACAGTACTTGATAGGTTGAGCTCTAAAAAGTGAAACCTCTTCCATCAATCTGTTAGGGTAATGTATTAGCCTGAATCACTAGTTTAGACTCTTTGTCATGGAATTATTTTTTAAGAGTACTGGTAATGCTGTGATACTTACCTAACCTACCTTTGAAACTCAGGAATTGGGGGTTGGAAAATTCAGGTCAATTAATCCAATTACTCTTTAGATTTGCATTGCAGTGGTTTTATTGAGTAACAGCATCTTTTGACTCAAAATAAATGTTATACATTTTACTCTGTTAATGGGTACATTTTGTCACATTTTATTTGAATTTGATTTAGGAAATATTCAAATAATATTATTAAGAAATCAAGAGTTGGGTGATTTAAAAACTGGCCAACAATTGTAGACTACATTTCTGCTATTAAGCTATGGTTGGTAATATCATGGGAGCTGTAAGTAGATATAGTGCCATTTTTTATCCATAGTAGTAAGAAATATCTCCACCTCTCCCTTGAGAATGAGTTGGACTTAGTGACTCAATTCTAATAAATTTAATATGGCATAAATGACAATGTGTAACATCGGAGACTAAGTCATAAAAAGCATTATGGCTTCCTCCTGCCTCTCTCTCAGATTGCTCCTTCAGGGAGAATCCAAGTGCCATGTCATAAGGATACTCAATCAGGCCACATAGTAAAGAATGACACCTCCTACAGCAGCCAGCAAGGAAATGAGACCTCTTGCTAACAACCACATGAGTGGGCCATTCTGGAAGTGAATGATCCAGCCCCAGTCAAGCCTGCAGATGACTACAGCCCATCTGACATCTCAACTGCAACTTCACGAGAGAACTCTGGTAAGAACCAATAAGGGATATTTGCAATTTTTTTTTTAACCACACAAACTGTGAGATAATAAATGTTAATTGCTTTTAAATGTTGAACCCATGGGTAACTTTTTATGTAGTAATAGGTTACTAATGTCATCTTCCATAAGTCATCCCTTTCACTGATTTCTACCACTCTTAAACTACTTCAGCTGAATTTTGATAAATAAATTAGTTGATCAATTGCTTCTATAAAATATATATTTTTTCAGAATTATTTTTCTATATCTGTATTGTGAGAAAATCTCTAGCAAGAGATTTAGCTTGCATGGACATACTGTATCAGGAACTTTGCTTGTACTACCCTCAAACTCATCTGCCCCGCTGATACATTAGAGAGTTCAACAAGTTGCCATAAACTTTTGGTATCAGAATAAACTTTAAAGGCAATCTACTCCAGCCCACCAATGAACCAACTAATGCATAAACTGGAACACCCTTTCCAACACCAGTCTGTGTTTGAACTCACAATACCCAAGGAAAAGGCTTCTGTCTGTAGATAGCACTTCGTTTTAGAAAGTCTTCTTTTATATTAAGTGATAGTTTTGACCCTTTAAAAATAGATTGCATTTTGAGGACACCTATACAGAAAAAGTATAATTTCTCTTCATAAAATGACTTTTTAATTTAAAACTCAAGAATACAAATCTATTCTAACACTACTGTTAGTCAAATGTGTTTTATTTATTTATTTGTTAATTTAATTATCAACAAGATCTTATTGAATTCCCCACCAAAGTTAGGTCACTATGATAAAAGTTGTTTAGAATTCAACAATGCATTTAAAGACATTTAGTCAAGAAAGGGAGGTAATATATGCAATTGAAATGATTGTGTTTATGGTGAGTCATTGTAGTAAAGTAATATAAATACATGATCATTTACTAAGAAGAAAAGAGTTAACACAGCAGGCCTAAGACTGATATCCTTAGAAAGCCCTGCTGTGTCTGGAATCTAGGTAGTTGGATTTGGGGAGGGTTCCAGCCATTCCCACTACTATGTTGTGGCTCACTGTGTTTTAGCTGTTTGCATAAACAATATGGTTTGTTCTGATTACCTTCTTTCCTCTGGAATCTGGAATTTTGGTACATGCTAGGCCAAGGGTGCTTATATGACCAATCCCCAGGAAAATCCCTGGACAATTAATCTCTGGTAACAGTATTTCACACATGTCACAGTCATTGCTGGAGCAATCAAACATGTGTCATGTGACTTACTGGAAGAGGATACTCAGAAGAAGGATACTGATTTCATTGGGAATTTGCTTCATGTGACTTTTCTCTTTACTGATTTTGCTTGACACACTATTTTTACTTAATCACTAACATATGAAAACAACAAAGATGGGATGAAGAATTAAATAATAAATAAATAAGCTGATAAGATTCAGTAGCCCAGGAAAGTAATGAAAAAAATCATATCAGAAGCAACAACAGCTGCACAAAGAAATATGAAGGATAGAGAAATAATCAGCCTGAGGAAACAATATTAGTATTAAGGGACAAAAAATGCAGATATAAAAATAATTACACTATGATAAATATGAAAGATAAATTAATTCTAACAAATGCATAATTGTGTTCTGAAAAAGAAGAACAAAACTAAAATAGCCCTGCCCGGTGTGGCTCGGTGGTTAGAGTGTCAGCCCTTGGACGAAGGGTCATGTGTTCAATTCCAGTCAAGGGCACATACATGGGTTGCAGGTTCAATCCCTGGCCCTGGTTGGGGTCTTGTGGGAGGCAACCAGTCAATGTATCTCTCTCTCCCATTGATGTTTTTTTTTCTCTCTCTCCCTCCTTTTCTCCCTTCCACTCTATCTAAAAAAAATCAATGGAGCCCTGGCCGGTTTGGCTCAATGGTTAGAGCGTTGGCTCGTGGTCCAGAGTGTCCCGGGTTCGGTTCCTGATAAGGGCACGTACCTCGGTTGCAGTTTGTCCCCGGCCCCGGTTGGGGTTGTGTGGGTGGCAATCACTCAATGTGTCTCTCTCACATCGATGTTTCTCTCTCTCTCTTCCTCCCTCTCTCCCTCCCGCTCATCTGAAGATAAATGCAAAAATGTCCTCCAGTGAGGATAAAAAAAAAAAAAAATCAATGGAAAAATATCCTCAGATGAGGATTATCCAAAACAAAACAAAAGAAGAAACAATAAAATACATAGTCAAAATGTAACAGAGGAACACTTCTTAAAATAAAAACTTGAATTTGGAGGGCAAATAGATACACATAGTACTAAAATATAAGACACATTTTAGTGAAATTAAACTGAATTTCAGAAATAAAAAATCCTATGAGTAATCCAACAAGAAACTGTAAAAAGCAAAAAACACACAATTACTAGACCACTATTTAAGAAGTTTTAAGGCAAAACTGCTCCCCCCCCCAAGACAACAAACAAACAAGAAATTCACACCCATCTAAGTTTGATTAAAAGGCAACCATCAAGCATTCTCAAGCAGAAGTGGGTTGGGGACTGGAAAGGACTTGGCCTGAATGGTGGCAAAACTGAGGAGAGGGCCTGTGGTCAAGACCTTGGTTACACAGGGGATGAAGCAGAGAAGAAAGGTACCCTATGGAAAAGGGAAGACTGCAATGCATCCGTTGGCATTGGATTGGAATTGGGTTATAGGTGTGAGTTTTCTTTTCACTTATTTCATTTTCTGGATTTTCTATATGAAATTATGTATTATATATATAAAATTCTAACTATAACAATTACACCATCTCTATGTTTGGCTCCATTAATTCTTTTTCAATATTTATCTTCTGTTTTTCAACATACAGTTAATTTTTTATGACAGACAAGAAATAAGCAAAAAGGGCTATGAATGAGTCTACTTTTGATGCCCACATGTTGTGCGTATAAATTCATCCAGCAGGATACCCTCATTACTCCCAAAATGGGATGGTTTCAGGAAATTATACAGAGAATGCCGCAACATTATTCAATAGCAAAGTCTTTTCAAGTCAAATCCAAACAGGAAGTCATCTTTCTCAAACAAATGAATGGAATATAACTTTCTGCTTTTTTTGCAAAGTAGCAGATTACATAGCTTTGGGCAGAAAGCAAAAATATAGGACCATCAAGGGCCTCTTTGCAGTTGAGAAAACTTGTTCTTGTAAATTCTTAGAATTTCCTGGTAGCTTAAAAAAAATAAAGAAATAACAAAACAAAAACATAAAATATATAGACTATCTTAAATGTTTATATTTTAGCATAACCATGAATTTAATATACACAAAAAAAGACAAAATGCAATAGACTTTTGTTATTCATTAGATAATTAGAAGGTTTGTATTAAAGATAAAATTGAATCTAATTTGGAGAGCCAGTGAATATGAGACCGGGGCCAAATGGCTCACCTGTCCTGGAAAGACCTCAGAACATAGAAAACACAAAGATGCAAATTGCTGCAATTAAGCCTAGATTCTCAGTTAGAAATTTGCATTATTGGAAGATGCTAACCTTTGTAGAAATCAATTAATTTTAGTCCAAATAATTAAGGCAAACTTCAAGCAATTAGGTTGTTAAAAGGGAAGAATGGTTTGCAGATAAAAATAAAAGCCTTAAAACTAGCAGTGCTGATCTGATGGAACAGAAAAATGCAGTTCACATAGTACAGGGTCACTCGAACCTGAAAGAAGGAGAATCCAAATCAAACAGAACAGAGATACTGACTAAGGGTCTTTATTAGTTCCTGATTGTGGCAAACCAGGATATTAGTATCCGAACCCAAACAATAGTATCTATTACTCGTCTTTCACCTTTATGCTAAAGTGGTATAACATGGGTTCAATCACTAATTTGAAAAATCTGTTTTTATCCTCCCCTTCCAGTTTAAAACTCCTTTCAAGTATTGTAAAATATGGAGAAATCTGAGCTGGATACAAAGTAGCTCAAGAATCTGATGGTTATATACATTTTCTCAGTTATCCATCAACACCAAATACTAGTCCAGTCCCTTCCTTATTTATTTACTCACTAAGCACTTATTTAGAACCTCCTAGGTCCAATGAATTTGCTAACTAATATAATTGCAAAAATGTACAAGGCACACACTGCCCTCAAATGACCCAAAATAGTGTTTCCTGCCCTCTGATAGAAATTTGCATCAGGGGCTATGGAAGCAGGGAGGAGAGCATCTAACCTACACGAGCATCATCACAGAAGTCTTCTTGGTGTAGATGACATTTTTAATGAATTTTGAAGTAGGTCAAGGGGTAGAAAGGAAAGGGAACATAATGCACAAAGACATGGAGGAGTGAGAATGTTTGATGCACCTTGGAAACTGAATATTGTTTTAAAAACTTAACAGTTTGGAATGATAAATAGAGGTCAAATCATGGAGGACTCTGCATATCAGCTAAAGATTCTTTTTTGCGTTTCATACATTGAAGAAAGGCTTTCATGTGTTTTGGAAATCTTACTTGTTAGCCTCTTTTGAAGGAGAGCACAGTGAGAATCTTCATGCATTTAGCCCGCACAAAGCTCATTCACAGCCTGGCAGAATTCACCCAATCAGTGTGACAAGTGTTTGGCTTCTACCTACTTCCGTTTTATTCCCAGATATGAAACATTAGCTCCTACTGTCAGCTATGGCTTCTGGCATCTCTGTCTCTGGATTTCCAGATCCTCTTGTGATCTCAGAACTCTAAAATCTTCACTGCTGTATTTTTTTCTGACACCCACTGTGCTGATGAGAAATCTAATGTCACTATGGATGTTTGTATCTTTTTACATGCCTGCTTTTCCCCAACAGACCTTTTAAAGAACTTTTTCCCCCTGTTGTTCTGAAATTTCAAAAAGAATTTTCTTATGTTAGGGTCTACTACATGTATGGATAATATCCCCAGTTCCTAGAAAAGCCTGACATAGTTACATAATATAAATTTTGTTGAATAAATGCATAAATAATCCCTGCTTAGAATTTGAGAGCCAATGTAATTTGAATACTAACCTTTCTGCACAGCTCTTGGAAATTTTTTATTTTTATTGTAAATCCTTATTATTGCTAAACCGCTATTATCTCCATGATCTTCCTTTTATACTCTTTTAGAAGATGTTAAACTTTCTGTATTTACCCTTTATGCCTCTAAACTTCCACTTCTCATATTTTCCATTTCTTTTCTTATTAATCTGTAATCTGGAAACTGTGTCAGTTTTATTTTTTCAGGACTTATTTTTGATTTTTTAATTCATCAATATTTTAATTTCTAAAAGCATCATCTTGCTGACAGCCTGAATTTAAATATTTTATTTCAAGTGTTCTTTTATCTGTGTTTCAGTGATTCCTATGTCTGTTCTTTTGGTCATTACATAAATTCTCATTTGTGCTGTGGGTTTTCTTCAAATAGCAAACTTTTGCACATTTATTTTTTAAGCAAAAAGCTCTAAATAAATTGATATTGATAGCTGCAGTGGATTTCGTCTCCTGATGTGTGGATACATTTGTTTGTTTGTTTGCCTATATTCAAATAGTGCTAAATAATGGACAGATGGCCAACTGGAAAGTGACATTTCCTGTACAGTGAAAATCTTTCCTCAGTTCTATACTATTTAACACATATTTTTGAGTTGGGTGACGATCTTGATAGGAGGTAGTTCAAATATCACAAAGCTGAGAAAGATAGTTTATATTTGGGATGACAGTGCTGGGTTCCAAATGAACTAAATTTTATTATATTAAAAATATAATAATAATTATCTGTTTGAAAAGTACATTAGAATCTAAGGAGAAAAATATGACAACAGTTTCTGAAAAGGAAAAAAAAAATTGCCCTGGCCGGTTTGGCTCAGCGGTAGAGCAGCCAGCGGACCAATGAACCGCGGGTTTGATTCCGGTCAAGGGCATGTACCTCGGTTGCGGTTCCTCCCCGGCCCTCGTTGGGTCATGCGGGAGGCAGCCAGTCGATGTGGCTCTATCACATTGATGT
Source organism: Tadarida brasiliensis (assembly GCA_030848825.1). Taxonomy (NCBI): domain Eukaryota; kingdom Metazoa; phylum Chordata; class Mammalia; order Chiroptera; family Molossidae; genus Tadarida; species Tadarida brasiliensis. Next base: position 40,910,779 of record CM061260.1, on the reverse strand, counting down.
TTCTCTCTGTCTTTCTCTCTCCCTCCCACTCTATCTGATAATAAGTAGAAAAATATCCTCGGGTGAGGAATTAAAAAAAAAAAAAGATTTTGGTTGACTGCAAGTTTACGTTACCATTATCATTATACCATATAAATATCGGTACTATTGTATTAAACACTTAGAGTAAAAAAATTAAAGAAATATTGACAGATGAGGGCATTACCACATGATATTAAGTAATTCATTGTCCATTCAACAAATATTTTATAAGTCCCTATTACGTACTACATCAATATAATGATAATAAGATAGATATGGGTGAGGACAGATATCAGACAAGTCCTTAAGTGTACTATGGAAGCTGTCAAAAACAATTACAGTCATTCATATCAGTATATTATAGAAGGTTCTAAATTAATTTACTTTAAGAGGCTGTCTGGCGTTTCCTTCAGTCTACAAGAAGATTCATCTAGAAATTCCTGTTTTCATACTAAGTCTGTCTTCATATGTGGCAAGCCGTGCACTCTCTCAGTTTCATGACTATGTTTAGTGGTCAGTGATGTGGACACGCACCGGAGCCAGTGGTTTGACACACTGCCTGTAACAAAGGCTGTCCTGCAAGGCGGAGCCTCACTTTAGAAAAAGTGTGACTGAAGTGGGAGGAAATGTGGAATGGTGGGTGAGATCAAAGCTAGAAGGAGTAGCACGGAAACACAGAGAGCTTTTTCTTCAAGCATCCCAGGCATTTGTAAGATGGATCATTTTGGGTGAGGGGTTAATGAGGCACATATTCATTGGCACATTCCAGCAGCCTGGCAGAGGATTTACTCACTAAGCATGATGAATAATAACACACATTTTATGGTATCAGGGATTTGACAATCTAAATATAAATATTTACTACTTCTCCCCAGATTATTAAGATACCGTCTATAACCATTTTTAAATGTTACATTTTGGGTTAATCTTTTCACCATATGTTCATGATGGGTGCAACCGAAAAGGCAGTGAGATATAATCAACAGATTTCAGTTATGATTGTAATATAATCTATAACTCTATGTAAGCAGCCATCACACATGTAAAGATGTGCCATTTCACTACTTGCTGGAAGGGCCAATGTTGAAGTGACCACGTCGGCTCTGTCTCTGTAGGGACCATCTATACTTCCCTCAGAATATCTTCACATGTGACCCATGGAATACGTTAGCAGGAGAATGTTGCTCATAATTCTTATCCTATATATTAGTAAAAGTTAACATGCATCTAAATTTAGATTCTTTAATTCTCTCTATAAAAGATATTTTTCTCCTGCGCTTTATCACCCATCACGCAGTGTAACCAGCGCCCTACAGAGCGCCCAGGAGAAAGATCTCTTTCTGTATCGCAGCCCTCCGCACTGGAATTTCTCTGTTTGGGAAATTCACCATTCTGAGAGCTACTCTGACACCCTATCCTCTACAGACAAGCACAAACAACTTGATTATCTATCATATTAGACTGAATGGTAAGTATAATTTAATATGCTTTGAACATATTGTAATAACATTATTAAACGTGTTTCTCTATTTTAAAAATTAGGGAAAACCTATGCTTCCCCAGCATAGGTTTGTTTCTATTTTGTCAACACCGGTTGTATTTCCCTGTTGGCCTTTGAAACACATAAGCCAGGGCACAGATTTGTGGTCAAGCTCCAGCAAATGCATGAAGCATTATGCAAACATTTCTGCACATTCAGTTTGCCTTGGCTTTCCTACACTCCTTCCCTTACTCACATCCTTCCTATTTAGCTTATCCTTTAGCACTGCACTTACTATTACAAGCAATTTCAAATCTTTTATGAAAGATGGAAGACAAAGAGTGAGAGAGATGATCATCGTTAAGTACAATAACCACTGAAAGCATAATTACTACTGTAATAATTGAGGTGAGATAACAGCTCACTGGATTTGCATACATACTGTATTTATATCACATGACAGCTCTTTTATTTATTTGTTTTTAATCCTTACCCAAGGATATGTTTTTCATTTTTTTTTTCATTTTTTTTTTAGAGAGAAAGTAAGGAATCGGAGAGAGAGAGAGAGAGAGAGAGAGAGAGAGAGAGAGAGAGAGACATCAATTGGTTGCCTCTCATATTCTCCCTGACTGGGGACCCGAACCCTCAAACTAGGTATGTGTCCTGACTGGGAATCAAACCTGCAACCTTCTGGTGCATTGGACCATGTTGCAACCAACCAAGCCACCCAACCAGGACATGACAGCTCTTATTAAAATCTTATTTATCTCAAAATTTTCTAGAAAAAATATGTAATATGTGATACATAATACATGTGTACAATACAGAACATAAAACATGTAATGCATAAATACTTATATTGCACATATGCACATTTACATATATGTGTATATGTAATATATTATGTTAGATAATTTATACTATACAATCATGTAGCATAATACATGATATGTAACATATAATCAAAGTATAATATGTAATAAACTATGACAATGTGATATGTAAAATATAATATATTCCTCTATAAGAGCACACTGTGTGTGTGTGTGTGTGTTTATGTGTGTGTGCCTTTTTTTATGGCTACTTAAAGTGTGTTTGAGAAAATGCTGGAGCAAACAGAGGGCACAAAACACTGCAGGCTGGAAGAATTGACTTTGTAGGAAATGCAACTGGAGGTAAAAAATGGCTAAAGGCACGAATCACAAACTTTTCAGAGCAACAATTACTTTATGGTCTTTACAATCTTGCGTAGCCACCAAAACTGAGTTTCAAGGTCACCAAATTTCAGAGGCCATAGAAGCAAAGCCACATACAGAACGATGATCTTGCTTCCTTTTCATTTTGTAGCTGCAGAGGATTCGTTTTCGAGGATTTAGAATTGTTACAATAATCCATGCAAGACATTCCTTCCTGTGTGCTCCCATTTATAGAGTTCCGGGGTTGCATATTTTTATTTTGGAACTTTTTACTATTCCTTTTGATAAGATATGTATTGGCCTGCCAGTGCGGCTCAGTGGCTTGAGTGTTGTCCCATGGACTGAGAGGTCCCAGTTCAATTCCCAGTCAGGGCACATGCCCGGGTTGCAGGCTCGATCTCCAGATGGGGGCGTACAGGAGGCAGCTGATGGATATTTCTCACATCAATATTTCTCTCTTTCCCTCCCTTCCTCTCTCTCTAAAAAAATTAATAAAACATATTTAAAAATATTTGTATGCATTCTAGTTAACTGTTTTTTGAGTTATTTTTCTTCCTTAAAAATAGTATGTACCCTTTAAATCTCTAAGGTTTTTATTACTATGTCTCATCCTTATTCCTGTTCTAGCTCAAACATTGCCTATTAATTTGATATAAAAAATACCTGATCTGAGGCTTGCAAGTGGTTTTTAAAAATTCAATTAGTTTTCTTTAATATATTTCATGCATTTATAGCATCAAAGAGCCATATTACTTGCAGAAATGAAATTAATCATGAAAAACTGGGCTAAACTCAGAAGGAAGAGGACCAGAAATTGGTGGAAAAATATCAGTAATTAAGGTTTGCGGATGACATCATCTTGCTGGTGAAACATAACAATGATCTGAAACAACTTCTGTTGGAAGTGAGTGAAGAAAGTGCGAAAGCAGGACTGCATCTGAACGTCGAGGAAAAAAGCCATGACCGCAGAATAAATACACACCTTTAACATAGACAATGAACTCACTGAAATAGTTAGACTGTGCACCATCACTTCAAATGGTGACTGAAACCAAGATACCAAGAGAAAGCTGTGATTTGAAACAGCAGCAATGGAAGAGTGAGGAAGATCATTGAAAGCATAGATGTGTCATTGGAGGCCAAGGCTAATATCATCCACACTTTTGTATTTTAAATGACTATGTACTGATGTAAAAGCTGGACAGTGAAAAAGGTCGATAGGAAACGAATTGATTCATTTGAAATACAGTGTTGGAGGAGAGCTGTACTGGTGCCCTGGATCACCAGAAAAAAAACAACTGGGTTTTAGAGCAAATTAAGCCTAAAACATTACTGGAGGCACAAATGACAAATCTGGAGCTGTGTCCTACTTTGGGCACATCGTGAGAAGAAGGCAGACAGGGTTCTTTGGAAAACACGACAATGCTGGGAAAAGCAGAAGGCGGTAGTAAAGGACATAGATGTACTCTATAAAAGAAGCCAATGGATTTGGAATAGACACCTCTCACTCACATATCTCTGGCACTAGACCAGTGTAAATGTTTGCTTTGGGGGAGTTAAAGGGAACATGAAGGGATGCACGAAATAAAACTTGGGGAGAGAGATGAAATACACAGGTGGTTTGTTATTCCAACTACCTTGCAAACATCAGTTTGGGATAGTTAATCCCGAAAGAATGGTGAGCTTACTAGGTGGAGAGCCAGGAAGCCTGCAGTCTTGAGGGCAATGCGCGAGCAGATAGTACTAGCTCATTTGTGGGATTTTTCTAATTTTTTTTTTTAAAAAAAGAGAGTTCACCTAAGAAATAAAAACAATCAAACTATTCTAAGAGAGAAGTATTTTCCTGACTTTCATACACCTAAGCAAATATAAAAGCATCTTTTGTACTTTTAGTAGACATTCATAGAATGATGTTAATAATATCCAAACTATAGAATATTTGACTTGTTTTAACTGTGAATTGGAATTTATTCCCTCCTTCTGCACTTGCCCTCTGCCCAATTGTACTGTTTAAACAGAGTTGGTTTCAGTCAGTTAAAATGTCTTAAAAGATGTCCAGCTGGAGTGGCTCAGTGGTTGAGCGTTGACCCATGCACCAAGAGGTTGCTGGTTTGATTCCTGGTCAGGACACATTCCCAGGCTGTGGGCCCAATCCCCAGTGGGGGGCATGCAGGAGGCGGCCAATCAATGTTCTCTCTCATCGCTATTTCTATCTCTCTCTCTCCTCGCTTCCTCTCTCTCTAAAATCAATAAAGGAAAAAAAAAAAAAAGATGTGTGTCTTTTTAAGACACGTTAACAATGCTTTCTATAGTTTCTTAAGCTCCTGCTCAGTAAGGAGTGGTAAATAAATGTACAAAACAAAACATCAGAGAGAATAAAAGCAAGGCAGTGGGACAGAAATAAGCTGGATAAATGAGTGAGGAAAAGAAATCATAACCAGGTTGATAGTCAGAGAGGACTTCAACTAGATGAAAGTTAAAATCTCTGTGACAAAAGGCCTAACTTACCTCTAAAAGCAAACATACAATGATGTTAAAAATATCAAGCTGTTTTTAAATTACCTGCATTATTTCCCTTCTTGCTGAGGTCAAATAAAAACTACTATATAATTAAATACATTGGTATTTCACAAATAATCACTTTATTTGTAGATAACAATGTGTGACATCATTAGTATTAGCTTCTCTGGCTGAATTTATTTTAATATAATTAGGCAGAATAGATTTATTTACTCTAAATGCATTATACTTATGACTCTGTATGGCATTCTCTAGGACCTTGATTAAAAACAGCGTGTCTACATTTTAAAGAAATGCTTAGCAATTGAGCACATTCCAGTGGAACAATGTACCAGCAGTTAAAACAATGAGCTAGGTTTGCAACCGCACACAGCACTGTGCTGCTGCCGCCAGGGACATCGCACTCTCGGAGAACCTTTCCCATTTCTGCCTCCTGGCACATGGACAGACAGCATTGAAATTAGCATCTCTCATAAGAGAAAAGGATGGATACATAAGACATCTAGTTAATTATGAAATTAAAAGAATCTTTCTTTCCACTCTTTCTTTTCGACTCTGTTTAATAAGTTTCTGAGATTCATTGGCAAGTCCTCAGTGAGATGAAAACAGCACATGTCAGGAAGAAGGCTAAGAAGTAACACTCCAGTTTTCCCGCAACAGCTTCGACCATGTCAGGCTTATTTTTTACATGTTGAGGTAACAGAAAAAAATCTTGTTATGGATAAAAAGAAAATACTGCTTCTGAAAATTAAATATTTGACAAAATTAGTAAGTAAGTCAATTAAAAATTCCTATCAACATGCAAATGTTAGGTAGGAAGGACAGAATGTTCTGTTAAACACAACTTATGTACTCTTAATAGGAATAATTTGATCATATTGGATACCATGAGCTATCAAAGGCCTGTAATAGACTGTCAATTTTTATGTCAGAGAAGGAAAATTCAAAGCTTTGATTCCCTCTGTTTTTAGAAGGGTGGACATTGCCTAGGATTTATAAGCACCAGGAGATACAATAGAGAAAAGAAGCAGGAAAAGGATAACATTTCCGTCCATCAGCATGGCACACAGACCAGGTGTATTTGTTTCCCAGCCCTGCCAAAACAAGTCCCGTAAACTGGGTTGCTTGAAACAACAGACATTTATTTTCTCACAATTTTGGAGGCTAGAAGTCTGAATCAAGCTGTCAGCAAGGCCATGCTTTCTCTGACATCTCTAGAGGAATTTTCTTGACTTTTCCTACCTTTTGCTGTTTTCCTAACCATCTCAAGCATTTCTTGGCTGGCAGCTGTATAACTCCGAGTTCTGCCTTCATCACCATCGGGGTCGTCCTGTGTTTGTGTCTGTACACGGTCGTCTTGTAAGGATACGTCTTATTGAATTCGGAACCCACTCTATTCCAGTGTGACCTCATCTTAACTAGCTGCACCTGTTACTACTCTATTTCCAAAAAGGTCACATTTTGAGATAACAAGGGGGCAGGTAGGACTTCCTTCTTGGGGAGGGGAATACAATTTAATCCAAAATACCCGTGTTCAGTAAACTCCTCATGTGTCAAATCAGGTGGCTGTTTTTATAAAAAAAACTTTAAAAAAATATTTTTTCTTTATTGATTTTAGAGAGAGAGGAAGGGAGAGGGAGAGAGAGAGAGAGAAAAACACCGATGAGAGAGAACATCGACTGGCCGTCTCCTGCAGGCCCCCCACTGGGAATTTGGCCCACAACCTGGGCATGTGCCCTGATCAGGAACCGAACCATCAACCTCTTGATGCATGAGTCGATGCTCAACCAGTGAGCACACCGGCCGGGCTATAAATAAACTTTTGTGCTACGTAGCCAACCAATTATTTCATGTGTCGTCTATGACTGCTTTCGTGCTACAAGAGTAGAGTTGAATAGTTGGGATGAAGAACTCCAGGCTCCTTCAAATCTGAAATGTTTACTACCTTACTTTTTTTTTTACAAAAAGATGGCTAACCCTTGCATTCAACTAAAGTCTGCAGCTTTTAATGTGTTAGTATGCAATGACAGTGAAAGAGAGAGAGGGACAGAGACAGAGAGCGTGACTGTGGATTGATTAAAACACATGCCACAATGCTGCCCAGCTCCTTTCATCAGAAGCTGGAGTCTATGGAATCTAGACTGAACTTGCAGCTTGTTCTGACTAATAGAATGTGGCAGGTGGTATTGTATGAGAACTAAATTCTATGCCTCAAGAGATTCTTCAGCTTCCTCCTTTGCCTTCCTAGCTTGCTTCCTTCACAATGGCTGGACTAGATGCCTAAATGATGAGAGACCATGCAGAAAGAGAAAAAGGCCAACCAATCGCCAGCAGCAAGGCTCCAGATATTGAATAAGGCTGTCCCAGATCTTCCAGACCCTGCCAAGCCTCCAGATGTCTATAGGTGAAGAGGTACCCCAGTTAAGATTATCAGAGGAACCACCCAGCTAAGCAACCATTCAGTACAGATTTATGAGAAGTAATAAATCACCGTTGTTTAAGCCACTATTTTGGTCTGACTGGTTGAACAGCAATGGATAACAAACAAACACCAAGATTCCATGAATACCTTTGTTTGGGGAAATTTTTCTGCGTGTGAAAAATGTTGACTAGCTGTTTTTTGGTTATGAGATTAAAAAAAAAAAAGTATCTTCCTAGGTTTCCACCAGAGTTTGCTGTACCTCAAGGAGATGGATGTTTCAGTTTTCCTCTTTCCTCTGTTTATTTATCAATGTGTTTGTTTGTTTGTTTGTTTCTAAGGGGCCAGCCCCGTAAGTAGCAGGATTTCCTGGAGTTCCAACACGCTAAGGCTGTGTGCAGACTCGCGGTCGTGCACTTGCAGAGAATGTTCACTGCCTGTCAGCCTCATCTTTCCTGCTCCGAGGAAGGATGTGCTTCTCTTCTATTTAAAATCTGACATTTTTGTCCAGCCGGTGTGGCTCAGTGGTTGAGCATGGACCCATGGACCAAGAGGTTGCCAGTTCCATGCCTGGTCAGGGCACATGCCCAGGTTGTGGGCCAAATCCCCAGCGGGGGGCATGCAAGAGGCAGCCAATCGATGTTTCTCTCTCTCTCTCCCTCTCACTTCCTCTCTCTGTAAAATCAACAAAGGAAAAAGAAAAAAAAATCTGAAATTTCCTTCTTTTGAGGAGCTCACCAAATTCTTTAATATGATACTTCATAACCCCAATATTGCAGTTTATTACGTAAGAACTATGGTTTATTAAAATTAATTTATGGATAGCATGATCAGTATAAAATAATAAAACTATTTGTTCTTATGCTAAGTGACTTGTGATAGAACATAACAATTAATATGGTTTTAATAATTTCAGAAAAACAATGTGGGGGCCATGGCACTGGATACTTTTCTGTATCCAGAATTGAAAAAAATCCACTTACATGCTCTCATAATAAGGTAAAGAACATGAAATATGCTTCACTCCATGCGGAGTGATTCAGCTATGGAAAATGTCACATTTCAAAGAATGTTTCATTAAAAAGAGTTGAAGCTGCAGTAATTTTTCAATAGAATAAAGCACGTCACCTACATATTATCCCACAAGATACAGATTTAACTATGAATATTTACAGAGATTCCAGCATTTTAATTGTTATTATTTTTTGCTTTCATGTGAAAACATGTTATGGGAGAAAATTGTATAAATAAATGGTCTTTTGTGTGTATGTGTTTCCTCTCCTTTTTCTTTTTTAAGGAGATGGTTGCTTGGCTAGTTTTATTGAAAAAACCATAGGGAACACTAACTACAAACATAAAATACTTATTCCTAAATTAGACATAGAAGACTTTCCCTGCTTTTATTGAAGCTATCATATATCACAGCAAAATGGCTTGTTTGAGACAACTAGAAAGTTATTGTGACCTAATGAAGACAAAAACTATGGGAAATGGGAAACTTTCTAATACAGAAATAAGTCAGAGCTCTCCATTTTAGATGCATGAAAGTATCTTAAGTATTCACAAAGGGCAAGATGGGAGTGAGATGAATAATATCTATTCTATCCCAGTCCTGAGAGCACTTTTAAAGTCAACACTTGCTAAGACTCACAAATCATGACAGTTAATATTGAGAATAAAAGGAGAGCTGTAATTCCAGTTCGCAAGTGCCCGTCTCTGTACACATTCGGTAACACTCTCTTAACTGCTTTTATGCCTGGCTTTGTATTTTTATTTCCCATTTTATGTATACATACCATAATTTTCTACGTGATTAGAAACTTATTCTATTAGATAATAGTAAAAAGAAAATGGGGGAAGGCCAATCTTTTATTGGAATAAAACTATCCTAGTTAATCCCAGTCTAAATCTTAGCAATACTCAACTATAGAATATTGAAAGGAACATTCACTATCTAATAAAATGCTAACTAATTACTAATGAATTAAGGAGGAATATAGTACTGATAATAAACTATGGAGCTCCCTGTGTACATATCCACTCTACAGCTCTTCAATTAACAGAATCTTCTCACCAGCCAAGTGGGTAACCACTGCACAGCACAGTTAGATTAAGGGATTCCATTTTACCTACTGCTTTGTCAGGGAAAATGGATGAATCTGTAGAAGTTGTACTTGCAATGTCGTCAATGCCTACTCAAGACATGATGTTTTTCCATTCCATTTCATCAAGTCCCACTGAAAGTAGCACATCCACTTTGGATCAAATAGCTCAGCCACAATAATCCATCTGTTCTCTGCATCTTGTCTAACACAAGTTCTGAGGTTTTTTTGGTCCAAGTTATTATTAAAAATTCTTTTTTTACATTTTGCATCAATAATGACTTATTTTTAACTAATTTCTTTTCTCAGCCCTATTTCATTTATCCCATATTTATTTCATTGTGCGGGAGTATGTCCTGGTGTAATTATTTGTGAGCAGAATAATACGTGGTGCTTTTCTCAGTCCTTGCATATCCAAAGACATCTTTCTATTTGCATACTTGAGTTTTGGTTTGGTGGTGTGTTGAAAATCCTGAAAATGTTAAAAATTGTTTTCCATTGAGTTCTAACATTCAATATATAGTTGCTTGAACTTCTGATGACAACCTAATTATGATCGCCATGTATGGAATTTGTTTTCCCTCTGTAGACATTTTAAATGTTTCATTTCTATTCTCGGAGCTGCAAATTTCATCAGGATGTATACATATGTGCTCTGTTTGCTTGTTTGTGTTTTACATTCATCTTGCATGGTACTGGAATAATCCTGTGAATGGAGACTTGTGTCTCATCGGCACTAAACATTTTCTTCAGTTAGTGTAATAAGCCGAGTATCACTCCGACATCCTCAGCCAGTTGGGGCAGGACACAATTCACATGGGCAAGTAGAGCTGTCTGAACAGCATGCTAGTAGTCCTAAAGCATGAATAAGATTGACCTCATCAACAGCTTTAGCAGCAGGTCTGATTGCCCTAGGCCAAACAGAATATATCATTCTACTAGACACAGTGACTGGTTCAGACATAGACTTTCATGCCAATCATACAGTTTTCTTCTGGTTTTTGAGGGAGATCAACTCTCTCTTTTTTCATGGAAGTGTAAGAGATGAACTTAAAGTTGCTAAAATCTCCAAAAAGAGCCAACAAAAACAACATCTAGAGGAAATGGAGAAAAATATCATAAATGCTTTGCTTTAGCCCTGAACCAAGTATACTGGATTGTGCTACACTGATATCATTAAACAAGGTACTTCATTTCCCAGAATGTTATTCTTTTATAGCTCTGGTTTGGAGTTGGACAAAGAGGGTCTTTCACGACATTTTGAAGGCAAAGGTGAAGCAGGAACATTTTCTCAGATGTTCATTGTGGTTAAATATGCTGCTGCATAGCTATGGGGGTGGCTGATCAGTCCCAGCTTGTACTTCATCTCCATTTTGTGTTCAGCTTGTCTTCCTGACTTGTAGCCCTGATGACTAATAGCAACCCTAAGCATACTTACAGATGCTTGGACACAGACCTACAACAATGGTGGTTATCCAGAGACAGCAGGTCCTCATAGCCCTCTTCAGCTCTCCTCCTTCATGGTTCCATGGTGGTTGCTGACCATGCTTGGATAATCAATTTTTCTCTGAAAATTCTTATTTGCACGCCTATGCCAGTGCTTCAGGAGTACTAGCCAGAGACTATTTCTCTGCTCCTTCTAATCCTCATTCCAAATTAGCATTTCCCTAGCTCCTCCCATATTTCTGTAAGGTTTAATTTTATAATAAATATCCTATAATACTCATAATGGCTCTGCTTCCCTGACTCATATAGATACTGGTAACAAAAGTGAGCTTGGTTGGCTTCTTCAGGGGAATTTTAAGAAAAAAAGATAAATTATGATTTCAGAGCTTTCCATATACAGTCAAAGATCCATATAAGTTATTGAAAAGGTCTTAAGATTTCCCTGAAAGCAACATTTGGACTCAAGCAACTAGAGCCCTTGCCCTGGGCCCTGTATCTCAGAAAATCCCACACATTGGCATGCCTCACTTAAAAATGTCTAAGTACTCCAAGCCTGGAATTGTCCTATGTGGGCCCCAGATATGCCTACTAAATGTTTTTCTAAGTATTTCTCCAGTGTCTGAGACTGTCAGGATTATCTGGGACTATTAGAGATATCTAGTCAGAGGACCCCTCCCCAAACAAAGACCAGGAACTTCAAGGGCTCTAGTTCTGTTTTTTTACACTTAGGGGTAATGGCCAAACCACTACTACTTCATGTGTGGGGTCAACCAGATGTCTCTGAGGTCATTCTGGACCCTATATCTGGTATTCTTCTCCAGAAAGCTATTTTAATGAATGGATCACTTCATTGGCTAGAGCAGTAGTTATTTAACAGTAAACTGTTTTGTGTAAAATTGTACCACCAGAATGGGGCTGACATGCTGATTTTGTATGATACTCACTCAGTAGACACAGGAAAATTCAGGGCTTTGGTCTGCTAATGTTTCTTTGCTGACCCTTGGGATGAGCCACATCTCCGGGCTGATGCATCAACTCTCACCAGTGCATGTTTTGACCACAGTCCTGTCTCTTGTTTATATTACCTGAGAGTAGCATTGGTATTAGCAAGTATCTTTAATGCTGTGCATTTCTAACACTAGCATTTAACATGGTCACCCTATACCTTCCACAGGGTTTACCCGTTCTCCAAGAATAATCATACCTATAATCTCCACAACTTATCAAGGCCATTGTTCTGCAATGCAAGGAGCCCTTCTGATTGTTTTCTCTGTTGTTTCCATTTGATGTGGTTATGTCATGTTCTTTCAAGTCAGTCTTAAGACCTAACAGATGAGGAACAGAAATTATTTGTGTGAATGAAAAGTTTCTTCTCAATCCATCCACAGGGAAGATAAGGCCTTTGCCTACCCTCCTTTCTGATATGTTTGTGAAAGGCAAGAAATTACAGTCTAGGAACATAATGATGGTGGCTCAAAGAGTTCATGAGAAGACATGGTTGGATGATAAGTTGTTCTATGTTTTTTACTGTGAAATTCCAAATGATAAACTTAATAAGATGAGATATTAAATTATCATTCACTTTTTCACACACTCTGCTTGATGCTTGCATCTGTGGTCATCACAGACAAAGTACAGTAATCAGTTATGAAAGAATCATTGGAAGCCAATATCAACGGCCAACAGTAGTAGTGTTGTAGGATCATGAGTAACAAAGTAACAGCATTTAATAAATGTAGTACAAGGCAATTGAAGAAGCAAGAAGTTCTATATTTTTGCAATAAAAAAAGATTTTGAAGAACCATGAAAATGTGATTCCATTCAGTATTTTTTAGTCTTGATGATCATGGTTGTAATTTCCCAGGCCCTGAACATTTTTGTTGTTAATAGCAGCCTATTCTTATGTTGTAGATGTAATACCCTTTCAAATTTCTCAGAAAATATTAATTATTCTCCTTGTGCTATTCATGTGTGTTTTCCTTATAGAATCATTGTTCTTATGTGCTAATTCTAATTATTGAATTTGTTGGCTTCAGGCTTTGCCTAAAATTTTATCTCATCCAAGACAAAGGTACAAGTGGAGGCCCTGAAACCATATATTTAAATATTTAAAAGTTATAAATAAATTTTAAAAAACTATTAAATATAATGTTTCATACCCCTACCTTACCAAGCATACCTTCAGAAAAATAAAATGAAAAAATTTATGTAATACTAGGATTTTATATTACTGAAGTTGGTAAAATATCAAAGACTACTGTATATTTATTATAATATGTGTTCATGTTTCAGCTCATTTTTGGGCCAGCAATGCTTACATTGATAATAATTACAGACATATGTAAATTATAAATTTATAACATTTTTTTCTTTTTTCATAAAATCTATTTGTTATGTGTTAAAAAAAACAAACACATTAACTTTGTTTTCTAGTCTGGATGTTCACATGATGTGCTTTCTCTTCATGGTAGTGATCTAATGCAGGAGTCAGTAACCTATGGCTCCTAGGTAAAATCTGCCCAGGCCCTGTTTTTGTATTGCCTTATAAGCTAGCAATGGCTTTTAACATTTTTAAAGATTTATAAAAAATAGACAATGAAGAATATGCTCCAGCAGCCATATGTAGTTTGCAAAGCCATAATTATTTCAAATTTGGTCCCTTACAAAAAAGTTTGATCTAAATGATTAAAAATTAAAATGCAATTGTATTTTAAGTATATAGAATTAAATATGTATTTAGCAACAATTTAAATTAAAACAAATATGAACATTCATTTTTAAAATTATTTTTCTAGATATTACCAAAAAAGCCATTTTCTGTCTGGAAAAAATATTGTTTCTTAAAATTGAAATTAAAATTATTTCTTCAAGTATCACTATTATCAAGTTATTTACAATTTGGGGACTCAATGTCTAGCAAATTACCAATTAAAGAGTTAGTTTTGGGCTTCACACGTATATATTTTTAAAATATATTTTTATTGATGTTTTAGGGAGAGAGGAAGGAAGCGACAGATAGAAACTTCGATGTGAGAGAGATACATAGATCAGCTGCCTCCTGCACGCCCCCTACTGGGGATCGAGCCTGCAACCCAGGCATGAGCCCTGACTGGGAATCAAACCAGGACCTCTCAGGCCATGGGACAACACTCAATCCACTGAGCCACACCAGCCGGGTGGGCTTTATACATATTAAAGCTAGACCAAAATATGTACAAATGTAAGAGTAATATGAATTAAAATAAAAAATATTTCTCAGTTATAAATATTATATATACACTCCACTAATTTGTGAGTACTTCTAGAACTACAAATTGAAACAAAAAGAGAATCAAGAAAAATGACACTTGGCAATGCACTTCATTATGCACAATTCTATTATGTTCATGATATCTGAACTAATTAACATAATAATTATTTGTTTTCTTTTATGTTGCCTTAGTGATTCTATAGCTCAAATCCTCACCACACTTCACATAAAGAGTCTGTTGCTGGCATTGGCAGGAAACCACACAAAATGGCACCGTGTTCTGGTATTCAGACATAGCTGCCTTTTGTTTTGAGGGCATAGAACAAAAGATGTGTATGTTTCCTATTATCTAATTGGTAGTAGTCAGCAGGATAGCTGGGTACTCGAATATGTGGCATCCTTTAAAGTGTGAGATCCTGGGCCCAATATTAAGGAATGGTTCTTTAAATGGGTTTAGTTATTGTTTGGTGTGCAAGGGTTGTCTGGTCTTGCTTACAGTTGACATAATGGAGAATCAACTGTGTTATTCCACAACACAGATTGACATCCCAGGTGTAGTCTCTTAGTATTTATAGGAAATAGACGTATGTAAAACTGGAAGTGGGTGCTTTCCTTCTAGGGCTATAGATTCTTATCCTTATTTGGTGTTTTAGTTACAAAGGACAATGCTCTATATCTCTAATGCTGATAGCCTGAGTGCATCACAAGTTAGTGCTGTTCTAATTCCTACTCCACCTCCCTCTTAGCACTTCAGAATTTCTTCTGGGAAAGGAACAAAAAGGCTGAGACCACTCAGCATCATTATGCTGATATCCGTTAGTCCATTGCTGACCACAGGTCTAGGCCTCCTTTCTTTAGTTTGAGTAGGTAATTTCTCCAGAATTGTTCTAGTAACTCTGTCTCGTGTGTGTGTGTGTGTGTGTGTGTGTGTGTGTGTGTGTGTGTGTGTTGAGTGGTTTTCTCCAGTCTCTATGCCAGCTATTAAATTTGCTTTCTTTATTTATCCTAACTTATTTCCATATCTTTATATTTCCAGGATCTTTTCAAAATGGTACCTTCTTTTTGTTTTTAGGGTGTTTTTTGGATATATACACTCACTATATTTATAAAGATAAATGATATGTGATAGACAAATAGATATACAAGTATTTATATACAAATATTTATATAAATACACACATACACATATTTCTGACACTACAAGACATTTGGGCTGAAGGAATATTAAATATAGTAATTGCAGATTGAAACCTGATGTAATTAATTCCCTTAACCTGCTTAAAAATATGGCATACCATATTCAAGAATTCATTGAAGTAGAGTTTTAAAATTATTTTAAAAAGCTCTAAAAAGCAAGATCTATCTTTTATGAATGTGCTGTTTACCCTGCTTAGAATGTTCTGATTGTTTTATGTAAAGTCTGCTCCAGTAGAGACTACATTTTGAAAGTTTATGGTGGACCTTCACTATCTACATCCTTTCCCAGGTTAAATTAAGAGGTTTTCCTGGAGATCTGTATTATAAAAGGTGTATGCATATATGGCTATTTTGCAATCTCACCAGGAACAATAAACAGTTGCTGTGATGGAAACATAGATGCTTTCACTGGGCTGTAGATCCCAAAGTGAAGTTTGGGTCTATGAATAGATTTCCCAACATCCTCATTTTAGAGAGTATAGGGAAAGCGAAAAACAATTTGAGTCTTTCATGAGCACTCTTGAACACATTGTACTTCTGTTAAGACAGGACTTCTTTACAATTTCAGGATTTATTGTCATTTTTCAATAATTGAAGCCAGAAGATTGATATCAGCTTTTCAGAATGCCTAGAAGCACTGATCTAAGCAGAAAGCTCAATCACTTTTTTAGAAAAATTCTGCGTTGAATTGTTTCGTTCTACTTAACCAACTTCCCAGTTCTGTTGGCTTAATCTTAGCTTCAGTTTTCTAATCTCTACAAAGGGTTTTAAAACAGGATTTATCTCCTTAATTGTTGTAATTTTTGACATAATGCATGTAAGCTAATTAATTAGATAGTGCATATAAAGCCAAGAGCACATTACCTAGCTCATGATAAATGCTTAATCAATGTTGTTTTTTAGTTATTGGCAGCTTTTAAAGATACTATGTGCCAAGCAAGGGTTGAATAGCTGTGTAGTTTACCCATACTATCTCATTATCTCACGCTTTCAACAGCTGTCCTTATGAAAGTGAATCTGGTGCCTGAAATATAGTACAGATAGGCAGAAAAGCACATGTTCCGGAGACAGTGCTGAAAGTGATGTCTAATTTTCATTAATACCTCATGATTACAGAAAATTTACTTTGCAATTCAGAATTGTAATTTCTGCATTTAGTTTGCCAAACAAAGAATTTATTCAAGAAAGGGCAGGGTAAGAAACATACATATTAACTGCACATAAGCTGCACTAAATAAATAGGATGTCATCAAAGATAGGTTGTCTGATCTACAATATATAGAGGATGTGTCCGTATAAATACAGAAGGGGAAGGTTTTAAAAAGATAAGAAAAATTAAAAAGGGAAATATTTGACGAACTTTATTCTATTTATTCAAAATAGTGCTTTAAACGAGATGCTTTCAACTTGGTGTGCATGAGAAAGAGTGGGGAAAGAAGAGTTAGAGAGAAAGGAACGAAAGCACACATAGTCACAGCCCTGGTCACATTCCTTGTTACAAGTAAGTGGGCTCCCAACAAACTGTCTTCTGGCCATCACAGTAGGCTCCTGTTTGTTTTATTGGTGGAAACAAGGCATCCAAACTCATTTAAAAAAAACTATCAACCCTACAAATTATTATTATGTCCATCTTACTGCAAAAGATGTTAGAGCTCAAGAAGGAAATTATCTAGTGATACATGGATTATATATGGAGCAACTAGGATTCAAGCTTAAGTCGATTTGATTTCAAATTGATGTTCTTTTCACAGCAGTATGCTGCCTTTTCTGAAATGTGAGCACCATCTGGGCAAATATCACACCTCAATTTGTGTTTTTTCTTTGTTTCACTGGCATCTGAGACAGTCCTTTAACAAATTACAGACACTCATTTGGAATTTCATTGAAAGAATAAAATGAATAAAACAATGAAGAAATAAAAAATAACTCAACAAAACAAAATAAAACAAAAACAATGGAGAATTTCAGTGGCAAGCAGCTCACTGCCTAAAAGGCATTTAAACAGTTTTAAAAGTTCAAAGTTTCTGTCATTGGATATTACACTAAAGTAAATCTGTATTGTGAAATTTCTTTTTAACTCCTCGAGGATGGGAATCATGTCTTATTTTGCTTTGTTTCTACAACCATAGTGACTGGAATTTCAATGCATGTTACATGAGTTGATGAATAGGTTTATATGTGGGTCAAACAGAGAGCCAAGGATGCACAATGATGCATTTTGCAGTGGGGACATTGTGTAAATATTTTAGGATGCAAATGTGCTGCATATGTCTACTTATAATGCAGAAAATCTTGAACATAATTGTGTACTAACAACCACTAATCAACACAGACAAAAGTTATGGACTGCTTAATGTCCATTAGTGCAAATGAAATGTGTCATTTCTCTATTTTCACTTTTATTCACTACGTCAACATTTATTCAGACAGTATGATCTTCAGCTAAGGTAGTTGCCACTTGAAAGAAGATTTTAAATTATTAAAAAATTAAACTAAGAAATACAGGAACATTTTATCTGTTTATCAAGATCATTACAATCACTATTTTCATAGGATATATGGTCTTAATAAGACTAGTAGCCAGCAGTTAAAAAATGATGCATTTAGGTTATAAACAAAAATACAAGTATAGGGAAAATCTATAAATGTATGTGTTGCTGACAATCTCACTTTATACTTTAAGTTGAACCATATGAGATTTTGATACTTGGTCTTTTTTTTTTTTTTTACCTACAAAAACAGCAAGTTTATGTGGTTGTGCAAGAAGAATAAAGGGCGTTTTGTTATCTAAATATAATGTTGCTTGGGTTCAGAGCTGTAAAAATAGGACCTCAATTTTGTTGTGGGGATTAAAAGACTGTTGAAGAATAATGAAAATATAATAAGTAGTAGTTATTTTTTTATTAACAGTAAGTTAGAATTTTAGCTACCATGTTCTCAAAAGAATGCTTTTATCATATTAAGAAACTAGCCTCCCAGTATCCATATTTTTCTAAAATATACCTTATGCCCAGATTGTTCTCCAGATGTTCTGAATATGAGCTAATTTGGATAAAGAAGAATGTAGACCTCACCAAAGGTTTAGTGTTTGACTTTCATTTCTAAATGTCACATACACACACACACACACACACACACACACACACACACACACGCACACAAAGGTTTCCTCCAGGAAAATTCCTGAGATGAAGCCCAAGAGATTTCTTGCTCAATTCTTTGCCAAACAAAACCTCCAGACCTTTCAAAATTCATTTCAGATGTACTCCCAAGGAGTACAATTGTCTGGTCTGCACCCTGAGTGGGTTATAAGTCATGCTGACCTATATTGTGGATGCTGAGTGTGTGTGTCTTTGGGGGATGCCGACAGAAGTTTTGTAGATAACACAGGTTCAGAACGTACGGGAGAAATCTGCATAGTAGAGAAGTGAAATACATTTTTAATTTAAAATGATGCCAGAGCCTCTAATTTTTCAAGTGTCAAGAAAATAAAATAATGAAGGCAGTATGAAGTACACTTTTTTGCAAATGCATTAAACTGAAAATCAGTGTTGAAGTCCAATCATAAAAGAAAAATTTTCAAGTCTGAAATAAGCAAAAATGCCCTTGACCTAATTAAGCCATCATTGGTAGAATAATTTAGAGTTAGTTTGCTACTTGTCCCTCTGTTTTTCTCTCTGAGCTTGCCAAGAATATCACTCAGGAGCATACTCTGGGTTTATTTTCCAAGCACTGATTTACATTTCGTGTTTCAGAATTTTTTTCCCCTTTTCCTTATAAGACATCTGTTTTTTCCTCAGTGCCGGGTCCTGTGAGGCATGTGCAAGAACACCAAACCCCAAATCCTCTCCTGTCCTCTGGCTCTATTCTGCCGAAGAAGCTGGAAATTATTTTTTAAGTTTTTTTTCTTTCATGACTCTTCTCTTGGTTATTTCCAAAATGTCAGCCTTTCCCTCCAAACCATGTCTTTAAAGGCTGTCAGCTTCTGAAAGGAATGTGGGAAGGGGCACTCAATACCACAATTACCTGCGTGACCCCCGAGGACAGACAGGACCGGCTGCAGTTCCTCCAGCTTGCAGCATGGAGTGGCAGTTTGTTGCCTGGGTCATTTGCTAAGGACAGAAAGAAAAACGTACTTGAATAGTTCGAAGGCACAAGGAAACCAAGCTGCCAAGTACAAACTGAACTGAGGACGGCATTTTGCAGAACTAGGAGTCACTGCTTGAAAATAAGACGCGTGGCTGCAGGCAGGTGACACAACCCCGTGGCGCGCCGTCTTCACCACAAACTGGAATTAGCGGCACATCAGACAAGCCGAGACCATGCCATGCTTAGTCAGGGCGTCTGTGGCCTGGGCAGACCTGAAAGAAACAGGTGGAATTTAGATTTGGTAAGAGTCATAGAATACCTTAAGCATGAAAGCGAGTATAGTTTTTCCAGAGATGTCCACATTGTAACCATGTCCATGTGTATTATGTAAACCTTAGCTGAAGGAACTTTTCTGGGTTAATCCATTATCACACATTGTCACACAGTAGGAATCTAAACAAGGATTCTTAGGAGTCATATTAACCTAAAACCAGATGTCAGTTCTGTGAGGCACAAGCTTCATTGACTTGATGTATGAGAATGATTAAACGTTAGAACATTTAATCCCGAGGGACTCCTATCTCCAGTTCTAGCCTTTTCTTTTCCTTTTTTAATGAAGAAATGGAGAACTCGACTTGAAGTGACAGAGCAGGAAACAAACGGAAATTCTTCACGCTGAGGACAGTGCCCGCTGCTCCCTCCGTCTTCCCTGCCCGCAGTCAAGTTCAAACTCCAGCCTATTTTAAGAATCACGTGTAGAAAAAAAATCACTTGTAGTTAATATAACTGTGTCATATCGATGTGTTTATTTTATAAATGTATGTAGGTATTTATTACAATTATATGCAATTATATGTCACATATAATTGCTATATTAATATAATATGCTTTGGGGTTTTAAGTTCCACTTATATATATGTCGATAGATTTATCGATAGATGAGTGAGTGTGTGTGTGTGTGTGTGTGTGTGTGTGTGTGTGTGTGTACAACCTGGGAATCCTTAAGACATTTTGAGGGAGTCCATGAGGCCTTTCCATTTCCAGCACCACATTTGTGTGAGGCCAGATTTCCTTCAGATGCATCAATTAAAACAACATACACAACAGATTGAATTGAGAAGCAGGTATGAGGATTCAAACAATGCCACCCTTGTTATTAAATACATTGTTTTGGAAATTACAGTTTTTTTAATAGAAATATATTAGTTACTTCAATATGCAATGAATTTTTATCATTACTTTTTAATAAGTAAATATTTCCTAAATGTCTCAGTTTTAATAGTATCTAATACAATAAGTATCAAGAGATGTAAGCCCTATAAACAAAATATCTTTGATATCCTCAATAATTTGTAACAATATCAAGAGGTCCTGAGAACAAAAATTTTGAGAATCTCTGGACTAAAACATCCATGAAGTGACTTAGAGTGAAAATTCTGGGCATGAGAATGCCCTGCCCTGAATGGTGACTGGTTGCCCATGAAATCCATGGTTTTGGGGAGGTCGGCTAGCAGTACAAAATGCGGAAGACAGAAATGGTCACGGAGAAGCAGTAAACCAAAGTCAGAGGGCGATACAGTTACCATGAATGCACCGAGGGCATGAGCAGATGTTAGATCACAAGGAGAGAAGGCCTGGGGGACAGCCACTACGGACAGGGCCCCTCGGTCAGTGAGTAGTGGCCACAACCTTCCCATGAAGGGATAAGTCAAGGCATTGACCAGGCCGGGTGGCTCAGTTGGTTGTAGCATAGTCCTGTACACCAAAAAGTCGTGGATTCAATTCCCAGTCAGGGCACATACCTGGGTTGTGTGTTCGATCCTCAGTTGGGGCACATTCCGGAGGAAACTGATCAATGTTTCTCTCTCTCTCTCTCTCTCATTTCCTTTCTCTCTAAAATCAATAAAATATCCTAGGGTGAGGATTAAAAAAAAAATCAGCTGCTTTGTTTCCTTGGGGACAATTACATTTTCAGGGAAATGAGACTGTCCCCGGGTCTTCCTTCTGTTCTCATGTATTTATAATTCAAGCAGGACTGTAAGAAAGCAAATTATAAAAGCCACTTTATTTTTGTGTTCCACGCAAACATTTTTATACTTGCTTTGTGGGAACCCTTACTCCTCGGCTCCCGTATACACACTCAGGCAGGCCCACAGCATTTCTAATCACTCTTTTTTTGTCTTTTTCTTTTTTTATTTCACAGAGAGGAAGGGAGAGGGAGGGAGAGAGAAAATTGAGCCCACAACTGGGCATGTGCCCTGACCAGGAATCGAACTGGCAACCTCCTGGTGCATAGGATGACACTCAACCAGCTGAGCCACACCTGCTGGGCTTGCAACTCTCTTAAGAAAATCCTATAATCACTTTAAACTGCAGACGTTGTCTCAGCTATGTGTAGTAACCAGACCTACCACTAGATTTTTTTTTTTTTTTTACCTATCACTAGATTTAAAGTTAAATCTTCTTCTCAATCACTTGCTTCTCTATTTGAGACCTACTTGGGATCATTTTCTTGCAGTAGAACAAATGTGTGGTCTCTCTGTTTACTCACCTCACCTCCCTTCTCCTTGCCTAGCATAGAAATGGTGATGGAGAAAATTAAAATAAAATAAAACAAAACCAAAACAAAATATAAATAAATTAATGTGAATTTCTGGTCTCTCCACTGTGGCAGGGTCACCAATGGCCAAGGGCTTTTACTTTCTCTGGGCCTGGCGAATATTTGAGGCTGACGCACATGGGGACGCTTTTATGGATTTGCTGGAGCGTGTCTGGCTGAGTCTAACTGTGACTCTCTTCATGTTTAGGACATCTCCTTAAAGGGGCCGCTACCATTACCTTCTCAACCTCTGCTCCTGGGGCTCCACTCCATAGCCCCCTGGAGCCCCTTTAGGATTTAAAAAATTATTCCAGACTGAAATTTCTACCAAGGTTTCATGTTTATTCCCCTGGATCATTTCATGTGGACCTGTCATCAAAGTGCAGGTACGCCCTGCTATTACAGAAGGCTTCACATATGTGACACGCGTGTGTATGGGCCGGGGAGGCTGAAATGCTAATGGCTCCTTTCCAAGAAAGCCTCTCCACTCTTCGATGCACTGCTGCTGGTAGTTACAGGGCTCAAAGTCAAATGACTAGTTTTTGGTTATCTAATCCAAAACTTTGTTTTCGATGAGCACCCCCTTTGGAACGAAGCATGTGTTATAGATGGATGTCTTCGTTGAAGCTTTCCAACGTAAGGCCCTGTTGCACACCCTGACAGTCAGCTTCCTTTAACTGAAGAAGTCTGCTTTCCCTTGAAACATGAAAGAGCCTTTTAACATTAAATGTCTTACGGCATTTAATATAAGAAATATACTTAACATTATGACCCAATACACAAATAAGTATACATATGTATGGATTTACACACACACACACATACATGCACAGACACCAACAGTTTCTCAAAATCTTCTAATTCTCTCAAACTTTGTTCTTAGCACAACTTTTCCTAGCCCTCATTGTGATTATTCATTTCTCAATTTTTTTCCCTCTCTCAATATAAATCTCCTTCTTGCAGTTCCTTCTCTACTGAGCCATTGTTTTTGGCTTCAAGCCACAGGGGAAAAAAAAATAAATTAGAAAAAAAATTCCCATCTTGGACTGAATCATAGTTACCAATATAATAGAGGATGTATTTGAGAGAATTAATCTTCCCTTTTAGAGTTATGGGAGACTGGTAGCCAAGAGCCAGACTGAAACAGCACTTTAAAAAGTGGATACTGGAAGCCATTGTTTTGAAGCCTGTAAGAACCTTTGAAATGATAAAATCTCCGTGTTTTTTTCAGAGTAGGCAGTGGAACTGAAGTCATCAAACTTTCTTAGCTAGCCTTAAACAACAGCTGTTGTTTACTTAAACATATATCTTTGAAAGAATGTTTTTGTCTCCTATGCAAACCATCTTAGTTCTGCTTAACTATTTTGATAATATGTGATGATATGATATGATATATATATTCAATGATGTACTGAACTAAATGACCCATGAAGGTTAGTATAAAGGTAAAACTTACCTGCAGAGGAAAAATTAAGAAGGGAGAAAAATTAAGAAGGGCCCCACCAAAGCTGCTATTGTTATTTTGTGGTTATCTCTATAACTGATTCTGCTTATGTGCAAGTGTGGACAAACCAGAATTGCTAAATTTACCTGGGGCCTACTCAACATCAAAGGTTGCATTATAATATTTTGGCCGGTCAATAAGCATCTCTTATGTCCTCTATTCGTTTTCAAAGATTACCATTATAAGTACCACAGGCTTGGTGGTTTAAACCACAGAAATTTATTTTTTCACAATTCTGGAGAAATCCACACACCATGTGGACAATGGGTACATACCAATGACCATCATATGTACCTCACTTTATCAGCTGACTTCTACTGTCGACATCCAGTGGTAGCCTTTATATCCAGTCACCACTGCGTTCACACGTTCCAGAACCCACTGTCCAACCACAGCTTCCTATTCTTCTTATTTTCTCAAACTTTATACTTACTACACCTTTTCTTTACCCTCATTTCATTATTCCTTTCTTAATTCACTCTTTTACTTTCAATATAAATCCCTTTATTTTTATTTTTATTAATTTATTTTTGTTACAGATGTTTCTCCTTTTATCCCCATTGACACCCTCCTTCCCATCCCCCCCGCCCCATCCCCAGCTTTGTTGTCTATGTCCATTGGTTATGCATACATGCATATAAGTTCTGTGGTTTATCTCTTCCCCCCCAACACCCTCTCTTCTGAGGTTTGTCAGTCTGTACCCTACCTCTATGTCTCTGGGTCAATTTTGTTCATCAGTTTGTTTAGTTCATTATATTCCACAAATAAATCCCTTTCTTTTAATTCCTTCTCCCCTGAGCCATTATTTTGTCTTCAAACCACAAGCAAAAATAAATTAGACCAAAATTTCCCAATCTCTTCTCCCACATACTGGCTGTTAGGTTTGTGTATTGGTATTCTGTTGTTGCATAACAAGTTACCACAAATTCAGTGCTAAAAAAAAAAATAAAAAAAAAAATTATGAGTTCACAACATCCATGGTCCAAAGGAATTTTAGCTATTATTTTCTTCTTAGGATCTCACTGGACTGAGATTAAGATGTTGGCCAGGACTACAATCTCATCTGAGGCTGAGGGTTCTCTTCCAACCATGCCAATTATTGGCAGAATTTATTTATTTGTTGTTTTCTAATGGGAGTCCCTGTTTTCTTGCTAGATATCAGCTAGGGACTGCTCTTTGCACTGAAGGCCATCCTGAGGTCCTTGCCATGTGGAACACCCCTCTCAAAACATGGCAGTTTACCTCATCTTTGATACCAGAATACATTTTTGTTGTTTAAATCAAAGTGAAGTTAGTAACCTAACGATGGGAATAATATCATATTCACTCTTCTGCCCACACTAAAGGGGTTTTACAGGGTGCGTACATGAGAGGATAGGAATCTTAGCACTGTCTTAGGATGCTGCCTGTCCAATATTGCCTGAGAACATCACACAACTATGTGACCAAAGTCACTTCAAATGCATGATATCTAGAAATTTATTTTATTCTACTTATTCAAGGTAAGTGTGGTGTGGCTAGAGACTGAATAAATATTTATTTAATGAGTTAATGAAGGGATGAGTATTATGATTCAGAAAAATCAGGTCTCAATACTCTGGGCTTTGGTTTTCCTTCAAATCTTCTCCAATTCTAATATTAAATGATGATGTGATTGTACTTCTTTAATTAAAAGAAAAAAATTTGCCTCTTGAAATAATAAATATAAATAATACCTTTAAAATTAGTTTTGTAGCTTGTATAAGTTAGTATGCATTTATAGTAAAGAATATAAACATGGAAAACTTAGATCTCACTGTAAAATAATAATTGGAGAACAAGAGTCAGAATTTATGAATTATGTGTGGTCTTGCTATGTTAAAGTGGGAGAGAAACAATATACAGAAATCAAGCAATCTAAGAATTAATTAACCCCTTCCCACTATTTTATAATTTATATATATTTTTTAAAGAATTTTTATTGATTTAAAGGGAGAGGAAGAGTGAGAGAGAAACATCAACTGACTGTCCCCTGCACGCCTCCCTGAATCGTTCAACCCAGACATGTGCCCTGAATGGGAATCAAACCAGCAACCTTTTCAGTGCCTGGGACAAAGCTCAATTAACTGAGCCACATCAGCCAGGGCTTGTAATTTATATTTTGATTATCTTCCTCACACTCTTTTGTAATATGTATTTTGAGATATATATTCACACACACACATACACATATGTATACATATGCACATAAATATGTATATAAGGGCAAGGTCTATGGTTTATTCATCTTTGTCTTTTTAGCAACAAATAAAATATCTAGAACACGGAAATTACTAGTTTTCAAATGAATAAAACAATGAATTAATTGAGTGACTAATTTATGTACAGAACACTAAAAAAATTGGCAAAGGTAAGATACATTCTTAAGTCATTATTTTTAACAGCATTTGGAAATGTAGAAAAAGAATTCTAGAAAGAGATTAGTGCTAAAGTTACAGATTTGAGATACATCCACAAAGATAGTTTTGTTTTAGTTTTATAAATGAATGTTAATGTTATGATCAGTGTTGACCCTTTTTACCTAACCAAGACCTTGGCAGAGATTACAAAGCATTCTATGTGTTTCTGTATTGGAAGTTTTCACATTATCTTAGCTCCCTGTATTAATCTTGTACCCTTCTAATATATAATACATATCCACCTAGATAAAGCATCATAAATCATCAGGATACTGTCCTATACTTTAAAAGCCATAAAATATTCTTCCAAACTACCAAAGAAAAGGTACAATTACCTTTTTTTTTTTTTTTTTTTTTAATACTCACTGGAGGATATGCTTTTACTGATTTTAGAGAGAGCAGAAGGGATAGAGAAAACATCCGTATCTGAGAGAAACATCCATCAGTATGCACCCCCACCAGGGATCGAACCCACAACCTAGGTAGGTGGCCAGACCAGGAATCCCACTGACAACCTTTTGGTGCATGGGGTGACACTCCAACGAACTGAGCCACACCGGCCAGGCTGTCTTTCACCCGTATAGATAGGCATGCCAATCCATGTTTCCTGTGTTCTAATTAAGTCAATGCAACTATTGTTTGCTGAACGTATCCTAAAAATATTTGCACACATAACTTCTCATTCTGTTTTATCAATAGAAACAGCTTCCCTCATCACTGTATTTTGAAATTTTAGCCTTTTTAAGACCTAGCTCATATGTCACCTCCTTCCTGAAGTCTATTTAAAAATAATAACAGGAAGTGTGTTTTTCTTCTCCAGTCTTTTGATGCATATTATTTTCAACTTTCCTTTAGTACTTATTATTTCCAGTCATGTGTCATAGTTCTTTACACATTTTATAACTTTCATTGAATAGAAAGCTTTTTTTTTTTTTTAAGATCAGAGAGATTCTGTTTTGGAACCCATATTTCCATGAGGTAGTACAAAATAGATTCAATAAATTATATAAATACTCCAATACCCCCACTGAGATGGCTTCAGCGAAGGTTGACTAGGAAGTTGGTAAGGAACCTGGTGGTAATGATCTTCCCTCCCTAAAGTGTCAGAGGCGACCACGTGGTGAACCTGGGCTTTCATCCCAACATGTTAGTAATGAGGAGCCTTTGGGGTTCTCCACTTGGGTGATAGTAGAGGGAACGGAGAGAACTAGAACTTTTACCACTGTCTAGTAGTGATAAAGCCACTCTATCCCCTCTCACAGAAGCAGCAGTAGAGGCTCCACGAGGAACAGTAACAAGACAATTCTATCCATCCCAGTCAGGGAAACATCACTGAAGACCTCCTAGTAGGAAGGCAGAACTCTCACTCTGCTCAGCTGAAATAAAGAGCCTCCCTTATCAAGTGTAAGTGGAGGTCTAGTGGGGAATGTGGACTTCTCTCATCACTGGTGGTAATAAAGCTCTGCTCACTGTCCCTGTCAGAGCAAAGTCCGACAAACCAATGAAAACCGAAGGCTTAGGCAAGATTCAGCTTCATAAAGTATAGATTTCAGTGAAAAGAAGACTCATTATACCAAGAATCAAGATCGTTAACTGAATTAAAGATAATCAATAAACAACAATGTGGTGACAAAGTGTTAGACTTATAAAGACAAGGAGCCCTCATAAAAATACTTCCATAAGCAATTATGAACATGATAAAAACAAATAAGAATATAGAAAGTCTCGGGGGGGAAAAGAAAGTGTCAGCCAATAAATAAAAGATATAAACAATCAAATGTAAATTTTAAAACAGTTAAATAAAATGACAGGGTTATACAAAAACAATGCAAGTAATAAACATAAGTAAATACGATAACTTCCTCTCTTTGTTTTAAGTTCTTAAATCATGTTTAATTGAAAAAGCAAATTTATAATAATTAATATGATTCTAAATGTGTTAAGATGAGTGTGTTATAAATGGAAGATAAAGGTATGTAAACAGTAAGGGTTCTACTCTTCCCTTCAACAAGCATCACCAGCAGGGTGTGATAGTTTCGTATATATAATGAATAACTGTAGCAACACTAAAAACACATACAAAAAATAACTTAAAAATACTGTGGATTTACTGTCAGTAAATTAAAATTGAATTACAAAAAATATTCAGATAACCCAAGCAAGTTAGAAAAAAGAACAGATAAATTAAAAACAGAGGAAAAATAAATAAATAAAATGGAGTTAAACCCAACATATTAATAACTGTATTAAATATAAATGGTATATATATACCAAATAAAAAACAGAGATGAGCAAAGTAGATTAAAAAGCATGACCTAACTCTATGCTAGCCACAAGAAACTCATTCCAAATATAATGATAGAGACATATTTTTTAAAAATGAGAATGATATATCATGCAAACATTAACAAAAAGAAAGCAGGTATGGTTATATTAATGTCAAAGTAGACATCAGAACAAATAAAATAATAAAAGACAGAAAGCTACATTATATAATGATAAGAGGGTTAATTTACCAGTAGATGTAGCAATTCTAAATGTGCATTCACCACACAAAAGAGCTACACATTATGTGAAACAAAAACCAATAGACTTGAAAAGAGAAATGAACAAATCCACAATTCTGAGTGGAGATTTCAGTACTCCTCTCTCAACAACAGTAGAACAATGAGAGAGAAAAAACTGACCAAAGAAAATTTGGAAGAATTCAACAGTGTTATCAGTCACTAGAGTTTAACTGGTATTTTTAGAACACTCTAATCAAGAAGAAAAAAATATACATTTTCCTCAAGTGCCCATGGAACATATACCAAGATACCCCATATCCTGGCTCACAAAACAACCTCAACACATTTAAAAGAAGTGAAATCATACAGACTGTGTCTCTGACTGTTCTGGAATCAAACCAGAAATCAATAATAGAATGATAGCAGAAAAATCTCTATAAACCCTTGGAAACTAAACACATTTCTAAATAAGCAAGACTAAACTGAATAAAACAAAATAGAACATATAAATAATTGTGGAATACAGATAAAGCAGTGCAGCCATATATTAGATAAGACGAAAAGCTCTCAAATCAATAAACTAAGCTCCCCTCTCAAAAGAAAAAAAAAAAAAGGCAAAATAAACTCAAAGCAGTTCTGGTGGGAATACAAAAATGTTACAGCCACTCTGGAAAACAATTTGGTAGTTTCTTAATAAATTAAACATTCATCTACCATAAACCCAGCAATTTTACTCCTCTGAATTTACTCCAGATATATGAAAACTTATGTTCACACAAAAATCTGTACATGAATGTTTATAGCAGCTTTATTTGTACTAGACCAAAATTAGAAAAACACAGCTGTGCTTCAACTGGTGAATAGTTAAACAGACAGCAGTATATCCGTACCATGGAATACTGCTCAGCAATAAAAAGCAAAGAACTATCAATACACATAACAACTTGGATGAAACTCCACATAAATACATTGAATAAAAAAAATCAATCCCCATAAGTTAAATTCTATATAATTCAATTTATGTAACACTCTTTGAATGGCAAAATTATGGAAATGAACGTACTTCTGGTTGACAAAGTTTAAGGTCAGAAAAGAAGCTATAAGCAACAGAAGAGTCCTTATGGTGATGGAAAATTCTTCATCTTGACAGTTCAATGTCAATATCTTGGTTATGGTATTGTTTTATAGATTTAAAATGATACTATTTGGAGAAACAGATAAAGGGTACATGAAATCTCTCTGTATCATTTCTTACAACTGCATGTGAATCTATACTTATCTCAAAATACCATTTTGTCTAATGAAAAGCCGTAGTGAGTTAGGACTTTCAGATACTGACAGGCAATGAAGGGATCAGAAGAGTGAGTCATCAGAGTAGTGTAAGGTTTCCTCTGCATTATGCCAGAATTCCAGAAGAAAGTCCTTGGTTCATTTAGTAAAACAGTTTTTCAGTAGTGTGAGTGATGTTTCGATTACACTGATTTTTGTTAGAGGAACAAGGACTCTTTATTAATTAAACAATCACAAATTAAACAATCACTCTTTATTCTCATGGAGCTCCCAAAGAAACTACTCACACATAGATCAAATAGGACAAAGTTAACATTTTACCCAGAAGTAAGATGCTCAATACCTCCCAATTCGGAGCTCAGGTAGACGTGGGAGAGCTACCAAGTGGTGCCACGGAGCAGCCAGAAACCCAGGGAGAGGCCAGTGGTAGCCATGACAGAGGCATCCTGTCTGCTATACTTGTCACCTTTCGACTCTGCCCTTTCTGAAATCTGGTTCTCCAGAACTCCCGTCGGTATGTTCACCATTCCATAGTTGCTAAACGTATTTAATCTCTGTGTAGATTAACCAGAGATATTTCTGTTGTTCGTAATCAAGAAAGCTGACAGGCACTAGAAGTACAGGACAGGCAAAGGATGCTCAAAAAATCTGGGATTAGTTATTTTGGTCCGAAACTAACAAAATCCTGCTCATTTTAGGGAATATGATTCTGCCAGACAATGACTTGCAAAGATGAATTTGCTAATTAAATGATCATCTGTGTTCTCCTGGAATAAAGTGTTCTTTGAAAGTAAGTCTTTATGAAACTTAGTGCCCTGTGCTTTAGAACAGTAATAAAAGAAAGAATGATTCCAGAACAAAGGAGTCAGTTGGCTATTTTTTTTTTTTTTTAGGACAATGGACAGCTTTAAAAAATAAGAAAATAGCAAGCTCAAAAACCTAAGTTCTCAATGCACAACCTGAAATCCCTGCATTTTCTATGATCATATTGCAGCAATGGGTGCAGGCCTGCAGAAGCCAAGAATCAAATGCAAAATTTGAACCTACAGTCTACCAAATTATAACACCAGTTGAATTCAACTGACTCACCAGATCTCTTCTGAGAAGGTTAGAGTACAGCTCTGGTTAGAGTGCAGCATGGGTCCAAGAGCTGGTGTGGGCCTGCATGGAAAAAATAAGAGAAGTTTGTATATCCTGAATCCGAAACTCCACAGAATTTCCCTCGTTGTTTAAAACATTCCTTCCTCCTGTAGCTACGACTGTTTCTCTTTTCCTTAAATGCTGTACCCTCTAACCTAAAGAAATCATTTCTTAAAAACAAACAAAAAACTATTATCTTGGATCTCCATCTCTTACATTTCATTATCTTTAGATTTTAAAATTTTATCTACTGAATTTATAGACATGATAGGACATACCACACTCAGGAATAATTGTGCTGGTTCTCACAGCTGGAAATATTTTAATGACACAGCTTGCTGACCAAAATCTGGACTCAATTACAATGCACACTAAATGAAGTTGAAATAAGATATTCTTCTTGGTATAATAGAATTCAAAGATTTAGTAGTTAAAAATGCTAGAGAATAGTTATCACTTGTGACCTACTCTTTTACTGTGTTGCCTAAGATGGCCCAGAAAAGGTAATGAGGTACATGAAAGAATCTTGGCAAAATGTTTTCATAGCTTTTATTTTTATTTTTTTGCATTATTTTGTTTTGTTTTTCAAACGCTATACACATTAGTGGGTGAAGATGCTGTTGAAATGCACTTCCTGATAGAAATCAGAGGCAAAGTGGTCATAGTTACCATG
The DNA here is from genome assembly GCA_030848825.1 of Tadarida brasiliensis. NCBI lineage: Eukaryota > Metazoa > Chordata > Mammalia > Chiroptera > Molossidae > Tadarida > Tadarida brasiliensis. The sequence goes on along the minus strand of CM061260.1, from coordinate 40,878,908 downwards.
AGAGGAAGACAATAATTGTGGTAACTAGAATGGCCTTAGATCTTGAATAGCAACTATTTGGTCATGTAGTTTCATAGGACCACAATCCATGGACAGTATACTAAAGCTTGTATTACTTAGAGTAGGTCAAACGGTATCAAATACACATACACACCTCAAACATATACACTTAACATATAATAGCTTAACACCATAAAAATTTATTTCTTGCCCGAATAACAACCCAAGGTGGTTCCAGGCTGGAGGACGAAGGAAGAGGATGTGGGTGCCACAAAACATGCAGTGACCAGGCTGATGGTGCCTCTGCCGACGTCAACATGCAGCTTTCATGGGGTCCTGGGTTATTCTGGAAGGGAAGAGAAAATGAAGGAGTCCATTGTCAAGGCCTAGAATGGTGGACATCACTTAAGGAAACACTCAGTTGGCTAGAATTCAGTCATGTGGCCACCTGCAGTTTCAGGGAATGCTGGGACTGTAACCTTGCTGTGGTCCAAAGGAAAAGAGGAAGTCTGTTTTGGCGAACAGCTAGCAGTTAAAAAAAAAAAGTTGGATGAGGAAAGCCTGACTTGAATTGTCACGTTAGACTGCTGTGGCCCTTCCTCCCAGTTCTCATGTCTGAAGGAGTTCTCAGGCCCAGAGCCTGTTACACTGTGAGGAAGACAGAGCCTTTGGGAAACATTCTGAAACCACACAAAGTAGGTGCTTGATGAATATACCCCCTATGCTGCCTTAGAAATTGGTAAACATTTACAAAGGAAACTCTGTACTAGGAAATAGAAAATATCCAAGCCTGTTGGAAATTATTGATTACTAGCTGTGAACTAACAGAATTCTCCTGGGGATATAGAATTCTGCTGTGATCTCACAGCAGAGTAGGGGCTCATAAAAGTTAAGTGATTAAGAAAATTTTGGTTCAGTAGAACCCTTAATAACTCTTTTTAATGTTTTCCCAGAGAAGATAACCAAAATAGTTATCTTTAGGAGATATCTTTTGGGGATTTAGGAGAATTCTAAATCCTAGAGAGGGCTATTTTGGTAGAAAAGATAAAGTGGTAGTATTTGGTTAAAAATGTCAAATGATCCCCTCTTTATAAAAAGTAGTAAATCAAAAGCAATTTTTAATGCCATTACTAGGGACTTATGGGTACAAAATAATGACTCTTATCACAACTCTATCTTACTCAGGCTTTGCACTGAGTCCAAATTTAGATATATCAAAAAACAATAATAATGCTAGATTATAGCTACTTAATCAGAAAGTGAATCTGATTATAGCTGCTACTCCAAAGTTTGTTTCCTAATTGATATAACTCTGGGCAAATGTTACCCAGCTTTTGATTTGAAATTAGTTTATTCCATCTCATTAAGTGAAAAATACCAGAAGTTTTAGCTTTTGTCTAGAAAGAACTTTCTTATATCTCTACCATCTTTCCTCGATGTATTTCAAATCCTCAGCTTTGTAGAAAATTTAACCTCTAATCATTTCGCAGTAGAATGTACTGGTTCCTATAATTAATGCCATCATTGTGACAGGAATAGGAAAGCAGGTCATAAAAGTATCCTGAATGACTTGGTAGGACCTATACATGGCAGATGATAGGACAGATTCTATGAAAACACAAGGATATGCCAAAATAGTGAAGTGGTGGGAGGAATGCAAGGACTATCAGACTATTTCCTCAAAACACAAGAACCAATTCATACATTTTGCATCTCTTTCACTATTTTTTAAAAATTTTAGTATAAACATATGTGGGTATTGCAATATTTTAACTGTTGAAGCTCCAGCTTTGAAATATTGGTGTGGTGATCTCCACCTTGCACTGGTATAGCTTGTAAAGCCATCTGCAAATTATGCTCAATTTTTTTCTTAATCATCTGACTATCGATCTCCCCAGGAATAGTACCACACTTTGGTGTGATTCTGAAAGAAAGCAGCAGAGCAGGGATACATTAATTGGCATAGTGATGTTTCTTTAAAATATGTAAAGTGTGTTTGTACATATATAATATATATTCTCCACTTTTTCCTAGGAGGAGGTGTAGCCTGAATTAATAACTCACAAACAAAGATTGATGGTTTGTCCCAAGTCAAGAGTCTTGGAAAGATTAAGATAGATGGACCATTTACAAATAAGTCTGCAGATAGAAATATGGATTTAACTTTCAGAACAGGCCCAGAGTGTAAGAATATTGGAGGCCCACGTAAACATTCTATTTTTTAAAATGCCTTAACTTCAGCCTAACAGTGTGGCTCAGCAGCTGAGCATCGACTGCTGCTTGCACCAAGAGGTCGCCAGTTCAATTCCCGGTCAGGGCACATGCCCAGGTTGTGGGCCAAATCCCCAGTGAGGGGCATGCAGGAGGCGGCCAGTTGATGTTCTCACTCATTGATGTTTCTATCTCTCTTTCCTTCTCCCTTCCTCTCTCTCTAAAATCAGTAAAGGAAAAAAATTTTTTTTAAATAAAATGCCTAAACTTCAGGAGAGCTGGTTCATAAACAGAGTGGAATAATAAGCTGTCTTGTGGATGTCAGTAGATTTCCTTTCCTGGTCTCCACCTTAGCTTCTATGCTCACTCAATAGGCTCATGAACAAATGACCGAAAATACCAGGGGCAACAAGTTCACACATGGCATTGTCACCACCAATGAGTCCTCACTTTGACAGCAGCAGAAAACAACTCTGATCCTCCATGGAGGAGCCATTTCCCATGGAGACCAGCTTGGTGATGATGATGTGAGCATTTGATTCTACTGGACACTTGGGGCAGTAAAACATTTTTCTTTTATGAAATAGCCATTGGGTTTAAATTTCCTTTCCCTGCCCATCAGGCTTCTGCCAGTCCCACAATATGTGGGCTCATTGAATGTCTTTATACATCATCCAGTGTACCACAAAATAGTTCTTCTAAAAAATTAAATATTTTTATTATTATTTTATTTATTTTATTTTTTTAATTTTTTAATTTTTTTTATTTTATTAATTTACTTTTGTTACAGATGTTTCTCCTTTTTCCCCCATTGACACCCTCTTCCCCCTCCCTCCCCGCCCCATCCCCAGTTTTGTTGTCCATGTCCATTGGTTATGAGTACATGCGTACAAGTTCTGTGGTTCATCGCTCCACTCCCCCACCCCCTCTTCTAGCAATTGTCAGTCTGTGCCCTACTTCCACGTCTCTAGGACTACCCTGTTCCTCAGACTGTTCTGTTCATTATATTCCAGAAATAAGTGAGATCATATGATATTTGTCTTTCTCTGCTTGGCTTGTTTCACTTAGGATAATAGTTTCCAGGTCCTCCCATGTCGTCTCAAAGGATAAGAGATCTTTCTTTCTTACAGCTACATAGTACTCCATTGTGTATATGTACCACAGCTTTTTTATCCATTCGTCTACTGATGAACACTTGGGCTGTTTCCAGATCTTAGCTATTGTAAATAGTGCTGCTATGAACATGGGGGTACATATATTCTTTCTGATTGGTGTTTCAGGCTTCTTAGGGTATATTCCTAGGAGTGGGATCACTGAGTCAAATGGTAATTCAATTTTTAATTTTCTGAGGTAACACCATAGTGTTTTCCATAGTGGCTGCACCAGTCTGCATTCCCACCAGCAGTGTACTAGAGTCCCCTTTTCTCCGCACCCTCGCCAACACTTGTTGTTTGATGCTTTGTTGATGGCGGCTATTCTGACAGGTGTGAGGTGATACCTCATTGTTGTTTTAATTTGCATCTCTCTGATGATTAGTGATGTTGAGCATTTCTTCATATGTCTCTTGGCCATTTGTATTTCCTGTTTGGAGAGGTGTCTATTTAGTTCCTCTGCCCATTTTTTAATTGGGTTCTTTGTCTTCCTTTTGTTGAGATGTATGAGCACTCTATATATTTTGGAAATTAATCCCTTATCTGATATATCATTGGCAATTATGCTCTCCCATACAGTGGGTTGCCTTTCCACTTTGATGGTTGTTTCTTTTGCTGTGCAGAAGCTTTTGAGTTTGATGTAGTCCCATGTGTTCATTTTTTCCTTTGTTTCTGTTGCCTTAGGTGATATATCAGTGAAAATTCTGCTGCGTATGATGTCTGAAATTTTGTTCCCTACATTTTCTTCTAGGATTTTTTATGGATTCATGAGTCACATTTAAGTCTTTTATCCATTTTGATTTTATTCTTGTGTATGGTGTAAGCTGATGGTCTAGTTTCATTTTTTTGCATGTAGCTGTCCAGTTTTCCCAACACCATTTATTAAAGAGGCTGTCTTTACTCCATTGTATGCTCTTGCCACCTTTGTTGAATATTAATTGAGCATAATGTTTTGGGGCAATTTCTGGGTTCTCTGTTCTATTCCATTGATCTATGTGCCTGTTCTTGTGCCAGTACCAGGCTGTTTTGATTACAGTAGCTTTGTAGTATAACCTGATGTCTGGTATTGTGATCCCGCCTAATTTGTCCTTCTTTTTCAAGATTGCTGTGGCTATTCGGGGGTCTTTTTGGTTCCATATGAACTTTTGAAATATTTGTTCTAGTTCTGTGAAATATGTCACTGATATTTTGATGGGGATTGCATTGAATCTGTAGATTGCTTTGGGTAATATGGACATTTTAATGACGTTAATTCTTCCAATCCATGAACAAGGTATGTGCTTCCACTTTTTTATATCTTCCTCTATTTCTTTTTTCAATGTCCTGTAGTTTTCTACAAATAGGTCCTTTAATTCTTTGGTTAAGTTTATTCCTAGGTATCTTAATTTTTTTGCCGCGATGGTAAATGGAATTGTTTTTTTAGTTTCTCTTTCCATGAGTTCATCATTGGTGTATAAGAATGCCGTTGATTTCTTGATGTTAATTTTGTATCCTGCTACTTTGCCAAATTCATTTATTAAGTCTAGTAGATTTTTGATGGAGTCTTTAGGGTTTTCTATATATAATATCATATCGTCTGCGAATAATGACAGTTTCACTTCCTCCTTTCCAATTTGAATTCCTTTTATTTTTTCTTCACGTCTGATTGCTGTGGCTAAGACTTCCAGTACTATGTTAAATAAGAGTGGCGAAAGTGGGCATCCTTGTCTTGTTCCTGTTCTTAAGGGAAATGTTTTTAGTTTTTGCCCATTGAGTATGATGTTGGCTGTAGGTCTTTCATATATGGCCTTTATTATATCAAGATATGATCCCTCTACTCCCACATTGCTGAGCGTTTTTATCAGAAATGGGTGCTGGATTTTGTCCAGTGCTTTTTCAGTGCCTATTGATATGATCATGTGGTTTTTATCTTTCATTTTGTTTATGTGGTGTATCACATTTATTGATTTGCGAATGTTGAACCAGCCTTGCATCCCTGGGATGAATCCCACTTGGTCATGGTGAGTAATTTTTTTGATGTATTGCTGGATCCGATTTGCTAGTATTTTGTTTAGGATTTTGGCATCTATGTTCATCAGGGATATTGGCCTGTAGTTTTCTTTTTTTGTAGTGTCTTTTTCTGGTTTTGGAATTAGGATTATGCTGGCCTCATAAAACGAGTTTGGAAGTCTTCCTTCTTCTTGAATTTTTTGAAATAGTTTGAGGAGAATGGGTGTTAGTTCTTTGAATGTTCGGTAAAACTCCCCCGTGAAGCCATCCGGGCCTGGGCTTTTGTTTGCTGGGAGAGTCTTGATTACATCTTCAATTTCCTTAGCTGTTATTGGTCTGTTCAAGTTTTCTATCTCTTCCCGGTCCAGTTTTGGGAGACTATGTGTTTCTAGAAATGTGTCCATTTCACTTAGATTGTCGAATTTGTTGCCATATAAATGTTCATAGTATTTGCTAATGATCCTTTGTATTTCTGTTGTGTCAGTTGTTACTTCTCCTCTTTCATTTCTGATTTTGTTTATTTGGGTTCTCTCTCTTTGTTTCTTGGTGAGTCTAGCTAAGGGTCCATCAATCTTGTTTATCTTTTCAAAAAACCAGCTCTTTGTTTCATTGATCCTTTGAATTTTTCTCTGGTCTCTATGTCATTTATTTCTGCTCTGATCTTTACTATTTCCTTCCTTCTACTTGCTCTGGGTTTTTCTTTTTGTTTGCTTTCTAGTTCTTTAAGTTGTGAGGTTAAATAGTCTATTAGAAATTTTTCTTGTTTCTTGAGGTAGGCCTGTAGTGCTATGAACTTCCCTCTCAGAACAGCTTTCGCTGCATCCCATAGATGTTGTGTTGTTGTGTGTTCATTTTCATTGGTTTCCAGGAAGTTTTTAATTTTTTCCTTGATCTCCTCGGTAACCCAGTCATTGTTTAATAATGTGCTATTTTGCCTCCATGTAATCAAATGTCTTTGCATGTTCTTGTTGCAGTTGATTTCTAGTTTCATGCCATTGTGATCTGAGAAGATGCTTGATATGATTTCAATCTTCTTGAACTTGTAGAGACTTCGTTTGTGTCCTAACATGTGGTCTATCTTTGAGAATGTCCCATGTGCACTTGAGAAGAATGTGAATTCTATAGTTTTGGGGTGTAATTCTCTGTAAATATCTATTAAATCCATTTGGTCTAATGCTTCATTTAGAGTCTCTGTTTCCTTGTTAATTTTTTGTCTAGAGGATCTATCCAGTGATGTCAGCGGGGTGTTGAAGTCCCCTGCTATGATTGTATTACTGTCAATCACTTCTCCTTTGAAGTCCTCCAGAAGATTTTTAATATATTTTGGCGCTCCTATATTCAGTGCATATATGTTTACCAATGTTATATCTTCCTTTTGGATAGATCCTTTCAATATTATGTAGTGACCTTCTTTGTCTCTAGTTATGGCTTTCATTTTGAAATCTATTTTATCAGATATGAGTATTGCTACCCCAGCTTTTTTTTCCTTTCCATTTGCTTGGAAGATTTTTTTCCATCCCTTCACTTTCAGCCTATGTGAGTCTTTTGTTGTGAGGTAGGTCTCTTGTAAACAACATATATATGGGTTATGCTTTCTTATCCAATCCGCTACTCTGTGTCTTTTTATCGGAGCATTCAATCCATTTACATTTAAGGTGATTATTGATATGTACTTATTTATTGCCATTTTTGTTCAGTGTGGTTCTACTTTCCTTCCTATTTCTTCTACTGATTACAGCAGTCCTTTTAACATTTCTTGCAGTGCTGGTTTGGTGCTAATGTATTCCCTTAGCCTTTTTTTGTCTGAGAAGCTCTTTATTTGACCTTCTATTTTGAATGACAGCCTTGCTGGGTAGAGTAGTCTTAGATTCAGATCCTTGTTTTTCATGACCTTGATTACTTCATGCCATTTCCTTCTGGCCTGTAGTGTTTCTGTTGAGAAGTCAGCTGATAGCAATGGGGGTTCCTTTGTAGGTAACCTGTTGCTTTTCTCTTGCTGCCTTGAGGATTCTCTCTTTGTCTTTAATTTTTGGCATTTTAATTATTATGTGTCTTGGTGTGGGCCTGTTTGGGTTCTTCTTACTTGGGACTCTCTGTGCTTCTTGAACTTGAATACCTTCTTTCTTCACCAAATTAGGGAAGTTTTCTGTCATTATTTCTTCAAATATATTCTCTAACCCTTGCTCATTTTCTTCTTCTTCAGGGACTCCAATGATGCAAATATTATTACGTTTTCAGTTGTCCCACAGTTCTCTTAAGCTGTCTTCCTGTTTTTTCATTGTTTTTTCCTTTTGGTTTTCTGATTGGTTGATTTTTTCTACCCTGTGTTCTAATTCACTGATCCGGTCCTCAGCTTCCTCTACTCTGCTGTTTAGTCCTTCCAATGTGTTCTTCATTTCTGCTATGTCATTCTTCATTTCTTCTTGCTGCTTCTTCATTTCTTCTTGCTGCTTCTTCATTTCCACTTGGTTGGTTTTCAGTGTTTCTATGTCTTTGCTCATGGTGTGGATGTCTTTACTCAAGGTGTTGATGTCCTTACTCATGCTGTTGAGCTTCCTCAAGATCATGGCTCTGAATTCTAGCTCTGTTAACTTGCTTAACTCCGTTTCATTTATCTCATCTTCGGTAGAGGTCTCTTGTTCTTTCATTTGGGCTCTGTTTCTTTGTTTCCCCATTTTGCTATCTCAGTGGTTTTTGGAGCCTGCCAAATTTTCCTGTGGATGTTGGTGTTCTGTTGTTTGTGGCTCCCTCAACTGGGTTTGGATGAGCGTGGGAGGACCCACTTTAAACACTACTGTGGAGTCTTACTTTCCAGGGTATATTTGCAAGCCCAGCAGAGGTTAAGTTATCCTCTAGCTTTTTGCCTAGGGGCTATTAGTCTTGGTTGCTTGAAGAGCCTTGGGTTTTCAGTTGAGTGAAAACCTCCCTCAGGTGTTCAAGGTGAGAGGATTTCCCGAGGGTAGGGCAGATGCTAGTAGTTAATGAGCCTCAGTTTGCATTTCAATGGCCCACTAGGGTGTGGCTGAATCTCCGAGGGAGGGGCAGCCGCCTCTCCCCAGAGCCCTGGGATGGAGTAAAATGGCCAGGCCACAGTCCTGTGTGGCCGCAACTCAGCAAAAGCTCTGAGCGCCCTCCAAATCCCAAGTGTCCCCACACAGTTCCAGTCCAGTCCGCCCTCCCTCTGCCGGAGTCCAGGTGAGTGGCTGTGGCTATTTTAGCGCTCTGTCCCGGCTCTGCGAGGTGGAGCCGGCTGGGGCTTTAACCCTGAGGGCGGGCGCTGCTCACGGCTAAGGCCGCTGCTGTCCGTGGGCTCCCAGCCCCCCTCTCGCGCCTCTGCAATCCTACCAGGATCAAGTCAGTGTCCCTGGTTGTATGGTCCTCGCAAGCTGCTTTTCTGTTGCTTTTTCCCGACGATTTGTCTTTATTTTAGTTGTAATTCCAGTTTGGTCCTGGGAGATGGTCTGTGTAGCTTCCATTCACTCCGCCGCCATTTTCATGATCCCATCTGAATTATTTTAAAGACAAATAAAATATATGTTCTCAGTCAGGAAATAAGACATCCTATTTCTTCTGAAGTCAAAATACCTATGTCTAGAAACCAAAGGATGGATGCAGAAATGTTATCTCTCATGATTGTAACTAATGATCTACTTGACAGCATTTTGCATTCTGTACCAAAGTTTGTGTTCTGCTAGGTCTAACATGCCTCTAGATCTCAACCTCCTAGTATAACTCTTTCCCTTCATTGTTTTCTGGACCTAATACCTTGCTTGTAATAAGGAGAATACAGAAAAAGTGATGGGATGCTACTGTTAATCTTAAATTACAAAAAGACTCTGGCTTCAGTCTTGTTTACTTTTCTTGCTCCTTCCCTTAGATCTGATAAAAGGTGAACATCATGTCGTGAGGTCCGTATGTCAAGGAACTGAGGCCATCAGTCTAGCAGCCCATTAGAAATTGAATTTTGCCAACAACCACCTGAATTAGCTTAAAAGTGGATCTTCCTCCACTAAAGACTTTGGATTACCCACAAGCCAGCGAAAACCTTGATTGCAGCCTTTTGAGATAGCCTGAGTCAGAGGACCCAACTAAGTTGCACCTGAATTCTTATGACAGATGAGATAAGGAATGTTATTGTTTTAAGTTACTAAATTCTAGGACATATTTTTATGTGACAATAGATAACTAATTTTATACCCCCCCCCAAAACAAATGCTTTCACCAGGGCACATAACAATGGTTATTGAATACCAGTTTGAGTTCCAATACTGCTGGGCAAGCAGCCAGACAGAAGGTTAGATTTTGGCTGGAATGATATGAATATGAAATTGGTAATGGAGAAACAAAACATAAATACTAACTATCATTTATAATCAATTGTACTATGATTTATAATCAATTCTTTGGAATACAACTATAGCATCTAATATTTTCCTTCTTACTAAACAATGCATATTTACATATTTCATATCATTTTAATTTTCTTCTTCTCTACTGCTATAGAAGATTGGTGGTGGTTAGCTTTACAGTTTTTCTCTCCATCGATTTGGAATATTCGGATGGCAATAATGACAGACGTAGAGCAAAGAGAAAGACGTCAGTCGTAGGTGAGCTATCCTGTGCCTCCTTTGGGATGAGTGTGAGTATGTATGAGACATAGCTGCCTTATGCTAGAGTGTAGAAGTATTTCTAAAAATACACTATGAGAAGAATGATATTGAAGATATCGAGCAACAAAATGAGTCGATAACAGTGGGCGTTAGTTTCAGTCTGCCCAGCATCCAAACATCCTTCTCACTGACTGGGGCCCTAAGAAAGTTTCATGGTATGGCCCTGCTTTCCACAATGGAAGCAGAAGGGGCAGACAGTCTCTGTCTGTTCGCTAGGTGTTGTGGTGGGGCGTTGTGACCTAGGCTTAGATTAGCAGATGTTCTTGTAAAGGACTTTGGACCTTGGTTTAAAATGAGGCTCAGAGGAATGTTTGAAGTTAGTCAGTGAGCAAACATGGTATAGTCAGGAGCCTGTGAATGTTGCTAGAATTATTAGAGACTGTTTCTGACATGATTCTGCTCTGCATGTCTGCCCTTATTTTCTGACTTTGGTTCCTCCACACTTTTGTCAATTCTGTGAGTGCTTTGATATTCTTTGAATACAGTTCTTTTCTGTTTAAAACAGCCAGATATAGTTTCTGTTTCTTACAAATACAAAGCCCGTTGATTTAAAAGCAAAAACAGCCCTGGCCGGTTTGGCTCAGCGGTTGGAGCATCGGCCTGCGGTCCAGAGAGACCCGGGTTCAGTTCCCGCTAAGGGCACGTACCTTGGTTGCAGTTTGTCCCTGGCCCTGGTTGGTCGTGCGGGTGGCAGCCACTCGATGTGTCCCTTTCACGTCGATGTTTCTCTCTCTCTCTCTTCCTCTCTCTCCCTCCCACTCTATCTGAACAAAAAATGAAAAAATGTCCTCGGGTGAGGATAAAAGCAAAAACAAAAACAAAGATGCTTATTCATTGGTCAGGATGAAAGGACCAATTGGATAACTTATATTTGAGAAGGATGACATTGCTAAAGAAGATTACCAAATAACTTTAATATCTTAAAAAACAGTATAATGATGATATACGGAGCAAAGTAAAGAAAAATGATTGAGACCCTAGTTAATAAGGGTAATTTTAAAAAGCAAATGGATACAATTTATTATTTTTAGTTAGTGCAGAATATTTATACATTTACCTTTTGTCTAGCACGCTGCTACATACTTACTGATATGATATCTTATATAATAGTCTTAATAACCATATGAGGTTTGTGCTAACACTATGTTAAAGATGAAACAAATGCTTCTGATAGATTTTGTGGCTTTATTATAACCATCTCAGTGGTAATGGAGACAAGAGCAATAATTTTGACCTTACCCCAGAATCTAACATTTTTTTATAAATTTTAGAAAACTCAAAAAATGAGATATTTTGCCACAATGACTAATGTGGCAGCCTGATTTCATTGATTATCCCAAATAATACTCTCCCTATTTCCTTTGAAATAATACTTTTCAGCAAATTTTATAAAAAAGTGAAGTCTATTTCTCACCCTTAGATCTAAGCTAAACTTAAAATTTCTTTGGATTCATAATATACGGCAAAAATGACATTGTATTAGTCATTTTAGTCAAGTCATTTCGGTCAAATCATTATTCTTGAACAAACCTAGGTCAAGAAAACTTGCACGTATCTTTCCTCCCTTGGACCCCTGCGACCATTATTTGAATAACCTTGGGATACCTCCGTGTCCTTGAGACAAGCTGGCCCAGCTGCGACATCACCAGAACAGCTGCACTCTCTCCCAGCAACCCTCCAGCTGACCACAAAAGTATGAGGAAGCCCAGCCTAGATCAGAGCCAAGTTCAGTCTGAATCACATCATCTAGCCAGCTCACAGATTCATGAAAAATAATAAATGGTGGTTGTTTTAAGCCACAAAATTTTGGAATAATTTGTTACACAATAATAGTTAGCTAATATAAGCAGTCATGTTTGGTTTTCACAAAAGTGTTCTTCAAACACCTTTCAATCATCAAAACAAGTTTATGACTCCTGCAATCTGAATGTTGTGAATTAAACACCTTGAATTTTGACATTTATGAAAAATATCTACATTTCCATGATATTGTAATTAATAAAAAAAAACTAATTTAAATAGTCTAACTAGTTTAGACAATTAAGATATTTTCAAGAATTAGGTAAAAAAAAATTTACAATATAGGCTTCTTTGGGCTAACATCAAAGGAAGAAGAATATGCAGTCCATCTAACAACAGAAATATTAATACTTGGCAATGCTTATTGAGTGCTTACTCTGCATCAGGCTCTTTGCTAAGTATTTAGTCTTCATTCTTATTTTTAACCCTGGGTGACACCCAATCTGTACTTTTTCCAGGGAATCCATACGTTCTCAGGGTCTAGTCTGATTAAGGATAAACCCACAGAGCGTGAGCTGTCACATCTCATCAGAGTAGGTTTGCAGACTGCCGATACCCAGAGCTGTTGTAAGACTTGGCAGGAACAGCTGTGGCAGCACCTGGGAAACAGAAATTCAGAGAGCATCTAGCCATAGAGTCAACAGGATATTGCCGTGACTTGTGCATGGAGGAAATGGCATGGAGGTGTCTGAGGTCCATTGGAGAGGTTTTCAACTTGCCTAAAAGCCTAAGAAACCAGATTCTGGAAACACATTCAAGTGAGAGTCTTCTTTCTAGGTCTAAGACAGCTGAACATTGCTTAACGAGGTCCCAAGCTAACACAAGTGGCCACTGGAGGAAGTCGTTGACCCCAAACCATGGAAAAAGCCAATTTTACCCTCTGTTCATGGTGTTCTTATATACATTTTTCAGAATTATCTGGGGAATATGTTTAAAAATATGGATTACTAAGCCCACTTCTTACAGTTTTATATTCAGTAAATCTGAGGTTGGGCTCAATAATTTGCATTTTTTCATACACACCCTCATTGAGCTTCATAGATAAGAAAATTTGGAAAACACTGTTTAGGTGACAACAGGAGTTAGAGCCTCTCTTGCAGGGGGCAACAAGAAAAGATGTAACTACATAACTACGTAGCAGGCTTGCAAAGCTGAAGCAATACAACCACAGGCAAAGCTGAACAGCCTAGAAAGAGGGCATAGTGTGAAACCAGGGCCAAGTATTTCCAGACCAAGGAGTGCTCAGAAACAACTGGTCTCATACTTCTCTGTGTGGCCTACATTGATGGTTCGTTCGTTCATTCGTTCGTTCATTCATTCATTCATTCATTCATTCATTCATTCTTTCTTTCTTCCTATACTGAGTGTTACTGTGGATCAAGCACAGATCTGGGTTTGCCAAATTAAAAGGTTTTATTATAAATTGCCCCAGTCTTCAAGGGTGTCACAGTCTCACAGGAGAGAGAGAAACATAACCAAGTAATCGAAAACCCCATGACTTTGGTGTTATAATCAAAGTATAAACAGGATGACATAGAAGTAGAAAAGGGAGTAATTAACTTTATTAGGAGAAAAGAGAGGTCAGGAACAACTTCAGTGGGATTTGGTCTTATGGATGAATAAAGGTTTGTTATAATGAAAATGGGATGAAGAACATGTCAGGTAAAGGAAATGGTAGGCATTGGAAAAATCACACATTTTGAGTGGAGGAAAAAAACCCACCACACTGTGGCTAGAGGGTAGAATGCCAGAGGGGAGGGGAGTTTAAGCACCAAGTAAATTGGGGTCAGGTAATAAAAGCCGTTTGTGATCTTCTGCTGAGAAACTTTCAAAGTATACAGAATGCTATGAAGAATCAATTCAGCCATCCAGGCATATTAAAAAAAAAAAAAGCACAAACTAATTGTCAGTTTTATTTTCAGAAATATGTTTTAAGTTTAATCAATACGTTCACCATACGTATGACTTGAATATATGCTACAGATTGAATTGTGCCCTCCAAATGCACACGTTGGAGCTCTAACACCCAATGGGATGGTATTTGGATGTGGAGCCTCTGAGCAGTAATTGGATTTAGATGAGGGTGTGCCCCTATGATAGGAGTAGGAGGGGGAGAGAGACCAGAGCTCCCTTTCTCACCACCAACCACGTGAGGACACAGCAGGAGGATGGTCGTCTCCGTGTCAGGAAGAGACTGCTCACCAGGAGCCAGATCTGCTGGCACTTTGATCTTGGACTTCCAGCCTTCAGAACTGGGAGGAATAAGTATCTATTGTGTAAGCCACCCAGTCTATAGTTTTATTATAGCAGCTCGAGTTAAATAAGACAAAGTACAAGTTTGCTCTGTTTATATTTCTGTGCAGAAGGTCAGTGGGGAACCAGAGGAAGAATTAAGAGAGCCAGAGAGTGCCCTGACCCCAGAAGAGAGGATCTGAAGCCTATTATTGCATCGTTTCTGATTATATTAATAGATTGTTGTGGTATTATATCGAAAGGTGTGGAAGATACTACCATTCCCCCACCCCTCATTTTGCCTAATTCACAAACACCACTAGATGAATGAGATAAAGGAATATGTGAAAGATTAAGGTGACACAATATAGAGAATTGGTGAGAAGTAAAACTAAAAAAAAACCCAAACAACTTAAAGTCTAAGAAATATTGGTAAGACTAGATAATCGCATGTTAGGGGAATCAGATTGCTCCATGGTGAGTACTAGGATAGCTGGTGACACACCTATCATATTTTCATTGTCAATCTTTTCATTATTTTCACCCTTACACAGACATTTCCATTTGAATGGCCATCTTCCATTAAAGGCTATTTCTATTCTTACAGTACCCTCGGTGTCAAGATTCATGAGGTCAGATGTGAAGATGAATTTGTTGGTTAAGCTGTTCTCTCCTGAGGGCAAGAAGCTTAATCATTTCTTTTTTTTTGTACTGACCTTGTCTTGTCTGGAGATGAATCAATGAATCAAGTTAGGAATGGTAAATCATGAATAAATGATTTATGCTTGTCTTGATCAAATATGATAGATTGCCTGGGTTCCTGACTATTACTGTATATAAAAAATTTTATAATATACAAGTGACTGTGGATTGAAGGAAAAATTGAGAGTTTTCTCCAAGGAAATAGTCCTATGTAACACTGTCCTACTAAGCTAGTCCTTGATAGGATAATGGCTAGATATAATCAACTCAATATGATTTTTTTCAAGTAATATATACATTCTTTTCCATTCTCCCACTTTTTTCCTTTCCTTTTCCAATTTTTTTAATATTAAAATTTTTTATTTGTCAATTGATTTGAGAGAAGGAGAGAGAAACATTAATTTGTTGTTCTACTTGTATTCATTGGTTGATTCCTGTATGTGTCCTGACTGGTGATCGAACACACAACCTTAGCATATCAGGACAGTGCTCTAACCAACTTAGCTACCCAGCCTGGGCCTATCTTTTTTTTTCTTTTTTGGTAGTCACACCTAAATCCTATACATAATTAGCACTTAAAAATTTGTTTAGTAACAAGTATTTCTTACTGATCTCACTGAAATTTCTGGAACATTCTCCACAGTTTTTGACCAGTAATGAACTAAGAGGGAATTCACAGTATTAAGAGATACCGTCAGAGATGAACTAAGAGCTAAATGACTGGATTTTCTCTGGATAAACTCTCATATGCCATGTTTTTCTGGGACAGAAGAGGAAGGGATGAAAAAGAGGTGGCAACTCAAGAAAGCAAAACTACGTCAATTTTTCAAACACCTCCTGGAGAAAATCCAACAAATTTACTAACCTGTTTTTCAGTTTTCCTGTGAGCCTTTTAAAAGAATAAATTGAGAGATGATTGACAAATGATTATTTTACTCTGGTATTTGGAAATGTATGTCACACATGGTGTGTTAGAAACAGAGGTTTAGGATGAAAAATATTTTGCTTACCTTGGAAATGGAAATAACTGCAGTTGTTCATAAACATCATTATGCAATGAAAAGCATTACATGCTATAAAATTTGCTGTCATCAACAAAGTAGAAATTATGGCAACAGTTTGAATTATGTGTTTGGTAATCTGAGTAGCCTGTAAAATCATGTTTCTTGGTCATAAAAAATATGTGAACAATGTTCAGCATGAGATAAAAATCTATATACTACACAATTTCTGTTCATTAGATAGTATAAAGAATAAAAGAATGAATGTGCTTTTAATGCCTTAACCACATCTTTAGTTTAAAGGGGAAATGGGTTAATTTGATAGGATGTATAAAATATATTTTGTACTTTATATCTTACGGTGTTGAAAAATATCCAGGAAAAGGAAGATTCAGAAGGACTTGAGAAAATACATTATCTTGATGACACCCAGAGACTTCAAGAGAAAGAGCACTGGGGTATTTCTAGCCTATTCCAAAGGAGAACATCTTGGTCCCACTTCATGTAGATCATACTTGCTCCAATGAATAGTAAAAAGTATAGATTTTTAAAATTTCAGTCTTTTCTGGGCTTTATTTTCTTTCTGATATTCTGATATTTTAAGTTCCATTCTAGACACGTCTATGAATCTCTAACTTTTGGAAACTATTTAATTTCTGAAGTTCTCAGACTCTTAAATTTTGATATCAATAAGTCTTCAGACACTAAAGGCAAGAGTGCTGCAAAGTACACTTCAGAGATCATTTAAAACAGTTAACTGGGCTAGGTGAGCACAATTCTAAGGCGAGCTCAAAGATTTCTACCCCTGATATCCACATTCCTCCCCTTGGATGGAGGCACTACCTGTAAAGATATGGGAGCCACTCCCATGATTGGTTTACATTGTATGACAAGCTGAAGGGATTTTTACATTGATGTAATCAAATAGGAAATTATCCTCAGTGGGCTCTGAAAAATCAAGTGAGCCCTTTAAAAAGAGATTAGTCATTTCTTCGGTTCAAAGACATTTTTTCCTGCTGAACTTGAAAAAGCAAGCTCATATGAATTATACAGCTGCAAGAAAGTGAATTCTGCCAACTACCACATGAGCTGGGAAGAAGACCCCCAAACAAGTGAGACTGCAGGCCTGGCTGACATCTTATTGCAGCCTTGTGAGACCCTGAGCAGGGGACCCAGCTAAGCTGTACCTGATATACTGACCTACAGAAACAATGAGATAATAAATGGCTGTTATTATAAGATGCAAAGTTTGTGGTGACTTGCATATAACAATAGAAAACTCACACAAGGAATATCAGTCATTGGAGATGTACACAGTTGACTCTTGAACACACCAGGGTTAGGGGTACTGATCCCCCACACAGTAAAAAATCCACGTATAACATTTGACTCCCCCCAGAACTTAACTATAGTCCCTTGGTATCAACAGGGGATTGGTTCCAGGACCCCATGGGTACCAAAATCTGTGGATGCTGAAGTCCATTCTATGAAAGCATAGATCAATGCACACAGTTGGCCCTCTGCTTCTTCAGCTGGGTTCCCAATTGCAGATAACAAATGATCATATATATATATATGATCATATATATATATATATGGAGAGAGAGAGAGAGAAAGAGAAAGAGAAAGAATTTATTATAAGAAATTAGCTCAGAAGCTGAGAAATTTCAATTTCTGCAGCTTGAGGCTGAGAATTCCCAAGATCTGAAGCTGGAGGCACAAGAGAGCTGATGATGCAAGTTCCAGTCCAAGTCCAAAGCCGGGAAAAGACTGATGTCTCAACTCAAAGATGGTCAGGAGGAGAGAGAAATTCCTCTCCTACTTGGTTTTTGTTTTGTTTGTTTGGATTTTTGTCTTTTGCTTGTTTGTTTTGTTGTTCTATTCAGGCCTACACGGGATTGTATGAAATGCAGTCACATTGGGGAGGGCAATGTGTTTTACTCAATCTATGGATTCAAAAATTAATTTCATCCACAGGCAGACATCCTTACAGGTACCCTCAGAATAATGTTTAACCAAATATGTGGCTACCCTGTGTCCCAGCCAAGCTGACACTTAAATGAACCATCATAAGAAATGACAAATGGGATGACTGTAGCAGACTCTAGACATGTCCTGTGGATCTGCTTTAAGATAATGTCCAATCCATGGCAGAGGCTGAGCGAGCAGTTCCAAGGTTTGTCTATGGGTCTACAGATTTTATTCCATTCCTTTTATATTAGTATTCATATGAAGTTTTTCTGTCCTTATTATTTCTTAGCACTTAATAGCCATTCATTCTTTCAAATAAATTACTGAACAACTACTGTGAGCATGTGTCTGTGGGTCAAACCAAAATTAGACATTCAATAGGCCCATTCCTCAAGCCATTTAAAATACAGTATGTATTACTTAATTTAAACAAACTCAAACATTTACCAGGTGCAAAATAATGCACTCAGTACTATGAAAAACATAAAGAAGAATTAGAGTGAGCCTTTGTGTTTAAGAAAGTTAATATCTGGTGGATAGTAACAGAACAGACACACATACAATAAAAAAGTAGGTTGGAAAGAAAGTCTTAGTAATGTTCTGTGAGATTGTGGGAGAGATCAATTCTGTGGCGAAGGATCACAGAATTGTAGGTTTGTAGGTTTTAGGGTAAAGATGATACTCACAATCCACATGGAAATATGGAAAGGACTTTGGAATGTGGAGACATGGTCAAGTTTATTATGTTAATAGATAAGCACATGAATGGGCCACGTCGGCTGTTGGCGGTAAATACTTTTCAAGGCACATAGACAGTAAAATAACATGGCATTTGAACTTGGAAGATTTCAATTTATACATCAGCTAGTTTACTTATGGTCAAGCTTAACTTTTCTGAGCCCAGGAGTTTTGACCAGAATATAAGGATGCTATTACAGCCCGTATGCATGCTGTGAGCATCAAACGAGATCATGTGACTGGTTCGATGCCAGCAAAACTTTTGTTTTTCAAATGACTGCTTCTCACTGGACTCTGTCAATTCCCTGTCACAGCTGAATAAGGAGCTTCCTAAAAGAGATCTCTGTATGATTTCATATCGTTTCTTTTCCTTTTATTAAAAGCCATCTCATTTCAGTTGAGTGTTTGTTTCAAACTTTAAAAAGCATACATCTTATATTTGATTCAAAGCTTTTCTTTTCTCTCCAGCAGATAGACTTTTGGTTCCAACAGATGGAGGAGAAGGGAGATGGAGAAGGTTGTGTGGTTTTCCCAGTCTCTCTTCTGTCTTCCTTTTTCTGTTTCTTCTCATGGTGCTGGTCCTGGGACAAGGCAGCTAGAACGATAATTTGATCAATTCATAGGTAAGAACGAGAAATGTTTTCTACAGAATTTTAATAAACAGCAGGAAAGTTGTTCTTTAGTTTTCTTTTCTACTTACAGTGTCTTTGTTTGCCTATTCTTTTATGTTCTTGTAAAAATATGAGTTGGATTTTTTTAGATTTTTATCCCGTGGCTTCTGGAGAGAACAGAGCAGGGTGGAGTGTTCTCACCTCAGGCCCAAGGCTGCTGCTCTCCTTCCACATCAGTCAGTGTTTCCTTCTGCTGTGACGGCCCACGGAGCACACACTCTGATTCTCAGAACCCGTCTTGGTTAGAAGGGCTCGTCCCTGCAGCCCTGTTCTTCCCTGATTTTCACACAGGCTCCCATCAAGCGACCTGGATCATGTCATGTTTTTCTGACGTTTTCTGAGCTCTACCTTTTCTGAGCCCCCTGAACAACCTTCAAACCGACTCTCTTCCTACCCCAGTGCTTAAACCGCCCCAGCTCAGCGGAGCTCAGACCTCTCAGGATAGAACTGCCTTCGTTTTCTGAGTGTAAATGTTTTGCAGAGATTTCTGAGACCTTCCAATGATTAGACCCCGTTGCAGTCCGTTTTTCCTCACGGTATCATTTCAGCTTCCTGCACGAGCATCCTGTTGGCCTCTGACTCTGTTCACTCCATGCAATGGGGGCTTGTAAGTTTTCTTCAGACTTAAATAAACATATAATCTGTGTGTGCTTTCCATTTTTCTTTCTTATTTTCAGAAAAATGTGGCAATGTTGAAATCCAAGCTCCTTCCATGTTTTATGAGGAGCACATCTTAATTGGATTTTATGAGAGCAATATCCAAACATGTCATACAAATGTTTAAATGTATTTAACGTAACACACCAACCTGCTTACTTTTGGTAGTTGAACTTTTCTGTTAGACCCGATGGCCTCACAGAAGCAGACACCCCAGTGGGGCTGTATGGACAAGGAGGAGGTAGTGTCTGGCACGTGCTGACCCACCTGGATGCTCATGTTTTTGGTCCCAGTTTTCACCCTCTTATTTGCTCCTGGCTCTCCTCCAGTTCTGGTTATCCTCAATGAGGCTATAATGCTCACCCTTTTTGATATTGCCCCTCTCTATGCAGTCCTAGCATTTCTGGAATTTCTCATGGTTTCTGGTCTACTCAGGGAAGCCTTTCCAGCTTAGTCTAATTTTTTTTCTTTTACTTGTTTTGTTATTTATTATTGTTGTTGTTATTATTATTATTATTTTTATTATTGTGTTGGGAGATACAAGATGGATTGGAAAAGCTATAATGCATCTTTAGATGTCTACCTTTAGCTGGAAACCAATGTTTCCTTCAGTTTTCTACATTCTGGTCATGTTTCTCTGGATGAAGTCTGGTTTATCAGTGTTCTTTTAAATTGGTGTGTAGTACTGAAAAACAAAAACAAAAACTAAAACAAAAACCAGTCTATTTGCCCTGTCATGAAAAATAGGTGGTCCATCACCTGTCTTGCCCTGCATTATATTTCTATGACTACTGTATAAGATTAAATAACACATTTTTATAGCACAACCCATTTGCTCTTAAAAAGTTATATCAGCTAACACCACTAGGTCTTTTTCAATTTTTAATTTTTTGTAGATATACTGATGATAAGCTAGGTATTGTACATCTTATGTTGTTAAATTTTTGACACATTTCAGGTTTTTTATTCCAGTATTTTGGGTTTGGTTTGTTATCCAACTCATTGCCTACCTATTTCTGTTTTCATGTAAGTTATGATCAATATGACCAGAGGAAAAAAATATATATTTTCAAAAGACCACTGTAGTTTTGTTTGTTTTTGCTGAATATAAAACTCACTTGTTACACGAACTAAATATTTGTAGGAACAGCTTTTTGTTATTTTCAGTACATTTATTGAGCACCAAGTCAAGTTCTTGATCCTGGGTATAGATCAGGTCAGACAAGCTCTTGTGTATCTTACTGGTGAGAAGGGGGAGTCTCTTCACACACACACACACACACACACACACACACACACACACACACTTCAAAGAACAATATCAGTGAGGGATTATTGTTCTGTAGAGAATTAAATAAGATGATTCAATAGGCAGAGCCTAGGTGGCTGCTTAGATTTGCTATGAGAAATACTTGTCTTTTTGTTTTAAGGCAGTGTTATATACTCATAAGAAGGCTTCAGATACACAAAACTTGCAAAAAGCCCCAGAACAATTTCTACCTACAGCCTTTCACACACCAGAGGACCCTACATAGACTAAGGCTTCAAACTAAAATTTCATCAAGGATCCCTCGCCAGGGGAGGCCCTAGGTAAACTAAGGAAGTTAGAATTATACTTCCCAAAAGTACTGACGTGTTATGTGCATCACAGATTTAGTTGTAACCATTAAGCGAATAGAGCCAATATGTTCTATGCTTACTTCATTTGTGATCAAAATACTTACTGACTATTTTATCTTAAATGGTCAAAATAATTTCAAGTCAGAGACATTGAGGCAACAGTATATATATATTGATGTAGGTGTCTTTTCCGGAACTAATTACTTTGCCATAGCAAAAATTGAAGGAGTTTATTGCTTCAAATCTATTTAGTTCCTACTTGCCTGAAATTCTAATCTTTCAGATTGCTACCCCAGAATTGTTTACACTTGGTCTTGCTTTAGAATTCCTTACTTACAGTATTATTATTTTACCTTATAATTTTTTACATTTTAATGTCTCCATAAAATCTCTCCCTTTCCATAATTTTCATTCATTGTCAGGTATGGGGAAAATACTTGTTTTTATTCAATGTCAGTGGCAGCAGAAAATGGTATTCCTTTGTAAATCAACTTGAAAATAGCTGTTGAAATTCAGAATTTATGGATCTTTTGTTTCAAGATGGCAGAGTGAACCTAAGATTCTTCCCCTTACCATTTTAAGACCCTATTAAAATGATCAAAACAAGCTAGAAGCAGGTGAGATTTTATAGCAACAAAGAGAAGAGAAAGGATTATTGTTGGACAACTCTTTTTCACATTTCTCGAAAGTAGAAAATGTAGTGATTTCCAAGGAAAAGGCACAGATGCTTCTACCTCTAAGGATGGAGGCAACATTGGTGATGATTTGAAAAGTACAGATACTCTCGTCTTGCACTTGGCCTCCAGCCCCTCGCCCCCCAGGAGCAGACTACTGCAGCGCTCAGTGAACTGACGCTCCCTGACCACGTAGGCCAGACTGTGCCTGGGCTCGTTGCAGTGTTCGAGCACATCAAATTGTGTTACTCACTTTTTCTTCCCGTCTCCAGGCAAAAAGAGTAAAAACACTAAGGCTACTCCAAGCAGTTTCTTGTATTTATTTATTTTTCTTTTAATCATATATTGAATAAATATATACTGGCTGCTCACTTGGTGCCAGATACATGAGGCATTTGGGATAAAATGGTGAGTAAATAAGACATTTATTCTATGATCATGAAACCTACATTCTCATGAGGGAATAAATCACAAAAGTAAAATTACAACTGAAATAATGTCTGTGACAAGAAGTACACGTTGCTGTGGGAACAAATAAGAAGAGTATTTCATATGTCCTGGCACAATTTCAGAAAAAGGTGAATGTCTGTCTGCAATCTCAAGAATAGCAGGAGGCGCTAGCTCACTAACCGGGACGGTGAGAGCCTCCTGGCGGTGGCAACAGCATGTTAAAGCACGGTGCCAGCTTGCTTCTGGGCAAGTTCAAGATTAATCAAAAGGCCAGTGAGACTAGAGTATGGAAACTAGACATGTAGGTAAGGCAAAATATACAGGAGAGCATAGGACTTAGGCGATGGTTAATTTTATGTCACCTTAACTGTATCATGGGATGCCATATCCAGTTAAACAGGTGTCTTTGAGGGTGTTTCTGGAAGAAACAAGCATTTGAATTGGTGGACTGAGTAAGGCAGGTGGCCCTCCCCAATACAGGTGGGCATCAACCCACTCCTGAAGGACCTGAAAAGAATGAAAGGCAGAGAGGAAGGCTGAATTCACTCTGCCTGACCGTGAGGCTGGGACATCAGTCTTCTGCCCTTGGTGCTCCTGGTTCTTGGGCTTGTAGGCTCAAACTAGAATCTACACCATCAGTTCTCCAGCTCTCAAGCCTTCTGTATAAACCTCCACTTTTCATAGCTCTCTGCCTTGCAGATGGCAGATCATGGACTTCTCAGCCTCCATAATCACATGCGCCAACTTTTCTATAATAAATATCTTGATAGATAGATAGATAGATAGATAGATAGATAGATAGATAGATAGATAGCCTATTGTTTCTGTTTCTCTGGAGAACCTTAATACAACATATTAAGGGTTAATTGCTCATGAAATTATGGGATAAAATAAATTTTTCTTAAAGCTTGGAAGGTATCGTTGATGAGCATCAATGAGCTCGTTTATTACTTATTCCTCTGTAGAGGACCTGTTGTAATTTTTTTAAAAATTTGCTTTGTCTTGTTTCAATTTCTGGAACTTTTAGGATTATCTAAACTTGGTGCTTTAAAATTTTATAGTATGATGACAAAATATTTATTCCTTTTGCTGAGAAATCAATGGACTGTGTTTTTTATTTTACCAAATTATTGTTCATTAATTTTTGTTAATTTCTGCCTAAGTCTTTCTGTTCTTTTTTACAAACTCTTGCTTGATGTGTTTAATCAGTTTTATTGAATAACATTTGAATATAAACACACCAATTTTAAATGCACATTTGATGAAAGTTTGGCAAATTTACACAATTGTGCAACCAAGTAAGCTATAGAATATATTTCTTAACTCAAAAATTGCCCCTTGCACATTTTGCAATAAACCTCTAAATCCTACATGCAGCCTTTAGCATACTTTGTTCCAGTTCAGTCACCATAGATTTGCCTTTTCTAGAATTCCACATAAATGCAATATTACATGAAAAAATTGTCAAGCTGTTTTTAAGCAACAGCACAGTAGTGGAAGCTGCTAGATTGACTTGCCATACACCCATACATTTAGCTGGTAAGGAGACAATGCCCCAATAGAACTTTGAATTTATTTCACTTAGCAAAACAGGCAGTATAAGGTTCATATTCTTGTCCATTCACTTATTCCCCCAAGTCCATGGGGGTGGAGTGAAGGTGACCCAGGAAGGTGCTGCACACCAGTGGATCTGTTAACACCTGAGCCACCCAAGCTTAGGATACCTCCAATCTTTCACATTAGCAAAATCTACCCAACGTGAGACACAATATATTTTTTAAATGTTTTTATTGATTTTTTTAGAGAGATAGAAACATTGATCGGCCACCTCCTGCACGCCCCCTACTGGGGATCGAGCCCACAACCCGGGCATGTGCCCTGACTGGGAATCGAACTAGGACCTCTCAGTCCATGGGATGACACTCAATCCACTGAGCCACACTGGCCGGGTGAGACAATATATTTTTTAATACAGGTTGAAAAAAAATCTTTCCTCTGACCTTGACACATACATTGTGTCTTGCTTCTCAGGACTCTGAATAACAAACATCCTTGAAAAGAGAGTCCTCAACAACAGCTATCACAAAATGTGTAGAAATGCCATGGAGGATTGTTTCCCAACACTAGGCTTCTAAATGGGGTTCCTTTTACTTAGGATGATGTTCTTGAGAATCATCTGTGTTAATGTATCTATCAACTTTCACCTTTTTTATTCCCTGGTATTGTTCCATTGTATGGATATACCACAATGTGTCTTAACATTTCAACAGTTGATAGATATTTGGGTTGTCTCTAGTTTATGAGGGTCAAAAAGCGTGGAAGGGTTTTTGGGTTTTACTGTTGTTCCTGCTTCTTGTATGGGAAGCAGAGGGAGTGCAGGCTCCCAGACTCCTGATCAACCCTGTCCTGGTTCTGTAAGCCCTGTAGGCGGTGCTTCTGCCAGCAGCCACAACGACGTTTCCAGGTGTGCCAGTAGAATTACTGGCTCCTTGGTTATCACAGATTTCCTCCTTCCAGCTTCTGCAGTCAGTAGCAGTTCCCTGCAGTTACTGATCTCTGACAAATAGTCTTTTCACTTTTTTTATACTCACTTTTTCCATATTTGTGGAATCATTTTCCTGTTTTAAAATCTCCTTTGCTTGAAATAGTTATAGTGTGGCATGCGATGCAGGGATGAGGAGATGCTGGCACTGAGTAGGATGGTACCAGAGGAGATGGAGAAATGTGAGCATGGCCAACACAGCTTGCTGATGAATTGAATGTGGGGAGTGAGGAAAGTTAAAGAATTGAAGATGATTCTTATTTTTGTTAGAGAATCCGCTGTTATTTACTGAGATAGGGAAGAAATCAAGAGAAGAAAACTGGGGAAGAATTATAACTGCATTGAAATTATATCTGTGGGCATTTTGGGTGTCAGAAAATGCCTTGTAAGAATGTGTCTGCCTTTATAAGATCAGTGTGGTTGAAGGAGAGACAAGAGAGAATGTGCTGACACAGTTGTGTCCTTTAAAAGTCAGCCTAGGGTAGTGGTTACAACTGTGGGCTGCAGGATCAGACCATCTTATTAGAATTTTATGTTACTTTGGGGATTTCATTTTAAATCCAGAAAACTAGTTAGAATTCCACAATCAAAACACATGTATCCACCACCAAAACTGGCAAGGATGGATATAAAGAAATGAGAATAACAGAAGAAGAAAGAAATGAGAAACGCATGTTTGAGAAAAGAATGAAAGGCGAAGAAGAAAATTATGATACACCTTACAGAATGTTTCCTGAACAAGGCTTACTCCTGTTTGGGTGTAATACACATTACATAAAGATAATGCATTAATAACACATACTAATGACGAATTAATTTTTGCATATTTAAAATACTATATACCTTATAACAAAACACAGCATAGCAGTGATTTTCATCTGTATTTAATATTTTAAATGTGTTTTAAATATTACCATTTCATTGTACATACTCATTGCATTTATGAATTAGAACATACTTCTTAAAAGATGCCTTCATTTCATAGTACTATGTTTTTATGTTTTATGTGCAAATATTTAAGCAAGGGAAACAGAAAATATTCACTCATATTCTTAATATATGTGGTATCCCAATCCAATTTTTGTCACTCCAAATCACAACATACTTTCCTAAATAAATTACATATTGAGTTATTTGAGTAAGATGTAAAAAGTTGTAAAATAAATTGAAATCACCCTTGGGCTAAATATAGAACACACTGAATTCCTGATGGACAGCACACATTATAGATCAGACATTCAACTCTACATAGCAATTTCAAAACTACAGACACATGCCCCCAAATCAATGCCATTAAAAATCAGTTGCAACAAAGACAATGACCATAAAAATTTCTTTACAATGAAAAGATTTCCGAATCACAGATAATAATCAAATTATTTTGAACAATATTCAACACTATAACAGTTCAGTGCAATTTAGCCATTGAGACACCCTTCAGAGATATTTGTTTTTAATCAAAGCAAATTTAATTGGAGAGACTGCCCTCCAAATTTTATCCCAAGTTAATTTATAAATCTTCTCCTAAACATCCCATTACTTATTTTATGGTTGTCTTTTTTATTGTTATACAACTGAGACATTTTATTTATTATTTAATTTTATATAACTAAATATTGCTACACTGTAGACATGATTGAAAAAATGCATAGTATATATTAACATCCCAAACACATATATGAAACTATTATTAAAATGATGTAGCATTCTAGATGTCTATAAAAACAAATTAGCCCTCTAAAATGTTCTAGAGAACATTTTTTTTTTCAGAATACAATTCTATTCATATTTTCCAACTTGCAAGTTAGAATGTGTGGGATATATTTGCCATTAAACCTTTCTGTGTGAAATCTAAATACTAACAGAGTCCTATCTCAGCTTCTAAATAGAATTATTTATAACATCTTTGGAATCTAATCATGTGAGCTATACTTAACCATCTGGACATTTTGTTTCCTACAGATAATTTGCAGTGGTTAGTAAAACAATTTGTTTGTTTCTTGTTAAAGAGACATGATACCATTGTCTTTATAGAGTAATAGCAATTTTTCTGACTTTCAAAATAAGGTAGCCCACTTGCAGCAGCTTGATATAAAGGGAAACAAATCATTATCATTAATATTAATAAAACTCTACTGCGTATACTGAAAGCATGATTCAACAATGGCTAAGAATTTAAAATGATAAAGCACACTCCAAGCAGTATTCATCTGCTTTGTAACACACTGAATAAAGATTCTTTGAAGAAGCTGGAGAGTGTTACTTACTGAGCAGTCTAGATAATTAAATAATTACACATTTTGATTGAAAAATAGATGTTGTTTATTAAAGGAGACTCTAACTGCACTTCTCTAGCTAAACTTCTCTCAGATGCCAAGTTTATACTTGAATTACAACAAAAGACCAACATTAACTTCAATGCAACATAATCATTCAAAATAATGATTTTACATTAATCTCTTGAGCTTGTTTGAGTAGTGGCATGCCGTACAGTACAGGCACCTGTGTGGTCCTTTGGGTACTGAGGTTGTGCATATTAATTAGCCCCTGGAAAATAAGATCTGTCTCCCTCTGAGGAAAGCTACCTCGTGCTTATTGGCTGAAGACATCAAAGGAATGAGACAGAATACTGTTGGGCTCTGTCTCACTCATCAAATCTTTGTCTCGATGGTGGATCTGCTGCTCCTGAGTTAATTCTTGACAGACCCTGCCGAAGAAATGAAAGTAGCCATGCATCTCTTTGGCTTCAATATTGGATTTTGGCTGGAAACATCAAAATTACCATTTTTGGTTACAGAAAACTGTATAACTATACACTTCGAAACAGAAAATTATCTAACCAGAAACATTAAACTTGGAAGCAGCTTTCTTTTCTTGAATGCTACCTGGACGTGCCTCAGTGTAATCCTTTGCTTTGTACATTCAGATACAATCTAAATATGAGATTACAAATGTCTTTAAGAAATATTTCCTCTCACAACAAGCAAGGCCTCAAGATTCTTGGCAGTCCCAGGGAGGCTAAAGGCTCTTCAGTGCACATCGTGGAAGGATAATGAAAAGATATTATGGAAATAAAACTCTGGCTGATTTACAGATAAATGCATATCGAGCCAAATAGATCTTAAAATTACTTTCTCAGGGTAAAAAAAAAAAAAAAAAGCCTAATCTCATTGCTAAAGTATATCTAGAGAGAGAAAACAGAAAATTGAGTGGACATGGTAATGACCAAGAAAGGTTAGATTTAAAAATAGTATTTTTGCAACTCTTCGTTCAAATTCATATCACTTGAAATTTTGAATTTCAAAAACAAATTCAATTAAAAATATTTGCACTTGGTGGAGTGCTTAGAACTCTGAAGTTTCTTAAGATCTTTCGGAATAGCAGATTCTAATGAGGATTTTTACGCTAGCAATTTAAACACATGGAAGAAATAAAGATTCACTACTACAGCTGGGCAGAATATTTTTCTCAAATATCACATTGTTTGGTTTCCCCCCAGGTTTCCTTGGTGCTCCCATGATGAAGCTACTTTGTTGTTGATATATTTATTGGGATATATGGACCCATTTCACTTCCGCTCAACACATGGATTGGCAGTTTAAAATAATCCCTTTCTATTAAGAGAATGCACAACTAAAACACAGTTAAATAGCCTATTAAGCCAAAGAGATGACAATGTGCTACCCTCAAGAGAAAGCTTACTTTTTGTAGTAATTAATTACCCACACCACACAGTGCCTCTGAGAACATTTTTGGCTAGGTCTACCAATTTATTGTGTAAATAATTATAGTTTTTCATTTCAGGCAAAGATGCTGATTCATCATTAGGCAGGTGGTAATAAATCATTGCTCATTTTATTTTTAGAACATTTATCTTTTCAGTGGGGAAACCTACCATATGCTCTATATTTATTTAAGTTAAAACGTCAATTAGTTATTCCGAATTTTTAAGGATGATATAAAACTTTGATTGTAAATCCAAGCACCTGGTCTTCCCCCCCCCCCCCCGATGAAATTACATAGGCATTTTGGGGAGAAATTGTGTGACATGTGGCTTCTGTTCTCTTTTTACTATTTTACATCTAGTTGTCATAATATTCTACAACGATGCACTGACTTTTAATGTTCTTATAGATATCTTCTACCCTATCCACATATTGTTGGGGTGAGTGGGCCACCATTATAAGGAATGATGCACTTTGGTCCTTCAAACCCCTTCATTAAACTGGAAGTGACAGGTTATGCAGAAATACATTAAATTCTCAATCCTGTCACTTTCTGCAATCAAGTGATTCCTCTGACGTTTTCTGCAGCACTCAGTGTGAAGAGCACAACACTTGATACCAGAGGGCCCAGCAGAGAAACGTACCTGGAACACTTGTACTAGCTCTGTAACTTTCCACCAGTCACTCAACGAAGTTTCCTCATTTTTAAAAAAATAGGTTGTTGTGTGGATCCAATGAACAAAACAAATACATGCAAATGTGGCCTGACAAGTAGCTGTGTCTGCACCCTTTCTGGAGAGCTACGATGGTTACTTGTACTCTCTTTATTAATAGCAAAGCTGCAGGTACCTCATGTCATTGTGACTCTCAGTTCTTTTGTTTGTTTTTGATATCTTGCCAAGTAATATTTTCTCAGGACCCAGGATTAATGTAGATTAGAAATTCTTAAATGTCAGTGTTTGTAATGATCATCTGGGAAATCCTACTGAAGATGAATATTACTAGGCCTCACCCCCCAAAATCCACATTTTGAGCAACACCAATTTAGATCGGTGATTTAATATAGAGCTAAAACATGTTCTCATAAAGCCATTTAACTCAATGCCTCCTTCCTACTTCTGACATCATGTAGAAACTCTCCCCACTTCATCCTGAGTAGCCAATCCTTTGCCTGCATTCCCTGGGAATGTTTTGTCTGTCAGGGATAGTCAGAGAACGAGCTAGTCCTTGACTGAAGCAATGATTTCCAGTTCATGCAGCGTTTGCTAGAATGGCTGGTTTCATAGGATGCACGGGAATAATTGTTTGCAACCCTAGCACCTCTGGGAGGGAGCTGGATGTACTGCATGGCAAAGCAGAGAAGCTTAAATCCCAGTAGTGCTTTTGCTACTAGCTAAATATGTGACTCTGTCCAAGTTTCTTATTCACTTTGGCTGCAGGTATTGCATCCGATGGGGTGATGATGCTTCTCCTGCTGAAGATAACATCATAGGGCTTAGACCAGGCTGTCTCTCAGGCTTCCCTTTGATTCCAGAATATATGCTCTTCCCCAAAGGGCAGTGTGTCCTATGTACCCTTCTTGAACCCAAGTCCAGTGGTGCACATTTGCCATATTTTCTTGGCAGAATAACCATCTATGGTTTATTATATCCTGACACAATCCTATGTATGAAGGATTGTAAGAATTAACAGGCACCCAGATGTCTCAGCAAGAATTGAAACCTGCTACCAATTCACCCAAAACACTTGCTATTAACTTGCATAGGACTTTATTTACTTGGATCTATTGGGAAATTTTTTTAAATGATATAAATTATAATTTAGTTTTCTCACATAATCTCTAAGTAAACTAATATGAATGTGTTATCCCACAGTTAACTTCAGTTCTAAAATATCAACTATCACATAATTTAGAAGTGAAGAATACATCATATTGAGATTTTTACCTGTGCAATGAGGTTTACCTAGGTACACAATCATTAAACAAAAATGTACAAACAAAAATATTTTGTGCTTTCAATGCTCTTAGAGACCAAGGGAGTGAGTTTACTTAGGATTTTGCTCTAAAATGATAAATTATCAAACTGATGATTATTTGCCTAAACTCAACTCCAAATTAAGAACTGGAATGAACACATTAAAGCTTGATTGGAGAGTTAAGATGCTTTGGTATAGGCGGCCTGTGATTTGGCCCCACCCACGTCCACAGGTGTATTCCCTCCTCTTTTCTGCTGCTGATTTTGGTGGAGCAAGAGGGGCAGGGATACAAGGTCTGCAGCGGCCTGGTCCTTTCAGTCCTCTCCCACAGACACCCCTCAACATGGCAAATATTTTCAAACAAACAATCTATTGGTTTAAAAAAAGTAAGGTAGTTTCATTTTTCATGTAAAAATATGTATACAGGCAATTCAGATGGAAACGGATTTCTGCTTGAATTATCTAGCTGATCGCCTCGATTGCCTTCTTTGCCTTGAGCACATACACATTACTTAGGGTGGGAACAGCTGAGCCTTATAAATCAATTAATCAATACTGATTAAGTTTTTCAGCTCAACTTCAGGTTTTCTTTAAACTAAGATTAGGTTTATGGTCATCCACAGGAAGCAAAGACGCAGACGCACGGGCGCTGTCCGTAGTGCTGCACTGGCCGGGTACAATGGGGAAGTGTGTTTCTTGAGCCGGGTTAGAGACAAAATGCACACGGAATAGTCTGAAGTTCTGTTTCCTCAGGGGATTTCTTGTATCCAATATCAGAAGAAAAATGTTTAAATCAATTTCTAAGGGCAAGCTAAAAGTTTAAACTGTCACATAACAGAAGTCTAGACTGTTTGGGAACAATGGATGTCAGGGCCAGTCAATGACAATGTCAATACGAAAAGTTTCATTTTCCACATGAGAAAATAATTGAAGTGTGGGGAAGACATATTCATATAGCAATACTCATTTTTTCTGCATAAAATGAGGATTATGAAATTATCTCCATTTTTATCTTAGTCACGACCAAGGCTAAAGAAAGAAAAACATATGGAAAGTTCCCTCATAGAATTAAGGAGATTTTTTCCATTGAGCAAAATAGCTATTTCTTTCATAGTAAGTCCTTTCTGTTAGTGGCAAAAAAAAAAAAAAATAATAACAGTTTAATGTTTTTTAAGATATTTGGGTTTTTCAAAGAATGTGAGATGCTTTCATTTTAGAGTAGCTCTGTTTCAATGCTTCCAACCAAAACAGCACAAGAAGAAATAAGAAATATTTTGTCCCTCATAAGACATATCGCTCCTGAAGTTTTTTACAAAAGCAACTGAGGCAAATTAAGGGTTTCAAAGCTTGTCACCTTATAAATTGTTAGAAAACATTTGCATTTAAATTGCTCTGTGCAGCTACCTGGAGATTTTCCCCTGGAATGTTTATGGCTCTTTTTTTCATTAATACTTAAAAACAATACAATTTCATAACCAGTGTATTACTACATCTAGTTGTGTTACGAAGAGGCACTTCATTTCATAAAATAGAAACATTCAAAGTGGTTTTGGTCAACCGATCACTCAGAATACTTGAAGTCTTCATATTGAATACTTAACAGTGAAGTTAATCTGAAACCATATCAACTTTCCATTTCTATTACAGAAATGAACTAATGGATATAGACATTGATCATCAAAAGTTTCCCATAGTGATGAGAAAGAGAGAATCAGACATATGTGCCTCCAGATGGAAGGTCACTAAAAGCTCTAACATAAGGAACTTCTGTTCCCATGTGCTTTATCCATAGGAGCGAAGATTGTCCAAAACTTCTCGGAACATTTCCCCCCAAATATTCTCTCTATATAAAAATACAGTAGATTTCTTTTCAATAGATAAATCTTAAGTATTATTTCAATAACTTGCTTTTACATATTCAGAAATGCAGAGATAAGAAAAATATTCAATGTGCAAAATGCTCTTTTTTATATGTCTATTAAAATACAATCTAATAATAGCTTTAGATTTATATAAAAAGCCACTGGGGGGAGAAAGTCCTCAATGTCAGGAAATTTGATCAGATTAGAGCTTTTGCTTGAGGAATTGTAAACAAACTTCTTTAAATGCTGAGAGTTTTCTCAGTTCTTCCCATCCGAGACACTGTCGAACACATCCAGTCCTGCTTGGAAGTAAACCTGAGCTGAATGAATGCTGTGCAGCACCTTGGACAGGGCTTCTTGAAAGGTCTCATTGGAAGCCAGTGACTCGCAGCACTCCTGGGCCTCCAGGAGTATTGAAAACTGGCCTGTCTTCTCGTCAAGGTGGTACAGGATGTTTCTAAGAAGAAAAATGAAATGTATGAGTGAGTTATGCACAATGCTATTTTCATATCAAACATTATAATGAATATTTAAGAAGCAGTGATGTTTGCAATAAAGAAGTCATACAATTATAGTATCATTTTTCAACCTCTAATGAACTAATGAATATAGACATTGATCATAAAAAGCTTCCCACAGTGATGAGAAAGAGAGAATCAGACATTATGTGCCTCTGGATGGAAGGACACCACACTATTTATAACAGAAAATAAAGTTGTTTTGCTAGAAATATTGAATCTGAATCTGATAAAGCTCCTAAGTCTAATTACTAATAAATACAAGGGACACAGAAATATGTTAAATGATACCACAGCGTGTCATCAGCAAAATACAGACTGTAGGAATCTCTATAGGACAAATAATCTAGTTTATTAAACAAATAAATTATAATAAAAATAAGTGAAGGAGGGACCTCTAGACTGGGGCTTCTTCACCTTGTGCTATGGACATTTGAGGTTGGATAATTCTTTACTGTGGCAGCTGTCCTGTGCACTGTAGGATGTTTAGCAGTATCCCTGGCTTCCACCCACTACATACAAATAGTTCTCTCATTCAGTTAGGGTTGCTATAACAGAAGATCAGAAACTTCTCACAGTGCTGAATGCTAGAAGTCTGAGATCAGAGTGTCAGCACAGTCCAGATCACCGGTGCTCTTGGTGAGAGGCCTCTTCCTGGTTATAGGATCATATGGCCTTCCTTAGAGGTGCTCACAGTGAGAGACCCCTCCGTCTTCTCGTTTTTAAAGGCATTAGTCCCATCACAAGGGGCCCACACACATGACCTAACCTAAACTGATTACCACCCAAAGGCTTCACCTCCAAACACCATCATTTTGGGGTAAGGATCTTAACATATATATTTTGGGAAAACACAAAAGTTTAGACCACAGCAATTGTTAAAATCATAAATGTCTCTAGACTGCTAAAATTGTCCCTTACAGGGCAAAATTGCTCACTGATTGAGAACTGCTGCTTCAGATTAAAAGAAAGATAGCAACCAGTGACAAAGTATATAGGTTTTATGAGGTCTTTATTCAAAGAAACTAAAAAATGGGCAGTAATGCAAATTAAATACTGAAGATTTGTTAATAGCAAGGAATTGTTTGTATTTTAGGTGTGATAATGGTATCAATATGTTTATAAAAAGTGTCCTTATCTTTTATAAATACATACAGTAATATTTGTAAATGAAAGGTTAATTTGCTTCAAAATATTTGAGAGTAAAAAGGAGGGTGGAGCTATGGACAGTATAGGTAGAACAGGATTGACCATTAGTTAATAATTGTTGAAATTGCATAATGGAGTTCATTATACTATTCTATCTTCTTTTGTATATATTTAACATTTAAAATACCATCTTCTCATAAGTGTGGGATGTGTAATAAGATGGTGCCCTGAAATTTATCCAAATATCCCAAAAAGAGGAATTTAGCCTTGGGAAAGTCTAAAGAGTTTATTTTTATTTATTGACACAAAGAGATGCATTTTGGTAGAAAGCTATGGATGAAGTCATCATTTTACTTATTCCAAACCCAAATTACCTGAAATAGTTGAGATTTCATGGCCTAACAAAATAGGCAGATAGGTAAATAATTAAAATAGTTTTCCAATTGTGATATTAGAAATGTAAGGTCTGGTGATAACAGACAAAGGATGTGCTGCTGGGAAAGGTTAGAAAAAATTCAGAGTGAAGAATATTTGAATTTCATCCTGAATGATAATGGGAATTACCAGTTACAAAGGTTTAAGAAAGGTAACAAACTAGAAAGTGGGGACAGCACTGCACGTAGAAGGAAGAGCCTATGAAAGGTATGAATTTGTAAAACAACAGGGTTCTGACGATGCCAGTGTTCCCGTACGGCCAGAGTGCAAGGCTGCTGTGGGCAGCTACCCGAGAAGAGCTGGGAGAGCACACCAGGGTCACATCATACAGGGCCTTCCATACCAAGCTCTGGAGATTACACTTTTTCTTATAGCCAATAGTAAACCAGTGAAAGATTTTAAATGAGAGAGAAAAGGTTATTAGATTTTGTTTGGGAATAATTGCTTTGGTTGTAATATTAAAGCCTGGAGATGATTTAGTCCAGGTGAACTATGACAAAGATAGGATTCACCCAGTGATAATTAAGTTTGAAAAGATGGAAGAAAGGCCATTGTATAAGGTTTCACTAATTGCTACTCATCTCTTGCATTAACCTCAGTTTTATATTGAGTTCTAGATCACTGTTTTCTATCTCATCTAGGCTCCCCTGCCTCAGCCTCTCCTGCACTTCCCACTCTGCGCTCTGGTGGTGAGCGGGCATGGAAATCTCTCCAGGCACTCATGCCAGACCCTGAAAGCCAGCTCTTTCCCTTACACATTCAGCTGGTTTCTGATGATAATCGCTTCTCTATTTTTTCCAATGTCTTTTCTTTTCTGGGGACCCTGAATCTTATATTTTGAAGACTATTTTGTGATATCAGTGCTTTATATGGCAGGGTTGAGAAATATGTTATCAGGTCTAATTCACGGTTGTGGACAGAGGGCATCTTCAACATGGTGATTTAATTTCCTTAAATTTTTATCAGGCTTAGTTCAGTGACAGGAAGTTAGTAAACCCTAGATAATGTTGGTGTAAATTATAACATTTCAGGTTATTTTGCATTTTAAGCAATATGTAACTGAAGAACAACAGATGTTGAGTCTTAAACTATTTTTCCAGTTTACAATGAGTGTATGGTGGGTGCCCATGGGGCAGAAGATCTTTGAACTCAGAGGTTATTTCAGTGATTTTTTTTTTCCAAAACAGATCATTTTAAACAAGAACTATTCCTAATAATTCTATCCTTCAACATTTTGCCTATAAGTAAACTTGGCATTGAACGGGTTAAACAGAGCAGTTAATAAAAGATACCCTACAGATTTCAAATAGTCTTGAATTCAGGTATAAACTTTATATTAAGAAACATACATTCCCTGGATATGGGAGGGAGAAAACATCCTCCAAATAGAGCAGCAGTGGGTCATCAGCAATGTTCTGACCATGAGCTGTACTCTGAGAAAAAATTTTATCTACTTGCAGAAGTAGAGCACTCTTTAAAATAGAGATTTCCCTCTGATATTCCCAGAGTATTCATAAAATTAGAGAGATTTTCAGAAGTCACTCAGTCATGCTAACGTAATCATTTAAGCAATTCTATATCTATGTACATATACATATACATATACATATATACATGTGTTTTAGGTATAAAAGTTTTAGTTATATCACAGTGACTTAAAATAGTAAGAATTAACAAAATGCCCAATGGGAGATTCTCTACATATTAGTTTTATATTAAAATAGATGGAAAAATACAAGAAACCAAATAATACAGAGAAAGCTTGATATAACCATATAGTTTTCCCAAATGAAGATGAAGCTGCTTCAGATAGTGGTATGTATTCTTCTATAGGACAGTACTTACAAAAATGTTACTTTTTTCATGTTAAATTAATCTTTCTCAATTGCTATTTAAATAAAGAGTGGGTTTTTAATGTCAGGATACCTATCAAATATGTTTAAATTCATAGTGAATCTTTTAAACAAATAAAACATGAGCAAAGCAGATGCAAAAATACATGAAAAAGACCATAGCCAGGCTGATTTGGCTCAGTGGTTAGAGTGTTGGCCCATGGACCAAAGGGTTGTGAGTTTGATTCCCAGTCAAGGGCACATACCTGGGATGCAGGTTAGATCCCTAGCCCTGGTAAGGGTCATGCAGGAAGCAACCAATTGATGTGTCTCTCTCACATCGGTGTTTCTCTCTCTCTCCCTCTCTTCCATTCTATCTGAAAGATCAATGGAAAAATTTCCTCAGGTGAGGATTAACAAACAAACAAACAAACAAAAAGATCATACACCATGACCAAGTGGGATGTGCAAGGTTGGTACAATAGTTGAAAATCAATTAATGTGATACACCACATACTCATAATGAATGATAAAAATCACATGATCATATAAATAGATGCAGAAAAAGCATTTAATTAAATCCCACACCCACTTATTATATAAACTCTCAGCAAAGTGGAAATAGAGAGAACATACCTCAACATAACAAGGGCCACATATGACAAACCCACAGCCAATATCATAACTCAATGAACAAAAATTAAAAGGGTTTCCCTTAATATCAAGAACAAGGCAGGGATGTCCGCTTTCATCACTTTTATTCTACATAGGACTGGAAGTTCTAGCCACAGCAATCAGACAAGAAGCAGAAATAAAAGGCATCCAAATTGGAAAGGAAGAAGTAAAACTATCATTATTTGCAAATGACATGATACTGTATACAAAGAACCTAAAGATCTGTCCCCCCCAAAGTACTAGAATTGATAAGTGAATTCAATAAAGTATCAGGATACAAATTAATATTCAGACATCACTGGATCTTCATACACTATCAGAAAAGGAAACTAAGAAAATAATCTCATTTACAATTGCATCAAAAACAAAACGCCCCCAAAACAAACAAAAAACAAGGTACTTAGGAATAAATTTAACCAAGGATGTAAAAGACCTGTACTCAGAAAATTATTATAAGATACTGAAAAAAAATTGAGGAAGATACAAATAAGTAGAAGCATATACTGTGTTTATGAATAAGAAAAATGAACATCATTAAAACATCTATCTGACCAAAGCAATCTATAGATTCAATGCAATTTCTATCAAAATACCAATGGCATTTTCACAGAACTAGAACAAATACTCCAAAAATGTATATGAAATGCAAAAAACTCTAACTATCCTCAACAATCTTGAGACAGAAGAACAAAGTTGGAGATATCATGCTCCCGGATATCAAACTATACTACAAGACCATAGCAATCAAATCAACATGGTACTGGCATAAAAAAAAAAAAAAGAAGAAGACATATAGATCACTGGAATGGAATAGAGAGCCCAGAAATAAACCTACACTTTTATGGTCAATTAATATTTAACAAAGGAGGCAAGAACATATAATAGGGTAAAGACTGAATTCAAATGACATTGGGAAAGTGGACAGATACATGCAAAAAAAGTGAAACTAGACCACCTCGTTACACCATGCACAACAATAAACTCAAGGTGGATTAAAAACTTAAATGTAAGACTCAAAACCATAAAAATCCTAGAAGAAAACATAGGCAGTAACATCTCAGACATTTCTTGTAGCAATATTTTTTTCTCATACATTTCTTCAGGCAAGGGAAACAAAAGAAAAAATTAAACAAATGGGACTATATCTAACTACAAAGAATTTGCACATTTTTTTCATATGTCTCTTGGCCATTTGTATGTCCTCTTTGGAGATGTGTCTATTCATGTTCTCTGCCCATTTATTAATTGGATTGTTTGTTTTCATTTCTTGAGTTATATGAGTACTATATATTTTGGATATTAACCCCTTATCCAATTTATCATTGGCAAATATGTTCTCCCATACAGTGGGTTCCCTTTTCATTTTGATGCTGGTTTCTTTTGCTGTCCAAAAGCTTTTTAGTTTGATGTAGCCCCATTTATTAATTTTTTACTTTGTTTCTCTTGCCCTAGGTGGTGTAAATTCTGCTATGTGTGATGTCTGAAATTTTGCTGCCTATATTTTCTTTTATGATGTTTATAGTTTCTCAACTTACATTTAAGTCTTTTATCTGTTTTGAGTTTATTCTTGTGTATGGTTTAACTTGGTGGTCTAGTTTCATTGTTTTGCATGTACCTGTACAATCTTCCCAACACTACTTATTTATTTATTTATTTATTTATTTATTTATTTATTATCAATTTTTTTTCATTTTTTGTTTAGATAGAGTGGGAGGGAGAGAGAGGAAGAGAGAGAGAGAGAAACATCGACGTGAAAGGGACACATCGAGTGGCTGCCACCCGCACGACCAACCAGGGCCGGGGACAAACCGCAACTGAGGTACATGCCCCTAGCAGGAACCGAACCCGGGCCTCTCTGGACCGCAGGCTGACGCTCTAACCGCTGAGCCAAACCGGCCAGGGCTATTTATTATCATTTTTAAAAATATTTTTTCTTTATTGATTTTAGAGAGAGAGATGGAAACATTGATGAGAGAGAATATGGACTGGCTGCCTCCTGCATGCTGCCCGCTGGGGATTGGGCCCACAACCTGGGCATGTGCCCTCCTGGGAATCAAAATGGCGACCTCGACCTCTTGGTGCATGGGTTGACGCTCAACCAGTGTACCACACCAGCTGGGCACAACACCATTTATTGAAGAAACTGTCTTTACTCCATTGTGTGCTCTTGTCTTCTTTGTCAAATATTAATTGAGCATAATGTCTTGGGTCAATTTCTGGGTTCTCTGCTTTGTTCCATTGATCTATATGCCTGTTCTTGTGCAGTACCAGGCTGTTTTGATTACAATGGCTTTGTAGTATAACCTGATATTCATTATTAATCATCAGGGAGACGCAAATTAAAATGCTATGAGGTATCACCTCACACTTCCCAGAATGGCTACCATCAACAAATCATCAAACAATAAGTGTTGGTGAAGATGTGGAGAAAAGGGGACTCTAGTACAATGCTGGGGGGAATGCAGACTAGTACAGCCACTATGGAAAACAATATGGTGTTTCCTCAAAAATTTAAAAATGGAACTGCTTTATGAAAACACTTCTTGGAATATATGTGAAGAAATCCCAAACACTGCACCCCTATGTGCATTGCGGCGCTATTTACAATAGTCAAGATTTGGAAGCAGCCCAAGTGCCCATCAGTAGATGAGTGGATAAAAAGGCTGTGGTACATTTACACAATGGAATACTACTCAGCTGTAATAGAAAAAAAGAAGGCAATCTTACCTTTTGTGACAGCATGGATGGACCTGGAGAGTATTATGCTAAGTGAAACAAGCCAGTCAGAGAAAGACAAATACCATATGATTTCGCTTATATGTGAAATCTAATGAACAAAATAAATAAACAAAATAGAAACAGACTCATAGATACAGATAACAGACTGATAGCTGTTAGAAGGGAGGGAGGTTGGGGGGCTGAGTGAAATAGGTGAAGGGATTAAACAAAACAAACAAACAAACAAACAACAGAACTCAGACACAGACACAAGTATGGTGATTACCAGACGGAAGGGGTAGGAGCAGGCAGAAGTGGTAAAGGGGCATAAATGGTGATGGAAGGAGACTAGACTATGGATGGGGAACACAATACAATACACAGATGATGTACTATAGAATTGTACACTTGAAACCTGTTTAATTTACCAATGTAACCCCAATAAATTCAATAAAAATATATTAAAAATAAACATGTAACAAAACATGGTTTAATAGTTAAGGTATTTCAAGGATAAAAAATTTTTTAAATATATTTTAATTATTCAATCTTTTAAAAAGTACTCCTCTGTAGACAACTTATACTGATTTACCAATAAAAATAAATTAGTATCACTATAAGCCGTTTCATAGTATTTATTATTTTGAATGCTCTCCCTCCCCTTTATCCATCTCATGTTCAACTGTAAATCATTTCGTGGAAAATATATTTCCAGAATTTAAGAGTGTAATAGATATTTTCAAAAGCTGTACAGATACTTCCATTCTTTGAGGGCATAGGGCTCAGCATGCTGACCATCAAAAATATTATCAACTTTGTTATCCAGAACTGCCCCTTTAATGAGTTGTATTCATGTAATTAATACATTATAAGGAGCATGTTTAATGATTTTCAGACTGTTATAGTGACTTTTGTCCATGTTCAAAACCTACTGGCAAGAAATACACCCCTACCTAACATTCTATGGTTATTAAATGTTAAATATTATTAATATTATTCATATTCTATTTAAGGATCAGATGATATTAATAAAACATGCTTATAAAGGTTACAGGATTAATCCCTCAATGACAATTCATTTAGGCATGAGCACAGGCTTTAATATAAGTATGAAAAATTTCAACCACACTACTACAAAATATCTAGAAGAAAGATAATATGGAAGAATAAAAATACATCCTAAAGAGAATGTTCAGGTCGAAAGCACAAGAAGTATGATTATTGTTTATTTTTTTATTAACTGGAAAGCAATACATATATTTCCTAAAGACCAATGTAATGGAGTCTGTAATGTGCCAACATTTGCTTTTTCTAACTAGGAAGCAACGCAGTAACATATTTTTAAAATGACTGTAAACAAACCATGTGAATAGAAATGGACCCTTTTTCGGTTTGTGAAATTCTACAAGGAGCTAAACACATTTTCCATATGCTACATGATTCAAGTAGTAGGCTGTGGCAAGCTATTATGTAAGATAAACACTCATATCCATTTCTACCCAAATTGGATACAAATCAGCATAAAACTACAGATACTGAGATTTTAGTTGAAAAAAAGCAACTCGGGTTTTTCATCATAATGCAAGAGAAAGCTTTCATTTGGGGTAGCTGCCGATATGACTTGTTAGTTGATTTTTACTATAACAGAAGTTTTTCACCTGGATAGATTGCTTTACCTTAAAATAAACTGAGGATACCAAAGATATCTTCTTTAAACTGTTATGAGAAAGGTAATTTCTCCTACTGATTTTTAGAAGTAGCTCATCTTTTCCTATTTCTCTTTATGTACTAAAAACCACTTAGCTTACTCTTTATATAAAATGAATTTCTGCATTTAGAGCCCTTTTCCAAAAAATACTTTCACATTATATTAATTATATTTGAATGGAAGGAAAAAGAAAGAAAAAAAAAACAGCCATGTTTTTACATTTCATCACATATATTTCCGTGTATTTCTTAGTTCTGAGAGCTTTCTTACATATTCAGTCATTAACCCTAAATACTCCAGAATCATTCCTGGGGAACAAAACTGCTATTGTACTACTTTTTTGATATGCAAATATTTCCTGCCTTTGAAAATATTTTAATTAGGTCAGTGTTTCCAAAGGAAGTTTCTAAGCCACAATTCTTTGTATTTCCATGTAATGTCACAAAATTAAACCTCACTTAAATGGAGGTGAGATTCCAACAATATATACTATATCAGAATACCAAATGCGTCTCTGTTTCTCATTTATGGACCCATATTTTTCAGATCAGGGCAGGCTGGGAATGAGCCAGAGGTAGTCTAACGGCACATACCTGCAAGGAAAAAAGAAATTGGAAAGAAAGAGGGAAAATACACTTGGGGAGTTTTCATGTCAAGTGTCAGACCTTTACAATCACAAGAATTATATTCCTCAGTGAACCTCCCCTGGTCTTACACACACCTGCTTTAGTTCAATTCAGAAAAGTTTCCTCGAAGAAAGAATGGACTGTGTTATTAATTCAATAAATCACCATCCTACTTGCATACACACAACATGTATCTCAGGATGGCATGTAGAGACATCAGACCTAATTAAAATATTATTTAACTGAAATCATTTTAGTAGTTATCCTGTTTAAAATAACATTAATTCCACCCTCATGCCTATCTTCCCTCATCTGTAACAATTTGGATCTTATAAATGTAATTCATACACAGTCATCCTGACCCACACAGAACACAAAGAGACTACTAAAAGGAAAGTGTAATACATTATTGATGACACTAATGAAATTACAACACACATCACTCATTTTAATGGGTCTGTTTCAATGACACATCACGGTGACCAGGAAAGAGCAGCGCCAAATTCAGAAACTTAATTAATAACTCCCAGCAGCACCAGTGAAGGAGATGAAGCATCTTTACTCAACTGAGAAATCTTTTCCACTCAGCTAAAGCAAAGGAATACTGAAGAAAATGAATTTTGAAACAAAGGTATCTAAAGTCTTCATGAGTCATTTCCTTGAGTGTGAATTAGCAAATTAATGATGGAAATGATACTCTTTCAAATGTTCCTTCTTATTTTCAAAAATGGGTACAGGATGTCACCCAACCTAAACTTGTATTAACATTCATTATACCGTATATTGAGAAACTCCTAAATAAAATCACACTAAATAATAAGTCATGTCTTTTGAAAGTGATTGGATATACATGCTGAATGCAGGCAGAAAAGACCAACTCAATTTCTTACAATTGTTGCTAACTCTTTTTAGGGATTAATTAAACTGTACTCCATAGTTAATAGTGGATTACTATATTTATATCAACATTAGAAAAGATTATTTGATACTATGTCCATGAGAATTCATAAAATACATGACTGTACTATGTATAGTACAAATTTGAATTTGGTCTACACTAGCAAATGCAAAATGAGAATTAAGACCATTGTTGATATTGTCAAGCCATAAACTCACTACGCAGACAAAACCAAGGCAGAAAGACATGTGTGGTAGATTGTTTGCAAAAATGGCTATAATTGTTCTCCTCCCTGTATGCAAGCCCCTTCAAAATGTGACTATACAGCCCTGACCAGTTTGGCTCAGCGGTTAGAGCATCAGCCTGCGGTCCAGAGAGACCTGGGTTCGGTTCCCGCTAAGGGCACGTACCTCGGTTGCAGTTTGTCCCCAGCCCTGGTTGGTTGTGCGGGAGGCAGCCACTCGATGTGTCCCTTTCATATCGATGTTTCTCTCTCTCTGTCTCTCTTCCTCTCTCTCCCTCCCACTCTATCTGAACAAAAAATGGAAAAATGTCTTCAGGTGAGGATAAAAAAACAACAACAACAACAAAAAAATGTGACTATACAGCCCTTTTTTGTTAAGAGGTGGGGTGTATTTCCCTACCTGTTGAATCTGGTTTGACCTTAATATTGCTTTGACCAATAGAATGTGGCACATGTGGTGTCTATGTCTCTATGTTTCCTCTTTCTCTGGGGCCCGGCCAAGGCTCCACGTAAACAATGCTGTGTTAACCAGCAGGGCAAAGGGAGAACGCAAGGAGCAGAGAGGAGCTTCCTGCCTTAGAGAGAAGCACTGGTTACAGACATCAAAACAGCCAAGAGATATCCAGCCTGGAAGAGACCAGAAGAATCACACAACAGAGTCCAGCCTACATGGCCCTATTAAAGAATTATGGACAAATTACACAGTTGTTTTAAGTCACGAAATTTCGGAAGGATTTTCTTTTCTTTTTTCAATTTTTTTTAAAGAGAGAAAGTAAGGGAGAGGGATAGAGAGATAGAAACATTCATAGAGAGAATCACTGATGGGCTGCCTCCTGCACTCCCCCTATTGGGATCAAGACTGCAACCCAGGCATGTGCCCCAACCGGGAATCGAACCAGAGACCTCTTGGTGCAGTATGTCGACACTGAACCACTGAGCCATACCAGCAGGGCTCGGAATTATTTTCAATGGAACAATAGATAATTGTTGTAATTTGGTAGTGTTTTCCTTCCCTGTGGGAAAGGAAGGACTTATGTTGCTATGGGCATCAGTTCTCTATTCTCTATCAATATCATTGTTACAGTATGATGTATGATGTGGATTTAACAGTTCCTTCAACGACTGGCTAAATTGAGAAGACGCGTTTGGAAAATTGTGCCAAATAGTCCGCATGAGGTATGCATTACAAAGTTAGGATATCTGTGCTGACTCATTAGAAGTTTTAAAATCTGTTTGGAATGCCAGTGGGATTTTTCCACTAAACAAAAAAATAAGTTAACCATCACAGCATCATACTGTTTCTTTTCTGAAAATGCAGATGAACTGTTGAGATATAACCCAAGAAATGAATAAAAATGATTCTGTCTTTTTCTATTATGATCATATATAAAATATAGCCTACAACAATAGAGAGAGTAAACCACTTTA
This sequence comes from Tadarida brasiliensis, assembly GCA_030848825.1. NCBI lineage: Eukaryota > Metazoa > Chordata > Mammalia > Chiroptera > Molossidae > Tadarida > Tadarida brasiliensis. Next base: position 40,834,034 of record CM061260.1, on the reverse strand, counting down.
TTCTACAGTCAATGTCTCGAGACTTCTTGGTCCATCTGACTACACTGTTTCTCAAGGTAAGTTTTTGAGAAAGAGGATATCTCTTCAGATATTCAAAGCTTACTCCTCTTGAATGGCACAATGCTTGATGATTTATCAACAAAGACAAATTATATTTGTGCACTCAAAACTGTCAATTAAATCAAAAGAGGACATAGAAATCAGACAAAGATTAACACAATCCTGAGCACCTTCCAGAATTTGGAGACAATGGTGATACATTTGACCACTTCTTATTCGCAGTCACGTAATTGTTTTCTTGTTTTCACTTCCATTTCAGCACTGCTGTTTTCTAATGTCTGACTACGTGTATGACCTAAATCTCAATATCTAGATAACTTTTTTAAAAACTTCTTTGGATCTCACTTTCTTTAGTATTTCAGATTCTACTCATCAGCAAGTAAGATTTGTCACTCTCCAAGGACAACTTCATTGGAATACCCTATATGCACATGACAATTAACATAATATCCTTTAATCTATCTACCAAATATTTGCATTTGCACTTTCTTCATTGTTCTTTTCTTATCTCCATTACCTTTAGTAAATAGCAGTGCTGAGGTCACAAAATCAAACAAAATAGGTAATTCAGCTTTTTTTTTTCATTTATTTTCTGATTCCACTAATGAAAAGGATGTGAGCTATTTGTTTTGAAAAGTTCACTCCAAAGGCAAAAGTTTATAATTTAGGCTGTGTCTATTTAAACAAACTGAGTAATTGGAGCCAATATTGATTTTTTTTTTTTTACTTTATTATAATCAACAGCCCTTATTAATCATCTAATATAAGTAAGTCACTGTGTTAGGGACTCAGATAAAAAAGAAAAGTTTACAGTCTATGTTGAAAGCCAAGCACCTAATGAATAAATTAAAATATTATTTTAATGTATTGTCTATATAATGCATTTAGAATATTACATGGTATGCAGCAATTTACTTATATATTTTACAAAACTTTTCATTTTATTCTGTCTATATTAGACTATGTATATATCATTCTATATGTATATTAGTTAGAAAACACTGTTTTGTAATAAATGTTTTTGTGTATTTGTCCCTCTATGTCATATACTCTCTATAGGCACACAGTACACACCTTATAAGTATTTGATGCAGTGCGCACCATATGTATTATGCTTTGTGGGTAAAGCTCCAGGGGTAGATCTCAATGGTATAAACTTAACTTGGTTCCTCTGATTCCAATTGCTATAATATTGATTCAGATAACTCAGTCTTAATTAAGTCAGCACAGGTGATTTTTAACAAAATGGATTATTTCAACAATGGGCACATGACCAAATCTAGAAATGAAGTTTGAAGAGAGACTCTCTGCAGGATTCTAAAAGCAGTAGTTTGCTGTTTTTCTGAGACAGCCGAAAGGTAATCCATTTTCTCCTTTTCAATAGTACAGGTTATGGATATAAAATCTCTAAATTCTATATTTATATATTCCAATAGAAAAATCAGCCTTCATATGATATCATGAAAGGCAGAGCAGAGAGATAGAAAGAAATGTATTGCTTGGTCATGTGATAGAGATGCTAAATCAAATAATCTAAAATCTGCTGTTCCTGACTTTTAATGAAGTGAGTTAAACTATTTTACTCTTTAAGTCAATTTGAGTAGGGTTTTATGCTACTTTCAATCAAATGTATCTAGATATACAATATGTATTGATTATATAGTTAACAACATATATTTTCCTTAATAACTATAGTTATTTTTTGTGACCAGAAGAATTTAGATAATACATATAACTGACATTTAATAATGAGGTAAAAACTGTATGATTTCTCTTGAATAGCAAGTGTATTATTCAGGATAATTTAAAAACTTCAAAACCAACAGAACATTATAATGTTTAATTTTAGCTAGAAGAAAAAATAAGTACAAAGTAGAGTGATTGACCTATTGAAGCTATGAATATTAATCTTAAAGGTTAAAGTTATTTAATAAAGTAATGTTTCAATGTTAAATTACTCTACAAAACTAGAAAAATTACCTTTCACATTTCATAGAATTGTTACACATGTTAACTTACTAAATATTTACTTCGGAAATATGACAAGAATAATATTTTAAAGGAACTCTCTCATGCTGTTCTCTCAAATGAGTAAATATTCTCACAACTCATTGGAGCATTACCTATCTATAACTATTTTTGCTAGGAAATCAAGTGTTGTGGAGTATACCTGTAAACAAATGAATCCATATATAATTCCCTATGCAAATTTTAAAAAAATTAAAATCATCTTATTTTGAAGTCTTACCAATTTTTAAAAATATAACGACTGGATAGGCAAATTTCTATTGATTATGCTGATGTTGATTATAAACAAAATGCAGAACAAGCAGTTGACAAAATTCAATATCTATTTTGATCAAAACTCTCAACAAAGTGTGTATAGAGGGAACATACCTCAACATAATAAAGGCAACATATGAAAAACCCACAGCTATTATCATACTCAATGGTGAAAAATGGAAAGTTTTTTTCTAAGATTATGAGCATGACAAGGTGCTGATTCTTGCCACTTTTATACAGTTTAATATTGGAAGCCTAACCAGAACAATTTGGTAAAGAAAAGAGAAAATTAAAAGTCATTCAGATTGGAAAGGAAGAAGTAGAACTGCCAATTGATGCAGATGACATCATATTATATATACAAAACGTTAAAGACTACATCAAAAACCTGTTAGAACTAATAAATTCAGTAAAATTGCAGGTTACAAAACCACTACATATAATTCTGTTGTGCTTTTTTACACTAATAGTGAAATATCAGAAAAATAAATTATGAAAACAATCCCACTTACATTTGCATTAAAAAGAATAAAATACCTAGGAATCAATTTAACTAAGGAGGTAAGAGACCTACATATTAAAATCTACAAAGCATTAATAAAACAAATTGAAGAAGACACAAATAAATAGAAAGACATTCCATGCTCATGAATTGAAAGAATTAATATTGTTACAATCTCCTACTGCCATAGCAATATACAGATTCAATATGATCCCTATCAAAATTCCAATGGTATTTTTCACAGAAGTAAAACAATCTTAAATTTGTATGGAACCACAAAAGACTGCAAATAAGCAAAGCAATTTTTAAGAAGAAAAACAAAGCTGGTGGCATCACACTCCCTAATATCAAACTATATTACAAAGTTACAGTAATTAAAACAATATGTTATTGCCATAAAAACTGACACATAGATCAATGGAACAGAATAAAAAGTATAGAAAAAAACCCATGTATAAATGATCAATTAATTTATGACAAAGAAGTTATAACTATACAACAGTATCTTCAATAAATGTTGCTGGAAAAACTGGAAGAACAATGTACAAAAGAATAAAATTGGACCACTGTCTTCCAGCATACACAAAAATAAACTCAAAATGTATTAAAGACCTGAAGAAAGACCTGAAACCATAAAACTCCTAGAAGAAAACATAGGCATTAAGCTCTTACATGGACCTTGGAAATAATTTTTAAAAATCTGACACCAAAAGCAAAAGCAACAAAAGCAAAAATAAGTAAGAGGAATTACATCAAACTAAAAAGCTCATGCACAGAAAAAAAAAAACATCAGCAAAATGAAAAGGCAGCCTACTAAATGAGATTAAATAATTGCAAATCATGTATCTGGTAAAAGGCTAATATCCAAAATATACAAAGAACTCATAAAAATAGCAAAAAAAATTTTTTTATTCTGTTAAAAAATGAGTACAAGTTCTAAATAGATATTTTCCAAAGAAGATATACAGATGACCAACAGGTACATCAAAATACACTTAAAATCAATCATCAAGGAAATGCAAATAAAAACTCTGAGTTACCAGTTTACACCTGTTAGAATAGTCATTATCAAAAGACAAGAAATAACTAGTGCTGGCAAGGATGTGGAGAAAAGGGAACACTTGTGCCCTGTTGGTTGGAATGTGAGTTGGTTCAGCCATTATGGAGATCAATATGGAGGTTCCTCAAACAATTTAAAGTACCATATGATCCAGCAATTCTACTTCTGGGTATTTATCTGAAGAAAACAAAATCCCTAATTCAAAAAGATATAGGTATACCCATGTTCATAGTAACATTATTTAGAATTGCCAAGATATAGAATCAACCTAAGTTTCATTAATGGATGAATGGATAAAAAACATTGTGAAATATATACATATACATATACACACATATATGGAATATAGTATATTATATATGAAATACATTGTTTATACTACATTTATTTTATATATTATATATAATAAATTCCATTATATATATATATATATATATATATATATATATATATATATATATATATATATTTATAAGAAAGAATGAAATCTTGCCATTTGAAACAACATGGATGGACCTTGAGGGCATTATGCTTCATGAAAGTCTGACATCAAAAGACAAACACTGTATGATCTCTTATATGTGGAATGTAAAAGAGAAACAAAACTGAACAAAAAACAAAGAAGTACAATCTCATAAACACAGAGAACAGATTGGAGATGCAAGGGGTGAGGTGTAGGGGGTGAGAAAAACAAGTTAGTGTATGTGGGTTTTTTTTGTTTTTTAGTTTAAATAAATTGAATATTGTTTTTTAAAGTCCAGATTGCAAGTAAACAGTGGAACTATGAATTTTTTGCTTTGCTACCTCCAAAAGCAGAGACAGTTGTTTGCACTTTCAGCCATGGGTGACAGAGGGTTGCAGAGAATCCAGAGGCTCCCAAGTCAAAACAGGTTTGATTTGGTTAAACTAATCACATCTAACTTAAGAAAATATAAATTTATTGTAAGTGTGTACACTGAATGATCTCACTTATAAGTGGAATATACAAAAGACTCATAGAAACAGAAAACAGGTTGGTGGTTGGGTAGAAACAGAAGAGAAGACATGGTGACAACTACATGAATTTAATTACATCTAGAAAAATCTAGGAAGAAATTTAAAGTTGTTAGAAATCAAGGAAATGCAATTACCTTGAGAGCTCATTCCTAAAGCATTTATTAAAAGTACTACATGGGATACAAAAGAATTAGAAAAGTGGTCTCAGTTCCAGTTCCAAAGAGAATTTTGAATTTTGCATTAAATGATAAGAGTAGACAGTTTCAGAGCTATTGTTTTCTATATATATGGCTAACATCCTTAAAATAAAACAAAACCCTGAAGTTAGAGAATTATAGCAGTTTTTTTTTTTTTCTGGCTTACAATGACTCCAAAATGGAAAATAAATTTCAAATAATTCTGTTTTATCTTCTCTCCCTCAGTAATAGATAATTTAGAGATGGTGAAGATCATTTGTCTAAAATGTGAAGAAACTGAAAAGTGATCGACTGATAAAGATTTGAAGGGACATCATAGACAATTATGTAATTTTATATTATTTTATTTTTATAATTAATTATGTTAGATAATCCTTCACCTTTATATACTTACGTGAAATGTAAGTTACTACAAGGAAGTTACCATAAGACTGTCAGCTGATTTCTCAAAAGAAACTTTGCAGGCCAGAAAGGAGTGGCAAGAAATATTCAAAGTGATGAAAAGCAAGGACCTACAACCAAGATTACTGTATCCTACAAAGCTATCATTTAGAATCGATGGACATATAAAGAGTTTCCCAGACAAGAAAAAGCTAAAGGAGTTCATCACCACCAAAACAGTACTATATGAAATGTTGAAGGGTCTTCTTGAAGAAGAAGATCAAAAATATGAACAATAAAATGTCAATAAATACATATCTATCAACAATGGAATCTACAAATCAAATGAACAAACAGAACAGAAACAAACTCAAAGATACAAAGAACTTTTTGTTGGTTGCCAGATGAGAGGGGGTTGGGGGGATGGGTGAAAAAGGTGATGGGATTAATAAATACAAATTGGTTGTTAGACATATTTATTCATTTTTAAAAAATTAAATGTATTTATTTATTTTTGTTGCAAATGTCTCTTCTTTTTACCCCTTTGACACCCTCATCCCTACCCCTGTCCTTCCCCCTCACCTTCACTGTATTTTTGTCTGTGTCCATGGGTTATGCATATATGCATATAAGTTCTTTGGTTTATCTCTCTTCCTGCCCTCCTTCCCCACCTCCTTCTGAGGTTTGTCAGTCTCTACCCCACATCCATTTCTCTGGATTTATTTTGTTCATCAGCTTATTTTGTTCATTATATTCTATAAATAAGTGAGATCCTGTGATATTCGTCTTTCTCTGATTGGCTTATTTCATTTAGCATAATACTCTCCAGGTCCCTCCATGTCATCTCAAAGGATAGTATTCCATTGTGTATATGTTCCACAGCTTTTTTATCCGCCCATCTATTGGGCTCAAATTAAAAACGAAATCAGAGCCTCGCAGCCATTTCTGCACAGGGGCCTCGCATCCCAACTGCACTTCAGGGAGAAGCCTGAGCTGAACTGCCTGCCTACACTGTGTTTCTGCCTTCTGAGCCAGCCCTTATTAAGGAGTTCCTGCAATCCTATTTTAGCCAATAAAACTGAGGCTTTCCCCATCCAATCAGAGCGGTACAACTATATCACCACCGCCATTTTCAAGGACTAATCAGAGCGGCTCCATTCTGACCAATCAGGAAAGTGCCCTTTGGACAAATCAAACTGAGAGGATTTGGAATCCTCATATGTATGAGGACCAGGGGTGAGGACTTTTGTCTATATAAGCTAGCTAGCTCCCCTCTGGCTCTGAGAGTGCACTGTCCCTTTCCACTGAAGACTGAAGACTGCCTTTCCCTAGCTAAGCTAAAACATCAAAGATGTCTCAAAGATGCCTTGTTGGAGCAGAGTGGAGCAGAGCAGACCAGCACAGGTAAAAAATGACTGGCACAGAACAGAGCAGACCAGATCAGTGCAGTGCAAAGCAGACCCACACTGAGCAGAGCAGACCAGCGAGGAGCAGAGCAGTGTTGTCTAGGTGGAGAGGGGTCATCTGGTCCCAGGCCTGCCTCACAGTTGTGCTGTTTTTATAGCCACGCTGTATCACAATTGAGCTGTTTTGCACAGAATAAAGTTTCCTTCTTCACTGCACCCCAAATTTGGAATTCCTGTTGACGTTGAATTGGTACCAACAACCATTAGTTGACGTGTGTCCCATGGATAAGGGGAGCTGCTGAACTTATAGACTGTAAAACATTTCCACAGAAGCCTGTCTTGGTATCTATTCTCAAATCACCAGATTTAACTCTTATTATATTTGCTTTATCAAAATATGATTTTCTTTACAGAAATGTTCATTATACCTTCAATCATCCTACTTGATTGCATAGTGTGAGGTTCACTTGGATACCTGAGTTTACATGCTTAGTGCTGTACAGGACCCACTGTGACCCTTGCTCTACTGAAGGAGAAAATATAATTTAAGAAGAGAAATGTTTGAAAAGAAAATACAAATTACAACTATAAATTAACTACAATGATAAAGAGAAATGGAATAATATGAAAGAAATACTAAATGGCCAGTATCAAAATAATTCCCATCTCAGTCTAAATTCTATGCTCTTTCCCACAAGACTAAGCTTTGAGATCTATCAACACTTCTTCCTACCTCTATGATCTAGAGCATATTGAAGTTCTTTGATGTCTCAGAAACTCTTATTTCTCACTGGTAAAACAAGAACTATTACAGTCATGGTCACTTAAGGGCAAGAATACATTCTGAGAAATGTGTCTTTAGGCAATTCTCTCATTGTGTAAATAAAATAGAGCACACTTACAAAAACCCAGGTGGTATAGCCTAATACACTCCTAGGCTATATGGTACGTATATCCTATTATGCCTAGGCTACAAACCTGTATAGCATGTTTTTGTAGAAAATAATGTAGACAACTGTAACACAGTGATAGGTATTTGTGCTTCTAAACACAAGAAAGGTACAGTAAAGATACAATATAAAAGATTAAAAAATGGTACACCTGCAGTGGGCACTTACCATAGGTGGATCTTGCAGGACTGAAAGTTGTTTGAGCGAGTCAGTGAGTCAGTGGTGAGTGGATGTGAAGGCCTAGGACATTACTGCACACTACTGTAGACTCTATAAACACTGTCCCATAAGCCCTCCCCTTGCTTCCTTTCAACAGTTTCAGAGAAAGAACAAGGAAACTGTCCATGCAACTCCATGAACAGGGTTATGGCTGGATTGACAGGAAATATTGAGGAGAAACTAGCTGTGTAAGGTACAGGTCACCATGAAAATGACTGTCAGAAAGGAGTGAAAGATGGTCTGAGGATCAGTGGAAATAAGAAATCAAGGTGGAGAAATAAGGGAACATGGGTGATTATCATGACCATGTGGTTTTCACTATTGCATTTTGGAACAGTGGTCAGATTAAGAACTTTTGTGATGATCACGAGAAAAAAATAAAAAAGAGGGTGTTTAACATGGAGAGGATGTAGAACTGAGGACTCAAATTTTTGACTTTGAAAATTTGTTTTTGGTTCCACTGACCCCATCTGGCACAAAGTGTTCTCGCTGGCATTGAATTGATAGAAGAAATACAATGTATCTGTGCTTTATCATTACAACTTGAAAATATTTCCAACATGCAGAGACAGGCTGGCTCCACACTACCACAGAAGCATTTACTCAAGTGATGGTGGCACTTAGTACTTGTTAAGGGACCTCCTGGGAATCTGTGTCCTGTACAGGATCAGAGGTCCTCAACAAGGAATTTACAGCAATGTGCCCTGAAGATCATTAAGCTAGATCTTAAGGAAGGCTGTAGACACCTCTGAATATGTAGCCCTGAAGGGTCAGGATTCTCCGTGCTGAAACAGATCAGTGGTGACTGATTGGATATCCTCTGTGCACTCAAAACTGAGGTACTCTGAGTGAGAGGGATTTCTTGCCAAGCCCCACAGATATTGTTCCCATCAGAGAAAAATCATTCCTCCTGAACTACATATCCCTCCATTTCTTACAGGAAATTCAGCTCCATTATAATCTCATGATATCACTGTTGTGTATGTGGCCCGTTGTCAGCCAAAACAACATTATGTGGTGCATGACTGTACTTAACAATCTAGAGTGTTTGTGATGATTCAGTGAGTTAAAACATGTGGTGTTTAGTCGGTGCCTGTCAAATGAATGGAGGAGAGCACGGTAGTGAAGAAGAGTTGAGGGGCATTTTTTATTTGTTTTAAGATATGTCTTAGGAATGCCCTGGCCAGTTTGCTCAGTGGTTAGAGCGTTAGCCTGTGGACAGAAGGGTCACGGGTTTGATTCCTGGTCAAGGGCACCTATGTACCTGGGTTGCAGGTTCTATCTCCAGCCCTGGTCAGGGTCATGTGGGAGGCAACCAATTAATGTGTCTCTCTCACATTGATGTCCCCCCCCCCACCTCCACTCTATCTAAAAAATCAATGGAAACATATCCTCAGGTGGGGATTAACAACAACAACAAAAAGATATGTCTTGGGGGTATGTTTTCAAAGAAATCACTGTTGTAACCAACACTATTTAGAAATGTGTAAAATATGAGACAGAAGATTTATGAAAATTGATGGAGCAAGGCCAGGAGGTAGGAAAAAATAGGATAAAAAAAATAGAGGCAACCAGCTTAGTTTTGGAAGGGTTTGAAAAGGTCATCTTTTTATCTTAGGCAGGAGAGAGACAAAAGACACATTCAGTAAACCAATCAGAAAGAATGTATGCACCCCTATGTTCATTGCAGCATTATTTACTGTAGCTAAGATCTGGGAACAGCCGGTGCCCATCAGTATATAAATGGATAAAAAAGCTGTGGTACATATACACAATGGAATACTATGCAACTATAAAAAAGAAGGATTACCCTTTGCAACAGCATGGAAGGACCTGGAGATTATTATGCTAAGCAAAATAAGCCAGTCAGAGAAAGACAAATATCACAAGATCTCACTTATATAATGAACACAATAAACTGATGAATAAAATAAAACCATGGAATGGGGGGAGGGGTGGGTGGGAAGAGATTAACCAAAAAACTTATATGCCTATATGCATTGGCCATGGACACAGATAATAGGGTAGTGAAGGCCTGGGTGAGGTGAACCAGCTGGTGGGGGGCAAGGGGGGAAAATTCTGTAATACTCTCAACAATAAAGATTAAAAATAAGAAAGAAGGGATGAACAAAAGCATTGGAAGCAGCTGAGCTAGTTCAGTGAAAGTACCTCAGCATTCACTTTGAGCACTTTTTTGTTGGGGCCCAAAGAAGTATGCCCCAAAATATCCCACAATGGCTTATTGATGGCACATTGATTAGTTTGAATCAAAGTTACTTGACAAACAGTTAGTGTAAGAAGGGCACATTGACCCTCCCTTGTCTCCTTGAATGCAGGAAACAAATCTCTCCTGTGAAAGGTGTCCTTCTTGCTCCGGGGGGTGCTAAGTGAGGCATCCTTGTTTCTAGAGTCAAGGAATCTAGGGCCAAGAAGCCTGTATACACAAACCTCTTTATTTCTTTACTATCACAAGCTCTCTTTCTGTTTAGATTTCTCACTAATGAGCATCCCAACTTAAGTGTCTTTGTCCTGTCAATTCTTCACAAATGTATTGCTTTTGTGTGTGTGTATAAAGTATAAAAAGCTGGCTGATTCATCATTTCTGGGAGCACCATTTATGATGGCCATTAAATTGATGTTTCTGCTGTTAATCTGTTTTGTGTCAATTTTATTATTAGTCTAGCTATAATAACTCAAGAGAGGCAAAAGGAGGAATTTCCTCTTCTCTCAGGCTTGTTATTGTTTACTGAAACTTCAGGTGTGGTAATGTCCGGTCCAACCACTGGTACAACTCTCGTAGCCCACATGGCCCCCCATGATGCTGATGCTTTGTTCTTTTTCAGTTGACCATTGTGACACTCTTATATGAAAACATATCGGGGTTAGAGGTATGTGACTGTTTTTGATGGGGTGTCCACAGCAATTTCATTCATGATTACAGAGTTGAATGAATTCAGGCTAACAAATATTGCACATTACCAGGAGAATGTGAAAGAACCTTCTAAAGAGAGCTGAAAGAAAAATGACTTTGTCTTTGGATTTTCGAGTTCCAAGAATAATGCCCAGAACAGAATTAAAATAATGAAGCAAATAGCCAGTTTGTTTCAGTGAGACTCTAGAAACATCAGATTGTTGTTTCAAAAGTTAAGTATCTACAAGGTGAATTTTGAGTAATATTCTGAATATTATTATTACTGTAAGTAATTTCACCTGAAAATATATTTATATTATTCAAGGATAAATAAAATATTCTCCCATTCTATCTTATTAAGCATCATAGATGAGTCAATTCATATTCAACTAAAATTTTTTGAGATTTTCCTGAGTTTTGTTTTGCTTGATAACTCATATACTCCTATGGTATCCAACATTTAACTTTTCTTTTTAAATTTTCCTGATTTGTCATCTACCATTACAGACACCAACAACAGCATCACCACCATGGTTTGGGGAAGGAGAATTTCTTTTAAAAAAAAGTCCTTAATACTACCTTGTACTATTTTGAAGATTTGATAAGTCTATCCTGCCGTGAGTCAATTCAAATCAGGTGGGTGTGTCATCTACAGGAAAACATGTTGGATCATTGGTAACATTTAGAGTTGCATTGTTCAACAGAATTATAATGAGTCACATACGTAATTTTTAATTTAGCTATACTACACTAAGTAAAAAAAAGTGAATTAATTTTACTATATTATTTAACTCAATAGTATAATTTCAATATAAAAATATAGTCAATATAAAATTACTAATATCATATTTTTACTTCAATTTTGGGGGAGAGGAAGCAGTAAATCTCAAAGCCTAGTGTGTATTTTATACTTTTAATATCTCAAAGTAGACTAGCCACATTTCAGGTTATCAACAGCCTCATGTTGCTGGCAGCTACCACACTAAACATCATCCGTCTAGAGGCTCAGGTCACATAATTACAAGCTATTTTTTAATTAAACAGCTCAATGAAATTTTTAAAACTTTATTTAAGATATTTTTGTTTTCCTATGAAAAAAATCAATGAGTCAAACTTATTTATACTTTACTGTATTGTTAGACATCTGATAAGATAGTAGAAAGAAGCCAGACATTTAAAAAAAGGATTATTAAAAAATATTCCTAAGCTTATTTTTTAACATAAATATAAGTAATAAACTGATATAACAGTTTTTTTCTTAACATTCATGTGAGTTAAGCATTAGAGGCTAAAAAAAATATGTGGCCTATTAGTGGTGCTATTTTTTAGTTACAAGACTGCTGAAGCTAGCTTACCCTAACTTTCATTGTTAGGCACTTTAATAGCTAAAAGAAAGAAAACAACAACAAATAAATATCTTATAATCTTGTTGAAAGAACTTAAAGATGTCCTCCCACGGCTGAGGTCTTGCATCACATTATTCAAGAAAGAGTAAGGATAAATGACCACATTACCAAACCCTGAAATAATGGTGTATACTAGAAATGTTGACAGATTTTTAATTGTAGCAGCACAAAGTGTGCTATTATATGTACCATATATCATCAATACACAGAAATTTAGGATGCAGTTTTCTGCCTTGACCTTCAAGCTCCAACTCTGTTTTCATCATCAAGAATCCATCAATAATAACATTTATAATCTCTGAAAAGAGACTGTAGACGCAATAAACCACACACGTTACATGGGGGAAAGGGAGATATATAGTTGGCCACATAGTCTCAAATTCAGTCAACCTTCCTGACAAAATTCACTTATATTAACACATTACTTTTCAGTCTGAGCCAAATAGCTAATGTTTACCCTCAATCCTTTTATTTATGATCTTATAAAGCAGATTCATTTTAGAGAACCTTAGCTATTGACCTAGTAAGTTAACAATATTTAGGTCTCTAAAGTACCTCAGCAAACTTTCTTTCTGATTATCACTGTAAGATGAACAACACTGAACTACATAAAATGTGTACTCTCTTGTTCCGAAAATGGAAAGCTGAGATGAGACAGGGATGAGTTTATTTATGTGTAGTAATATTACTACTTACTCTGAGGTTATGCTTCTGAAACATAGCAATCGAACTAAAATAAATTAAAGTCGCATCTGAATGGGCAAAAAAAACTTTCATAAAGCCCAACAGACTGTCTATGAAGGGAGGTGGAACAATACTGAATAACTGAGACAGTCACCAGCAGATTCCACCTGCTAGACAAAATGACATCAATTAAAAGTAACCAATAAAAACATAGGAATAAAACAGAGAAACAAGTGAATGCTGAACTAGTCACTCAGTTTCCCAGTTTTCAGCAGCACGTCATGTATAGTTATTTAGTCATAGGCACAAATGACTCATTAGTCTTTGAGGTCTTTGTTGTATTACAACAGAATGTATAACTTTGATGACTCAATCAACAAGAGAATGCTAAATATCATTAAGTAGATTTTGAGAAACATAAGTGATACCTCTTCGAAAGCTTTTCTTGAGAAATGCTCTTCTATTCTCCCACTCCCATCTCTTCCAGACCAAAGTCTACTTATTTATAAGAACCTATTGAAGTACCACCTCCCTGATGATGCCTGCTTAGATCCTACTCAGTTGAAGAAAAGAAACAAACAAACAAACAAAATCTCTCACTCCTCTGAATAACTGTAGGTCTTTCTGTTTCTTTCTTAGCATATATTACCTTTAATCTTATTCAACAGTTATTTTAAAAGATACTTTGTATCTGTATTAGATTATAATGCCCAAGGAAACCATAAACACTGGGCTACGACAGCGGGAAGGGTCCACTAGCCCGAGGGCTGGAAAATGGAAAGGTTGGAAGTTTGAAGAAAGTCTCCTATGAAGCTCAGATCTGAATAGGAGTCATCACTCAGCTATTATTAATACCTCTGGGTCAGAGATGGAAGCCTGGGAAACTTGGGCCCAGACTCTGAGGAAGGGGCTCTAGTCATCTGGTGTTGATGTCTGTGATGAGCACTGTGAGGTCGGTTTAGCTAATGATGGAAAAAGTGTAAATCAGAATTAACTGCTGCCACCAAAGTGAACTGTCAAAACCTGGGTAAAAAAGCATCCATTGCTAGAATGGCAATAACAACAAAAAAGGAAGCAAAAACAGAAACAAAATGCAAACAAGAAAAAGAAGCATCTCTTCCTCCTCCAGGCTTCCAGGTTTCCTTGAGTGACTCCTATGAGAGAGTCTAATGGGGAGTCAGCAGGCCAAGCTTAAATGTGGTTTGTAGAGTCCCAGACCCAGGTTCACAGCATTACATACAGAATAGGATTGATACTGAAAGAATAAAGCTTAATAACTGGCCTATCTACAGAAATAACGCCATTGCGTAATCCATATTCATATTCTTCACATTATCTGGTTTAGTAGTCTGAATGGGGCCTCCAAAATATGTCCACGTCCTAATCGCTGGGACCTATAAAAGTTACCTACCTTGGAAAAGTGTCTTTGCAGGAATGATTTAGGATCTGAATATAAGGAGATCATCCTGTATTATTTGGATAGGCCATAAATCCAATTACAAGTGTCCTTATAAAAGAGGTGGAGGAAGGCTACATGGATATAAAAGAAGAGAAGAAGGCAGTGTGGAGACTGAGGTAGAGATTGGAGTGATGCAGCCACAAGCAAGAGAATGCCAGCAGCCACCAGAAGCTGCAAGAAGCAAGCAATGGAGTCTCTCCTAGAGTCTCTGGAGAGAGCACGATCCTGCTGCCATTCTGATTTCAGACTTTTGGCCTCCAGATCTATGAGAGAATAACTTTCTGTTGTTTTAAGCCAAGTTTGTAGTAATTTGTCACGATAATGACAGGAAATTAAGAAACTCAGCATGTGTCTTGTATATAAGAGATACTAAAACTTGATGAAATAAAAAATGGTAATCATCAAACTGTTGATTTACTTAGAGGAAGATTCATTTAGAAAATTTACATATATAAAATAATATCAGTGAGCTGTGATAAATGAACTATGACTGAACCTTATTTAAATTGTAGGCAAAATCATTTAAAAGTTTGGGGTAAAAAAGATTGTATGGATTATGAGACTTTTCATTTGGGACTTATATAAAATAGAAAATCAAACATTTTATGAAATAAAATGAAACAAAAGTGTTCATCAACCTCCAGAAATTAATCTAGAAATTTGTTTTCCTATATTTTTAATTCTTAATTTTCAATGTCCAGAATTATTTTCCATTCATTCATTTGATATGCTATTTTAGAAAGAAAGCTGATGCTATGAATCAGCTTTGAGAAATGTCTACTCTTATTTTTTTCAAAACTGTCTATATAACTTCATAGTTCAGAAAAGGACAAATTGGAAACAAAAGGAATTTGAAACAACTTGCAGAGAGAATGCTTAATATTTGGTGCATGTATTTATTTCTTCCTAAACTTTGTACCTGACAAGTCTACATTTTATTGGCTTTTGAATGATATTCTGTAAAATTAGATTGCGTTAGCTTATCTTCCCATCTCCCTGGTGGAGCACATATAAACTATGATTAGAAAATGAGACCTACTATGATTAGCAGGAAAAAAAAAATCAAAGACACTTTAACTGGCACATTTGAGAGCTATTCCTTCCAAAAATATTTGGCCATGTTTCTCCCATTTCACATTATTGTATAAAAAGCTGATTACTATTTGTGTGTAATTATTTCTGGATGAGAAGGAGAAAGCAAGAGTTGGATTAGCCAAATATAACCAGACAGATACAATCAAAATTTCTTCTCAAGCCTATTTTTAAAATGCTTACAAGCCCTGGCCAGTTTGGCTCAGTGGTTAGAGCTTTGGCCCACAGACCAGAGAGTCCCGGGTTCGAGTCCCGGGTTCGGTTCCCGCTAAGGGCATGTACCTCGGTTGCAGTTTGTCCCTGACCCCAGGGTCGTGTGGGTGGCAACCACTCGATGTGTCTCTCTCACGTCGATGTTTCTCTCTCTCTCTTCCTCCCCTTCTGCCTCCCGCTCTATCTGAAAAGAAATGCAAAAAAGTCCTCGGGTGAGGATAAAAAAATAAAATAAAATAAAATGCTTACAAAAAGTAATCTTACTGTGTCAGTCATAATACTTAAGCAGAAATCAGCAGAACCTCTGTTAGAAAACAGAGAAACTCATTTGGTCCACATCATAGATGTTCAAATCCATTGCTCATGAGAAAAATCTGTAATTCTTGATTTCTCTCCCTCCTTTTTTTTTTCACCCTCACATCAAATCCATCACCAAGTTCTGTAGATTCTACCTCCAAAATGTTACAAATTCATCTTCTTTTCTCCATTTCTGCTTCCAGCAACATGACCTCTGTTGATTGTTAATTTTTATCTGTCAACTTGGCTAAGCTATGCTACCCAGTTGTCTGGTCAAACACTAACCTGTGAGGGTTTATAGATGTAATTAACATTTAGAATCAGTTGACGTTAAGTAAAGGAGATTACCCTTGATAATGTGTTTGGGATCATTCAATCAAGCTGAAGTCTGTAAGAGTAAAAACTGAGGTTTCCTGGAGGAAAGGGATTCTGACTCAAGACTGCAATATAGAAATCCTTCCTAATTTTTAGCCTGCTGGCAGCCTGTGCTACAAATTTCAGATTTAAAACTACAACCTCAACTCTTTCCTGAATGTCCAGTCTACTTGCCATATAGATTTCAGACTTGCCAGTTTCCACAACTGCATGAGCCATTTCCTTAAAATCTATCTATCTATCTATCTATCTATCTATCTATCTATCTATCTATCTATCTATCTATCTATCTATCATCTATCTATCTATCTATCTATCTATCTATCTATCTATCTATCTATCTAAATTTTTAGTCTAGAATTGGATTAGCCAAATATAATCAGATAGATTCAAACAAAATTTCTTCCCAAGCCTATTTAGCTATTTAAAATGCTTACGAGAAGTAATCTTACTATGTCAGTCATATTACTTAAGCAGAAATCAGCAGAACCCCTGTTAGAAAACAGAGAAACTCATTTTATTTATCATCTATCCCATTGGTTTTGTTTCTCCGGAGAATTCTGACTGATACATTTAGATCATTAAAATATCACATCATTTTTAATCTCTCCATTTTTTCCATTACCTTTATAATCCTTCTCCACATAGCTGACGGTAGATAGATAGATAGATAGATAGATAGATAGATAGATAGATAGATAGATAGATAGATAGATAGACAGGATAGATGGATAGATAAGGTTACCTTCTGCTTAAAATCAGTTTTAAATGCACTGAAAATACCAGCTAACCTCTAGGCCCTTGTCCCATCCTCTAATCTCACACCAAGTTGCTCTCCCTCAATCAAGTTGCCCACTTTAAAAAAAAAAATACTGTTTCTTTACATCTAGACACTTTTAATGTTTATAATTACAGATTCATTTGGTTGTTTGCTTATTCTCTTTATTCCCATTATGGGTAAAGTCTTGGGGTTGAATTTATAATTTTCACCATTGTATTCTTAGTTTTTGGCATAATCTGCCATTTAGTGGATACTGAGTATTTGCTAAATTAATAAATAGAATTAGTAGTAATGGAATCCATATTAATTTTACATAAGAAGGACTAAATTCTAACTCACAGATAAGAAAGACAACAAGATTAACACAAGAATCAGAGGAAATGAAAGAAACAAAGGGTCACCCAATCCACAGTCATTCCTCCTACAACCAGGTCTGAGTAATGGCAGAGGATTAAATGTCCATTATTTGTGTGAGATAAAATATTTTCTATTTCTGCTTCTTCTTCTGGTTCAAAATTGAATCATTTTACTTACCTCGACTTAAAAAAAAAAGTTTTGTTTTTATTCTACTCCTGTCTATGAAGTTACTAAAAAAGTGGCCATGGATTTGTTTAAAAATAGAACTCAGAATGGCTGCAACTAGGTTTTATTGCTTACTAAATTATATCATTTATCATCTCTGGTAACTTGTGGTGGGGGGATTTATTTTTTTCTGAACTTCAGAGTTCTTATCTGCAAAATGGGGAAAATATCTACCAGGATAAGTGGTTGACAGATCAGAAAAAGTATTTATAAAGCATCAAGGAGAAAAAGGGGGATCTTCTATAAATGTCTTTGGAGAGAATGGCAGAATAAAAGAGAGAGAACTGCTTTGAGGCAAGAAAACCCCGAGTGCAACCACTAGTTCCCACAACCACAGTGCATGTTGGCGAGAAGATCAGAAATCAACACCACGTATATTAAATGCCTGATATGTGACTCCTATTTCATTTCTTAAACATTTTATAAACAGTCGCCTTGAGACCCTAATTTCTGCCTGACAGAAAAATGTACCATAAATTGAACATTCCCAATAAAACCCGGTGTGGAATATACATCCTCCTCCTCCAACGCTATCACCAAAACCAATTGTAGCACAAGGCAAATCCCCGGGTCCTTTAAGATCTAGAGAGAACATGATAAAAGACCAAGTTGTTATTTCTAAATAAAGTAGTATAAAAGGATACACAACTTAAATCAATAATCACTTAGGATTTGGAAGGCAGAAAGTGAAACTGGACCCTTCAGCGACGCTTCCAGGCAGACAGGTAGGGAGAAGGCAGAGATGAGACTCAGGGTTTCTCAGAGATCCTGGAAATTGCCTGCTTGGGAGGGGCAGGCACATGATTCTGTCACTCAAAGAAAAGATCTTTTCTTTCAGTTCTGTTAGTTCTTGATTCCATGAAACCTAGTGGAAGCTTCTTTGACCTTTATATCTCCAACACTCCCAGTGAACAGACAAATTTCTGATTTTCTCTATTAAAACTATTCCTACTTTGAATAATGAGATTGAGTCCTAGTTTTCTCACTGAAATATGTTTCATAAAGAGAGTGGAAGGAAAAACTTCAGTCCCACCACATGCAATTTAGGGGTTTGTTATATTTTTTATTAAGATTACATCAACTATACATTAAATTGTATATTATATTTAGTTCTCATGATGGACTATGGGTGAGGAACTCCCATTTCATCCACTGTTCTTATAAATCTCCAAGTTGATGTCATCTCAGAATGGTTGATAGCCTCCTTTTCCTTTTTCTCAGTGGTGGAAAATGGTATTGTCTTAGGACCTTTGTGAGCAGTCTGGATGGGCAGCACAACCAAAAACGGTGGTTGGCAAACCCTTGAGATGACCAGGAAAAGGGGGGACATTTGTGTCCCTTTTACTCCTCAACTAGAATAACTCATGTAAGCTATGATTTGAATAAAAAATTCTTCTGGGGTAGAGTACAGGAATAAATATGTGCTTTATAGAATCATGTCTATCAGTTCTCAGCCCTTTCCATGGGTGTCTTCTCAGTCTATTATACCTGCTCCATAGTGTGTGTGTGTGTGTGTGTGTGTGTGTGTGTGTGTGTGATATAAAGATCTACTTTCTTATTATAAGAAAATTTTCCTACTAATCATCTAGATATTGGCAAATACAAGTTGATATCTGAGTATTTGATCTACTAAACATATGATCTATACAGCAATCAAGTACTTTAGTTTTATTAGGTAGCAAAATAAAATGTCAGGTGCTTCAGTGGGTACAAAAAAATATTGAGCATGATCCTGTTTTTTAATTCTTTTTAGCAAGATATTTATACACGTGGAAACTCTGTTGTATTGATGACAAATAAAATAGGTAATTAGATAAAGGAGAGAGAAACAAGTGCTAAAATGTTTAACATGGTGTAACGAAGAACCTAGATTTTTATTATTTTTCTTCTCATTGAAATAATTATTTCAATAATTATTTTTCAAAAAAATCAGAAGTCATTTCATAGTAGTTATAAATATATCCCCAACTAACATTTCCATTGTCTTAGAGATCTGCCAGCTTTTCTTAATTAAAAGAATAAATGTCGTGGAAGTTAATTGACCTATAGGATTTCCTGATCAGTGTCCCTTTTAGGTCTTAAGCCCACATCTCTAAAACCCAGTCTAATAATTCCTCCACTAAATCACTCTGTTATTTATGGAAAAATATTTCTAATTATGATACATGAGATTTATAAGATAAATGATCCTCCCCTTTTAATTGCATCTGAAAGTTATAGAAACATTAAAGGGTAGGTAATATTTTAGGATAATTTTATTGATTCAGCACAATAGGTCATGTATTTTTTTCCCAAAGTATAGACACATTTGATGCCTCACAGACATATTTTTGCAAAAATTAAAGTTAGGCCCTGCCAGTGTAGCTCACTGGTTGAGTGTCAACCCATGCACCAAGAGGTCGCTGGTTCGATTCCCAGTGCGGGCACATGCCCAGGTTGTGGGCCCGATCCCCAGTAGGGAGCATGCAGGAGGCGGCCAATGGATGTTCTCTCAGCGATGTTTCTCTCTCTCTCTCCCTAAAATCAATAAAGAAAAAAATTAAAGTTAGGAGATGTAATCCTTCAAATGTAGGACAAATGAAATTTAACCAGCCTTGTGAAAATTGACCTATTTAATATTTGTCTGTATTTGCACCAAAATCTAACTAAATTTATTAGTTACTTCTAAGCAAACTAGGCATAATCTAGGTTAAATGCAGGTAGCACTGTCTAGTAGAAAGAGCATGGTTTTAGAGAAAACAAGAAATCCCATTTGTGCCACATCTAAACCTCTCTAAGCCTGTTTTCTTATCTGTATAAAAGAATAATAAAACCAATCTCCCAATATTGTTAGAAGAGTCACATATAATATATGAAAGTGTACAACATAGAGCCTGGTACAAAGTAAGTCCTCCACTGTGACATATTGTTATTATTATTAGTCTTAATATTATTAAATACACCATAAAGGCAAAACTCACCCTCAGACTGGCAATGTGTCTTGACTTGCAAATATAACAACAGTAATTTTTTTTCTCACTTTAGATGACAAGAAACCTCGAACCTAAAAGAGACATTTTTATAAAATCCAAAAAATGTGCACACGTGGATTTCATTTTTGATGCTAGCAGACTGGATCTCAGACTAATTATCCTGATAAAGCAGTTGTTGTCAACTGAAATTTTTAAACAAGTTTTTCAATGTCTAATCAAATTGCAGTGAACATTATCTGTCACAATGAGATACACTCTTTGTTTTAATATTAACAAAATAAGCTAAAAAAAGAGCTTGGATTTCAGTATATTAATTCGGTTTCATTTTAAATTTGGTAGCTTTCTTTGCTCCTTTTAGAAAGAGAAGCTTTAAAAATATGAAAGGGATTTGTAATTAGAAAGCTAATATATACGTTTATTCATAGAAAGATAAAAGGAAATGTATATAATGAGCAGCAGTATAAAGATTTTGTATATGAGCCAGGTCCTCAACCCTCTTTTGGAAATTTTGTATTGTGTAGATTATTAAAGTCTGTATTCATACACAGATTCTTTTGTGCAAATGGCCTCTATTAACAATATTTTTAAAGCATTATGTTAATTCTTAATTATTAGTTTTTTTTTCATAGTCTAAAAGAAATCAGAGGCATTGCTGATAGAATTAATGACAAGAGAAACAATGGTGGGATTTTTAGCTCCATTCAGACCACCCACAACTCACTAAAAGAAAAAGTACAATTCAAACAAGGTAGTAATTATCCCAATCAAATACTGAACATTAAGTTCTATTAGTACTTATATAACTAACTCTAATTGAAACACCATGAAAACTATATAATGAGATCACTGTTATTCTGAAATGGTTTGGGTTTTAGGCCCTTATAATCCTTAAAATCACATGTATGTAATGGAGTCAAATGTATGATCAATGGGAAATGCGACCATGAGTATCTGAGAAATGTGTTTTTTAATAATTTTGTCTAATGTCATTGCTTGCCTAAGTGTAAACTAGTTCTAACATCTTTCAAAAGCAAAGTTTTGGGAGATTATGTGTTTGAAAAGTACTTTTAAAGGATTGTTTGCTTTGTTTATTCTTGGCTCAAGGCAGAAGCATCTTGACATTTACAATGCTATTTTCCTGCTTTCAAGAATGCTAACAACAAATTGTTTTGGCTTGGACTGGCTTGAAATTATCCTCTGAAATTCCTCAAGGCCATTCCAGCTATGTTGGAAAGGACTTCCTTCGTTATAAATCTGCTCCCACAGCTTTTATAAGGATGCAAAGCCAGAGATCCACACATTCATACAGGCACATAAAGACTCTCTCCCTCAGCGTTCAAATGAATTGTGCCCCAAAAAGTAGTGATTAAAGTATTGTTTGGAACTCAGAAGTATCTTCCCAAAGAAATAATATTATAAATGTGTTTGCTTAGACAGCCTCTAACAGATTACTTAACCACCATGTAGATGAGATGTCATCTTAGAAAGAACAATAGGCCAATATTGCAGCTTTAAAGAAAATAATTAGCCTTTAATTTGTTTTGAATGGTGGTGCTTGAGGATGTTCACTTCCCAGAGTCCCATTTCTACCTAGCAGTCAGCATTAAACACTGGCTTTTATGTTTGCTTCCTTCTCAATTCCCCACATCCTCACATCAAAACCATTGCAATATAAATGCAGTAGGTAGGTCTCTGATTTTCCTCCCCAAAGCAACACTAACTTTCCTATCCTTTGATAAAATTATCCCACAATCCCACTTAATCACAGTTAATAATGCAGCAACAATGTAGGAAAATGTATTAGTTTTTATTGTTTAAATGCTGTCTCTTTAAATATGTAGAAAGACTAAAGGTGGGATTTTATGCAGATGTTCTTTCCCAATGTATGAATGTGAGGTCATGTTGTTACATGTTGCACTCATATATTGGAGTTTCCTGTTTGTCGATCAAAGCTGAGAGCAGCTTTGAAATCCTATTGTTTTCTATTCGTGCACTAAAAGTTTAAAATCAGAGAGCTTTCTACATCTGCAAAGTTTAGCCCAGCCACTTAAATAAAGGAGATGGCAATTATTAGTATGCACCCATTTTTAAGACTTATTGAGGCTAGTATAGGAGGCAAGTGAAGAAAGGAGATGTCAGAAAGACACAGCCCAGCCGCCAGAACGCATGCCCCAAAGGACTGCAGCAATCTGTGACAAGGCCAGGAATTTGCTGAAATCTGCTAAAATAAGCTAAGAAGAATGCCTATTCATATTAAATTCCCAGCATGAAATGGTTGGTGCCAAAATCTAAAAAGTGGTTCAAACTATAAAATTTAGAACTTGAGAGAATCTTCCCGAGAAGACTATGAAAGTTTTGATAGTGTTTCCTGAACACCACAAGAAATGGTTTGGGAGAAGGCCTCCCTGACCGAAAAGGTTTGTTATTTAGAATGCCCACATCTATTTTGGAAGCTAATGCTATTTAAATATTATGTTTACTCTTTTGAAAAACTGCACAATTAATTCAATTTCCCCCAACACTTTATTTTCTGTGAGATGTTGCAACCTCTTGACATGCAAGCTTTTAGCAAGTGTGTAAGAGAAAGGACTGTTTATTGGATGTTAAAAATAAAAGAAATTCGCCCTGGCCAGTTTGGTTCAGCAGTAGGGCATCGGCCCACGGACCAAGGAGTCTCGAGTTTGATTCTGGCCCAGGGCATGTACCTTGGTTGTGGTTCGGTCCCCAGCCCTGGTCGGGGTCTTGTGGGAGGCAACCAGTTGATGTGTCTCTCTCACATTGATGTTTCTCTCTCTTTCTTTCTCTCTCCCTCCCACTCTGTCTGAAAATGAATGGAAAAGTATCCTTGGGTGAGGATTAAAAAAAAAAAAAGAAGAAGAAGAAAGAAAGAAATTCCTTACTACAGTGACCCTGGGGAAAGAGAACTTGTGTGTCTTTAAGTATTTCTTCTCTGCTAAGAGAGATATGGGGAAGAAGCTTTGGAATCCAGAACACTCTCAGATTCTGAAGTAAAAATAGCAGAATGATATAAAAATTACTTTTAGTTTATAATATTTGTATAAGATTCTGCAACATAGGAAACATACCTAGGTTGCAGGTTCGATCCCTGGTTGGGGCATGTACAGGAGGCAACTGATCCATGTTTCTCTCTTAGAAAGATATTATCTCTCTAATATCTTTTAGATATTATTGATATAAATTATCAATATAAATTATCTTCTCACATTTTATCTAATTTTATCCTATTATTTTACCTAAATGTATCATAAAATTAATAGCCCTTTGAAATTTTCTATTTTAGAGGTGAGAAGCTGACTCTCAGAGTTGCTCATTAGCTTCTCTAAGTCATGCAAGGGGTAAAAAATAATTTTTTTCTACTCAGATCTCTTCCTACTTTTATAAATCCAAATCCAGTTGTTTTCCTAAAATATCATTGTTACATGCTGTTCTTAATTCTAAAAGCTATTCTACTATGGACAAGTGAGCTGCTGATTATAAAAGGCAACATTAAAAGTATATAATATGGCAAAAGAGAAATGCAATTCAATGGAGAAAGACAGACTTTTCAACAAATAGTGCTGGAACAACTAACCATCTAAATGCAAAGATAATGAATCTAGACAAAGACCTTACAGCTTTCACAAAAATTAACTCAAAATGGATCATCAATGTAAATGTAAAACACAAAATTATAAAACACCTAGAAGACAACATAGGAGAAAATCTAAGTGCTCTTGCAGTGATGATAAATTTTTAGATCCAAAATCAAAAGCACAATGCATGAAAGAAAACTTGTTAAATGGGATTTCATTACAATTAAAAACTTCTGCTCTGCAAAAGACCTTGTTAAGAGAATGAAAAGATGAGCCACAGACTGGGAGAAAATATTTGCATTATATGTATGTAATAAAATATTGGAATTCAAAATATTTTTTTTAAAGCTCTTAAAATTTAAAAAGAAGAAATCAACTCAATTTAAAAGATAGGCAAATAATCTGAAAAAACACTTCACCAAAGAAGATACAGATACAGATGGGAAATAAGCCTACAAAAAGGTGCTCAACAGCCTGCCATTACAGAATTGCAGGTTCACTCAATCAGATACCAACACACATCTATTAGAATGGCTAAAATCCAGAACATTGACACCACAAAATTCTGCGAGAATGTGGAGCAACTGAAAGTCTCATTCATTGCTGTAGGACCATAAAATGGTACAGCCACTTTGGAAGACAGTTGGCAGTTTCTTACAAAGCTAAATACAGGCTTACTATATGACTCAGCAATCATACTCCTTGGTATTCACCCAGCTGAGCTGAAAATGTATATCTGCACAAAAATCTACACATGAATATATATAGCAGTTTTATTCATAATTGTCAAAAACTTAATGCAACCAAGATGTCCTTAAATGGGTGAATAGGTAGATAAACTGTGATACATCTATATAATGGAATACTAATCAGTGATTTAAAAATTAACATGGAGGGACGTGGCCCAGTGGCTCAGTTGGATGGAGTGTTGTCCTGTACACCAAAAGGTTGTGGATTCATTTCCTGGTCAAGAAACATACCTAGGTTGCAAGTTCGATCCCCGGTTGGGGCATGTACAGGAGGCAACTGATCAATGCTTCTCTCTTACATTGATCTCTCTATCTCTCCATT
The DNA here is from genome assembly GCA_030848825.1 of Tadarida brasiliensis. Taxonomy (NCBI): domain Eukaryota; kingdom Metazoa; phylum Chordata; class Mammalia; order Chiroptera; family Molossidae; genus Tadarida; species Tadarida brasiliensis. The sequence goes on along the minus strand of CM061260.1, from coordinate 40,808,544 downwards.
CTTCTCTCTAAAATCAACTGAAAAACATATCCTCAGATGAGGATTAAAAAAAAATTAATATGGAGGAAATGTAAATTCATATTGCTAAGTGAAGAAGCCAACCTGAAAAGGTCATATACTGCATGATTCAAACTACATGACATCCTGGAAAAAGCAAAACTGTGGAGACAGTGATAAGATCAGTGACTGCCAGAGGCCCAGGGAGTGGGGACAGAGAGGTGAATAGGTGGAGCAGAGATTTTTAGGGCAGTGAAATTATCCTGTATGACACTGTAATGGTGGATACATGTCATACATTTGTCAAAACCCATGAATGTACAGTAAGCCTTAATATTAACTATTAACTTTAGTTAATAATAGTGTATCAATGTTGCTTCATTTATTGTAACAAATGTACCACACATTGCAAAATGTTAATAATGGGGAGGGGAATGTGTATTAGAAAGGTAAACTGTGTGTGTGTGAAGGGTTACATGTTATATGGAAACTGTACTTTCTGCTCAGTTTTCCTATAAACCTAAAACTGCTCTAAAAAAATAGTCTATATTTTTTTAGGAAAATATATTGTAGTGAAGAATGAATAGGTTCACTGGGTCAGACTGCTTAATCTGCTTTTGTAGAATAATAACTATAGAGATTTTAAAAGAATCCAATAACAAAACACAGATGCCACAAGATCTCATCTCCACACACACCCAGTCCCCAAGAGTAAGAGAGCAGTACCTACTGGAATTACAGTAAAGGAAGGAGAAAGAGAGAAGACTCAGAATTCTTAAGAAAATACATAATCCCCTTCCTACTCAGGGGCAATGAGTCAGATTGTATATTGCTGGATTTTGACAGCAGTAATATTTTTGCAATATTCTGTAGTTTCCAACACACTTTTGTTTACATGATCCCTGATCATATATATCATTTTATGAGCTCCCCACTGCTTATCAAACTCAGTCCTGCTGGAGGACTTCACAGCTTTTTATTATGCCATTACAATCTACCATGGTGCTCTTTCCTGCTTCCCTTACACAGGATTAGAAGAATTCCCCGAGTCTTAATATAGTGAGTGTCCACTGAATCAGATTCTTAGAGCTTGAGGGACTTTAGGAATTATCTCTAACAACAGATTATCATATAACTACACAGAGACCCAGAGATACTGAATGCCTTAACTAACTGGCTGGAGAAATGGACAGAGGAGGTTCTTTCCACGACCAAGTCTGCCTCATCGGCCTAGCCCCTTCATCGTCCTAACAACCACCTGAGAGAAGGCTCCCATAGCCACTCAGTCACTCATTCATCAGTTCCTCCGTAACTCCATCTCCAAGTCAGCCCTCTGCTCTTCATTGACACCAATATCCCAAATCGTGTTTTCATTCTCTCATACCTTCGTCTTCCTGAGGGTTTTCTGTTCTCCCTCAACTACAGGGGCCTCTGTCTGGAGTTTCAGAAAACTCTTCCGCACAACACAGATTTCTTCATGGCTGCTTTGTGTACAAAAATGAAGCTCAAATCTCTCAACAGAGGAGTGAAGAGACTCTGCAATGATTCCTTCTGCTCTCCATAATCATGAACCTAATAAATATTCCAGTGATTCTCAACCTTCCTAATGCTGTGACCCTTTAATACAGTTCCTCATGTTGTGATGACCCCCAACCATAAAATTATTTTTGTTGCTACTTCATAACTGTAATTTTGCTACTGTTATGTCTTAGGCGACCCCTGTGAAAGGGTCATTCGGCCCCCAAAGGGGTTGCGACCCACAGGTTGAGACTGCTGTACTTTCATTCCTTATTTTCTGCTCTCCAGCAAATCACAGGCAACCACTCCTTTGTTTCTTTTTCACATTGTCCTCTCCTGCAAGTGTTACCTGTCTTAGTCAGTCTGGGCTGCTACCAGAAACTGGCCTACTGGTCTTGTGGCTGAGTTGTTTGGAGCATCGGGTTCAATCCCTGGTCAGGGCAGGTACGGGAGGCAACCAATCGATGATCTCTCTCTCTCTCTCTCTCCTTTCCTCTCTCTAAAAATCAATGAAAACATATCCTCAGGTGAGGATTTAAAAAAATAAGAAGAAAGAAAATACTATAGACTGGATGACTTATGAACAACACACACTAGTTTCTCACAGTTCTGGAGGTTGGGAAGTCCAAGAGCAAGTCACAGGCAGATTTGTGTCTGGTGAGGACTGCTTCCTGGTCCTCAGATGGCTGTGTCCTCATGTGGCTGGAGGGTGAGGGTCTCTTTAATAAGGTTACTAGGTTATTAATCCCATCCCTGAGGGATTATACCTCTGCACTCATGACCTAATCATCTCCTAATGGCCCCACCTCCAAATATTATCATATAAATATTAGGTTTCAACATATTAATTTGGGGAGGACACAAACATTCATTCTGTAGCACTCCCTAATTTTTTGGGCACCTTACCATTCGATCCAGACAAATTTCTCTCTTTCCCTAAAAAATCTTTTTTTGACTGCCAGAAGATAGTGTTTCTCTTTTCACTGAATCCCAACAGCACTTCTAGCCTGTAGAACACATCGGGCACTTTGCATAAGTGTTCTGCAAATTTATTTAAATTATGATTAATGTACTTTACCTTGTATTAAATTAAATTCCTTGAAGGTAGAGATCTCTTATATTGCCAGTTTCTATCAGTATACTTGCACACAACAATCTTCAATGAAAGTTAATTTATAGGAATGATAGTCAGTTTTAGACCAACATGATAGGATTCAAAATCTTTGAATTGTCTGATGTCAAATTATGAAGAAAATTATTTTTCATATTCCAAAAATAATATAGTTCAGTGTTTAGTAACACGTGTGTTAAGGCAGTATCCTTCAGGACAAAACCAAATTTCCACATGCAATATTAAGTCTATACAGTGAATTTGTGTCAACTTTCTTAAAAAGCAAATTATTTTTTACTTCCTCCTTGCATATTTGATGAAAACTGTCATAACACCATCGGGTGGAAGAGTGAGATTCTTCCATGAATAACATCTCTAAAAGTTGTTTAACCTTAAAAAAATTAAACTCATTCATCAAGTGTTCTTTAGTTCAATGTAATTAATAATTTTCTCTTCTCTCTATACAGGTGATATTATCAAAAACTAACTTTCCCATTTTCGTAAACTGCATGTCATCCTGTCATATCCACCACTTGACTTTGACCACTTCCTCTCCCATAAAAGGGGAGCTTATAAGGATTGACAGTATGAAGTCTTATAATTTTGACTTGGGGGGGGGGGGGGCTCCAGAATACTTAGAACTGTGAATTCTCTTCCAAGACAAAAATGTAGGATGATTTGTTATATATTTCATTAATGAAGTAAAATCCATACCAACCTTGGGATAAAGCTCAGTCAGACAAATCAAAATGAAGGTATTTAATCTATTTGTACTCTCGGCAAATATATGAATTAATAGAGCCAAGGACAACAATAGCACGCATGTATTTCTTCAATAACTATAGTAGTAACTTTAAATAATGCCCAAATATTGAACCATAAGCTTTCAATCCTAAAGTTTGCTATATAAGTTAGAACATTATCATAATCAACATTTTCAGGCTTATACACTGGAATACAAGATATCCTGTAATCATACTACTAACAGGAAAAAAAAATCACTTTCTTAATCATTGTTAACTCGAAGCAAAACAAATATTTACTTTTCTATTTAAAATGAAGAATAAAGTAAACTATTGAAGGGGTAATAAAATGTTTACCAGACCCATCAGTCAGACCACAGAAGGTATTCTATATCTACTGCAAGTGCCGTAAAAGGCAAATGGGGAAAGAGATTGCTATATAATAATATACAAAACTAGATATTAATGTATGGTTTTTATTAATTTCTGAATTTCTGTGAGTAAAAAGTGAAGGAAATAGAATTATCTTGCATAACATATTCTAAAAATATAATTTAGTTACTTTGATAAAGACTTTTAAAAATGCTGGATTTAATAATGTGGTTTAATTTTTCTCTTTAGCACTTGGTATATTTACCATATACTATATTTTACTTAATTACCTTGTTCATTCTGTTTCCCCATTCCCATCTCTGAATATAACCTCACCAGGGCAGGTGTTTTTAACTTGAGGTGACTTCAATGGCCCTGATGCTCATAAGAGTACATGAAACAGACAAAGTGCCTGCTTTTGTCTTTTTTTTTTTTTCAATCCTCACCCGAGGATATTTTTCCATTTATCTTCAGAGAGAGTGGGAGGGAGAGAGAGAGAGAGGGACACATCAACTGGTTGCCTCTCGCACGACCCAACCAGGGCTGAGGATCAAACTGCAACTGAGATACACGCCCTTGACCAGAATCGAACCCAGGACTCTTTGGTCCACAGGCCAATGTTCTAACCACTTAGCAAAACTGGCCATGGCAAAAAATATCTATTTTAATAAATGAACATTTCCCAAAGAGTTGTGACCCAGAGCCATAGTATTAAAAGAAATGATATAAAATAAGGATTTTAAACGTGAATTTGGGTTTAAAATCATAAAAATAAATCACCAAATATCAGAAGTAGAAAATGTTTCTTATTAGAGAAGGGTATTATTCCATCATCTCATTTTATAGATATAAAACTTAAGGTGTGAAGAGATCAAGCGATTTATCAGATCACTGAATTTTTGTACTAAAAGACACCTTCAACCTTAGGTAGTCCAGATATTCAGATGCTTAGGGCTCTCAGCTTATACTCTAATACCTGCAGTGACAATGAGTTCACCATCCTATGAAAGCATCATACTTGGTTTTTTAAGAACACTACTTGTTAGAAAATTCTTCCTCATATATAATTAATCATTGTGTTGCTACATTTGAATTCTTTAGTCCTAGTTATATCCTTTGGAAATACATAGTATGTCTAGTCTAGTGTATTATTTTATAGACAGATAGGTAGTTAGATGAATGTAATGTCAATGCTAAATCTCAGGTCCTTTATGTATGAGAGTTTGGGGTAAAATAGTCTTCTTGCTTCACTTTTCCTCTAACACCTCTTTGTCTCCTGCCTTATCCCATGATAAACCGTGGACTAGACATAGATGGATGACAGATAGATGATAGATACATATAGATATATATTATATATAAATAATATAGACATACACATATACCCACATGCAAATATATATGTGTATATATATATATACTCACATATACATGCACAGAGAACATACATAGATATGTATATATAATTGTTTGTTTCCTTTATTGATTTTAGAGAGAGAGAAAGGGAGAGGGAGAAAGAGATAGAAACATCTATGAGAGAGAACATCGATTGGCCGCCTCCTACATGCCTCCCACTGGGGATTGGGCCCACAACCTGGGCATGTGCCCTGACTGGGAATTGAACCGGTGACCTCTTGGTGCATGGGTCAATGCTCAACCACTGAGCCACACCAGCCGGGCTGTATATATAATTGTTAAACACATACACATATTATATTAGAATCTATTACACAGAAAGATATGTATATATTTTGTGTCTTATAGAAGAATCAAACACTTAAAATTTTTAAATATATAATACTCTTTTAAACAACATTTTCCCTCTTAGTTTCTTTTCTAATACATCAACAACTCAAAAACCAAGACAGGTTGCACTCCTCTCATCCTCTAAGAGCCTAAATCAAGTCCCCTACCTTATGAAAATTGTTTTACTAAAATATTTGTTTAAATTGTTTAAATGTTTTCAGAAATCATGCTGTTGTGATCCTCCGACCAGATATCTTTATTCCCCTAGTTATTTCAAGATTCATCTAAATCTCATTCTCCCCAGAATATTAAACTTATTTAACACTCTCTTTAAAAATGTAGTTTCTGTACTACAGGGATATAAAAAAGAAGGAACACTTATCTTTTGCGACAGCATGGAGGGGCCTGGAGAGTATTATGCTAAGCGAAATAAGGCCAGTCAGAGAAAGACAAATATCACGTGATCTCATCAATAGGTGGAATCTAATGAACAAAATAAACTGACGAACAAAAGAACTAGAGTCATGGACACATGGAACAGTCTGACAAATGTCAAACAGGAAGAGAGTGGGGGACTGGATTAAGGAAGGTGCAGGGATGAGCTAAAGAACATATATGCATACTCCATGGACACAGACAACAGTGTGGGGAGGGCCAAGGGAGGCGGGGTGGGGGCTGCATGGAGGTGGGCAGAGTCAGGGAAGATGGGGACATCTACAATAGTGTCAACGATAAAAACTTTAAATTAAAAAAATGTAGTTTCTAGATTTAAACACAGGACTCCAGATTTGATCCTACTAAGACAGAATAGCAGGGGTTCATCTTCCAATTCATTCACGCAAGTTTATTTCTCCCAATACAACCTATAATTCCACTTGTTTTGGTTTCAATATCCATGTCATGTTTACCTCATACTGACTGTAATGTAAAAAAAATTCGTAACCGTTTTCTTTGTGATACTGCTAAACCAAGTTTCCTTTATTCTATATTTATGCAGCTGAACTGTTCTTTTGGGGAGGAGAATGGTCCTTGAATTGGAGATATAATACGTTTTACAATTTTAAAAATTTTGTTCACAGAATATATGTATTTTGAAACATTAAACATAAAAATTACATCGAAGGGTATAATAATATAAATTATGAGACACATATCCTACCTATAAAAACCTGGTGGCACTTGCGGAACCAGGAAGCTCTTCTCCATGTCTTGGAGAATGTCATTCAGCATTCGGACACGGACTGGGATCCTCTCCTTGGGATCATTAGCAGGACGCATCTCATCTGACTGAAAGAGCTCAGCGCTTTCTCTCAGGTGTGAGGCCAGGGCTAGCAGCTGATGAGTGTTGGGTTGATCACCTGGTGAAGACAAATGAGCTCATCTCAGAAAGAGACATTCTCAAAGGAGCAAATAATCATTTTATAATTATGATATATTCATTTCGCCAAAAATATTGTCCAAAATATTGTATTCTATTAAGCTTATTAAATTTACCACTGCTAATACTATTAATAATAATTACTACTAATAATAATACCAGTTAATAGTTGACAGACTGCTATGTTCCAGGCACTAGGTTGAGCGCATTATATAATTATCTCATTTAATATTGACCAAACCTTGTATTGTCATGTTTATCTCATAGAAGCTGAGAATTAATTAAAGTAAGCAAATTGCTATAGGTCATCAAGCAAGTAAATGACAGGCTACAATCAGAAGACTGATCTTTCTGACTCAAATATTCATGTTCATGATGTAATATCCTATATATCTGTGGGGGTGGGGGAACACGTTAAAAGAAATTATCATAATTTTTATTTTTTTGAAAACATGAGATATGTTACTGTGTTGTTATGACTCTATTGGACTCTTTTTTTAAAACTAAAATTATTCTGCAATTTGAAGTTCAAATACATGTTTGATTTGAAAACACACTGGAAACTATCCGATGTAGTATTTGTATTGTTTTGTTTTGCTTTTTAGCTGATTTTTGCTTGTTGTTTATTTGTGTAACTTACTGAAAGTCATTCTGATATGAATGGTGGCAGCAAAGAGACCACAGGTCATTCTTTTGACTAAGAAAAAGGTAGTATTAGTACAGTGATTATGACCACCAGATTCTGGAGCCAGACCACCTGAGTTCAAATCCCTGCTTCACCATTTAGTAGCTTTGTGATGCTGGGCAAATTATTGAGCCTCAGTGTCCTCATCTGTGAAATGGACAGAATAATAACACCCACTTCATAGATTTGTTATGAGGATTAAACAATTAATACTTGTGAAGTAGCTCCCTACAGATAGGCAGTTCCCAGCTGATACAATTTAATACCTTGTTTAAAAAGTGTTCTTTTATTCTACCATAAGAGGGGCATTCCCTCATTATCTTCTTCCAGATATCCCCACCATTAGAGCCAGTCCTTGAGTGAGACAAGTTAATTGTGTAATTCTCAGGAGACTCACTGCAACGGACTCCAACAGGGTTAGCACATCACTACGAAGAATTATTTCAAGTCCAGGTAATAAAATGAACTTGGACCTAGTGAATCCAAGCTGCAGTCCTGAGGCATTGAGATGAGCAGATGAAGGGATGAAAAGAGGCCTTACGGTGCCCTCACTTGGGGAAATCTCTGGCTAAAGGGAAAGTTCACAAAGGGACTCTCTCCAAGTGAAGTCCAAGGATTACCAGCTCTCAAAACCCCTGGTCTTTGTTAAAACGCAGATTCCCAGATCTACTGAATCTCTGTAGGGGCAGAACCTGGGAATCTCTCTTTTAACATGGTACTCAGATTAGTACACACATTTCCCAGTTTAAGAAGCACTGTGGAGAGGTCATGTAGAATTACCAACCTCTAATACAGTGGTCTTTTTGTCTCTCACCTTTATTGGCTGGGGACTATTTTACATGTCAATGTCTTTAGAACCCGGCATAGTGGACAGTTGTTTACTGAATAAACAAAATAGGTTTAATAAAAGATTTTGGGGGAAAAAATCCAATAACGAAAGAAAACATGTAGAAATAAGTGGTTTTCATAAGGGATACAGAGAGATAACCCTCTTTGCAACACTCTAGTCACTGAGATTAACAATATAAATAATAAATTGTTCACAGGTTTTGGCATTTTGATGTTTTTATAGTATGTTTCACATTCATTAATTATCTTATTTCACAACAAAACAAGGTTGTGAGAGGAGATATGTTTGCTCATTTAGAAAATCTAACCCCCTAAATAACAATAATAACATTAATGTTATTTTTTTGCATCACCATTTATCCCCTCTACAGCCTCTTCCACCTGCACTCCCCCTCCCCCTCTCCCCCCCAATCACCACACTGTTGTTCGTGTCCATGAGTTCTTTCTCTCTTTCTTTTCTTTTTTGATCAATCTCTCCACCAGAGCATTAATGTTATTTGATAACGATATGGTTTATTTTGAACGATTACGGCTCACCAAAGTTAACATATGGAGAAGTTATAGGAAACGTCTTGGCACAAGGAATGAACAAGACGGATAAGACATTTACTTTATGCTGGAATTGAAAGACTGAACAACAGTCAAAACAAGTTTGACATCCTTGAGAATCTTCCTTTTAAGAAAGAAAAATCTATTCTGATGTAACATACCCTACAGAATTGAAGACATTACTCCTGAATCAAGTGAGACAAATTGTACCATTCTACCTTATTTAGCTTTAAATGAATTGATCTTTCACAGTGGTGTGGACACGGAGATTTGACAGCTTTAGGAACTGGCTGAATCCAGAAAGAACCCTGACAGTGGACACCTGCCACCCACCGCAGACACCTAGGCATCACCTCAAGGGTGTGAGGCTACAGACTGGAAAGTAGCTTCACTTGCAATGTTCATGCAATCATCTTGCTGTATAACTGATGTTCTCAAGACTCCAAATGGTCACTGCTGTGCTAATAGAGCTCATTTGTCCCTTTAAATAAGACCCAGAAAGTAATGTCACCTTTTTAATGTAATGTTTTGTAACCCCAAATGATTGCTTTCTCATGATCCTTAAGATCCCTGCTAAATGGTCAGTTCTGTGTGGGGAAAAATATATTCGCCTGTTTTGTTCACTACTATTTGCCCAGCACCTAAAACTGCCTGCATTTCTTTTAATGACTGAACAAGTGAGTTGTGTGCTTCGATGAAAGCATCACAACACCTATAATCTTTTCATCTTTATCTGTCTTGTCTCTCTCCTTTCCCTGACTGAAAAGAACCCCACAAGACCCACAAATATGTTTTATCTCTCTTTGTGTCTCCAGATTCTAGCACAATACCTTACATATGGTAGTCATTTAATAAAATTTTGTTCAGTGAATGTTGATATAAGATAATGTCTTGAGATATATTATTATATTAAATAATGCCTACAAAATTACTCAGGGAGATGTTTGTAACATACTCCACAAATCTTATTTCCTTTACTTGCTTGCTGAAATCAGTAATAGTTGCAAAGAGAAAATAAAAAGGGAAGAGGCAATTGTAGGGTAATGATAAGTTAAACTAAATTGAATTAAAATATGGCCTAACAATAACCCATAAAAACTAAGAATATATAAAACTTCACTTAAGACATATTGAATATCAGAGAACACAGGACTAATTTTGGTTTTTAACAGTTCAGGTTTAATAGGTAATGTGTCTATTTGACCAAAGTAAATGAAGCAGGGAAGGTTAATATAATTATCTTAGAGTAATATGTACATGGAGTCTAAAACCAAGGACTTGATATAAAAAAAAAAAAACAGAGAAGAGCCTGGTCTGCTTAATTACCATCATTGTGGTCTTGAATAGATTGCTTAATATTGGCATCCTTCAGTTTCCTTGTGGATAATGGGAGGAACGTTTATTTCACTTTCTAAGCATAAAGATCACTATGTTAAGGCAAATTATTGTTATCAGGGTACACAAACTCAACACAAATTACTACCAGTTCGTTTTCTAAAGGCATGCAAAAAATACTGTAACAACTTTACTTATGCTTTTATTCTTAGAAATGTTACTTCTCATTACTTCCTTCAATCCATGGCCCCCTCCCAGCAACTGCATGGCACTCCTTCCCTACACACTTTAATCTGCGTTCCCTATGAACCTGGTGCCGTTTTTCTTTCCGTGGGCGAGCATAATGAACCTCTGAAGGACGATGGAAGGAATAAGACAAATGATAAAGGAATTAAACATCCAATCTCTAAAAATGATCCTTCTATATCTTTACTCCTGGTGGAAAACCAACCATTAATAAGTTTTTATAGCATGCAGAAAAAACTGACTTGTGTTAAATCTTAAAAATCAACCTTAACAGCCCTGGCTGGTTAGGCTCAGCGGTTAGAGCATCGGCCCACGGACCAAAGCGTCACAGGTCAAGGGCATATACCTTGGTTGCAGTTTGGTCCCCAGCTCTGGTCAGGGTCGTATAGGAAGCAGCCGATCGATGTGTCTCTCTCACATCAATTGTTTCTCTCTCTCTCCCCATCATACTCTATCTGAAGATAAATTGAAAAAAGGTAGCTTCGGGAGAGGATTAAAAAAAAAATCAACCTTAACAAAATACAAAATAACTGAGATTGCCTAGTGAAATTATCTTGATATTATTCAAGAAACAATTTAAATGTACTTCTACATTTCAAACAAAATGTTTGTATTTTTTCCTCTTTCATCTCAAAAGAAAACAACAAATGTATCTTCAGTAAGTACTTATTGAGTCCTATTTTGTGCCTTATTCTGGAAGTACTGGGGAGAGAGACAAAGGCATAAAAGATTAAATCTCTAACCTTAATAGGTTTCTAATCTAGTTACAAATAGTCTACAAATGGAGAATAAATAGTGTCAAATGAAGTTGATGCTCACGGGGATGACTGAAAAGTTCCTTGTGCATGAGAATGGGCTTAGTAGATCCCAGGGAAGAAATAAAACTTGAGAGACAAATCATAAACTTGTCCAGAAATCAAGGGCATCTCCAATGGAACTCTGCACAGTTCTGGGACTTGATCTACGTTCCAGTGGCGGAAGGAAGTGTTCCATGTGTAAACAAGATGGTTGGTCTTCCTCATCCACCAGTCCTCACCCTTCTAGAGTTTTAAACTACCTCTAATTTAAGCCCTTTTATTTTCTAGCTCTTTATGGATAGAACAGAGCTGGATATTATAAGCATTATCAATATTAATTGAAGAGGAGGGAGGGAGGAAGGGAGGCTGAGGGAAGGAGAGAGGGATGGAGGAAAGGAAGAACTACTAGTCAGAGGATATTGAGATGCATAGCAAGATCTAAGCAAGCCGATTCAGGAGAGGCTTTAAAATGTACTGGAGGAAACATATTCCTACAGCTCAGGGAGTCTCCTGCCTTCCAGCCAACCATCACCCGAGCATCTCCCCTGAAGGCAGCTCAGGAGGCAGCGTGTAGTGGAAAAGCAGGGGCTTCGGAAACTGACAGACCAACATTCAAGCCTTAAACCTACCACTTATATGTATACACTTGAGTAAGGCACAGACACACACTCACACGCACACAACCCAGGGCCTGAGGCCCAGTTTCTTTTGTTGTTGTTATTGTTAATCCTCACCTGAGGAAATTTTTCCAGTGATTTTTAAATACAGTGAAAGGGAAAGGAGGGGAGGGAGGGAGGGAGGGAGAGAGAGATCATTGTGAGTGAGACACATCAATTGGTTGCCTCCTGCACAACCCCTGCCTGGGCGGGGAGCTGGAGATTGAACCTGCAACCCTTCAGACCTCAGGCTAAAGCTCTAACCGCTGAGCCAAACTGGCCAGGGCCTGAGGCCCCAGTTTCTTAATCTCTAAAATCAATTTTAATGATACCCAGCTTAGAGTAAGATTAAATGTCACAAGTGATGTGAAACACTTAGCACAATGCCTAGGGCTCTATGGAGACCCCTAAAGTGCCCAGGTGCTTCCCTGAAAACGTGTTCCTCCGAAGGACCCTTGATACAGGATTCCAAGGCACATTGCAACACATCAAAAGCTCAAAGGTACTTCATACAAGTCCTATCCACAAGGCCTCTAAGAGTTCTGGGTAAGACAGTAACTACAGTGCTAACTGCACCCAGTAAATCCACACATGTTCTAACCTGTCAGGACCTGGGACCTGCCAAACGACCTCTTTTCCTTAGGCACGTCATGAATTGATGAGTTTCAGCTTGGCATAAACCATTGCGTGTTAAATCTCTTCTGCAATCTCCTGGGTAAATTTATAACTGTCCTATTTTAAAGAATGATTTTAGTACCTCTACTGCGGTCTCTCTTTAGAGTTTCAGATCCCAAAAAGTTTTCAATTTTAGTTTATTTCCATTTTTCTATCTTTTGTTTCCATTTTCTGGCTGTATATTTAAAGACTCACTCAATTTCATTTTAAATTAAGAGTGAAATATACTGGTTATAGTCTAAAACTACATTTTTATATCAAACAAATATAGCCTTTTACTTTAATAGCATTTCACAGAACCTATTCTTCTATAGATAAGCTTATCACAGTTTTAAAGGTGCTAACAGTCACAGCTTAGACTTCACTGATTCATAGTGACAACAAAAAGTATGATTTATGTTCTGCAGAACACACTGGTTAAAAGCAGAATAGAAGATTATTTGGGAGGAAAATATATGTTACTTAACGTCATCTGTGAAAGATTTTGTGGTATCACTAAAAAGAAAAGAAATTGCCAGTATGATTTCAGCCAAGGAAAACAACAGTCCTTTATTATCCCACATTTTCTATTGGTCATGCTGCCTTCTTTAGTATGAATCACAATGAATCATCTCAGCTGGTTATTAAAAGAAGTTAAATCAACAAAGACACAGGTAGAGAAAGAAATGTGGAAGCTAGTACTCTATTGATACTCAAATAATCTGACATTGATTGTACAATGCATAGATAAAAGGATATTATTTAAAGATGAAATATGCCAGAAGACAGTGGAAAATTATGTCTAAACTGAATACAGCAGATATTTTTTTTTGCAAAAATGTTAAAGTGGCATATTTAGAAGAATTAGGTTGACCACTTAAAAAAAGAAAAAGCAACACATTCTAAAGATCATCCAATGATCCAGGTAGCCAAGGCAGATGAAAATCTAGCAACACTTTGAACATATTGCATGGAATGGGTCCATCTGACTGGTGCAGAAATTAAACCAGGGGCTCTCTTCATGGCTCACAAATGTTCCCACTGTGTTATAGTTGCAACTACGTGATCTGGTTATTGGCTGCTTTGGAAGAGTGAGCAAAAGCTTTCTCGAATAAATTAAATTCATGTGTGGTTTATTTTTTATCACCCTCCTGGTGAGGCAGAAAATTGGAGTTGTATATTTAATAACACATGTGAGTTTAATTATGTTTTGACTAAGTAAAAAACTGAAAAAAGAAAATCAAAGGACTTTGATGAAAATGAATCAACATGAGGGCAAGGCTACTCTATGCTCTATTACAAGCCAAGATTAGAAGAATCTTAAAAAACAAACAAACAAACAAACAAACAAAAACTTTAAGTGTTGCCAGTGAGGCAACACTCATAGAATAATGGACTAGAGTACTATCCTGTCATTGACACAGGGTTTTCCCCTAAAATAACATATAGGGAAACAATTCTCAATATAATACACCACTGCTCTTGTGGGAAAGTAAGACAAATGGTGTCACTAAAATATTTCAATCAATGCAGAGACGCATATAAAATGTAGGTACTGAAAAGAAAACTTTGTTTTTAAAATATGTTCTTATTGATTTGTTAGAGAGAGAGGAAGGGAGAGAGAGAGAGAGAGAGAAACATCGATCAGCTGCCTCCTGCACGCCCCCTACTGGGGATTGAGCCTGCAACCTGGGCATGCACCCTGACCAGGAATCGAACCAGGACCTCTCAGTCCATGGGACGACCCTCAATCCACTGAGCCACATTGGCCAGGCTGAAAAGGAAAACTTAAAAGAATTTGAGTGAAGTACTCAGAATAGGGAAGAAAATAATGATCACAAAGGAAAGCTGTATGAATAGCAACAAATTGTGAAGTCAGGGAATAAACAAAAGAAAAGAAATCGTTCTGAGGAATACATAAGGGATGATGTGCTCAAGATAATAATTAATGGATATTATGCAATACAAATATGAATTCAAAGAGAAATGGGAGAAAAGAAAAATTAGTTTGGGGAGACAAACAATGACAATGTGGAGACTATCAGGTTTTATTATAGACCCAGTTTTCTCAAGTCTTTTTTTGAAACCAGGTATGAAATATTAATAAATGGAATAAAAACTTTAAAAATTTTTATTTTCACCCAAGGACATGCTTACTGATTTTAACCACTGAGCCAAACCGGCCAGGGCCATGCTTACTGATTTTAGAGAGAGGGAAAGGAAAGGAGAGGAGAGGAGAGGAGAGGAGAGGAGAGGAGAGGAGAGGAGAGGAGAGGAGAGGAGAGGAGAGGAGAGGAGAGGAGAGGAGAGGAGAGGGAGAGAGTGAGAGAGAGAGAGAGAAACATCTAGAACCTGTGCCCTGACCAAGAATTGAACCCACAAACTTTCAGTGTAGGGGATGATGCTCCAACCAACTGAGCCACACTGGCTAGGGTGAAATACAATCTTTAATATAGATATATATAATCAGAATCCTTACAAAAATATAATAGGCATTGATACTCAACACATTTTTAGGAAACTGTACCCAGTGGGTGGTCATTCTCATTAATTTTCTCTATCAGTTTGAGCAAGCACAATAAGACACTTCTCAGAGAATGCTTTTGGGTTTAAGTCCTCGTCACCCAAAAAGGTCAGTTCCAGAAATGCTAGTTCAGGTCAAACCATTAGAAATTTAGTATGATTCAGAATTGTTTGGATTTTAGCTGGGTTGCTATGGATTTCTCAGGTTGGATGCAGGGCCAGGTACCTCGTATGCCATCCTGTTCTATCCAAAGGCCAGTTCAGAGCTGGAATCGGTGGTAACTAAAATCAAGACTGGAAATAGGCTGAGGACTAGAACCATGCAATTTATACAGCACATGTTTAATTTTACCAATTGGTAAATTCATTTTATATTTCTCAGAAAGAAAAAAAAAAAAAAGGATGTTAGGGGAGTCTTAATCCACTGTGATTGTGGAAAAGAACCACAGTGACACTTGAAACTAGGAAGCTACAAATCCAACAACACAGAGTGCTGTCTCTGTGGCATCATCACCTTGAAATAGTATCCCTCCTTCTTAAATGAAGTGATTGACACTAATGAATTATCAGAGCTAATAATTTAAAACAAGTCGGATTAAATCAGCATTGTTTTTAGAGAACAGGAGGAAATGCTGCCAACAACCGTTTTACATTTAGTGAGACAACTGGGAGGCGGCAACAAGCCATCGCGTTCGAGACTGCTTCCTGCTGAATCTGGCTCGCACTACACAAATGTGCACATTGCCAGATCAGATGAAAATGACTTTTACTTTGTTTGGTCATTTGTAGTTTTTACAACAATATTAAATAATTAACAACCAGAAGTCTGACAAAGAATAAACAGCAGATACTAAACAAAAAATATCAGAATTATATGGTCATTCACGATTTTGAAGAGCTGTCTTTTACACTAAAAAATGGTTAAAGTGAGAAACAATAAACTTAGTAAGGTTATTAACTGTTCATTCCTAAGTCTCATTCCAGGTTCAGTGGAGGGGTGGTACTTTATTCTTTTTTTTTTTATCTTGTTGAAAGTATTACAGATGTCCTCCCTTTCCTTTCCATTGACCCTCTCCTCCCCGCTCCCACCCCCCTCCTGCTTTCCCCAAACTACTGTCTGTGTCCACTGGTTATGCATATATGCATAGAAGTTCTTTGGTTTATATCTCTTCCCAACCCCCCCCACACCCCTTCCCTCTGAGGTTTGTCAGTCTGTTCCCTACTTCACCTTCTGCCCATGCAAACTAGTACTAATGCTTTATATGTAAATATTTTGGACATAACTTTTTTCACAAATACATCTGAAGCATATCAGTTATCTTATCTGTCACCATTCAGACTAGATCTCCATGCACAGCATATAAATATTCATTCTCTAACTGGAATGTGTTTGGCATTGACCAAATATTAAGAGCCAAGGTCATTCAGTCAAAATAAGCTTTCAAGATCCATCCAATAAATCAACTCACACAAATTATTCACTGGGAAATTATCCTTCTTTCTGGTGCTTGTGAGAATGGTAGAGAATGGTCTGCTGCTACCATAAAATAGTGCAATAAATAAACAAGATGGCTGGTTGTCAAGGGTAAAAATTAAACCGTTGAAATGCAATTGGGTTTCAGAGACCTTCATACTTAAACTCTGTGCAGAAAGGAGAAACAGTATTTTATAGCTCAGCCCTAAAGGTCACTTGTTTCTTAAACTGTAATTGAGAACTGTAGACTAATCATTGCTAACTGTCATAAAAAAATAAAAAAATATATCAACAATTTAAGCTTGTATTAGCAGTAAAATTATATGTTTCATTTGGTAACAGGAATTCTGTTTAGCTAATGAGATCATCTAGCATTGTAGCTAAAATTAAAACTGAAATATTTTTTAGTTGTTGTTAAGTGGTGCCCATTGTTCACACATTAGTATATTCAAGTATTCTATTTTAGAAATCAGGTTATAACCAAAGTGGTCAAAATAAATCAGGTACACCAAATTGCCTACAATTTAGCAAACATATGAATAACCTTTGACTATGATACAGAGTGAATAAGTTTGAATCGTGATTACTACAATACAATGGCTTAAAGGTGACATATCATATCCCTTTGATAAAATATTTATACCCAGGACATGGTAAAAGAAATGCTTTACCTATTTTTTTGTTGTTGTTGTTACATTTTGTTTTGTTTTTTCTAATATCAAGTATATTTCAAGTCTGGCTGCATGTTTCTGAGCGAAAGTGACAGGGAGACCCAAGGAGTTTCACATCAAAAGAAAACAAAACTAAAAAATAACCAACAATCAAAGAAAAATTCTTCACCAAAGCTGAAGCAGTCCGATATAACAGCAGGAAGCCAAAATGCTCCCGGCTCATCCTGTGACAACCTTAGATTTTAGGGAGAGATTCACATAGACTTAGTCTGGCCTGCAGTGAAAATCTTTGTAGCAAACTTTTCCTACATATGAAATTTTCTGGGGAGAGAGAACATATTTTTCTTTAGATTTTGAAGAGGATCTCTAACTACCCCAATAAATAAGAGCAATAATACCATTCTAACGATGACCCATTAGGATATTGTTTAACCTTCAGAAGTAGCAAATGTTACTGGAAATGCTCATACAGTAATTATAATGCTAAAATATTGTGTTTATTTATGAATTTTTAAAAATAAACTCAATTGTTTAAAATATAATAGCACTTGACATTTGAAATTACACTGGTGCTAATACTTTTGTTTTTGCTGATCTTATTTCTTTAAATTAAAATAAAACTCTTCGTGTCTTTATTACAAATGCAATATGCATTTATCATCAAAATTTTTGACTTGGAAAAGCAATTTGTAAATCACTTATAATCCTATCATGCAATGTTAGTATTTCGCAGTATACTTTTGAGGCTCCTTCCTATGAATGACAGTTACTCCTTTATAGATGAACAAATGTATATGTTACATAAATCATAATCTTTTGTTCTCTGAAACTGCATTTTCTTAAGTACAAAAATTAAAACAGTCTACATAACAAGTAGAACTGATGCATAAAAGAAATCCTTGCACAAAAGATAATACTAATATTCACAGAACATTTTGTCCTTTATACCAGCTGTGCACTTATTTTGTGAAATGTCATATACTCGGTGACTCAGTGTCTAAGTCCAAAATGTTCTAAAAATAGTAAATTAGGAGTGGAGGGCAGAGTGACTGCTACAGGAGTCACACTGACAACAGTGGATAGAAGCCTGATAAAAGTAAAAGAGAAGAAAACTATATAGAGACTGACAAATATAACAAAGCAGGACAATGAGGCCATTTAGTATGGGAGCAAACAGCTCTACACAACCACTCAATTACTCCTGCGGTCATGGTTTTACAGCCACTATAACAAAAGTCCTAAGAATAATTGGGGAGGGTAGGATTGTAGTAATCTCTCAGTTAAGAAGCAACACAAGTTGTCAAAAAAAAGAAAAGTATTAAACTTTCAGATACTGAAAATATTTAGCTCTTCAGAATGATGTACTTCCCAAGGATTCCTATGGTTAGAATATAAGCTTTTGTACTGAGACGTGCATGTCTACAAATGACTCATTAAAGATCTGATAATACAGTGTGTGCCTCAAAGAGAAGGAGGGTTCATTCTTTAATAACAATACTGAACTTAGTACTTGGTTAATAAAGACAAATTATAAGCCTAATGGAAAGATTTATATGTAGATAAAGTGGAAATGAAGTTATTAGGGTGGTGTCAGAATTCTCCAGAACGAGATATATTCGAATGTGAAGAAATTGAAGTAGATCATGGAAATAATATTCTTCTTGTCATCCTTAATCTAGGATGAGCCAACACGTCAGTGGAATGGAATGGAGCTCATACCTTATAAAAACCAATCCCCAAGGAGAAACTTCTGGGCCAGTCTTGTTTGAACTAACTAAATGTTAGGTACAAATGTGAGAAAGAAATCCCTAACCTGTATTTTTCCATATGTAACCTATAAATAATATTAGAGCTTGAAACTATAAATTGTTTTGATAAAAGATGGTAGTAGAACATACTTTAAACCTTAAATGTTGCCTTACACTTACTCACACATACACCTCATTCCTGTTGACATGGCAGCCAACATTCTTCATCCCTCCTCATGCTAATGCACTGTAGGAAGGGCGGGTCTGCACCGCCATAGTTAGTATACTAGATAATTTTATCCATTCTTGTTGAAAATTAGTTGAACAATTTTTCATTTTTTAAATTACTATAATTTAAAGAAAAATTACCTTTAAGGCTGTTTTGAACTTCTAAAGCTATATCAAGAGCATTAAAAGGCAGAACTGGTTCGTTGGCAATTTGTAAAATCACTTCTCCTGAGAGCTGAAAGAAAAAGAAAAAGAAATGATAGCATTCAGTATTAAGGGTTTTTGTTTGTTTGTTTGTTTTTCATTATTCCATACACTCTTATATATCCAGAGGAGCAGAAACACAGAGGATAAAACATACTTTTATAAAATCACTTTTTTCTTTTAAACCCTTTTTTAAAAAAATTTTTTTTCTATAAAGAAAAAAATACCCTCAATATCTATTTCATGTCTCAGGCTAGTACAAAGAAATATTAAATGTGTGGTGTGTTTTTTTTTTTTTAAACTAAATATTAAGAAATCACTTTCCTACTTGGAGCTGTAATATTCAAACTTTAAAACAATTTACACGATAAAACAAACAGTAGAGAGAAACTGAAAATCAATATCTAGTTATTGAACTCAGTAAAACTCAAGACAAAATTAATGATCAAGTGATTTCATTTAAAATATAATTCAATCTAAAAAAATCCTTTAAAATCTCAGGTGATCGTTTCCTTTATGCTTTACTATATTTCTAATTAGTTTTCTAAAATTTATCAAAACCAATTACATTTATACATCTTCACGGTCCATGTATAAATTAAATTTAAAAATATAAAATTCTAAATGGTATCACCAAAACTCATACTTGGAATTTGCATACATGCATATCCCCAACTACAAGACTCGAAAACTGTTTGAAAACCAACATATGCACTGCAGCTGAACGGGCACCTGTTTAATAGACAGAAGGATTCATATGCATTCATGTTTTTCTCAAAGGAACTTCTGACTGGTGGCACATGCTATTGTTACTCTCCCTCTCTCAACTCATGTTTAATATTTACCAGGGCTACAAAAATGTCCTACCTATCTTATGGCCCTAAGGCTGGCACACAGTGAAATGTGCCTGGGTTAATGTTACTAGTAAACTATGAGATATTGTCAGTGAATTAAAATATTGTTTTGTGAAACTACACAAAGGAAATTAGCACACTAAATTGAAGCAGTACAGAACACATAAGAGATACAACTTATAAGGAAACTATGATGTTAAGTATTCAAATCCACATATTCAACAAGGCTCAAATTACTTTTAATATTTCAAAGTTATATTTCCCAATTGTTTACACAATCTATATCATGATAAAAATACAATTCAATTCGATCTCCTATATGCTCAGAGATACACAGTTCTTAGAAATAAAGAAGAAAAAGAAAAACAAAAACTTTGACATCCCTTTATTTCTTTGAGATATTTTCCTCCCAAATGTAGCAACCACTTCTTCCCCAGTGCCTAAGGTATCTTTGCAAAGTTTTATCACCAGCATAGTGATCACAAAAATCCGGGGAAAGTGCCTATTCTGATTATGCTACCTGCAATAGATTGATATGAATCCTGTTTGTATTCCATCCCACCCCATCCAAATCATACAAGGAACACTGATATTTGGAAATAAATTATTTGCAAAAAAGAAAATTTTAAAGAAGATTAAGAAGCATTATAGTTTCTTTTTCCAATTTGCACTGGATAATAGAAACTACAGAACAGACACGTTTTGTTTACACTTTTGGAATCTGGAAACCACACATTACAAAAGATTAAAATGAAAGAATGGGGAGGGAGGAGAAAGGCGACTTCTCTATGTGTTGCAGGAGAGAGTTGTTTTGTTTTGCTTTCTTAAGAGTCATTTGGCAGCTCAAACAACTGGAATATAAGCCAGTCACCTTGCTTTTCTTTCAGAAAGAACCTGGCAACAAATTTTAGGATTTCTAAGTCACCTGGCCCAAGATAGACTGCTTAGACTAAATCGGCTTTATTTGCAGCTACATAAACAAGAGGGAGATTTGTGTATGCCTTGCCACGAAGTAAGAAGAGATTAGACTTACTGCATATACGCTTCACCCACCTTGAAATTCAACCTTATTCAGTCATGTCAAAGCAACCTTCTCTTGTAATTGTATAAGGCCCCATTCTTTTCAAAGTGCTTTACATCTAAATATTTCAGTATCTCGATGAGCCTAGAGGCTGGTACTGGGGGAATAAATCCTGTGTTAGAAACATTGAGTATAAGCCCCAGCCAGGTGGCTCAGTTGGTTGGGGCATCGTCCTTACACCAAAAGGTTGTGGGTTCGATTTCCGGTCAGGGCACATACCTAGGTTGTGAGTCCAATCCCCGATAGAGGCACTTTGGAGAGGCAACCAATCGGTGTTTCTCTCTCTCTCTCCCCCCCATTTCCTCTCTCTCTAAAAATTCATTTAAAAAAACAACATATCCTCGGGTGAAGATTAAAATATAAAATAAAACAACATTGAGTATAAACCCTACTGGGTTCCAATCTAAGATGATGACATAGGAGGATTCCTAAACTCATCTCCTCTCATGAACACACTGAGTCCACAGCCACACCTGAAATAATTCCCTCTGGAAAAAAATCCAGAAACTGGGCTAAAGAGAAAAAAACCCACATAAAAATGGATAAGAAAGTCTGAGACCTATTCTGGCACTAAAACCCACTGCATCACAGGGACATACAACGGGGCAGAAGCTCACAACTCTTAGCTTTTGCCTGAGAGAAGTGTTTGGATCCAACATTTAGTGCCTTAACTTTTAAGATTTTGATTTGAGGGATAGGACCCCAAAACACCTAGCCCTGAAAGCCAATGGGTCCTATGTGCACCAGATCCACATCACTATAGCAAACAAACAAACAACAACAACAACAAAAAAAAAACAGTTCTTAAATATCTAGAGAAGACTACTGTAGCTTTTCCCCCAGGGTTCATTGCAGAGGCAATAGGCCAAAAAAAAGTGACCATCTCCCAGTCTCTCCCTGAAAGAGGATATCTGCACATCTTAAAATCTGTAGCCTGAGGGTCAGGTTTCTAATTCAACACACATCTAGGGGCCAAGTGAAATCCTCTTTGGAGATCGGAGACTGCCAAGTGCCATCTTTGTGTACTCCCTCTGCTCTGCTCAAAGTCACAGGTGTCTCCCTGAAAGAGGTTGTGCATATATCTGGTACCTGGCTTCTATGGCTACCATTCAATGAAGAGATGCATCCCTTGATCCTCTGGCCATGATGGTCGGTGGGGTTTACATTCACAGGTCATACAGAATGTAGCAAACAAACAAACAAACAAACAAACAAACAGAAAACACTTCTTAACTGTCTATCCCTCCAGGGCTCAGTATAGAGGTAGCAGAGTGAAATATGCATCTCCTACTTTTTCCCTGAAAGAGGTTTAGCATATGCTTCAAAAGTTGCTGTCTGAGCATTTGGCTTTCAATGAGCCTGCATCTAGGTGCTGACTGAGGTCTTCCCTTTAGGGCACTATCAGTTCTTGGCACACCTTTAACTACTAGTAGCTACTAACAACAAAGAGTTCATCTTGGACATTCACAAAGATTTGAGTGACAACGAAGAGCTAGGATTGGATTGGATTGAATGATAAGATTCATCTCCTACAGGAGACCATTCCATCAAGAATAGGAGAGGTAACTATTTTATCTAATGCACAGGAACAAACACAGAGAGTTAAGAAAAATGAAGAAATAAAGAAATATGCTTCAAACAAAGAACAAGATAAAACTCCAGAAACAGAGTTCAATGAAATGAATATAAGTGATTTACTTGATAAAGAGTTCATAATAATTGTCATAAATTTGCTCACCAAGATGAGGAGAACAATGCATGAACATAGTGATAATTCTAATAAAGAGAGAGAAAATATAAGAGAGTACCGAACAGAAGTCACAGAGGTGAAGAAAACAATAATTGAACTTAAAAAATTAAATATAGGGGTTTAACAGCAGACTAGATCAAGTAGAAGAAAGGATTGGCAATCTCAAATGCAGGGCAATGGAATTCAGGGCAATTTTCTAATCAGAAAAGCAAAAAGAAAAAAAAAATGAAAAAGAGTAAAGACAGCTTAAGGGACATATGGGACACCATCAAATGGATAAATATCAGCATTATAGGGGACCCAGATGGAGAAAAGAAAGAGAAATAGGCAGAAAGCTTATTTTAAAAAATAATAATAATGGTTGAATACTTTTAAAATTAAGGAAAGAAACAGACACTCAGATCCAGGAATTATAGACAGTTCCAAATAAGATAAATCCAAAAAGACACCAAGACCCATTATAAGTAAATTGTCAAAAGTAAAACAGCACAGGAAAAGCAACTTGTTACATACAGGGGACCTGCATAAGACAATTAGCAAACTTATCAACAGAAACTTTGTAAGTCAGGAGAGATCTGAATGATATATTTAAAGTGCTAAGAGAAAAAAATGCCAATCAACCAATCAATAAATACCCAGCATTGTTGTCTTTTATTGAAAGAGAGATAAAATTTTTCAGACAAGTAAAAGCTGAAGAAGTTTATTACCACTGGTCCAGCCTTACATAAAATGTTAGAGGAAATTCTTCAAGCTGAAACAAAGGATGCTACTTAGTAACAGAAAAACATATGAAAGTATAAATTTTACTGGAAAAGGTACATATATAGCTAAATTCAGAATACTCTAATCTTTAATGGTGGTGGGTACATTTCTCATAAATATAGTATAAAAGATAAATGACAAAAATGTTAAAATAACTATAACCACAATCATTTTTTAATGACTATACAAGGTTAAAGATGCAAATTGGGCATCAAAACATCAAATGTGGAAGAAGTAGGAGACTTAAAATGTAGAGCTTTAGTACGCATTTGAACTAAAGTTGCTTTCAGCTTAAAATAGACAATTATATCTTAAATATCTTATATTTATATAAACCTCATGGTAATCACAAAATCAAGAACCTATACAAGATACACAAAAATAAAGAGAAAGAACTCTAAGCATACTGCTACAGAAAATGATCAAATCACAAAGGAAGAGAGCAAGAGAAGAATAAAGGTACAAAGGAATTACCAAACAGCCAGAAAACAATTACCAGAATGACAATAGTAGGTCCATAACAATAAATAATTACCTTAAATGTAAATGGACTAAATTCTCCAATAAAAAAATATAGAAAGAGTGGCTGATTGAATAAAAACACAAGACCCAACTCTATCTTGCCCACCAGAGACTTTATCTTTAAGGACAAACACAGACTGGAAGTAAAGGGATAAAAAATATGTCATACAAATGAAAACCCAAAGAAAGGAGAGGTAGCTATATTTACATAAGATAAAGACTGTATTAGTAGACAAAGAACAGCATTCTATAATGATAAAGGGTTCAATCCAACAAAAGGATAAAGCATTTATAAATGTTTATGACCAATTATAGGAGCATCTAAATATGTACAGCAAATATTAACAGACCTGAAAGGAGGAAATAGCAGCAATACAATAATAGCAGGTGACTTCTATATTTCACTTTCAACGATGGATAGATCATCCAGACAGAAAATCCATAGGGAAACACTGGACTTAAATCAGACATTAGACCAGATGGACTTAGACATTTACAGAACATTCCATCCAACAGCAGAAGAATAAATACTCTTCTCAAGTACACATAAAACATTCTTCAGGATAGATTATATGTTAGGCCACACAACAAAAGTCTTAATTTAAGAAGATTCCAATCATATCCAGCATCTTTTCTGACCACAATGGTATAAAACTAGAAATCAATAACCAGAAGAATTGAAAAATTCACAAACATGTTGAGATTTGGTGTGGTGAAGTTTTCATTGGCTCAGGCAGCTCAAGTCTATGACATTGACAATTGTGTGATCCTGGACAGCAAGAGATGTGTGGGGTTCGAAGTGGCTGCAAGTGCTATAAGAGTCCTCAGAGGCAAGGGACCGGGGTGGTGGCCCGAGCTGGTGGTGTGCACACGGCTGTGGAGCTGGCTGCAGGTGCCTGCGTGGTGGCAGGGGCTGGCTGCAGGCACATGCACATTGGCAAGGGCCTCAGCCAGTGGCAGCGCTGGGGCCAGCTGTGAGCATATGAGCAGCTGTGGAATCTAGATTGTCGCGTGCACTTGTCTGGTTGCAGGGACTAGCTGCAGGCCCACACACTTCACGGAGGTCCAGCGACAGGAGTTGGTCCAGCAGCATGCAGTTTGCACTGCAGGGCCAATCCACAGGTGCACGCAGCAGCACAGGCCTGTGGCAGTGGTCAGGACTGGATCCAAGTACACAAACAGCCATGGGGGCCTTGGCTGTCAGCATGCACTCATGACAACAGGGGCTAGCCATGGGTGTACACACAATAGTGGAGGCTGGTGACAGACTTAGGGCCAGCGTGTGATATGCACCTGTACACTGCTCACCCTGACTTGTGTCCCCAGCCTCTACTGTTGTCTTATATTTAAACGTTTAAAACAGTATTTTTAGGAAAGTATGCACACAAATACATTTTTTCTTAAACTTTGTGCATCATAATATGTTGCCTTGTTGCCCTGTATGGAGGTCACAATCTTTCCCTTACTAGTCTAAAGAGAAGAATATATCTATATCATCTATATCTATATCTATATCTATATCTATATCTATATCTATATCTATATCTATATCTATATCTATCATCTATATCTATATCTAATCACCTATATCTATATCTATATCTATATCTATATGTACAGTTATTTATTAAACTGTGAATATCTGAATGAAGTATTGTCCACCATCAATTACTATATTTCATTGACTAGTATGGTGACTGTATCTGCCATAAAAGTTTTGAATGAATTTATTAGTTAATGCATGAACAATGCAGTTAGACACATATAGATTCACTAAAGCAATACCAATGCCATGGTTCTATAATGCAATTTCTTTTTTAGTTACAGGCAGAAACACTCAGCAAACGTGTGATTTCTTCCATTTTATAATTCAAAATTAAAGTAACCATAGTTTATACCTCAAATCTAAGCTGTAAGTTAAACTATCATAGTGGGATTGTTTTTATGTCTTCAGTCAGGCTTAAAATGCAATATATCCCCACTCTAGAAGGTAGTGCTGTGAGATAATTATAACACCTGTTTATAGGTTAGTGTGAGAAAGAAATTGAGAGCGACTGGGTTGCTATGGCATAGTGTGACATAATCTGACAGGTAGTAGATGAATCATGAACCATCCCACTAGTATCTATTGAGCCTTTATTACCTGATCATCACTGTGCTATGGAGGAGAAAAGAGAAGTATAAGACAGCGTCTTTCCTTCAGATTTACTTTCCTGATAGAGACAAATCATACCACTTTTATACAACTAAAGAAAGGAGTTAACAATATAAAGTTAGTAAACATCAATCTTTGGTTTCCTAGAAAGCACCATTTTTTAAACTCCACATTAAACACACCATGAAATTATACCACATGTATATATTTTCCGCTCAAGAAACTAGAGTGTAAAAGAGGGAAATATTCCAGATGAGGAGAATAGAATGAGCTAAAATATTGGGGTAAAAAGAAGTACAGATTTTTTAGAGGAGCATGAACTAAACTGGAGTTCCTGCAGTGGGAAGTAAGTTTGTATGTGGCGTGTGGGGCAGGGAGCCAGAAAACCCTAAAACTCACCCAAGGCATGTGGACACGACCCAGTGATCTTCCCACTTCCCTTAGCTTTCAGAGCAGAGGCATCATCTGATCAGTTGTGGTCTGGTAAGAGACTTCACAACATGACTTTATGGTGCCTTTCAGGCTACGATGCTCATCCTGAAGGGACCTGACTCTGATTTACGTCACTTTCCAGTAGAAAACTCCCAACTTAGCAACAAGTGCCCTATGGATAGCCAACCTCAGGGCAGCCAGCCACAGGCAAGGGGACCCAGGGATCTCGGAGATGAGCACAGCAAGAGCACCCTCCCAGACCTCAGGATTGCTTTCCAAAGCTGTGACATCAACAGAGAACAGGAAGCAAGGGTGTGCTTCTGACATAGCCAGCCTATTTTCCCAGCAAAAGGAGAAATTAAATGGTGCTGCACAAAATTAATGCACCGCTAAATACATAAAATATACATACCCCTAACACGGCTAAAATCCAGTATTAAGATTCTCATGATTTTTCTTCTGGAATACTACCCAAACTCCCCAACTGATCTAAATGTCTGCCTCTAACCCATTCTTCACATAATAGCCAAACTATAGTACCTGTACATATTTAAAGATATGTTTCTTGTGTACCCCCCAAAACAGACCTGTCCATGCAAGTCTTTTCTCATAAGCAGAGACAGATATTGACTATAATTATTAAATAGTTATATGCTATAGGATGCTATGAGAAGGTATACAAGGGTCCTAGTAAATCTGAGGGGATCAGGAAAGGCTTCCTTGAGAAAAGTCCTTCTGTGAGGAAGGCAATTCTGTAGGCTGCATGTCATACAGGAAAGAAGCAGAAGAAGCAAATTTGGTGCCAAGCACATGCTCTTACATCAATTTACACAAGGCTGCTTAGTTGGATTTTACATACATTTATACAACAATAAAATTAACATATTAAAAATGTATTTTATTGTTTATCTTACATCTATTTCATGAAAGTTCTTCTAAAGAAACATGTGTGTCTTTGGTTGCAAAGAGCTAGCTGTCTTCCCCCTGATCTCTCCACTACCACAATAGAAACTAAGTTCTCTGTCCTTGCAGACACCAATATAGGTCTGGTGTGGCAAAGAGGACAGGGGTTGTTTGGACACAGACAATAATGTAGGGAAGGCAGGAGGAGGGTGAGAACGGGGAGGAGAGGGTCAATTGGGGAAAAAAGGGAGGACATCTGTAATACATTCAACAATAAAGACAAGTTTTAAAAAATAAAAAAAAGAGTAATTGTACATTAATTAAATCATGCACTTGGTAAATTATCCAAAGTAATTAATCATAGAAAGAAAGATTACAGAATTGATTTAGCGAAGTTCATAATTATGCTACAGAAACATACATCAAATATACATAATGCAGGACGACAGAAGAGGCCAATGATCTTCTATTTATAGCTTATTTTTAGAGATTGTATTTTCAGAGTGTAACACTGGGTATCTATCTGTACACACAAAATAATGTGGTTTCAGTTTGCTCTTCAAAAATTTAATGAACCAGTGTTTTAGTCAAGGATAAAGATTACATTTCTTCCTAACACCCACTCATTAAACAAAGGATATATCGGTAATGATGAATTCAATTGTATACAAAATCAATTATTTATTTAATAGATCAATATTATCATTTTGATATAAATTGTTAATTATTTCCTTCTGTATATCCTAGTTGAAAACCAACAAAAATAAATTAAACCTCTGTTTTAGTATAGACTTGGATATCTGGTAAATTTATAGATAGATAGATAGATAGATAGATAGATAGATAGATAGATAGATAGATATGGAATTGCACAAACAAAGCACACTGTCTAGCTCTAGAATTTCCAAGACTTCTCTTTTGTTCTTCACATGATGCTAAATGATATACAGGATTTTTATAGCTCCTTGCTTCTCAAACATCCGCATTATATCCCACAGAACAACACTGACCAACAAATAAAAAAGTTCTTAACATTATTATTAATCACCAGTTAACCAGTGTTACATAATCCTTAATTTTAGAGTTAATTAATTTTTGAACACTTAATCTTAGAGGTATTAATTTTGAAGAAGTGCTTATAAGGCACCTACAATTCAAGAGTCCTGGAACCATTGCTGAAAAGTAGTTGTTAAGGGGTTTCTAGGTTGGGAGCCAAGATATTAGCAAGAAAAAACAAAAAGAGAGTATAAAATGGTGCTTCCAAAGTAACAAAAAAGTAGGAACACTGTGGTCACTATGAACAGCAATGGTCCAAGAACAATTCTTGGAGATTTCACTTCTATTGGACCTTAAATAAAGAATGCAATTTAGAGAGGTTGGGAGAGTTTCGGGCATTATGCTCAGCAAGATGAACTGGCAGCCCCATGTTCTGTCTCCAACCGCTGGGGAGTCAGTTTTGATGGAAAGAGGATTCTTTTAAAGGAACAAATGAAAATGAAGTTAGGAATAAAACACCTTATGTTCTAAAAGGTCTTTCCTTGTCAATGAGTTCCTTATAAAGGGAAAAGGTATGACATTTACACTGAGATTTCTTGAAAAGTAAAAATAAATAAATAAATAAAAATAAATTTACACAACACTAACTGATTATTAAGAAATTAACCTAGCAAAAGGCTACGCCATTCCACATAACAGGTCAAAGTAAAGCCTGCTCTGGAAAGGTAAAGAGAAGGTTTTGATTTCTCCATTTCATTTGGTAATTAATGATTTGTGTGTCCATGTTACCACCATCACCAAAAATCATATCTGCCCTCATGTTGTTAAAAACACAATAGAATTTAGAATGTACAGATTTAGTCCTTACTCCTCCATGGGCCTGGGTCTTCTTATTTGCAACACTTACTCTCTAAAGTCCAGTCACAACATTCTCCTGAGTTTTTGGTTTATTACCTTCATAGTGCTTTAATTTATATGTGCACATATTTGCTCATTTATTTTTGTCACCATCTATTAAATATAAGTTCTTTGAAGGTAGCTATCTTGCTTGTTTTTAAACATTTAAAAATGTTTTTTTAATTAAGTTGACATAATTATATTAGTTTCAGGTGTACAACATAGTGATTAGACATTTATATGACTTTCAAAGTGATCACCCTGATAAATCTAGTACCTACAGACTATATTCCCTATGCTATATCTTACATCTCAATGACTATTTGTAACTAAATATGTACTTCTTTTTTTTTACAGAATTTTTTTTTCTTTATTGATTTGAGAGAGAGAGGAAGGGAGAGGGAGAGACAGATAGAAACATCGATGAGAGAGAACATCGGTTGGCTGCCTCCTGCATGCCCCCCACTGGGAATTGGGCCCACAACCTGGGCATGTGCCCTGACCAGGAATTAAACCAGCGATGTCTTGGTGCTTGGGATGATGCTCAACCACTGAGCCATACCAGCCAGGCCAATTTGTATTAATACTTCTTAATCCCTACCCTTCTTCCACTCATCCCCCCAAACTCTTTCCCATCAGGCAACCATCAAAATGTTCTCTGTATCTATGAGTTGGTTTCTGTTTTGTTTGTTTATTTTGTGTTGGGTTTCCACATATAAATGAAATCATATTGCATTTGCTTTTCTCTGTCTCATTTATTTAACTCAACACTACTCTCTAGCTCCATCCATGTTTCAGATGGCAATATTTCATTCTTTTTTTTATGGCTGGATCACATTTTGTTGCATATATGCACCACTTCTTCTTTATTCATTCATCTATTGGTGGACACTTAGTTTATTTCCACATCTTGGTTATTGAAAATAATGCTGCAATAAGCATATGAATGCTATGTCTTTTCAAATTAGTGTTTTAAGATTCTTCAGATAAATACTCAGAAGTAGAATTGCTGGGTCCTTCTTTGTATCTTATTATAGCCTTTGTTTTAAAGTCTATTTTGTCTGATATAAGTATTGTCACTACAGCTTTTTTGTTTGTTTGTTTTCATTTTTGTGTAATATCTTTGTCCATCTCTTTTACTTTTAGTCTGTCTGTTTCTTTCAATCTGAAGTGAATATCCTGAGACAGCATATGTAAAGGTCTTATTTACTTATCCATTGATACACCCTGTGCCTTTTGATGGGAGCATTTAATCCATTTACATTTAAAGTAATTGTTTATAGATATATAGTTATTGACATTATATTATTCACATTTTTTCTTGTTTTCTTTCTTCTTAAGGAAGTACCTTTAACATTTCTTGTAATACTAGTTTGGTGGTGATAAACTCCTTTACTTTTTTCTTGTCTGGGAAGCTCTTTATCTGTCCTTTGATTTGAAATGATAAGTCTTCCTGAGTAGAGTAATCTCAGTTGCAGATCCCTGTTTTTCATCATTTTGAATATTTCTTGCCACTCCCTTCTGGCTTGCAATGTTTCTGTTGAGAAATCAGCTGACAGTTTTATGGGAGCTCCTTTGTAAGTAACTAACTGCTTTTCTCTAGCTGCTTTTAAGTTTCTCTCTTCATCTTTTTAACCTTTGGCATTTTTACTATGATATGCCTTGGTGTGATCCTCTTTTAATTCATTTTATTTGGTACTCTCTGTGCTTCCTGAGTTTGTATTTCTATTTACTTCACCAGGTTATGAAAGTTTTCCATCATTATTTCTTTCAATAGGTTCTTGATTCCTTGCTCTCTCTCTTCTCTTTCTGGTACTCCTATTATGTGAATGTTGGTATGCTTGATGTCATCCCAAAGTCCCCTTAAAATATCCTCATATTTTTGGATTCTATTATTTTTTGGTTATTCTGATTGTGTGTTTTCTAATACCTTATCTTCCAAATCACTGATTTGATCCTCTGCTTCATCTAGTCTACTGTTGATTCTCTCTAATGTATTCTTCATTCCAGTTTTTGTATTCTTCATTTATGACTGGTTCTTTTTTATGTTTTCTATCTCCATTTTTTCCCTTTCTTTCTTTCTCTCTCTCTGTTTTTTGAATTCGCACCCAAGGATATGTTGTTAATTTTGTTTTTTTTTGAGAGAGAGAGAAATATTGATGTGAGAGAAACATTGGTCAGTTGCCTCCCATACGTGCCCCAACAGGGGATTGAACCCACAGCCTAAGTATATGCCCTGACTGGGAGTCAAACTTAACTGAACCACCCAGCCAGGGCTGTTTCCTTTCTCTTTGTTGAAGTTCTCACTGAGATTATTGATCATCCTTATAACCAGTGTTTAGAACTCTGCATCTGGTAGATTGTCTTCATTTTGTTTAGTTCTTTTTCTAGAGTTTTGTTTATTACTATATACTCATTAACTACTACAGCTGATTCTTTATATTGAGTGTTAAATAAACATTTGTCAAATAAAAACAAAAGATTTGTAAAGTTATCCATTCCTATATCTTCAAATTTGTTTCCATCATATAGTCATTTGTTGGACTTTAGACTCTCCAACATTCTTTGATCAATTACCATCAGATCGCAAAAGCTTCAGAAAAATATATAAAGGCATCTAATAAGAATATTTGTGCTGTCTGCACAACAAATACTCATATATATTATATTGATAAATTTCATACCATACATAAATGTATCAATTGGAGATTAATCAAAGAAACAATATGATGTTTTGAAGACACTACTATAGTATTAAGTATTTTAAACATCACCCAAAGATAGTTTATACATGATTAAACAGAAGAGAGTATATGAACCCCAGGGTAGCAGAAGCTAACTCTGGATCTGCCACTATCCATATGACCCTAAAACTTCTTCTCTAGGTCTTGACTCTTTTATTTCCTGAGGAGTAATGTGAGAGTAACCTATATAATACTAAATAAGCCTGGCTGGTGTGGTTCAGTGGATTGGAGTGTCATCCCATGCTCCAAAAGGTTGTGGGTTTGATTCCCAGTCAGGGCACAGGCCTGGGTTGCGGGTTCAATTCCCAGCACCAGTTGGGGTGCATGCTGGAGGTAGCCAATCAATATTTCTCTCTCATATCGATATTTCTCTCTCTCTCTCTCTCTCTTTCCCTTCCACTCTCTAAAATCAATGGAAAAAGATATCCTTGGGTGAGGATAAAAAAAAGTCAATAAATGATCTACATATACTTAAGGCATTATTGCTATTAACAATGATGTAAAGAATAGTGGGGGAAATATGGTCTTTCTTAAATATCTATAGCTACTTGTAATGTGAATTAAGAAAAGAGAAAATATTGATTTATTTAAAAGCCTGATTTGACCAGAATGTCAAAGTTGTTTAGGCATTTCTTTATTAGTTATTAAAGAACATCATAAATACTTGATATCTGAACATTTAAACTCTTCCTTAAAAAGCCTTATATTATTACTGGCCAGGTAACTCAGTTGGCTAGAGCATTGTCCTGATAGATCAAGGTGGTGTGCTTGAACCTTGGTCAAGTCACATATAAGAATCAACCAATGAATGCATAAATAAGTGGATCAACTAAAATAATGTTTCTCTCTCTGGGTATCTCTCTGCCTCTCTCTCTCTCTCTGTCACTAAAAAATCAATAAGTACAAATAATAAATATATATATATATATATTTAAAAACCTTCATATTAGAATGCATGGAATTGCATTAAATATATTTTACTAGCCCATCTCATATACACACTATCATACTATTTGCATTTGCATTTCAGGGAAGTAGAAGATAGTCTGAAGAATTAATGGGGTTAGCTATTTCTAAAATAGCAAAATGTATGATTCATATAATAGACTGTGATGAATACTATATTCTTTTCTTCTAAACAAAAATGATATGTATACTTAAAAATAAATTTAGTCCAAATTGTTGGTAAAAATAAATGTTGGGTGGGCAAGTAAAAACATGCATAGCTACTTCACTCTAAATTGTAGGCTTTAACTATTAAGCATTTTACCATTTTATAAAAACATTGTGACTACTTGTCTGTGAATCTTAACTTTGTTATCACCATATTTAGAAAAATTACAAATTCTGAGTTTATATATAAAAATGAAGCCAATGTTTGACTTCTAATTTCAAATGGTAGGAAAAATGAAATCATATATTAAGTTGTATTTGGATTATTTTCCTATTAAATTATAGCAACTATTATAGCATTTAGATTAAGTACTCAGATTTTGAGAGTTTACTAATTATCTCACAAGCTAGGATAATGGACTGTGTTATGATATAATAACAAATTAACCCTCAAATCTCACTGGCTTAATATAACAATATTAGTCAATGGGGATTTTACCCCATATGGTAATTTGGTGCCTTAGGACACTTTAGGACCTACCATTGGAAATGTTGTTGGTTGCCATAGCTGGTGAAGTGAAAGAGACAGAGTATTATTTAATGACCATTGTTTCTTAATTATTATTTTTAAAATTAAATTTATTGGGGTAACATGCCCTGGTCAGTGTGGCTCAGTTGATTGGAGTATTGTCCTGTACACCTAAAGGTGGAAGGTTTGATTTCCAGTCAGGGCACATGCCCAGGTTGCAGGTTTGATCCCCAGTTGGGGTGTGGATGGGAGTTAACCAGATTATGTTTCTCTTACACATTGGTGTTTCTCTCTCTCTCTGTCTCTATCTCTCCTTTCCTCTCTCTCTAAAATCAATATATATATATATTGGTAAACAGTGGTTAATAACATTATATAATTTTCAGGTACAAGAGATTATAATTTGACATCTGACTCCATTAGGTGTATACCACCCAAAGTCTGGTTTTCTTCCGTTACCATATATTTAACCCCATTTACCCACTTCACCCTCCCCTCACTCCATTCTACTCTGATAACCACATTCTACTGTTTATATCTGTGCATTTGTTTTTGTTCATTTTGTTAGTTGGCTACTTTTTGTTTTTTTTTCCACATATGGGTGAAATCATTAGTTTTTTTCCCCTTTTCCATCTGACTTATTTCACTTGGCATAATACTCTCAAGATCCAACCATGCCATTGCAAATGGCAATATCTCATTTCTTTTTATGGCCAAGTAGTTAAGAGCTGTGGCTCAGAACTGACATAACTCTCTTATACTCATAGCACATTAGTTAGATCTAGTCACGTTACCCAAGCTAACTGTAAAAGTCCTGTGAAATGTGGAGGAGCACATAAATACATGATCAGCAGTAAAGGTTTACCAGGCAGCCCTCTGTTTATACACCAACTATGCTAATTATCTACTATATCAAAGTTAAATAACTTTCAACAAATTACATTACCTTGTCATGTTCCAACATTGTCAGTAATGACTAGAATATATGTCTTTTTTAAAAAAATAAAATGAGGCAATATATACAAAATGTTTAGCTTTTCACCTGGCATTGTGTTAACATTTTGGGGAAATGCAATGTATACTTTCTCTAAAATGTTAAAAAGTAGAAAAAATAGACACATCTGCCATTATACATCTATTATACATGTATATTAACATATCTCTTATCAATTTTTATACTATTTAAAGGAGATGGTAAGGAAAGGACTTTTTTTGCTGTCATACAGGTGACTCAAGAGTCAATATGGATTTTGAACTGTGTGGTTACTTTAAAAAAGTAACTTTACATATATATATATATATATATATATATATATATATATATACACACACACACACACACACACACACACACACACACATTTCAATATTTTATATAAATATTAAGTTGTTTCTATGTTGTCTTCTCAGAAGTCAGAATAGTACTTAACATAATGACTTTCAGCTCATGTTTCTTGAACTTAAAGCTTTGTACCTTATGATAGACAAATATCAGTCCTTATGATAGACAAATATCAGTTATGTAAAGTAAGTATAGAAGGCACTTATATACATCTAAAAAACTATATTAGAAAAATAGTAATGAACATCTTTGGCCAGATGTTTTCCCACCGTGCCTGGAATCCAGTGGTACTTTTTTTCTAAGTTACTAGGCTCTCACATATTTCAAAATTCATATTGACTTTTGTGTCCCCTGTATGAAAGCAAAATAGGGTGCCTTTGCTTACCCTCTCTTTAACTTTATCTCCTTGCCTCACTTTGAAATTTCCTGCTTTTATTTATTTATTTTAAATGTTTATTTTATTTTTTTTAGAGAGAGGAAGGGAGAGGTAGAAAGATAAAGTGGCTGCCTCCTGCAAGCCCCCCGCTGGAGATCAAGCCACAACGGACCAGGAATCGAAACAGCAACCTCTTGGTGCTTGGGTTGACACTCAACTACTGAGCCACAGCAGCCAGGTGAGGCTTCCTGCTTTTAAACTCTGACTTCACCACAAAAAGAAGACAGGAACTACAGTTTAATGTTTTGTGTATGCTTTTTACATAGATTACATGAGAGGTGAAAAATGAAAGATGTATGTCAATATTGTCTTGCACACTGATGGCACAAATGCAATTTACTGATCTCAGTGAACCATCAATCAACCAGAAGGAAGGAAATAATTTAAGCTAAACCTTTAAAATAGCTTTTACATATTTATAATGTAAACAATTATATAACATCTGTAAATATGTTATTTTTAAATATAACTTCTGATCTAGGCATAATACATTTTAATATTTATTCTATAAAAATCAGCATTTATTTATAATTCAAATCACGCCTCAATGTAATATTTTGTATACCTTATCATTATAAAAATATATCATAGTGTACGCTTCTCTTGAAAAATATATAGTATAACTTTTTATAAAGTAAACCTCTTGTGAATGTATTTTTCTTTATAATAAAAGACACTTGGATAAAGTATAATACTGTACCTAAAGATAAATGCATATTTATATTGCATTTTAAGTAGAATTTATAATAAATGGTAACCTCTATTTAAAAATATAACATACCGAGAGCCTTGTGTTTTTGATGCTAAATAAGGGTATATTATTTTACCCTGCAATACTATTTTTCTTCTTATAACTCTAATTATCCTGGCTTTGTCTGGAAGAAAACACAGGAGCTACAATAATCTCATTTAAAAATTACCCAGTCAAATACCTTAAACTAAAAATAAATTTTCTGAGAAAGGGAAAAGTTAAGGGCAATGGGTTATAAATGATTTGGATATGCTCTCTGCATGTGAGCTACATACTAAATCATAGCCTGATTAAGACATATAATTTAATCACTCTTAAACTACTTCCATTAATTTTAAGCCCCGCAGTCATTGCCTACTAAACCACATTGCAGAATTTAAAAAAACAAAATAGATTCTTTGAATGATGACTCAAAGTATGATTCTGATAGCATTTCTCTAATCACTCACCATTATTGAAATGAAGTTGATTTAATTGAACCTGTAAAAGAGATTGCAATTCTAATCATACCTCATCCATAAACACTTATTCTTCAAAGGAAGCCATATGTATTTTCAAGCACCCTTAATTAAAATAATAGATATGATCTTAGATATCTTTTTCCCTTGGTAGTTATTCTAGAGTGATTCTGGTCTTTCTATCTTCCTTATTCTATGCAATGCATAGTCAATATTTTATTTTTAGCATCAAACAAAAAGAAATTTGAAAAGTATTCACTAATACACTGTTCATTGCTTGACTAACATTTATATATATTAAAGGTAAACACCAGTATTGTAATATATGCATAAATTAATAGAAACATCAAGAAAAATTCTGAGTTGTGTTCATTTTTGAACAATGAAAACAAAAGAATCATGGGAAAAATTTCCCTGATCAACTTCATGTAAATCAAGTCTTTACTTTAGAGAGAATAACTATATAAACTACACAATAAAAATGCACTTTAAAAGAATGGTAAGGGTACAAAAGACTATATATATATGCATTTCGCTATTTTCACATATATTTGTGAATCTACTACATGTAAATATATATATATATATATATATATATATATATATATATATATATATATATACAGATACAGACACTCACACATGTAAAGAAACTACTTAGTCATCGCATAGAACTATTTATAGAGAATATATTATTTGCCAGACACTTCTTACTAGGGATGCCATTATCTTAATAAATTACTAATGTCACTATTAATTCATGATCACCAATGTCTGTCTAGACTTTTCTCCTATTCAACATCACACTATTCTTTTCTGCAAGATTATCTAAATCTTAAAACCTTGATCATACTACTTCATTCTCCCCACTTTAACCTACTTAATAAAAATCTTCAGAGGAAAATATCTTTGTTTTTAAAATATGTTTTTATTGACTTTTTAGAGAGAGACTGGAAGGGAGAAATAGAAACATCGACATGAGACAGAAACATCAATCGGCTGCCTCCTGCACGCCCCCTACTGGGGATCGAGCCTGCAACCCAGGCATGTGCCCTGACCAGGAATCGAACCAGGACCTCTCGGTCCATGGGACAATGCTCAATCCACTGAGCCACACCAGCCAGGCCAGAGGAAAATATCCTAACTGTCTGACGTCTAGCCTACAAGTATATCTACCATACCACATCTTTCCTACTTCCCTGTTTTTTCAATATAAGCAGAGTATCATTCTGAAAATATACCTTTTAACTCTTTCCTAGATTCCTTCCCCTCCTGCTTTACCAGTGATCTCTATCAGTTCTCCATTCCTCCCTGGATATTCATCTATTCCTACGGCTTTTTTTTTTTTTTATCACTACTGGAATATGTTCAAATCTCTCCCAACTTATAATAAAATACAGAAAAATAAGCAATAATTTCTTTGTCCCTTCCCTATTCCCTAGTGGGCCAAACTACTTAAAAGAATTATTATACTCACAGCCTTGAATTTCTTGTTTCACACTTATTCCTTCTCTCACTGCATCAGACTTCCCACCATACTATTGACATCATTTTGTTCAAAGTCAATATTGTCTTGGTTTTGATAAATCCAATGACCCTCTGTGGGGCTTTTGGCACAATATACCTTCTTGAAACAGTTTTTGCTTGGGTTTCTGGGACTGCTAGCTCTGGACTTACCTCTTACCTCTCAGCTGCTCTTCCTTAATTCCTCATAGTTTTTTTTAATCTTGCAAATGCTATTATTTTACAGGTAATTTTACTAGGTAATGCTATTTGCTGCCATTGTTTCTAATAGTATATACAAGGAGAATAATTGCCAAGTCTATTATCTCCAGCCCAAAGTTTATTCTTGAGGTTCAGATAAATATAAAACTGCCTAGTGAATCTATCCACTTCTGACTTCAGAGGCACTTCAAATAATATGTCAAGAACAATACTTCTCATTTCACTCTTTTTGTTTTTAAAGGAGGATCTCCTTTTGCTAAGTTTCTCTGTTCATCTAACTAGGATACTTTATAATGACTTTACCTCTAGCTCTGGAGTATTTTCAGAATACTATTTATGAGTATAGTTTTATTCTATGTAAAGAGCATAAAATATAAAGCCATTTGTGTTAGTCCAACTACATACACAGAAAGAATAATTATTAGCTAAAAATATTCTGAAGTTGAACTATACTGATGGGTAAAATAGCAGTCTGAAGAAAATTATCTGGAGTACTAACCATTTTCGAGGAATTCCAGAGTAGACACAGGAGATAGGGTGGTCCTTTGTAGGACTGGTGGAGATCTTGACAGGGACCACCTTCGACAGCGTCACCCCCAAACCCAAGCTTCTGTCAATGCTCTACTCAGTTAGTATATAAAAGCTCCAGATAAGCCATTTTAAAGTAGAGTAGTTGCTATCTTGAAAAAAAAAAAGTCTATTTTGAGGGGTGGGGAAGGGGCACGGAACAGAAGTTTTCCTCTGACATCTGTTTATGTCAGACATGTCTGCTCTTGTTCTGTAACTCCAGTCATATTTTTCCTCCTCCAATTTTTTTTTCTTTCAATTTTCTGGTTATAAAAGGTAGGAGAAAGCAAAAAGAATAGCAAAGCTGTTTTAGAGAGCCATAAACCTACTATCTCTTTATTTCTGGTTCTGGTCCTAAACAGCCTCAGAAGGAAAAACATACTAAGGAAGAACTATAATGAATTTTAGTCAAGCTTTTTAATCAATACATATCAAAGCTGTTTCTACTTCCATTTTTCCTTATCTCTGTTTACATTACCACCATCCAACCAGTTGTTAAAAGCAAAAATCTAGAAATAACTTTTGACTCTACATTGTCCATTATTCTTATAACAGGACAGAGACATGGACTATTTTGTTTTATCGTTCTATCCCTAGCACCGCAAACAGTGGATGGAATAAATAGATATGCAATAAATATTTTAAGTGAATCAAGTTATTAAATATTTCTTGAATCTGATTGTTTCTCTAAATTTATTCTACCATTACTCTAATTCAAGCCACCATCATCATTCACCTGGACCATAGCATCTACTTTTGAGGTTGTCTCCTCAGACCCATTCTTGAAACTCTCTAGTTCATTTCTGATATTGCAGTAGAATGAAATTTTCAAAATAGAAGCCTAATATTATTTTTTTCATTGCTTAAAAACTCTTCTGGACTTTCCTTTGTTCTTAGGGTAATGTGTAAACTTACACGTCTTAATTCTGTTTCCTTTATGTCTGATCTCTCTATTGTAGTTATATTGAACTTTTTATTTAATTATTTTTTAATCCTCACTGAGGGTATGTTTAATGATTTTAGAGAGAAGAAGGAAGAAAGAGAGAGAGAGAGAGAGATCCATGTTTCTAACATCAATCAGTTGCCTCTCATATGCGATCCAACCAGGGACCGAACCTGCAACATTTTAGTATATGAGGCAATGCTCCAACCAACTGAACCACACTGGCTAGGGCTTATTTTCTTTAAAAAATTTTTTTTTCTTTATTGATTTTGGAGAGAGAGGAAGGGGGTGGGAGAGAGAGATAGAAACATCGATGAGAGAGAATATTGATTGGCCGCCTCCGGCATGTCCCCCACTGGGGATCGGACCCACAACCTGGGCATGTGCCCTGACCGGGAATCGAACTGGCAACCTCTTGGTGCATGGGTCAACACTCAACCACTGAGTCACACCAGCTCGGCAGGCCTTATTTTCTTAAAGGACTAATTCTCTCTCACCTTTGCATTGCCCTTGCTGGTGATATTTTTTTTCTATTTCTTCATTTCAGTAAATAACTTCATAGCTCCATTTGATACAATTGTTTCCAGAAGGCTTTTCCTGAAACCTGGAATAGACATCTGTGCTGTGTTTTCCGTTAGGCCCACATTTTTTTTTTCTGTCAAAGCATCAGTCACATTTATTCTAATTTTTCGTTTATATATGTTTTATAAACTTAATTGTAAGCTACATGTGGACAAGGTAAAAGTCTGCTTTACACACTATATATCCTCCAAATTTTAGTATTTCTGGGAAGAGTCTACAACTAAGAAGAATTAAATAGTGTTTGAATAAATAAATTATTTAATTTAATTCCTGTTATACTACTATAAATATGAGTATTTCTTCCAAGTTTAAATATAAAGAAACTAAGACTTAGAGAGGTCAAGAAAATTATTAAAGGTTTTCTAAATTCAATTGCTGTGTGATGTTCAAGTTATTTAAATGCTTTTAATATTCAGTTTCATCATCTATGCAATAGACTTAATAAATCTTATATTGAGATGGATGACAGAGACTGAGATAAAAGAAGTAAATGTTTAGCACTGGTGGTTTGGCTCAGCAGTTAGACCATTGGCCAGTGAATCAAAAGGTCAAGGGTTCGATTCCAGTCAAGGGCAAGTACCTGGGTTGCAGGTTTGATCCCCAGCCCTGGTTGGATTGTTTGGGAGGCATCCTATCAATGTGTATCTCTCTTTCACCTTGATGTTTCTCTCTCTCTCTCTCTCCCTTTCTCCCTTCCAGTCTCTCTAAAAATCAATGGAAAAATATCCTCAGGTGAGGATTCAAAAAAAAAAAAAAAAAAAGGTAAATGTCTAGACAATGATGGGCAAACAATAGCCCACAGGTAAATCCAGCATTATTTTTGTATGGATCATGAGCTCAGAATGGTTTTTAAATGTTTAATAGTAGAAAAACAACATAAGAAGAATATTTCATGATATATAAAAATTATATGACATTTAAATGTCTTTATTCATAAAGTTTCACTGGAACAAGTCACATCTATTCACTTACACATTGTCTGTTTGCTGTTTTGTCAGCAGGGTTGAGTAATTACAACAGATCCTCTAGGTTCATGTAGCTAAAATATTTACTTTCTGCCCATAGTCTATGAAAACTGCCTTCAATGGTGAACAGTCTCTCAGATACTAATGGATTCCAGCCTAAGAGCTTGAATTAATAGCCTCCTCTGACGAAGTATCAATGTGTTCTAGAACCTAACTTGACCAAAAAGGGTTTAGCAATTTGTAATTCTAAGACAAATTCTAACTACATAGAACACTAATTCTTTGGGAAGTATGGAAGAGTGGGTGTTGAGTACCTTCACAAATGAAATATAATTTGCGTTGGCAAATGAAGCCCTTGAGGACCCAAGTTCTATATCCCCTTTCACTCATTGTTTCTTCATGCTGCCTCTGACTTATTGTTATCCATATGTTCTCCTGACTTCATTATTCTTTCAACAAATTTGGAATTCAAAAGCTATTTAAAATGTAAGATTATTTATATGATTAAATTTAAAATGCCCTGTTCATATCTTTGCATAAGTATGTCCTTTCTTGAAGACATTATCCTAAAACCTTTCTCCATCCATTTTTTTTAGATTACCTAGTAGTCTCGTTTTGAGCTTAATGTTGGACTCATTCAAGAGGAACAGAGTTGACTTGAGATAAATTTGGCCTGGGACAAGTAGACCCAAATTCTTGCCTTAGCTTTGCATTTAACTGGCTGCATGACCTTGGACAAGTTATTTGAACAAGTTTCTCATATCTCAATCTCAGAGTCCTCATTTGTAAGACGTTGGTAATAAACTCTAACATAAACAACTGTTGAGAGTATTCAAATAATATACTATATAAAATATCTAGCACAGGCCCTGGTTCACAGTAGATAATCAAGCAGTGTTCATGTTTTTCCATTCTTCCCTTTCTCCCTATTTCCAATTGCCTAAATGACCAAAATACATTTAGGAACACACTTCTTTCTGAGTAAGTGGAAAATTGGGTCATTTGTAAAAGAACCTCTGTCAAAAATGTCATTTCAATATATGTCAGACCAGAGTATCTAAATCTTGTATATAAATAAAGGATGTAATGCTTAAGAAAATTCTAACCAGGCATATACTACAGCTGAAAGAGTGCAAGATGAGTGTTGGAATAAGACCTGATCTTGGATTTGTGATCTGTTGTTTATTTTCTATGTCATTTATGCTCAGTGGGCCTTATTCATTTTCCTCTTCTGCAAAATGAAGATAAAATCAACCCTACAGGCCTGGCAGGTTGATAAGACATCCTTAAATAACCCCCTCTCTTTCTTCTTTTCCAGTCTTTTTCCCCCTGCTTCTTCTCTCCAGCTACACTAGACACAGTTCTCCAGACTAGTGAGGTTCATGAGCAAATGCCTCTGAAAATT
Organism: Tadarida brasiliensis; assembly: GCA_030848825.1. NCBI lineage: Eukaryota > Metazoa > Chordata > Mammalia > Chiroptera > Molossidae > Tadarida > Tadarida brasiliensis. The sequence continues at coordinate 40,765,148 of CM061260.1, read as the reverse complement.
TTGTTTCCTTCATCTGGATGGTTTTTCACCCCAGGCTCTGATTCATCTTTAAATATTCCTCATTTGGAAGATGGTTACAGTTCTCACCCTCTGAGGTAGAGTTGCTCCTTCTTTCTTTGCTCCCTTAGTCATTTTTGCATAATATTTTCGCATGCTTCCTCACAGTTAGATGAAATCATTAGTTACCAATGGAGCCCAGATGTGGATGGACTCTAGAGCTCATTCAGCATCAACATCTCCATACCTGGGATAGTGTTAGCACATAAATCTCTCTTCCAAATAAAAAGGGGGGGGAAATGTGAGCATGCTTAGTAATCTTTAAAGTCATCAAACTATCCCAGTTTTAAAGATCTAAGGGAACTAAGTATAGATCAGTGCAGAGCAGATGGTTGTATGAGGAAAGATTTGTGGTGAGAGCCTGTGGGTAGTTGGGACACAGCTGGAGTTTAGATAAAGAACAGAGCCTAGAGGAAGTGAAGGAATTTAGAGAGTGGGGGGAAATAACAAAAACAAAAACAAACAAAAAACTTGACATAGTTGCTCGGTTCATAGCTTTTATTGACAAAAGTCTCTGAAAAAAATAATTTTAAGCCTATTTGTATATCATAAAGATAAGTTAAATGGCCCTAAGAAACAGGTTTGGTCAGAAGTACTCTTATAAGCATGGTCTAGAAGTTACTGTTACTGAAATTCATAGAATAGGAATGAACTTTACAGATTTTTTCTTCCAGGGTCTTTCTAATGTTTGCACCTAATGACCCAGGACAGAGGAAACACTTCCTCCCACAGCACAGAGACCCCACTTCTAGTATAACAGCTAATATTTGTGGAGCATTTAGTTTACTGCAAGCATTGGACTAAGCACTTTATATATATTAACTTTTTTAATCTTCACAGTTTGTCTATGAGGTAAATATAATTCTGTTCCCATTTTGTGAAGAGACAAATGCGGAGGGATAAAGTATCGTACCTAACTCACGTAGCTAAGACAGGTTCAAGTCACGATTCAAGCAAAGATAATTTGGGTGAAGCCAATGCTTTTAAACTCCATACCTGTGGAATCCCTAGAGGTCTTGTTAAAGCACAAACTGCTGGTCCCACACCCAGAGTTTTAGACTCAGCCAGATAATTTGCATTTCTAAGATGTTCCCTAGTGATGCTGATTCTGCTAGTTCTCAGACCATACTTTGAGACCCTTGAGGCCACTGTTCTATTTGAGTTCACCTTTGTGAAACCCTTGTTTGTTTGAGAATCTCACACACTCTGCCTTTCATATCTTAGGTATGGGGAAAATGAGGTGACAAAGCATACTGTAACAAAATGGGCTTTGGCCCGGCCAGTGTGGCTCAGTGGTTGAGCGTCGACCCATGAACCAAGAGGTCACCAGTTCGATTCCCGGTCAGGACACATGCCCAGGTTGTGGGCCTGATTCCCAGTTGGGGGCAAGCAGGAGGTGGCCAATAGATGTTCTCTCTCATTGATGTTTCTATCTCTCTTTCCCTCTCCCTTCCTCTCTCTGTAAAATCAATAAAGAAAAACAATTAAAAAATTGAATGGGCTTTGGAGACGGGTTTTGAGGGCAAATTCCCACTTCTCCATTCTGTAACTCACTAGCTCTGTGACCTTCGGCTTCCACTATAAAATGGCTAATACAGCACCCACTTCATAAGGTTGCTGTGTTGAATAAGTGAAAGAATATACGTGTGTAGTAGGCATGTAGTATGTGGAAAATACTTAAAAACACATCCTTTGCTATAATGTAACACTCTTGTCACATGTCGCATAACCCAGAGTGAGCACTCTATAAATCCTTCCAGGGCCCCTTGAAGACAAGTGATTTGCCTGAACTCAGTCACATGATAAGGGGCTAAAACTGGAGCAGGGCACTATTTCACAAAAGATCAGAAGTAATCCTAGAGAGTCTTAGGGAGAAGAGATTTGGAAAAGGAATAGAATAAATGCAACGTGTTCCTCACAGAGCCACTAGTCGTTAAAATTATTTTCTTCCTTAAGCCAAGAGTCCAAACCTACTTAGTTTTATTTTTCAGTGAAAACAAGATCAGAATCTCATTCAATCCTGGGCCTGAGCTTCCACAGGAAACTTAAGAGGCGATTATATATTTTGATTAACTCATGTCATAATACTCTATATGAATGGACACATTTTAGAAAAACTAACATAAAAATAAAATGCATTCATCATGTCAAGTTGAGTGATGAAAAAAAAATGGGGAAAATATATGTTGGTTAATTTCTTTAGCGCACAGATAACACTTTAGGTTACGTAATAAGAAAAGAAAGGTACTTAAAGAAAATATTAATTATAGTACATATATTGGAGACTATCCAGTTTCTCCTTAGACCAGTAAAAAATGCCAAAGTTGTCAGATTTATAGCACCTTGGGGAATCTCTAGGCAGCTTGATAGACCTCCTGAAGTATTTTATAATTACTCTTTTGTTCCCAAGTTTTAATGATTCACTGGAAAAAAAAAATTCTGTCTACATAAAAAAGAAAAGAAAAGAAAAAAAGCTGTTCATGGTTGAGAAAACAAGATTCTAAGAATGCTTCATATTTAAGGTTATTTGCAAATAAAAATGCTGTGAGTGTTAGTTCATGTTGATTATTATTCTAACCCTAGATTAGATCTCCAATGGAACATATATCTAAGCTTTCAGAAGACATGTCAATGATGAACCTAAATTTAATTAAAATAATGTATGTGCCAGATAAAACATAGTAAGCATATTACATAGTACACTTTGCAGCACTTTCGTGGAAATCCCAGTCTGTTCTAGTTATGAGAAACAGCTCTCATCTATCTATCTATCTATCTATCTATCTATCTATCTATCTATCTATCTATCTATCTATCTATCTACACACACACACACACACACACACACACACACATATAATTTGCTAGTAATTTAATTCACAATACATATTTAGCAGGTTGGGGAGGTTAGTCTTTGTTACTCCATATCTTTGCGGGCAGTGACTGTGTTTCAGGTCTTTTCTTATCTTCCGTAAAGCCTAGTAAACCTTAGACATAGTAGGTCATCTGTAAAGGTATTTTCATTGGATGATTTGGTAACAAAAGTGAAATGAACACTTTTAAGGTAAGGAATTTTTAAGGAAACCCTGACATTGATCTTATCTTCCAGATCCTTCCATGAGGATTCCTTACAAAAATATATGGACAGATTGTCATTTTTGAATAACAGTGTCCTTTGTGCTTTGTGACCTGCAGAGAGAAATACAAACTTTGACTCCAGACCTCTATAAACTACTGTTAGAACAGAAGGAGAAGATTAGCTTTGTATTTCTTTTCCTTAGTACAGTTTTAGGAGACAATTTATTATCTTGTTAAATGTTAGAACTAGCATGTTTGACATAGCCATAATTTATTTTCTCAGGGAAAAGAACCTCAGAGGAAACTCTAAATATTGGAGATTTGGAGGGTCTAATAAATTAGCTGAATACATTAGTTTTGATGACAGCTAAAGTCCATTATTCAGGAAATTGAAATTTAGATAAATTAGTGTAGTATTCATCTAGTTTTTAATAAGCATAAAACGAAATTGAAAAACATGCAATTTGAAACAAAAAGATAGAAAAATTGAATGTGTGGTTAATATTACCTGAATGTAGATGTTGACTTACTTACAATAATCCCATCATGTTAAGAACCTTTTTTTAAAAAAAATATAAAATGCATATGGAGATACTACTTATAAGAGAAATCAGGCTTTGGAAATAATCTTTGTTTCTTCTTTTTCTACAAACACAGTTATGATATTGATATAGTAATTGTTACTTATAGAGTTACATGGTGTTGGCTTCTGCTGGTTCAATTCTGCTTGATACATCTAACAGGAGAATCAGTCAATCAGCTAGTTGGTGCCGTTTTTCTCCTATGTCTATAAGTGCAGTTGTTCAATGGAATCTTTCTGGTAATTACATGTGAAATCAGCAGCTAATTACGTGTGCACATGGGACATCAGAGATATATGTCCGTAGTGGAGACTAAATATACAGACAATGACCATGGCATATATAAATATAGAACATTGACCCAATAACTAGTCCAGGAAGCCAACCCACAACTTCTGCAGCAATTAACCCCAAAACAGCCATATTTAATCAATAACTGACAGCTTCTCTAGTTTTCACCCCACTTTCAACACAAGACCTACCAGAGAAAGTCAAATATGCTCTGCTAACCCACAAGGAATGCCCTGCCTCCAGCTTCTCCATGCCTGCCGCCTTCAACCAGGACTCACCTGAAGCTTCCCTTTTCTCTAATGGAAATCTTTGCTGTTCCTCTCTCTGCCTTAGAGTCTCTGTCAAAGGCAAGTGATGGTGGGTGGTTCCCTTGCTATAGTAAGCCTTGAGTAAATAACCTTTGCTTGTTCTCATTTGGGTGGTCTTCATTTGTTTCCACAGTGGTAACCTTCATGACCAATATTGCTTAGCCTGGGGCACCCCAAAGCGTTCGTGATGGCCCCTCCCTCATGCTCCGTTTTGCCGTTCTCTTGCCAACCAAGCAAATCAATACTGCTGGTTGGACTGATATAGCCAACACCACAATTTAAGACTCAATAACTAATGTGCTTTTTTATAATATAGGCATTTCATATAAAAATTTTAAAAATATTAATCAACCACGACTGAATTAAATGCACAAATACAAACAAGGGTGAGTTTAGAAAGGATGATGAAGCACAGATTGAAGCGTATTTTATATCATTTGTCATGATTTTTGTGTCCAGGAAGTCAGGAAAGTTGATGAGATTTTTTAAGATTGCTCTAAATGCCCTGGCCCATGTGGCACAGTTGGTTGGAGTATCACCTCATATACAGAAAGGTGGTGGGTTTGATTGCCAGTCAGAGCACATACACGGGTTATGGGTTCAAACCCTGGTCAGGGTGCGTATGGGAGGCAACCGATCTAAGTTTCTCTCTCTTTCTCTCTCTCTCCCTCTCTCTCTAAAATCAATTTTAAAAATACTTTAAAAAAAAAGATTTCTCTAAAAACCATACTATACTTCCTTTTCATATAGCCTCCTGTAAGCAATTCCAGGTAGTAAAAGTTCTGACTTTCAAACTGTCCTGTATATTGCAAATCTCACATTTATTGCAAAGAGCAACAGTGTCTTTCATACTTATCTCTTCCATGAATTTCAGAACAGTCAGTTACCGTTGTTGGAACAGGTTTGATAACTCTTTTCCTAAAGCAAAATCTCTCTTAGTTACATTTTCTGTGATAGCCTTTTCCTCTGAACACATAAAATTTTATAATATTAAATCTCATTCATGGAAGTTTACTGAGCTTTCTGAATTCATATTGTATTGGCCTTATGACAATGTTGATCCTTCTTAATTTATTCTAATCAAATGCTTCTATTTAGTATTTTTTTAAAATCCAGGCTTATTTTTATATACAACTAAAATATAATATTTATAATAAAACAAGGCTGTCACAGATACGATCGTTTCTCTCAAAACAGCACGGTAGACATAGCTGATTACAAATAGAAGGGACATGAATCCTTTTAGACATGAAAATTTAATGTGACAAATTTTCTCTTTAAAAGCAAAATCTCCAAATATAGCTTCAAAATCACACGTTTTCTATTTCCAATATTCTAACTGGACTACAGAAAATGCCTTTATATATTCTGCCATCTTTGAATCTCCTATTCTTTGACATAACAAGTACAACATTGTTTAAAATGTCTTGAAACGAACTATTAAAGGATTTGGCATTTATCTGTTATTTAAAAGACCTATTATAATAATAACAAGGCTGAGAAAAAAATCCTATGATATGTGTTATAACATATAAAAAATTTTTAATTGTCACTCCGTGGCACTCAATGAAAACACTGATTTGTGTGTGTGTTCCATCATAACCCTATATTTAATGTGTCTAATTCCACAAACAGCAAAGAGTGGGTATTTATTATATACTTGTTAAATGGCATTTACTTGGGATAGATCTCAGTGGGAGACTACAGACATATTCGTGAATGTACAGCTGATGCCCTACATTGCTCCTAAGAGATCCAGATAACAACTAGTGAATGAGCGTCATGTGCATTAGCGACCAAGGCAGAGAACTACTTCAGAAAGCAACCCTGTTCCTCTTACACCCTTCTTGCCTTTCATCTATATGGGTAATAGGAGAAAAACACAGACTCAGTTATGAACAATTATACGTATTGCTTTATGTTAACATGTATTGTCCTCAGTGTTGTTTTTGTGGATCCTCTAATTTCCTGAATTTGTAACTACTGGATTCAAATCAGATCTTTCTAACAAAAATTAGCCAACCTGGAGCCTGGACACTTTGCCACGACATTTCTCCCTTGAAACGACCCTGCTTTTTCACCACATAACTAACTAAACAATAGAGCATAAAGCAAATTTGAAAATGTAAAGAAAAATTGTGCTTTTGGGAGACTTTATGGACTGGTTCTCTATAGAACAGTGTTGAGCTCCACAAATCAGAAACTGCAGAGCTAACTGAACTTGGAGCTTCAGGTATCGTTATTATCTGAATGCTGTCAGATAATTTTACATGTGCTTCGATTGTTTTTAGCATTTTGATTTCTATCTTGCTGCAGGATTTAAGTAGGTATTTGAAGTAATATTAGAATTAACGGAGTCTACTGCTTCATGGTGTTTGGGACCAAATATTATTTGACCTAATTCTCTGCTCTCATGAAGATTATGAAGCTAGAGATTCTCATATTCATGTGGATAAATGATTATAATGCTGTATCTTCATAATTATAACTCATGAAACATGCCACAAAATACTTCCAGTATCCATGTATTTTCATTTTTAATGAATTCGTCTACTCAATATGTAATACCAGAAAGGCTGGTTCTATCCAACTCTTAAAGGATAAGAGAAAGTACTCTTTCCAGGTACTCAGTCATCAGAATCAATCTTATTGCAATCTATTTTCATAGAATTTTACTTGGACTACATATATACCTTTCTGTATGCCTTGTCTTATTCCATCAGTGACATTTACCATCATTTTTTAAATGTAGTTGACAACTTGGCCTTGGGACAGTTATGATTTACAGGATGATGAGATTAGAATGGTGGACAGGTGAGTTTGGGAGCCAAACGTTACTTTCAGTTCCAGACTTATCCCACAACTGTAACTCCATTTCTACATCTGAGAAACAAAAACAACAATACGCTTTCATGGACGGTCTTTTGGCCAGTTTTAGTACAAGCACATTATAAGTAGTTGTTCCACAGAAAGTGACCAGTCGACCCTATCCACAAAACACACGTTGTATGAAAACAGGATTCTCGATTCTCGACCTCCTCCTCTAAGGCACGGGAGGCATCATGTCTCAGCCGCCCCCTGCTTCTGCATTCGGCTGCACTGGCTTCGCGGGGCAGGCAGAGCTGCACGCTCGGGGACCCAGCCCAAGCCTCTCCAGAAGGTCTCCATTCTGAGGCTTCCTGGCTGGTGCCGGCTTCAGATTGACTGACACATCCAAAATGCTCCCGGAGAGGGCGGAATCTATTAGTGAGTGACAAGTAGGTCACCTCCTTAAAAGAATATCACAAGCCCATAATCTGGCCCTAGCCAACACACCTTTTCAATAGCATCCCCTTGTTTTTCTCTTTATGTCCCTACAGTGCAGTTAAACAACTGATGTTTGTGTCCCCAAAACACATCCCGTGGATTCACGTCTCTGGGCTGTTGTTTACTCCCGTTTCTCCGTGCAGAGTGCCAGCTACTCAATCGCTCCCCAAGTCCTTTCCCTCAAGCCCAAGTTAAATGGTACTTTTAAATGATCCCTCAAGCTGGGAGGAAAAAGAAAAGTCTTCCTCCCCTGCGGTCTCATTTATTTATATGTCTTCCATAATACTGAATCATTTTTCAAATATTACAACTTCGCGTGTATGCTCAGCTCCCTTTAAGGATACTCACCTTGTCAAGGGAAGACCTATGTCTCGTTCATTTTTATCTTCATAGCATCTAGCAAAGTACTTTGTATATGCTAGATACTCGGTAAAACCTATTAAATAAGTGTTTTGGGATAAGAAGTGTTCCCTGGGAACACTGTGGATCGGACCTGTTTTCTGAGGATGTTGGAATTAATTTGAATATTTGTTACTCTTGCTATAAAACTAATGGCCAAACTAGAAAATGTTCCAACATGCTCTTCTTTCAGAGGCAGACTTGCAAATATCAAGATCAGAGAATAACAGTAGTGTCATTTGTTTTCTATTTTGCATACCTAGTGGGATGGCCCATTATTAGCTTCATCCTATTTTACTTTTTTTTAAAACCAGGACATTGTATTATCATTTTAATTTCAGTAGGGACCACCAGGCTAATTATTACTAATAAAATGAATCAGCATCTATGGTGTCTTGAGTACTAGATAGTATTAAGTGTAATGATTACAAATAGAGACATATACAGGTGTTAATTCCTCAAAGGATACTCTAAAAATATCTCCTGTACATTTAAATCTATTTTGGAAGTATCGTGCCATTCTAAGGAAATATTTTAAAAAATTATTTTATCCTTCTTTTAAATACTGGCGTTGAAAAGAATAGTGTCTGCTCATTATAGCAACTTTGCTACAAAAAGAACAAATAGCACTAATTGCACCTGCACAGGTCAAAGAGGGTGACAACTGTGCCCGCTAAAGCTCGGCGCGTGCTGCGAGACTAAGAATGCACTGCATTTTCTCAACAAGTATCCATTTTAACATCATTATGATAATCACAACAGATGTTCGAAAGTAAACTTCAACAACAAAATTACAACGTGGAGTCTACAATTTGAGAGTATTTTGAAGGAAAGAGTGGAAAAACATAGAAGTCCCTATTTGAAACCTGAAGGGATCTTATTGGGAACCATGGCTTATGTGTAATTGAAGAAAGTCATTCTAGATCAAATTGCAAGTGCGCACTGTGCAGAAATGCCCAATTATCCCAGAGGCTGGATTATCTTGCAGACGTCTATCAGGATCTTACCGCCAGCACACCAAATTAGGCAATGCAAACACACACAGCAAGCCCCAGAAAGTCTAACGGCACTGAAGTCAAACATCTCTTTACAACAGAGCACCAAATCTAATTTTGTTTACCAATTACATTGCTGAAAATCCCCCAAAGTGTTACTGCCACACTATTGGGAAAGACCTGCCATGGGATTCAATCATTTATTTACCTGAATTTCTGTTTCTATACCTTTAAAAATCTGATAGATGAAATGAAAGATTGAAGAGTACTAATTCTTTTACTAAATACTGGCAAACTCAAAGATGATGCCAAAAGAGAATCCCTAAAGTCAGGACTGCACTTTTTGGTTTTACTATGGACATCTCACAGAGGTGTCTTAAAAGTTCTTTCCCTCCTTCAATGTGAATCTCATTCTTACTTCCTGGAAACCACTATAGCACACAAAATAGACACATTGAGAAAGTGTAAAGCACTGGAGTTCCAAACTATTCATTGACTGTGAATGCCCACCGACATTCATTCTTTGTTCCATGAGAACAACAGTGAAACACTCGTGTGTATTTTGTATCATTTCACCCATGTTCGGTCAACACCTTCACACCAAAAATTCACGACTGCTCTCAAGAACATGTGTCGTCTATACTATTTTATTGTATGATTTATTTTTTTACTTCTTAGGTATGTTTTTATTAATAGAAATAAAATAATTTCTCTATTGAAAAAGAAACTGATATTTTAAAAATAAAGAATTCGATAAATTGAAAGTGGATTAATGTGTAACTTTACGTTGGGTCATGTTTGCTCTATCTGTTGGGAAAGTGAAAACTCATGGAATATGAACTAAAGCTAAAGAGATTATTATTTATTCATGGAAGATTTATTTGAATTCATTCATTTAAGTTTATTTTCTTTTACTCATCAAGAGAACTTCTGAACATATATCTCTTACAAGTTTTTCAAATTCCTACAAAGTGCATTTTTCCACAGCAATGTTTTTGTAATGCATTTATTTATTTTTTCATCTGGCATCAGATGTTTTTCTTAAAAACAAAATAACTGATTAAAGCACTGGTTGTTACAACCAAATTATTAAATCATTGATATTATTATTGCTTCCTAAAACAGTTGAAATTTTTTAAATAGCTTATGTCATGGGTAGAAGATTGTTTTATAAAAAGAGACAGAGAAAAAATGGTAATCTATGTCACATTCTTATGTTTCAAGAACCAGAATCTCACCTCTGGCCACCATGTATTAAAGAATTCAATTTTTCCTAAAGAGAGGGCTGGCTTTTGCCCTTGGGTCCTGGTGGGTAATATCTAAGTCCTTGGAAAGCCATGCCTTGCAGGAATGTCTGTTTGCCTGAGCACCTTTTTGTCATACTGGGTCATCTAACAATGTGAGTTAGGGTGGGGGTGGGCATACCAGATAGTCTAACAATGTGATATAGCTTAGGGTTTTAAGTCTATGGTATCAGTTTAAACTCTGGAGAAGCTGGAGATAGATATAAACCACATGGGCAGTGGAACATGTCTGCATAATGGAGCCTCAATAGAATATCTGGACACTAAGGCTCAGGTGAGCCTCCCTGACTGGTAGTACCCCATGCATATTCTCCACATCATCGCTGGGAAATAAGGCTTCCATGATTCCGGTGCAAGAGGACAACAGGGAGATTCACACTTGGAAATTTCCTAGACCCTGCCCCCTGCCTCAGTTCCTTTGGCTGATTCTAATCTGTATCTTTTCATTGTAATAAAATATAATTTTGAGTAAAACCACTTTTGCAAGTCCCATGAGTCTTCTGGTATATTATTAATCTTGAGATTGGTCCTGGGGACCCCAAAACATGTAATTAATATTAGAGGTAATAGGAATCTAGGGACCCCCAAATTTGTAACTGGTGTCAGAAGTGAGGGGGTTTTCTGGACTGCTCCTTAATTGTGTACACCACCTCCCCCAAATACCTAATTTAAGCAACAGTTATTAGTAAACATTAATGAAAAACTCAGGAGTAAAGGGAATTTCAGGTTTATTTTGTTCCCATAGTTCAATGATAGCACCAAAGACTTTTCCCCATATTTGTATTTTTTCCTCCAATTTCTCAGCTTCCTCCTAAACGTGCCTTTTCCTCGTGGCTGCAAGGTGGCCGAAAACTCCCTAACAGGAATGCAGAGAGAGCAAACGTCCTTTCTTCCCCACCAAAGGATTCCTAAGCACAAATTAAAATCTGATTATGCCTACTTGGATCCTATATCTTTCATTGAATATAAAACTCACCATGGCCCCAATAATACCACACCTTCACTAGTTTGGACCAATTCGATCTGTAGCAAAAATAAATTGTGAGGTAAGTGGCATGGAACCCCAGGCCTGCCACACAGTGGGCGAGGCTGCGATAGATACTGGAGAGACGACCACGACGTCGCCTAGAGAATTCCATCACTTATCAAACATTCATTTATGAACAAAGATAATTAGGTTTTACTCTACTAAAGATCCACTTCTAGGCCCTATTTCTACATTATTCAAGATGCAATTCAGAATGATTTATAGTTTTAAGAGATTTAGCAAGTCTGAAAACAAGGGAAATCCCACATGAACACGGCAAACTGTCACAATAAGCAAGTTCTGCATATCACGGAAATGTAATAATATGAAAAACAAACAAGAAATCAAAAAACCTACCAACATCCTTTTTCAGAAAATCCTAGAGATAAATAGAATTTCAGATTTTAAAAATTCATAGACGGGCTACCAAACCTGGGATCAGACACAAGAATAAATGAGAAGAGAGCTAAGACGGGCAGGGAAAGACCCAGCAGCATCGAATCTCAGAACGCAGCAGCAAAACCTAAGTCTGGCCTTGAAATGCACAAGCTACCTTCCTCAAATAGCAGAAAGTTCCAGTACTGATAAACTGCTTTAGAGCCTATATGAAAAAAGAAAACTTCTCAATTATTTTTATGATACAAATTTAACATCGACTTAAACCTTAAAAAGATTACACGATAAAAATTCAAGTCATCCTAATTTATGAATGTTATTGCAAGAATCCTAACATATTGGCAAACAGTAAAATATATAATAAGGATACACTAAAGGCATTCAGTCTGAAAACAGAAATAGGTCATGATGTTTAGTGTCAGCACTATTATTTTTATATTTCCTGTAGGCATTAGCCTACGCAATTAGGGAAGAGATACAAATTAGTGATATAAAAATTGACAAGCAAGAGGGAAATAGAAGATTTTAAACCTAAAAGAAACCAATATGAATAGGAAAAAATTACAAAACATGAGAATTTGGGTAACACCATTAATTCCTAAATTAATAGTTTCATAAAATATGCAACACTATAGAGACAGAAACAATATATACTCTGGACAAGTGAGGGTTTCTAAATCTGGGAGCATTTTGAAATAATCTGGAAATTAAGAGAGAAAGAGAAATACTTCCAACACATTGGCATAAGTTTGACATATCACCCAGGGAGCTAAATTGAAAGTCTCCCAGTGGAAGCTGCATTTTTCGTAGAGATGAATAAAGGAATACGGATACAGAACTGTACATCTGTATGGTACTGCTAAACAATTCTGATAGAAAATAATGCCCCTTTACTGAGTTCTGTGTCTCTGACCCAATTCATATTGTATGTAAACTTATGCAGCTGTAAAGTCTTACCTAGCTCAGGACCTCATGTGGTACTTCTATTGCACAGTTTCAACAAGTTAAAATATTCAGCCCCTCTATTTGGTGTTTGCCATAAAGTTATTAGATCATTTCCCCCCAAGATTTGTTATCCTTATGGCAACAACTGGAAGGAAGAAAAGTAACATTAAAATGCCAATACTAGGAAAGAGAACACAGAAGCAAGCTAAGAGCAAATAAATTCTTGGGATTTATCTACTGCAAACTTTCCATAAAGTAGAGATTTTCCAAATAAACTATGTAATTTGAGTCCAGAATATGCATTTTTACCCCCTTCATATTGCCTATATATATTCTAAAATTGTAGTCAAGAGAAGGGAAGTGTTCCATGGTGACATAAGGAGTTTTGGATTCAATTTGGCTGAAGTACCAATCTTAGGATGTAATTTAGGTGTCAAATGTGGGCAAGTACCTTACTTTTTCTTACCCTTAATTTCCTCATTTGAAAATAACATTTATTACAGATTGTTTTAAAGATTAAATAAAATGTGTGTAAAGGGCATAACTCATTGTCGTAACTCAATAAATGCAATTATTACAAAGATATTCAAGCACAAGTACAAAGGCATATTTCAAAGGCAACTGGTGGATCAATAACCGGCTTTCCTTCAAATATAGCAGTTAGGATCTTGAAAAATGATTAACATAGGTGAACCGACAGCGGAGGTATTTAAGGTCTTACAGAGAAAACAGAGTTTGAGGGCTATGATAATGAAAAAAATCCACAAAAAACCTTATCACTCTTTTTACCCTGAAAGAAAACAATAAAGCTTGTTGAATAAAATGCTACGAATGATATTTTTATGCACACTAAATTATTGATGTGAGTAATTGCAATTTCTCATCCCTCAAGTACTAGAAATTTTTCTTAATCTCTTCCCTCTGTAATTCTAAAGAGATTTTTAAACAACTATTTTCTGAAGTTTCAGAAAATGTGTATATTAAGAGACTGCTCACCCATATATGGCTCTTTATCTAAATGTTCATTACCTCTCTGATTTTATTATTAAGGGTTCTTGAATTCTTCATTTTTTTATGATTTATTTTTATTGATTTTCTAGAGAGAGAGGAAGGAAGAGAGAGATAGGAACATCGATGTGAGAGAGAACATCGATTGGCCGCCTCCTGCAAGCCCCACACTGAGGATTGAGCCCACAACCCAGGCATGTGCCCTGACCGGGAATGGAACCGGGACCTCTCAGTCCATGGGATGATGCTCAGTCCACTGAGCCACAACAGCCGGGCAAGGGGTTCTTGAATTCTGTCTCCTAGGTCCTATCACAGTCCGGGATGCAATGTGATTTAAGTGGTGGAAATGAAATAAAACACAAAAACAGTAACAATAACAATTCAGGGTGATGTTTATTTAGCATGTTTGGTATAATCAATCAATTTTTCTCAACTTTGCTACCTAATAATAAGGTTGTATAGTCATAGTACATGTCTTCTGACCCTCTTGCAACTTAATTTATCCCCATCGACTCTTAATAGATACGGGACTATAGTTTGAAAGCCTTGGATATTTTTTTCCACTTCCTTTATTCCTCTAAAGGCACAATACTCCTGCTCTGTGTTTTACCTTTCCTATGCATAGCCACATTTTTAAGTTGTCCAAATATGAGTGATCCACAAGTCAGAGTAGGAATTCCGGAATAAAATTCTCCCAGGTGCCATGAAGGACTACAGAATCAAGCCTTCTCTGTATATTTATACAGTCACTATGTCTACATTCTCTATATACCTATTTTGCGCCTATACTAAAATTCCTCCTCAGCATAATTCTCAGTGCAGGGAATATTACTAAAGCCCCCAAGGTGTTTTGAAGGGCATTTCACTATATTTGCTTAATAATGCAATTAAATTCTGTTGGTAATAATTTCAAAGATGGAGTTTAGAATTAGAAAGAAAAAGAGAGCTAAAGGTGATGGAAAAAGGTGTAAATACTCTTGGATTGTAGCTAATAATGCCCAGTGGGGAAAGGGGCATTTCAAAGTCATAGCCTGAAGCTTGTGGAGATTTTGAAAAAGGCTAAAGAATGTGAATGTCAGAAGGACAAATCTCTAAACAATTTCTCTCATCAAGAAGAAAGGAAACTTTTAAATCAATGTATCCTGCTAATTGCATTAAGTTGCAGAGGATTCACTGGGAATGTTTGAAGTGGCTGAGGAGAATAATTCCACATTTACCAGATAACCATGTGATAGGTATGGTTTGACCAACCATATACTTAAAGTTGCATGTGGGGAGACCAGTTCCTGGTTTTAAAACTTTTGTCTGATTTTCTGGTCCTTAACATAAGCATTTAAAAATCTTCATCTGTCAGGCTTCATGGGGGAAGTTGCCCTCCTCACTTGGGACTTGGTGCATTTCCAGGGCTCTGCAGTCCCTGAAAGGGGTCATTTGAAAGGAGGTCCTTTAAGGGGATTGGTGAAAGGGAGTCTCTGAAGGGGATCACTGAAGGGATGGGGTGTCCCTGAAGGAGGTTCCTGAGGGTGGTCCCTGAGGCTCCCTTGTCACTCATTCTCTTCACTATTTGCACTCTTGGTCCAGGTGCCTTCATTCCTAGGCCTCTTTATCTGAGCCTTTGGGCAAAGGTCCTCTTCAGGAGTCTCCACTAAGGCCTCCTTATTGGAGGGATGGAGGAGAGTGGGAAAGAGAAAGCAGAAAACGCCAAGATACTTTTCCTCACTTCTAGCCCTTCCTCCTTGCCCTCCTCTCTACCCAAGGTCCATAAACTGCCTGAGCCTTTTGTTCTCCTTCAGCAGAGAGACCACCTCCACCTCTGTGCTGATCCACCTGACCTTTGACTGGTGCACCTTTCCATGGGGGGAAATAGAACAGGGGAGTCAATGCTCTCTCTGGTTTCAGATGTTTCCTTATACCATCACAGTAAGTGATTAAAGGCTTCAGTCTTTCATTTTCAGCTTGTTGCTTTAATTGGTTTACTCTCACACCTAATACAGGGTGTGGCAAAAGTAGGTTTAGAGTTGTTCGTATGGAAAATAATACAATAATGAATACATAATAATACACGGATAAACTTTGTGTTTCACGTACTCACAACTGTAAACCTACTTTTGCCCACCTGTAGTTCAGCTCTGTCTCTCCAGTTTTAGCTAAGCCCCTGACAATATAATGACGTAAGGATCTACAATAGTACTCAGTAAATAACTTTGCTATTTTTAACACAAAAATATGGTTAACTTATCAAGATGATGTCTAATTCCTCATAGAAATTATAATAACTATTGAGAAAATAAATACTGAGAAAAACTATTATTTAGGTTACTTCTACAGCCTCAACAAAAAGTATTCATTAATTTCTCATCCTAGGGAACCCATAGAGTCTTTGTCATAATAAGGCTATTTTCTTCTATGTCACAGAGCTCTCACACAAGATTTTAGCTTGAGGATTCCTAAACATGCAGATCACTCATTTCTGCTTTTAGAATCTTTGTTACTCTTCAGTTATTTATACCAAATACTAAGGCGTGTGAGGCCTGGAAAGAGTACACGCTCTGGACCTGATGTACTGACTCTGTTACTTAGTAGACCCACAACCCAGGACCAGTTAGTAATCACCTGGGATTCTTCTACCTCAAAGGTTGTTAGGAAGATTAGGTAGGGCTATATGTAAACACTGTACGTTTACATCAGAATTTATGATACTCCTAAAGATATGCATGAACAATAATATATTTAATGAGTATTAGCAATAGTACATTTGATCTCTCTGAGCCACGATGGCATAACATCTACCTCAAAGATATGTTATCAGCTTAAAAGTGCTAATACACACGTGGAACTTAGAACAATGAACAGATACAGCTCATTATGTTCTATGTATTGATCTTACATCACCATCATCATTGTCGGCATCTAGTCATCAATACATATGTAGGGTAAATGAAACAAACTAGAGAAGAACTATAACTTAGAAGAATCTATGATCAGTGATCATAAATTAATAAGACTATTTTGTTTTTGTCAATCTCTAGAAATTTTACAATCAGATCACTGTCTTTCTTCAAAATACAGTTTATCCTTCTGGAAAATACTGATATTGCTAAAAATATTTTTGAAACAATATATATTGAAAACAAGTTTATAATCTATAAGTGAGAAAGTTATTTTATGAATTTATAATTACATCTCACTTTTTAAAATTTAATTCACAATACCCAATTTCATCATCTGCTTCATTTACTAAATTACTTATTTAATAAGTAATTGCCTGCTTTGTTTACCAAATCACAATTACTTATTTATTTCAGATTACCTGTTATTGTTTTTGAGAGACAGATTTGCTATTTAAAGATGCCAATTTGCCACTTTTTAGGAGTGTATGATATCTTCATTAAAGAAAGTTTTTCTCTGTCTTTGAGCAAATCATTTATGTAAATGAGATTTAAATTCTGTCTCTGTCACCTCATAACTTTGTAACTTAGACAAGTTACTCAAACTCTAAGAGTCTTCATATGAAACTGGAAATGATAATAATAGTTTAAATGTCACAGAATGAGATTGAATAGGATAATATGTCCAGAAAATATAGAAGAGAATGTGTTCATAGCAAACTCCACATAATTGAATTATAGCATTTTTGCCACTTGTTTTATTTTGGTCTTTCTCTAACACTGAGCATCCTTCAAATAAAGATATACATATTTTACAAATTGTCATAGAAAAACTGATATTTTAAAAAATACATATTTTCAAAATACATATTTTACATATAGTCATGAAAAATCTGATACATTTTTAAGGAGTAAACATGACTGGAGCAGTCAATGGAAACTGTCATATAAATTTTCATAAAGGAAATAATCTAAAACTAAAATGTAATTACATTATTTAATCAAAGGATATTTAATACTATACTTAAAATTGTATTTAATATATTTATATGCAAATATACACTAATATTCACAATAGGAAGTTTCATTAAAACAGATTAATTTAAAATCTCTTTACTAGCTTACTGTCAGATCCAATTATTTGTCTTTATTTAAAAAAAATTTTTTCAATCCTTACCCGAGAATATTTTTCAATTTATTTTCAGATAGAGCAGGAGGGAAGGAGGGAGGAAGAGAGAGAGAGAAACATCGATGTGAGAGACACATCGATTGCTTGCCTCCTGCACGACCCCAACAGGGGCTGGGGATTAAACCTGCAACTGAGGTATGTGCCCTTGGCCAAAATCGAACCCGGGATGCTTTGTTTCGTGGGCCAATGCTCTAACTGCTGAGCCAAACTGGCCAGGGCCAATTATTGTTTTTAAATGTTTGAACATGTACTGTCCATTTGTAAATAAACAAATTTCTGAAGTCTGCCATTAAATTTGATCATGGCTTTGCTTATAGCTTATAAGATGGTCTATATCCAAACCTGATATAAAGACATACAGTTATGCTTTAATAACCTGTTAATATCCCTCATAATTAAATAATATATAGAACTCTATTAATTTTATTGTTACTTTTGTCATGGTTAGCCATCATCTAATATCCACAACTAATAAGCATTTGTATTATAAAGTTACATGACAATTTTTCAATACAGAATTTATATTCACAATGTGTTTTAGCTGTCTTTCACATAATTAGAAAATATGAAGTTAAGAAATTATATATATTTTTTTAATTTGGAGATTGGGTTTCTAGGTTGAAGTTCACTTGGGTGAAAGTTTTTTGTTGTAATTCTTTTTTCTCTTTATGATGATTCCTCCCTTTCCAGTGGTATTACGTTAGTGCTATAGAGAACTGATTTGAAGTAATAATGACATTTTAGCACGTAAGCCCCATGAAGTTATTGGAAAAGTCAACCTTGGGACAATTCAATCTCTAAGCCAATATAAATTGGTTCACTTACTAACATTTTAGGTTTACAGTTTATGGAAAGCTACAGCTATACATGGAAACTGATAACAAGATTTTATTTTTTAACTTAACTTCACTTGCAACAGAGCTAGCTCCACATCAGGCCCCCTTTTCAGGCACTGAGTCAGGTTTTGATCTCACTAAGAACCGCACATTAAGACATTTACACTGCGCGGGAAATGAACTCTTGAATGCCAATACCTGCATTGATCTGAGTTTTTAGTTTTCTGTTTATTGATTTAGGTATTGTTGTATGTTTGGAATAAAGGGATCAAATAAAGAAAACAGAGCCATTGTGAAAAATAGTATCAAGTATTTTTATAATATTTTTTTAGAATAATCTAAGAAATCACACAAATATATGTGCATAGCCTTTAAGACTTTAAAATAAAAATTTGTACACATTTCAGACAACAAAATGTCTTATTGTAGATCATTTGTCAGCTTATGATGGTATTAAAACTACAATATTTAAATTCTAATATTTATAAAGTATAATAGTGGTTTGAATAAAACCAGTTATTCCATTAAAATAGAAATGCTCTGAAGAACATAACAAAGGAGGTTTCTATGAGTCATAACAAATATGTAAGCTTCAGACTACATATGCAGTAAAAATCACCGAAGTATATTTTTCGTGTAACAATGAAAGGCATTTTAAAGACACCAAACTATCAAAAGAACAAGGTTTTCCTGAAATGTGATGTTAAGGTTAAAATACCTCTGAACTTATAACATCTCAAAGCAATTGCTGTAAACCTCAGGGCACTTCTGAGCTCTTCAAAGCTCTCAAAGATTTGCTACCAGTGATTATAATTTCATCCAAAGGTAGGGAGAATCTTTTTTCCTCACCATTTTCTTTTTTTTTATTTTCAGGCAGGTGAAAATGGGTGCGAAGTCATCCTTCTTTTCCTCACCTTTTCCCTCTTATCAACTTGATTCTACACTGTACTATCTGGAGTTGTCTGAGCTCAAGTTCCAAATTCTGTTTCTGCTTATTTATTATATTCTTCACTGAGAAATCTTTGCTCAAATTGAGTTTCTGAAATGCATGACACAGGCAATTTTCATGGTAAGAAAATCACTAGCAAATACAGCCTTCCCTCTCTTCTCAGGCACAGCAGTTGCTGATGTTAATGGAGCTAGCTAGTCATTTGCTTATCACGGGTGAAATAGATTTCATATTGATTGGTTTGACTCAGGACTATGGTATTCCAACTAAGATAGCTAAAAAGAACTATAGAATTGTAAAAAAAATATATATATATAATATAAACGGAGCCGCTTCAAAATGGAGGTGAGTGTTAAAACTGGGCATAAGGACCTTTGAACTGAGCCAAAAGCAGCATTGTATTACAAATCATTGTTTGCAAAGCTAACAGGGAAGCCTGCATTATGCAACCTGACCGAAAATTAAAGACATTTTGTAGAATTAGCATCACTATACTAGCTTTTCTGCACCTATAGAAATGTCTCTCTTTTATTTATGTAAGTATTCTCCTTCCCTTTCTCATAAATACCCCTTGCCTAACCTCCTAATTGGAACACTGTTTGGATTTCTCCCTGAATCAGTTCTGCTTGAATCGGTGCTTTCTGAATAGCTATTCTTTTGGATTTCAAATAAATGCTTGTTTTCTCTCACTTTGGCCTTTTATTTTGAGGTTAACATCCAAACCCCAAGTTAAAAGAAGCAGTGATACAATGGCATACAGATATTTACACTGTGCTACAATTCACAAGCAATTCCACATTATAGATGATGTTCAAGCTCAATCCCCAAAAGGACTATACAGAGAAATGAAAGTGGAATTTAGAGTAGAAAAATTACATTTTACTGGGATAATATTCTTTTTTACTTTAGCATCGTTCATATATCAGCTGTTAGCCTATCCCTCAAATCTCTTTTTTCGAAAAGAAACTGTGTTTTATAAAGTACGTTCTTTCAAAAACAACAACTAGTATCCGTAGTAGCAAACCTTCAGCACAAAGCTCTTTTAGACCTGACTCTGAAGTTCGCCCTCTATAGCGTCTGTCGTGTTCTCCACTGTTAAATAATATCACAGGGTCATAATACACACACCATGTCACTGGAGTCAGGGCCGGTAGATGGCAACAAGCCACTCTTTTCACTGTACTCGTTTATATTATGTTGAATACCAAGTTTAAGCATACTGTTGTGTTTCCTGCTAAAAAATACTTATATATATATATTTCTAATGATAAAATAATACATTTTAATGAGACCCAGAATGCCAAAAAACAAAACGAAACCTAGATGGGAGTGTGGTAGCTGGGAGTTAACAGACGAGAAGGGAGCTACATGGGCTGGGCTTGATTGAGTCTGGAGGTTACACTAATTCAGGCTTAAATCCGGAAGTTACAGCTTCAGACACCCCAGGGGATAGCTGAACCCCTACGAGGGGGGTTAACATCCCTCTGTCCCCTAATGTAGGGAAGGACCAGCATTCCCACCTCCCTGGGGTACAGCCCTTCCACTCAACCACACAATGGCGGGGACACTAAACAATAAAGGGGACATTTCTCCGTTGGGCACATGCACAGTAGAAACCAGATGACTAGGCAAGACTTGACCGCATGCGCAGTAGGAGCCAAAGTGGTGGCATAAAGGGGCGGAGTCAAACCTGGAAAACCTGGGGAAAGGACTGAATTGGACAGGGGGAGAACTCAACCGAAGCCCCTGATGGATCAGGAAAAAGTCTGATTAATTTGAAAGAGAGCTTACCCATTCTCAAGCCCAGGCCCATCCTGGTAGCACATGTTCATTCATTCATTTGCCTGTTCACACACATTTTCTCTCCTGTAGCAGCCACAGAGCTCCAAGCATGGTTCCTTGCAGTGAGCAGACTACAGCCTCCTGGGCCCACACTCTGAGTCTGGCCTGGGTGCGGCTGCATAGCGCCAGCTGGAGTGCAGCCAGGAACAGAGACTAAGCTAGCAAGACTGGAACAGAGATTGCGCTGCACTAAGCTTTGGCATGGACTCAACTGAACTACGGCAGCTTCGGATGCCCTGCCGATGCCAGGCCAATGGCACAGAATCTCTGGGCCCTGGTCCTCCTGGGCTTGGTGAAGACAAGTGCGGGCTTGTGGTCCCCGAGACTGGACTCATTCTGTGGCAGGATGGAGCTGAGCCATCTGGTCATGGATGACACACTAGGCACCTGGGGGCAGTTCTTTATTATTGCTCCAATAAATCTCACCATTACACCCCATCTCCTATGTGTAGGTCCCCAAAATGCTTTTCTTGAGACTCTATGGAACAGCCCTATTTTCACCAGCAACAGGAGCACACACCTTAATTAAAATTCCAATGTTGTCATTTTACTATTTAATGGCCCAGCAACCAGGCTCTATCTAACCCTTTGAACCTTCCCGATTCCTCATGAAATCCTTGAGAGGCTGAGTCTTTCAGGCAGGTCTAATTTAACTATGAATATATGGAGACAGCTGAAGACCGCCTACTCAGGTAAAGTAAAGACCTGAGGCAATTATCAGAGTAATTCAAGCAGAAAAATTTCCTACTGAGGGAGAGATAATGTTTGCTTGAACTATTCAGATTGGCCATCTATAATAATTAAATTCATTAACTAGCTCCTTCACTTAACTTTGCAAAGGAAGACAAAGCCTTGTTGCTATTATAAATACACACACAAGGCATCTCAAATATTTATTTGTTAGCTTACAAAATACTCTATTGATTACTTGTAAAATAAGTTCGTAGGTTTAATGAACTGTAGTTTCCAGAGAATTAGAAGAAGACATCCCTGTGGGGAATTATAAAGATGGAAAAAGAAGGATAAACCATAACAATAAGGTGTTTCTGATGCTCTAAGATCTATGCCCCATCCAGTAGCCCTACCATAGGTGAATCTTCTACACATACACGCACACACACACACAAACACACACACCATTATGCCGTTTCTCAGCCACCAGAAATCCATATTACAATTTTAATACATTTAATGATTTAATAATAATTATGATCCTTCAACCTGAAAGGCAACAGGCAGCCTTCTTCAAACATGCAAGAATTTGAAGACCAACAAAGTACTTATAAACTCTGTAAAAAAATAAAAATAAAATAACCATCCTGGCCACTGTGGATCAGTTGGTTGAGTGTTGTCCCGAGCAACAAAAGGTCACCAGTTTGATTGCTGGTAAGGGCACATGCCCAAGTTGCGGGCTTGAGCCCCGACCGACTGATGTTTTTCTCTTTCTTCCTCTCCCTTCCTCTCTCTCTCTAAAATCACTAAAAAATAAAAATAAAAAATAAAATAACCTAATTTATTTCTCTAGTCCTGTGGCTCTAATTCTCTTCATTGCTCTTTAGCTCTCACCCCCCACCCTCACCCCAAGGCTTCACTGTTACTAAAGCCACCTCCAGAGATTCATCACACTAGATTCTCCCCAGATTTCCCCCCACCAACCACAACCAGTAACATCACATTTGCTCATTTTGATAACTAAGATTGAACCCAGGAGAAAAAGTTTGAGGCAACTTGATTAGAAGGAAGTAAGAAAGAACCCCAATCTGGAACTCAGTATGGATCCTTTGGGGAGAAACTAATTAAAAAGAAGAGGAATTTTGATGAAATGCCCAAATTGGAGAATAATTTCTATCAAGAACACACTAGATTGGCTAGAAACGCCACAAGAGGTGGAAGCACACCAAAGAAGCAAGGAAATTACAGTTAGAGGCTGTAAGTACCCAAAGCCAATTCTGAATTTCTATGAAGCAAATTACCCTATACATGTCCTGGATGTATCTGCCAGATAACTTTACCGAACCCATTGTTACTCAAGCTCAGGGCTCTCCAGGTGTTCTAAACAGTTTAGATATAACTGGAGTAGCTCAGATGGATCCAATCATTAGCCATTTCTGCAGAGAGAGAATGGGCCTGTTTTCTGGTGCTGGTGCCAACTGAGGAACTGACCAACAGGTAAAGCAAGGAGCTGCTGAATACTCGAAACCATTCAGCTTTTAGTCTGCTTGTATCTATGGTGATGCTGCTCCCAAGGGACCACAAGTGTAATTTGGAGAGAGGTTAGGACATTTGTATTGTAACATCAGGAAGACTGACCTGCAGTGTGTGAGAAAATCAATCTAAGAAAAACAACCTACTTTTTCCTTGAGAATTATATGGAATGCCTTATATGGAATTCACTCCATACAAGACTATGTATTAATTAAGACTTGATAGGTAAACCTTAATGTAGAGTGTAACTTGACCAAAAGAAGTAAGGCAGCTTGCTGAAGACTCCCTGAAACATTATATTTGTATAAACAGTAGTACACTAAAACAAAAACCACAATATTCTTCAGACTGTGGATTTATATAATGATGTACACAAGGAAGATAAACTTAATGGAATCTAATGAAATAGATCTGAGTCAAAGGAAAATAAAATCATGGTTTTTGTGAAACCAAAAGGTGTGATGAGCTTATCAGACAAATGAGAAGAGAGTGGCCTTTCACGGGTATCCATGTTGACAAAAGTTAACAGGAGTACAACTGGGTTCTCAATTAATTTCACCATGGAAAAGTTCCCATTGTGATTGCTACACGTATGATTTTGAGAGTGTTACATGTGGAAGATGTAACATTTGTCACCAATTATGACTACCTAACTCCTCAGGAAATTATATTCATTTAATTGGAAGAACTGTTCACAGTACTAAAATATTTTCTTCACACCTAGTAACATAAAACAAGTAAGTGACTTTATTTCTGCTTCATGAAGTCAATCAAGCGATTAATCCCAAATTCTTTTAGTTGGTCAAAGACAGAAGTTCATGTCATTCTAGTAGTAGAGGAGGCATGAAGGATGACCACAGAGCTCATTATTCACATAAAAGAGGTGAATTTATTACCTTTACATACAGGACAAATTGTAACAGAGGTTTACTTTTGTCTACTTAAGAGAAATTTGAGGGCAAAAACTCAAACTGGTGGTTACAGTAGTGTAAATTACATCAGTGCTTTGAAAGTAATTTTGTGTCTGTTAGTGTACAGACTGTTTTTAGGACAGGAGATTCAATAAAGACTTACCAGAATGGTTATGATAGCACTCAGCAATATAAAATTAATGTTCCAAATATGCACATGGTCTGAGCCAACAAGCTTACCGCTAACTGTGGCTGACCTTTGATTGGTATCTAGTGCTAACAGAATGTTCTCAGTAAGATTTTGGAAGTCTCTGTAGATGTCTGTTTTTCATAACTGCTCCTTATATTGGATGTTGTCACATAAAACAGTTATTTTAAAAAGGTTGAAACAATTATAGTGTAGCAATATTATAATTCACTTTTTGCTATTTAAGTTGGATATATCTATATTCCTGAAACAATTTTTAGTGTTTTTCTTTTTTGAGGTGGGTACTAGAAATTTCAGGTAGTGTTTCAACAAAAGTAAATATACAATGTTTAGAAAAATAATAATTCAATGCAATACCTGGCCTTCTAAGAAAAAAAATATTTGAAAACTGAACTAAGTGGACATTGCACTTTATTTTATATGTATTATGTCATATAAAGCTTTGCTTAAATTATCTACATTTTTAAATGTAAAAAAATAAAATGATTGTCAAAATGTAAAATAAAATCTGTCAAAGTCAAGATTACTCAAATAGCCCTCAGAAATGAAGCATATTTGGTAATAAAACTTGTATTAAGCATTGAATCCATTTCAATGAAAAACAAAAAACTAGTAAACAGTTGAAAATTACTATTAAAAAACAAAATGTATATTTAGAAATATAAATTATAAAAAATAAATATTAACAATCAAGCTTTAGGTTCAGTGGAATATGTAGTATGTTATTTTCAACATCTTACAAATGGATTTAATGGATGTCATCTTAAATTGAAACAAGTAGCAAAAAGTGCATACATAATAAATCCAAGGTTTTAATGTTTTCAGGATTTTTTTCCCATAACATAATAGGGCTCTTGCAGAAAGTAATACATCTTATAAAGAATCAAAATTAAATATAATGCCTCTTTCCTTAATATAACATTTCATTAAAGTGCTATCTATTCACCTACTTCTTTATCTATAATCTAACTATATAGTCATTGAAATTATTAAAATAACCCCCCAAAATTGAAAATATTTATTTGCAAAGATATATGCACCACTATGTTCATTGCGGCATTATTTTCAGTGCCAAGGCATGGAAACAACCAAAGACCCTTTGATAGATGATTGGATAAAGAAGTTGTGGTACATATATAGAATGGAACACTACGCAGCCATAAAAAAGATAAAATACTGTCATTTGTGACAACAAGGATGAACCTTGAGACTATCATGCTAAGCAAAATAAGTCAGTCAGAAAAAGCTAAGAACCATATGCTTTTACTCGTATGTGGAATATAAAACTGAAACTCATAGACACAGACAGCAGTATGGTGGTTACCAGAGGGAAGGTGGGTAGAGGGGTAGTAAAGGGTAAAGGTGTACCAATATATGGTGATAAAAGATGATATGACTTTGGGAGGTGGGCACACAACGCAATACACAAATCACTTATTATAGAAATGTACACTTGAAACCTACATAATCTTATTAACCAATGTCATTCCAATAAGTCTAATTTTTTTAAAAAATGGCCCTAAATAAATAAATAAATACCTAAGATAAAACAACAACAACAATGTTCATAAAATGTTAACAATGATTATAAGGAAGGTAGGATTTGAGTTAACTTAAAAATTTTCTTTAATCGTAAAAAATGCACTGTATGGATTGAAATTATAGTAATCTACATAAGGTATTGGGAACATCGGTTTCCATAAGGAGAGAAAGTTGGGACTAGCGAACAGATATGAGGAGACTGTCTACAATATCTCCCTTGGTAATTTTGGGAGATTGAATCTTATAAGTAGTTTAGTAACTGAAAACTAAAAATCAATTAAGATTATTTTAGTGATTTTATAAATTTTATACAGAAACACGTTCACACAGAAATTTAAAAAGCTAAAGTTATTAATATTTAAAACCAGTTAAATCTGAAATCCAACTCTTCCCCAAACACTCTACAGTGTATTGTTACGTGGCTATATCAACATAAAGCCCTTCACAGAACTTTTTATAAAATAAATTCTCATGACATAAAAGTGCACACACATTGTTTTTCTCTGAGTAACATAGTTAACCATTTTCATTTGTTGGAAGACGCTGCTCTGCTCTCCCCTTTACTCAGCAGGCAAAGCAATATCCAGGTCAAAATAAGGTGGTTTTGAAACAGGAAGATTCTGGAAATTGTTTAAAGCGCTATGCAAATTCTTGTTCTTAGAAGCGAGAATACAAACCGGTCTCCCTGTGAAAGGGATACTTGGTATGGGTAAGATAAACTTAAAGGGTGATGACAGAAGTGAGTCATCTGGACATAGGGTAGACAATTCAGGGCTATCAAAAGGAAAGCAATCCTACAAGACCAGATCCATGCTCAGAATGAAAAATCACACAAATTCCCACAAAATGCATTAACATTCCTCATAAAGTAACTATGACTTGAAATAGCAAATTAATATATAACTGAGATCTAAGGAAGATGACTCACCAGTTTGAATCTCAGTGTTTTAAGAAAACAATTTAAAAGCAAAGTAGCTTACATACCTCCGAGTAGCTTTATAAAGTACACTTTAAATAAATTTTCAAAATTTTGCTACATTTATGAGACCGTGAATAGATTTATAAAATCTAGGAGAGGCACAAATCATATGAATAAAACCCAAATTAAAAATATTTTTGATTTAGAAATATTTCCTGTGCACCTTGAGGATAAAAATGACAGATGTATAGGCCATTTTTGATTTTTAAGTCCTGCTCTTTCATTTTAGTTCAAAGTTCTGATTTATGAATCCTAACTGGCTTTTATTTTTCTATTGCTAGTTCAATCTTTTGAAGTTCACATTTTGTAATGAGCTCCATCAGAGGTTATACAATACTTCTGTCTTTTTCTGAAGCTAAGAAAAAAAAAATTAAAAAAAAAATCACCCTATTTTCTTTGTTTAGGTGCCAAAAGTAAGCAATCATGTTCAGCAGGATGGTAGTTTAAAGGCACCAACAGATTTTTTTCTCCATAGAACCCATGGGGTAAGAGGATCAACTTCCCATTATTAGAAAGCTCTCTCTGAAAAAGAAAAGCAAAATGAAGCCAGAATTGGTGTTTATGCATACTACCCATTATCTGGCACTTATGATTTAGTCATAAACCTATGTTCCTAGATGGGCTTAACATGAAAATATGTTTCTGGCAGTTTTATCCAAGCACTATTAAGAAGCCAGCACAATTTCTAAAAATGATTAACTCTTGACTCTAGTTCAAATTCTAATTCAGCAACGTTTTCCTCTCTCCGCAACTCCTGCTCCACCAGGCTTTGGTAATTAAACATATATTTAAATCCTGAAATAGCAGTGTTCCAAAGGTGAAACAAAATGATGTCTCTTGGTAACATTTTAATAAAAGAAATCATATATTAAGAGTTTAGCATTGTTGGACATTGCCATAGGGCGGGGAGTGGGGGTGGGGGGCGTAATTCCATGAGAAATTGTCTAAGAACACTTTTTTGCATTATAACAATATTGTACCATAAAGAATTTAAATAATTTAAGCTCATTAAACAATCATTGGTTTTCAATGATTCGTTGCAAAAAATGAGGGAAAAAAACCACATTTTCTAAAATATTAAAATCACCCCCATTAGAGATTAAAGCTTAAAGTAGGTTGAATTTTTGAGACGCAAATAATTTTCTCTTTAAAAATAAAAAAAACAGTAAATTTGTGTACATAATTTGATTTCTTCCAATGAGAAATTATTTTTCTCTTGAAGTAATTGTAAAGGAGTTTAGCTATTATTTCTAGCAAGCTGACAACCTTTTAAAGTCTTCTCTAAATGACCTGTAAAATTGAGACAAATCTCCAGGGAAGGGCTCATGTAAAAGATATCTCGTGATTAACTCTTTCGAACAAATAAGAAATCAAACCGAAACAGTTAAAGATTCACTCATAAGGTAATCTAAATATGTGTTATTAATTTTATCATCTCAACATATAACAATAGATATTTCATGTTAACATTACTTTAACAACAAATTCCAGTGTATCCGAAATGATCATTAAGAGGGAAGATAGCAGATGCTAGGGTTAAATTCATACAAATAAATTCAATTGCTGGACAAGCATAAACTTTTTTCTTCAAATAATTCAGAAGCTTTCCATGTACCCACATTTCAGATATAGCTAGCAAAATAGTTCAAAGATTATTTTAATCCCCCCCCCAAAAGTGGAATTAACATTTTGCAGAAACTTATAGAAGACAAAGTAAGGGGAAAATGCTCAAACTATTGCTTTAACTTCCTCAGTAAAAACTTTCAAATTTACAAGTTCTAAATCATGGGTGTTAGAAATCATGGGTGTTTTGTCTTCTTTAAGACAAAACTAAAATAATGTTTTTATGGGAGACATTTTAAAAATCTATCTATTGTGTTTTTATTTTATTTCATTTTACAACTAGAGGCCACTCATTTCTCACAAGATCAAAATAAGATTGCTTACATATATACTGGGAATATTCAAAATTTCTCTTGAATTGCATTAAATTTCTCCAGTAACATGAAAATTAATGGCAGTTTTTGAAAATTGGACAAATAACCTTTCTGATTTTAACAACATTCTTCATATATGTTGCACTTTAAAATAACAATGTTTATAAAGAAACATAGTTTTTCAAAATGATGGACAATTTTGTGTAGGTATTTTACAGTGCCATGGGTTAAAAACAACCAGAATTTTTTCATTATTCCATTTAAACAAAACATGTGTCTTGCAAGACTTTTGAAATTTCTGTTAGTAAAAAACAGGAATATTATATAAATTATATGAATATAAAATCTAATTAAATGTGTTAGTAATTTTGATTAAAACATAACACAATTTAAAAGTCATTTTAATGAACGTTATTTAATTATTCTTAAACTTTTTTTCGTAATCTTTATAAATCAGCCAATAAGTTCCTATTTTACTTTAAAGTGGTTGTTATGATCTTCCCCAGGTTTGGTTGTGGGCATAGACTTCGTAGCCAGACGGCCTGAGTTCTAATCCTAGCTTTGCCACTTGCTGGCTCTGCTACCTTGGTCAAGTTACCTTTCAGCTATGTGCCTCTCTTTCTTCACCTGTAAAATGGGGATGATAATAATAGAGCTTACTTTGTGAAGTTGTTAGGAAATAGATTGATATAAAGTGAACGGTGCCTGGTACACAGTAAACTCTTCCTAAGTGTTTGATGTTATGATTATTTAATTGTATATTATTGATTGTAAAATTATTATCAACCACTGAGAAGGGTGTTTGAGTCAATAGACTAGGCTTAATGATTCAAACGAATGGTGTCCTTCCTTGTATCACTTGCAAAATTATGTAATTACCTTATACTGCCACTAATCAAAGACATTTTGGATTTTCTCCTTTGGAGCTGCCTTCAGAGTCATTCCAAGCCAAATAAGAAAATCAATCACATTACTCTTAAGTGCTGCAAACAATATTTCCCAATGTGGTCATTCAATGTAGTTACCAGACTTGGCCTTAAAATATTAATATTAATGACAATAATACAAAACTTAAATGTACTGAATATTTCATATGCCATGTAAAACATTGAGGATTGTATAGTTATAATCTCATTTGATTAATTTTAACCAGTTTGAAAATTGTTTTCATCCTCAGTGAGAAAAGATGCATATCACTGGGGATATTCTGAAAAAATAATGAAAACTTTGGAGGTGATTCCAATATCAGAGGCTATAAACAGTTTTGCATTATGATATGACTTATGTCATAAGTGACCACTGGGGCTAAGAAAGACACAGCTCTCAAGAGGTTGTATATTATTGTATATTGGTTAAAATAGATTGACATATGATTTCAAAGTCATAAGGTATAAATTACCCTTGATTCACATGAAATTCACAACTAGCAATGAATAAAAAACTAAAATAACCCATATTGGTTTAGGCTATACTTTTTACTGTCATTTGCATGCTTCACAGAGTTAGAACACCATGAAGAAATATATGACAAAAAAAATATGCTTTGTTTCTAATGACTCTTAATGAACTATAATAGAATAATCTGTTCTCTAAAAGTTTGGTTAAGTCTCCTAAAGAAGATTTTTTAAGCTCTGTTTCTCTTTGGTTAAAGGGGGATGATACCCACCAAAACTAATGAATATAAAACACCTAATACAGTGCTTGGCACATCATAAATAATTAATGAATAATAGCTGTTATTAATAAATGTTGGTTATTACAGTCATAAAATCTGCATCCGTAAAAGAATATCACAGCACAAGGATGTAAGATTGTTTTGTTTTGTTTTACTGCATTCAAATCCTTCTTGGTCTTTAGCTATCCATTATACTAAATGAAAAACTAAGGCGATCTTGTTGTTTTGTCAAAAAAAAAATTATGTACAAACACTAAAGACATTGCTACTAAGGCAAAACCTGACGAGGAGAAATTCTTTATTACAAAGGAGGCAGTATGGCGAGAAGGATCAGAAATCTTATTAAAATTTTTATACAGAGAAAACTTAATATAAAGCTACAAAAATGGCTTGAAATATATTTTCTTTCCTCTCATTAATGTTTCCTTGTATTGTGCGATTGCCGTTATTTATTCCGTGGTCACTTAAATAACACCAACATTCATTTAGATGTAGCACAGCCACAGTTTTTAGACAGTCTCATTTTTGTGCTTGAAAAATGAAAATATCTGAAAATGCAGTGAAAGCAGTCTGTAATACTAACGTGAAATTACAATGCTATTCTTAAGGTTACAATAATAGAGCAAACAATACCTCATAAAAAAGATTTGTGACTATGGCATAAAACTTATCAAATGCCACCACGGTTCTCTTCCTGATAGATACATAAGCTAAACGTAAGGGATATTATGACATTTGAGTAACTCTGGCAGCAACAAAAGCTCTTTGTAAAGAATAAAGGTGCTAAAAAGACTAAGGTAATCAGTTTTCTCCATCTCTCTGGGTAATTATTAGAATAATAAGCTCCAACCAGAGGTCACCTATTGCCTAATGAAATAGTTCATCTGAAGAGAGGGTACTGTAATTCTTCCCAGTTGAAGGAGAGTGTGTTATTAAACCAATGTAATTACTGCAACACAGTGCTGTACGTGAGGGTGTGCTTTCCACACTGCAGGCTGTACAGTCCAGTATTCAGTGAATGCCCAACACTTAATCAAAGGATAAATGAGCTATATTAACACAAATCATCTTTGAATAGAAACCATGGTCGATTTCAAGGGTATCAAAACCAATAAATCTAATACTTCAGGCATTCTGAGTGTCCCTTCTCAACAGAATCACAGGTAGAAGGAGAAACACATCCTCAAGTCTAACTTGATCATTTTGTAACTGAAAAAAACAAACAAAAACAAATGTCTGAGGTTATATGAACACCTAAAGGCACCAAAGAATCTTAAAGACAAGTGGAAACCAAGAGGTACATTTCCTAATTCCAAGTTCAGTGTTCTTCTGGCTGTTAAATCTGGTATGATTTACCCAAAAGTTATGGTGTTAGATCTTTGTAACCTACTCTTTCTGTGCAAGCATCAGTAAAACAGTCCTCTACGAAACACAGAGAACAATACCTCCGCAACAAAACACAACCCTGTCAAGGGACTTCAGCCATCCTTCCATTTGCTAATCTCTAAACCCACACAAATGATAAACAGTTTTCTAGTTCACAGACAAGGAGATCTATTGAACTGTTAAAATGCATGACAATTTGAATCTTTGTTCATATTTTTATTCTCTAAACTATTGCATTTGGAAGCATCTGACTCAGAAATTAGTCAATTTAATCCCTTCAGACTTTTCCCCCTCTTCCTTGCTAGCACAAATTTAAGTTCACAAATTTTTACATAAACAGGAACATTTGAAAAACTAATGGTAGGTACACCATGGCATATTAATTTGTCAAAAATGTACCCTCTATTATGTGCATGAAATCTAAAGATGGCTATAGTAAGAATAAATAGATCAATTGACTAGAGTTCTATTAGTATTTGAATTAAATGCTAATATATTTAAGATTTTATCATTAATATACTTTAAACATTAATTTTCTAAGCCTACCTAAAAATAGGATTTTGGTTTTTATCCACCCATTTATGAATATTAAAATGTAATCTACATTCCCAAGGTGCTTAAACATCAACAAACTGAAATCAATATTTAAGGATTTTATGTTCCCTGTATAGTTATGCTCCAGGGACTAACTCTGCTATCTACAAAGCTAAGACAAAGAGTAAAAGAAAATTTGAACTCATTCAGTGGGCTCACGGTACATAGGAATGATGTTTTTCATTTACATTTCAAATCAGAAGTTTTTCTTCTTACATTGGTGCCTGAATATGCACAAATTTTGAAAATAGGCACTTATAAAATAACATATCATATCCTGGTTAGAGCAGTTCATTTGGAAAATGTTGCCTCCATATTACCAGTGCTAAAATAGAAACAATAAATCAATATAGTGTAACATGAGCAGCAACCATACCAAGTATTTGGAGAAGCGTATTCCAGAAAGATTATTTTGTGGGTGAATTGAGGAACCTGAGTTCTCTTCTTAGTTCTATTCCTTCACTCTGGACTTAATTTTTTATTTAATATCAGGTGAGGTAGACCAGATGGTTTCCAAGGTCTATTTCAGCTCTTTGTGAAACACTTAAGTACTACATAGAAAGCAGTCTTGCATTCTGGAAAAACAGTCTGGTTTCAGGAGAACTAGATTCTATTCTTGGTACTTTTCTTAGTCAGTTTTGTGACTTTGGCTGAGAAGTTCTTAACCTATCCAAATTTCAGGTTTTTTTCATCTGTAAAATAGGGATATCAACATCTGTCTACTTCAAGTGCTCATTCTGGGGAACAAAATTTTGGAAATAAGATAATATATTAAAACATTTTTTAAAATGCTAACATGCTTCCATAATAAACCGTAAAGGTATTCATGATTACTGTACTAGGATTGAGTAATGTTAGAATTTATTCTAGCATTAAATTCATTGAGAACATAGAAATGTGATGGAAACACAGAAACAAAACAAAGATTTCTATTTGCAATCTGCCTTTCCGTATTCAGGATTTAACAGCCTAGCTTATAATTCAAAGTTGAATGTTTGCAAAGATTTGTATGTGTTTCTACAAATTTATATTTTTATGTTGGGAAATTATTACATCTGAAGCCCACAAAAATTGTTTTGAAGTCATAAGGTGAAAAATATATTCAAAAGGCTGTCCATTTTCAAATTAATGTGAATGTTTATATGTTGACAAATAATTGGTTTAAAATATGGCGTTGTAACTGTATACCCTATATCATCTTGCATATAATCTTGATTACACCAATTTTAGTTTCTTACTGTAAGTTTTGAATTCCACTGAGCTTACATCATGAACTTTGATGGATGAGCTAGACTGTTGTGTCTGTCTGGGCAGGTGTGAGATAAATTGCTGGGCAGGCTATGATCTTTGGGCAAATTACTCTCCTTGACTACAATATATATCGATGAAATGTGTCAGTGTTCATATACACAGTTGTCAGTTGTATTACCCAGGTGATGAAAATACAAGTTAAGGGACCATCAAAATGAAGAGGGAGAAATTCACAGTGTCATAGGAAATTAGTACAAGAACCATCACCTTAAGCTGGAAATATAATGAGGTAAAACCTTTGGTAGGTTTTGATGGGGAAAAAAATCAGAACACTTAGTGAAATTTAAGTAATTATACCTTTTCATCTCCATTCCTAATTATTTTTACTTAATATAAGTGAAAGTAAACATGACAATAATTTAGAATGTTTTAAGTGAGAAGGAGCAGATAAAAAGGCTTATAATTTCAATTCAACAAATTTTGACAACTCATTTGAATTAAGAACCACTTTTTATTGTTTTTGGTTCACTACAAAAAAAGAAACATTGATTCGTTAATTCTATTAAGGAGATCTTTAAAATATATGAATATATTGTTCATCTCCCTTTCAGCAGATGTACCACACGTACTCAGGAATAAGGCATTGTTCCAAGCAATGAGGATTAATATAGGAGGTTAAAAAAAACAAAACAGAAATGGTCTTCTCTATGAAAGTAATTATATTTTTTCATAAAGTAATTTATAAAAAGGTTGCTTTATATAAAATAGTCCTTGAATATTTATGTTCTTTGATGAAGGCATGGGTTAATCTTGGATTCAACCATGGACTATTAGACATGTTATACACAAGATGTATCTATAATCTAAGTAAAAAGCAAACTAAGGCCCTGGCCGGGTGGCTCAGTTGGTTGGAACATTGTCCTATATACCAAAAGGTTGCAGGTTCATTCCATGTTAGGGCACATACCTAGGTTGCGGATTCAATCCCCAGTGGGGGTGGGTAACGGAGGCAGCCAATCGATGTTTCTAACTCACATGGATGTTTCTTTCTCCCTTTCTCTTCCTTCCTCTCTCTATAAAATTAATAAAAACATCCTCAGGTGAGGATTTAAAAAAAAAAAAAAAGCAAAATTCAGGAGGAAGCCAAATGATTCCTGATCATTTTGTGTTTTACCAAACTAACTCTTAATAGATATTGCTATACTCCCTAACGTCTAAAAAGGTCATCCTATCCCTTCATTATATGAGGCTATTTCAGGCTAGTGAATTGATGTAGGTGCACAAAGGCATGAATACTTATGAGAATGGGTGTTTGGGAGAAGAAATTAGAAGCTACCAGAAAATTCTATAACAGAATTAGAGTGGAAAAATATTCAAAATTCTCCAAGAATTGCTTTACCTATCATCATTGTTATTGCTTAACAAATTGTGCACTACCTAATTCTCTATTTTGTTTTTCCCAGATAGAACTTATTCGTAACCAGTGGTAAATAATACAATCTCAAAAGAAGACACACTATCTTATGAAAATCTATAGTGCAAATACCAGTTTACTTACCTATGTACATTCTTTAGGTCTGATACTCAACTCAAAGATAAGATACTTTGTTCATGTTTTCTTCAAATTGGATAGTTTTAATATTGCAAATGCTACCATCCCAAACCAACAAATTTCAGAATAAAACGTTTTATATAGAAAATTATTTATCCTAGTAAATGTAAAGTAAAAATTCTAAATCTTCTGCTAATTTTAATTTGAAAAAAAAATAAAAGAGTTGGACCTCATCTTAATTATGTCTATTTCTAAAATGACTTTGCTAGAGAATAATAATTTACCTTATAGCATGTAGAAGGTGGATTCTAGCATTACACAAAGATTAGCAGACTATATATATGCTTATTACTATCCTTGGTAATACATACTCCTATTATAGATAAACAATGATAGATGATAGATAGATAGATAGATAGATAGATAGATAGATAGATAGATAAAATGAAAAAAACTTTATTGTTCTAATTGTCCTGTAAACTTCTTACATCACAAAGGCTATAGTAACCTTTAATATTATTTGGCATTATTTGTATTAGTGATAGTAAATGATAATATAGCTATTTCTATCATACAAAATTTCATCACGTTTTAAAAGGCTCTAATATCGTATCATGATGGACTTTGTTCAGCCTTTGCAAGATTAATATTTCTTATTGTCTTGACTCAGGCAGACCCTATGCATAACTCAAATTTGTCTTTGGCAGAACCCAGCTGAAAGCTGAATTCAGTTTCCTTGGAAACATGCTGACTAACACAGCATTAAAAGACAAAGAACCCAAATGCTACATATAGACCTAGCTCCTCTTTGTCTAGCTAGTTGAATGGAATATAGCAATCTCAATTCAAATAAAATTTTATAAAATAATAAGTTTATTTTAAGAATGTCTTATGTTTCTAAGACAGACTTTATTATTTAAATTTAATACTGAATTAAATAAATTCTATTGTGCAAAGTTAAATGTTTGTATTTATAAGAAAACCGTAAAGTACTGAATTTATCAGTGGGACCTACTGGTATTTATACTATTTACTAGATAGTGATCCAATATTCCAGTAACTAGAAAAGCAAGTCACAGGAAGTCAGAAAAATTAGAGGAAGTATAAATAGACCTTATGTTGTGAATTATTAAGAAACAATAAACACTTTATTGAGCATACTCCTTTAACATGCAAGGGATGAGATGGTCTGGTTTAAAAATTTAAACAAAATTTTGAATTTTAGTTAAAATGAATTGAATCTGATGTCCCATTATGAAATTCATGTTATAGTCACTGGGAAATATTAATGTTTCCATTTGACTTTTTTATTCACACACTTTGGAGGGATAAAAATATTAAAGACCTTCTCAATAAATATGCAATATTACCTAACATTTATTGTTTATTTTGTGTGAGGTATATGATTTTCATAACAACCTTATTTGGTAGATATTATTATCACCAATTTGCAGATGAAGGATTGAGAGTTTAACTAAAGTTCTCAAAGTGATATAGTAATTAACTAGAGCTAGTATTTAAAATCACATTTGCACCCGGCCTGTGTGGCTCACTGGTTGAGCGTCGACCCATGTACCAAAAGTCGCTGGTTCGATTCCCAGTCGGGACACAGCTCAGGTTGTTGGCACAATCCCCCGTGGGGGAGCATGCAGGAGGTGGTCAATCAATGTTCTCTCTCATCAATGTTTCTATCTCTCTCTCCCTCTCCCTTCCTCTCTCTCTAAAATAAATAAAGAAAAAATATTAGAATAAAATAAAATAAAATCACGTTTGCATGCAGAGCCTTAACTTCCACACTCTTCAGCCTTAGCTTTGTAAATCGAGAATGTAATATACATAAATGTGTGCATGTACTGTGTGTATG
Source organism: Tadarida brasiliensis (assembly GCA_030848825.1). Taxonomy (NCBI): domain Eukaryota; kingdom Metazoa; phylum Chordata; class Mammalia; order Chiroptera; family Molossidae; genus Tadarida; species Tadarida brasiliensis. Next base: position 40,727,645 of record CM061260.1, on the reverse strand, counting down.
GACCTAGTATCTCTGGTTAAGTAGAATAAGAAAAATGATAAACCCTATGAAACACAATTATTTGTGGGATACTCTGGGAAGCATTGCTTTGATAATTTTGAAGTTATATGAAGACAGATGTACAACTTTATTTATAAAATAATATGTTCATTTCAAATTACAGTGAACTTTCAAAATCAAAATTGTTTGGATGCATTCATATATTTTCTAGTATATATTTTCTTTATTTCTGCATACTAGAATTATATATGTAAATCAATTATGAAACCATAAAACGTATTTCTGAGTTCAGAGTGAAGATTGTCTCTTGTTCCTTGCTTTGCAAAGGAGAAGCATAGCTGCCATATTCATTTTCTATCATGTTGCATGCTTTCCCTGCTCTTCTATTAAATCTTTCTATATTCCTCTATACTACCTAACCCACAATCTCTACTTGAACAGAAAAGAAAGCAAGGCAAGGGAGCACCACATTTTTAATTTAAAAAATAATATATTGATACCATTATAATAACCTGGTTATTATTTAACAGGAAAGAAGCAAGGGGGAGACTAGATAATATAGGCATGCCATTTATACAGCTTTGACAAAAAGCTGTAGTTAACATTCTTCAGTTGCATTCCCCACAGATCACCGGAGGAAGGGACTGGACAAAAGATGCATGACTAGTAAGGTTTGGGTGACGTGGAAGGTGCTTGCCTGTCAATCACACCTGGAAACAGGTAATTGGCCAGAATCGGCATGGCCACCGCAAGGGTGGGGAATCTGAGATATTTAAAATCCTAAACAAAGGAAGTCCCTCTCTTGGGTCTTGGCCCTCTTGCTTTCTTGGGACTCCTGTTGAGAGGGTGTGCTCACACATGTGCCCCACAGCCATGTGGACTTCACACAGTAGGTTAGTGGACTGTGACTAGCCTGATGCCTGGTGCTCTGATGGAATCAACTCCACATGGAACAGACATTCTGGATACTGGCTCTGCTTCTAGCTCTACTAAAGCCCCAGCTGCACCTTTTCCAGGACTGGATTAAGGGAAATGGGGCTTTACAAACCAAGGAATGAAAGTCCACGAAAATAAAGTCTTTTACCACATCTCATCCTTGCATGGGGGCCTCCAGGAATGCTTATTCTTGCAGGACCCCAAGGACCCACTCCCCCTAGTGATGGAGAAATCAATGCTCCAGTAACAATATCATTCTTAATAATCAGTAAGTAAATTTATGAGATTACTTCCCTGAAGTCAGATAGTTATCTATAGAGTAATTAGCTACAGTTGAGGAAGTCTTGTGAAAATCTGAAGAGACTGTATTGTGGATCCTGTAATTTGGGTTGCATAAGCAACTGCAGCAAGTGTGGGATGCATGCATGAAACATATCTCTGAGGTTACGGACACATGATAAAAAGTTAATTTCATTCAATCCAGCAGTCCAACTGCAGAGAGTAATTTAAGAATCTAGAATGTCTATGAAATGTTTATGACCAGTCTCTTTCCTCCAAAGCATCACAACTTTTGCCTTTAAGGAATGAATACACATATATCTATCCTCCTCAGATACCTATTAGATTGAATTCTTTGGCAGAGATTATAACCTTACAACAGTGATGAAGAAGAACATTCCAAAGTGCTAATTAAAACCAGTAAATGTGTATTCCTTTCTGATTTGTTCATCAGTTTCTCTTCTTAATCAAACATCAACCAGTTACCACTTAGAAAACTTTATTATGTTTAGAGGAAATCTTGACAATTCATTTTACTATCTTCATTCTGAAAACTAGGTAAATATAATAAACAATAGTAAAATTACTTTACAAAAATGAAATGCCATTTTTACCTTTTATTTCTGTTATATTTGGAGAACTATAGTTGGTTTTAGTATATAATTTATAGTGATTAAATCTCAAATTAGCTTTTTAGGATTTCATAATTATTTATTCACTTAATTATGATGTGTTCATAAAGACATCAATCTTTAACAATTACTCAGAATCCTGGAATTCTAGTGAGACTTAGAATGAGGAAACAAAAGAGGACCTGACTCCCACCAGGAAGTGCCATTCTGAAATAGGTGTCTTTGAACTTCCGCTCATTTGCCTGTGAATGGTGGGACAATGCCTCTCTCTGACTCACAGTTTTGGCAGGAAACTAAAGAGATGGAATCAAACTCTCAGATGGTTATTTCCTGTAAAGAAAACTCTCTAATATTTTGTTTGAGAGGTGTAGTGTACTGAGTAGTTAATAATATGCTAGACTAAAAAAAAAAAAAAAATTGGGAGTTGAAACAGCTATAGTATTAACTAGCTTTTAGCCAAAGCCATGTCAAACTATGTCTCAGCTGCCTTATAGGTAAAGTTAGGGGATTGGAATGGACAATCTCTAAAGGAATGGACATAGGGATGCCAGTAGCAAGCCACTTAAGACACATAAGGAGACATATTATTTGCTTTCCTTTTCATGTTAATTTTCCTTCCACAGGAAACCAACTGTAAATTCCAGCATCTATAGCAATCATCACACAAACCTGGGAAATGGAGAATAATGTCAGTCTAAAGCAACATGGCAAGCTGATCTGATGATTTGAAGTACTTTAAAAGGGCTTATTTTTTAAAAATACAACTGCAGTGCCTTTTGTTTCATAATACTCAACTCTGAAGTTTTTTTGGGTAAGAGATAATGTCTCTTGCTAATGAATGTTCTTGTGATTTTCAAAACACCCTTTTTTTTTTTTTTAGCAATCATGAAGAACATGCCATGCCATCCAAGACAAGAAGAGCATGTGTTCTTCATTATTTAGAAAGAAACACACATAAACATTATAGTAATTTTACACTGTTTGGCTAACTTGAAGTAATAAAGACATTTAGGTATTTTTATGTGTTACTCATGTATGTAATATCCAATATTATATATATATATATAATATTTTATACCTATATATATAGGTATATATATTATATATATAATATATATATAAAATATATATATATAAAAATATATATATATTTTTTATACCTATGTACAAAGAGCCAATGAAATACTGTGAAGTAGAATTATCAGTTAAAAGGATGGCCAATCTCTCAATGAAACAGCTTTTCTCTTTCCTTTTCTTTTCTTCCATTTCCCAATAGTAAGAATAGTATGAATTTTACCTCATCACCAGTTTTGATACTAATGTTTATGATACTTGATGTAAGACTGTAATTCTCCATGTCCTCTAGAGCTAAGATTACAACTCTAAAAGATTGTGGCAAAAATATTTTTCACATATCTACTGCTGACAGATATTCCAGGAATAAAAAATATTCACATTTTTAAGCGTATAACACCATAAAAATCATATATATGTATAGCATATATATATCACACCTTTACAATCACATATAAAGTCATAGTCTAGATACGATTTTTTTTTTTTCATTTCAAAGATGAAAAGTGTGAGCAATGATATATTATTACTGTGGTACATTTTAACAGTTCATTTCATCTATGAAGTTCAAAACTCCCATGTTGAATATGTGTCTGAGTGGGGTTGTGTGTGTGGGGGGGGCCAGGGGGATGCTGCTAACAAATCTTAAAAATCTTCCTTAATTCAAGTTCATATGCAAAATAAAGAACAACAACTTGAACATTTCACCCATCCTGACATCTGCTTTTTTCTTTACTGTTTCCTACATACAAATTATGAAAGGCCATGGTGATGTCTGGAAAAGGGTTACTACGGAAACTCGGATGGACTGTTCATGATTGTGAGGACCCCTTGAGGAGTGTTCATTCTTTCAAAAAGCTGTTAGGCACAGGAGAAGTTATATAATTATCTTCATTTTATTATTAGATTATTAGAATTAAAAAAACAGGCTAGCATCACATTGAAATTGGAAGTACAGTGCCTCATTTCATTGTTTCTGTTCAGGAGCCATGAACTTTGATAGAAATAAGGATTTTATGTCATGAGCCATCATGGCAGTCAAAATCCAGAAGGAAGTTTTGCTTATCAAAAGCAAGCTTCTCTTTGTTTCTGTTTGCTTTGCTTGGACCAGGCATTTAAACACCTATGGAATAGATAATGAATTGCATACTTTGGTTGTAGAGAATCATATGACCTTTGACTTGCTGAAAGGCTCATATTTAATATTTGATACAAAATTAAAAATATGATAAACATGAACCTCAACATATTACAGACCTTTATCAGAATGCTAAGAAATGTTTCCAATATATGCATTATAGCACGCTTGGTCTCCATTTTTGAAGGGATAAAAACATGTTCATACCTTAAAAAAATATTTTGGGTTGTGGTGAAGGATTTTTATATACACTCTTAACTACATTTGAATCTCTATTTCTGTTATGCTGTTCCTAAGTATCCCAAGTGACTGCTGCTGTCTTATCTTTAAATAAAAATCCTCTGAACTTTCTTTTTCTCTGGATTAGCTGTGATAAGAACCTCTCTAAAATGAATTCGAGTGAAACCAACCAGTCACTCTTCACAAAGGTTCATGTGAGGAGATTGTATCATTTAATCATTAAATGGCATATGTACATTCAATCCCATGTTAAGTAAAATGACTTCAATCATATGACAAATATTTGACATGAGCTGCCTTCTTATAGTGCCCTTGAAAAGTTATTCTGATGTGCTCATTATACTCAAGTTAAAAGTTTTGTTGTTGTTTCTGTCATTGATTCAACAATTTTCTCCAATTATCAAGAGAAATGCCGTTAAGCTAAAGGCAAATACAGTTTTGAATTCGTGAAATGTATGAATTACACAATATAGTAAAGAAATATTTTCCAGAAACAAAAGAAGACAACACATTTAATATTCAGAGGCTACTTAAACAATGTTACAGTCATTATAATAAAAAGTTGTACCAATAATTTTAAATTTGTATTCCCAACAATCCTGCTGACGTTATCCACAGTTTAGTGATAAGGAGATAAACTCAGAGAAATTAGGTAACAAAGATAAGATCACTCAGCTAGCATGAAGCAGAACCACGATTTGCATCTAGAATTTTATAATTGCAACAGCCCAGACATTCTGATCCATTCCAGGTTACAATACCTAGACTCTCAGAAATGTTCCCCTTCATGAGTATCTGTGATCTGAACGTCAAGGATCTTTGATAAGAGAGGAGAAAAATGTTTCA